>JARDYJ010000009.1:23219168-25619168 GCA_029215755.1 Spea hammondii | reverse complement strand
ATCATGGCTTCTTTGGATTGAGGCCTTGTACTCTGCCCCTTCTGCGCGTATCCGCATAAATGGCGCCCTTCACCATTCACAATGGCACCCGGCAGGGTTGCCCCTTATCCCCGCTTTTATTCGCTGTGACCTTGGAGCCCCTTTTGCAGTCGATCCGCAACAATCGAGATATCCACGGTTTGCTTTGCTCAGGACACACATACAAGGTGTCGGCCTACGCTGACGACCTGTTATTCACGGTGACCCAACCCAGGATTTCCCTACCGGTCCTACAGGAGGAGCTGCGGCTTTACGGGTCGCTCTCTAATTTTAAAATCAATACGGATAAGTCCGAGCTTCTAGACGTCTCGTTATCCCCTGATGAGGCGCGGGCGGTTAGGGGGTCATTCGGTTATAAGTGGTGTCAGGGTAGCTTGCGATACTTGGGGACCTGGATTCCCAGTGATTTGAGACTGGTTTATCGGGAGAATTTTCCTAGGATCCTGGCGCAGATACGGCTTGACCTGCGACGTTGGTCCTTCCCCCATATCTCTTGGCACGGTAGAGTTAACGTGCTCAAAATGAACGTTCTCCCACGAGTCCTCTACCTTTTTCAGTCACTCCCTGTCTCCATCCCGAGGGAGTTCTTCTCAGAACTTCGTTCCCTAGTCATCAGGTATGTTTGGCAGGGCAAGAGCCCTAGAATAAGGCACTCTACGCTTATTCGGCCAAAAGAGAAGGGGGGCCTTGCGCTCCCGGACTTTCGGGGGTATTATCGCGCTACTCACCTTCTGCGCATGCTCGAATGGCGCTTCGCTCCACCCGCTAAGCTCTGGATCTCACTGGAACAGGCCACTACGCAGGTCCCTCTGTCATCTTGTTTGGGGATCCGCCCAGGGGCTCTCCATTCGTCCGAGACAGAGAATCCTTTTGTCCGCGCCACGTTGATGGTGTGGCGCTTGCGGCATGTGGGTGGGACTCTCACCTCCTTCCCCTCTCCTCTGACCCCCGTTGAGGGTAACCCTGACTTCCCACCTGGCATGGAGCGGGGTTACCTAGACTCATTGGGGTTGCCCCCGCGCACGCTCCTCTCCGCGGTGTGGGGTCAGAGTGCCATCCTCCCTATCGACCGCGCAATTCCTGGCACGGAGCTCACTCTGCTAAAACGCTTCCGATATGCCCAACTTACCCGATATGCGTCATCTATCCCGGGCAGGCACCACATCTCTAGAGCGTTGACACCCTTTGAAACGCTTGCTGGCCGCGACTCGTTGCTTAGGAGTGGGGTCTCTTCGCTCTACCGTCTGTTGATGGCAGCTGACCTCTCCTCACCGCCGAGGTTTGCTGGCTCCTGGGAGGCCGCCCTGGGTGAGACTCTGACTGAACCACAGTGGGATGGGGTTTGCGCATTGGCACATAAATGCTCAATGGCAACCAGCATGCAGGAGACAGCCTACAAACTGTTGGCGATGTGGTATAGGACCCCTGTGACTCTTGCTAGGTTCTTTCCCGGCAGCGATCCCTCCTGCTGGAGATGCGGCGCGGAACCCGGTACATACCTACATCTTTGGTGGGGCTGCAGCAGTCTCCAACCATTCTGGCAAGGCGTATTTCGAGGCTCGGGGGAAGTGGTGGGTCAGTTGATTCCGCTCTCCCCGTGCCTTGCTCTTCTTCTGCACGGTGGGCCCTCACGGACCCTGGTTAAAACTACAGTGCTGCGTCATCTTCTCAATGCGGCCCGTAGCTTAATTCCATTATTCTGGAAACGCACAGAGGCCCCTTCCCTGCGCCTTTGGGTATCCCGCGTAGAGGAGATACGAGTCATGGAGGAGCTCATTCATATGTCTAACGATAAAATGGACAAGTACACGGGTGTATGGGCGAGCTGGCTGTCTTATCTGTCGTCCGCCTCGCTGCGGGCTCTTCTCACACAACCCTGAATGCATCCGATTGCGCTTGGATCGTTCCCGCCTACCTTCTTGACTTCATTGTCTATCCCCCATACCCTGACCTGATGTGTTTACCCTTGCCCTCCCCTCCCTCCCCCCTCTTTTTTTTTTTTTTTTTTTTCCGTAATCCGCTGGATCTAGTCCTTTCACCTCATGAATCGCAGTGCTCCACGGCATGTTATACCCTCACTTTATCATTGCGCCTGTGACTGATGGTTGGGCTCGTTTTGTATCACATTGTACCTGTATGTACTGCACCACTCTGAATTCACTTGGACGCTGGCGCTCCATGCAGATTCGCGGTCCGCGACATTTTCATGTTACGTCACTACCTGTTCCTATTGGTTATGTAACCTCGTGGTTGACTGTAGTGTATCGAATTGTAATGTTGTAACGCCAGGCAGACCATGGTGCACTGCAGGACGTTATATCCTCCTGTAATGATCGCAACAATGACCTATGTTCGTGTCCACCATCGGTCACACAATGGCTGTATGTATCATACCGTACTGTATCATGCTGGATCATCAACTCTGATGTTGCTCTCCCTCTTAACCCTTTACTTCCTGTACCCTTCTTCGTTTGACATGTTAAAACAATAAAAATTGATTTACCTAAAAACGTACAATTTACACTTTGATCTCTTTATTGTAATGGCCTCTCTCTATTCACCTTCTTATTTTACTGACATAATAATAAAAGCTACAAGAACCCAAACAGTGTTTCTCAAACTAGGTTTTAATACAAAGTTATTAGTAAATATTAATTCATATGTTAACTATTTTTCATATTTAATAAAAACTATGAGAAAAAAGCCTTGTTTATATTTTCTTTTATTTACCAAACTGCCCCCAGTTATGCACATCTGACCCCCAGCTTGCCACTCTGCCCCCAGATATGCCTTATACCTCCTATATGCCAGAGATTCCACTGTGCCCCTGATATGCCACTGTGCCCCCGATATGCCTTTATACTCCTTATATGCCAGTGATATGCAACTGAGCCCCCTGATATACCTATGCCCCCCTGATATGCCTAATATCGATATGCCTTATACCCACTATATGCCTTATAACTTCCAATATGCCACTCGCCCCCATTTATGCCTTATACCTCCCTATATGTCACTGTGCACCCTGATATGCCACTCTGCCTCTCCCATAAATACCCTGCACCACCCTGAAATTCATTATACTCCCTGATTCACCACTCTGCCTCCCCCAGATATGCCACTCTAAAATTCATTATACCCCCCATACACCACTCTACCTCCCCCTATACACCACTCTAACTCCCCCAGATATGCCATTCTGCCTCCCTGAAATTCATTACACACCCATACACCACTATAACTCACCCATATACCACTATGCCTCCTCCCCATCCCATACACCACTCTGCCTCCTCCCCCCTCCCATACACCACTCTGCCTCCCCCCATACACCACTCTGCCTCCTCCCCCCTCCCATACACCACTCTGCCTCCTCCCCCCTCCCATACACCACTCTGCCTCCTCCCCCCTCCCATACACCACTTTGCCTCCTCCCCCCTCCCATACTCCACTCTGCCTCCTGTCAGCAAGGGAGGTTCACAAGACACCAGGGAGCCGGGTAGAGAGGCAGAGGCGTATGGGAGGGGGAGGAGCCAGAGTGGTGTAAGGGTGGCTCCCATACACCCCTCTGACTCCTCCCCCCTCCCATACACCGCTCTGCCTCTCTCCCGACTCCCTGGTGTCTTGTGAACCTCTGTTGCTGACAGGCACTTACACTGCCGCTTCATAGAAGCCTCAGTGTAAGTGAAGGCCAGTAACGGAGGCTGTCTGTGCGCATCGTGCAGACCCCCACCGGCTGACAGAGAGGATGATCCTCTGCAGGAGACCTCTATTCTCTGACAGCCTCCGTTACTGCCCTTCACTTACGCTGAGGCTTCTATGAAGCTGCAGTGAAAGTGCCTGTCAGCAACGGAGGTTCACAAAATACCAGGGAGTTGGGAGAGAGGCAGAGTGGTGTATGGGAGGGGGGAGGAGTCGGAGAGGTTTATGGGAGTGGAGGGGGGAGAGACGGAAGTTGTCTGTGCGTATCGCACGGACACCCGCTGGCCGACAGTGAGGGGAATCCAGGTCCCCTGCAGCGTCGCGGGGGATCTGGATTCTAGTGTTATAATCCGATCTCTATTTGAGATCGGATTATATTAGGAGAGGAGTTTTTCAGAGCATTTGCTCTGAAAAACACTCTTTTTATAATCGATTTGACTAATTGATAAAGAAAATCGTTGTAAACGATTTTAATTATCGATTAGTTATTTCAGCCCTAGACTTAATGTGACATGACTCCGCTGGGTCACGCCGGTGCTCCGTCACAGAAGCCCTGGCAAACGTGTCGGGTAGCAGCGGAGGTTGTCTGAGCGCATCACACGGATGTTTACCGGCTGCAGGAGAGGAGGAACCAGGTCTCCTGCAGCACTGCGGGGGATCCTCTTTGGCAGCCAGGGGACGTCTGCGCGATGTGCGCTGACAACCTTCGCTGCTGCCGGCCCGTACTTCCGCCGGGGCTTCTATGATGGAGCACCGGAAGGTCATGTGACGCCAGCGCTCCGTCATAGAAGCCCTGGCAGAAGTGGAGATTGCCAGAGAGGAGGATCTTATTATAAGACAACCTTGAATATAAGTTGAGGGGTATTTTTCAGAGCATTTGCACTGAAAAAAACCTTGTCTTATAATCGAGCAAATACGGTAGTTTAAAATTAAAAAAAAAAATGTAATAAAATCTGAAAATTAAAAAGACCCCAGTCATGTCATTATGACACCGTAAGGGGAACCATCCAGTTTAAATATTTGAGCCAGTCCTAAAATTGGCACTGTAGCTTCCCAAAGATTCTGCTGTTGAAAGTGTTAAAACACAACTATTTGAAAGTACATTGCATATTAATTCGCAACTTTTGGTATATGTCTCTTCCAAACATCCCTGTAAGAATAGTAAAGATGTGGACTTCATTGGTTACAGAGGTTGTGCTATGAAATTCAATTGATGTGTTTAAAGGGATAGTCTAATTTCCCTGAAACCCCTATTATAGAAGAATGCATATGAAAGTACTCTGTATACTTTAACCCCTTAAGGACAATAGGGGTTATTACTCGTAGTACCGTATTTGCTCAATTATAAGACGACCCCCCAAATCTGAATATTAATTTAGGGGGAAAAAAAAGCCTGAATATAAAACGACCCTATAGGAAAAAAGTTTTACCAGTAAATGTTAATTCATCTAAACTATTTTTTTTTAATAAAAGCTATGATTGAGAAAAATATTTTGGTTTTATTTCCTTCTATTTTCCAACCTGCCCCCCCAGTTATGCACATCTGCCCCAGAAATGCCTTATACCCCCTATATGCCACTGTGCCCCATGATATGCCTTTTAACCCTCTAAATGCCACTGTGCCCCATGATATGCCTTTTAACCCTATATGCCACTGTGTCCCATGATATGCCTTTTGACCCCCTATGTGCCACTCTACCTCCAGAAATGCTTTATACCCCTATATGCCACTCTGGCATTTAGAGTGTTAAAAGGCATATTATGGGGAAGAGTGGCATATAGGGAGGTTTAAGGCATTCAGGAGGAAGAGTGGCGTATGGAGGGTTAAAGGCATTTCAGCAGGCAGAGTGGCATTAAGGGGGTTAAAAGGCATTTCACAGAGCACTCTGCCTCAGAAATACCTTATGCCCCCCATTTAACACTCCCCCCCCCCCCACCAAACTTACCGGTGCTTCTGACTTCCCTGTCATGTAGCCGGGGCAGCGTGTAGATCCCACGCACTTACGCTGCAGCCGGAAAGAGGCGTGGCTAGCAGCGGGGGTTGTCTGCGTTCATCGCGCAGACCTTCCCCGGCTGTCAGCCACACCTCCTTCCTGCTGCAGCGGAAGTTGTCTACGCGAATCACGTAGACATCTACACGCTGCCCCCAGCTACACACCGGGGACTCAGAAGTACCGGTAAGTGGGGCGGGGGGGGGGGGGGGACAGGAGGATCCAGGTCCCCTGCAGCTGCGGGGGATCTGGATCTTAGTCGTCTCATAGTCAGACCTATTTGAGGTCTGATTATAAGACGACCCCGATTATAAGACGAGGGGTATTTTTCAGAGCATTTGCTCTGAAAAAACCTCGTCTTATAATCGAGCAAATACGGTATATTGTGGGACAATGGCTCTTTTAACATTTTTCAGTGCTGCTGTTTAGCTGTGATTTTTCTCTTTCTCATTTCATGCTCCCACACATATTATATATCGTTTTTTTCAGGACAAACACGGCTTTCTTTAGATACCATTAATTTTATCATATAATCTAATTTACTATAAAAAATGATAAAATATGGGTAGTTTTTTGTTTAAAAAGTGAGAAAGTAATTTTTTAACAAACTTTTACTCATCTGCAAAAACGAATGAAAAAACCTACTAAAAAGATTCTACTATTTGTCCCGGGTTTAGAAATACCCAATGTTTTTTTGCTTTTTTCTGCATGTTATGGGGCAATAAGTACAGGTAGCATTTTGCTATTTCAAAACTGTTTTCCAAATCTGGTAATTCTTCCTCCCATGTGCCATTTTGGGTGTCTTTGGTGCCGGCCAATGCAATTTACCCCATCAAATCATATATTTTTAAAAACTAGACACCCCCAAGGTATTTGAAATGCTGGTATTTTTACCCTTTCCATGCACTGATTTTACCACCAGCCTTTGTGAAACTTTATGGTAGTAAATTTTTTTTTGTATTTTTTTCACACACGTTGTACTTCAGGTATAAATTTACCGCTCCTGGTATATGTCCATGTCAAACCCCCCAATATGTGTTCTGTAACATCTCCTGAGCGCATTGATACCCCCCATGCATGGGTTTGTTTGGATATTTGGGAGGTAAAAGGGGCGCCTTTGTGAGGTGTGTATTTTTGCCATTTAGACATCTGATCCTACTGCCCCGGTGTCCCATATTTGGGACATCTTTGAACCCAGCCAATTCAATTCAGCCATCAAATCATATATTTTTTAATACTATGTGCATTTGTAATGCTAATATTTTAACTCTTTCCATGCGGGAATTATTGTGAAGATAAAGAATTGTAGGACTTGCTTATTAAAAACTTTTTTTATTTTTGTTTTTGGTTACAGTGCAAAATGCAAAAAAAATGACTACCGCAAAGTTTGACAAAGACTGGTGGTAAAATGAGTGATTGCATTGGCCGGCTTCAAAGATACCCAAAATGGCACATAACATAGTAACATAGTTCATAAGGTTGAAAAAAGACCAAAGTCCATCAAGTTCAACCTATATACATATTGTGTCCCTACTGTGTTGATCCAGAGGAAGGCAAAAAAACCCTTATGAAGCAGATGCCAATTGCCCCATACCAGGGGGAAAATTCCTTCCCGACTCCAAATATGGCAATCAAAATAAATCCCTGGATCAACGTTCTGTCCCTATTAATCTAATATCCATAACTTGTAATATTATTGCTTTCAAGAAACACTCCTTTTGAACTCTTTTATTGAGTTTACCATTACCACTTCTGGCAGAGAGTTCCATAATCTCACCGCTCTTACTGTAAAGAACCCCCGTCTGTGCTGGTGTAGAAACCTTCTTTCCTCCAACCGTAGAGGATGTCCCCTTTGTTTCCTATCACTGAGCCAGTTACTTACCCACATACACACATTCTCCCCCAGCCCAAGCATTCTCATTTTATGTACCAGCCTTTTATGTGGCACTGTATCAAATGCTTTGGAAAAATCAAGATATACGACATCCAGCGATTCACCCCGATCCAGTCTTGAGCTCACCTCCTCATAAAAGCTGATCAGGTTAGTTTGACAGGACCGATCCCTTGTAAACCCATGCTGATATGGAGTCATACACTTATTTTCATTGAGATACTCTAAAATAGCATCTCTTAGGAAACCCTCAAACAGTTTACACACAACAGAAGTTAAACTAACAGGCCTATAATTCCCCGGGTCACTTTTTGTCCCCTTTTTGAATATTGGCACAACATTTGCTATGCGCCAGTCCTGGGGAACAGACCCTGTCACTATAGAGTCCTTGAATATTAGAAATAGGGGTCTGTCTATTACATTACTTAACTCCCTTAGAACACGGGGGTGAATGCCATCTGGACCTGGTGATTTGTCTATTTTGATTTTTTTAGGCGGCACTGCACTTCTTCCTGGGTTAGACAGGCGACATGTACTGGGGCAGTTATCTCATCCTGCTGTATATTACCTGGCATTTAATTTTCCTCTGTGAATACAGCAGAGAAGAATATATTTAATAGATTAGCTTTTTCCTGATCCCCGTCTATAACTTCTCCCTCATTACTTTTTAAGGGGCCAACGCTTTCATTTTTAACCTTTTTACTATTTATATACTTAAAGAACATTTTGGGGTTTGTCTTACTCTCTTTGGCAATGAGTCTTTCTGTCTCCACTTTTGCTGCTTTTATCTGATTTTTACATATTTTATTTTTTTCCCGATAGCTTTTTAGTGCTTCCTCACTGCCTTCCTGTTTTAGTAGCTTAACCCCTTCGTGACAATAGCCGGTCCGGGCACGTCACTGAAAATCGTGACGATTATGACAATTGACGTGCCAGGACCGGCACGTCTTTAAACGGGTGAAAAAAATCGATCCGTGATCGATTTTTTCACTCAAACGGTGTTGCTCTAATGCCTCGACATCGAGGCATTGAGCAACACCAAAAAAAACATTCCCGCCCCCCCCCGATCGCTCCTAGGAGCAAAAAAAAAACATGTTTGAAAGACTGCACGTCTTTCAAACATGGCGGCGCCCGCCGCCGAAAAACGGGTTTAGGAAGCGATCGCGAGTCGCTTCCTTTGCTTAGCTGGTGTTGCTAAGATGCCTCAGTATCGAGGCATCTTTGCAACACCTGTTTAGCAAAGGAAGCAACTCGCGATCGCTTCCTAAATGCTCAACTTACCTTCCCGGTGCCGGTGTCTTCGAAACACACGCGGTGTTTCAAGATGGCGGCGCCCATCAAGCCGGGGGGCGGAGCCTGCTGACATCATCGGGGGGGTGTTGCTGGATGTCATGGACATCCAGTGAATAACACCCCTAGTGGTCAGATCACTCATAAGAGTGATCATGATTTGATAAATCAAAGGCAATGTTTTCTAAACATTGCCTTTGATCAGTATTGGATCTGCCCCCCTCCTTCACTTGCTTCTAGTGAGGGAGAGAGACAGATCAGTGTGTTCTGGTATTTCAGGTATTCCCTAATAAAAATATATATATATTGATCCAAAGGCTCTTATAAGAGCCACCCATATAATATTAACCCCTTCATTGCCATTGATCACTGCATAAACAGTGATCTTGCATAGTGGCAATTGTTTTGGGGGTTTTTTTTTTTTTTTTACATGTTTTTTTACTTTTTTTTAGGTTTTTTTTTTTATTTTTCTTTACCCAGATGTAAAATTCCTACTGAATTTGAATTGCTCATGTTCCAAATGTGGCCCTTTTGCCCCCAAACAATCTGACAAACCCATGCATGTGGGGTATCAATGTACTCAGGAGATGTTGCTGGACACATATCTGGGTGTTGTGTGACAGCAACATATACCAGGAGCTGTAATTTCACACCTGAAGTACAAAGTATGTGAAAAAAACACCAAAAACAATTACTATCCCAAACTTTGACAAGGGTTGGTGGTAGGATTAGTGCATGGAAAGGGTTAAACTATCAGCATCTAAAATACCCTGGGGTGTCTAGTTTTCAAAAATATATGGTTTGGTGGGGTAAATTTAATTTGCTGGCTTCAAAGATGCCCCAAATACCACATAGAGACAGAATTACCAGATTCAGAGAAAAATGGTTTTGAATTAGCAAAACGCTACTTGTACTTATTGCCCCATAACGTGTAGAAGAAAGCAAAAAAACATAAAAACATTGGGTATTTCTAAACTCGGGACAAATAGTAGAATCTATTTAGCAGGTTTTTTCAGTAGTTTTTTATGATGAATAAAAGATTTTTCAAATAAAAGTGAGAAAATGTGTTTTTTTTCAATTTTTCGTCATATTTTATTATAGGAAATTACATCATATGAAAAAAATTTTGGTGTCTGAAGAAAGCCCTTCTTGTCCTGAAAAAAACAATATATAACTTGTATGGGTTTAGTAAATGGGTTAAGAGAAAATTACAGCTAAACACAAACACCGCAGAAACGATAAAACAGCCATTGTCACGAAGGGTACAAAAAGTAAAATCAGCCTTTGTCACGAAGGGGTTAAATGCCTTTTTTTTGCCATTTATTACCCCCTTTACATTTTTATTTATCCACATTGGTTTTCTCTTGTTCCTGACTCTTTTATTCCCATACGGTATGTACCTTTCACAGTGAGAATTTAAGATATCCTTAAAAATCTCCCATTGAGTGTCTGTACTCTTGTTTTTGAGGACATTTTCCCAATTTACAGTGTTAAGGGCTTCTCTTAGTTGATCAAACTTTGCCTTCCTAAAGTTCATAGTTCTTGTGGCTCCTCTAAGAGTTCCCTTATTGAAGGACAAGTTATAATGTATCATATTGTGACCACTATTCCCTAGATGCCCCCTGACCTGCACATTAGTTACATAGGGGGAAGAATTACCAGATTTGGAAAAAATGGTTTTGAAATAGCAAAACGCTGTACCTGTACTTATTGCCCCATAATGTGCAGAAAACAGGAAAAAAAACAAAAACATAAAAGCATTGGGTATTTCTAGATGAGTAAAATATTTTTCAACTAAAAAAAATTTTCACCATATTTTAGACCTTTTTTTTTTATTATTTTTTTTTTATCATAGTAAATAATGATACAATCAAAGCAATGTCATCTAAAGAAAGCCCTTCTTGTCCTGGAACAAAACAATATATAACTTGTGTGGGTTCAGTAAACAGGAAAGAAGAAAATTACAGCTAAACACGAGCAGCGCAAAAATGTTAAAATGGCCTTTGTCATGAAGGGTACAAAATATAAAATCAGTCATTGTCACAAAGGGGTCAAGGACTAGGCTGTTTTGTTGTTTTTTTTAATTATTATTTCTATTATTATTATTATTTTGGACCATTTGTGACCGAGGCTGTTTTTAACGTTTCTATGGTATCTGTGTTTAGCTGTAATTATTTTTTTTTTTTTTTCTAACTTAGTGTATTAACACAAATTAATTGGTTTTCAAGAATGGCTTTCTTTAGATACCATTATTTTGATCATATCATCTAATTTAACTTTCTTTGGTTTATAATCTGTTATCTACAGAAGCTAATTGAAAATTGATTCTGATATTTGTTCTGAGTTTAGCAATGACCTTTTTTATTAATTTTTTTTTCCTTTTACCGTTTTTTGGCAATAAGTTCAATTAACGTGCTATAAAGCCGGCCAAATTCGTATTCAGTTTACTCCCATCAAACTATTTCTTTTTCCAAACTAGACGCAACAAGCTATTTCAAATGCTGGTATTTTAATACTTCATGCGAATTTTAGAACTTGCTCATAATTATACATTTTTGGGGATTTGTTAATTTTTATTTTTTGTGTTCTTGGAATTGGATGGTTCCTCGTATGGGGTCATGGTGAGAACACTGGGGCCTTTTTTTTTAACGTTATGTTTTATGATCCAAAACCTGGAGAGTTCTCAGGTATGGGATCCTAGTTAACTTTAACTTATCATTAAATGCAATAATAAATTGAGCTTAATTTAAACTGCTTCTGGATGCTTTTTCAAACAACTATTTCTCAACACCAAGCTCATTTGAAACATCAAATGTGCCTGGTTCATGCAAAGTTTATACCATGCTGGCAATAAATGACCTTTTTCAAAATTGTTATGTCTCAATTGCCACGTTAGGCTTTTTTTCAACATTTTCCAAAGGCCTCAACTGCCTAACCAAATAAGCATTGGTACCAATTCTGACAGCGCCAGGTCCTGCTTTTAACAAATTAATCAATCCAGTATTTGTAATTCAAGTCATTACCAGCTCTGAGTATAATTTACTTATGGTTCTGGAAACTTACATTTACATTTAACTACTTCCAGAATCCCTGCCTAAGGCCTTACACACCGTGCCAACACACTTGAAACTGTTAAAATCTACATTCAAACTATAAAGCTTTTACCGTGCCTGTGAAACGGTCCAAAAAAAATTATCATGCAAAAGCTCAGTCCTTATATAAATCTTTAATTATTCCTTCCCCCAAACCAAGCCTTGCAACACCAGTGACCACCCCATTCGATTTATTAAACTGTGCAATCCATTTCAATTAGACCAAATGGGCTAACTGCATAAGCACACAGGTGGGGGGGGAGTGTTTGATGCATGGATTAAACATTTATTTGGGCCAGCGCCCTGCATCACCATTGCCTACTGAAGGGCACCATGCTGCAAGTGTGTCGGGAAAAGCTGATCACCACGTTCAAAGAGGTGCTCTACTGGATCTTCTGCAGAATATCGACCATGCGCAAAGAGGTACAGGGCATGCAGACCTCTAATTTTGAATAGTTTGAGGATAGCTGGAATTAATTACACTACTGGTTTTCTAATTTAGGACATTTTTACTTTTCCAAAAAAATAAAATTTGGTTTTTATAGCTTTTCAGCAGTTAAGGCGGCTTCGGGAATCCCCTGAGGTATTTCCAAAAGACCTTTAAACAGAACCTGGTGGTGGCAGTGAATAAAGTTTGGGGGTGTGGGGTGAACTGGTTTGGGGTTAATGTGTGTAATTGCTCTGGGCTCTGTGGGGAGGGCTGCAAATAAGCCTGCAGGGCGGGTTTTTACCATTAACCCTTTCAGCCCACGTTCCACCCTTACTGCCCAGCAAGGCAGCGGGTAGTGGTTATGGCTGCTGTTGTGTTTTATGGGCTTTCCTGGTATTGCTTCACTTTTGAGACTTTTTTGAGTAGGGGTGTTTGGAGGGTCATAAGGCTCTTCTGCGTCAAGAGATGGAACAGTGCATCATTGTGTTTGATGAAATACCTCAAAGGAAATGTTAGAGGTTAAGATGATGAGAATCCAACTTTGCTACATTTAGACTTTTACCTGGTGAGTTGGATGTCCCTGATTCTTATTGGTGTTATCCTTAAAGGTTTTATTGATGATTTGTGCCCACTAAGAGGTCTGTTTTTTCTGAATCATTTTGAATCGCCCACAAGGTAAATTTTCCCTTTTCTTGATGATGTATCAACTGGTTCAAAATATATAAAAGTTATAGGTTCCATTAATCATTTAAGATTTAACACTGACTTCTGTCTAAAGTGAATGTAGTAAAGCAGGGCTCGACAAATCCCAGGTCGCCATGAGGTGTTTGTCAGCCTGTTAAATCCCCCCAAAAATGCCCCCACGTCGCCACAATCATGGTGATCGCGGCGGTGCTGCTGCTGTCTGCCCAGACCAGCACAGCCACCCCGAGCCCGTCCGTGAACCTTTGATTGAGTGATTCTGTAGGCTGAAAATAATTGCGTTTTCAGCTGCCACAGACAGCTTCAGGGAAGGGGGTTGTGTGTTGATTGGGTCCAGGGGCGGCCCTACCATGGAGCAGAGTTGGGCAATTGCTCCAGGCGGCACTTTTTTTTTTTTTTAAAGCGGAAGCCCTCTAGCTCGGTCTCAGTGGCGGCTTGTAATGCTGAGCGACTGAAGATGATGTAATTTCCGGCGCTCAGCATTACAAGCCGGCACAGAGACCGAGCAGGGAGACTCGCCGCAGGACTGATGAAAGGTAAGTACAAGGGGGGGTAGATAATAGGGAGGGAGAGTAAGGGTAGATAATGGGGGGGGGCACTTTAAACTTCGCCCCAGACGGTAGAGCCCTGCGCGGGACTACTTTTTTAATCCCGCTCCCGCCCGCTCCCGCGGTTTTTAATCCCGCTCCCGCAATGTGGGTGTGCCGCTCCCGCCACATTTGTGGCCAATCCCGCCCGCTCCCGCCACATTTGTGGCCAATCATGCCCGCCTCCTTACCTGATTTCCCGCGCAGTCCCCCTCGAGTTGTTCCCTCACGGCGTCTCTTCTCTTGCTCCGCCCAGGAACAAGGCGGAGTCACAGGAAGTGACGTCACATCACGTGACTCCGTTTTGTTCCTGGGCGGAGCAAGCTAGGAGACACTGTAAGGGAGCAGCAAGAAGGCAGCCTTGCGGGACTGCGCGGGATTACCGGGACCCGCAGGTACAGTGCCTGACCGCCCGCTCCCGCCCGCAGCCCCAGCAAGACCGCCCGCGCCCGCAAGTTTTTTGGCGGGTCCCGCGGGACCCGCCTCCCAGTGCAGTCCTCTACCAGACGGCATTATGTCTTGGGCTGGCCCTGATTGGGTCAACAACATCCCCCTGCTGCCTGATCGCTCCACAAGTGCAGCGTTAACCCCTTTTTTTTGCTTTTTTCTGCACGTTACAGGTCAATAAGTACAGGTAGCGTTTTGCTATTTCAAAACCATTTTTTCCAAATCTTGTAATTCTTCCCCCCATGTGCCAATTCGGGTATCTTTGAAGCCAGACGATGCAATTTACCCCATCAAATCATATATTTTTGAAAACTAGACACCCCAGGGTATTTCAAACGCGTTTAGGAGGCGATCAATGATCACCTCCTTCATGCGCATTTTTCAATGTTGAACTTTGGCATTTGGTGATCCACTGCCCATGCCCTATTTGGTACATCTTTGAGCCATTTCAGTGTGCCCTATAAAACCATATATTTTTGAAAACTAGACACCCCAGGGTATTTCCAATGCTGGTATTTTAACTTATTTTTTCAAAGTTTGCAGTAGCATTTTTTATGTATTCCCACACACCTACTTTATGTATGAATTTACAGCTCCTGGTATATGTTGCTGTCGCACGACACCCCAATATGTGTTTAGCAACATCTCCTGAGTACGGTGATACCCCACATGTATGGGTTTGTCAGGCTTTTTTTTGGTAACTAAAAGGCCACATTTGGGACATGTGCATTTTTCTAATTGGAAATTAGATGTGTGGCCACCCCATGGGCATTTAATATGCCAGTATTTTAGCTCTTTCCATGCGAGAATTGTTTTAAGCTAATGTGCTAATTAGGGCTGCGATGTGCACAGACAACTTCCGTCTCTCCCCTCCACTTCCGCTGGGGCTTCTACGATGCAGCGCCAGCATCACATGATGTAGAAGCCCCAGCGGAAGTGAATGGAAATAATGAAGGCTGTCTGTGCACATCGTGCAGACCCCCAGATTCTGACAGAGAATCGAAATCTCCTGCAGAGGATCATCCTCTGTCAGCTGGTGGGGGTCTGCGCGATGTGCACAGACAGCCTCCGTTACTCCCCTTCACTTCCGCTGGGGCTTCTATGAAGCTGCAGTGAAAGTGCCTGTCAGCAACGGAGGTTCACAAAACACCAGGGAGTCGGTGTATGGGAGGAGGGAGAGAGGCAGAGTGGTGTATGGGAGGAGGGAGAGAGGCAGAGTGGTGTATGGGAGGGGGGAGAGAGGCAGAGTGGTTTATGGGAGGGGGGAGAGAGGCAGAGTGGTGTATGGGAGGAGGGAGAGAGGCAGAGTGGTGTATGGGAGGAGGGAGAGAGGCAGAGTGGTGTATGGGAGGAGGGAGAGAGGCAGAGTGGTGTATGGGAAGGGGGAGAGAGGCAGAGTGGTGTATGGGTGAGTTATAGTGGTTTATGGGGGGTATAATGAATTTCAGGGTAGCAGAGTGGTGTATGGGTGTGTAATGAATTTCAGGGAGGCAGAGTGGCATATCTGGGGGAGGTAGAGTGGTGTATGGGGGGTATAATGAATTTCAGAGTGGCATATCTTGGGGAGGCAGAGTGGTGAATCGGTGAGTATAATGAATTTCAGGGTGGCGGAGTGGCATATCAGGGTGCATAGTGGCATATTGGAAGTTATAAGGCATATCGGGGGGCACAGTGGCATATAGGAGTATAAGGCATATCGATATTAGGCATATCAGGGGGGCATAAGACATATCTGGGGGTAAAAGGTATATCAGGGGGCTCAGTTGCATATCAGTGGCATATAAGGAGTATAAGGCATATCGGGGGCACAGTGAAATCTCTGGCACATAGGAGGTATAAGGCATATCTGGGGGCAGAGTGGCAAGCTGGGGGTCAGATGTGCATAACTGGGGCAGTTTGGTAAATAAAAGAAAATATAAACAAGGCTTTTTTTTCTCATAGTCTTTATTAAATATGAAGAATAGTTAACATATGAATTAATATTTACTAATAACTTTATATTAAAACCTAGTTTGAGAAACACTGTTTGGGTTCTTGTAGCTTTTATTATTATGTTAATAAAATAAGAAGGTGACTAGAGAAATGCCATTGTGATAAAGATGAAAGTGTAAATTGTAAGTTTTTTTTATTACATTATTTTAAATAAAAAAAATTTGCATTTTTTAATCCGATTAATGGAAAAAATAATCGGCCAACTAATCGATTATTAAAATAATAACTTGCTCAAAAAATATTTTTTTATATATTGTCTTTTTTACATTTTTGGAACTTGAAGGTTCCCCTGATCGGTGGGAAATAATTTTTACATTTTACTGTTTTTTAAACAAATTTTTTTTATTATTATTATTTATTTTACATTTTACTAATTACACTGTGGTTAAAAAGCTGGGCTCCATTGACTTGCATGGTTGAATGCAGTACCTGTATTCAACCTGCAAGTGGAGCCAGAATTCTCTAGAGGGTCTGGAGCCCCTCTGGCAAACTTTTCCAGCTTTGTTGTTGTTTTACAGGGCGGCCGCCATCTTGCGATTGGCAACTCGCTCGCAGTGGAGGGTCCTGGGGTGAGTGTTTGGTGTTGCTGAATGCCTCCTGATCGAGGCATTTCAGCAACACCATTGAAGTTTAGGAGGTGATCATTGATCGCCTCCTAAACATTTTTAAAATGGGCGTCCGCCACCTTACAGTGTATGGTGGATGTTGACGCCCCAGGAGGCATTACAGCAACACCGTTTGGGTGTAGAACGCGAACGTAGATCGCTTTCTGCACCGGTTTAAAGTAATGACGGTCCTTCGGGTGACGTGCCCGGACCGTCAGTTGTAATTAAGGGGTTAAATAGGTAGCTTTTTTTTTTTTTTTTTAACCATAATGCATAACTTTGCATTTCTCTATATTGAACCTCATCTGCCGCTTGCACGGCCAGTTCCCAAGTGCAAAGAAGAAACATCTAGATTAGTCTGAATTACCCGGCCTAATTTTGTGTCATAAGCAAAAACTGTGACATGGCTCTCAATGCAACCTGGGAGATCATTTATAAATAAATTAAAAAGAAGAGGACCAAGGACAGATCCCTGAGGTAATCCACTTAATACCTGGGTACAGGCTGAGAAACATCCATTCACAACAACCCTCTGCATTCTATCTTTTAGCCAATTTCTGATCCACATTCAGACATTTGCCCCTAAGCCTATTTCTGTTCGTTTTGTAGAGTAGCCTTTTATGTGCAACCGTATCAAATGCCTTAGCAAAGTCCAGATAAATCATATCTACAGCCACACCCAGGTCCATATTTGTATTAACTTCTTCTTAGAATGCTAATAGGTTGGTTTGACAAGACCGGTCTTTCACAAATCCATGTTGACTTCTACTAATTGGATAATGGGTCAAGATTTGAACCAACCCTTCATGAAGTAGTCATCTTTTTATAGTATGTGTGTGTATATGTGTATATATATATATTTTTAGGATGCCATTCCCTTTATGAAGATATTATTAATGATTACTGTTATGAGTATATAAAAACAAAATTGAACACACAAATGTTACTAGGTCTTTACACTGACAGTTATGCATATTACTTATTTAATACCTTTGTATGTAGTAGGATTGAAATTTTGCTTGATGTGTGGTGTTTGATAAATAATACTACCCATACTGATGGTATAGAAGAATCTCTGCCTACTATAATTTTGTGGAGCATTGTTGTAAAACTGAAAATTATTAAAAAAAAAAAAAAAAAATTTATGGAAAGCAAAACAATAATATCACTAAGCTCCTTGAATGCTGAATTGTAGTATTTACATGTTGTAACTTTTTTTTTTTTTTTTTTCCCTGGACTGGCAGGAATTGGGAAGAATGTGCTCTGTGAAAAGGCTGCTACATGCCTGGATGCTTTTTTGATGGTGAAAGCTGCATGTTACTATCCAAAGCTCATGAGCCTAGTGGGTAATGCTCTGCGGTTCCTGCCAGCCTTTGTGCGCATGCGACAGCTAATCCTAGAGGAAGGCTACGTTGGGGAAGTCCAGATATGTGATGTACGTGTTTACTGGGGGAGCTTGCTGAGCAGCAAGTACAACTGGATCTGTGATGAACTAATGGGAGGAGGTGGACTGCACACAATTGGTACATATGTGGTAGATCTTCTCACTCATTTGACAGGCAAGAGGGCAGTCAAAGTTCATGGACTTCTTAAGACTTTTGTAAAGCAAAACAAGGCTATCACTGGAATCCGCCATGTAACCAGTGATGATTTCTGCTTTTTCCAAATGCAAATGACCGGAGGGGCTTGCAGCACAGTAACACTTAACTTCAATATGCCCGGTGCTTTTGTACATGAAGTATTGGTTGTGGGATCAGCTGGAAGGCTAATTGCACGTGGAACTGAACTTTATGGCCAGACAAACTCTTCTCCAGAAGAAGAGCTTTTACTTTCAGATACTCTGACCATGGATAATGTTGTTTTCAATGGATTTGAAAAGGTCCCTCAGCCTTATCTTAAAGGCATGGCACACATGGTTAAGGCACTGTCTCTCTCATTCCAGGATCAGGAGGATCAAAGAACTTGGGACCATAAGCCATTAGCAGCTGCTGCCACCTTTGAAGATGGCTTATACATGCAAAGTGTTGTAGATGCAATCCGGTTGTCAAACCGTTCTGGGGAATGGGAAACTGTTAAAGTGATGACTAAAGAACCTGGTTCCAACCAAAATATGTGTGAAGCTATTCAAGGGAACAGCTTTTAATTTCTATTAAAAAAATGTCTTCCTTATATCAATGCTTTATTTATTTTAACTTTTTTTTTAAAAGCCCTACTTGTCCAGAAATATATATACCGTATTTACTCTATTATAAAAGTAATTTTATGTACCCAGGAAAACAAATACTGAAATACTGTGTTCAGACATTTTACTGTAATGTTTAGGACAGACTGGCACTAAAATGGTTAAATCAAGTGTTAAAATGCCCCTAGTAAAATACTTTGGGATGCCATCTTTAAAAAAATATATACTTTTGTTTAGCAATTTTTATTTTTCTGGCCGCTATTTTGGCGTAACTCCCAGGATACCACATTAAAAAAAAATCTTATTTAGAAACAGTGATACAGGGTTAAGTATGAATCACGCGTAAGTGCCAAAATAAATGAAAATACAAGGCATATGAGGTGTTTCCAAACCTCTTTTGGTTTACACTTTTGGAAGTTTTTCTCCATTTGCACTGGTTATATATAGTTTTTATAGGTGGAACTGAAAATATTCTGTTTACTTCGTAATTTTCCCCACATTTTTAGATATTTTTCATACTGAATGATGGTTTGGGGGTGCACTAAATGAGTTAGTGGGCAATCAGAGTTGAATAGTTATAGCAAAGCACAAAAACACTCTGGTCCTTTAGTGCAAACATGGTGAAAAAAACCCAGTCCTGAAGGGGTCAAATAGTTTACATTTGACTTAATATTTACTAGTAAAACTTCTTTCTTATAGGGTAGTCTTATATTCATTTTTTTTTCTTTAATTTTTCTAAATTAATATTCAAATTTTGGGGGGGTCGTCTTATAATCGAACGAATATGGTGTATGAGATATATGAGGTATATGTAGATCAGCAGTTTCTGAAATACTCAGAAATACTCAGACCAGATGTCGGGCACCAACAACCATGCCACATTCAAAGTTACTTCTTCCCCATTCTGATGCCCGGGTTTGACCACGTCTACATGTCTAAATGCTTTGAGTTGCTGCCATGTGATTGGCTGATTAGCTGTTTGTGTTAACAAGCAATTGAACAGGTGTACCTAATAGAGTGGCCAGTGAGAAAGTGTGTATGTATGTATGTATATATATATACACAATGTGTATGTGTAAATTACTGTATTTGCTCCCATTTTAAGACACTTCCCCCCCCCCCCCCGAGTAAATGATCTGGGGGGAAAACCTTGTCTTGTATACAAGACCACCAAATAAAGGTCTGACTATAAAACTAAGATCCAGATCCCCTGCACAGCTGCAGGGGACCTGGATCCTCCCCTCTGGCAGCCGGTGAACGTCTGTACACTGCCTGGAGATAGCCTCCTCTGCTACCCGACACATCCCCAGGGGCTTCTATGATGGAGCACAGGCGTGAAGTCCCTGGTAGCAGCGGAGGTTGTCTGCGCAAACGTCCAACAACTAGTTTTTAATAAATTACTCATACTAAGTGTTTGACTAAACATGGGAATACGGTATCAAATTAAAGCACTTCCTCTGGTTGAAAAAAAAACCCCAATATATAGCTTACATATATATTAATTTTCCTCTAATTTTCCATGAAAGTGGGGCTGGTTTATCGAATGGTGGCTTTACACAAAAAAGTGTTAAATACCTTTTTATTATAATCATTGACTGGTTGCCAAAAGTCTGGCAGGATCAAATTTGAAAGCATCAGTTTATCAGTTACAAATGCCTCAATATAATACTACTGCCTGAATCATCACTCTCATCTGGGAATATTCCTGCCGAAATGTATCTCTTATTGCATACCCACCAATAACCTCTGCTTCCAGCCAAAGATTTCTTGAAATTTTCTTTTCATTGCACGGCTTAGCCAAATAACTCCATTAATCCTTAGCCATGTAACTTTTTGTGTACGGTGTCAAAGGACGGCTCTACTAGGTGGAGGGAATGGTACAAGTAGCCAAGAAATAAAGAGTTAGAAACAAAACTGGAATGCAAAGAAAAGCAGTTAAAGAGCACAGATCCATATATAAAATTGCCTATTCTAGATCTGGTGGTTATATAAAAGAAAAAAACATTAATAGTTGCCCAGACAGCAATTGCACAGGGGATTCCTGGGGAACACCCGTTTTGAGCAAGCGCTTAAACGTTAGGGCTGAAACCTCACGTAAATTAGCTCCTAGCAAGCGGGACCCTTTTAAAATATCCATTGTACAATCATTATGCAAATAAAACATGCTTAAAGTATATATCAACAGGAGTACAACATAATAATAATAATTTGCAAATCAGTTCAATATTTGATTGTGTTTGCAGAGGATACAAGCACATAAATACAGATACATATCAGCTGGCAAGCATACCGAAAATCCAAGTGTAACTGACACAAAGGTCTTAAACTATTGCTGTAAAGTGTTTAGATTTGTATAAGGAATATCAGACACATCTTCACCTCCCTATTTTTTCCAGTTCTAATTATGGGATAAATGTGAAAATAACTGCTTTAAACAGAACAATAGGAATACATTTAAGTTCATGAATCTATTTTTATGAAGACTTTGGGGTGAGAAAATATTTTAACAGCTTCATCCATTTCTGAGAGTTTTTTCTCCAGCTCCGTTCGTCTGTTTTGAATGCTGAGTGTGTTTGCTCGGAGCGGTAACCCCAGTAACTCTTTTGTCAGCTGAGTCTGGGCTAAGGATAAAAGAGAAATATAAGTCAATACTTCATTACTTATTTCAAAAGCTTTATTCAGCTGTATGTAAGAGCAAAGAAACCCCCACTACACAATATTACACTCACAGGACCAAATCAAGGTGCCACTGTGCCCCATGATATGCTTTTTAACCCTATATGCCACTGTGCCCCATGATGTACCTTTTAACCCTATATGCCACTGTGCCCCATGATATGCCTTTGACCACCTATGTGCCACTCTACTTCCAGAAATGCCTTATACCCCTATATGCCACTCTGGCATTTAGGGGGTTAAAAAGCATATCATGGGGCACAGTGGCATATAGAGGGTTTAAGGCAGTTCTGGGGCAGAGTGGCAAGCCTGGGGGCAGATGTGCATAACTTGTGGGTAGGTTGGAAAATAAAAGGAAATAAAAACAAAATATTTTTTTCTGGAAAACAGGAAGTGATGTATCGCAATAAATGCGGAAAGCGGAAGTCGTCACAATAAGAAAGATGACCGCTTGAAACCGGAAGTGCTAATGATGTAACAGGAAACGATCGTCAGATGCACCTTGTATGATCGCCTCTATTTGTATTACCACCACTATTTGTATTAATTCCCCCAGCAAGCCCATTTATTATTGATTTATGTGATGGCCCCTATCACATACACGCACTAGACGTTCATTTTTAACTACATAATAAGTACGTCTCCTTGAAGTAAAGACTATGATTGAAATATGATTTGAACTGGCAGTTTGTTTAATATTAGACCCTGCTGCCGATATATCTCTCTCAATAAATATATATATATATATATATATATATACACATACACATACATGGTATAAGGTATACATAAATAATGGAAACATAGCATAGCAGATATGGATCTACAGAATAACACAAAAACCCAGCTTTGCAGGTATAGATCAATTGGAATTCACATAAAAACATGGCATTAAACGTAAAAAAAACCCTAAATTACAGGCATAGATCACAGGTTGCACACCCCAAAGCCAGCCCTGGTATCCACACTGCTTACATAGAACCTGACCAGCGCCCAGCACAATTCAACTTTGTTGCCAAACAGCCCAGCCTGTGCCATCTTTGTCCCATAAACACCCTGCTTGTGCCATCTTGGTCCTGAAGGCTCAAACACCCTGCTAGTGCCATCTTTGCCTTTCCACAATTATACATCTGATATACACACAAACACTTTTACAGTCACTCACTAATTTACTTTCATTCACACAATGCATCCATATATTAATTCATACTCAATTACACTCTTTACTTATTTCAATATTCTTACTACCCTCTTTCTCACTATCTACCCGCTCAATTATAGGCCGCACCCGATTGTAGGCCACACCCTTAAAGTTTGGTGCTATTTTAAAGAAAAAAATATTTTTAAAGAAAAAATACACATAAGTGGAATGGTAAAGCAGTATTTTATCTAATGAACATGAATACATGTATTGTATCATTTTTGGTATCTCTTATGCAGTTAATCAGCATATGTTATATATAAACAGAAATTTGGAAAACCAATAGCCAATAGCCCCCCTTAATTCATAATCCACCTTACTTATAGATGTGCCCCTCTGCCCCCTGATATGCCACTATGTCCTCCAGATATGCTTTATAACCTCTGACATGCCACTCTGTCCCCTGATATGCTTTATAACCCCTGATATGCCACACTGCCCCATAAATGCTTTATAACCCCTGATATACCACTCTGTCGTTGAGTGGGGTGTCATGTTGATCAGTATTGCTTCAGACCTGATGAAGAGAGGATAACTCTTGAAAGCTTGTCTTTTAAATATTATGTTAGTCCAATAAAAAAGGTATCACCACATACTCTGCAATACTCTGATTTTTTGACATAGTGTCTAGTGGACTAATACGGCTTAACCCATTTACGTTACTATGAAAGATAACGAATACCGAATACAGCCTCTTAAAGAAGCAAGTAACCAAACTGATTAAAAAAGCAACTCAGATCAACAGTGACATCTATATTAAAAGCTTCCATACAAGAGTAGCATCCCTCGCTACCACACAACAGAACAGAATCCTACACAACCTCCTACCTCCAGAAAGAAATGACTCGCATAATTTAATGAATAATAAAAACATCATCATCAAGTCAGCTGACAAAGGCGGATCAGTAGTCATCACGAACACCCAGGACTACACTGCAGAAGGAAACAGACGGTCTGATGAATTCTACTACAAAAAATTGAACCAGGACCCCACCAGGGAATATACAGAATATCTTATTAAACTAATCAGATCCTTCTCAAAACACATGCAACAAGAATTAGAAAATCTTGTGCCTTCCAATCCAAAAACAGGGACTTTCTACATGCTGCCCAAAATCCACAAGCCAGGCAACCCAGGACGACCCGTTATTACACAATATTATTACTGAACCAATATCTGGCCTTATGGAAAACAATCTTAAGCCCCTAGTTATCAACACTGAGAGCTTTATACAGGACACCACAGATTTTCTTAATAAACTGAGCCTAGTCACTAACCTACCTGCTAATACTATACTCGCTACTATGGATGTGGAGTCTTTATATAGTATCATCCCCCACAAAGATGGTATTGATGCCTGCGTTCAGTGGCGTCGCCCCCCTAGGATATTCCTTGCCCCCCCTGTTGGCCCCCCGCCGAATTTGGAGCCACCCAGGACTGTCCCGCAATGGGACTTTAACCCCTTGACTGCTAACGACGGCATGGTGCTGCTGTTAGTAGTCCCAGTCAGGTGCTAACGACGGCACCATGCAACTTTATTAACAACTGGCAATTGTCAGTTAAAGAGGTATGGGGGCATGCTGCTTAGATGCCTGTATCTCAGGCATCTAAACAGCTACAGATTTTCCAATTACCTCACCTTTCCAATGGTATATAGGTTGTAAAAAAAGAATAAAACAATTTTAAATTAAAAAA
The DNA here is from genome assembly GCA_029215755.1 of Spea hammondii. NCBI lineage: Eukaryota > Metazoa > Chordata > Amphibia > Anura > Pelobatidae > Spea > Spea hammondii. The sequence continues at coordinate 25,594,645 of JARDYJ010000009.1, read as the reverse complement.
ATAAAAATGTAAAAAAAATGAAATTATTTAAACATAAAGTAGTTTAATTTAAAAAAAAAAAAATAAAGTTTAAGTATTCTAGCTAAATGATCACTGTGGTAGCCAATGTTACCACAGTGATCATATAGCTATAAAAAGTCACATTCCCTTTTTAAAAATGGCCAATACTAATTTTTAATCCCTTTGATCATGGGGTTAAATTTAGTCAACGGTAGAGGGAGGCAATTTTTGAAATCCTGATGAACTGCAAATATTATTAAAATCAGCCAGTTAGCCTGTGCGGTACGTGAGTAACCATCTCATCCCTAGAGCGCCTTGCATTTTTACTGCAAAACTTATTTTTGCTGTAAAAGTGATTTTTTTTCTCCCTTTACCATCATTTCTTTGGGATTGTAAGGGGAAAGAATGGTGTGTGCTTCTGTGAGTGAATGTATGTAAAGTATGGTGTGTGCTTCTGCGACTGAATGGAGATATGAAAGGCGTGTGAATGATCAGTAATTAGGGTTGAAGCCTTGACTTGGCATTACTGCTCACGTAGGAAGTTAAATTATGGCACAAAAAGTACACATTTGCAAGAACTACACCCCTTGCCGCATCAAATGAGGGGCTGTATGTGTTTCTAGTACAAACCTGGTGTGCGCAAGACACAAATGAACATGTCGCTATGGTTAGAAAAAACATATTTTCTAGCCAAAGCGACATATTCCATCATTATTTGTGCACTCAACTTTTGTCCTAGAAATACATGTAGGCCCTCATTTGAAGCTCCAAGGGGCGTAGTTTCTCAAAATGGATGAATTGTCCAAATGAGGGAGAGCATGAGTTAATATGTGGATGAATTGTCTGAATGAGGGAGAGCATGAGTTAATGTATGGATGAATTGTCTGAATGAGGGAGAGCATGAGTTAATGTGTTTGTGTATCATAGATGTATTATTGTGGAAGGACAAAGATGGCACTAGCCGGATGTTTGAGCCTTGGGGACCGAGATGGCACAGGCCGGGTATATATGGGACCAAGATGGCAAATCTTATGTGTGTTATCTGGGTGCTGGCCAGGTTCTATGTGGGCAGTGTTGACGCCAGGGCTGGCTTTGGGGTGTGCAACATGTGATCTATCCCTGTAATTTAGGGGGTTTTAAATATACCTTTAATGCCATGTTTTTATGTGAATTCCAATTGATCTGCACCTACAAAGCTGGGTTTCTGTGTTATTCTGTAGATCCATATCTGCTATGCTATGTTTCCATACATTATTTATGTATACCTGCAAATACAGGGTTTGTATGTCTTGTTCAGTTGATTAATACCTGCAATGCTGTTTCCATGTATTTATTTGATCTATACCTGCAATGCTACGTTTCATATATTATTATTGTATACCTGCAAATACAGGATTTGTATGTCTGATTCTGTTTATTTGATATATACCTTCAATGCTGAGATCACAAGTGAATTTTAATTGATCTATACATGCAAAGCTGGGTTTGTGTGTTAATGTGTTGATCTATACCTGCTATCGGCAGCAGGGACTAATATTAATATAAATATCGGCAACTGGAGCTAATATTAATATATATGGGCAGCAGGGGCTAATATATATATATATCAGCAGCAGGATCTAATATTTATATATATATATCGGCAGCGGGGTCTAATATTAGGCCCTGAAATCATTTAGTGCAAAAGTTAAGGTATTGTGTTGTTTAATGGATTTCAAGGATTAGTCGTACTAAATTGTGGCTTCAGACTTCCCATGTTGAATGATCAAGTATTCTATTGTCCAATAACAAAAGTATCATTCCATAGCACATTACTTTTGGCAATATATATATATATATATATATATATATATGTATATGTTTTTTCAGTGGTATGATTTAATGGTGGAAATTATTAAGCCCACCCAGTTTGACTGTGGTATCTTGTGTGCCCCCCCTATATATTGTTTCTAGAGTCGCCACTGCCTGCGTTAAATTCTAAACATGCACCGAAATGAAAAATTGGAGACGTAAACCGAAACCGAAATTTTAGGATTAACTTGGCCGAAACCGAAAATGACCCCAAGCTTTAAAAAAAATAAAAGATAAAATAGCCACACTTTTAATAAAAGTAAGTAACACACCAAAATGAGACAAAAAAAAAATCACCACCATTAATATATATATATATATATATATGATTAACAGCAATCACACTCCTATCATGCCAAGGCATACCCGGATTCCAGCAAGTAGTGGCTGACTTGGCATGATTGGAGTGTGATTGCTGTTAATCATATATATATATTAGTAGTGTTACTGTTTTTTCTGTCCAATTTTGGTGTGTTACTTACTTCTAATAAAAGTGTGGTTAACACACCAAAATTGGACCAAAAAATTCACATATATAGACTTCTGCAGGGTCCCGGCTGTACGAGCAACTTCTCTAGCCCCGTCCCCAGGGGAAGAAGGAAGGGGCAGAGTCATGTGATGTGCATTCACATGACTCTGGTGAGTTCCTGCTTTTCCTGGCCGGTACAAGAGACGCTGCTCGCACACTGTGCGACCAACGCACAAGTAAGCAGCCGCTGCAGACGATTATTTACGGCCGTTTTTTTTTTTTTTGGCACTCTGCCGATAATGCCCTATTCGGCCGATAATATATCGGTGCATCCCTATTAAATTCCTCTCCTCCCACAGCGCTACAGACAAATATGACAGCCAAGCTCATAAAATGTATACTTACACACAACTATTTCAATTTCAACAAATGACCGGGGCAGCCATGGGCACCAAAATGTCACTGCAATATGCCAATCTTTTCATGGCCGACTTGGAACAGAGATTCCTAGCCACTCACCCATACAAACCACATAAATATTATCGTTATATAGATGATATTTTCATAACATGGACAGAGGGAGAAGAAAACCTTTCATAATTCCATGAATCTTTTCAAAACAATAAAACTCAAACTGAATTTCTCAAAACATAATGTGAGCTTCCCGGACACAGTATACAGAAAACCTACAAACAGGTACAGCTACCTTCACAATTCAAGCTTTCATCCCAATCACACAAAACAAGGCGTCATCTACAGCCAAGCTATGAGGACCGAGACAAACACCTAGGCGCGCTGGCAGAGTCATTTCAGAGGAAGGGCTACAAGGAGAAAACTATATCTAAAAAATTAAATCCGCTCTAAGAACACCACGGGAAAGGCTTCTAGAGTACAAAAAAAAAAAAGAATAACACAAACAGGATCCCTCTGGTGGTTACCTACAACCCAACCCTTGAGGAGATATGCAAAATTATTAAAGATCTACAGCCAGTACTCTCAGAGGACCCCATACTGAAAAAAATATTCCCTCAGCCCCCGATACTGGCATTTAAACAACCACCAAACCTGAGGAAAAGATTAGTGCGCAGCAAACTGGCCCAAGAACAGGAGCATACACAGAATGGCACTGGGGAACCTTCAAGTTGAATTTTTTTTTAAAAAAAATAAAAAAAAAAGGTAAAAAAAAAAATATATATATATAAAAAATATATTTTTGTGAGCAAGTCCTAAAATTAGCATATTAGCTTAAAACCATTCTCGCATGGAAAGAGTTAAAATACTGGCATATTAAATGTCCATGGGGTGTCTACTTTTAAAAAATGTATGATTTGATGGGGTAAATTGAATTGGCCGGGTTCAACAAGGTCCCAATTAACACGGGGGGAAGGATGGCCACACATCTAATTTCCAATTAGAAAAATGCACACGTACCAAATGTGGCCTTTTAGTTCACCCAAAAAATGACAAACCCATGCATCACCCATCACTGTACTCAGGAGATGCTGCTGAACACATATTGGGGTGTCGTGTGACATATACCAGGAGCTGTAAATTCATACATAAAGTAGGTGTGTGTGGGAAAAATACACACACAAAAATACTACTGCAAACTTTGAAAAAATGCTGGTGGTAAAATATGTGCATGCAAAGAGTTAAAATACCAGCATTTAAAATACCCTGTGGTGTCTAGTTTTCAAAAATATATGGTTTTGTTGGGCACACTGAAATGGCCCGGCTCAAAGATGTACCAAATAGGGGATGGGCAGTGGATCCCCAAATGCCAAAGTTCAACATTGAAAAATGTGCATGCCCCAAATGTGGCCCTTTTGCCCCCGAACAGCCAGGCAAAATCATTCATGTGGGGTATCACTGCGCTCAGGAGATGTTGCTGAACACATATTGGGGTGTTTTGTGATAGTGACATATACGAGAAATTTTTAATTCATACCTGAAGTAAAATGTGTGTGACAAAACAAATGCAAAAAAATGACTACCACAAAGTTTGACAAAGACTGGTGGTAGATATGGTGCATGGAAAGAGTTAAAATACTAGCATTTGAAATACCCTGGGGTGTCTAGTTTTCAAAAATATATAGCTTTATTGGGCACACTGAAATGGCCCGGCTCAAAGATGTACCAAATAGGGCATGGGCAGTGGATCCCCAAATGCCAAAGTTCAACATTGAAAAATGTGCATGCCCCAAATGTGGCCCTTTTGCCCCCGAACAGCCAGGCAAAATCATTCATGTGGTGTATCGCTGCGCTCAGGAGATGTTGCTGAACACATATTGGGGTGTTTTGTGATAGTGACATATACGAGAACTTTTTAATTCATACCTGAAGTAAAATGTGTGTGACAAAACAAATGCAAAAAAATTACTACCATAAAGTTTGACAAAGGCTGATGGTAGAATAAGTGCTTGGAAAGGGTTAAAATATTTTTTGGAATACCCTGGGCTGTCTAGTTTTCAAAAATATATGATTTGATGGGGTAAATTGCATGGGCCGGCTTCAAAGATACCCGAAATGGAACATGGGGGGAAGAATTACCAGATTTGGAAAAAATGGCTTTGAAATAGCAAAACGCTACCTGTACTTATTGCTCCATAACGTGCAGAAAAAAGCAAAAAAACATAAAAACATTGGGTATTTCTAAACTCAGGACAAATAGTAGAATCTATTTAGCAGGTTTTTTTATTACCTTTTATAGATGAGTAAAAGATTTTTCAACTAAAAGTTAGAAACATTTTTTTCAAAATTTTTCACCATATTTTATACTTTTTTTAATAGTAAATAATATGATACAATCAAAACAATGTCATCTAAAGAAAGCCCTTCTTGTCCTGAAAAAAACAATATCTAATGTGTGTGGGTTCAGTAGCGGGAAAGAAGAAAATTACAGCTAAACACGAGCCGCGCAGAAATGTTAAAACGGCCATTGTCACGAAGGGTACAAAAAGTAAAATCAGCCTTTGTCACGAAGGGGTTAAAGTACTCAAAGGGAATTTCAAAGACTCTCAGGAAAGGAAAACATTTGAGATGAAAATGATAACATATTTCAACACCATAAAAGAGGGACTTAATGTGGATTCTGGTTTCCTGACACACTGCCAGAACTTCATATGACATTCATCTTAATGTCCAACATGTGTCTTATTGCTGTTATTGTCTCTGATGTGTTAATTGGTTTCGCTAGGTTTATTTGTTCTGTCCTTTGGTTATCTTTCTACCTCTCTGCATTCTTCACCTCCAGGTACACCTGATAAATGGTTTCATTTTAACTATACTTTTCTCCATTCTTCACCTCCAGGCCAATTATTTATGACACCCCACAACTAAGATAATAGACCAAGGGATAAGGCAACGGTTCAGTGACAGGAGGCAGAAGGTTTTAGTTCATGGTGTATATTCAGAGGAAGGACTTGTTATTAATGGGATACCGCAGGGATCAGTATTGGAATTCGGATTTGAATATTTATTAGTGATATTACGGAATGTTTTAATAGAAAGGTATGTCTTTTTGCAGATAATACAAATATCTGCAACAGGGTAGACCTTCTGTAAGGACTTACCTGCCTCTCCGGTCCCGCGCCGTGGCCGGTCCCACGACGCTTCCTCCTCGGCCAGCTTCCCGGGCAGCGAGTACCACCGCTGCCCGGTTGGCGTCTTCACCGCGTGGCCGACCACGCAGCAAACAGGTAGCCCAGCGCCATGTGATAAAAACATAATATTACACGTTACAGATCTAACGTGTTCTTATAACCTCGGGTGACCTCCTTAATGCAGGACACACCTCCACCTGTCCCTATTTAAACCTGGACTTCCTCTTCTGGGTCACCCTTGGTTGGTGTATTTCTGCTATTTGCTTGCGCATTAGATTGTTACTGACTGCTCCGGTTTGACTTGGCTTGTTGACCACGTTCCTGTCTCCTGATTCCTGCTCGTCTGGTATTGATTCGGCTTGTTGACCTCGTCTCTGGATTCTGATTTGGCTTATCCTGATTACCTGTCTGACCTGGTTGGTTCTCTGACTTTCTGGTTCCAGTTTGGCCTGGCCCACTCTGCCATCTGGGGTCCTACCTCACCATACCATTACACCTTCCAGGTGAAACAAGTCAAATGTCAAATTACTTAAGTAAATTAGAAGAATAGTCGTGAGTGTGGTAAGCAGAAAATGCAATAAAAAGCAAGGTTGCATAGAGAGAGGAATTACCGTATTTGCTCGATTATAAGACAAGGTTTTTTTCAGAGCAAATGCTCTGAAAAATACCCCTCGTCTTATAATCAAGGTCGTCTTCTAATCAGACCTCGATTAGGTTGCCAGGCTGCTTACCACAGGGCTTGACAAATTTGTTCTGAATCTAGGCGTCAGGTAAAAAAGTTAGGAGCCAGGATTTTTTTTAAACTAACAGTTGGTTAGGAGTGATCTGATCATCATCAGCCCACTTACTAAACTCACAGCGTTTGACCTGGAAGCACCCTGGACTTTCAGGTCAGTGCTGTTGTTTTTTTTTTTATAAATTATTAATTTTTTTTTAACTCTTTCGATGCTGATGTTCCATTGGAGCACAGCATTGACTGATATTTAGTCCCCACAAGCTTGTGGGGACAAATGTTAACCCCTGCAATGCCAGGAATGTGTCATACACAATTGTGGCATTGAAGGGGTTAACGCTGCACTGTCGCTCTCATGGAGCGATCAGGCAGCAGGGGGGTGTTGGGACTGGTGTCCACACTCATGTGGAGACCGAAGAACCCTCTCCCCTGTCCCTGAAGCTGCCTCTGGCAGCTGGGACTCAACTGCTGGTCTATAGACCAGCCATTGCAGGGAGGGGAGTCTTTGATGACTGCTGTAGGCTTCCATGCCTACAGGAATCATCAAAGGGCTTGTGGGGGCTCGTTTTTGCTGTGGGCTTCTAGGCAGACCACCAGCAGCAGAGCCCCCTGCAAAACGGGAATTAACTCCTAAATGCCGCGATCGCGGCATTGAAGGGGTTAACGCTGCACTGTCGCTCTCATGGAGCGATCAGGCAGCAGGGGGGTGTTGGGTCAGGTCCCCACACTTGTGTGGGGGCCCAATCAACACTGAACCCCCTTCCCTGAAGCTGCCTGTGGCAGCTGAAAACACGATTGCTGGTTTTGCAGCAACCGCGTTTTCAGCCTACAGGATCACTGTGGGAGTGATCTCAGGCTCGGGGGCGGTCTCTGAGTGGCTGTGCCGTCTGCCCAGACTCCTGGGCAGACAGCAGCAGCGCCCCCGTGTGGTAGCTCAGCCTCTTACATCCGCATTTTTTTTATGGATGTAAGAGGCTGACAAAACCTAGGCGCCAGGACAAAATTCTCTGTCGCCATGGCGACCTGGCGCCTGGGATTTGTCGAGCCCTGGCTTACCAGTGCTTTGGTCGCGAGCAGCGTCTCTCCTTCTAGCAGCAGGAGAACAGGAAGCTAGTAGAGTGTCACATAACTCTGCCTCCCCTCCTTCCTCTGGGGGCGGGGCCAGAGAAGTTGCTCGCACAGCCGGGCCCCTGCAGAAGTCTTCGAGTGAGAGATCTGCAGTTCAGGTAAGGGGGAGGGGGAGGGTTTTTGAGCAAGTATGTGTGATTAATGGAATGAATGAGTATTTAAATGTTTGTGAATGAGTGTGTGTATAATAGCATGGATGTGTAAGGTGGGTGGTGGTGGTAGCATGGCATAGGGAGGCTGTACTCACACTCCTATCATCCCCAGGTTCCAGCATGTACTGGCTGCTTTGGCTTGATAGGAGTGTGATTGCTGTTAGCAGTTTTACACATATATATATATATATATATATATATATATATATATATATACCTCCAGAAATGCCTTTTAACCCCCTATATGCCACTCTGCCCCATGATATGCCTTTTAACCCCCTATATGCCACTCTGGCATATAGAGGGTTAAAAGGCACATCATGGGGCAGAGTGGCAAATAGGGGGTATAAGGCATTTCTGAGGACAGAGTGGCAACCCTGGGGGCAGATGTGCATAACTGGGGGGGGGCAGGTTGGGAAATAAAAGGAAATTAAAAAATATATATTTTTCAATCATAGCTTTTATTAGATATGAAAAATTGTTTACATGCATTAATATTTACTAGTAAAACTTCTTATATTCAGGCTTTTTGTTTTTTTCCTAAATCAATATTTAGATTTTGGGGGGTCGTCTTATAATCAGGGTCGTCTTATAATCGAGCAAATACGGTAATAGAGGGAAAAGGGAGGTGGTTCTGGCACTTTACATATCTCTGATCAAACCTCAGCTAGAGTATTGTGTACAGTTCTGGAGACCCCATCTTCAAAATGATTCTGACACATTAGAGGAGGGCTACAAAAATAATATGTGGTTTGCAAGATAGAAATTATAAGAAAGATCAAGGGATCTTGATATGCATAGATTGGAGAAAAGTTTGAAAGGAACAGCGACGTTAGGACAAGAGGTCATAGTCTAAAACTAGAGGTTGTCAGAGGCTAAGAGGTAATTAACACACAAATGGGATAGAGATAAAGTTATCCTCACTATTGTACGATACCAAGGACTGACAGGGGTTTGAATACCTTACATCAGGACAAATGGGCAGGCTACCGTATTTGCTTGATTACAAGACGACCCTAATTATAACATGACCCCCACAAATCTTAATATTGATTTAGGAAAAATAGAAAAAGCCGGAATATAAGACTAGCCTATAGCAAAAGGTTTTACTAGTAAATATTAATGTAAACTATTTTTACATATTTAATAAAAGCTATGATTGAGAAAATTAATTTTTTGTTTTTATTTCCTTTTATTTGCCAACCTGCACCCCAGTTATGCACATCTGCCCCCAGGCATGCCACTCTGCCCCCAGATACGCCCTATACCCCCCATATACCACTCTTCTCCCCCTCGACTTACCAATGCATCCTTAGACTTGCACCCCGTGCTTCAGACTCCCTGGTGTCTAGTGGGGGCAGCCGGTGGAGGGTATGCGCAATGCAGATCTATTTGAGGTCTGATTGTAACATGACCTTAAATATAAGACGAGAGGTATTTTTCAGACCAAACCTCGTCTTATAATCGAGTAAATAGGGTAGATTGGATGAATGGTTCTTAGCAGCTGTCAAATTGTATGTTTCTATGATCAAGACTGAAATTGTACACACTAGAAGTAAAATGAAATGTAGCAATATATTCTTACCCCCTCTTATATTATTAAGAGTTTTCAGTCTTTCAGCCTCTGGCATAATAGTGTGCCCAGGGGGTAGTAATTGATCGGAAGTCTGTTTCTTATCCTTCTCTTTTTCCATGTACCACTTCTCCTTGAGATCCAAAAGACTATTAAAAGAGAGGGAGAGACATACATTAACACAAAAGAAGGATTATTCGCATTAATATTTATTAAAAAAATGTTCATGCAACTTCTCAGAATTCATGAGGTAATAACTTTGCAGAATAAGTTGTGTTTAACTACATCAGCAGTAGTTCACATTAATAGTTCGGTCATGGGTAACTAGGACATAACAAGTAATGGATAACATAATTTGATTTACAGAAACAGGCGAGGAGGGCCTCAAACAAGAGTCTGTGCAGTCTTCCCTCTTTCTGACCCTACCATGACATTGAAAGGTCCCGGTAATCTCCCCCGTAGTCATCCCCACAGTCCTTTTGTCCCCTAAGCCACACCTCTCTTTTACTTGCTCCCTGTAGCTCAGGTATGGATCAAATAAACAACACATGTAAACAGCACATGCATGTAGGGCCGCAACTAACGATTTTCATAATCGATTATTTTCATAAATCGATTATTTTTTCGATTAATCGGATAAAAAAATAAATGTAAATTTTTCATTTATTTAAAATAATTTAATAAACAAACAGGATGTTAAAAACAAACGGCAGAATAAAAAAACTGAGAAAAATGCATTTCTTGTTTTTATTTCCCAACTTGCCCCCCCAGTTATACATATTTGCGCCCAGGCTTCCCACACTGCCTCCCAGATATGCCTTATACCCCCTAATATGCCTTATACCCCCAGATATGTCACTCCGTCCTCCCCAGATATGCCTTATACCCCCCAGATATCCCATAGTGCCCTCAGAGATTCACAGACTCGTTCGCAGCACACTGACACAATACTTTTACAAATAAATACAGGATTAATCTTCACTGCCCCCAGGATTTAGATTTCCCTTAGTTTGCCCCCCCTTTACCTCTAACTGCACCTTAAGTTAACTTTATTAAATTAATTAAATTAACTCTCAGTCCTCAGCATTAAATTAACCCTTAAGACTCCATCAACCATAACTGCCCCCTAAATTAACCCTAAACAGGCCATTAACTATAACTGCCCCTAAATGAACCCTAAACACCCCATTAACCATAGCTGCCCCTAAATTAACCCCCACCTCCCCTAACTTTCAGCAGCCCAAACAATGTTATACTCACACGATATAAGGAAATGGGAGGGGGCAATCATCAGTGTGACTGCAGGGAGGGACTGTGAGTCAGAAAGGGGCAGGGCCAATCATCAGAGTGACTGCAGGGAGGGACTGTAAGTAGTAACTGCTGTGAGTCACACTGAATGAAACGGATTATAAAACAAGGGGTACTTTTCAGAGCATTTGCTCTGAAAAACCCCTCATTTTATCGATAAAAATTATTATCGATAAAAAACTAATTGATAATGAAATTTGTTGGCAACAATTTTCATTATCAATTATTATCGATTCGTTGTTGCAGCCCTACGTGCATGTATATATCAACTAATAAAGACATAAAAATCCTGTATTTGCAGGTATACATAAATAATATATGGATACATATTGCCGGTATAGATCAACAGAACACACAGACCCAGCATTGCAGGTATAGATCAACTGGAAATCACATATGAACTCCGCACTGAAGGTATAGTTCAAATAAACAACGCATAGAAACAGCACTGCAGGAATTGATCAACTGAATAAGACATACAAATCCTGTATTTGCAGGTATACATAAATAATGTATGGGCACATAGCATAGCAGATGTCGATCAACAGAATAACACATCAACCAAGTTTCGCAGGGAATAGAACAATTGGAATTCACATAAGAAGGTATAGATAAAACCCTGCTCCCCTCAGTCTCCTCCGCGAGGCCTCTAACTTTGTCGCGGTGCCGGCATGTCACGCTGAGAACCAGAATATGACATCATATGTTCCTGAACACACATTGGGGTGTTGTTTGACAGTGACATATACCAGAACCTGTATATCTATAACTAAAGTACAATTTGTGTGAAAAAAAAATAAAAAAAATTACTATTACAAAGTTTGACAAGGTGTAGTTGTATAATTGGTGCATGGAAAGGGTTAAAATAACAGCATTTGGAATACCCTGGGGTGTCTAGTTTTCAAAAATATATGGTTTGACAGGGTTAAATTGAGTTAACCGGATTCAAAGATATTCCAAAGAGGAGATAGAGGCAGAATGACCAAACGACCACCTGAATTACGCATGCCCCAAAAGTAGCTCTTTACCAGCCAAACAATCTGACAAACCCATGCATGTGGGGTATCGCTGTACTCAGGAGATGTTCCTGAACACACATTGGGGTGTTGTTTGACAGTGACATATACCAGAACCTGTATATCTATAACTAAAGTACAATTTGTGTGAAAAAAAAATTAAAAAAAATTACTATTACAAAGTTTGACAAAGTGTGGTTTTATAACTGTTGCATGGAAAGGGTTAAAATAACAGCATTTGAAATACCCTGGGGTGTCTAGTTTTCAAAAATATATGGTTTGAATGGGTTAAATTGAGTTAACCGGCTTCAAAGATGTTCCAAAGAGGAGATGGAGGCAGACTGACCAGATTTGTTAAAAAAGGTTTGGAAATCATAAAACACTGCTTGTACTTATTGCCCTATAACTTACAAAAAACAGCAAAAAAACATAAAAACATTGTGTATTTCTAAACTCAGGACAAGTAGTAGAATCTATTTAGCTAGTTTTTTTACTTGCTTTTTAGGTGAGAAAAAGATATTTCAAATAAAAGTCATAAAATGTGTTTTTTTTTTCAATTTTTCACCATGTTTTTTTTATTTTTTTTTATAGTAAATAAGATGATAAGATCAAAATAATGAACAAGAAAGCCCATCTTGTCCTGAATAAAACAATATATAACTTATGTGGGTACACTAAATGGGTGAGGAGAAAAATACAGCTGAACACAAGCACTTCAAAAGTATTAAAACAGCCTCGGTCCCACAGGGTACAAAAAGAAAAAACGAGCCCGGTCCTTAAGGGGTTAAAACAGCCTTGGTCACAAATGGTACAAAAAATAAAAAACAGCCTGGTCCTTTAAGGGTTAAATCAGTTAAGTTATGGTTCAAAACTATTGCGTTTCTACATTTGGTGCAATAGGATTGTAACTCTAATCGCACAAAAATATATATTTCTGTGAAGTAGACAGACCAGAGAATTTCATCAGGAGCATTTGGTCAATTTTTATGCAGCTGTTTGGCCACCAATCACTGTCACACTCAGCTGTAGCAATAATTCCCTGTGCTTTTTTGTTTTTCTGGGAATTACAGGGCACAAGTAGGAACATGACCATTACCGATTCCAAACATGAAATTTTCACATTTTCGTTAATTGGCCCTATGTCTCTATTGGGCCTGTTTAGCACCCCCCTAATTCAAAATACACCATAAAAATATATATTGCTGTAAAGCAGACAACCCAGAGTATCTCATCAGGAGTATTTGGACATTTTTTATGCAGCTATTTGACCACCAAATTTAGCATTACATTATCTGCTTACCTGTTATCAGAAATAAATACTCCCAAGTCATTCTCTTCCATTGTCACTGACAGAACAGTGCCCCACTGCTATATCCATACCTGGGAACTTCTGAGCTTCGGCTACTTAGAGTCTCCCCTTGCGGGACGTGGCCAGGACTACCCACTGATGGGGGAGGTCCCCCTGACGTTGGGGGCGTTCCCGCTGACAGCGCCGGGAAACACCCCCGTTTAAATGGAAAATTGAGGATTTGGGTCTTGACCCAAAGAACCGGAGAAACGGTGCTTCACCCAGTCAAACCCGGAGAGTTCCCAGGTATGGCTATATCCTGCCTTGAGACACTTGAATGAGTATGCGTGATTGAGGGAATGAATCTGTGAATGAATGAGTGTGTGTGTGATAGCATGGATGTGTAAGTGGGGGGGCATGGTACAGGGTGGCTGTAAGTGATCTGCAGACCCCATACTGCTGGCAGCATCAATAATCAATCAATGTATCAGGTTTCAGCATGTACTGGCTGACTTGGCATGATAGGAGTGTGATTGCTAACAGCAATCACAGTCCCATCATGCCTAGGTTCCAGCATGTACTGGTTGCCTGGGTATGATAGGAGTGTGATTACTGTTAGCAATCACACTCCTATCATGCCAAGTCATACTGTTGATTTTTTTGTCAAATTGTGGTGTGTTACTTACTTAATAAAAGTGTGGTTAACACACCAAAATTGTACAAAAAAATACAATATTAATTTTTTTATGATTGCTGACAGCAATCACACTCCTTTCATGCCCAGCCAACCAGTACATGCTGGAATCTGGGTATGCCTGGGTATTGCTGTTAACAATCATAAATATATATATATATATATATATATATATATAAAATATAATATATAATAACATATATATATATATATATATATATATATATATATATATATATATATATATATAAAAAAAAAACACAATATATATATAAAAAACACAATATATATATTATTAAATTGTTTGTACAATTTTGGTGTGTAACTTACTTTTATTAAAAGTGTGGGATTTTTTATTATTTTTAAAAGGTGGGGGGGTCATTTTCGGTTTTGGCTAAGTGAACCCTGAATTTTCGGTTTTGGTCCAGAACTATTTCATTTTTACTTATCCAGAATCCTGAATTTGTAGTCACAAATCTTTCTAGGCCCAGAAATCAGTGAGAGGAAAAGTAAAGGTTTTGTGTCATTTACTTTATTTTATTCTGCATATCTTATTAAGGGCCATATTTTCTCGCACGTATACAATTCTGATTAAGTGGCCCACTGCAGAAAAAACTTGGACACCCCTGCGTTAGGTGATTGTCACTCTTGGCCTCTTTTGTCAAATACATGGTTGGTACTCAAAGGGTTGAATCTACAGGTAAAGGTTTTCTTTTGGAAGAGTTTCAGAGCTAAGTGCACTAAAAACGTAGGTGTAGTTTACCTGACAGTGCTCTGGAAGCTGCTTAATAGTGAGTATGATTTTATTCTTTATTTTTTAATGTGTTTTTTCCCCCCTTATTAGTTTGAATTTTGGACTGCTCATTGAAACGTACAAACTGTCTCATGAACTTTTGCCCTTGAAAATATGTGTTCTTCATGAACATCTACTGTTTAAATTTTTAAAATAGGAGACAGGAGATGATCTGCAGGAAAAACACTGCATTTTAGTCACAATGTTAGCATTTGTTTTGTTGTGAATATGCAGATTTCAACAAAATATAAATTGACAAATGATGGCACAAAAATTACTTACTACTGAGGAACATGCCCTTTCTGTTTGGAGTCATACTCTTTCTGCTTCAGTTGTTTCTGTTCTAACACCTCATTAAGATTCTGCAGGGACCGGGAACGTCTTATATGGGTGCATTTTGCATTTCTTGCATTGAGAGCAATAAAGTCTTTCACCTGCAATTATGGAGACAAACACTATTATTAGAATATTAATTAACTACCATGAAATTAGATTCTGAACTATAATGCCACTCATAAAAGTAAAACCATTTTGCACAGGAGCATGCCCTTGGTTGATTTAATGAATTATCTTTTTAACATTGCAGAGGTGGCATGATAATTAAAAAGCAAACTAATAATCTCTTCAATATTGGCTATAATAGCCTATTTGTTTGCAAATGGTTAGTGTATTTCTTTACCACTTACATTCAACATTGTCATACATCATTGTCTGTAGCTTTTTCTTTAGATGTTAAGTTTTATAACTGGTTTATAACATATCATATACGATTTGCTGCATATCCTGTATCTTCTTGACTTACTGCACCCCTGGAACTATTCAATTTTAAAGGATTGCTTTTCAACTTTTGTGAATGTGAGAGAATACATGAATTAATGTCTGTATGAATCGTGTGAATGCGGGAGATAATGAATGAATTAATGTGTGGATGAATTGCGTGAATGAGTGAGAGTATAAATTAATGTGTGGATAAATTGTGTTTACTCAGCTGCATTTGACACCATTGATCATCAGATTCTAACTAAGATCTATGCGGTCTGAAAGGTACAGTTCTAATGTGGTTTAAATACCGTATTTGCTCGATTATAAGACGACCCCCCAAAATCTGAATATTAATTTAGGGGGAAAAAAAACTGGATATAAGATGACCTTATAGGAAAATAGTTTTACTAGTAAATATTAATTCATGTAAACTATTTTTTCATATTTAATAAAAGGTATGATTGAGAAAAACAGTTTTTTTTGTTTTTATTCCCTTTTATTTGCCAACCTGTCCCCCCCCAGTTATGCACATCTGCCCCCAGGCTTGCCACTCTGAAATGCCTTATACCCCTATATGCCACTCTGCCTCCCTGATATGCCTTATACCCTCCTATATGCCACTCTGCCCCATGATATGCTTTTTAACCCCCTATATGCCACTCTGCCTCCAGAAATGCCTTATACCCCCTATATGCCAGGGGCATATCATGGAACATAGTGGCATCTAGGGGGGCATAAGGCATTTCTGAAGGCAGAGTGGAATATAGGAGGTTAAAAGGCATTTTTGGAGACAGGGTCGCATAAAGGGGGTTATAAAAAGGAATATCATAGGGCACTCTGCCTCCAGAAAAGCCTTTTGCCCCCATATATACCCCCCGACTTACCAGTGCTTTTGACTGAGCACCGGAGGGTCATGCGACGCCGGTGCTCCACCATAGAAGCAGAAATGCCAGCAGTAGTGGGGGTTGGCTGCGTCCATCGAGAGGACCTTAGCCGGCTTCCAGAGAAGATACTTCACCGCAGCGCTGCGGGGGATTTTCCTCTCTGGCAGCCGGAGAAGGTATGCGCGATGCGCGTAGACAACCTCTGCTGCTGCCAGCACTTTCTCTGGCGCTCGGTGATAGACGCCCGGTGTAAGTGCCGGCAGCAGCTAAGGTTACCAGACAGGAGGATCCAGGTCCCCTGCAGTGCTGCAAGGGACCCCCGAGCCTGAGATCACCCCCCTGCTGCCTGATCGCTCCATGAGAGCGAAAGTGCAGCGTTAACCCCTTCAATGCCGTTTTGTACAGGGCTCTGCTGCTGGTCTGCCTGGAAGCCCAGGCAGGCCAGCAACAGCAAAAACGAGCCCCCACAAGCCCTGTGATGACTCCTGTAGGCATGGAAGCCTAAAGCAGTCATCAAAGAGACTCCCCCTGCAATGGCTGGTCTATAGACCAGCTATTGCGTCCCAGCTGTCAGAGACAGGGGGACAGGGGAGAGGGTTCTTTGGTCTCCACATGAGTGTGGAGACCAGCCCCAACACCCCCCTGCTGCCTGATCGCTCCATGAGAGCGACAGTGCAGCGTTAACCCCTTCAATTCCACAATTGTGTATAACACATTTGTGGCATTGCAGGGGTTAACATTTGTCCACACAAGCTTGTGGGGACTAAATATCAGTCAATGCTGTGTCCAATGGAACATCAGCATTGAAAGCGTTAAAAAAATAATAATAATAATTAAAAAAAAAAACAAAACAACAAAAACCAGCACTGACCTGAAAGTCCAGGGTGCTTCCAGGTCAAATGCTGTGAGTTTAGTAAGTGGGCTGATGATGATCAGATCACTCCTAACCAACTGTTAGTTTAAAAAAAAATCCTGGTTCCTAACTTTTTTAGCTGGCGCCTAGATTCACAACAAATTTGTCAAGCCCTGATGTAACTACATATATAAGTTAATATATTATGTTCACCTTGTAAAGCGCTTTGAGTCCCACTGGGAGATAAGTGCTATATAAATGCTTGTTGTTGTTAGCCCTGCATGACTTTCACAGCCACTACAATTAACTATGTATTTTGCAGAATACATTTGCTTTTTATAGCCAGATAATAGTGACGTAATTTAGTAGAAATTATTAATGCTCTTGCAAGACCTACCTAATAAGGTGGCTCCTAGGTTATTTCATATTGTGTTTAAAATGTTAGGGAAGAATATTATCAACATGGAAATGGGTTAATCTTGTCAACGTCCACCATATATTGTATGACGATGGATACCGTGGCATTCAGTGACACTGAAAATCCATCCCAAGACCCACTGTAACCATGGGCATAGGAACCACTAAAAATCAGGGGGGGGGGGGTAGAATTCTCCTCAATCCTGACCCTGAGTCTTACACATAAACTGCCCTTACACACCTACCCATAAACACACATACACTGCCCTTACATGCCCATTCAGATTGCCTTTACATACACCTGCCCATTATCACGCATATACACATACACTCCCCTTACACACACCTGCCCATACATACTACCTTTAGACACACCTGCCCATAAACACGCATATACACATACACTGCCCTTAAACACACATATGCACATACACACCACCTTCCAAACACATAAACAACTTCACTACTCTAACACATACACTGCCCTTACACCCCTTTCTCCCCAACTCTTACCTTTCTCATCCTGCATCATGTGCTCCCTAATCACTATGCCCCAGCTATTGATGCAGAGCATGGGGGTACGACTTCATATCCCGGTGCTCGGCATCAATTGCGACAGACCTTGCACTCTCTAATGTTGGGCCAGTTAGAGGGGGTTTGTGATCTCCCCAACCAGTCCTGCAGGCTGCCTCTCTCGCTTTAATTTATCTGGGGGAATATCTCTATTTTTCTTTTCCTCCCGCATGGGGCTAATATTTATTTATATATTGGCAGCAGGGGCTAATATTAATATATATTGGCTGCAGGGGCTAATATTAATATATATCGGAAGCAGGGACTAATATATATATCAGCAGCAGGGGCTAATAATATATATAGGCAGTAGGGTCTAATATTTATATATATATATTGGCAGCAGGGTCTAATTATATATATTGGCTGCAGGGGCTAATATTTATATATATTGGCTGCAGGGGCTAATATTAATATATTTTCGGCAGTACGGGCTAATATTAATAAATATTGGCTGCAGGGTCAAATAATATATATCGGCAGCAGGGTATAATTTTTATGTATATCGGCAGCAGGGTACAATATAAGTATATATCCGCAGCAGGGGCTAATAATATATATCCGCAGCAGGGGCTAAAATAATATATATCGGAAGCAGGGTGTAATAGTTCTATATATCGGCAGCAGGGTCTAATATATATATATATATATATATATATACCGTATTGGCTCGAATATAGGCCGCACTTTCCCCCCCCACTTTAAGTCTTTAAAGTGGGGGTGCGGCCTATATTCGGGGTCTAGCGCCCGACAGGCAGCGGGGTTAGGATACAGATCCCCCGCAGCGGTGCAGGGGACCTGCATCCTACTCTCTGATACGCTCAGACAGCCTCCCCTGCCAGCACTTTCCACGGGGGGGGTGCCGGCACCGGAGGTTGTCTAAGCGCATCGTGCGGACGGTCACCAGCTGCGGAGGTTGTTTGCCCGCATCGCCGCAGCCGGTGACCGTCCGCATAATGCGTTTTACCTCTGCCCCCAAGACTTACCAGAGCAGACTCCCGGGTGTCTTGCGGGGCCAGCGGGGGACATCTACGCAATACGCGTATACAACTTCTGGTGCCGGCACACTGTGCTCTGGTAAGTCGGGGGGGGGCAGAGTGGCAGCAGATCCCGGGGGGGGGGGGACAATGGCAGCATATCTCGGGGGGGAGGAGGAGGACAGCGCCAGCATATCTCGGGGGGGGAGGAGGAGGACAGTGGCAGCATATCTCGGGGGGGGAGGAGGACAGTGGCAGCATATCTCGGGGGGGAGGAGGACAGTGGCAGCATATCTCGGGGGGGAGGACAGTGGCAGCATATCTCGGGGGGGGGAGACAGAGTGGCAGCATGTTTTTTTGGCAGCAGGGGCTAATAATATATATTGGCAGCAGGGGCTAATATTAAAGAATGAAAAATAACTGCCAGTTCAGCTGTTACTTTGAAATCATATTTCAATCACGGTCTTTATTTCAAAGAGATAAGCACATATTATGAAGTTAAAGATGCACGTCTAACGCATATATATATTGTGTATATGTACTATGCAAGTTGATGGAGCCCAGCTTTCTAATCACTATGTGATTAGCAAAATAAAAAAAAAGCTTAAAAAAATGGTAACATTAAAAAAATTATTATGCATCAGAGGAACCATCCAGTTCCAGCAAAATGTTAAAAAAAAGTCCAAAAAGAATGAAATAAAATAAAAAAATAAAGTTTATTATTATGAGCAAGTGCTAAAATTAGTGCTTTATCTTCCCAAAAATCTTGAAATGGAAAGAGTCATGAAAAGTAAAAGCATTTCAAATACCGAAAGGGTGTCTAATAAAAAAAAAAAATGAATGGTTTTATGGGGTAAATGGGAGTGACCGGGCTCAAAGATAGGGCATAGGCACAGACTGACCAAAATGGGGGGGGGGGGGAAAGCACACTTCCCGAATGTGCCTCGAATGAGTCCAGTGCCTCTGGTGTTAAATAAAAAATTGCTGGTAGTTCTCGAGGTATACAGTCATATAGTGGTTGCATTAGAACAGAAGCGTCGGGAATCCAGGGACGACAGTATGAAATGAGACCCAGAAAGGTCTGTAGCTGATGTGGAGTTTCTGGCGGAGCCAACTCCAGGATGGCCTTTTTCCGTGCCATTGTAAGGTGTTTACGGCCTTTGGTAATACAATGTCCCTGAAAAATCACTTTTTGAAGGCATAACTGTAGTTTCGATTTGGAGACCTTACAGCCAGCTGTAGCTAAAAAAATAGAGTAAGTCCATGGTAGTTTCTTGACACATGGATGGGTCTGGAGCACAAAGAAGTAGGTCATCCACGTATTGCAGGAGCTCAACTTCCGGGTGAGCGTCCTGCCATGAAGAAAGCACAGAAGACATAGCTTTGCTGAAACTGGACGGGCTGTTTTAAGCTCCTTGTGGCATCACCGTCCAGCATGTGTGAATGCAAAAAGATATTGACACGAAGGGTGTAATGGAATAGAGAAAAAGGCATTAGCAAGATCAATTACAGTGAACCAGGATGCCGTAGGTGGAATGCTGGATAGAAGAGTATGTGGATTTGGCACAATAGGGGTATCCAGAACCGTGGCTTCGTTGACAGCGCGTAAATCTTGTGCCATCCTGTACACTGGAGGTTGGCCTTTGATCTGCTTCTTTTTGACTGGATACAGCGGAGTATTGCAAGGAGAAGTAGTAGGTATTATTGCACCGGATTCTAGGAGTGCAGCTACTTGAATAGATATTGCATCTAGTTGGGCCACTGATAAAGGATATTGGGCCTTGTATGGAAGAACGTTAGGATCCTTAAGCACAACTTGTACCGGTGGGACGTTGAGACGTCCAATGTCCATAGGTCCAGAGGCCCATAGGGTAGCTGGAAGATGGTCTAGCAAGGTATTCAAAGAATTAAATAGATCATCCCAGGTTTCGGCACCAGGATCATGTACTACTGCCATAAGCATACAGGTTTCTTCAGGGGCAAGAGCAGTGTTGAGAGTGACAGTTCCTTTGTCAGTGACGGAAATATTGGCTTGGATTTTGCTGAGAAAATCCGCTCCTAGAAGATTGAAGGGGCAAGTGGCACTGACCACAAATTGAGCTAGAGTAGATGAAGACAGATGTATTGAAGAGCTTGTGACGGGTAAGGGGCGTGTGAGTGGGTTGTGTTGAACCACGCTTTCTAACCCACTACAGGGGAGTTGTAATCTCTGATAACCAGGATGGGTGTGCATCCGTCTCACAAAGCACGCTACGAGCAACGCCAGTGTCAACAAGAAATGAGCAAGGTTTTCCGGCTACATCAAGAGTGATCTTAGGGGAAGGGCCGGAAGGAGGGGCGGAGACGGCCATGCAAATAGAGTCCCCCATCTCCATTTGCTTGCCTATTTCCTATGGCTGAGGAGGAGGAGGTAGAGGAGGAGTGTTCTGGTTCTGGTTTTGGTTCTGGGCTTGATAAGCGGCCCAGAGATGGCGACTACGGCATACTCTTTTAAGATGACCGACTTTTCCGCATCCATAGCATTTACGAGGTTGTCGCTGTCCGTCCGTGGCTTCATTAGTGGCATCGGCTCCGGTCATTACCGCCATGATGGCGGACTTTTTCTTGCTGTTTCCTGCCTCCAATCCTTTAACAACCTGTATAAGGACTTCGAGGTCCATTGATCTCCATTCAGGGCGGCAAGTGGTAAGTACTTTGTTGAGATCAGAACGTAGGCCGTCTACAAAAGCACGACCCAGCATACGGAAATGTGCCATTTCTTGGAAGGAGAATCCTAGATCACGAAAATGCTGCTTGATTCTATGGGCAAACTTTTCCACTGACTCTCCTTTTTCTTGGGTTATATCTTGTAAAGATACCGTTTGTTCGGACAATCTGTCCTTTGCCCAGATTTCTTATTGTTTGATGAACAGTTGACCCGACTCAGTAGATCTGGGATCACAAGGTGGGAAAGATGGGTCTCATATCTGGTCGAGAATGAGGCCTGCATAATCTCCTGATTTGGCTTGGACAATACTAACAAGTTCAGACCAAGTACATCCATAGGTGGTCCAGGCTTGTGAGATTTTGCAATAGAATTGCGTTGGGTGTGTATCGGGCTCGGGGAGCTCTTTAACAATTGTGTACAATTGTTGTGGATTAAATGCTACATACTTGGAGCACGGTTCTGTAGAAGAGAGATCATCCCGTGGAGAACTTTCTGTGGTGAGTCGGGTGGCTTGCACTATAGCCCCAGACATTATCTCGGCAAATTGTGGAGAGAAAGGGTTGTTAGGATTAGTATTTCCCATAGATGGAGGTGGTTGAGGGGCAGACGTACTCGAAGGCTGCTCAGGGTTAGAGTGCCGTGAACGGTGGCAAGGGCCTGGGGAAGATCATGCGAGTTGACCTGGATCGGACCTGCATCTTCTTCGTCAGATTGGTCAGTATATGTATCTATTTCTGTGGGAGCGAGAACAGGTGGGTGTTTGGGTCTAGACCCTCCTTGGGGTTTAGCTGGTGGTTTTGGTCCAGGCAACTTTTTCCCCTTTTTGAGTACCATACCTTCATCGGCATAGGATTGAGTCAGGGCAGATGTTGCGCCCTCGGTTGTATCTATTTCCTCCCCTTCTGCACTGTCGCCCGGGCCCATCATCATTATCGGGGCAGTAGTGCCGGGTGTACGTCCCGGGGGTGTAACTACGGGAGGAGCGGGTGGAAATAGTACTGCTTGAGTGTTTTGCCTCCCTGGAGTAGTAGGCCTTCCTCAGCCTGGTGCTGGGCCGGAAGCATAACAGCACTAGTAGATATATTCGCCTTCTTTGTTTCCTCACCGCTTCCCATTATCATGATTGGGACCATATGTCTGGGTGCCGTAATCTGGGTAGGTAATACAAATGTGCCATCCGGATTAACTACTGGGTACAATGACACTGTGGGAATAGACATAGAAGACAACGGAGCCGGAGGTAGGCCAGAATTTTGGGCGTTGTCAGCTAACAAAGATGGCGCCGATGCCTGTACCGGATATAACATAGAAAACGGGGCAGGCAATTGGTGGGGATTTTCCACTAAAGACAGTTGGTGAAGTGCATCACAAGATGGCGCTGGTGTCTGTGTCAGACACGACACAGTAGCCGGAGTAGACAGGGGGCGGGGGGCCTCACAGTACAGACAAGAGCGACGGCTTCCTGACGTCATTGCATTACAGGCTGGGCAGCTCCACCCCTTGTCCGACGACTCGGCGCCATTATAGAGCGGTGGCGTATGAGACATTGGAATTTTACACAGATATCTTGAGTGCTTTTCATCATACATTTCTTCGCCATCTAACGATTTAAATTCTTTGCTACAATCTAGTCAGATTTTAACAGTATCTTTCAATCCGTCGTCGTCTAATTTTCCTGCTTTTTCATTTAGGAGGTTTTGCCAGGTGCAAATTGATAAGGTTCCTCCTCTGGGTACTTTATATCGTTTTTCCAACTTAGATAATTGCTTAATGTATCTTTTCCCTCGTCTGTCGACAACTAATTGAGAGGGCGTACAGAACCCACTTGGAACGCTGTTATCGTTCCCCATTCCGCAATGATATCGTAACCTTGTCCGCAACCGTCCGAAACAGCGAGGCACACACACACTGTAGTAATATTATGCACTGGGGACAGGCGACTGGGCTGTCCAAAATAGTGTTAGTCTTATGGCACCGTCTGGGATCAGAGCAACTGGGTTGATCAGGTGTAGACTTGCAACACTTTACCGATTCCTTCCCACTACAGTGTGCTGGGGACAGGCGACTGGGCTGTCCAAATTAGTGTTAGTCTTATGGCACCGTCTGGGGATCAGAGCAACTGGGTTGATCCGGTGTAGACTTGCAACACTTTACCGATTCCTTCCCACTACCGTGTGCTTGCCAGAAAAGGGAGGCACCACAGTTCAACAAGTGACTACGACAGTATATTTACATGGGGTTCTTTTATTGCCTCTCGAGGGTGCGTCAACCACCTGAGTTCCCTCCTCTGAATACACACGTGAGTAACGAGTGACACACAAGGTAGATAAGAAACGATCTTACCTTGTAACTGGGCTGCAGTCCCAGGGTCCAATCGTCAGCTCACGGCGTGAACTCTCCCCGGGAGGGACCTCCGACAGGTACGACTTCCTCGAGCCCCACGTTGGGCGCCAACTGTTTTGGATGCTTTCCAATAAAGCCTTTCTTCAATTGTTGAACTGCTCCAAATTATGTGAATATAAATGTATGTGCACGGAGAGAGAAATAAGACACACGACACACTCTGGGTCAGGTCCAAAATCACTCTGCTTTATTTTGTTTATATTATAGATTATATAGTGTCCGGAAAGAGAGACGTCAGGTTACGTAAAGCTTATTAATTGATTAATCCTGAAACTATGCGGAAATAGGCAGAAAACCGTTAGAAGCAAATGTTAGATACTTTCCTGCAACTAGATATAGCCGGATGGTGCTTGTGGTTAGTAAAACATAGATAATTGAATACACTGCTACTTGCGTCTCCCACGTATCTGCGTGAGGTGTAACCCTTTATTGGTCGAGGCCAGCTTATATTCATTAAAGCAATAAGCGTTTCTTGCTGATATATAGTGGTTCCATAACATTCTTGCCCAGAAAATAAGCAAGTGCAGAAAAACACTATTTTATATAGTAGTAGTAGTAGTATATAGCAGTATCCCCAAAGTTAGTTTGGCTTTTCCCCAATTCGAAATACCGCATGTACCGCAGAGAGATCTTCAATTCTCCCAATCTCCTCCACATGGAGCACCCAATCCCCGAGAGTCAGGAAGCAAGCCTTCTTCCAGAACAAGGGAATGAGGCTTTTGGCCGCATCTAATACGTATCGGACTACAGAATTTTTGTAGAGCGTGCGGTATGGTGAAGCAGCATAGGTAGGGCCTGAAAGGGCGGAGGAGAATCCGAAAGCTCCCAGACCACTCTGTGTACGTCTCCCCAGAACCCAACTATCACGGGGCAGTCCCACCACACATGTAGCATAGTTCCCACATCCCTACCACATCGCCAGCATTTATCAGAAGTGTTTTGGAACATGAGGTGTAGCTTCTGAGGCATTCGATACCATTGTGTCAGAAGCTTGTAGTTTGTTTATTGGGTCTTAGTCGTCCTGAAGCTTTTATGTGTGAAAGTGAATATTCTCTCCCAGTCCTCATCTGAAAGTCGTGTGGCACAAGTGGTTTCCCGGACCATACAGAAAGAGGGTCTTGTGGTGTGTGAAGACTTCAGGAGCAAGGAGACTGCTCTCCCTGGCAGCCGCTCCCCGATGCACCAGTTTTAAAGCACGTTAAGTCCCTGTGTAAACAGTGTTGGTTTGGGAGTGTGGAAATGTAGTGTGTAACTTTGTGGTATGTGAACTGCTCCAGCCAGGTAGGATCAGTCCCCGGATTCAGTGCCTCCAATGCAACCCCCCCACCTCTCAGCAGAGCCTGGGTCCGGAGCTGCATTGGCAATCCTAGGAACCCCGACCTCCCCCGGTAGGAAATCTGGGTTGTCCCACAGCGGCAACAAAGGCGAATGAGATGTGGATAGCCAGGCGCTCTGCCCCGTGGACCTCCACAACTTCAAAGTGGACGATATAAAGGGATGGGACTCCCCTTCGACCCTCCCAACACGACCCCAAACAGTGTGCAACACCCTGCTCCTCAAGTCGCCCAGCTCCAATGTGACCCAAGGTTTTGCATTTGGACCCATCATATTCCACTCAATAACCCGTAGCAAATGCGTGGCTTGGTATTATTTGTAAAAGTCTGGTAAAGCGAGGCCACCTGAGGACTTGGGCCAGTTAAGCTGCGAGAACCTCTGCCTGGCCTGAAGCATGTAGCAGCAGAGATCCTGGAAAAGGGAGATCTTGTGCCCCTCGAAAGTCCAGAATCTTTGGGCTCTCGTCTTCTGCATGATCTCCTCTTTTAAGGTGAAGCTATGTAGACAACAAACAATATCTCTGGGGGGATACCCAGGACCACCTCTATACCGTAAGGCTCTGTCAGCTTGATCAAATTTGATGGTCTTTCTGCCCAGATCCTCAGGCCAGTCCAAGATCATGGCGAACAGTTTGTCTAAGAGGCATTTGAGGTCCTCAGGACGTTCACCTTCCGGCATGCCCCTCACTCTGATGTTGGCTCTCCGGCCTTGGTTGTCCAGATCTTCCAGGTGCTAAAACAAGTTTGCAAGTCGGGCGGAGCAGGACCGTTTAAAGCTCGTAAGTTGACGGTCCACTTCACGCTTTCTGGTCTCAGCAGTCGAGACTCTAGCGTCTAGGTGCGAAATGTCTGCCCGCAGGGCCGTAACCTTGGCACGCACAGTCTGCTTTACCTCCGTTACAAGGAGACTGAAGTCGTCCTTGGTAGGTAGCGAGGAAAAGATGCGGCGCCAGTCTCGTGAAGAGGGTTCCGGGTAGCTAGCTAAATTGTGCTGAGGCAGGGTCCCTTCCGAGGCCTGGAAGCACCCGGGCGATGGCGCCATATTGAGTTCCTCAGGCTGTGAGTTTAGCAGACCTGGGGTGCTAAAATACTCCTCAAAAAAAACCAAAAAACTCCTTGAGAGACGTCGTTTGCGGTCTGCTGCTGGTCCTCGGAGTGGCCGGCCGGCTCTGTCGATGCCTTTTTATTCCTGCCCATGTCAGGTTTTGCAGGTGTGTTTAGCTATTTTAGGAGCGGATGGCACGGAGCTCTCAAGTTAAGCGGCCATCTTCTTCGCCAGGCTAAGCACGCCCCTGGAATATTTTAAATTTAAGCAGATATTTTTTCTATTAAACAAACATGTATAGTCTATTTTCTTCTGTTTATTGCAGCCCATTTTGTGTGAGAGAGAGCAAGGTGAAATATAGTGTTGTAAGTTTTAATATACTCGCTGTCGAGGAAGTAGCCTGTGATGTGAACAACTAGGTATATCTGAAGACACTAGATCCAGCCATTTATGGCTTTGTCTATGGGAGTAAAATACCAAAGGGTATTATATACCCTTTATATATGAGTGTTATATATTCAAAATTTGCAAAGAAACTACACTATAAGATTCCTGTTGTTCTTCTTTTACAGACATATACTATAGTGTCATCTTTTTACAAAGATAAAGCGTAATTCTAGATATGCGCACCCTTACTAATGTTATAGATCTATCACGTTAGTAATTTCAGTTTTGTGTAGGGCTGAAACAACTAATCGATAATAATCGATAATGAAAATCGTTGTCAACGATTTTCATTATCGATTAGTCGAATCGATTTTTATCGATTATAAAAAGAGGGTTTTTTTCAGAGCAAATGCTCTGAAAAACTCCTCTCCTTATATAATCCGACCTCAAACAGAGATCGGATTATAACAGTAGAATTCAGATCCCCCGCAACGCTGCAGGGGACCTGGATTCCCCTCACTGTCGGCCGGTCTCTCACCTCCGTCTCTCCCCCCTCCCATACACCCCTCTGACTCCTCCCCCCCATACATCACTCTGCCTCTCTCCCGACTCCCTGGTGCTTTGTGAACCTCCGTTGCTGACAGGCACTTTCACTGCAGCTTCATAAAAGCCTCAGCGTAAGTGAAGGGCAGTAACGGAGGCTGTCTGTGCGTATCGCGCAGACCCCCACTGGCTGACAGAGAATCATCCTCTCTGTCAGCTGGTGGGGGTCTGCATTGCACAGAGAGCCTCCGTTACTGCCCTTCACTTACGCTGAGGCAGAGCGATGTATGGGAGGGGGGAGGAGTCAGAGGGGTGTATGGGAGCCACCCTCCCACACACCCCTCTGGCTCCTCCCCCTCCCATATGCCACTCCCAACACAGGGGGAGGAGTCAGAGTGGTGTGTGGGAGGGGGAGGAGCCAGAGTGGTGTATGGGTGAGTTATAGTGGTGTATGGGGGGGGTATTATGAATTTCAGGGCATATAGGGGGTATAAGGCATATCGATATTAGGCATATCAGGGGGGCATAAAACATCTGGGGGTAAAAGGTATATCAGGGGGCTCAGTTGCATATCACTGGCATATAAGGAGTATAAGGCATATCAGGGGGCACCGTGGAATCTGGCATATAAGAGGTATAAGGCATATATGGGGGCAGAGTGGCAAGCTGGGTGTCAGATGTGCATAACTCGGGGCAGTTTGGTAAATAAAAGAAAATATAAACAAGGCTTTTTTCTCATAGTGTTTATTAAATATGAAAAATAGTTAACATATGAATTAATATTTACTAATAACTTTGTATTAAAACCTAGTTTGAGAAACACTGTGTTTGGGTTCTTGTAGCTTTTATTATGTCAGTAAAATAAGAAGGTGAATAGAGAGAGGCCATTGCAATAAAAGAGATGAAAGTGTAAATTGTACGTTTTTATTACATTATTTTAAATTTTAAAAAATTGCATTTTTTTTATCCGATTAATCGAAAAAATAATCGGCCAACTAATCGATTATTAAAATAATCGTTAGTTGCAGCCCTAGTTTTGTGCTTTAACTCAAACTCAGCTTTTGGAGATCCTACATTATCATTATTGTATTGTTTACCTGGAATGGTTGTAATATACCTTTTTGATAAAATAAAAAATCTAGGATACCTCCTTAGGTTTGATAAAGACCTAAAATATAACTTGGTGGTGGCTGTGAGTGTTTTGGGGGTGAACTTGCGCTGTGTTCTATAGGGAGAGTGACAGGACAGTATGGCCCTATCTGTGACAGCTCATTTTACATTTAGTGCATTAAACCCTTGATGACAATTGAAGTGCCAGGACCGTCATGGCTTTAAAAACGGATGCAGAAAGCGATCTACATTCGCTTTCTGCACCCAAAGGGTGTTGATGTAATGCCTCAATCGGCATCAGAGGCCATGTCTGGCCCCTGCCCAGAGCATCAACATCAGCCAAACACCCGTTATAAAAGAGTTTAGGAGGCGATCAACAATCGCCTCCTAAACTTCAATGGTGTCGCTAAAATGCCTTGATAGCGAGGCATTCAGCAACATCGAACACCCACCCCAGGATGTGCTGTGACCTCTCCAGAGAGCGGGATAGGGTACAAAAAATAAAATCAGCCAATGTCATGAAGGGGTTAAGATAAATCCAGCACAAGCAACAACAAAGTTAGATAGATAATATTATAGGTTACCTTGCAGTTTTGCTCTTCTGTGTCAACTGTAGATTTTGAACCGTCAGGATCTTGTGACAGTGATCGTTTAAAATGCATTCTTGAATCACAGCGAGTGTGGGCCTTTAAAAATTTCTGCGCTTCTGGCTTGGAAATTATAAAATTCTCCTACAATTAATATCAATCAATACATTAGACAATTAGATCATTATTTATATAACATGATACATTTTAAAACACAAATCTCGCGTCATAAACAGGCTAGCAATTGAAATGTAGCTGTGCTCAGCGCTGCTAAGTTTTACTACATAATATATCATTGCATATAATATACAATCTTCTCCGGTTCCAAGGTACAAAATATAGAACATATATCCACTACAGATTTTAACATAGTACCTTCTATAGGGTCTCCATGCACAAGACTCACACCCTTCTCTCTCTCCCCCAACCAGACACCCAAATACTTTAGAGAGGTATTTTATATCTTGCAGGAAATGGGGAAAGCTATATTCCTGTGGGCTGTAATTGCAATATATACAATTTCTAGCAGGGGACAGAAAGTGCTCCAGCCTTTGGCTTACTATATGAACATTACACCCATTACACTGTTATGACACTCTAAAGACATGGCTGAATGAGTTTGGTGTGGAAGAACTTGACTGGCCTTACATTCGAGGTCATCTTATAATTGGACCTCAAATAGAGGTCTGACTATAAGACTTAGATCCAGATCCCCCCGGAGCGCTGCTGGGGACCTAGATCCTCCTCTCTGGCAACCTCCGCTGCTGCCGGCACTTCCTCTGGGGATTCTATGACCGAGCGCTGGCATGACCTTCCGATGCTCCACCACAGAAGTGGAGGTTCTCTGCGTGCATAGTGCAGCCATTCGCTGGCTGCCAGAGAGAAGAATCCCCCGCAGAGCTGCAGGAGACCTGGATTCTCCTCTCTGGCAGCAGGTGAACGTCTGCGCGACAACCTCCGCTTCCGCACGGCACTTCCACTGGGGCTTCTATGATGGAGCACATGTTTTTTTCCTATAGGGTAGCCTTATATTCGGGCTTTTTCTTTTTTTCCCCTAAATTAATATTCCACTTTTGGGCGTCATCTTATAATCATACCTGGGAACTCTCCGGGTTTGACCCGGAGATTGCTGGGTGAGCACTGCTTCTCCGGTTCTCTGGATCAAGACCTGAATCTATCGGGTCACTGGGTCTTGACATGCCCACTCTCCACCCATTTTCCCTTTAAATAGGGACCGCCCACCGACATCAGCGGGACCTCCCACTGACGTCAGCGGGCAGTCCTGGTCGCGTTCCACAAGGTAAGGCTCCAGGTAGCTGGAGCCCAGAAGTTCCCAGGTATGCTTATAATCAGGGTCGTTTTATAATCCAGCAAATGCAGCAAAATTTGATTTTGTAATGACACTAGTATTTAATCTTTTCTTTGTCAAATATGAACAATTCTTCTACCCGACCTTTAAGTCCTCCAATATTTTTTATTTATATATTTGAACATGTTTACTAAAGGGTACATTTATTGAAAAAGTGAAATATCCAACACAAGCACAGAATCGTAAGTAGCATAAATTTAAAATTAATTAAATCAGTCCAACCTCATTAGCATAAAAATGTAGAAATGTGGAATAATGTAGTATTATTCTAATCAACGTATATTCTACTTTGATTCTAATTTGCCAGATGTGCCAACTTTACCTGAAGCTGTTTATTAAGTTTGGATTCCACATTCTCATATTTGTGTGATTTCCAAAGTGCTTTAACAGGCTTAGGACCCAATTGTTCTTTCTCCATTTCTTTCTCTCTGCACCTTTTCTGGATTTCTCTTAACCTTCTGATATTCTCTTTCTCGTGGTCCTTGACCTTTTCTGGTGGTTATAATATAAGGGTATTAAAAGTCTGATAAACATATTCAGAATAAAAAGAGCCAACATAATAGCATCAAACTATTCCAGCCATTACATACCTGAGGTCTAGTGAGAGCATTGTAAATTTAAATATTCCATTCCTAATGCTTTATCAAAGTTTTCTTAACATAGTGAAAAAAAGTAAATCATGTCTAAGACGCTAAGATGTTGTAGATGCTTTGGGGCAATTCTGATTTGTGGTGTTAATTCTGTGTATTGACCAAGCAGTGAAACAGAAAAAAATCTAAATCAAAGGACCACATTTGCTCGATTATAAGACAACCCCGATTATAAGATGACCCCCAACATTTGAATATTAATTTAGGGGGTAAAAGGCCGAATATGAAATTGGAAAGGTTTTATTAGTTTATATTTATTCACATGTAAACTTTTTCCATATTTAATAAAAACTATGATTGAGAAAAATGACTTTTTTGTTTTTGTTTTTCTGGATTTTCTTTTATTTGCCAACCTGCCCCCCAGTTATGCACATCTGCCCCCAGGCTTGTCACTCTGCCCCCAGAAATGCCTTATACCCCACTAAATGCCACTCTGCCCCAGATATGCCTTATATCTCCTATATGCCGTTCTGCCCACAGATATGCCTTATATCCCCTATATGCCACTCTGCCTCCAGAAATGCCTTCCCTGATATGCCTCCCAGAAACGCTTTACGCTCCCCATACGCCATTCTGACCCCAGATATGCTTTATACCTCCCTATATGCCACTATGCCTCGCTGATATGCCTTATATCCCCTATATACCACTCTGCCTCCAGAAATGCCTTATACCCCCCCATATGACACTCTGGCCTACACCCCCTGGCGTCTAGTGGGGGCAGCCGGTGGACGTCTGTGCATAGAAAACCTTCGCTGCCCATTAGTTCCACGAGGCTTCTATGACCGAGCACCGGAAGGTCATGTCACGCTGGTGACATGATGGAGCACTGGAAGGACATGTGACGCCAGCGCTGCGTCTTCTAAGCCCCAGAGGAAGTGTCGGCAGCAGTGGAGGTTGCCAGAGAGGAGGATCCAGGTCCCCAGCAGCTCTCGAGCAAATGCGGTAATATTTGGTGGGACCACCTTTTGCCTTTAAAACAGCATCAATCCTTCTAGGTACACTTGCTCAAATTTGTGGGGGCATATAGTTGGGTGTATTATTAAACAAATATACCAAATAGGTGGTAATGATCATCAATTTAACCCCTTAAGGACCAGGCTGTTTTTTTATTTTTCTACTCTTCCTGAAAAGGAAAGAAAATTGAGCTGTAATTTTATTCTATTTTTATTGGGTTTTTTTCAGCATAAGGTGGTCTTTCTTCAAATGCCATTTTTTATCATATCATCTAATTTACTACAAAAAAATTAAAATATGGTGAAAATTTGAAAAAAAGCACATATGCTATTTGGGACATCTTTGAACCTGGCCCTTTCCATTTTACTCCATCAAACCATATATTTTTGAAAACTACCACCAAAGGTATTTCAAATGCTGGTATTTTAACCCTTACCATGCACTAATTCTACTACCACCCTTTGTCAAACTTTCTGGTAGTAATTAATTTTGTGGGTTTTTTTCACATAAAATGTAATTCAAGTATAAATTTTCGGCTCCTGAAATATGTAATTTTAAAACAACACCCCAATGTGTGTTCAACAACATCTCCTGAGTGCAACGATACCACCCATGCATGAGTTTGTCAGGTTATCGGGGGCTAAAATGCCACTTCAGGTTTTCAACTTAGACTTTTGACATGTGGTCCTTCTGCCCCCAAGTCCTAATTGGGGAAGCGGGCCAATTCAATTTATCCCATCAAACCAGATATTTATGAAAACTAGACACCTCAAAGTATTTCAGCCCTTTCCATGCACACATTCTACCAATAGCCTTTGCCAAAGTTTGTGGTAGTATTTTTTTTTTTTCACACAAATTGTACTTCAGGTATGAATTTATAGGTCCTGGCATATGTCACTGTCAAACAACACCCCAATATGTGTTCAGTAACATCTCCTGAGTACAGCGATAGTACCCATTCACGGGATTGTTTGGGGGCTAAAATGCCACTTTTGGGAGGAGTGCATTTTTCAATTTAGAATTTTACCATCTGGTCATCCTGCTTTCTTGGCCACAGTGAGCTAGTGATTCTGTATCTTCCAGACAGATGTATATAGATTAGCCCATATTTTAGTCATATATTTTTATGTCCTCAATAGATGCTGGGCCTTGGTTGGGGAAGATGGCATCCTTGGGAAACCATAATATGTTGAGTGAGGGGTGAATTATTGTTCTACTGGGTTATTAAACTACATATTTCCTCCTTGTATGATGGAGGCTCAGGCTTATGCAGGCCACCTGGTGTACTCCTCTTACGTTTACCTCCAGGTATGAAGTAATTCTCAGGATAACAATATTTTATAATCCAGACATATTATTAATATTGATTAAATAAAAAGAATATATTAAATAAATAAAATAAATAAATTAGTCCCTTTTTTCCAGTGTTCAATAATTCATCATCAAGTTAATCAAGGCATTTACATCATGATAATAGTTAACCAGGAGAATTCTAAATAATTTTTTTATATTGTCCTTAAGTGGGGAAGAGATTAATTTGCAGTAAAGCTAAGCAAGTTCCACCTTTCCCTTATTTCTGAAGATACTTGATACGTAGAATTAAATAGGTCAGTCAATCAATAAGCAGTAATTAATCAACATAAGTCAAAATCAAGAAGTGTTTAAATGAATTATATTGATTCAATTTCATTGAGTGGGAGACAAATCAGTTATAGTAAAGCTTAAGCAGCTGAGCAGGAGTCCAGATAAAAGCCCAATAAAACATATTCATATTAAACTTTATACTGTAGTGCTTTCTTCAGTCAAGAACATTCAGTCAGTCAAATATATTCAGAATTTAACACGCCGTTAATAGCTTAGATTATTTGACGTGAAATGCTTCCTGTGTAGCTGAGACTTAATTATATTCTTAGCAAAAAGCACAGAGATGCAAAGAAATAGTGTTAGTAATTTAAAAAAATGATAAAAAGGTTTAGCCGTTGAGAAAACAGGAGAAAAGTATAGTTAAAATG
Organism: Spea hammondii; assembly: GCA_029215755.1. NCBI lineage: Eukaryota > Metazoa > Chordata > Amphibia > Anura > Pelobatidae > Spea > Spea hammondii. The sequence goes on along the minus strand of JARDYJ010000009.1, from coordinate 25,560,468 downwards.
ATACCATTCATTGGCTAACTGAGAGTTTAATTGTGAGCTTTCTAGACCAAGTTGTTAGGTCCCTTCCTCAGGCATTAATGAAGCTAACAGACTTTTCTAAATACAAAAGCACAATTCACAAGTTAACAAACACTTTAGATAAACACAGAGGTATTGGGGGATTTGTTCAGCAGTAAATTAGCTGGACTAGCAGAGATCCAATGGACAGATATGGTTCAATCAAAGCATCCTTGGTCAGTTTACTCTCTGGTTAGAGGGGCCATAAAACCATTTGCCATATGCCAGATCCATGAAGGTGTCAAATGTTCCCAGGAATAAGTTGTTTGTAGTTAATTCGAATTGTGAGAGGATTAATGGGTTGTAATGTTATAATGGGAGATGAATTCTCTGCCTCTATTGAGGCCAGTGAGTAGGTATTAAAAGGGTTTAGTTTGACCTCCCATATTTTTCTCTCCCTCTGGGTGCAGAACGATCCCATCAGTACTGACAGCTTCACATCCCAAATGCTGTGTCCAGGCTGACAGAAATGTTCTCCATCAGGTGTTGGCTAACACGGTACAAAACATTTTAATCATTTTACTATGGAAGATACCAGAAAGTGCTGCACAGTTATGAAGCTTATGAATTCCCTAAAGAAACTTGCACAACTGGACAGCGACATCTTCTTCCTGAGCAGATGTAAAAAAGAAAACCTCACCCTAAAGGATTAATTTTAAAGAACCCTACCCTGGACACCTTCAACAGGAGGTACGTATCAGGACATCGGAACGGATACGGAAAAAACTCATCAAAATCTGCTACAACAAAAGAAGACAAGTTAACACAGAGATATCTACTCTCAATGAACAACTGGAACCAAACACAGAGGATAAAGAATTAGAGCTGAAACAACTAATCGATAAAATTGATAATAATCGATAATGAAAATCGTTGTCAACGATTTTCATTATCGATTAATCGAATAGATTTTTATCGATTAAAAAAAGAGTTTTTTTCAGAGCAAATGCTCTGAAAAACTCCTCTCCTTATATAATCCGACCTCAAACAGAGATCGGATTATAACACTAGAATCCAGATCCCCCGCAACGCTGCAGGGGACCTGGATTCTCCTCACTGTTGGCCGGTCTCTCACTTCCGTCTCTCTCCCCCCTCCCATCTGCCTCCTCCCCCCTCCCATACATCACTCTGCCTCTCTACCCGGCTCCATTACTGACAGGCACTTTCCCTGCAGCTTCATAGAAGCCTCAGTGTAAGTGTAAGAATCATCAGTGTAAGAATCATCCTCTCTGTCAGCCGGTGAGGGTCTGCATCGCACAGACAGACTCCGTTACTCACCTTCACTTACACTGAGGCTTCTATGAAGCTGCAGTGAAAGTGCCTTCAGTAACGGAGCCGGGTAGAGAGGCAGAGCGGTGTATGGGAGGGGGGAGGAGTCAGAGGGGTGTATGGGAGCCACCCTCCCATACGCCACTATGCCTCTCTATGCGGCTCCCTGGTGTCTTGTCAGCAACGGAGGTTCACAGGAGGCAGAGTGGAGTATGGGAGGGGGGGAGGAGGCAGAGTGGAGTATGGGAGGGGGGAGGAGGCAGAGTGGTATATGGGAGGGGGAGGAGCCAGAGTGGTCTATGGGAGGAGGCAGAGTGGAGTATGGGAGGGGGGAGGAGGCAGAGTGGAGTATGGGAGGGGGAGGAGCCAAAGTGATGTATGGGAGGGGAGGAGGCAGAGTGGAGTATGGGAGGGGGAGGAGGCAGAGTGGAGTATGGGAGGGGGAGGAGGCAGAGTGGAGTATGGGAGGGGGAGGAGGCAAAGTGATGTATGGGAGGGGGGAGCCAAAGTCATGTATGGGAGGGGGAGGAGGCAGAGTGGAGTATGAGAGGGGGGAGGAGCCAGAGTGGTGTATGGGAGGGGGGGAGGCAGTGGTGTATGGGAGGGGGAGGAGCCAGAGTGGTGTATGGGTGAGTTATAGTGGTGTATGGGGGGTATTATGAATTTCAGGGCATACAGGCATATCAGGGGGCATAAACATATCTGGGGGTAAAAGGTATATCAGAGGGCTCAGTTGCATATCACTGGCATATAAGGAGTATAAGGCATATCGGGGGCACAGCGGAATCTGGCATATAAGAGGTATATATATGGGGGCAGAGTGGCAAGCTGGGGGTCAGATGTGCATAACTGGGGGCAGTTTGGTAAATAAAAAAAATGTAAACAAGGCTTTTTTCTCAGTTTTTATTAAATATGAAAAATAGTTAACATATGAATTAATATTTACTAATAACTTTGTATTAAAACCTAGTTTGAGAAACACTGTGTTTGGGTTCTTGTAGCTTTTATTATTATGTCAGTAAAATAAGAAGGTGAATAGAGAGAGGCCATTGCAATAAAGAGATGAAAGTGTAAATTGTACGTTTTTTATTGCAATTTTTCTTCAATTTAAAATAATGTATTTTTGTATCCGATTAATCGATTAATCGACAAAATAATCGGCCAACTAATCGATTATTAAAATAATCGTTAGTTGCAGCCCTACAAAGAATATTTACAGCAGTACTATAAAAGACTCCAAAAAGCACTCAACACAATGTCAGGATCCATTCTCTGCTCCCTGAACCATGGCTGAATCATACATCAAGCTAACACATCTGCTACCACTAGTGGCCACCCTCCTCCCTCTGGAGTGAGCTGAACCTGATTATCAGGTACAGCTGTGCCTCATGAACTGAGTGAAGCCTGCCTTTATAAGACCTGCCCTGCCCATCAGTCTGGGCCTTGGCATTGAAGTTGTAGGACTGCCTTTGCTCTGAGCCGCTACCTGTACCTGAGCTTGCTCCTGAACCCGTGCCCGTGCCCGTGCCCGTGCCCGAACCCGTGCCTGTGCCCGAACCCGTGCCTGTGCCCGAACCCGTGCCTGTGCCTGAACCCGTGCCTGAACCCGTGCCTGTGCCTGAACCCGTGCCTGAGCCCGTTCCTGTACCCGTGCCTGAGCCGGTACTCGTGCATGATCCAGTACCCGAGCGTAAGTCCGTACCCGTGCATGAACCTGTACACGTGCTTGGCCCGGTAGTACTCCGTTCCCGTCCGCCCTGCCAGTGGGCCTCCGTTCCCGTCCGCCCTGCCAGTGGGCCTCGCCTGTGCCTGTGCCTGAACCTGTACCTGGACCCGTACCTGAACCTGCCTGTGGGCTTACCTGCCAGTAGGCCCGCACCCGAGCCTGTACCTGTGCCTGTGGGCTTACCTGCCAGTGGGCCCGCACCCGAGCCTGTACCTGCACCCGAGCCTGAACCTGCACCTGCGCCTGTACCTGCCTCAGCTCCCGTCTCTCTGCCTCAGCTCCCGAGCCTGTACCTTCCTCAGCTCCCGTCTCTCTGCCTCAACTCCCGAGCCTGCACCTGCCTCAGCTCCCGTCTCTCTGCCTCAACTCCCGAGCCTGCACCTGCCTCAGCTCCCGTCTCTCTGCCTCAACTCCCGAGCCTGCACCTGCCTCAGCTCCCGTCTCTCTGCCTCAACTCCCGATCCTGCACCTGCCTCAGCTCCCGTCTCTCTGCCTCAGCTCCCGAGCCTGTACCTGCCTCAGCTCCTGTCTCCCGTCCTTTCCAGTTCTGCTACTCTGTCTGTACCTATCTCTCAGTGTCACCATGCATAAAGGAGTACAGAGAGAGTCCCCCATATCCCCTGCACATGGACTCCTACCAGACCTGCTCGCCCTGGTCCTGACACACAAAGAAGAAGAAAATACAGAGATTAAGGCTAATTTCAGGATTTTAAACAGAACCTCCCAAACCAACCGAACAAAGCTGTGTGATCAACCTCTCCATTTACACACCAAACAGGGATGAACTGTCAGTACTCTCTAAAGGTCTATCATTTTGCCCAACAAGACCTCTGGACAAAATAACCCTGTGCAGTGATATGGAAAAATTCTTTCAAAAACTTAGACTCAAGGAATTCTTTAATGACAGAACGGACAATGAAACCAGTGACACTATGGAAAGACACAACAGAAATCCACTTGGACTCCAAAACCAGGATATAACCTTACACAGAGCCAACTTAACTACAAAGGAACAGAAGGGCATTAGATCACTTAAGAACAATCATGGGTGCAGTATAAAAATCAGAGACTCCAAATACAGAAAGCTATCTGTCACAGTCCCGGGTCCCGGCCGGCACAGGCAAGTGATCGCCCGTACGCGGCAAACTCCGGGATCCCGGGTTGCTCCCTCAGGTCCCGGCAGACACAGGCAAGCCGATGCCTGTGAACGCCGGGCTCCGGGATCGCGTGTCACTGACTCGGATCCCGGCAGACACAGGCAAGCTGATGCCTGTGACCGCCGGGCGCCGGAGTCAAGTGTCACAGACTCGGATCCCGGCAGACACAGGCAAGCTGATGCCTGTGATCCACCGAGCTCCGGGTCGTATAGGGCTTCCTCCGGGGGTCATTCTACTACGCTGCAGCAGCCTGCCTGCAGCAGTGGAGACCCCCGGAGTCAGAGACTTACCCGAACTCGGTCCCTTCCTCGCGGCAGGAGCGTTTCGTTGCCACGCAACTGGAGGCGTGGTTTCGATGGCCGACTGGAGCTTCAGCGGTGACGTCATCTTGGGGCGGGGTTAGGTTCTGGCGACAGATTTAAAAGTCAGGAAGTGCTCTAGCCAGTTACCCTGTTGTGGTCTTTGCGCTCAGTTGTGTTTCTAGTTACTTCCAGTTATTTTTTTACCCTTTGCTTGTCTGACCTCTCTTTGCCTGCCGATTTTGTACTGTTGCCTTGCTGATCCTATTGCTGAACCTTGATTGTCTGACTACCCTCTCTGGATCTCGACCACGGCTTACCTGACTACCCTCTCTGGATCTCGACCACGGATTGTCTGACTACCCTCTCTGGATCTCGACCACGGCTTACCTGACTACCCTCTCTGGATCTCGACCACGGCTTGCCTGACTACCCTCTCTGGATCTCGTCCAGGGCTTGTATTGTTCCTGTGTTCATGTCCTGTTTCGGCTATCCAGTCTGTGCTAAGCCTTTCACCTTGTACTGCCAACTCCGTTCCTACTACCTATACCTACCTTATCTGGCCTCCTTGCTGTTGGGATCATCTAAATCCTGGGGTGCTGCTGCCAGGGGCTCCTCCTTTGGTTGTAGTATTTCAGGTGGAATAACTTCAGCGGTGACTGCCAGTGTAAGGGAGGTCGTGACACTATCAATATCACCAGAGAAAACCTCCTGAGATACCGGCAGCCACAAAAAAAGAGATCAAGTACCATTAGTGGTCACCTACAATCCATAAATGGAAGCTCTGCGCAAGATCTCAAAGGAATTACAAGAAATCTTGCACACTGATGAAAGACTTCGGACAACATTCCCACATCCCCCACTGCTTTCATTCAAACAGCCTCCCAATCTCAAACAATGTATAGTGAAGAGCACCCTTCACAGGCGAACAGCAAATGGTACCTCTCCCTGCCAACAAAAGAGATAAAAGACGAGCGTTGGTACCGTGTTAGCTGTAGAATTACAGGAGACAAGTGGAGTTTGAATGATACCTTTATTGGCTAACTGAGTAAATATAGATTGCAAGCTTTCAAGACCTCTCAGGTCCCTTCATCAGGCATGTTATACAACAATGTGAAATACCTCTAAGTATCCTTCAAATAACATGGTTAAGAATGGGAAGCTGATGAGGGCGTGTCCTGCTGCTCTGCGAGATGGCTGCTTGAGCCACGGGCTCCGTTGACCCACTGCCTTTTCTGCCCGCGAATCGGTCTTCATCCTCATGATGGGCAAGCACTCGCGACCCTCAAGTACCCCTAAAGCCTCCCAGATCAAGGAGCGGACCGCTCACACCTCGGCGAAGGCTTTTTTTCATAATATTCATGACGCGGACTCCCGCGACTCCATGTTGCGGCCTTCGCCGCCGGACAGTCCAGTTGGAAGATAATCTTCCTGCCTCGCACCCGCGCTCCCGTCAACTTGATGCCTCTACGCGGCAACCCTCTCTTCACGACCTGCCGACGAAGGCGGATCTTGTTGCCATCATAACGCATGCTCCTCTCCGGGCTGACCTTCTGGAGATAAAACGCGATCTACAACAGATCGGTGAGCGCTTGGCAACGCTAGAGCAAGACAATACCAGTACCCGCACTACGGTGGATGCTCTTTCGGATCAACTCAAGTTACAGGCTACTGCTATTTCCTCTCTGCTATCAAAAGTAGAAGATTTAGATAACCGTGGCAGACGCTCTAATTTAAGGGTTTGGGGCCTACCTGAGTCTGTTCCTCCTACGGATCTGGTGACTGTCATTCGCTCCATCTTTAATAACCTGCTCTCCAGACTGGATGAAGCGGAACTTCAATTTGACCGAATTCATCGTGCTCTTCGGCCCAGATTGCCTGACACTCAGCCGCCACGTGACATTGTCTGTTGCGTCCGGGACTACACCGTGAAGGAGGCCATTTTGGCGGCCTCCCGCAAGGTTAGTGCGCTGGACTGGGAAGGCCACGCGATACAACCCTTCCCTGATCTGTCTTCCCGGTGTTGCGGCCTGTCACCACAGCTTTGAGGGAGGCTATGATTCCCTACCAGTGGGGGTTCCCTTTCTCCCTTATCATACGGAAAGGCTCTGATCGGCACATCATTCGACATGTTTCTGACGTCCCTGTGGTGTTGGATCTTTTGGGACTTCCTAACATCGAGGTCCCGGATTGGGAATACTCCTGCGCTGTACCGGCGAAATTATCACTTCCAGACCTGGCATGGTCCTCCAGACCGCAGCGTAAACGACGCCCTAAGGGTCCTGTGCAGCCCGACACTTGAAGACATAGGGTGCGCGCCACCACTTTATCTACAAGCAACACGGTTTATATCTACTGCTCTGACTTCTGGATGAACTCTTTTTTATGCTTTCATGCATAATATATATATCCCTGCAGGCAGTCCCTACACGTTGTACTTACTTTATGTACAAGGCGCACGCTCTGTTACCTGTGGTGCTTCCTTTGTGTGCTGGCTACCCTGCTGTCGGTCAGCTATATAAGTTTTTATTTGTTCTACTTTATCTCATTGGCCTGTAAACTATGTCACCTTACGCCTTACACCTTACACATTACACATTCTTGCCATTATGGATCTGCCCGTTTTTGGCGGTTTCGCTTCACATTGCTCATGTATGTGGGTTTGGGCCCCATCGTCTTTATGCCGCAGTTGTTACTTACCGATTTGCTATGTTTTTTGTTTTTATACTTCTTGGGAGGTTCTTTATCCCGGGAGGTTACGTTTTACTTTTGGCAGTGGGTCTCAAGCCCGTGTTGGTCTATGTGGTATGTACATTTTGTGCTATATACGTACTTGTCATTCTTACTGCATGTTTCTACATGCAAGTCCTCTGAGCCGGCCAGCCAGACCCTTAGTGGTCCTGGTACTTGGCTTGTCCCGTTCCTCAGGTTCGATGGCTCTCCTGTTACGACCTCTGTTACTCCCTTGGCCGAGCCTTGACTGGTTCCTTGGGAGCACATCTGTTTTATTCTGTTTGTATTGTTTTTCATATGTTTGTTTTTGTTTTTTTGACGCGTACCACTTACCCGCCGTCTCCTTGATCTCTCCAGGTGTTCTCCATGCGCCCTAACGCCATACAATTGACCACTCTCAATGTCCGGGGGCTTAACAAGCCGGAGCAACGCTCTAAGTTGTTCCATTTCCTACACACTACCAAGACTAAGATAGCTTTCCTACAGGAAACGCACTTCAAAACGGGTAGTGAACCGAGATTTTTCTCTAAACATTTTCCCAATATCTTCCTCTCTAGCTCTCATGAATCCAAATCGAAAGGCGTCGCAATTCTTTTGCATAAGTCTCTTCCCTTTCAACACCTGGACACCTGGAGGGATGAGGAGGGGAGGTGAGTTTTTGTTAAGGGAAATGTTGCTACGTATAAATTTACACTGGCGTGTGTATACGCTCCCAACCGTAATCAGACCAGTTTCCTTATTTCCGCTTTGTATAGATTGGCTGATTTTCAGGAAGGGATTACTGTCCTAGGGGGAGATTTTAATATGGTTTTGGACCCTAGGATTGATAGTTCCTCAGGCACATCGCATATCCCCTACTCCCGCATCGCCAGGGTTAAGCGTCTCCTCCACAGCTTACAATTGGCTGACGCGTGGAGAACACAACACCCATCCACCACGGATTTTACATATTTTTCTCCTACACACACTAGATACACTAGAATTGATTCGTTTTTTCTCTCTCACTATCATCTGCCAATGCTCGCCACTTCTAACACTGGAACTTCCATACTGGGTGACCATTCCCCTGTTCACATTGAATTGTCTCTTGCTCACCTCCCCCCTAAAGTTTGGGCTTGGAGTCTTAATGTGCGGGACGCAGTCACCTCTTTACCCAATGGGAAATGCCCTGGCCCTGATGGGCTCACGAAGTCCTACTATGTCAAATTCCTTAACATCTTGGGTCCCCACTTGGTTACGCTATTTATCCCCTTCGTGACAAAGGCTGATTTTACTTTTTGTACCCTTCGTGACAATGGCCGTTTTAACATTTCTGCGCTGCTTGTGTTTAGCTGTAATTTTCTTCTTTCCCGTTTACTGAACCCACACACATTAGATATTGTTTTTTTCAGGACAAGAAGGGCTTTCTTTAGATGACATTGTTTTGATTGTATCATATTATTTACTATTAAAAAAAGTATAAAATATGGTGAAAAATTTAGAAAAAAATGACTGTTTCTAACTTTTAGTTGAAAAATCTTTTACTCATCTATAAAAGGTAATAAAAAAACCTGCTAAATAGATTCTACTATTTGTCCTGAGTTTAGAAATACCCAATATTTTTATGTTTTTTTGCTTTTTTCTACCCATTATGGGGCAATAAGTACAGGTAGCGTTTTGCTATTTCAAAGCCATTTTTTCCAAATCTGGTAATTCTTCCCCCCATGTGCCATTTCGGGTATCTTTGAACCCGGCCAATGCAATTTACCCCATCAAGTCATATATTTTTGAAAACTAGACAGCCCAGGGTATTCCAAATGCTAGTATTTTAACTCTTTCCATGCACCATATCTACCACCAGTCTTTGTCAAACTTTATGGTAGTCATTTTTTTGCATTTGTTTTGTCATACACATTTTACTTCAGGTATGAATTAAAATGTTCTAGTTTATGTCACTATCACAAAACACCCCAATATGTGTTCAGCAACATCTCCTGAGCGCAGCGATACCCCACATGAATGATTTTGCCTGGCTGTTTGGGGGCAAAAGAGCCACATTTGGGGCATGCGCATTTTTCAATGTTGAACTTTGGCATTTGGGATCCACTGCCCATGCCCTATTTGGTACATCTTTGAGCCGGGCCATTTCAGTGTGCCCAACAAAACCATATATTTTTCAAAACTAGACACCACAGGGTATTTTAAATGCTGGTATTTTAACTCTTTGCATGCACATATTTTACCACCAGCATTTTTTCAAAGTTTGCAGTAATATTTTTGTGTGTGTATTTTTCCCACACACACCTACTTTATGTATGAATTTACAGCTCCTGGTATATGCCGCTGTCACACGACACCCCATAATGTGTTCAGCAACATCTCCTGAGTGCAGTGATACCCCCACATGCATGGGTGTGTCATTTTTTGGGGGAACTAAAAGGCCACATTTGGTACGTGTGCATTTTTCTAATTGGAAATTAGATGTGTGGCCATCCTTCCCCCCGTGTTAATTGGGACGTTGTTGAACCCGGCCAATTCAATTTACCCCATCAAATCATACATTTTTTAAAAGTAGACACCCCACGGGCATTTAATATGCCAGTATTTTAACTCTTTCCATGCGAGAATTGTTTTAAGCTAATATGCTAATTTTAGGACTTGCTCACAAAAATATATTTTTTATATATATATATATATATTTTTTTTTTATTATTTTTTTTAAAAAAAAATTTTAACATTTTTTTTCAACTTGGAGGTTCCCCTGATAGTGACATCAGTGGGAAATGATTTTTACATTTTACTGTTTTTTTTACTATTTTTTTCTAATTATTATTAATTTTATTTTATTTTTTAATTTATTTTTACTAATCACACTGTGATTAGAAAGCTGGACTCCATTGACTTGCATGGTGAATGCAGTACCTGTATTCAACCTGCAAGTGGAGCCAAAGTTCTCTAGATGGTCTGGACCATCTAGCGAACTTTTAAAATTTGTGGTTCCTGTTACAGGACGGCGCCATCTTCCTTGATGGCGAAGATTGCCGGCAGCTGCGGCTGTGACCGCTCTCCGGAGCGGTCACAGCCCATCAAAAGGTTAGTGTTTGGTGTCGCTGGGTGCCTCCTGATCGAGGCATTCCAGCGACACCATTTAAGTTTAGGAGGCGATCCTAAACGCCTCCTAAAGCCTCCTAAAGCGCCTCCTAAACGCTTTTAAAACGGGCGTCCGCCGCCATACAAAGTATGGCGGATGTTGACGCCCCGTGGAGGGGCCAGAGATGGCCCCTTCGTGCCGATCGCGGCGTTGCTGAATGCCTCGAGGTCGAGGCATTCAGCAACGCTTTTTGGGTGCAGAAAGCGATAGTAGATCGCTTTCTGCACCCGTTTAAAGACGTGCCGGTCCTGGCACGTCAATTGTCGTAAAGCACATGCTTTTCCGTGCCGTGCCAGGACCGGCAATTGTCATTAAGGGGTTAAATAAGGATGGGTTTCTTGTACAAATGCAATATCTATATTTTCATTTAACATGGAACCATAAAGAAAAGATCTTTTATACGGTGAGTTCAACCCTTGCGCGTTAATTGTTACTAGTTTAAGAGTCATAAGATTAATTGATGAAAAAGTGTTATAACAAAGACCCATATTCATCGCCAGTCCGACACTCCTCCGTATTAAGACCTTTTTAATTTCAAGAAAGAGACCATAGAGCTTAACACAAAACAAAAAATGTAATGTAATATAAAATACCTTTTTATTGAACATTCCATGTTCGACAGTATAAACCTTCCTTTTGTCAAGATAAACATCTAAGTGAGACATGGGCAGCAGTATAGGGGTTAAGAAGCAGGATAGAGACTGATGAGGTACAGGTCATGGCAGTTTAAGGTGGTTGTAAATTAGTTTAACCAGTGTGGGGGTGGTAAGGGGAGTGAGGGTAATTATGGCATTGCTAAAAAAAACAAACCTCATACACCTCATACACATCTCTTTAGATAAATAAACCAAGTTAGGCCTGTAACATGAGGATAATGCATAAATTAGAGTAAAATCACAGAAAATGTGACAGGAATACTATTTCCATGTTTAATCAGGTGTCTTTAGTGTTAAAATGCTTAATCATCTTTATTTCAAAATGTTTTTTTGGCTTGTGTGTTTTCAAAGTTCCGCTTCAGTACTTTTATCCTGAGGTCCTTAATGGAGTGGTCCCCCTTGGTGTATTGATGGCAGACCAGGGTGCAGTTGTTGTAGAGAGAGAGTGTATATGTAGGTTCATCCTTAGTCTCAGTTTCTGATCATGTACTCAACATTAGCAGATGTATGTACATGTGTATGATACCTTGATATTGTATGTTTTGTTGTTGTGATGGGCAGTATTCCCATTACATATGGGTTTGCATAGCTAATAGCAAGATATATTGCATAGTTTGGTACCGGACTCAATAATATTTTGTACACTCTGCAATTTCGTATGGACCAGTTTCTGTTCCGGTTTGGGTGGTTGTCTGAAAGTGAGGATAGGTGGAATATTTATTTTAGCGCTGTATCCTGTCAGTAGTGGCTGTAAATCCTTATATATCTCTTTGCAGATTCCCTCTAGTGTAGGTTTGTATGTAGCCACTAATGGGATACATATAATGGTATCATTTATATTGTATTGTAACAATTGTTCCCAGGGATTTTTGGTACCTCAAGTCCCGGTGTAATTTTGCCATTTTTGCAGTATGTCGGCTCAGCGATTATTCTCCTTTCCTGTGAGTAGTGTGCCCATGTAAACTATATACTGTTTTTTTTCAAGGAGAGATAGAGCTTTTTTTTATATATATTTTCCCCTCTGAATCCTCACAAAATTAGGTAAAGCGATGGAAAATCCCCTCCAAATTTATCAATTCTTTCCATACTTTCCCAGCACTTATAGGGAACATACTATAAGGTGTACATTATTCGTAGAATTTTTACATTAGGTATTATGGGATTTCAACTCGAATGTTAAACAAATAAACCAAAAATACCCACAAAAGTATATATTTCTGTAAAGCAGACAATCCAGACAATCATATCAGGGGTATTTGGGCATTCTTCATGCAGCTATTTGGCCACCAATCACTGTCAAAGAGGGCTACAGAAATTATTTCCTGCGCACACATCCTTAGTTTTTTTTTTCCTTTCTAGAGCGCCCTATCCATCCCTTACACAGTACCCTAGGGTAGTATTTTTTTATACTTATGGGTTAACGGGTTTGGGGGTTGTGAACGGGGACAGGAGGTTTATACTTTTTAGATGTTGTGTTAGGGCAATGGGATGTAAGGGTTTTTTCCTTTTCTTATATGTATTTTTAATTTTTATTTATTTTTATGCACTGTTATCAGTGCAGTATGGTTAGAGGTCCTCTTAGGGACCTCTTGAACATGTAATTAATGCTAGTGATGTCACAATGACATCGCTTAGCTCACTTTTTTTAAATTATTATTTATTGTATTTTAGCGATTTTTTTGTTAAAAAAAAAAAATCACTAACTTTTTTTGCTGATTTGTGTTTCAGCGTGAGGAGAGTGAGAAACATAGTAACATAGTAACATAGTTCATAAGGTTGAAAAAAGACCAAAGTCCATCAAGTTCAACCTATATACATATTGTGTCCCTACTGTGTTGATCCGAGTAAATAAAGAATTTATCAGAATAAATCCCTGGATCAACGTTCTGTCCCTATCAATCTAATATCCATAACTTGTAATATTATTGCTTTCAAGAAACACGTCCAGGCTCCTTTTGAACTCTTTTATTGAGTTTACCATTACCACTTCCTCTGGCAGAGAGTTCCATAATCTCACCGCTCTTACTGTAAAGAACCCCCGTCTGTGCTGGTGTAGAAACCTTCTTTCCTCCAACCGTGGAGGATGTCCCCTTGTTATAGATACAGTCCTGGGTATAAATAGGTCCTGGGAGTGATCTCTGTACTGTCCCCTTATATATTTATACATAGTTATTAAATCCCCCCTAAGCCGTCTTTTTTCCAAACTAAATAACCCTAATTCTGATAATCTTTCTGGGTACTGTAGTCCTCCCATTCCCCTTATTACTCCGGTTGCCCGTCTTTGAACCCTCTCCAGCTCCACTATATCTTTCTTGTACACTGGTGCCCAGTACTGTACACAGTATTCCATGTGTGGTCTGACTAGTGACTTGTACAGTGGTAGAATTATTTCCTTGTCGTGGGCATCTATGCCCCTTTTGATGCACCCCATGATTTTATTTGCCTTAGCAGCAGCTGCCTGACACTGGTCGCTACAGGTAAATTTACTGTTAACTAAAACTCCTAAGTCCTTTTCCATGTCAGTCGTCCCCAGTATTTTCCCATTTAATACATATTCCCAGCCTGGATTTTTCTTCCCCATGTGCATAACCTTACATTTATCTGTGTTGAACCTCATCTGCCACATCCCAGCCCAAGCCTCCAACCTATGCAGATCCATTTGTAATCGTGCACTGTCCTCTATTGTGTTAACCACGTTACAGAGCTTAGTATCGTCTGCAAAGATTGATACTTTACTATACAATCCCTCTACAAGGTCATTAATAAATATATTAAAAAGAATAGGACCCAAAACTGACCCCTGTGGTACCCCACTAGCAACAGTAACCCACTCAGAGTATCCCCCAGCCCAAGCATTCTCATTTTATGTACCAGCCTTTTATGTGGCACCGTATCAAATGCTTTGGAAAAATCAAGATATACGACATCCAGCGATTCACCCCGATCCAGTCTTGAGCTCACCTCCTCATAAAAGCTGATCAGGTTAGTTTGACAGGACCGATCCCTTGTAAACCCATGCGGATATGGAGTCATACACTTATTTTCATTGAGATACTCCAAAATAGCATCTCTTAGGAAACCCTCAAACAGTTTACACACAACAGAAGTTAAACTAACAGGCCTATAATTCCCCGGGTCACTTTTTGTCCCCTTTTTGAATATTGGCACAAAGTTTGCTATGCGCCAGTCCTGGGGAACAGACCCTGTCACTTTGGGTGTCCTTGAATATTAGAAATAGGGGTCTGTCTATTACATTACTTAACTCCCTTAGAATGCCATCTGGACCTGGTGATTTGTCTATTTTGATTTTTTTTAGGCGGCACTGCACTTCTTCCTGGGTTAGACAGGCGACATGTACTGGGGCAGTTATCTCATCCTGCTGTATATTACCTGGCATTTCATTTTCCTCTGTGAATACAGCAGAGAAGAATATATTTAATAGATTAGCTTTTTCCTGATCCTCGTCTATAACTTCTCCCTCATTACTTTTTAAGGGGCCAACGCTTTCATTTTTAACCTTTTTACTATTTATATAGTTAAAGAACATTTTGGGGTTTGTCTTACTCTCTTTGGCAATGAGTCTTTCTGTCTCCACTTTTGCTGCTTTTATCTGATTTTTACATATTTTATTTTTTTCCCGATAGCTTTTTAGTGCTTCCTCACTGCCTTCCTGTTTTAGTAGCTTAAATGCCTTTACATTTTTATTTATCCACATTGGTTTTCTCTTGTTCCTGACTCTTTTATTCCCATACGGTATGTACCTTTCACAGTGATAATTTAAGATATCCTTAAAAATCTCCCATTGAGTGTCTGTACTCTTGTTTTTGAGGACATTTTCCCAATTTACAGTGTTAAGGGCTTCTCTTAGTTGATCAAACTTTGCCTTCCTAAAGTTCATAGTTCTTGTGGCTCCTCTAAGAGTTCCCTTATTAAAGGACAAGTTATAATGTATCATATTGTGATCACTATTTCCTATTTTCATAGCTATCATCCAACCATGTCTCTGTTATACCCACTATGTCATAGTTTTCTTCAGACATTATTAACTCCAGTTCGTCAGTTTTATTGGTCAGACTTCTGGCATTAGTAAGCATACAATTTAGAGGTGTATGGTTTTTTTTCCCTATGAAGCCTATCCCTATTGACTATTCTAACCCCTCCCTCCGCTCCACCCCCAGGTACATTTATAAGCCCCAGCTTTCTATCTACACTATCTTCCCCTTCTATATTGTAGTTTCCCTCCCCCCCTTTACCTAGTTTAAACACTCCTCCACCCTTCTGGCCATCTTCTCCCCGAGCACAGCTGCACCCTCCCCATTGAGGTGCAGCCCGTCCTTACCGTAGAGCCTGTATCCGACCGAGAAGTCGGCCCAGTTCTCCATGAACCCAAACCCCTCCTTCCTACACCAGCTTCTGAGCCACTTGTTTAGCTCCCTAATCTCCCGCTGCCTCTCTGGTGTGGCACGTGGTACAGGTAATATTTCAGAAAATACTACCTTGGAGGTCCTTGCCTTAAGCTTGCTACCTAAGTCCCTGAAATCATTTTTAAGGACACTCCGCCTACCTCTCACTTTGTCATTGGTGCCAATGTGCACCATGACTGCTGGGTCTTCTCCAGCCCCTCCCAGTAATCTGTCAACCCGATCCACGATGTGCCGAACTCGAGCGCCAGGCAGACAACACACTGTTCGGCGATCCCGGTCTTTGTGACAGATCTGTCTGTCCCCCTAATAATTGAGTCCCCCACTACCAGCACCTGTCTGGCCTGCCTTGCGCTCCTCCTTCCCTCCTTACTGGAGCAGACACCCCTCTGGTGGTCAGAGGCAGTGACTTGCTGCAGTACTGCTAACTCTGAACTAACATCCCCCTCATCTGCCAACCGGGCAAACTTGTTGGGGTGTGCTAGATCAGGACTAGCCTCCCTGGCGCTTTTCCCCCTACCCCGCCTTCTAACTGTAACCCAGCTAGCTGCCTGACTGTCCTGTACCTCCATCCCGCTATCCTCCCCCACCTCTACCCCCGAGAGAGCTTGCTCAGTGAGCAGCAGACTCTTCTCCAAGTTGTCAATAGATCTCAGTGTTGCCAGTTGCTCCTCTAGACTCAGGATTTGTGCTTCCAAATGAGCAACCCGCACACATCTCGCACAGCAATATGCACCCTCGAAGCGCTGATCAAGGATTGCATACATTGAGCAAGATGTACACCTGACCGCATTGTCAAACATGGAGGACATCTTGGCAATGGGTATAGCTCAAATAACTGGCAAAAACAGACAGTAAGGTGCAATATATATATATATATATATATATATATAAATATAAATATAAATATAAGGAATCACAAGGATTTATACTTTACCCTCCTTCTTTGCTTGTAACTCCTCACTTAGAGATGTCACTTAGGAGATTCGCCCCAGCTCAGGATTCGCTTGTGTGTCCAAGCTAAATGCAACTGCAAAAGCCAAGCAGAACTCACATGGTTTCTCACTCTCCTCCCTGCGATCCCCCTGCACCGATCACACTGCGATCTTTATGCAAGTCCCCATAGACTTGCATAGAAGTCACAGCGTCTGTGATCTGTGCCTGCAGACCCTGCAGGAGATATCCTGTCCTCCGATGACCTTCCGGGTGACGTCAGCAGTGACCCGACCTGGAAGGGAATGCCCGATCGCGTGATCGGGCATTTAAAACTGTAACAGTTTTCCGGGAGATTGGGCACCCCTGCTGACAGGGGGGAGTCCAGGCCGTTCATTCATTATGAAGTGTTTCCTCTCCTTCTGTCCATATAATGAATGGGTCATCAATGTAGCATTGATACAGTTTGTGGCACTGTAAGTCAAAGAATGTCAGTTCTAAGTAAGCCATAACGAGATTAGCATATTGTTGTGCCATCTTTTTGCAGTTCCTATTAACTGAATGTAGAAATTTTGGTTAAAAGCAAAGTAATTATGAATTAATTTAATTTAGTTACTGCTTCAGGGCTATACAATTGTTTTGGGAATACAAAGGTTTGTCTTTGATAACACTAGTTGTTTTATGGACAAAGGGTTTTAACCCCTTCGCGACCGGGACGTACCTCGTACTTCATGGTCACATGGTACCTGTGAACAATCTTAGCGATCGCGGGGGCACTGCTGCTGCTGTCTGCCCAGGTGTCTGGGCAGACCAGCACATACACCCTCCCCCCCGAGCCTTCGATCACTCCCACGGAGAGATTCTGTAGGCTCAAAACGTAATCCACCGGCTGCCCCCACTTGCATACCTATAAGTAAGGTGCATTATGGAAAACCCAAGGGGTTTCACGAAGAAACACAGAAGATAGGTGGGTTCTCTTCAACTAACTTAATAAAATACCCCATCTCCAACAGGCCTCATCCTTTCTCCAGTGGGATGGGGGTTAAAATAATATAACAAGCCATTCAGGGATAGTTATTCCCTCCCTGCCCATTGACCCACTCAAGCTGCAGGAAAAACTTTAAATCACCCATAAAAACCATCTGCAAAGGCATTGACCACATACCATACTTCTCCAGCTCCCTCCATTCTTGCCCTTAAGGCTAACCTGACCTGATGGCAGGTGGTTGCCCAGGAGCGTGTATATAAACTCACGTTCACCATCGCATCCAACAGTCATGGGAATGGGCGTGAGGTACAGGATGGGGTCTGTGCTTCCCACAGTAACTTTTACCACATATGAACCCCCAAGAGACAGTGGCAAGGGGAGATTATATAATTTGTCCTAATGTTTAAAGAACAATCTTATATTAACAATGAAATGATTGAAAAACAAAGATTTAAGCAATATTGAATATTTAACTTTAACCAAATTGTGCTTACTTTTAGATGGTGACTCAGGATGAAGTGAGAGCCCTTCAAACCGCAGGAGGATACCAACGGTCCCACTTTTGCCTCTTTCAAAGATGTCACGTGCATTAGGACGAACTCTTGGAGCAGGATTCGTTGGACAGGCACTGTAATAAGCTGGGTATAAAGTGGGATCCGGGGCTAATGGACCGGGTAAAAAATTTAACTTAAGGCTACTGCCATCTTGACTTCCACAGGCTATAATTAAAAGAAAAGAAAAAAAGAAAAGTGGGAGAGTTACCATAGAGAATGAGAGAATCAGATACTTATTTTAAGTGTGGGGGTTTTGTTGTAGCAATTTTCTAAATCATGTCTGGCACAAATACTTGTATTACGTAGCATGTAACATTTCTAATGAAACTTTAAGCTTAGACCGGAGGCATGACCTTAGTAAAAATAATGATGACTCCTTTACTTTTTTTTTTGTTTGGCTCTGGTTGCGACTCTGATTTGTGTTATTTGCTCTCATTGTACTCAAATGGAAAAACATCACCGATTCCAACTAGATCGGCGAGTTCTCCGCCACGGGCTAACTTCGACCTTCCATCTTCTCTACATGCTCACGCATTCCTCGGAGCCTCTTGCCTAATATAATTTACCTGTGTCTCGGTCTCATGTTTCTTTCCGATGTTTGTGCAGCTGATGTACCGTCCTGCGTGTCGGTTGCCTCTTTTCTTTTCTTTTTTTTTTTATTATGGGCACCAATGACACTTTTTCTGTATTGTACTACAGTTCCGGTGAATAAAAAGTTTTCAATTTAAAAAAAAGTGAAAATAATGATGCACCTATGATGATTGTATGATGATTACCCCTAGTGGTGGGTGTGGTAAAATTCCAATAATACCATTTCCCTTTATGTCTTGCATGATGTTCATGCTCCATTTTTATTAGAGAGATCAACAAAGAAAGATATTAGCCATTGGAAAAAATACTGTAAATATATATCAAGAACTATGTTTGACAACCTTGTAAGCAGTTTACACTGTACCACTATATTTATATTAGATAGTAGCCTTGTCAATGGGAATTGTCATGCTGGGCTGGACTGAAAGCAACTTGTACTATGATAGGATCCTTGCTGTATGCCCCTCCAAGCATAACAATTCAAACGGACCGGCCAGTTTACGTTGTGTGCAGGAGGGAAGGAAGAATTTGTCATATTGTGTGAATTAAGTGAAAAGCAGCTGTGCGCTGTGTAGGGATGGAACTGTGGAACTATATATTATGTGGATGGAGAGGCTTCTGAAAAGTATTGTGTGTGGCATGACAAAGGGGCTGGTTGAAGAAGGAAATAAGTAGAGAGAAAATAGACAAAGAGTGCTAAGAGAGAGGATAAAAAGAATAACGAGCTGATACACTAATCACATGATCTAATATAGCAATGCAAAATATATAAAAAGAGAAAGAAAATCTTCATAATGTGCAAACTGAAATTTTATATGGAGAAAAGCTTTTGTGTATAAATTCTCTCCCTTGAGCCACAAGATAAGAAAGATTTTACAATTCTTCAGTGATCAGAATATGCCTGAGATATTCCATCTTCCCATTTTATTTTCTTATGGAAGGGAACCTAATCTCAGACACTGCTTGAAAGCAAATGTAGGTACTAAATGAACCAAAAACTAGATTTTAATTGGCCTGTCAATTTGGTTCTTTAAACTGTATTCATTGCAACAGAATTATCAAGGGGAGTAGCTTTTCAAACCCCCATAAGTGCAAGCAATATAAGTTAGAGCATGTTTTCACTTATACCGTATTTGCTCGATTATAAGGACGAGGTTTTTTTCAGAGCAAATGCTCTGAAACAAAAACCCTTGTCTTATAATCGGGGTCGTCTTATAATCAGACATCAAATAGGTCTGACTATGAGACGACTAAGATCCAGATCCCCCGCAGCTGCAGGGGACCTGGATCCTCCTGTCTCCCCCCCGCCCCACTTACCGGTGCTTGAGTCCCCAGCGTGTAGCCGGGGCAGTGTGTAGACAACTTACGCTGCAGCCGGAAGGAGGTGTGGCTAGCAGCGGGGGTTGTCTGCGTCCATCGCGCATACCTTCCCCAACTGTCAGAGATCAGAGTTTCCCGCATAGGCAGCTCTACTGGGTAGATGTAGTCTGGATGCCCCGGGGGGAGTCACGGGAAGTGACGTCACATCACGTGACTCCGTTTTGTTCCTGGGTGGAGCAAGAGAAGAAGTGCTTTGAGGGAGCAGCGAGAAGGCAGCCTTGCGGGACTGCGCGGGATTACCGGGACCCGCAGGTACAGTGCCTGACCGCCCACTCCCGCCCGCAGAACCAGCAAGACCGCCCGCAAGTTTTTTTTCCCAATGCAGTCCTCTACCCCAGAACACCAGTGCCTAAGCACTTGAGAGAAGTAGGACATCAAGTACACCAAATGAGGTTCCAAGTCAATGGCTACGTACCAAAATTAAGATGCATTTTGAAACAGAAATAGCTTGGATTACCTGGTTGGAGGCATTACACTCCAAAGGATTTAACGTGGATTATAAATATATGCATTCGCTATAGAGAACATAGTAACTCCTGAGTCCTGGATATGCCCTGCATCACCCTGTAGTAGCTATTTGACTCTATTCACCCTGGTACATTGAGGTGATATGGGGTTAATCGACTTATCTACCATGTATTCCTATGTACCTGTGGTAATTTCTCTTCTTGTCGCCCTTAGAAAATATGCCTCCACTTTATTCAACTACACTTTGGGGTTAGCAATACTTTTGATGTTTGTGTGTTCCTTACTACTGAGGGGTGAGTTCTGTCTCTTTTTATTCAGTATAACTTGTAGAAATCCTTTTGTTTTTTTTGTTTTTTTAAATCAAAATTGTTATTGTTTTACAAGTGAAAGGACGACAAGTAGGGAACACACAAAAAGGCGGAACAAGGAAAGGAAGGGTCCAAATGGAAGGAATACAAAGCCCTGACACAGCAGGGTAACACAATTGACACAATATAAAAAAACAAAAAAAAATACATACACAAAACTCCCACAAGGCGAAACAAGGGTGAACATGACCACAACGAGGGGGCGTGGCCGACCGTTGGAGAAGATGGCTGCTTGAGACCTCAGCTCCGTCGGTCCCCCGGTGATATTAGCTTTTATTAGCCAACAATAGCCACCATGGTGCGTAATAGACGGCAGTCCTCTGCCCTGTCGGTGCCTGGGGAGGGTGCCGGGTCGTCAGTTGCCTCCCTTCGGGAGTACTTTCGTACCCCAGCGGCGCTGGCCTCACAGGCGCCTGAAGACCACGAGGAAGCATCGCCCGCCAGTTCCCGCGACTCTGGTGACAGGCGAGAGGAAGCTGTTTCCGGAGTGCCGGGTTTACCTACCTGTTCCGCGGAGGTTCGCCAGCTCTTTTCCTCTGCTCCGTGGCGAGAGGACTTCAGCACGCTGCTTTCGGAGCTTAAGCAGACCGTGACCGATGCCGTAGCGGGCCTTCGGGCGGACTTGGATGCTGTGGACCGTCGCCTCACGCTCCGGGAGTCTGAATCGGCTCAGCAGGCCCAGAGGACATCTGCCCTGGAGCTATCCTCCGCTCGCCACGACTATTACCTGGCCGACTGCAGGAGGCGTCTGGAGGACCTCGATAACAGAGGCCGACGGCACAACATTAGGATCCGGGGCCTTCCGGAGGTCACGTCTGACCCCCCTGAGGATGTTCGGGGCCTGGTGGTCCGCCTGTTCAACAGCCTCTTGGGGCGGCCTCCTGAGACTGTGCTCTCCCTGGATCGAGCCCACAGGGCTCTGAGACCTCGGGGTCCCTCGTCAGCGCCCCCGAGAGATGTTATTTGTTGTGTGACCGACTACCAGCTGAAGGAGCAGCTTATGCGACGTGCGAGAGAGGTGGGCTCCTGGACTTTCGAAGGCACTGCGGTCACCCTCTTCCAGGACCTGTCCGATATCACCCTGCAGAATCGGAGAGTGCTGCGGCCCCTTACAGCCGAGCTCCGAGGCCGTGGAATCTCATATTATTGGGGCTACCCCTTTAGCCTTAATGTGCGATCGGGGGGTTCTGTTCTTTCGCTTCGCTGTCACCGGGAGCTGCCTGCTTTCTTAAGGGACCTCCGCCTGCCTGCTCTTCAGATTCCGGATTGGAACCTCCCCGCCTTACCGGCGGATCATGCAGCTCGCCCTGGAGGGGCTTCTCGTCGACCGGAGCGGTCGCCGGGCCGCGCGGGCCGTCGCGGCAGATTGCCTTTGCGGCTTCCGGAGGCTACGGACCCGGAGGAATGATCTTCGGGGGATGCGTCCCTGCTGTTTCTCCGCTGTTGGAAGTCCGGGTTGGCTTTGGGTTGACTTACCATCTCGGGACTCGTGTGGAGGCTCTGGCTGGGTCTTCCTGGGCCCTCCTGCCGCATTCGGGGACGCTATCCTGATCCTGGCCACCTCTGTCATTGTGCAGAGGTTCTAATCGTATCGCTGCGCGAGTTTATTTTTATTTTTCTTTATGTTTTGTGGGGTTATGTTTGTTTTCTTTAACTTTTAGTGCGGGTCGTGTGGGGGGGGGGGGTTTAGAGTGTTTCTTTTCGGTACTGCATCCGCTGCCGTCAGGCTCTTACGTCTGTCACTAATTGGGGCCCTGGGCTTATGCCTTGGGTGTTCATATGCTGGCTCTGGGTGTGGTTTCTTGCGGAAGGGGATGGGGTTCGGCTCTTTTGGGTGGGGGTTGGGTCGGGGGGGTTATGTTTTGCCTTTGTTTTCTTTTGCGCTGATAATTTGATACTACCTCTAGCCTTTGATATGCCGTCTCTGTGGGAGTGAAGCGTCCTGCGTTTGCTCACTCCTTATTTTTTACTCCTAGACGACACTTCCGCTCGCATTTCCGTGTATTGGTTGGGGGGTTCGGCTCTTTTGGGTGGGGGGTTGGATGGCGGGGGGTTTGTTTTCCTTTTTCTTTTTTGTTGCGCTCATGTACCACCGCTGCCACTTGCCATCTGCTCGGTTTACTGGGGGGGGCGCTGAGAACCGCGGCTGCTCGCTCCTTTCTCCTGGCGGGCAGCACTTCCTTTTCTGCACGAGAGTGGTTCTTTGTTGGGGGGGGGGGTCGGCACTTTTTGGGGGGGGGGGTTGTTTATCGTTTTTATTTTCTTTGCGCTACACTATCGAGGTCCTCTGGTGTGCAGTCCTGGTGAAGGGCGGCGTGCTGCGTGGTTCCCTTCTCTCTGCTTCGTGGTTACACTTGGTCCCGTTTCTTTATCCTGGCGGGGCGGTTGCTGTGTCATGCTACTTTACAGGCCGGGGACCGGAGAGTGGTCTCATGTTTATCGTTCCGTTCGTTGTTTTTGTTTTGTTTGATTTTGTCCGGCTTCTTCTTTTTCGGCCGTTCCTTCGCCTCTGACCGTAGGCGTCGTGCCGTGCTGGTAGTGCACTGTGGTTCTGCGGTTTTTGGACCTACAGTGTTTTCTTTTCCAGCTGACGCCCTTGGTACTTTTCCTTTTTTTTTTTTTTTTTTTTTGGGAAGGAGGGTTTTGTTCTCCCTTCTTTTCCCTTTCTTTTTGTTTGTTTGTTTGTGGGTCGGTTTGTACCTGCTCCCTCCCCTCTTCCTTGTCTCCCTATCCTAGTGTTTCTTCCCTTCCCCCCTTGTATTCTGTGGACACCGTCATGGCTTATAGGCCAGCTGATCTCGCCGTCCTGTCCCTTAATGTTAAGGGCCTTAATGTGCCGGAGAAGCGGTCGGCCCTGCTTCGTGATTTGAAGCGTCACCGTATTTCGGTGGCCTTTGTGCAGGAGACTCATTTTCGGGGCTCGGCCCACCCTAGTTTGATGTCACGGGATTATCCTGTGTCCTTCCTCAGTAATAACCCTCAGTCAAAGTCGAAGGGGGTGGCGATTTTGTTTTCACGACACTTTCCGCTCACTGATGTTGAACACCTGGCTGATCCGGGCGGTAGATTTATTTTTGTCAAGGGGCGGGTGGCCGGTCAGGCCTATACCTTCGCTAACGTTTACGTCCCTAATGTGAAACAACATACGTGGCTCTCTAAGACGTTGCGGGTGCTCCGTACCTTTCAGGAAGGTTTATTGCTTTTTGGCGGTGACCTTAATGTGGCTCTCCACCCTAAACTGGACTCCTCCACGGGTACGTCCCAGACCCCTTCTGGGGTTTTGCGGAGAATTCATGCTTTACTCACTGCTGACCAGTTGGTCGACTGTTGGAGGGCCCTTCACCCGACGGACAAAGACTATAGTTTTTACTCCGTCCCTCATAAACGTTACTCCCGTATTGATTGTCTTTTTCTCACGCACTACCATTTGTCCCTTTTGAGGGCGACCAGCTATGGTTCCATTACATGGTCGGATCATGCCCCTCTGACGCTGACCCTTGCATCCCCGTTGACCCGTCCTACTCAGACTTCGTGGCGGTTGAATGAGTCCTTGCTGTCTGATGAGGGGGTACGGGACTCGATTGCCACGGCTCTCCGCGACTATTTTTTGACCAATGTCACCCCGGGTGTGCCCCTTCCTACGGTTTGGGAGGCTCACAAATGTGTGGTGCGTGGCCGGTTTGTCCAGATGGGTGCTGAGAGGAAGAGGGCCTACGCTCAGAAGCTTCGTGATCTTACTGTGCAGATAGCAGCCTTGGAGACAGTTCATAAGGATTCTTTGCGTGATAGCGACTTTAACCGTTTGCTTGTGCTTCGGGCGGAACTCGCCGATATCCTTCATAGTCAATTCCAGAGGCACTATGATAGGCTTAAGGCCATCTTTTACGAGCATGGAGATAAGCCTGGGAAGTACTTAGCCCGCGCCTTGCGTCGGAGGAGGCAACTGTCCTATATACCCAGAATTCGCTCCCCGGGTGGTCACCTGCGCTATCTCCCGTCAGCTATAGCGAAGGAATTTGTTGCTTTCTATTCCTCCCTGTATAATCGTTCCCCCACGCACGACGCCCCTGAGGCGCTGGAGAGCCATAGACTGGCTATTCGCCAGTATCTATCACGTTACTTGCCGCGCCATTTGTCCCCTGCCGACTCTGAGCTCCTTGAGGCCCCGATCTCCAGTGAGGAATTGGCTTGCGCGCTCAAGTCCTCTAAGCCGGGGAAGTGCCCGGGCCCGGATGGTTTGTCTTTGAGTTATTATAAGGTTTTTTTTGATGTTCTTGGTCCCCGGTTGGTGGCTGTGTTTAACTCCATTCTGGACGGTGCGGGCTTCCACCCCCACACTCTGGCCGCTACGATCTCTGTGATCCCGAAAGAAGGTCGGGACCCGGAGCTTTGTGGGAGTTATAGGCCTATTTCCCTTCTCAATGTGGATCTGAAGCTATTCTCCAAGGTTCTCGCTATGCGTCTTGGGCGCTTCCTCCCTGGTTTGATACATCCTGACCAGTCGGGGTTTGTGCCTGGCAGGGAGTGTAGGGACGGGACCTTGCGGGCGGTGAACTTGATCAACTTGATTAAGCGGTCGGACGCCAAGGCTATTTTATTATCTACGGATGCCGAGAAGGCCTTCGATCGGCTTGATTGGACTTTTATGCTTGAGGTGTTGGGGGCGGTGGGCCTTGGCCCGCATATGCTGGGCTGGGTTTCCGCACTGTATACTTGCCCGTCGGCTAGGCTGCGTATTAATGGGGCCCTCTCGGACCAGTTCCCTATATCTAATGGCACTAGGCAGGGTTGCCCGTTGTCCCCTATGCTCTTTGTCCTCTCTCTGGAGCCTCTTTTGGAGGCTGTTCGAATTAATCCGGACGTTACCGGTGTGGTGGGTGGGGGCGTGCATCATAAGGTGGTGGCTTTTGCGGATGATATGTTATTCACCCTTGTGAACCCGCGTGTGTCCTTACCTGTGCTGATGGATGAGTTCAAGAAGTACGGCTGTCTTTCCAATTTGAAAATTAACTTGTCCAAATCTGAAATTTTGAATATCTCCCTCCCTGCGACTGAAGTGGTAGTGTTGGCTTCCTCCTTCCCTTTTCGGTGGTGTGTGGGTAAATTGCGGCACCTGGGGGTCTGGTTGGCGGATGATGTCTCCCTCTTATATAAATTTAACTTTCCTCCTCTGCTTGATGCGATCCGGAAGGATCTTCGGTCTTGGGGTTCTCTGTTTGTTTCCTGGGTGGGTAGGGTGAACGCTCTTAAAATGAACATCCTCCCCAGGGTGCTGTATTTGCTCCAAGCCTTACCGATTGCTTTGCCGCGTGCTTTCTTTTCCTCCTTGCGGGCGCTGTTTCTCTCCTTTATCTGGGCGGGGCGGGCTCCGAGGTTGGCTCTGGCCTTGTTGCAGAAGCCTAAGGCCGCGGGGGGTCTGGGCCTTCCCTGTGTTCGCAATTATTACTTTGCTTGCCATCTGTTGCGTTCCCTGGAGTGGACCTACCGCCCTGCCCATAAGTTGTGGGTGGCTCTGGAGGCCGACGCTGCTTCAGTGCCGATACAGGTGCTTTTGTGGCTTGAACCGTCTGTGGCTAGGAGGCAGACGGGGGGTCACCCCTTCCTTTTGGCTACTCTGGCGGTTCTCCACTCGGTTTCCCGTAAGTCCCGGTTACTTACCTATCCGTCGCCACGGACGCCGTTGCACTATAATCCTGATTTTCCCTCGGGTATGTTGGGAGGCTTGTTTCTGGTGTCGGCTCCGGGCGCTGCGCCGACATTGGGTTCCTATATGGAAGGGACGCGGCTCCGTTCCCTGTCTGCCATTGTTGGGGGCGCTGCCCCGACTGCGCTGCAGACTCTGCAATATTTACAACTCAGGGCTTATGTTATGTCTATCCCTCAGAAACCCAACCTTATTAGGGACCCCACGCCTTTTGAAGCACTGCACTTGAGAGATGCTCTTCCTCCTCATGGGATCTCCCTGCTTTATCGGCTACTCTTGAGCGTGGGGGATGGGGATTTGCCGGCCTATGTGGGGAAATGGGAATCGGATCTCGAGGTGTCCCTCTCAGCGGCGCAGTGGGGGAAGATTTTCTCCTTAACGCATGGTTGCTCCCTTAGTACCAGGTCTCAAGAGCTCTCCTATAAGTTGCTTACGCGCTGGTACCGTACGCCCTCTCGCCTGCATGGCATGTTCCCTGACCACTCGGAGTTGTGCTGGAGGTGTGGCTTGTCGGTGGGGTCGATCCTTCATATCTGGTGGGAGTGCCCCCTTATTGTTCCTTTCTGGAGAGCTATCGAGGCTGTCCTCCCGCGTTTCACTGACTCTCCGCCCCCTTTTCATCCTGCCAGTTATTTGCTCCATCATACCACCACGCCTGTTACGGTGTATAGGAAGTCCGTGCTCCGACACTTGCTAGACGAGGCTAAAGCCTTGATTCCCTTGCATTGGGCTTCTGTTACCCCACCCTCGTTTAGGGAATGGATTCTGCGGGTGGAAAGGGTGCGCGCTTTGGAGGAGCTGGTGGCCCGTTCTGATAGACAGGGCGAGCGCCATGGACGGACCTGGTTCTACTGGTCCCAGTTCTTTCTGGACCCCTCCACCCAACTTCTGCTGCCGTAATTAGGCTGGGGTCCTGGGATTCCTTTGTTGGGGTCTCTGTTTCCTGTCATGTTTCTCCTGCTTGGGATATGTCACCGTGTTTAGCCCTGCTGCGTCAGGGTGTTGTGCTGTGCTCCTGCGGTCATGCGCTGTCCATATTTGATTTTGATTTTGTTTTTGTCTTCCTTCCCTTCCCCATTCTGTTTTTGTTTTCCCTTCTCACTTTGTGTATAAAATGTTTTAAAACCCAATAAACTTTTGATTTACAAAAAAAAGAACATGACCACAACAACCTCCACGATATTAAGCTAGGAGGGTCCATGTGGAAGGATCAGCTATAAAATGAATCCAGTAAAACCACACCCTCCCATGCTTCTTTACTCGTATTCCTAGCCACCAACTCCTCAAGGACCCCTACGTGCTCTACCCTAGCAACCCATTCCCTAAAGGAAGGTGGCGAGGTCTTGCCCCAATGTATGGGGATCAGGGCTTCATTCAATAGATGCCATACCACCAATTTTTTGTAAACCGCCACCGAAACAGAGGTGTGATGCAGCAAGCAGTTGACAGGGTCGAAAGGAGGGGGTGAGTCGGTAAAATGATGTAGGACACATATATCAGCCTCCAAAACGGAACAATAAGGGGACATTCCCAATATGTAAAACTGATCCCCCTGGTGATCCACATCGCCAACAGACATCCTGGTAATCAGGAAACATGGTGTGGAGACGCGTCGGCGTACAATAAAACTGAGTCTTTGTACTAACAGAGCACTGTGTCAATCGAAAAATCCTAACCCACTCTGACCTGGATAACGACATGTCAAGGCTTGTTCCCATTTACCCACAAAAGAGGGCAAGAGGTCATCCTCCACCTGAATGAGAGTGCTATATAAGATAGAAATGCCATGCGACTGTAAGGCCTCTCTCGTATGTAACCATTCAAAAGGGGTAAATTCACGTATAAGATTATGTTTTTGCGGGATAGAACAAATGTAGTTTCGCAATTGTAGGTAATGAAGGGTATGCAAGGCGGACGTCGAAACAAAGTAGAGAGGGCCAGGATCTGAGCATATAGATTCGCAACGTCGGGGACTCCTCAGACTCCGTCAGTAGGATAGCCCCTCTAGTCAGGCCCAGGAGAAAATCAGGATTGTGTCGAAGGGGGGTCAAGGGTGAAGGATATGTCGTCAGATTATGCCTCCGGTGTGTGCTATGCAAAACAGCTAGAGTAGCTAGAATAAAAGGATTACCCCTTGCCTTCCGTCAAGCCACCCCCGGGACCAACCAAGGGAGGACTCGCAACGGAAAAGCAGCAACCGCCTCCCGGGTTAACCACAACTTATGTGACGGACAGTAACTCCACTCCAACATCCTCAGCAGATGATAGGCCAGATAATAGGAGCGTATACACGGCAAACCAAGACCCCCAGCACATTTAGGCTTTTGCAGCAAAGATATCGCCAACCTCGGGGGCTTCCGACCACAAATGAACGAAAGAAATAACGCCCGAATCCAGGAAAAAAAGGCCTTCTATTCTAATAGGTAAAGCTTGAAGCAGGTACAAGAGTCGAGGAAGCACATTCATTTTGAGCGCGTGAACCCTACCAAGCCACTAAATATATAAGGGACCCCAAACCTTAATATCCTGCTTTATCGTCTCCAGAAGTGGAGGTAAATTAAAACGATAGAGGAGTGAAGTATCTGCCGTTAACCATATTCCAACATGTCTGAACTTCTGAGAACACCATCAAAAAGGGAAAGAGGAGGCTAAGGACTCCACCTCCCCCCGGGGGAGAGAAATATTCAATATCTCGGATTTCGACAAGTTAATTTTCAGGTTCGACAACCGCCCATATCTCTGAAATTCATCTAACAGCACTTGCAATGACACCCGATGATTCGTGAGTGCAAACAGCATATTGTTGGCAAACGCCACCGTTTTGTGATGAACAGCCCCACTCAACAGACCCGTAATATCTAGATTGCCCCTAACTGCTTCTAGGAAAGGCTTCAGCGAGAGGACAAAGAGCATAGGGGATAATCTGGAAAAGTCATCGTCTTGCAACGTATCCTTGTGAATCCTCTCCAAACTCTCTATCCTAGTATATAAATCACTTAAGTTCTGAGCGTGAACCCTCTCTGATCCCAGCCTGACCAGATGTACTCTGACCACACGTTTATGTGCCTCCCAAACCGTAGGGAGTGGCATTCCCGGAGTTCGCCTCAGGAAGACCTTGGATTCTGATGTTACGTCGGCGGCCCCTGTTGTTGAGGTCCTCGAGCAGCCGACGGAATTCCGCCAGGTAGTGCAAGTGCTGTGTGGAGACTCTCACAAGGTCAGCAGTTCTCTTCTTGTCTGGAAACCCGCCGCTCCACACGCATAAGATCAGATTTGAGGCGTGCGATGGCGTCTGATACTGTCTGCTTCAATTCAGTCAGCAGGGTACTGAAATTCTCCCTCCACGGCGAAAAAAATCTGATGGACCTCTGCCGAGCAGATAGGTAACGCCTCCAGGCGGGTGATCGGGGCCCTGATCATCAGAACCACCAGGAAGTCCTCAGAGGCTTGGGAGACCAGCAGCGCCAGGGTGCTGAACTATTCTTGAAGAGACGGCACCGAAGAGGTAGTACCGTCCCTGGACTACGACAGAGTCGACGGTTGTCTTTTCATACGACCCGTTGTGGTAAAAGCACATATATTAGCAAAAAAAGCTAAGTTGCCAGCGGAGCTCTAGACACAGGCGTCCAGGTCCTCCAGCGGCTAGCCCCGCCGTAGAAAGACTTTTAGCTACATTTTCAGATGTAGATTTAGTTTGTCCTCAGGCATATTCCGTATGTCTGGGCCATGTAGTTGCATACACGTGTCTTTAAAGCTACCGTTATGTTACCAATATCATTGCATACATCTCTAGCACATAATGTTCACCTGGTCCTCCTGCTTTTGGAGCAAATGCCAAACCTGGTAAGCCATTGACCTGCACAAAATAAGAACATTTGGGGGCTTGACCATTGTTAGAAAAATGCTTATGTTATCGTAAATATTATTCCTGACAAAGACATAAGAAAGCAGGGAATGTCTAGTCTATGATATATGCACGAGTTCACGCCAACACGTCTACGTCTACCCTATGTGCAAAGGGTCAAGTCTAGGCCATTCTTAATTATGCAGTTTAAAGAGGCGTAACCTGCTTGAAAAGTAACCAATCATAATGATGCATGCTATTAGAAGTAGATAAGAGGTTATATAAACCATGTAATTCAAACATGTAATCAGACAACGCTTCGACTTTTGTGTGTTGTGTGCCTTGTCTCGATTATGCGCATGATCTAAATAAATTAAAACTCTTTCTGACGAGAATTCGACCATTAATTCAACCAACAACCATAATGACAGGTATTGTGACCACCCCCATACACTCCTATTGGAGTACAGACCGGGTTTTATCAACCCCCTTTTTTCCAGTATTATGACCAGTTTTTAATATTTGAACCTGCTAAAATTCCTGCATTTTAATAATAATTTGATATAATATAATTTGATATTTGATATAATTTGACATTTGATAATGTCCAATGCCCCCCTAAAGGTGACTGTGATAATTCAGAATCCACTTTCAGTGTTATTTATTAATACACTAGGCCAGGGGTAGGCAACCTTCGGCATTGCAGGTGTTGTGGACTACATCTCCCATAACGCTCTTACAGTTATAATGCTGGCAAAGCATCAAGGGAAATGTAGTTCACAACATCTGGAGTGCTGAAGGTTGCCGACCCCTGCACAAGGCTGTCCATTCTCATGTTATTAAAATTATCTATTATTTATTAGGCACCAACAGTGATGTAGAATGTGAGGCGTACGTCATGTTTATGTCGCATTTCCCAACTTGGCATATAGTATTTTTGTCTGCAATACGTTTGTACAGTGTTTCCATTGTTTCCCTATAATATTGAGTGTATTTTGTTTGTGTTACCTAGGTCACCATAACTTACATTGTGATTTTCAGGATCCACATCTTGATTTCAATAAAACATTCTGGGTATTGGGAAGTCATTGGAAATGTTTCTTTGGCTTCTTGGCTGTGTTCAAGTGAGTATCTGTGAGAAAGGGAAAGCTTGGTCCTCTGCCCTTAAGGCAGGGATTTTGAGAAGCACAAGGTGCCTTCTTTGAGCCCCTTAAGCGGTTTCCTCTGGGAGCACTCCCACAGTTTTTGTTTGGGTTTAAGTTGAGTAATTTTAACTTTTTGTGTCCAGTAAGTGAAGGGCTGTGGCCTTATATGGTACATTCCTTTTTACTTACCTCATAATTGCACTTGTTTGCTTGCGCACGTGCCTATTATTTTTGTATATAGTTTTTGGAAGAAACAGCACGGAGAACTATTGATACAGACACAGACTTGATACACTGAAAACCTGTGGAGATTGATCCTGGCTTTTTGGTCGGAGAGATGGATGACGCCTTTTGGCTCCAGTCTCTCCCTGGAGATTACAACGGTCCTCCTCCTTGCACTATAAGGAGGACCAAGAAGATCTGGCCCTCCTTCAGGCTAATGTCAGGAAGGGAAGGAAGAGGAAGTACCTCCTCAGAAGGTGTGGGAGTTTGCCTACCAGTGTGCTCTTAACTCAAGCACTTGGAGCACCCTCACATTCTTCATAGCAAAGTCGGGATATCTTAACAGAAGTGTACCAGTTTCTGCCTGAAGACTTGTCTGAAGGTCTGGCTGCACCTGAAGGCCCACTGATATGGTTAACCATCACTACTCTTAGAAAGGCATGACATACAGGGATATAAATAGAATAACATTAATAGTTTAGAGCTTCTTGATCCAAGGAGAAATCCCATTGCCTCTTGGAGTCAAGAAGGAATTTTTTTCCCCTGATGGCAGAATTCGAAGTAGCTTAATTAGGGTTTTTTTTGCCTTTGGATCAAGAATAGGAAGGTTAGATAGAAGGGTTGAACTTGAGGGACTTAGGTCTTTTTTCAACCTTATAAACTATGTAACTATGTACTCCAAGTGTGCTTATGGGCCCTGAAGATCACGGTTCAGGTCTGTCTGGTGGTCCTACGACAGTGACCCACTATTTGAACGACTATACAACCAATAGCCCATTATCAACTTCTTTGCTAGTACATTTTTGGAAATTACACATTAGAGCAGAATGTCTGCATTGATTAATCCCTTGTTCTATTTAAGGTTTATAAACTTTGCAAAAGCAGTATGGGATATACAGTGTCCTTCAGGATATATGAGATGAAGGACAGTCACCTAGATCCCCTTAGCTGCCCAGACTCTGTTGGTAGAAGTGGGAAATTTGTGTGGAATATCCTCTTACCCCTTTTGAATCCTACCACTTCTGGGCAGATAAACTATATGACCTCAGAGGTTTTTTTTACGTATTTAATACCTTATTGACACCCCAGCCAGTGTCAGGGTCAGAAAAAAAACCAAATGTTTCCTAAAACAGATTACCCTAAACAAAAGCACAAAAGCACAGAACAACTAGTGCTCGGCACAATGATGACATTCTGGCCTGTAAATATGAGAGGGGAGGGTGATGCACAGGTCCTAAAAACAGCGCATCATCAACTATAATAAAAACATGAGGAAGTAGATCTTTCCAATCAGTGTCTACAGCCGTACCTAGTGTTGTGTAAAGCCAAAACAAGGAATCTTACCTGACCTAGGTTGTCATGTTCAAAACTTACAACACATTCTTAGAGTTCCAGTTAAATATCCTGATAGACAAGTCGTACATCTTACGGGCAGGCATTTTACTTGCACAAGCCTCACCGCTGGTTCCAAACGAAAGGCTCAAAAAAAGATGCAGAGTGTGCTACAAAAAGGTATAAGGAGGGACCTCTGCCCTCCCTCTACCTCTCTGCCGGAACACTGCATCGATTATTGTGTTTGATGTATCATTTGAAAGTAGAGTGTTAGATTTTTTTATAATGGTCTTCTTTTACATTGGGGTGCGTTACAAGAGGAAAATTTGGGCGTAGTTTCAATTGGCACATAAGATGCACTAAAATCGTAAACAATTATCAATAAGTTTGTGACTTGCAATTTCCAAAAGAAACATAACACACCTATACATGTGGTGTACATTTGTACAAATCGCTGATAACGAGATGGGCCTTCATGACATGAACAAAAAAGAATGTCAAAATCTCTGAAATTTCCTAAGGATGTGTTCATTTGTTTGCCATGTTTTGACACTTTTCAATGACATATACACTTATATAGCTCATTGATTTTTATGGCTGTGGTTGATGGGCCAGGAAACAAACAATTTAAAGTCCATCACCCTACAGTGAGAAGGATTACTCAAAAGTGGAAAACATTCAAGACAATTGCCAATCTTCCCAGGAATGTACATACCAGCAAATTCTTCCCAAGGTCAGACCGTGCAATGCTCAGAGAAATAGCAAAAAAACCCAAGTTACATCTCAGACTCTACAGGCAGTTTATTACAGTACAATTAGAAAAAGACTGAACAAGTATGGTTTATTTGAAAGGGTTGCCAGGAGAAAGCCTCTTCTCTCTTAAAAGAACATGGCAGTACAGCATAGGTCTGCAAAGTTGCATCCGAACAAACCACAGCGGCACGTTTAAAACCGGCACCGAGTATTACTCAGTGCTCAGTTATTGTGCCGTATTGAGCTCCTCACTGCTTCTATTTTGATCTTTGTGAACCTGACCCTGGGTATTCTTAGTGGACTTTGCTGATCTCCGTGAACCTGACCCTGTCTATCCTTGTTTGACCTCGCTGTATTGTGTTTCCTGGATTGGTGGCTTCCTGCATCCCGGACTCCTCCTCATTAACCCCAACACTCTACTAGCAGTCAGGAGAGTAGACTATCCAGCATAGTGGGGAGCCATAAGGCAAGGAATGCTAGACAGGTGCTGATGGTATGTTGTCTCCCGGGTGCTCAGGTTTGACAGATTGTTGGGAGGGGCTGGAGATGATCCAGCGGTCGTAATACACATTGGTACAAACAACAAAGTTAAGGGCAGGCAGGGGGGTCCTTAAAAACGATTTTAGGGCACTAGGTCAGAAACTTACGCAAAGGACCTCTAAGGTAATATTCTCTGGAATTTTACCGGTACCATGCGCTACATCAGGGAGACAGCGGGAGCTTAAGGAAAATCAATGCGTGGCTAAGAGTGTGGTGTAAGAAAGAGGGATTTGGGTTTTTGGAGCAGACTTTGCAGTCGGCTACAGACTCTACAGCAGGGATGGACTGCATCTCAATGAAGAGTGGGCTGCAGTGCTAGGGGAGAGGATGGCTAGAGGAATCGAGGATCGTTTAAACTAGGTTCCTGGGGGGAGGATAAAGATAGAAATTAAGTGCTACCTAGAGTAGACTGGGAAAAGGGGGTGAGAGCGTGGTGGGGTTAGCATAGGCAATATGAAGCTACATAGTACAAAACTTGCAGTCATCAAGTATTTGTCAACTGATGAACCAAAAATGGGTAGTAACTTTTAACTGTCTTTTAGCAAATGCTACAAGCTTGGCAAACAAAATGAGTGCGCTGGAAATATTGATAAGTGATGAACAGTATGATTTGATCGGTATCACGGTGGGATGATACGCATGACTGGTCAGTTACTTGCTTTTTAGAAGGAACAGCGTAAATAGAAAAGGGGAAGGGATTTGTTTATATGCAAACCCTAAACTAAAGCCCAGCATGTAGATAGTAAAAAGAGTTGCACACTACTTGTAAGTGTAAGCTACAAGCCACCACACATTAGCAATGAAGGGGAGGATCAGCTGCTATTTAAAACTGAAAAGGCTGCCAATAGGAAAGAAGTTTTAATCATGGGAGATTTTAATTACCCAGATATAGATTGGAATAGTGGAACTGGTCCCACTAAGGACAGCAAGTCTGAACCTGCTTGATGACCAATTTATTTCACAATTAGTAGAGACACAACCAGAATGGATGCTTGTCTGGATCTGGTAAAAAGTAACAGGCTTGCCACATTGCCTCCCAGATATGCCACATACCCCCAGATATGCCACTCCGCCCTCCCCACATATGCCTTATACCTCCTGATATGCCACTGTGCCCCCTGATATGCCTTATATCCCCACATATGCCTTATACCCCCATATGCCATAGAGCCCTCTGATATGCCTTATACCCCTAATATGCCACTCGGCCCACCAAATATGCCTTATACCCCTTATAAGCCACTGTGCCCCCTTATATGCCATTCTGCCTCCCCCAAATATGCTTTATACCCCCTATATACCTCTGTGCCCTTGATATGCCCCCCCCAGACTTACCCCCCCCCCGTGCTCCAGACTCCTTGGTGTCTAGTAGGGGCAGGCGGTGAGCGTCTGCGCAATGTGCGTAGACAACCTCTGCTTCTGGTCGCTGGAGCGTCTATGACTAAGCACTGGAAGGTCATGTGACACCGGTGCTCCATCATAGAAACCCAAGTAGAAGTCCCGGCAGTAGCGGAGGTTGTCTGCGCGCATCACACAGACAGCCACCAGCTGCCAGAGAGAATGATCTGGGTCCCCTGCAGCGCTGCGGTGGATCCTCCTCTCTGTCAGTCGGCGAATGTTGCGCAT
Source organism: Spea hammondii (assembly GCA_029215755.1). Classification (NCBI taxonomy): domain Eukaryota; kingdom Metazoa; phylum Chordata; class Amphibia; order Anura; family Pelobatidae; genus Spea; species Spea hammondii. The sequence goes on along the minus strand of JARDYJ010000009.1, from coordinate 25,524,572 downwards.
TGCGGCCAGACCACCTCCGCTGTGCTGACCGATACTTCCTCCGGGGCTTCTATGGTGGAGCACCGGAAGGTCACATCACGCTGGTGCTCCATCATAGAAGCCCTGGCGGAAGTGGAGGACAGTAGCGGAGGTTGTCTGCGCGCATCGCACAGACACCGCCCCACCGGCTGTCAGAGCGGAGGATCCGAGTCCCCTGCAGAGCAAATGGATTCACCTTATCAATAATGAAATTTGTTGGCAACGATTTTCATTATCGATTATTATCTATTTTATTGATTAGTTGTTGCAGCCCTAGTATAGAATGGGATGGATTGTTCTCCGGACTAAACACAGAGGACAAATGGAATACCTTTAAGCACACATTGCAAAATTACACATCCCAATATATAAATCCAAAAGAAGCAAATCAAATCCAATGTGGCTTACCAGGAAAGCAAAACAGGAAATAAGAAATAAACAAATGGCATTTAAGCATTATAAAAATGAGGGATCAGGAGTATCATTTATGGCATATAAAGATGTCAACAAAGCCTGCAAAAAGGCCATTAAAATGGCTAAATTGGAAAATGAGAAACTAATTGCCAAGGAGAGTAAAACTAATCCCGAGAAATGTTTTAAGTATGTAAATAAAACGAGTTAAAAAGGTAGAGAATGTTGGTCTTATTATCTGAAATAGGAAACTTGCTTAGTGAGGACAGAGAGAAAGCTGACATCTTAAATATTTTTTTTCTTCTGTTTATACCAAGGAAGAACCAATGATGGAGCCCATGCCGGCTAATTTTAAGGGACAATTACAGCAAACGTGGGATTGGCTGCCGCAAGAAAAAAACTGCTCAATTAAATACTGTTAAGGTAGACAAGGCCCCTGTACAGGATGGTATACACCAAGGGGGACTTAAGGAGCTAAGACTAATTCTGGCCCAACCATTATTACTGGCCTTTGGGGATTCTTTCATTTCAGGCATAGTTCCATTAGATTGGCGCAAGGCAGATGTTGTGCCCATATTTAAAAAGGGATCAAATCTCAACTGGCAATTACAGGCCAATAAGCTTAACATCAGTAGTGGGGAAATTATTTGAAGGGCTGCTAATGGTATACATTCAAGAACATATCCAGAATCCAATTAGTAGAAGTCAACATGGTTTTGTGAAAGACAGGTCTTGTCAAACCAACTTATTATCATTCTACGAAGAATCTAGAATCTAGTAAAAATCTAGATATGGGTATGGCCACAGATGTGACTTATCTGGACTGCTAAGGCAACCTTGTATTGGTATGTTAGCATGTATGTCTTGGTATTTTTAATATGTGAACGTGTGTCTTTGGCCATGCTAATATGGCTGTCTTGGTACGTTAGTGAAAGTGTGTGTAATGTTAGCATGTACAGTGCCCTCCACAAACATTAGCACCATTGGTAAACATGACCAAAGAAGGCTGAAAATTTGTCTTTATTCTTTAACCTTTTGATCTTTTATTTAAACAATACACAAAAATACTCTGATCTCATGGCTTATCCAAAGAAAATAAAAATTGTTAAATGTGTGCCACAATTATTGATACCCTTTTAGTCAATACTTTGTGCTACCTCCCTTTGCCAAGATAACCACTCGGAGTCTTCTCCTATAATGCCCGATGAGGTTGAAGAATACATGGCAAAGATTTGAGACCATTCCTCCTTACAGAATCTCTCCATAGCCTTCAAATTTCAAGGTCAACACTGGTGGACCTCATAGGTTTTCTACGGGGTTTACATCGGGGACTGGCATGGTCATGTTATGGCCTTGATTTTGTGGTCAGTAAAACATTTGTGTGTAGATTTTGATCTGTGTTTTGGATCATTGCTGAACATAGAACCCAATTCCATTTGAAGTTCCAGTAGTGTCTGGCAAACTTTTTGGACGAGGGGGTTTTGTCCTTTGGAACCCTTCCAAACAACTTGTTGTGATGCAGGTGACGTCGGATTGTAGTTTTGGATACTTTCTGACCCCAAGATGCAACTAACTTCTGCAATTCTCCAGCTGCGCTCCTTGAACATTTTTTGGTCAATCAAAAAATCTTTTTAATAGTGCAGAGCAGGGGAGGGCTGGCAGCCTAAGGCCTGGGGGGCAAGTCTAGTCAACTGGCCCATTGTGCCACCAAAGCGGCTGCGAGCGACATAGAAAGCGGCCGTCCTGCGGCACCTAATGAAATTAAAGCGGCCGGGGTGCACGCACCACGCTGCCCAATGGCCGTGCCTCAGCTATTCATCCCACCCCTTGACGTGGGACGAAGAGCTGAGGCACAGCCATTGGATCTGACTGCCGCACGACGCAGGGGGCGTACCGAGAGGCACCCCCCCCACACACTTTAAAACTGCATAGTTTCTATGGTTAGGCAAACATTGACAGGGGTACAGCATAATTGTTATCATTATATACTGAGGCACACATTGACGGTGGTACAGCATAACTGTTATCATTATATACTTAGGGATTACGCTGTACCACCCTCAATGTGTGCCTATCACTATACATTGAGCCAGACACTGACAATACTGCACTACAACCCCTATCACTATATACTAAACCAAACATTGATGTGGTGTAGGCCTACCGCTACAGTGACTGGCTTAGTATATAGTAGGGATGCACTGAAACTGAAAATTCAGCATTCACTTGGCCAAAACCGAAAAAAACAAAACAAAAAAAAAACAAAAAAACTTTAAAATACTTTATTAAAAGTAACACACCAAAATTAGACAGAAAAATCAATAACACTAATATATATATATATATATTTATTAATACTGTTATTGAATTATTCTGTCCAATAAAAGTGTTGTTAATACACCAAAGTTGGACCAAAAAAAATTATTGATGACAGCAATCACACTCCTATCATGCCTAGGCAGCCAGTACATGCTGGAATCTGGGCATGAAAGGAATGTGATGACAGCCTCCCTATGCCATGCTATCCTCCAACACTTACACATCCATGCTATCTGAAAAACTCATTCACAAACATTCAGCATAACACCTATCACTCTCACACACTTACTAATCCACTCTCCCTGAAGTTTTTCCTACCTTTCCTCTGTCACTGTATCTCCTCCTCTTCGTTCTTCTTCTTCTGTGTCCTGTCCCTCCGGTGCTTCAGTGTTGTGCGCCGGGGTGCGTGGCTTCAGTGTTGTGCGCCGGGATTTGACATCAAGTCTCGACGCACAGCCACAGTTGCCGCGCTCATCGTTTCTGGAGGCGTGCCGGCCTGGTGGCACCCCTCAGATGAGGTACACCAGGTACGCTACTGGCTTGACGGCCGCATTCAATCCTGCTCGTAGCCGCTTAGTTTTGAACTTTGCGGCTGCGTTGAATGTTCGTCTGCTGGCCGGCCCACCGCCCCTGGTGCAGAGACAATATACGAACACATTCTCAAAAAGGTTAAATCATAAACTTTTCAAATTCTCTGGAACGTCTTAGTTATTGCACGGATGGTGGAGATTGGCATTTCCAATGCTTCTGCAATATTCTTATAGCTATCTCCTATTTTGGGACTCTCAACAACATTTTGCCACACATAACAGCTATTATCCTTGGTCTTACCTATTGTTATAAATGACTAAAAAGAGAAAAAGGGGTTCCACAAGGTACTGTATTTATACTGCTCTATATTATTATTGGACTGTTTTTGTTGAACTATAGTTCTGTACTTTTAACTGTTTATTTTTGACGGGTGTTCTTGTTTAACTGTAAATCTTATACTTGATTGTGAGTATGGTTATGGGAGTTAGCAAGATTGATGATCTGACTCAATGCACATCTTGCTTCATGTATGCATGCCGGGATGAATCCATCCAGGGTCCATACCTCTGTGGCAAGTGTGAGCAAGTGGCTTCTCTGGAAGCTCATATTAGAGATCTGGAGAAGCAAATTGCAACTTTGAGAGAGATAGACAATCTTGAAAGGAGTCTGCTGCTCACTGAGCAGAGTGTAGTGGGGGCAGGTAGTGAAGAGGGAGGAGATAAGTCAGCTGGGGAACAGGCATGTAGCTGGGTAACAGTTACACGTGGTGGTAGAGGGGGAGGAAAGAGGAAAGGTTTAGCTAGTCCTGACCTTGTGCAGCCTAACAGATTTGCCCGCTTGAGTGAAGATGTTGGGTGCATCAGCTCAGGAGTAACTATACTGGAGGAAGCTGTTCCTTCTAACAGCCGAGGGAACAGCCCCTCTTGTATGAGTGGGGTTGAGAGCGTAAGAAAGGCTAGACAGGTTGTGGTGGTAGGGGACTCTATTATTAAGAGAGTAGATAGGATAATCTGCCGCTCTGATAGGCTCAACCGGACAGTTTGCTGTCTCCCGGGTGTTCGGGTCCGGCATGTTGCTGACAGAGTGGATGGATTATTGGGAGGGGCTGGGGAAGACCCGGCTGTCATGGTCCATATTGGTACCAATGACAAAGTCAGTGGAAAATGGAAGGTCCTAAAGAATGATTTCAGGGAATTAGGAGATAAACTGAAGAAAAGGACCTCCAAGGTAGTATTTTCAGAAATATTACCTGTGCCACGCGCAACAGTAGAAAGGCAGCAGGAGATCAGGGGGGTAAATGCGTGGCTAAAGTCATGGTGTAGGACAGAGGATTTTGCGCTTGGGTACAATCTTTATAGCGGTGATGGATTGCACCTAAACGGAAGAGGGTCTGCTGTGCTAGGGGAGAGGATGGCTAGAAGGCTGGAGGGGTTTTTAAACTAGTGGTGGGGGGGGACACAGAGATCATGAAAATGGAGATAGCACAGTAAGGAGAGGGGCTTCAGATCAGAACAAGGGGGTGGAGATGGGGGGAGGGGCAAGATCAGAACAGAGGAGGTATGTATTAATAAAAATTCTCATAACATTCAAGAGACTCAGGGTAATATTAAATGTATGCTTGCTAATGCAAGGAGCCTAAATAACAAAATGGGAGAACTAGAGGCAATAGCATACACTAAGCAATATGATATAATAGGCATAACAGAAACATGGTGGGATGAGACCCATGACTGGGCAGTTAACTTAAAAGGTTATGTTATATAGGAAGGAGAGAAAAAGCAGGAAGGGAGGAGGAATATGCTTGTATGTTAACAACGAGCTAAAGTCAAATATTCAGCATCTTGAAGGCGACAAGGGATTTGTGGAAGCTTTATGGGTAGATATCAACTTGGGGCAAAAAAAAAAAAAAGGAAAATAACTAATGGCTGGGATATGTTATAAACTACATAATGTTAATAATGATGAGGAAGAGCAGCTGTTAGGGCAAATTGATAAAGCTGCACATCTGGGTAACACGTTAATTATTGGAGATTTTAATTACCCGGACATAAATTGGGATAGAGGGACTAGTAGTTCTGCAAGGGGATTCAGGTTTTTGAACCTGTTAAACGACACCTTCATGTCACAACTGATACAAGCACCAACTATGAAGGATACTTGTTTGGATCTGGTGATAACAAACAATCTTGATCTTGTGTCTAACATTAAAGTGGGTGAGCACTTCGGTAATAGTGATCACAATATGGTCTCTTTTGAAATAAACTCAAAAAAGAAATTGCCCATGGGGAATACTAAAACGGATAATTTTAAGAAGGCCAATTTCAATAAGATAAGGGCAGCTTTACAACTTATTGACTGGCATAAACACTTCAGGGATAAAAACACTGAGGAAAAATTGAGTATTTTCAAACAAATATTAGCAGGGTACACTTCTCAGTATGTACCACTAGGAAACAAATATAAAAGAAACAAATTGAAACCGATGTGGCTTAGTGGGGACGTTAAGCAGAAAATAAAAAATAAGAAAATGGCTTTTACAGCATTTAAATCAGACAAATCAAAGGCATCCTATATAAGATATAAAGGAAGCCAATAATGCATGCAAAAAGGTGATTAGATGGGCTAAACTAGAAAATTAGAGGGTGATTGCCAAAGAGAGCAAAACTAACCCCAAAAAATTATTTAAGTACATAAATTCTAAAAAAACAAAAAATGAAAACGTAGGTTCATTAAAAACAGAGAGGGGAGTGTTGGTTAAGGAGGATCAGGAAAAAGCAGAAACTTTAAATAACTATTTTTCCTCAGTATATATTAAGGAGGAACATATGGCAATGCATATACATAGAACTACTGAATTTTTTTTTCTGTCAAACTGTGAGTGGATGGCTCAGGACAAGGTGCTGCAGCAACTAAAGAAATTTAATGTTAACAAAGCTCAGGGGCCTGACGGTATTCACCCACGAGTACTTAAGGAGCCGAGTCAGGAAATAAGTGAATCTTTCGGGATTCTTTTCTTTCAGGATTGGAGGAAGGCAGATGTGGTTCCTATTTTCAAAAAGGGTTCAAACCCTGTGCCCGGAAATTATAGACCTGTGAGCTTAACTTCCGTGCTGGGAAAGTATTTGAAGGGCTGTTTAGGAATAATATTCAAGAATTCCTAAGGAAGAACAGTATTATTAGCAAAAATCAGCATGGTTTTACGAAACATAGGTCCTGTCAAACTAATTTAATTGCATTCTATGCGGTAGTAAGTAGAAGTGTAGATCAGGGTGTTGCAGTGGATGTAATCTACTTGGATTTTGCCAAGGCGTTTGACACGGTTCCACACAATAGGTTAGTATTCAAACTGAAGGAAATTGGTCTAGATGCAAATTCTTGTTCTTGGGTAGAACATTGGCTTAGAGAACAGAGAGTTGTTATAAATGGTAAATTTTCAAACTGGTCAAAAGTGGTAAGTGGTGTCCCTCAGGGTTCTGTTCTGGGACCAATTTTATTCAACATATTTATAAATGACCTGGCAGTAGGCGTTGAAAGTCATGTTTCTGTGTTTGCAGATGACACTAAACTAGGTAAAGTAATACAGGGTGAGCGGAATATTACAGTGCTGCAGAGGGATCTAGATAGACTGGGCACACAATTGGCAGATGAAATTCAATGTAGATAAATGTAGAGTTATGCACTTTGGGGTAGGGAATGCACAAGCAACCTACACCCTAAATGGTAGTGAATTAGGGGTATGAGAATGATTTGGGAATTGTTATAGACAACAAACTAGGCAACAATGTGCAATGTCAGTCTGCGGTTGCCAAGGCCAGTAAGGTATTGTCGTGTATAAAAAGGGGCATCAAGTCGCGGGATAAAAATATAATTTTGCCTCTGTATAAATCAATGGTAAGGCCGCACCTTGAATATGCTGTGCAATTTTGGGCACCTATTCTAAAGAAGGATATCATAGCACTAGAAAGGGTGCAGAGGCGGGCTACAAAATTAATAAAAGGAATGGAGCACTATAGTTATGAAGAAAGGTAAACAAATTTAAATCTGTTTAGTTTAGAAAAACGTCGCCTCAGAGGGGATATGATAACATTATATAAATATATTCGGGGCCAATACAAACCATTGTGTGGAAATCTGTTCATAAACAGGACTATGCATAGGACACGTGGTCATGCGTTTAGACTGGAAGAAAGGAGATTTAGACTAAACCAGAGGAAAGGGTTTTTTACAGTAAGGACAATAAGGATGTGGAATTCTCTGCCTGCAGAGGTAGTTTTATCGGAGTCTGTACAGACGTTTAAACAGCAACTGGATGGATACCTTGAAAAACATAATATTCGGGGATATAATCTTTAATTATGGGGAAACAGCTTATTGATCCAAGGAGAAATGAAATTTTGGGGTCAAGAAGGAATTTTTTTCCCTGGTTAGTGCAAAATTGGAAAGAGCAAAAGTAGGTGGGGGGTTGCCTTCTTTTGGATCAACAGCAACAAATTAACAGATATAGGAAAGGCTGAACTTGATGGACGCATGTCTTTTTTCAGCCTATATAACTATGTAACTAAGGGAATTTGGCCTATGTGTTACTTAATATTTATATCCTTGTGAAATAGAATTTCCTGTTCCTAGTCACCTAGGTGTCCTACAAAGTGTAAAGTATCATAATTGTAGGGCTGAAACAACGAATCGATAAAATCGATAATAATCGATAACGGAAATCGTTGTCGACGATTTCCGTTATCGATTAATCGAGTGATCGATTCGTTGTTGGAGCACTCGGCTCCTTTTACTTACCTCCGCGAGCGTTCCCCGCTTCCGCTTCCGGTTCGCTCTGTGCGAGTGGCTCCGTTCGCACAGAGCGGTTCGCTCTGTGCGAGTGGCTCCGTTCGCACAGAGCGGTTCGCGCTGTGCGAGTGGCTCCGTTCGCACAGAGCGGTTCACTCTGTGCGAGTGGCTCCATTCACACAGAGCGATTCGCCAGGGTGGGGGTGGGGTTTCAGGGGATGCAGGGCAGAGTGGGGGTGGGGGGGCAGGCCAGGGTAGGAGACTGAGTGCAGGGCAGAGTGGGGGTGGGGATGCAGGGCAGGGTGTGAGTGTGGGGGCAGGGCAGGAGACTGGGTGCAGGGCAGAGTGGGGGTGGGGGTGCAGGGCAGAGTTGGAGACTGGGTGCAGGGCAGAGTGTGAGTGTGGGGGCAGGGCAGAATGTGGGGGCAGGGCAGAGTTGGAGACTGGGTGCAGGGGCACAGTGCAAAGTGCTGGGTGCAAAGTGCCAGGGCTGGGTGCAAAGTTCTGGGTGCAAAGTGCCAGGGCTGGATGCAAAGTTCTGGGTGCAAAGTGCCAGGGCTGGGTGCAAAGTGCAAAGTGCCAGGGCTGGGTGCAAAGTTCTGGGTGCAAAGTGCCAGGGCTGGGTGCAAAGTTCTGGGTGCAAAGTGCTGGGTGCAAAGTGCTGGGTGCAAAGTGCTGGGTGCAAAGTGCCAGGGCTGGGTGCAAAGTGCTGGGTGCAAAGTGCCAGGGCTGGGGCAAAGTGCTGAGTGCCGGGTGCAAAGTGCCGGGTGCAAAGTGCCAGGGCTGGGGCAAAGGGCTGGGTGCAAAGTTTCTTGAACAGTAATAGTCCACCTCTTTTCAGAATGTTTGGGGTTATTTTGTTTCAGAAATATTGTGTTTGGGTTTTTGTACTTTGAAAATATTGGTTTTTTATTACATCATAACAAAATAAGAACGTTAATGTAAATTTTAAGTTGTTTTTTAACATCCAGTTCATTAAATTATTTTAAATAAACAAAAAATTTGCATATTGTTTTTTTTATCCGATTAATCGATTAATCGAAAAAATAATCGGCCAACTAATCGATTATTAAAATAATCGTTAGTTGCAGCCCTACATAATTGTAGCACACATATACATCACAATTTTTTTTTTTTTGATAACAATAAAGACTTTTCAAAGCCTTCTTTGCTCATATTGGTGCCAATACTTGTGGAGGGCGCTGTAAACATGTGCATTTGTGTCTATATGTGAGCATATATGTCTGGGTATGTAGTCAAAGCGTGTGTTTGGGTATGTTATTATGTGAACATATGTCTTTAGTTATTTTAGTATGTGTGTCCGCATATGTTATTGCGTAAACATTCTTTGCTTGGGTATGTTAGTATATATGTGTCTGTTGTGTTAGTCATGTGTGATTATGTCTGGGTATGTTTGTGTGGGTTTTTGTGTGTATATTAGTTTGTGCACATGTGTGTTAGCATTGAGTGTCTGTGTGCATGTGTTGATGTGAGTGTATGTGTGCATGCAAATTTCTGGATGTGTGTGAGTGCCCCTCCCAAAGTCAGGTTCTGGATCCTACCCTGGCTCTGCAAGGGAGCTGTACACACCAATACAGATCAGTGAGACTAAAGTCTTGAACACCACAGTATCTCAGCCAGGTACAGTCATAGGACAAATTCCACCCTCTTTTAATTCAATGGTTCCTTAGCAGGTGTAAAACTTAGGTAAATATAACCTCAGATGAACAACAGCACATGACATATTACACTATGTCATGATTTATTAAAAAAAAATAAAGCCAAAATGGAGAAGTGAAAAAACTAAGTACAACTTATGATTCTATAGCTTGTAGAACCACCTTTAGCAGGAATAACTTGAAGTAATTGTTTTCTGTATGAAAATTGTTGTGGAGAAATTTTGGCCCAGTCTTCTTTACAATGTTGCTTCAGTTTATTGAGGTTTGCAGGCATTTGTTTATGCACAGCTCTCTTAAAGTCCCACCACAGCATTTCAATTGGGTTGAGGTCTGGACTTTGATTGGGACCTTGCAACACATGTTCTATTGTTCTATTTTACAGCCATTCTGTTGAAGATTGGGATCATTGTCTTGTCCCATGACCCAATTTCAGCCAAGCTTTAGCTGTTGGACAGATGGCCTCAACTTAGACTCCACAATACTTTGGTATACAGAGGAGTTCACGGTCAATTTAGTGACAGCAAGGTTCCCAGGTTCTGTGGCTGCAAAACAAGCCCAAATCATCACCCCTCCACTACTGCGCTTGACAGTTTGTATGAAGTGTTTGTGCTGATACGCTGTGTTTGGTTTTCGCCACGGGAGGCTCCATGACTTGGGGGGGCGTCCTGAGGCTGTATTTCCCGTTATAGAAAGCGGACCCCTGGATTGCATTTCATATTTCCTGAAGGCAACAGTGGACACTAATTGCAGTGCAATATCTGGTTCCTTTGCTTGGATTTATGTTTTAGTCACCATGTACCTGATTAGGGGTACAGGGGGCAACGGTGAGAGAGCCAGAGCTCTTTAGATGCCAGTTACCCCCTTCCTCCTGCCTGTCTGTGTAAGGTGGTGTGGTTTTCTGTTATAACTCATTTGCATATGATCTGCATATTGCGTTTTACTTATGGTGTGATGCATGCGTAACTTACCGCCAGCCAATTGAAAGGCTCTTGGAGGCTGGGGGTGATTGCTTCCTCAATGGCGCTGTGCATTATTGGTCTTGTTTGTCCAGAGGACATTGTTCCCGACTTCTTGTGGTTTGTTCAGATGCAACTATGCAAACGTAAGGGTTGATGCCATGTTTTTTTAAGAGAGAAAAAAGGAACCTGACAACCCCTTCTAAACAAACCATACTTGTTCAGTCTTTTTCTAATTGTACTGTCATGAACTTTAACATTGAACATGCTAACTGAGGCCTGTACAGTCTGAGATGTAACTCTTTTTGCAATTTCTCGTATTTCTTGGGTTGAATTGAATGTTTTCCACTTTTGAAAAATGGTTCTCACTGTAGAATGATGGACTATAAATTGTTTGGAAATGGCCTTATAACCCTTCCCAGATTGCTGATGTCTTTCCTCCTTGACATCATGTTAAAACACACCGAAATGCAACAGATGATTGTATGGTATGTAAAACCATAGAATTCAAAGAAAGTGTATTTTCTCACACGACTAAGTGATTGAGAGAAAGAAAGATAGTGTGTTATCTGGGTGCAGAGCAAGTCCTACGTGTGCAATATAGGTGCAAGGCTGGATATTGGAGTGTGTGACCTATGATCTATATCTGCAATGTATGGGCAGGTGATGTGTATGATGGTTGTTATACAAGCGGCTGAGCCAAAGGGGTGGCAAAATGAGCTTTAGCCTAGAGTGACAAAAAATCCTTGCACCAGCCCTAGCAGGGGCAGTAGACTGCTGGGATGCATAGCTAGAGGCATTAGTAGGACAAATATGGGGAGGTGTTTGTGTGCCAGTCAAGTTCTTCCACACCAAATTCATCCAACCATGTCTTTATGGACCTTGCTTGGTACACTGGGGCACAGTTATGCTGGAATAGAAAAGGTCCCTCCCCAAAATGGAAGCATAGGATTGTCCAAAATGTCTTGCCATTCCCTGGAAAGTAAGGGGCCTAGCCCAAACCCTGATTTCAATAGATAAGAGGTGTGCTTCAATATTTTTGTCCATATAATGGTTCACAAAGCAAGGTCCATAAAGACATGGTTGAATAAGTTTGGTGTGGAAGAACTTGATTGGCCCACACAGAGCCCTGACCTCAACTCCATCGAACACATGTGGGATTTAATGGAACCGAGATTGCAAGCATGGCCTTCTCGTCCAACATCAGTGCCTAAACTAAATAAATGCTCTACTGGATGAATGAGCAAAAATTCTCACACAACAAGCCTTTCCAGATGAGTAGAAGCTGTTATAGCTGCAAAGGAGGGGGACTTAATATGAATAAATATGTATTTAGTAGGGCTTCAACAATTAATCGATAAAATCGATAATAATCGATAATGAAAATCGTTGCCAACAAATGTCATTATCGATTAGTTGAATCGATTTTTATCGATTATAATATTAGGGTTTTTTCAGAGCAAACGCTCTGAAAAATACCCCTCATTATAAAATCCGTTTAGTTTGACTCACAGCAGCAGTTCCTACTTACCAGTCCCTCCTTGTAATCACTGTGACAACTGGCCCCGCCCCCTTCCTTCTCCAGAACCACATGGCTTTGACACTCATCTAACTGTAAGTATAAAATTAATATTTGGGCTGCTGAAAGTTAGGGGAGGTGGGGGTTAATTTAGGGCAAGTTATGGTTAATGGGGTGTTTAGGTTAATTTAGGGGCTGTTGTGGTTGATGGGGTCTTTAGGGTTAATTTAGGGGATGCTGTGGTTAATGGAGTGTTTAGGGTTAACTTAGGGGCAGTTATGGTTAATGGGGTGTTTAGGGTAGTTGTGGTTGATGGGGTCTTTAGGGTTAATTTAGGGGATGCTGTGGTTAATGGAGTGTTTAGGGTTAACTTAGGGGTAGTTATGGTTAATGGGGTGTTTAGCGTTAATTTAGTGCTGAGGACTGAGGGTTAATTTAATTAATTTAATAAAGTTAACTTAAGGTGCAGTTAGAGATAAAGGGGGGTAAACTAAGGGAAGTCTAAATCCTGGGGGCAGTGAAGATTAACCCAGTACTTATTTATAAAAGTATGGTGTCAGTGTGCTGCAAACGGGTCTGTGACTCTATGAGGGGACTATGAGATATCGTGGGGGTATAAGGCATATCTGGGGAGGACGGAGAGACATATCTGGGGGTATAAGGCATATAGGATATATAAGGCATATGTGGGGAAGGCAGTGTGGCATGTCTGGGGAGGACGGAGTGGTGTATCAGGGTATATAAGGCATATCTGGGGCCACAGTGGCATGTCTGGGGGTAGAGTGGAGTGGCATATGTGGGGAGGGCAGTGTGGCATGTCTGGGGAGGATGGAGTGGTGTATCAGGGGGTATAAGGCATATCAAGCACAGTGGCATATGTGGGGGCAGAGTGGAGTGGCAGGTGTGGGAGGCAGCGTGGAGTGGCATGTCTGGGAGGCAGCGTGGAGTGGCATGTCTGGGAGGCAGCGTGGAGTGGCATGTCTGGGAGGCAGCGTGGCATGTCTGGGAGGCATATCCCAAATAGGACATGAGCACAAACTAACCAGATGTAAAAATTAAACAAAAATACAAAAAAAGATGGCCCTGTTAGCCCTCAACCAACCCAACAAGCCTGTGAATGGGTGGCATCACACTTGAAATATCTTGGGGTGTCTAGTTTTCAAACACACACACATACATTATATATATATATATATATATATATATATATATATATATATATACACACACACACACACACAACAACAATAGAATCTCACCTGCTGTGGGATATTTGTAAAAGTCTGAGAATCCTCTCAAATCTGGAGGAATAGGTCCAGTATTTGAAGAAACTCCTTCTGTCATTATTTTATCCTTTGCAGTTTCTGTGGAAGTACCAAACACAGTTAAAATTAGAGGTAAAAAGCAGAAGGCACATTATGACTGTTCTTCCTGTACATAATTTTTTTTTTGGTTCAGATGAAGGCAAACGTTTAAGATATTGCCCATTGGCATTCAATGGTGTGGTCATGATTGTCCCCCCCCTTAACAAAGGGAGCATCATGACCAGCCATTTTCACTATTTCTTTGTTCAATCACAATTCCCTTCTTCCATGTCTATTGTTTCAGCATAGTCATTTACCATGAAAAATATGTCATAAAGCAGAAAAACAAATTAACCTAGCTTTTCTTTTTTAAAACAAAGTTTTTAATTCCCATTGCAAAAATAGAAAATCAAATGCAAAGTACATTGATTTGCTGTACATTCCACATTTGACTATTATTTAAAAAAATAAATTGTACAGTGAGCAAAAGGATCCTCCACTGTGTAAGATTCCAACCTGTGGCAAGTATGTGTGGTGGCTAACCTGGAATAAATATAATTATTGGAGATATCACATTAGTGCTAATCCAGGAGAACAATGACTACTAATAATATGTGAGACATCTATTCAATGGTTCTAGAAGAATTCAGTAAAGCCTGCACAAGTGAGGAGAAAAAGGTACAGAAGGATTTAAAAAAAAAAAAAAAAAAAAAAAAGAGCGAGAGAGAGAGAAAAAAGGGGGTAGTGGCATTTCTAACAGCACCTGGGACATTTTCCAATGCACCAAAATGACAATGGATATAATGAAAATAAACCAGTTTGATGTTCAAAGAATCGTGAAGATCAATAGGGTAAATTAGCAAAAGAAAAATATATTCATACACACAGTGATAGATAAATATCATACATATGATAAAATAACCAAAGTCCATAACATGTACAAACAGTGAGTTGCCAAGAAATTAAAAAATGTTTAAGTTGAATTGGTGCATGGAAAAAGTTTAAATATTTGCATTTGAAATACCCTGGGATGTTTTGTTTTCAAAATATATGGTTTGATGGAGGTAAAGTGGCTGGCTTCAAAGTGACTCAAATGCAACATGGGGGCAGTATGACCAGTTTTGAAAAAAATGGGTTTGAAATAGCAATATGCTACTTGTATTTGCCCTAAATCTTGCAAAGAAAGTAAAAAAAAAACAAAACAAAAAAAAACAAAAACATAAAAATATTGGGTATTTCTAAAGTAAGGACAAATAGTAGAATCTATTTAGCAGTTTTTTTATTAGCTTTTGTAGAGGAGTAAAAGGTTTTTCAAATAAAAGATAATTGCTTTTGTTGCCATATTTGTTTTATATTTTATAGATGATATGATCCAAAATAATAGTAACCAAAAAAAGCCATTCTTGTCTTGTCAAATTACAGCTAAACATGAGCACCGCAGAAATGTTAAAACAAAGGATACAAAAATAAAAAATAGTAGTTCAAGGGTTAAAGATGGTTTTAGTATTGGAATGCAGATGCTGTATATTGCTTGGCATCTTTCAGATGACAGTTCTTTTTGAATTATTAAAGGCAAATAATTTGTCATGCAATAATTAGTATTAAAAGCTTTATAACAAAAGGACATGCGTTCCTATGCTTCTCTTACCATTTTAACTTCTTTCATATATTTATCTTAATAACAATCTTAAATTATGCTGAAAGGGAACATAATAAACGCACCTATCATAAATACCAAATTATATGTATCCTTACATATATCCGATTTCCTACCAAAACACCCGTAACACGTTTGAATATTTCTTACCCAAATTGTTTGCGCACCGCCTAATCCCAGTAATGAAGTTCACCGTGCTGCATGTATAGTAGAACGTCTTTTAAGCCATCCGTTCTCACCACAACATACGTATATATTCTTCCTTTACGTCTCAATTATAGATAGTTGATTTCTTTTTGCGTGTGTGTTTTATCCAACAACCTCCGAATTAGCAATAACGTACCTCACACAACTTCTTCCAGGCTGTCAACACGCAACTCCTGCATTTCCTAGCAACAGCTGCTTCCGTTTCCGGCCCAAGATTACCATAGCAACTAAAACGTTACCGAAAACGAGACTTTTAATCGTTTAATTTTCGTCGTAGCCACTTACATGGCAGGCTAACACATACATGGTTGTGGACCTTTTCTTCCTGTAACAGGTTACAACTGACCTCAGCCGGGCGTTATGAATAAGTTATCGCCAGCTATAGCCCGTCAGACTTATTTTTTACAAGCATGCTTAAACTTGGTAGAATTTATAGACGCAATGTGTGACATATGGGAAGTATACCCACAAAAAAACTAAAAGTCTTAGGGGAGGTAAAAGTCTTAGGGGGGTCTAGAGGAAAGATTTGTTATCCCGAGGTGTAAAATAGCACCTTATAATGCATACTATATAGTATTCGAATCGCAATATTGTGTGAAAAAGTATCCACAACAGCAAAAAATTTCAGCTGTATTCTAGTTTAACTCTCCAAATGATTTCTCCAAACTCTCCAAATATTTTTTTTACCTAAAGCAAGTATGTGCTTTGCCTGAAAGCAATTGAGAGTAAATATATATATATATGTATATAAAAACATTCACATCCTCCTTCTGGGATGGTAATAAACGACTATATGGGGAGCCAGCGTTTAAATACCAAAGCCAATGATTTTGTTTTTTTGTAGCTCTTTTAACCCCTTTGTGACAATGGCTGGTTTCAGGGGAGGGCTGGCAGCCTAAGGCCTGGGGGCAACTCTAGTCATGTGGCCACCGAATCAGCCCACCATCTTTTCCTGATTTTCTAACGCAGATTGATGTAATGTCATCATACACGGGATGCCTGAAGCCACAATTTAGTGCCAGTAATCCTTTTTAATAAAATATGCAGATTGAAACAGAGTAAATAACACAAAACCTTTACTTTTCCTCTCACTGATATCTGGGCATAGAAAGTGCATTTCTGAAGTGACTACAAATTTAGGAGGGCGTTTTATCTCTGAATAACTAAAAATTACATTTGTTTAATTTATTCCTACAGAAATGAACCCCATTGTGACAATGGCTCATTTTATTTTTTGTACTCTTCGTGACAATGGCTGTTTTAACATTTCTTTATTTTTTTCTTTCCCGTTTAAATAGATTCTGCTGTTTGTCCTGAGTTTATGTTTTGCTTTTTTCTGCATGTTATGGGGCGATAAGTACTGGTAGCGTTTTGCTATTTCAAAGCCCTTTTTTCCAAATCTGGTAATTCTTGCCCCATGTGCTATTTCGGGTATCTTTGAAGCTGGCCAATGCAATTTACCCAATCAAACAACAACCCCTATATGTATTCAGTAACATCTCCTGAGTACAGTGATACCACCCATGCATGGTTACCCTGGCTGTTTTGGGTCAAAAAAGCCATATTTGGGGCATGCACATATTTCAATATTGAACTTTATTTGGGGATCCACTGCACATGCCCTATTTGGTACATCTTTCAGCCCGACCAATTCAGTGTGCCCAATAAAACCATATATTTTTGAACATTAGACACCCCAGGGTAATTAAAATGCTGGTAATTAAAATGCACTTATTCTACCACCAGCCTTTGTCAAAGTTTGCAGTAGTATTTATTGTGTGTGTTTTTCCCACACACATTGGTTTAAATTTACAGGTCTTGGTATATTTCGCTGTCACATAACACTCCAATATGTGTTCAGCAACATCTCCTGAGTACAGTGATACCGCATGGGTTTGTCGGGTTGTTTGGAGGCTAAAATGCCACATTTGGGACGTGTGCATTTTTCAAATTGGAAATTAGACGTGTGGTCATCCTCCCCATGTGTTAATTGGGACATTGTTGAACCCGGCCAATTCAATTTACCCCATCAAATAATTCATTTTTTAAGTAGACACCCCTTGGTCAATTAACATGCCAGTATTTGAATTCTTTCCATGTGAGAAAATAAAGCGCAAATTTTAGGACTTGCTCATAAAAATATTTATATATATATATATATATATATATTATTTTTTGGCCTTTTTTTAAAAACATTTTTTGGAACTGCAAGGTTCCCCAGGTGGTGACATCAGTGGGAAATTATTTTTGAATGTTACCATTTTTAAAAAAAAAAAAATTTAAACTTTTTTTTTTTTTTACATTTATTTTACTAATCACATTGTGATTAGAAAGCTGGGCTCCATTGACTTGCAGAGTTCTCATTATTTTATATAGGATGCACCGCCATCTTGCCAGTGGCAAAATCTTGCAGTGGCGGTTGTGATCGCTCTCTGGAACGGTCACAGTGCGTCCTGGGGTGGGTTTACGGTGTCGCTGAAGGTCTCACTATCGAGGCATTTCAGCGACACCATTGAAGTTTAGGAGGCCGATCTCGGTTTTGCTGAATGCCTCGACATCGAAGCATTACAGCAACATTGTTGGGTGCAGAATGCAAACATAGATCGCTTTCTGCACCCGTTTGAAGTCATGACGGTCCTGGCATGTCACTTGTCGTTAACCCTTTGTTAAGCGGCCGCAATGGCATCTCAGTGTGCCGGCCCATGGACTGGCCGGCCCACCGCAGGTGCTGCAGGCTTTCCCCCAGCTTTAAAGACGGCCCTGTGTCACAAAGTTCTTGAGAATACAAGTGAGGAACCCAGTATGCAGCAAAGGCACTGATGAATAGAAGAATTGTCAGACAAGCCGGGTCAGGAGTGGAGAAGGCAGCGAAGTCAGGAACAGGCACTGGTCAGCAACGGAGATGGTTATCAGACAAGCCGGATCAGGAGTGTAGAAGGCAGCGAAGTCAGGGACAGGCACGGGTCAGCAACAGAGATGGTTATCAGACAAGCCGGGTCAGGAGTGGAGAAGGCAGCAAAAGTCAGGGACAGGCACAATTCAGCAACGGAGAGACAATCAGGTAGGTAAACTGTAAAGGCACTGCTCAGCTGGAACAATAACCGAGCACTGAATGGAAGTCAGCGCTTGGCTTTTGAATCTGCCGCTTTGACCAGGCTCCGCCCCCAACGGGTGACGTAAAGCTAGTTACGTTACGTTGTCTCCAGGGAGGCAAGCTGTGAGAGAGGGGGCGTGGTTCGCCCCCGTACGTACCGCCCATCACTTGTGATGGGGATACCGGGAAGGACCTGCCCCGGGTGCTTGCTAGATGCTGGCACCTTGAAGCAAGGTCCCGGAACTGCAGGAGAGGTAAGCCACGGGTACTCGGGGGAATTGCTACATTACGGTCCGTGACGCGGACCGTGACAGGCCCCCCCCCTAAGGAGAGACCTCCGGGCTCTCAGGGGACCAGGTTTTAAAGGATGACGTGAGTGGAACTCATGAACCAACTCATCCGCATGAACCTCTTCAGCATCTTCCCAGGAGTTCTCGTTGATCTCATATCCTTTCCATTGGATGAGATACTGAAGGCGACCCCGAAATTTCCGAGAATCCAGAATTTGTTCGACTTCGTATTCTTCAGCATCATCAATAGAAATAGGAGCCGGAGGATCAGGATGTCGGCCCGGGAAAGGATTGGTGTTCCAAGGATTCAGGAGGGAAACATGAAAAACGGGGTGTATTCGCATTGAACCAGGTAGTTGCAATTACACAGCAGCAGACGAGAGGACACGAGTAATTGTATATGGACCAATATATTTAGGTCCCAATTTCTTAGTAGGACACGATAGTTTCAGATGAGTAGTTGACAGCCACACCTTGTCCCCAGGTTTGTATACAGGAGCAGGAGAACGATGGGTATCAGCGAACCTTTTGTATCTTTGTTGAGCCTTGGTAAGTGTGCTGTGCAAGGATTTGTGGATAGCAATCATCCTTGTGACCTGTTCAGTGACAGAAGGAACTGAGCTGGGTATCGGAGAACCTGGTAGCATGAATGGATGGATACCATAATTTGAAAAGAAGGGAGATTTCTGTGTTGAAGAATGTATGTGGTTATTAAATGCAAATTCTGCGAGAGGAAGAAATTGGTACCAGTCATCTTGTAAATGCGAAGTAAAACAACGGAGGTATTGCTCAAGGGTTTGATTTGTGTGTTCTGTTTGTCCATTGCTCTGGGGATGAAAGGCTGTAGAGAGAGAGCGATGTATGTGAAGCTCATCACAAAAGGCTTTCCATAATCTGGATGTAAATTGAGTCCCTCTGTCAGACACAATACGTTCCGGTAGTCCATGCAATCGGAAGATCTCTTTTACAAACAACACCGATGTTTTGTCTGCTGTAGGTAAGTGTTTGGCGGGGATAAAATGAGCCATCTTCGTCAATCTATCAACTACGACCAGCGTGGTGTGTTGTTTTGATGATGGTAAGTCTGTTATAAAGTCCACGGATATATCCGTCCATGGTTTTATGGGAACCGGCAGAGGACACAGGAGGCCGGCAGGTTTAATATGAGAGTTCTTCGCTCTGGCACATATTGTACAAGAGATTATGAATTGTCGTACATCCTCTTGAAGTGTAGGCCACCAGAACTGTCTACGTATAAGGTCCGTAGTTTGAGTGATACCTCCATGCCCAGCTGCAGTAGAGTCATGGAATTGTTGTAGTACCTGCTGGCGTACCCCAGGAGGAGCATAGAGCAACCCATTGTGGTAGTAGAACTCTCCATTAGGGTGTAGCTGCGAAAGTTCAGAGGGATCCATGTTCGCACAATGCTGACGGATGAGGTCCCACGATTGTGTGATTGTCAGAAAATGACCTGCTTTCAATACAGTGTCTTCCATTTGTGGATGCGCCGTAGGTATTTCAAACATGCGTGAGAGAGAGTCAGCTTTGGTGTTACTGGAACCGGGTCTGTAAGTTATATGAAGCTGGAATCGAGAGAAAAATAAAGACCATCTGGCAAGCCGGGTGTCACGGAGCTGGCTAGTCCGACCGACTACCTCCGCTGTCTTGTGCTCCCTTAGCCTGGGACAACACACTTTCCCCGGTTCCCCAGTCACTAGCCGAGACTCAGTGTAGGGTAAAACCAAACGAAGACTGATTTATTTTGGACACACAGGACTGGATATATCCAGCAAAACATACATTAACATAAAACAAGATATTGGGACACAAACCGCCCCCTTAATCTGCCTCTCAGAGACAACAGGGGCAGTAACGGGATTAACAATACAATAGGTGTGGGGGGGGGGAGACTGATTTATACATTAAACATCAAAGAATGGTGGTCACTCCCTGGTGGCAGATCCTGGCTGTCTGCTGGAGATAATCCCCTCAGCCAGTGATGAGATGATACTGCTGGGGGTAGCCACAGAAGTCTCTACAAACCCAGGGCCCATAGTCAATAGGGAGGAGGCTGGCAGTCAGGCTTCTCCAGTGGCCCCAGTGATGGAGGCTTCCGTCACACCGGGCTTGAAGTCTCTTGGCAGTTCTGAAGTATTCCATATTTTTATGGTCGGTGTAAACCGTTATGGGATGAAGTGCACCTTCCAATAAATGTCTCCACTCTTCTAAGGCCATTTTCATGGCCAGCATCTCTTTTTCTCCCACACCATAATTTCTTTCCGCAGGGTTCAGAGTTCTGGAGAAAAAGGCGATCGGGTGAAGTTGATTGTCAGTGTCATCCCTTTGGGACAGGATAGCCCCCACAGCAGAATCAGAGGCGTCCACCTCCAGTACATAGGGCCTTTGTGGCACAGGAAGAATCAATATTGGCGCTGTGGTGAACTGTTCCTTAAGGAAGTCAAATGCTCTCTGAGCAGCTTCCGTCCAACAAAACTTTTTAATGGATGTGAGAGGTGTAATAGGTTGAATGACCTTTGAAAAGTTCCTAATAAACTTCCGATAGAAGTTAGCAAATCCCACGAATCTTTGCACACCTTTTTTGTCTGTGGGAGGTGGCCATTGTAGGATGGTAGCTATTTTCTTAGGATCCATCATTACTTTAGTAGGTGTCAAAATAAAGCCCAGAAATTCCACCGATTGAGTCTCAAACTGTCAGGATCAAGGTGAGGAACCCGATATGCAGGAAAACCCAGCAAAGTCCAAATCAAACCGAAGGTTTAGCAGCGTAGCCGGTAACAATAGCCAGAGGGTCAGGATAGGAGACAGCAACGTAGTCGGTAACAATAGCCAAAGGGTCAGGGTTGGAGATAGCAGCGTAGTCGGTATCAATAGCCAAAGGGTCAGGATTGGAGATAGCAGCGTGGCCGGTATCAATAGCCAAAGGGTTATAACAGGAATCAGGAGAGAACAACAATGTAGCTCTTAACAGCACAATTACTGAGCACTGAATGATTCTCAGTGCTCATTTTTAAATCTACCACCAGAGGTCGCCCTTCCCCCTGTACGTGCTGACGGTGGTGTGTGTTCCCCGCCCTCTCCATTCAGGAATGAATAAGGAGAGGTGGGGGCGCGCGCGCACGCTCTTTGAGACCGGCATCGTGGCAGGATCTGTGAGAGCGGCGGCGTGAGAGCTGGTACCCGCAGTCAGCGGGTACTCAGGTGAGTGACTGCGCTGGGGGGGTTCTCCGTGGACCCTGACAGTACCCCCCCTGAGGGGAGGCCTTCCGACTCTAGAAGGTCCTGGGCGGTTCGGATGACAACGATGGAAAGCAGAGATGAGGTCGGGAGCATGGACTTCGTGAGCTGATTCCCATGAATCTTCATTGGGGTCATACCCTTTCCAGCGGATCAAGTACTGGAGGCGACCATAATGTCGTCGTGAGTCCAGAATCTCCTCCACCTCATATTCTTCAATGTCATCAATCAGGACAGAAGCGGGAGGATCAGGTTGTCTGTTAGGAAAGGGATTCTCCTTCCATGGTTTTAGGAGACATACGTGAAAAACAGGGTGAACAGACATGGTGTCTGGCAATTCGAGTTCCACCACCAAAGGGGAAATGAGACGACAGATACGAAAAGGTCCTATGTACCTTGGGCCCAACTTCTTAGAGGGACAGTTGAGATGGAGGTGTTTGGTTGATAGCCAGACCATGTCGCCCATATGATATATTGGGGCTTCAGTACGGTGATCTGCAAAACGTTTGTGTTGTTGTTGAGTCTTTTGTAGTGTCTCGCGAAGGGTTTCGAATGTTCTGGTGAGTTTGCAAACGTGTTCGGATACTGAAGGAACAGCACGTGAAATGGGAGAGCCCGGAAGCATCGCAGGATGGAATCCATGATTGGCATAAAAGGGGACATCTTAATGGAGCGATGAGCAAACTCGGCTAAAGGTAGGTAATGGTCCCAATCATCTTGGAGATAGGAAGTGAAGCAGCGCAGGTACTGTTCCAGAGTTTGATTTGTGTGTTCCGTCTGGCCGTTACTCTGTGGGTGGAATGCCGTAGATAGGGACCGCTGAATGTGTAACTGTTCGCAGAAAGCCCTCCAAAAATGGGAGGTGAATTGGGAGCCGTGATCCGTTACTATTCTCGTGGGTAAGCCGTGAAGGCGGAAGATTTCATGTATGAACAGTGCGGCTGTCTCGGTGGCGGAAGGGAGATGGTTAAACGGGAGGAAGTGCGCCATCTTCGTAAAGCGGTCGACCACAACCATGATCGTAGTCTGATTATTGGAAGACGGTAAATCATTAATAAAATCTGCTGTAATATCAGTCCAGGGTCCCGAAGGAATAGGAAGGGGTTGTAAGAGACCAGCTGTCTTTTGATGGATCTCTTTGGAGCGGGCACAGGTACCACAGGAGTTCACGAAGGATATTACATCTTTTTTCATCTCGGGCCACCAGAAGGAGCGCTGGATCAGATCGAGAGTTTGTTTGATGCCCCCGTGACCAGCAGCGGGAGTGTCGTGAAATGACTGTAAAATCTGTAAACGATCCTCAGGTGGAACATAAATAAAGTTTTTGTAAAGATAAAAACCCTGTTCATGATGCAATCCGGGAATCTCAGGTGGGCTAGTTCTGCTAGAATGTTGGCGTACTCAATCCCAAACCGAATGAGTTACAGGCAAAAAGTGGTTAGAGGATAGAACGGTATCCTGATCTGGCGGAGCTGCTGCAGGAAGTTCATGCATTCTGGCAGGGAGTCTGCCTTGGTGTTGCGAGAACCCGGACGGTAGGTAATATGTAACGGAAATCGGGTAAAAAATAAAGACCACCTGGCTAGCCGTGGTTGCAAACGTCTGGCGGATCAAAGATATTCTAGGTTTTTATGATCTGTGAAGACCGTAATAGGGTGAAGGGCCCCTTCGAGGAGATGTCGCCACTCCTCCGGTGCAAGCTTTATAGCTAACAATTCCCGTTCGCCGATGCAATAGTTTCTCTCGGCTGGTGTGAGAGTCCTTGAGAAGAAAGCTACTGGGTGCAGTTGGCTGTCAACGTCCTGTCGCTGGGAAAGGATGGCACCGACGGCGGTGTCAAATGCGTCAACCTCCAGTGTATAGGGTCTTTGAGAATCCGGTAATTGGAGTATGGGGGCGGAAGAAAATTTCTTTTTTAGGTGATCGAAGGCTTTCTGAGCCGCTTCGGTCCAGTTAAATCTTTGTTTCTTTGATGAGAGCGCGGTAATAGGTTGTATTATGTAGGAAAATTTACGAATAAATTTACGATAAAAATTAGCAAAACCAACAAACCGTTGGACACCCTTACGGTCTGTAGGAGCTGACCAGTTGAGAATTGCCGAGACTTTCTTTGGATCCATCTCAATACTGGTTGGGGATAGTAGATACCCGGGGAATTCAATTTTTTGCACTTCGAACACACACTTTTCTAATTTAATATATAGTCCGTGTTTTCTTAAACGAGACAATACTTGACACACATGCTTCCGATGCTCCTCTAGTGATGGAGAGTACACCAATATGTCATCTAAGTACACTATTACAAAATGATCTAGGATGTCGTGGAATATATCATTTACAAAGTGTTGAAAGGTGGCTGGAGCATTGCATAGGCCAAACGGCATCACTAGATATTCAAAATGTCCGTAGCGACACCGAAAAGCCGTTTTCCACTCGTCATCCTTCCGTATTCTGACCAGATTGTATGCCCCACGGAGGTCCAGCTTGGTGAAGATTTTGGCAGAACGCACATGCTCTAATAACTCCGAGATTAAGGGTAACGGGTAGCGATTCTTCACCGTGATGTTATTGAGTTCCCGGTAGTCGACACAGGGACGCAAACCCCCATCTTTCTTGTGTACAAAGAGGATGCCGGCTCCCGCAGGTGAAGCGGAAGGACGTATAAAACCTTTTGCCAGGTTATCCTTTATGTATTCTTTTAATGAGACGAGTTCTGGCTCTGAGAGGGGATAGATACGGCCGAAGGCGATAGCCGCACCTGGCAAAAGGTCGATAGGACAATCATACGGTCTGGAGGGGGGAAGTTTATCGGCACTTTTCTTCTCGAAGACATCTTTGAATTGATAATAAGGAAGGGGAATTCCTTGTAAAAGCATAACTTGTGTGTGGCAGATGGATTCAGTCTTTATGCAACGGATGGTGCACTGAGTGGAAGTAAATTGAAGCACACCAGTCTCCCAGTTGATACAAGGATTATGCTTCCTAAGCCATGGGAGGCCCAGGATAATAGGTGATACCGGAGAGGGAGCAACGTCGAATTGGATGGTCTCGATATGGCCGATCCCTATTTGGAGGGTCAAAGGGATGGTCTCCCTGACAATAAGGCCAGTCTTAAGAGGGCTTCCGTCCACCAGTTGGATAGAGACAGGGTTTTTCTTGTAACGCGTAGGGATGTTCAAAATCTGAAGTGTCTTGGTGTCAATGAAGTTTCCGCTGGCGCCGGAATCTATCATGGCTGGGAGACGGGCCTCTCCTTTAATCCACTGCAACGATACAGAAATGGATAGGTGAGGTGATAGACAAGGATTTCTTCCAGAATTAACATGAAACAGGGTGGTTGGTTTCTTACCCGGAGTATAGCGGTTACGGGTTCTACAGTCTTTGTAGGTATGGCTGGGTCTGCCACAGTACATACAGAGGTTCAGGGCTCTGCGACGTTCTTTTTCTGCAGCTGAGAGTGGTCCTCGAATTATGCCAATCTGCATGGGTTCCTCTGTAGAAGGAGGAGAGGGTGCCCTGGGAAGGGTACGTACAGGTGTCCAGCTAGAAGACGTGGCTTGTCGCTCGGATCACCTCTGCCGGAGCCTTCTATCAATTTGTGTGGCCAGGCACACAAACTCTTCCAAAGAGGACGGAACAGAAGTGCGGGTTTATGGCCTCCTTTATGGCCTCCGATAAACCCCAGCGAAATTGGTCGTGGAGTGCTGGTTCGTTCCAGTTAGACTCTAAGGCCAGACGCCGAAACTCTGCGATGTATTCCTCTACTGGGCGCTGGCCTTGTTTCAAGGTACGTATAGTAGTAGCAGCAGAGGACATTCTGAAGGGGTCCTCATAGAGGGAATCCAGAGCTTCACGGAAGGAATGCCAAGAGTCCAACAGTGGGCTATTACTGTGTAAAAGATGGTGTGCCCAGAGTTGAGGTTCACCAGAGAGTAAGGCTATAGCAGTATGTACTTTGATGTAGTCGGTAGGGTAGGTCCGGGATTTAAGGCGAAACAGGATCTCACAGGACGTGATGAAAGCACGATAGGCCTTATGATCTCCTGAAAACCGTTCCGGTAATGGGATTTGGGGTTCAAGGGCTGAAGCGCCCTCAGCGACTGGGGGTGCTGACGTAGAAGGAGTAGGTGGAACTTGCTCGGTAGGTGCACTCATTTGTAACTGCAGGTGAGGCACCTGTTGCCGTAGATTCTGTTGGTCAGCCCGCAGATCCTGGAGCGTCTGTTGAAAACCGGTCAACTGCTGTGTAAGGGCAGCGATAGTGTCAACTAATCCAGCGGGTTCCATGACAGGCTCAGTTATTATGTCAGGATCAAGGTGAGGAACCCGATATGCAGGAAAACCCAGCAAAGTCCAAATCAAACCGAAGGTTTAGCAGCGTAGCCGGTAACAATAGCCAGAGGGTCAAGATAGGAGACAGCAACGTAGTCGGTAACAATAGCCAAAGGGTCAGGGTTGGAGATAGCGTAGTCGGTATCAATAGCCAAAGGATCAGGATTGGAGATAGCAGCGTGGTCGGTATCAATAGCCAAAGGGTTATTAACAGGAATCAGGAGAGAACAACAATGTAGCTCTTAACAGCACAATAACTGAGCACTGAATGATTCTCAGTGCTCATTTTTAAATCTACCACCAGAGGTCGCCCTTCCCCCTGTACG
This sequence comes from Spea hammondii, assembly GCA_029215755.1. Classification (NCBI taxonomy): domain Eukaryota; kingdom Metazoa; phylum Chordata; class Amphibia; order Anura; family Pelobatidae; genus Spea; species Spea hammondii. Next base: position 25,497,892 of record JARDYJ010000009.1, on the reverse strand, counting down.
TGCTGACGGTGGTGTGTGTTCCCCGCCCTCTCCATTCAGGAGTGAATAAGGAGAGGTGGGGGTGCGCGCGCGCTCTTTGAGACCGGCATCGTGGCAGGAGCTGTGAGAGCGGCGGCGTGGGAGCTGGTACCCGCAGTCAGCGGTTACTCAGGTGGGTGACTGCGCTGGGGGGTTCTCCGTGGACTCTGACACAAACACATATTTCTCTGGTTTGGCGTATAATCCATTTACTCTTAGTCGCATCAATACTTTAGACACATGTTCTCTATGTGTTTGTAAAGAGGAGGAGTATATCAGGATATCATCCAAGTATATCACCACGAATTGATCCAACATGTCTCTGAAAATGTCATTCATAAAGTGTTGAAAAGTGGCGGGTGCATTACATAAGCCGTATGGTATCACCATATACTCGAAGTGCCCATATCATGATCTGAATGATGTCTTCCACTCATGACCTTTTTTGATACGAACCAGATTGTATGCTCCTTTTAAATCAATCTTTGTAAATACTGATGCTGAGCGAACGCGTTCCATCAACTCCTGTATTAAGGGTAAGGGGTATCTGTTTTTTACAGTTACATTGTTCAGTTCTCTGTAATCCACGCAAGGTCTTAATCCACCGTCTTTCTTTGGTACAAAGAATATACCTGCTCCAGCAGGAGATGTGGAGGGTTGTATAAACCCTTTGGCAAGATTTTCATCTATGTATTCCTTGAGGGTGATGAGTTCTGGTTCAGACATAGGATAAATTCTACCGAATGGAATGGGTGCACCCGGAAATAGTTCTATGGGACAATCATATTCCCTGTGCGGTGGAAGACAGTTTGCTCCCTTCTTTTCGAATACATCTGAGAATTCGTGGTAATGAGATGGAATCTTGGGAACGGGTAGAGAACTGTAGTCGTGAGCCACATTGATAGACATAGAGGAGTTGCGATAAACAGAACCTTTATTAGCACCGAAGCGAACAGAGCCCTTCTCCCAATTGACAACAGGATTATTGGTTCTTAACCAGGGGAGTCCCAATATGACATGGAAAACTGGAGAAGGAACCAAACACAATATCCTCACTATGATCAGGAGAAATATACATGCGTAGTGGTATAGTCTCTTGGGTGATAGGACCTGTCTTCAGAGGGCTTTTGTCTACTAGTTGAATGGATATCGGGTGGTTTTCTTCCGGGTGGTGATTCCAAGACGTTGAATGAGCTTGGCATCCAGTATATTGCTGCTGGCCCCTGAATCAATCATAGCTGCCAAGGCGAGGGTTCTTTCTTCCCACTGTAAGGATATGGAAAGGGACAGATGGTTTGAGAAATGTGGAGGTCTTTTGCTGGTATAGGGAGAAAACAAGGGTTTGAGCTTACCCTTTGTAGAACGTGCTTTAGTTCTGCATTCATCGACGTAATGGCCCTTGCCGCCACAGTAAAGACACAGATCAAGATTAGTACAACGCTCTCTTTCCGCTGTGGATAGAGGACCTTTGATGAGGCCCAATTGCATGGGTTCTTCAGGAGGTTCCTTAGGACTTGTCTTTATGGGGGGTCGCAGGGTAGACCATGAAGATGAAGGAGTTGTAAGCCATTCCGCCTTTCTTTCTCGTAATCTCCTATCAATCTGAATGGAGAGTTTGGCAAATTCATCGAGGGAATTTGGAATGCTGGTGTGAGCCAATTCGTCTCTGATGTTATCAGATAACCCCAACCGGAATTGATCATTCCATGTGGTTTCCATGGAAACACGTCGGAATTCAGCTATATATTCTTCCACTGGTCTTTTTCCTTGCTTGAGGGCTCTTAATGTACTGGTAGCAGAGGTGATCCTAAAAGGGTCTTCATATAGAGCGTCCATGGCTTGGCGGAAAGAAGCCCATGTCTCCTATATAGGACTGTTGCTATGCAGTAGATGGTGGGCCCAGAGCTGGGGTTCTTCTGCCAACAAAGCAATGACCGTGTGAATTTTAATATAGTCTGAAGTATACGTTCTTGGTTTCAAATTAAACATTATTTGGCATGATGTCATGAACGTGGTGTATTTCTTGCGGTCACCAGCAAATTTTTCAGGCATAGGTATTGGTGGTTCAGGGGCTGTAAAAAGAAAGGCATGATTGACAACTAACTGTATGCCAATGAAGTGAAATGGTGTTATGATGCAGAGATCCAATGGGCAAAGCCTCTCTATACAAGACCTTAAAATGGTCTCAAACATTAATGGAGATTCTTCTCTGCAGAGCACATGGCAAATCAGTTAGGACATTTGGTCACCTTCCACTCCCTCCCCCAGTGCAATGTCCTTTCCCTTTTCTATCACCTTGGTCTCTAAGGGTCACTGGAGAAGATAGGTTACCAGGGGAGTGTCCAGCAGAAGGAGGACTTATTGTGTTTATAAAGTCCTGCCAACTCTCTCTCTTTCTCTCTCTCTCTCTCTCTCTCTCTCTGAGTCTGCGTGGAGATGATCACAAGGGAGTGGTAATTGTATCACGTGTGTACAGGCTTATCCTGCTGTTTCTTTGTTATTTCCATTCAATCAATGAATAGATAGTTTGGTAACAGCATATACTAACTTATAGTAATTTGTATATGTATTATTGTTAATTGCAGAAAACAAGGAGTGTGGACTCTGACTTTACACTCAATAGTTAGTGGTTATTGATAGCATAACAGTGTATATATATATATATTCATACATTAAATGTTATTCAGTAATCACAGTAAGATACAGACACGTTTTTATAGTTATAACATTTGGCGAGCCAGGTAATTATTTTTTACCACTTTTTGCTCACTTGCAAGGGGGGACAATCCAGTTTTCTCCAGATACAAGTGAGCTAAAAGGGACAAAATAACCGAATCGATTTTGTTTTATTTGTTGGGAGCGTTTTCTGCAATACGTCTCAGCCAAGACGTGAGAGATCCTAAGAGGCAACCAGAGTGAGACGCAATTAGTAAGCCGGACATCATTTCTGGTGGATCGTGTTTTATCCAGACCGAGGATTCAAAGTGGGGTGCACACCATTTGATTGCCTGCAGTCTGAAGACAAGTCGTGTGAGTAAATTATAATTTGTTTTTTGATATATAAGAATGGAAATTGTAGCACAGTATGCAGAAGGTAGCACTTTTGACCCATTAATGATGGAAAATGAAAATGAATTTAAACAAAATCAATACCTTTTGATTGCAATGTGAGAAAGATAATTGCAGAGTAGACAATAAGAAGTGGTGCCTGAATAAAGATAGACTGAAAATCCAGAACTGTATGAAGTTGCTGAAGTTATTGAGGAATCAGTTGAACCGTATACTTGTGGGGCACACTCCTGTGGCCTCCATAATAAACACCACAAGTAAATATAGTGATTGTCCAACCTGTGGATTAAATGGAGATTATGTAAACACATTAGAGGACAATTACGAAGCGAGAGGAGAGTTGATATCATCCCTTAGGACATGTTTAGCCACGCAAACCCCAGTTGCTGTATGCAGCCAGGGGGAAACATGTGTAGAAGAAGAAGAGGCACAAAGTATTGTAGAGAATGAGAACCCAGGAACAAACATAGGAAACCGTATACTGGATGATGGAATGGTGGTATTCCTGTATTAACCCCTCTTGTAACAAAGCCAGCAATACCACATTTTTTGGACCCTTTATCTGTTTCACCTAGTGTTAAAAGCAGGACATCTGCCACCCTGCAAACTGCTAAAATTCTACAGCAGCAGGATAGAGATAAGGTGATGAAACAGCTGATAAAGTTAAAGCCCCTCTTTCCCCCATATGACTGCAAAACAGATGTCCTTTCAAATATGTCCAATTTCGAATCAGCAGTTAAACAATATATGCTCTCTCCTAAAGAGGCATGTATGATGCTTAAAATGTGGGCCCCAAGCAGCATTGCATGTAGATTGAATCCACCCATAAATGGCCCTATTAATCGAGACCGAGATTGGTTTGAAGATGATAAATGGGGTACAGAGGGAGACAGATTTAGAGCTGTCTCCAAATTTGTAACAGGAGACAGAGATTTAGACATTCACTTGCTGAGATGAAGGTGAATTTACAAGATGATCCGTGGGTTTTTGCTTCCAAATTCGAGCAAGTCTATCGGCTAACCCACCACATTCCACCAGATCAAACCCCTCCTGATCTATTGCAATACCTGGTAAAAAAATTCACTTACTTAGACCCCGGAGTGCAAATGATGGCCGAGGAAAAAGATACTTTGGAAGGGGTATTGACCATCATAGGGAAGGCCAGGCAGAATTTAATGAGGAAAGGAGTCATAGGACAGTGTAAGGTTGCGATTGTAACTACCAATGAAGGGAAGCAATCTCTACCTGAGATTCCCTTCAGAGGTATTTGTTATTATTGCAATAAACATGGTCATAGACAGAAAGAATGTAGGAAGGCCAAGAGAGACCAAAGGGTGACTGAGGGATGGCATGTTAGTCCATCCCCCTCTTGGTCTGTCAAAGAAAGTGATCAAAGAGGATCTGTAAAGATGAAAAGAAATAACAGTCCTGAAAAGGCAGGTCAGGAACATCATTTTAACCCTCTGCCTAGGACCAATCTGTATGGTCCGGCGCGGGAGGCTCTGAGAATGATGGCAGTACAGGAAGCGGTTACTAATGAGCACAAACTGAAATCGGGGGATGAGGCTCCTCTAATTTTATTTTCAGATTGACTAGCACTGGACGATATGGTTCCTATTTGTAAAACATTTAGGGACCGTTCCGGACGTCCATACGTGCATGGTATTATGGCAGGACATCACACTAAGATTCTGATTGATACAGGAGCTTCAGTGACATTAACCGATCTACCATTAAGTCCTCCTTCTGGGGCGAAAAAGACATTTCTTGTAGGACTTGGTGGCTCCCAGTCTCAGGCATTTCTTATTCCACAAGTGACCTTGACTTTAAGTGCTCAGTGGAGTAAGGAAATACTGATCTGGCAAAGTAAAAACACTGAAGGTACCATACTGGGTGCAGATGTAATGAGAACAGAAGGAATGCTGGTAGACCTTTGCAATAATGTTTTGTGGAGAGATATGCAAAACCTGTGTTCTCTATTAGGAATACAGCAGAGATTTCATATACCATATCATCCCCAGTCATCCGGTATAGTGGAAAGAATGAATCGTACTCTGAAGTCCAGGTTATCTAAAATGCTGGTACAATATGGCAAATCATGGGTTAACCATCTCCCAGCAGTACTCATGGCTATCACAGCTACACCCTCTAATGCCACTAGGTCCTCTCCATATGAATTAATGACAGGGAGAAAAATGGCACTAGGCCATCCAGGTGAACCACAACTTTCAACTCCACTGAGAGAATCTGTATCTAGAGACCAGTATCTCTCCCAAATTCAGGAGCAATTAAACTCATTGCTTCACTTTGCTGCCTCCAATATGGCCCCAACAGATTGTAAAATGTTATCCACACCTCAAACTCTGTTTGAAAAGGGGGGATTGGTAATGATTAAAAATTTTCAGAAAAATTCTCCCTGGGATGCAAATTGGGAAGGGCCCTATGTAATTCGAGACACACCAGGCACAACAGTTCTACATGTACAGAGGTCTAACCCCAAAAAGGCCAGAAGGCAGCCTTGATATAAGTGGGTGCATGTAGATCAGTGTAAATTATATAAAGGGACTTGTGCTCCAGATACAGAGTTAACTGCTAAGGATTGATGCTTCTGCTTGATCTTTTTAGGTAAATCAATTTTATTGTTTTAACATGTCAAACGAAGAAGGGTACAGGAAGAAAAGGGTTAAGAGGGAGAGCAACATCAGAGTTGATGATCCAGCATGATACAGTACGGTATGATACATACAGCCATTGTGTGACCGATGGTGGACACGAACATAGGTCATTGTTGTGATCATTACAGGAGGATATAACGTTCTGCAGTGCACCATGGTCTGCCTGGCGTTACAACATTACAATTCGATACACTACAGTCAACCACGATGATACATAACCAATAGGAACAGGTAGTGTCGTAACATGAAAATGGCGCGGGCCGCGAATCTGCATGGAGCGCCAGCGTCCAAGTTAATACAGAGTGGTGCAGTACATACAGGTACAATGTGATACAAATGTCACAGGCGCAATGATAAAGTGAAGGTATAACAAGCTGTGGAGCACTGCGATTCATGAGGTGAAAGGACTAGATCCAGCGGATTACGTTGCAAAATAAATAAATAAATAAATAAATAAATAATAATAAAAGGGGGGGGAGGGGAGGGCAAGGGTAAACACATCAGGTGAGGTTATGGGGGATAGACAATGAAGTCAAGAAGGTAGGTGGGAACGATCCAAGCGCAATCGGATGCATTCAGGGTTGTGTGAGAAGAGCCCGCAGTGAGGCGGACGACAGATAAGACAGCCAGCTCGCCCATACACCCGTGTACTTGTCCATTTTATCGTTAGACATATGAATGAGCTCCTCCATGACTCGTATCTCCTCTACGCGGGATACCCAAAGGCGCAGGGAAGGGGCCTCTGTGCGTTTCCAGAATAATGGAATTAAGCTACGGGCCGTATTGAGAAGATGACGCAGCACTGTAGTTTTAACCAGGGTCTGTGAGGGCCCACCGTACAGAAGAAGAGCAAGGCACGGGGAGAGCAGAATCAACTGACCCACCACTTCCCCTGAGCCTCGAAATACGCCTTGCCAGAATGGTTGGAGACTGCTGCAGCCCCACCAAAGATGTAGGTAAGTACTGGGTTCCGCGCCACATCTCCAGCAGGAGGATCCCTTGAAAGAACCTAGCAAGAGTCACAGGGGTCCTATACCACATCGCCAACAGTTTGTAGGCTGTTTCCTGCATGCTGGTTGCTATTGAGCATTTATGTGCCAATGCGCAAACCCCATCCCACTGTGGTTCAGTCAGAGTCTCACCCAGGGCGGCCTCCCAGGAGCCAGCAAACCTCGGCGGTGAGGAGAGGTCTGCTGCCATCAACAGACGGTAGAGCGAAGAGACCCCACCCCTAAGCAACGAGTCGCGGCCAGCGAGCGTTTCAAAGGGTGTCAACGCTCTAGAGATGTGGTGTCTGCCCGGGATAGATGACACATATCGGGTAAGTTGGGCATATCGGAAGCGTTTTAGCAGAGTGAGCTCCGTGCCAGGAATTGCGCGGTCGATAGGGAGGATGGCACTCTGACCCAGATAGGGGTCAGAGGAGAGGGGAAGGAGGTGAGAGTCCCACCCACATACCGCAAGCGCCACACCATCAACGTGGCGCGGACAAAAGGATTCTCTGTCTCGGAGGAATGGAGAGCCCCCGGGCGGATCCCCAAACAAGATGACAGAGGGACCTGCGTAGTGGCCTGTTCCAGTGAGATCCAGAGCTTAGCGGGTGGAGCGAAGCGCCATTCGAGCATGCGCAGAAGGTGAGTAGCGCGATAATACCCCCAAAAGTCCGGGAGCGCAAGGCCCCCCTTCTCTTTTGGCCGAATAAGCGTAGAGTGCCTTATTCTAGGGCTCTTGCCCTGCCAAACATACCTGATGATTAGGGAACGAAGTTCTGAGAAGAACTCCCTCGGGATGGAGACAGGGAGTGACTGAAAAAGGTAGAGGACTCGTGGGAGAACGTTCATTTTGAGCACGTTAACTCTACCGTGCCAAGAGACATAGGGGAAGGACCAACGTCGCAGGTCAAGCCGTATCTGCGCCAAGATCCTAGGGAAATTCTCCCGATAAACCATTCTCAAGTCACTGGGAATCCAGGTCCCCAAGTATCGCAAGCTACCCTGACACCACTTATAACCGAATGACCCCCTAACCGCCCGCGCCTCATCAGGGGATAACGAGACGTCTAGAAGCTCGGACTTATCCGTATTGATTTTAAAATTAGAGAGCGACCCGTAAAGCCGCAGCTCCTCCTGCAGGACCGGTAGGGAAATCCTGGGTTGAGTCACCGTGAATAACAGGTCCACAGCGTAGGCCGACACCTTGTATGTGTGTCCCGAGCAAAGCAAACCGTGGATATCTCGATTGTCGCGGATCGACTGCAAAAGAGGCTCCAAGGTCACAGCGGGGATAGGGGGCAACCCTGCCGGGTGCCATTGTGAATGGTGAAGGGCTTAGTGAGAGCGCCATTTATGCGGATACGCGCAGAAGGGGCAGAGTACAAGGCCGCAATCCAAAGAAGCCATGATTGGCCAAAGCCGAAGACCCGCAGGGTCTGCAACATGAAGTCCCATGCGACCCTGTCAAAGGCCTTCTCCGCATCAGTTGACAGGAGGAGGAGCCTCTGACCAGTCACCCAGGCCAAATGAACCGAAGCCAGTCTGGTCCGGGTGAATTAAGGAGCCTAAGACAACTTGAAGTCTAGTGGCGAGGATTTTCGCGAAGAGCTTCACATCAGTATTTAAGAGGGAAATGGGCCTATAGCTTTGACAGAGTGCCAGGTCTCTTCCCTCCTTAGGCAGAACGGAGATCGTTGCCATGAGGGAGTGGGGATGTAAGGGGCTCCCACTTTGGACTCCATTAAGCATGGACGTGAAGGGTCCCTGCAAGTGCTCCCAAAACGCCTTGTAGTACCTGAGAGTCAGCCCATCCGGGCCGGGAGCCTTACCAGAATGCATAGTCTTCACGGCAGCCCCAACTTCGTCACCTGAGATTTCGCGGTCAAGGTTCCCCATTTGCTCCGCCGTGAGTTTGCGGCGAACACGTGTCGCCAGGTAATCCCTAATGAGAGACCCCCTCTGGGCATCCGTGTTAGCTCCAGGGAGATGATAGAGCATTTGGTAATACTGACAAAAGGAGTCAGCAATGTCGGCGGGAGAGCAGGAGGTCAGTCCCCGGGGCGTCCGGATTTTGCTAATATAAAGTGATTGCTGTCTAGCTTTTAGAGCCCTCGCAAGCATTCGCCCGCTCTTATTGCCAAACTCATAATAGTGAGCCTTAGAGTACAAAAGAGATTTCTGAATTTTATAGTTAAGCAACGTGCTGAGACGCTTTCGCAAGAGTAAAAGTTCCTGATAGTCATCCTCATCACCTGATTGTTTATGAAGCGATTCCAAGGCAGCTATGCGATTCGAGCAGTGGCGACTCTAGAAACAATATATAGGGGGGGCACACAAGATATCACAGTCAAACTGGGGGGGCATTCATAATTTCCAAAAGTAATGTGCTATGGAATTATACTTTTGTTATTGGGCTAAAATAATACGTGATCATTCAACATGGGAAGCCTGAAGCCACAATTGAGTGCGACTAATCCTTGAAATAAATATTATAACACAATAAATAACTTTTCCACTAAATGATTTCAGGGCCTTGAACGTTTTGTCCCCTGAAGTCACTACAACTTCAGGAGGGCATTTTATCTCTGGATAAATATAAATTAAATAATTCCTACTGTAAGTTAAGTGCCAGATGACCAAACACACACACCAACACAGGCTCTGTCACACCAACACTCAGACACACACACCAGGACAGGCTCTGCGACACAGACACCCACACACATCAGGACAGGCTCTGCCACACCCACATCCAAACACACACACACAAGGACAGGCTCTGACACACTGACACCCAAACACACACCCTAGGACAGGCTCTGCCACACTGACAACTGAACACACACACCAGGACAGGCTCTGCCACACCAACACCCAAACACACACCAGGACAAGCTCTGCCACACCAACACCTATACACACACACCCGAGGACAGGCTCTGCTACACTGATAACCAAAAACACACAAACAGCAGGACACAATCTACGTCACAGACGTCTACATCAGGATGGATTTTTCACACTGCATTGTCGTTTATACCCCCCTTAGTGTTTTTGCCCCTTGTGTATTGATGCCTCTGCTGCCCATATATATATTAATATTAGCCCCAGTTGCCGATAGCAGGTATAGATCAACACATTAACACACAAACCGAGCTTTACATGTATAGATCAACTGATATTCACTTGTGATCTCAGCACTGAAGGTATATATCAAATAAACAGAATCAGACATACAAATCCTGTATTTGCAGGTATAGATCAAATAAATACATGGAAACAGCATTGCAGGTATTAATCAACTGAATAAGACATACAAACCCTGTATTTTCAGGTATACATAAATAATGTATGGAAATATATAGATATGGCTCTACAGAATAACGCAAAAACCCAGCTTTGCAGGCATAGATCAACTGGAATTCACATAAAAACACGTCATTAAAAGGTATATTTAAAACCCCCTAAATTACAGGCATAGATCACAAGTTGCGTCCACACTGCCCACACAGCAATCACACTCCTATCATACCAAGGCAACCAGTAAATGCTGGTACCTAGGTAAGATGGGACTGTGCTTGCTGTGATTGCTGTTAGCAATCACACTCCTATCATGCCAGGTCAGCCAGTACATGATGGTACAGGGTGGCTGTAAGTGATGTGTAGACCCCATACTGCTGGCAGCATCAATACACAAGGGGGCAGCTAGCTAGGTTTCAGCATGTACTGGCTGACTTGGCATGATAGGAGTGTGATTGCTAACAGCAATCAAAGTCCCATTATGCCTAGGTTCCAACACTTACACATCCAACCAGTAAATGCTGGAACTAGGCATGATGGGACTGTGATTGCTGTTAGCAATCACACTCCTATCATGCCAAGTCAGCCACTACATGCTGGTACAGGGTGGCTGTAAGTGATGTGCAGACCCCATACTGCTGGCAGCATCAATACACAAGGGGACAGCTAGCTAGGTTTCAGCATGTACTGGCTGACTTGGCATGATAGGAGTGTGATTGCTAACAGCAATCAAAGTCTTATCATGCCTAGGTTCCAGCACTTACACATCCAACCAGTAAATGCTGGAACCTAGGCATGATGGGACTGTGATTGCTGTTAGCAATCACACTCCTATCATGCCAAGTCAGCCAGTACATGCTGGTACAGGGTGGCTGTAAGTGATGTGCAGACCCCATACTGCTGGCAGCATCAATACACAAGGGGGGCAGCTAGCTAGGTTTCAGCATGTACTGGCTGACTTGGCATGATAGGAGTGTGATTGCTAACAGTAATCACAGTTCCATCATGCCAAGGTTCCAGCACTTACACATCCATGCTATCACACACACATTCATTCATATACTCATTCATTCACAGATTAATTCCCTCAATCACCCATACCCATTCAAACACCCTCCCCACCCCCTTACCTGCACTGCAGCTCCTCGATGCCGCTGACAGACTTCAGCAGGGGGCGCGGCCTCCCTCTGCCTTCTCTGCTAGCTTCCGCTTCCTCTTTGCAGTACAGAAGACCCTCCCACAGGTAAGTAGCAGGGCTCGAGGTGCGGCCCAAGTAAGATCGGTTGCCCTGGCTGCCGATCTTACGCGGGCCGCACCCTCTCTCTCCTCCACATAAAAAAAAAAAAAAAGACGGGATTTAAAGTCGCATTGCGACTTTATTCCAATTTCGGCAGGGGGGCAACAGGGGGGGCAAGGATTAACCTAGGGGGGGCAATTGCCCCCCCTTGCCCCCCTGTAGCGACGCCACTGGATTCGAGAGATCTGTGATCTCTTGGGTTCTCATTCGCTTAATCTGGGTGGTTTTGCTGATGAGAAACCCTCAAATAGTGCATTTATGGGCCTCCCAAACCGAGGAATGGCCCACTCCAACACCCGTGTTTTCCGAAAAATATAGTTGTAATCGTTCGGAAATCTCACGCTTCACTTCGTCGTCTGCAAGTAAGGATTCATTAAAGCACCAGGAGGTAGAGGTGGGATGGAACAGTCGTGCCCGAATACACAGGGTGACAGGCGAATGGTCCGAGAGCCCCGCCACCCCGATTGTGCAGCTCAGCGTTGACCCCATTTGGTAATGCTCCATTAGGAACAGGTCTATCCTGGAGTACGTTCGGTGGGGAGCAGAGAAACAGGTATAGTCTCTGCCCTCCGTATGGAAGGCCCTCCAACAGTCGACCAAGTTATGCCGTCGGAGAATAGAGTTGAAGTGTTCGAGATGGGACTGCGACAAGCCGGGGGCACCTGAAGTGGTGTCAACCCGGGGATCGGGAGGGATGTTAAAATCGCCACCTAGGATCAGCGCACCCTGCCTGAACTCCATCAGGACCCGAAGAATACGTGAGAGCGCAGAGCATTGTCTGCGGTTGGGTAAGTATACGGAGGCGAAAGTGAACATCTGATCATTTATTGTACCCTTGAGGAACGTGTATCGACCATCAGGGTCCTCTCGGATGTCAAGCATTTGAAAGGGAACCCGGCGGGAGATCAGAATGGCAGTGCCTCGAGATTTAGAGGACGTGTAATTACTTGTGTACACATGGGGATACAACGAGTCGCGAAGTGTCGGGGCATGGGATCCTCTGAAGTGGGTCTCTTGCAACAGCACCACCGAGGGGGAAGTCCGACAGAGCTCCCTGAACAACCGGGAACGCTTCTCCGGGGTGTTAAGGCTCGTTACCACCAAAGGGGAAGGGCGAAAGGATGTACCCAGAGTGGGCATGGTGAAGGAGTGTTAAAACACAAATTAGACAACAGAAGAGGGGCAACAAAAGGATAGGTAGGGGCGGTAGGAGGAGAGAGGAAGAAAAAAAAAAAAAAAAAAGGGGGGGGTGTGAGAAGGGTAGGAAAGAAAGTGTCCCGACCGAATAAGGTCGGGAAGCTCAAAACGAGCAATCAGCAGCAGGTGTCGGGAAGAGCGGAGGCAAGGTCTACGGAGTTTAGCCGAGACCAACCGCTCCGGTAGAGTCCCGAACTGCCAGGGCTTTAATGGAAGCCGTGCCCGGAGTGACCTCCTTCAGAGTCCCCGGGAACCCAGTCTCCAGGAGAAAAACCAAGAAGGGGAGAATCACAGTGCTCCACAACGTACGCCCAGTTACATATGAACAATGCATGTGACCATCCGATGGAAGCGGAAAAAGGGGTCGCCAGAGCCCCCCAACAGTGAAATAGAAGCTCATGTCCCGACTCAAGAGCAGTGTGGCAACCAACCTGAGTAACAGCAGACACCCGTCCAGCCATGGGAGGGGAGCGTGTGGTCAGTCTCCACTGCCAGGTGCCAGTGGAGAGCGTCTAGGGACGCCAGAAGGACTGGAAACCGACCTGGGTGCAGGATTAAGCTACTGGGACTATCAGTGAGGAGTAAACAAACAGAAAAGCTCCAAACGAGAAGCTCCCAGTCAATGAGTGATGCCCCAGAGGTCTAATCGAGTATATCTGGTTATGTAATGGGGGACCTAATCAGTGGCGTTGTCGGCAGTAGCAGTGGGCCCCACATAGTAGATCAGTAATAGCATACAAACCCATGACACAGCAAATACATAGTACAGAAGACTCAGAGTTAATGAAGCCAGCAAACATATCCCAGTAAACAGGCGAGTTAACGACTCCTGCAACAAGTAACAGGTAGATCGCAGAAGTAACCGAGTAACCTAAATAGGTCAAAATGCTGCAGGGAGTTTAAGAAAAATAATAACAGTGTTAGTGACCCGCGGAACCATCCACTATGGAGCGAGTATCTCTATCAACAGAGTGCTTCCAGAAGAAAGAAAAAAAAAACAAAAAAAAAACCACACACATATATAGTTATAAAAGGAGGTTTGTATGCGGTATGCGGTATGCGCTGTAAACTGGAAACTAATTAGATGAATCAGGGGTGCCACCCCCACAAGCCGAGGACCAAAGCTAAATGTAGTGGAGTGGATGTAATGGGGAACGTGTATGGAGCGGGGGGGAGAAAAGAAAATAAATAAATAAATAAATAAATAAAATAAATTAAGTATAGATACATATATATATATATATACATATATATAAAAGAAGGGTTGTACGCGATATGCGCTGTAAACCGCAAACTAGTTATAGGAAGCAGGGGTCCCACCTTCACAAGCTGAGAACTGAAGCTAAATGTAAAGAAGTGTATGCAATAGGGTACGTGTATGAAATGGGGGGGGAGAAAATAAATAAATAAATAAATAAATTAAAAAGGGGGGAATATAAAGCGGTAACCAACTAGTCCCACGATACTACCACCACCCCCTGGCCCCATAGAATCTAGTTAATACATGACAATGTTATGCAAAGAATACCGCAGCTGACGACACCGCATCTGAATCAGTGGCCGCAGAAAAGACCACGTGGGTATGGCAGCAGGAGGGAAGTCAAATTAAGGGTCCCATGCATCCTACGCGCCGAGGCCCACAAACGTACAGTTGAGTGCGGTCCGAGGGTAGCCGAGGCAGTCAGTACAAGAGCGTGATGACCCGAGACATCAGGAACATGCGGAGGGCAAGACCCAGAATACCGTCCTTGAGGAGCAGTGCGAGTAGTCATCTTATGGGAACCGGATTGTGCGTGCGGCTGAAAATGAGCGTCCACAAGCGGAGGTTTGTGTCAACCGCTATCTTGAATAGAGGACGGTCCCCGTCTGTGTGTATGGATGTATGTTGCAGTGGAGAAGGAGTGTCCAGCGGATGCGGTAGTCGACTCTCGTAGGGCCACAGTATCACCGAAACAGAGTATAGCCCAATAGGTGACAGAGTTGAGAAAAAAAAAAAAAAAAAAAATATTTAATATGGATGCACTCAGATGTGTAGTGTGTAAGCGGAGATATCCGTGGGAGGTAGCTCTGGGCCGGTCAGCCCTTCATTCTTCGTGTGTGAAGGCAGAATATCTACCATCAGCTACTTCTCCCATGCGTCGAGCCCGTGGGCGTCGAGTAGCTTGCGGTTCCCGGGGGGCCGAACCGGGGGCAAGGAGCCAGTTTTCCACTTGAGGCGTGGGGATCCCCAACAATCTAGCCACCGGCTCGACATCTCCAGGCTGTTTCACAAAATGTGTCGTGCCAGCATGCGGAATTATCAGCTGAAAGGGGAATCCCCAGCGGTAGCGAATGCCTCTATCACTCAGGAGGGTCGTCAAAGGCCGCAGCGCGCGTCTATTACGCAGGGTTATTGAGGAGAGGTCCTGGAAGAGCGATACCGTATGACCCTCAAATTTGAAGGTGCGGGAATTACGGGCTTGTGCCATGATTTCTTCTTAAGGAGAAAGTCTGGCAGGCAACAAATCACATCCCTGGGTGGGTCTGAGGGCCTACCTCGCGGCCGCAGGGCCCGATGGGCTCTGTCCATCCTAATGGGGGAGTCCAGTGCACGGCCCAGGATGGAGTTAAATAGTCGGGTCAGTGAGGCCCGTAGGTCTTCAGGGCCTTCTGGTTCCGGTATGCCCCGTATGTTGTGGCGCCTACCTCGATTCTCCAGGTCCTCAACCGTGCTGAGTAGGTCTGCTGTCACGGTGCGCAGCTGTGCCGTGGTCTGCCGCAGCTCTGTCAATTGGTGCACGGTGGTGTCCAGCGATGATTCAAGGTGAGTAGTGCGTCTGTCGATACCAGCGATATCTGCTCGCAGTGCCGCCACTTCCTCGTGTAACACGAGTTTCATTTCGGAGATGAGATTGCTAAAATCGGTTTTTGTGGGAAGAGATCGGAACATGTCCTGCAGAGTTGCAGCCGACGGCGCAACATCCTCCTTGGGTACGGTGCGCGGATTCTCCTCCGAGGATGATGTACTGGCAGGTGAAGGCGCCATTGCAGGAGATGGCGGCTGCGTGTCCAAGGCCGCGGGGGTCTGAAAATATTGCCGCAGAGAATGCCCAGATGACCTGGGTTGCGTGTCAGGAGCTTCATGTTGTTGAGAGGGGCGCTTCAGGCGGCCCATGGCGAATTTTGAGTGAGGATGGATGCGGATTTCTTTGGGCACGCTGAGGAGCTAAGAGCCTAAGCAGCCATCACCAAGCAAGGCAAGCCACGCCCCTGCTTGATCTTTTTAGGTGCTCGAAGTATGACAACGTGAAATAATATTCTAAGAAGAATGAAGCTCAACATCTTTCTAGTCATGTTGCATTTCCTTAAACAATTCAGGACATGTGAATCCGATAATAATTCCCTATTGGAACTGAATGCAACTCCATCCACTCAGCAACATAATGGAAGTTATACAGATACCAAAAATGAATCTTCCAATACTTGAACTTAACACAAACTCATTTGACCAACATCCTGAAGGCAACTAGAAACAGCTCTTGGACTGATCTGGGCATCACTCCGCCCTCTCGAGACCGCAGAGGGAATTACGCCAATGGAATAGAAGGATGGACTAAAATATGGAGTGGTGACAATGTATATGATCTGTGTTTATATGTAATACTCAGTGGGGGTGGGGGTGTTGTTGAACTTTTTGGGGAAATAATAAATAATTATATTCTGGGATTTTGGGTAGATAACCAGGGCAATCAAGATGATTGGGAATGTAAAGGGTCAGTTTGGAGAAAATTTACTGTAGTTTTAAGTGGTAGGGATGTAAAACGGACTGATTGGTTAGTGTCTACACGTTTCAAATTTCTACACATTTTCAAAATTGTTCTAGATTTACCTATACTATAGAAAGAGCTTTAATAAGGAGGGCAGAAAGGGGTAGAAGTAGATATAGAAGAGGGTTCTGGACACAGTTCTGGGAGGTGTAGGACCTGGGTTGGGTTAGTGAATGCAGTAGACATAGCCAGTATGACAGCAGCATTACAGTTGTTAACTGACACTTCTAGTGCAACTTGGTGGCAAAAGTTAGCTAATACTTTCTCTAATCAACATGGGGTACTGCTCTGGGGAACCTATTCATACATCCATTTATTATTATATTGTGTGTTTCTGTAGTATGTATTGTTATTCAAGTTTGTATGTGTTGTTACCTGAAGTCATTGATTGCCAGAGTATATCATATATATGATGGAATGTATATATATGGAATGCAAATGGAAGGAACTCTGTGAATAGCGGGCTGGGCATGCATACATTGTAGATACACTGCGAGGTACGCTCTCCCTCTTGTCTCCAGTGGGTTTTATAGAGTCCAGGGGTCTCATCCACTTCATTGTCAAAAGGAGGGATGTAAAAAGGAAGGCATGATTGACAACCAACTGTATGGCAATGAAGTGAAATGGTGTTATGATGCAGAGATCCAATGGGCAAAGCCTCTCTATACAAGACCTTAAAATGGTCTCAAACATTAATGGAGATTCTTCTCTGCAGAGCACATGGCAAATCAGTTAGGACATTTGGTCACCTTCCACTCCCTCCCCCAGTGCAATGTCCTTTCCCTTTTCTATCACCTTGGTCTCTAAGGGTCACTGGAGAAGATAGGTTACCAGGGGGGTGTCCAGCAGAAGGAGGACTTATTGTGTTTATAAAGTCCTGCCAACTCTCTCTCTCTCTCTCTCTCTGAGTCTGCATGGAGATGATCACAAGGGAGTGGTAATTGTATCATGTGTTTACAGGCTTATCCTGCTGTTTCTTTGTTATTTCCATTCAATCAATGAATAGATAGTTTGGTAACAGCATATACTAACTTATAGTAATTTGTATATGTATTGTTAATTTGTTTAGCCTCTCTTAATAAATATTGTTAATTGCAGAAAACAAGGAGTGTGGACTCTGACTTTACACTCAATAGTTAGTGGTTATTGATAGCATAACAGTATATATATATATATATATATATATATATATATATATATATATATATTCATACAGTAAATGTTATTCAGTAATTACAGTAAGATTCATAAAATACAGACACACGTTTTTATATTTATAACAGGGGCGGATGCTCCCTGGAAACCCATATTCTCTTGACTCATAGAGGGAGCCTGAAACGGATCTCCCAGAACATTAGCATTGGACTGCAGGTGATGCATCTGTTGCCTGAGCTGATTTTGTCCTGTCTGAATATCTTGCAGAGACTGAGTAAATGTACCCATCTGTTGGGTAAGTGCTGCAACAGCTTCAGCCAATCCTGCGGGTTCCATAGTGGCTCGGTTATTATGTCACAAAGTTCTTGAGAATACAAGTGAGGAACCCAGTATGCAGCAAAGGCACTGATGAATAGAAGAATCGTCAGACAAGCTGGGTCAGGAGTGGAGAAGGCAGCGAAGTCAGGAACAGGCACTGGTCAGCAACGGAGATGGTTATCAGACAAGCCGGATCAGGAGTGGAGAAGGCAGCGAAGTCAGGGACAGGCACGGGTCAGCAACAGAGATGGTTATCAGACAAGCCGGGTCAGGAGTGGAGAAGGCAGCAAAAGTCAGGGACAGGCACAATTCAGCAACGGAGAGACAATTAGGTAGGTAAACTGTAAAGGCACTGCTCAGCTGGAACAATAACCGAGCACTGAATGGAAGTCAGTGCTCGGCTTTTGAATCTGCCGCTTTGACCAGGCTCCGCCCCCAACGGGTGACGTAACGCCCTCCAGGGAGGCAAGCTATGAGAGAGGGGGCGTGGTTCGCCCCCGTACGTACGGCCCATCACTTGTGATGGGGATACCGGGAAGGACCTGCCCCGGGTGCTTGCTGGATGCTGGCACCTCGAAGTAAGGTCCCGGAACTGCGGGAGAGGTAAATTAGCTAGCCGCGGGTACTCGGGGGAATTGCTACGTTGCGGTCCGTGATACCCTGGTGCAGCAGAATCGGCCACTTCAGTGGGCAGCCATGCGGCAGTTTAATTTAGATTGAGGGCGGCCTGGCACTTTTTATTACTTTTATTTGAAAAATGTTTTACTCATCTACAAAAGCTAATGAAAAAAAAATGGTTAATAGATTCTACTATTGGTCCCAAGTTTAGAAATACCCAATGTTTTTATGTTTTTTGCTTAGTTTTTTTTTCAAGTTATAGTGCAGTAAGTACAAGTAGCATATTGCTATTTCAAAACTGGTCATTCTGCCCCATGGGCTATGTTTGGAACACCTTTGAAGCCAGTCAGTTGAATTTACCCCCATCAAACCTATATGTTTTTTAAAACTATTTACCCCAATATGTGTTCAGCATCATCTCCTAAGTATAGTGATATAACCTATGCATGCAGGGCCAAGCCTAGGGTCACTTATACCTTGGTGCAAAACTTTTTTTGGTGCCCCCAGGTGGGTGTGGCAATATTGATAACTCCTCCCCTCACCAAACAGAAACCTAACCACACCCATTTTCTACGCCTCCGAACTTCACCATGTAACATGTCACTCACTTCTCACAGTGCCAGCTTTGCCCCTAAGCAGTTCATCAGTGCCATCTTTGTCACCAAACAGCTTTTCAGTGTCAAGTAAATAACAAGGAAATTCACAAAATGGACCATGCTGGAGAAACGGTCAACAACAGTAGGTATGGTGGTATAGTGGTGAGGAGGAAGGTCCACTATGAAGTCCATGGCAATATGAGACCAGGGATCACAAGGCACTGGAAGGGGCAACAGGAGACCAGAGAACGGAGTCCTGGGGGTCTTGGTAGTGGCACAGATGTGGTAGGTTCTAAAGAAGTCAGCAATGTCCCATCTCCCAGATGGGCACCAAAAACATTGGTCAAGAGACTGACTGGTGCGTCGTAGACCTAGATGGCCCGCAAACTTAGAGGCATGATGTACCTGAAGTATTTTCTCACAGTATTCTGGAGGCACAAACAAGCTTTTCGGGTGGGGTATAGACTGGAGAAGGGATTTGACTAGCCTGAATGCGCTGGAGAAGGAGGCTATAGCAGTAGTAACAGTAGAGATAATACGGTTGGCAGGTACAATGGGTCCTGGGTCGGGTCTCTCCTTTCATATTTTTGGGGCGATAGGAAATAACGTAATTGAAGCGGGATAAGAACAGAGCCCATCATGCTTAATGGGAATTTAGTCTCTTAGCGTCATCTATATACTGGAGGTTCTTGTGGTCTGTGAGGATGGTTACAGGAATGCGGGAGCCCTCAAGCAGTTCACGGTTGCCGATAACATAATTCCTCTCAGCAGGATAATTTTTTTCGAGAAGAAACCAATGGATGTAGTGGACGAATTGGTGAAGATAGTCCCGAAAACAGCCATTAACAAACTCCTGAAAAACATCTGGGGCATTATAGAGTCCAAATGGCTTAACAGTATACCCAAAATGGCCAGGACAAGTATTAAAAGCGGTTTTCCACTCATCGTTTTGACGGATACGTATGAGATTGTAGGCATCTCGTAGATCCAGCTTAGTGAAAATCCTAGGTCCCTTATGGCTATCAAATAACTCGGATATCAGTGGCAGAGGGTAAGTATTTTTAACGGTGATTCGATTAAGACCC
Source organism: Spea hammondii (assembly GCA_029215755.1). Taxonomy (NCBI): domain Eukaryota; kingdom Metazoa; phylum Chordata; class Amphibia; order Anura; family Pelobatidae; genus Spea; species Spea hammondii. The sequence goes on along the minus strand of JARDYJ010000009.1, from coordinate 25,477,766 downwards.
TTGTAGTCAATGCATGGTCTGCGGCTGCTATTTTGTCTTGGTAACAAAAATTCTACTCCAGCGGGAGAGGTAGAACAGCAAAGGTTTTCTTGGACATAGGACTCCATAGCTTCATTTTCATGATGTATGGTGACTGGCAGTAGATCAATAGGGGCGATGGGGAGGCATGGTGTCAGCCTCTTTCTTGTCAAAGACATCAGCAAAAGCTTGGTACTGCAAAGGCAATATAGACGTGTCCATGGAGGCCAACTCCAAAGTGCGTGGCTGAAGGGAGATGCAGGTGGAGCAGCGCTAAGAGGTGATCTTACAAGTGGTCCAGTTAATGTCTGGGTTGTGTAGCTGCACCCAGGGATATCCCATGGGAGCAGCCGGGGAGACAATAACGTTGAACACCAGTGTCTCCTTATGAGGAACTCCTACAAGGAGGCAAACCGATGTGGTTTCATGGGTGACAGCAGCTGGTTGGAGAGGCCGTGCATCAATAGCCTCCACAAATACTGGATAAGCCTTCCTCACCAAGGGAATGTCATGGGCCTTACAGAAGTCTCGGTCAACAAAGTTTCCTGCTGCCCCAGAGTCGATAAGGGCCAAAGACATGAGGGTTCTTTCCCGGATAGAGAGTGTAGCGGGCAGAACATACAGGCACCCGGTTATGGGGATAAGCTACAGAAAGGCCCAGAGTAGTTCACTCAATTGTCTCTAGGCCATGGAGTTTTCCGGCTTATTAGGGCAGGCACAAACATAGTGTCCCTGTTTGCCGCAGTACATATCTCGACGATGATGAGATCTCTACTAACGAGGGCCCCAGGTTACACAGGTGTTACAGGGAGGCATTGTATTCCCTTTAGGCTCAAAACAGCAACAGTATGAATAGACTATTCAAATACAATACACAGGCATACACACTGCCCATATACACATATCTGCCCATACACACAAATACACTGCCCTCACACACACCCCCCCACATATATACACTGCCTTGACACCTGCCTATGCACACACAAACACACATATATATATATATATATATATATATATATACACACTCTACCCATATACACACATATACACTGATCAGCCATAACATTATAAACACTGACAAGTGAAGTGAATAAAACTGATAATCTTGTTACCATGGTACCTGCCCGTGGGTGGGATATATTAGGCAGCAAGTAAACATTTTGTGCTCAAAGTTGGTGTGTTAGACGCAGGAAAATGAATTAATTAATGTGTGGATGCATTATGTGAATGAGTGAGAGAATGAATGAATTAATGTGTGGATGAATTGTGTGAATGAGTGAGAGTATGAATTCATGTGTGGATGAATTATGTGAACATGTGAGAGAATGAATGAATTATTGTGTGGATGAATTGTGTGAATGAGTGAGAGTATGAATTCATGTGTGGATGCATTGTGTGAATGAATGAGAGAATTAATGAATGAATGTGTGAATGAGTTAGAGGATGAATTAATGAATATGTGTAAATGATTTGTGTGTTTGGGGACAAAGTTGACTCATGCTGGTCTGTTTGGGGACAAAGATGGCAAGTCATATGTGTGTAATTTGGGTGCTGGTCAGGTTCTATATGGGCAGTGTGGATGCAAGGGCTGGCTTAGGGTTGTGCAACCTGTGATCTATGCCTGTAATTGAGGGGGTTTTATCTATACCTTTTAATGCTGAGCTTTTATATGAATTCCAATTGATCTATACCTGCAAATCTGGGTTTGTGTGTTCTGTTGATCCATATCTGCTATGCTATGTTTCCATAAATTATTTATGTATACCTGCAAATACAGGGTTTGTATGTCTTATTCAGTTGATCAATACCTGCAGTGCTGTTTACATGTCTTGTTTATCTGATCTATATCCCCAGCGCTGAGTTTACATGTGATTTCCAGTTGATCTATAGCTGCAATGCTGGGTTTGTGTGTTCTGTTGATCTATTGTCAGAACCAGAAATGGAGCGTAGCGCAGGTTGGATAAGCAAGGTTTTAATGAGCAACAAATAATAAGCATACAGTCCCAACAAAAGGAAAACAGCAGTGTAGTCAATTAAACAGTTCCAAGGTCAAAGGCAAGCAGTGTGGTCAAAGTTCATAAATGAAGTCACAGTTCCAATATAAAGGGCAAAGGCAAGTAGAGTAATCCAAAAAAGGGGAGCCAACGGCAAAATCGAGGCCGGGGATATGGCCTTCCCCGAGGGCGAGCGATCGCGCCACGAGGAAGCTGGCGGCCGGAACTCATCACTGTGACGGCGATCCTACCCGCGAGGTAGGCGGCAGTCCCTGGTTCTGACAGCTATGTTTCCGTACATTATTATTGTATACCTGCAAATACACGATTTGTATGTCTGATTCTATTTGTTTGATCTATACCTTCAGTGCAGAGTTCACATGTGAATTTCATTTGTTCTATACATGCAAAGCATGTTTGTGTGTTAATGTGTTGATCTATACCTGTTTCCATACATTATTTATGTTTACCTATATTTGCAGATATACATACATTATAGGGTGTGGGTAGCGGGGCCCAAGGAAGTGTCCCTCAGACTAAGAAGCAATCCCACTCCTGCCACCACTGTCACGGAGTTGACTAGTCCAACCGACTACCTCTGACTTGTGCTCCCTTAGCCTGGGACAACATACTTTCCCCGGTTCCCCAGTCACTAGCCGAGACTCCAAGACTGATTTATTTTGGACACACAGAGCTGGATTTATCCAGCAAAACATACATTTACATAAAATAAGATATTGGGACACAAACCGCCCCCTTAATCTGCCTCCCAGACACAACAGGGGCAGTAACGAGATTAACAATACAATAGGGGGGAGACTGATTTATACAACATTAAACTGAAACAATGGCGGTCACTCCCTGCTGGAGATAATCCCCTCGGCCAGTGATGAGATGATACAGCTGGGGGTAGCCACAGAAGCCTTTACAAACCCAGGGCCCATAGTCAATAGGGAGGAGGCCGGCAGTTAGGCCTCTCCAGTGGTCCCAGTGATGGAGGGTTCCGTCTCAACACACAAGCAACTAAGGCACTTTGCGCTTACTGCAGCTCCCATGGGATTACACATTGACGCTTTGTGACCCTGCTAGGCCCCGCCTCCTCCAGAAAATTACTGGATCCGCCAATGATTTTGGAACGGCACAGTGCCGCCGGTGTCCCAGTCTTGCTTCTGATCTTTCTGACCGGCACTGCTTCCCCGGCACTGGGCGGGCTATCCGGGCAGTGAGAAGGTACGTGCATATGCAACCTCCGCTGCTGTCCGGTACTCGGTGATAGACGCCGGTAGAAGTGCCGGCAGCAGCTGAGGTTACCAGACAGGAGGATCCAGGTCCCTTGCAGCGCTGCGGGGGATCTGGATCTTAGTCTCATAGTCAGACCTCTATTTGAGGTCTGATTAGAAGACAACCCCGATTATAAGACGAGGGGTATTTTTCAGAGCGTTTGCTAATATATATTTTCTAATATAATATATACCGGCAGCAGGGGCTAATATTAATATATATTGTCAGCATGGTCTAATACAGGGGTGTCCAAGTTTTTTCTGCAGTGGGCCACTTCATCAGAAATGTATACGTGTGAGGGCTGCACTCATTTTTTACTGAGAGAAAATATGACCTTTAATAAAATATGCAGATTAAAATAAAGTAAATTACACAAAACCTTTACTTTTCCTCTCACTGATTTCTGTGATTTCTGGGCCTACAAATTCAGGATTCTGGATAAGTAAAAATAAAATAGTTCTATTTATTTAAGCGATGCACTAAAATGAAAATTCTGGACCAAAACCGAAAATTCAGGGTTCACTTAGCCGAAACTGAAAGTGACCCCCCACACACACTTTTAATAAAAGTAATTTACACACAAAAATTGTACGAAAAAATTATATATTGTGATTGTTAACAGCAATCTCAGGCATACCCAGATTCCAGCATGTACTGGTTGGCTGGGCATTGTATTTTTTGTCCAATTTTAGTGTGTAACCACACTTTTATTAAAAGTAACACACCACAATTGGAAAAAAAAGTGCAGACCCCTTACTGCTGGCAGCATCAATACACAAGGGGGGCAACTAGCCAGGTTTCAGCATGTACTGGCTGACTTGGCATGATAGGAGTGTGATTGCTAACAGCAAACCCACTCTTTTTATACCCAGGCAACCAGTGAATGCTGGAACACCCCTATCATCCAAAGTCAGCCAATACGTGCTGGTACAGGGTGGCTGTAAGTGCAGACCCCATACTGCTGGCAGCATCAATACACAAAGGGGGCAGCTAGCTAGGTTTCAGCATGTACTGGCTGACTTGGCATGATAGGAGTGTGATTGCTAACAGTCCCATTATGCCTAGGTTCCAGCACTTACACATCCATACTATCACACACACACAAATTCATTCATTCACAGATTCATTCCCTCAATCTGACATAATCATTCACACAACCTCCCCCACCCCCTTACCTGCTCTACAGCTCCCGATGCCGATCACAAACTTCAGCAGGGGGTGCGGCCTCCCTCGTTCTCCCCACAGAGGAAGCAGGACTGGAGCAGGGAATAGACCCTCCCACAAGTAAGCAACAGGGCTCTTGTGATCCTTGCTGCCGATCTCACGCGGGCCGTACCTTGAGGTCCGCATGTTGGACGCCCCTGGTCTAATATATACACCTGTGTGTGTAATCTCATGCGCTTCATAGTGTGTCCCTGAATGGCAGAAATAAAGTGGTCTCTCTACTTCAGAGGTTGAGTGGAGTCCATATCTTGACATGTCAGGGCTGTTTTGGCAGCAAAAGGAGACCTACACAATATTGTCATGTGGGCATGCTGCCCGCATACACATGCCTGCCCATAGACACACTGCATTTACACACCTGCCTATACACACACACGTACACTGTCCTTACTAGGGCTGCAACTAACGATTATTTTAATAATTGATTAGTTGGCCGATTATTTTTTCGATTAATTGATTAATCAGATAAAAAAATGCAATTTTTTTTTTAATTTAAAATAATGTAATAAAAAACGTACAATTTACACTTTCATCTCTTTATCGCAATGGCATTTCTCTGTTCACCTTCTTATTTTACTGACATAAAAATAAAAGCTACAAGAACCCAAACACAGTGTTTCTCAAACTAGGTTTTAATACAAAGTTATTAGTAAATATTAACCCCTTGACTGCTAATGACGGCATGGTGCCGTCGCTAGCAGTCCCAGTCAGGTGCTAACGACGGCACCATGCCGTCGCTAGCACTCTCCTACCTTTATGGAGGTCTGTGGACCCCCATCACCCCCTACCCCGGCGATCTGCCCCTCACACTGAAGGGCATCACCGGGGCCACCCGAACTGGCCGGTGACGGCACGCGCAATGACGTGATGACGTCACCGCGCAACTTTATTAATAACTGACAATTGTCAGTTAAAGCGGTATGGGGGCATGATGTATCTCAGGCATCTAAGCAGCTACAGACCCCAACATATACCATTGGAAAGGTAATCGCCTTGTGAAAAAAGAATAAAAAATATTAAGTAAAAAAAATAAAAATGTACAAAAAAGTTAAAAAAATTATTTGGGGGTCTCTAAAGGCAGATAAATAAAGATCAAAATTGCCTAGAGACCCCCAAATTAAATTATCTAAACATAAACTAGTTTAACTTAAAAAAAAAAAATCATATAGCTATGAAAAGTCACATTCCCTTTTTAAAAATGGCCGATACTAATTTTTAATCCCATGATCCCTTTGATCATGGGGTTAAATTTAGCCAATGGTAGAGGGAGACAATTTTTGAAATCCTGATGAACTGCAAATATTATTAAAATCAGCCATTTAGCCTGTGCGGTACGTGAGTAACCATCTCATCCCTGGAGCTCCTTGCATTTTTACTGCAAAACTTATTTTTGCTGTAAAAGTGATTTTTTTCTCCCTTTACCATCATTTCTTTGGGATTGTAAGGGGAAAGAATGGTGTGTGTGCGTCTGTGAGTGAATGTATGGAAAGTATGGTGTGTGCTTCTGCAAGTGAATGGTCAGTAATTAGTCAGTGTAGTTTCTTGAAATGTGTACTTTATGAACCCTAATTTAACTTCCCAGATGTCTAGACCACTTTAACTTCAGATATGGCAGATTGGAGAATCTTGTCAAAAATTGTCTTAAAACATTTAGGGGTGATGCCTGCAATTAGACAGCTCTAGACAGCTGGGAAGTTAAATTATGGTACATAAAGTATACATTTTCAGAAACTACACCCCTTGGCGCATCAAATGAGGGGCTGCATGTATTCATAGCACAAGACTGGAGTGCGCAAGACATAAATGAACTTGGCACTTTTAACTTAATTTTTTTTTATTTTTATAAGTGTGATATTCATTTATTTGTTGTGCACATCAGATTTGTGATACAAATACAAATAAGACCTCATTTGCTGCGGCTTGGGGTGTAGTTTCTAAAAATATATAGTTTTGTTGGCATATTTTAACATCCCAGGCAGCTAGAGCTGTTTAATTGACGCCAGCCATGCATTAAATGCAAAGATGTCTTTTGTGATAGTCTAATAAATTTAACTTTTAGCAATAAAATATTAGAAAAACACAGTCTAATGTTCTCAATTTCTGTTTATTTTAGACCGGTTACCTATTACAAATATTTAGCAACACAGCTTTTGATATTAGAATTTAGAAAAATAAAATTACAAACTAGTTTTTATTGAGTCGGAAGTGAAAAATTACACTTTTTTCCCATTTTTGGCTATATTTTGCAACCCTGATGAGACATACACATATATATATATAGTTGGAATCTGCTGGGTGTGCTGAAAAAAACAATATATGGTTTGTATAGTTTATTCCCAAGAAATTTACTTATAAACGCGTTTAAACGTTAAATGCACCAAAATGCCGAAAACCAGCTTAGCACCAGGGTGGGAAATGGCTTAGCAGCCAAGGGACTAATTCATATTTAATAAAAAACTATGAGAAAAAAGCCTTGTTTATATTTTCTTTTATTTACCAAACTGCCCCCAGTTATGCACATCTGACCCCCAGCTTGCCACTCTGCCCCCAGATATGCCTTATGCCTCCTATATGCTAGAGATTCCACTGTGCCCCCTGATATGCGACTGTGCCCCCAATATGCCTTATACTCCTTATATGCCAGTGATATGCAACTGAGCCCCCTGATATACCTTTTACTCCCAGATATGTCTTATGCCCCCCTGATATGCCTAATATCGTTATATGCCTTATACCCCCTATATGCCACTGTGCCCCTGATATGCCTTATAACTTCCAATATGCCACCTGCCCCCATTTATGCCTTAGTCCTCCCTATATGTCACTCCGCCCCCCATAAATGCCCTGCACCACCCTGAAATTCATTATACTCTCTGATTCACCACTCTGCCTCCCCCAGATATGCCACTCTGAAATTCATTATACCCCCCATACACCACTCTATCTCCCCCTATACACCACTCTAATTCCCCCAGATATGCCACTCTGCCTCCCTGAAATTCATTACACCCCCATACACCACTCTGCTACCCTGAAATTCATTATACCCCCATACACCACTATAACTCACCCATACATCACTCTGCCTCCTCCCCCCTCCCATACACCACTCTGCCTCCTGTCAGCAACGGAGGTTCACAAGACACCAGGGAGCCGGGTAGAGAGGAAGAGTGGTGTATGGGAGGGGGAGGAGCCAGAGTGGTGTATGGGAAGGGGCTCCCATATACCGCTCTGCCTCCTCCTCCCTCCCATACACCGCTCTGGCTCCTCCCCCTCCCGTACACCACTCTGGCTCCTCCCCCTCCCATACACCACTCTGCCTCCTCCCCCCTCCCATACACCACTCTGGCTCCTCCCCCCTCCCATACACCACTCCGCCTCCTCCCCCCCTCCCATACACCACTCTGCCTCCTCCCCCTCCCATACACCACTCTGCCTCTTTCCCCCTCCCATACACCACTCTGCCTCCTCCCCCCTCCCATACACCACTCTGCCTCCTCCCCCCTCCCATACACCACTCTGCCTCCTGTCAGCAACGGAGGTTCACAAGACACCAGGGAGCTGGGTAGAGAGGCAGAGTGGTGTATGGGAGGGGGTGGAGCCAGAGTGGTGTATGAGAGGGTAGCTCCCATACACCCCTTCATAGAAGCCCCAGCGGAAGTGAATGGCAGTAACGGAGGCTGTCTGTGCACATCGTGCAGACCCCCACCAGCTGACAGAGAGGATGATCCTCTGCAGGAGACCTTGATTCTCTGTCAGCCGGGGGTCTGCACGATGTGCACAGTCAGCCTCCGTTACTGCCCTTCACTTCTGCTGGGGCTTCTACATCATGTGATGCTGCCAATGCATCGTAGGATCGGAAGTGGAGGGGAGAGGCGGAAATTGTCTGTGCGCATCGCACGGACACCCACCGGCTGACAGTGAGGGGAATCCAGGTCCCCTGCAGCGTTGCGGGGGATCTGGATTCTAGTGTTATAATCCAATCTCTGTTTAAGGTCGGATTATATAAGGAGAGGAGTTTTTCAGAGCATTTGCTAATCGATAATGAAAATCGTCAACGATTTTCATTATCGATTATTATCGATTTTATCGATTAGTTGTTTCAGCCCTAGTCCTTACACACACATACACGCATGTTCACACTTGCCTTTACACACAAACATACTGGCTCACTCTATGCAACCACACACTTACTTAAATTTGAGATGCTCCCAAGCGGGGATGCACCATAGGTCAGCCTATGAAGTGGCTGTCTGTTTCTGGTGAGGATCTTATGCTCTTTTTGTTTGGACACGCTTACTTGCCCTAACATAGAGGCACTTTTTTTCTTTATCTTTCACATTCTCTCTAATTCTTTATCCATACATTCATGTATCCCTTATATCTCCCTTTACTCATTATCTCCCCTTTCTCTTTAGCTCTCCCCTTTCTCACCAGTATCCACCCCTTTCTCCTTAATCTTTCCTTTCTCACTGCCCCCCCTATGTTTACATCTCTTTCCTTTCTCACTTGCCCCCCTTTGTTTACATCTATTTCCTTTCTCCATCTGCCCCTTCTCCCCATCTCTTACCTTTCTCCACTACCTATGTTCACTGCCATATGCAGACACACACACACACTGTTCATGCAAACACAACTGCCCTTATACACGACTGCCAATACACATATACACTGCCCTTACATACACATTCCCTGTTCTTACGCACTCCTTCCCATACACACAGAGGCGTATATAGGGTATGGCAGCCATGGCACGTGCCATGGGCGCCATCCCAAGGGGGGCGCCGGTGAGCGGCTTTTAAATGCCGCTCACCGGCATTTTTTTATTTTTTTTTGATGCGGAGGAGAGAGAGGGGCGCCTAGCAACCGCTCGGCGCCCCTCATTCTCCTCCACGAGCCCTCTACCCCCATCCCGGTGCCGGCATTTCATGCAGAGCGCCGCAATATGCCGGCATATTGCGGCGCTCTGCATGAAATGCCGGCACCAGCGAGCGGCTTTTAAACACTGATGCGGAGGAGATAGAGGGGCGCCGAGCGGTTGCTAGGCGCCCCTCTATCTCCTCCGCATCAGTGTTTAAAAGCCGCTCGCTGGTGCCCGCTGCTTCACTGCTGGGCGCCGAAATATGACGTCATATTACGGCGCTCAGCAGTGAAGCAGCGGGCACCAGCGAGCGGTGCAGGAAGACAGCAACATCCTGCTCCCGTCGCTGGACTTCAAGGTGAGAGGGGGGGTTAAAAAGTGGTGGGTGGGTGAGTGAGTGAGTGAGGGAGGGAGGGAGGGAGGGAGGGGGGTGGGTTAAAAAGTGGTGAGTGAGGGAGTGAGGGAGGGAGGGGGGTGGGTTAAAAAGTGGTGAGGGAGGGAGGGAGGGAGGGAGGTGGGTTAAAAAGTGGTTGGTGAGTGAGTGAGTGAGGGAGGGAGGGAGGGAGGGGGGTGGGTTAAAAAGTGGTGAGTGAGTGAGGGAGGGAGGGGGTTGGTTAAAAAGTAGGGAGGGAGGGAGGGGGTTGGTTAAAAAGTGGTGAGGGAGGGAGGGAGGGAGGGGGGTTAAAAAGTGGTGAGGGAGGGAGGGAGGGAGGGGGGTTAAAAAGTGGTGAGGGAGGGAGGGGGGTTAAAAAGTGGGGAGGGGTGTTAAAAAGTGGTAAGGGAGGGAGGGGGTAAAAAGTGGTAAGGGAGGGAGGGGGTTAAAAAGTGGTAAGGGAGGGGGTGGGTTAAAAAGTGATGAGGGAGGGAGGGGGTTAAAAAGTGATGAGGGAGGGGGGTAGATATAAGTAAAGAGTGTGCATTAATGTGTGGATGCATTGAGTGAATGAGAGAGAGCATGAGTTAATGTGTGGATGAGTTGTCTGAATGAGGGCGAGCATGAGTTAATATGTGAATGTATTGTCTGAATGAGGGAGAGCATGAGTTAATGTGTGGATGAGTTCTCTGAATTAAAGTGTGAATTAGTGAGTGACTGTAAAAGTGTTTGTGTATCATAGATGTATAATTGTGGAAGGGCAAAGATGGCACTAGCAGGAGGTTTGAGCCTTGGGGACCGAGATGGCACAGGCAGGGTGTATATGGGACAAAGATGGCACTGGCCGGACTGTTTGGGGACAAAGTTGACTTGTGCTGGGCTATTTGGGGACAAAGATGGCAAATCTTATGTGTAATCTGGGTGCTGGTCAGGTTCTATGTGGGCAGTGTGGACGCCAGGGCTGGCTGTGGGGTGTGCAACCTGTGATCTATGCCTGTAATTTAGGGGGTTTTAAATATACCTTTAATGCTGTGTTTTTATGTGAATTCCAATTGATCTTTACCTGCAAAGCTGGGTTTTTGTGTTATGCTGTAGATCCATATCTGCTATGCTATGTTTCCATACATTATTTATGTGTACCTGCAAATACAGGGTTAATATGTCTTATTCAGTTGATCTATACCTGCGATGCTACGTTTCATATATTATTATTGTATACCTGCAAATACAGGACTTGTATGTCTGATTCTGTTTATTTGATATATACCTTCAGTGCTGAGATCACAAGTGAATTTCAATTGATCTGGGTTTGCGTGTTGATCTATACCCGCTATCGGCAGCAGGGACTAATATATATATATATATATATATATATAGGCAGCAGGGGCTAGTAAATGGGTTTTTATTTGGACAGGGGCGCAATTATAGTGCTTGCCATAGGCGCTATTTTCAGTAGATACGCCTCTGCATACACATGCCTACTATAAACACACAGATACACTGCCCTTACACACAACTGCCTATACACACATACATGGCCCTTCCACACACATACACTGCCGTTACACACACATACACCGCTCTTACACACTCCTGCCTTTACACATGCCTGCCTATACACAAACATATACACTGCCCTTACACATGCCTGCCCATATACACACATATACACTGCCCTTACCATACACACCACACTTACACATGCCTACACATACACATACATGTACACTGCCTTTACAAACACCTGCCCATATACTCACACATATGCTCCCTTTATATGCCTGCTTATACACAGATATATACACTGCTCTTACAGGCTAACCATACATATATACAGTATACACTGTCCATATACACTACTCTTCTCCCACTGCTGCCCTTCTCTCCATATCTTTCATTTCTTCCTCTGTCCCTCTTCTTTCCACCTCTTTTGTTTCTCTCTCTTTCCCTCTTCTTCCCACTTCATTTATTTCTCCCTCTGCCCCCTTCTCTCCATCTCTTTCATTTCTCTCTCTCTGCATCCAGCCTTCTCCTCATGTATTTCATTTCTCATTTGCCACCTTCTTCACATCTCCTTAATTTCTCCCTCTGCCCCTTCTCTCCCCATGTCTTTTATCTCTCTTCCTGCCCCACCATTTCCCAACCTCTTTCATTCTTTCTCTGCCTCCCTTCTCTTACCTTTATCCCTCTACTTTCTTGTTCGTCTTTTACCCTGGTCTGCAGACCTCTGCTTTAGACTCCCACTTTGTGTGCGTGGCTTCCCTGCTGAGTGCCGGCATATGATGTCATATCCCGGCGCTTAGCAACAAGAACTGGCCTACAGCTAGAGGTCTGCACTCCCTAATTTTGGGCCAGTTAGTGGGAGATCCAGCACCTGCTACTATCAATTTCCTGGGAAATGTTCCAGGACATGAACGTACAGGTACAAGGTCCCAAATCTTGGGACTGTATTATGAAAATGGAGGCCTGGCTCTTTGACCATGCAAGTGTGGTGTGTTCACAGGCTGGTCCCACACGCCAGCCTATGATAGCTGTTGTCAGAATGGGCACTGGTGGCCTGCTTTGTAATGTTGCTCACCTGTAAGGTCAGGATCCATAGTGACAGAGTGCCATTACCATCTTTATTCCCTTAGGACCTTTATTGTAAACAAGGTTGTGATCCTCAAAAGGGGTAGGATAAAAGCGCTAAAAGCAATAATAAATAAATATATATATATTTTTTTTAAAAGTTCTTATTAAAACAAGATTATTGTAGATGAAGCAGCAGAACCACTTGCCAAGGTTTCCTCTTCTTGGCTTGGACAGGTAGAGTAGTTCACAAAGGGGTTAGTGGCTGCGCTCTCACGGATGTGGATATGTGAAAGAAAGAGAATATGTCTCTTAAAGCGTATTCTTTACAAAATGAAGGCCGCAAGGGGCTACCAACATTTGGTGGGGGCTTCTTCAGTTATGTATGCGCTTGGGCGATATAATCCTCGCCTTTCTTCAGTTAGCCTCAAAGTATGCATTTAGGCAGTATAATCCTTGTCTTGGAATTTCTTTAGCAGCAGCCTTTGGAGCAGTCTGGAGTGTCCTCAGTTCCTTTTTGGTAAGCAGTGATAGAATTGCTCACTCCTTAACGCATAGGTCATATGTTCCCCACCAAGGATATAGTGGTGGCTGACAAGGTATTCTGTTTTCTAACTTAAAAAGGTCCAGGAGCAAGATAAAATAGTCTTCAAAAAAACATATTTATTTTAAACTTTTGGCAATAAAAACCAATAAAAACCAACAAAGGTTTAATATAAAATACACAAACGCGTTTCGCCTAGAACAGGCTTCCTCAGAGCGTATAGAAAGGCTCCTGATACATTTAAACATCACTAAACAATTTTTTTTTAAACAAGCATAATTGGAACATTACAAAAAGAGGTGCATGTCAAAATCTATATTTAACCCTTCAGGAGTTAGGTTTTTTAAACAATATATCCAGTACAATGCGGTCTTTCCTAATATCTTAACGATATCCCCTCCTCTCCAGGGTATGGATATTTTTTTTATAGCAGTAAATTTCAGTAGCTTTGGATCTTTATTATGATGTAAGGAGTGTTTAGAGACGCTATGGGTGACGATTCCATTGCTAATATTACGACAATGTTCTGATATTCTAACTTTTAAACATCTTGTCGTCATACCTACATACTGAAAGCCACAAGGGCATTCTAGTAGATAAATTAAATTTTTTGAATTACAGGTAATGCATTCTTGTATTTTATATTCTTTATTTGTGATATTTCATTTAAACATTATTTGTTTTCTTTGCGTGTCAGTAGTTGATCTACACGCTAGATAAGTATTGCATTTATAAAAACCTTTGTCATTATTAAAAAACATCCCTTTCGTATTGCTATGTTTGCGTGTAAAATTCTTTGTTAATAACATTTTTAGATTAGGTGCGCTTCTAAAAACTATTTTTGGGATATCTGGGAGTATTTTTCTTAAGATATCATCTTCTTTTAGAATATTCCAATTTTTTAAATAATTCTTTTAAAAATGTTATTCTTATTATTAAAATCGGTTAATATAGGTAAGATAAAGCTAGTATTTGTTTTATCTTGGTTATCTTTATATTTTATTAAATCTTTTCTTTCTAGGTTTTCTATGCTGGCTATTGTGTGTTTTTTAAAAAAGCCGCTTGTACTTTAAAAACAGGGGTATCTGTGCAATTCCTTCTAATTCGTAGCATTTGGCTCTTGGGTATTCCTTCCAACCAAGGACCATAGTGGCAGCTAGATTGGTCAATAAAAGTATTCGTGCATACTTTTTTAAAATGGGTTTTTGTTTTAATTTTATTGTCCTCTATATAAATATGTAAATCTAAAAAATTAACACTATCTTGACTAAAATTAGAAGTTAGGTTTCAGACCCGGTGGGGACCACCTACCTCGCTGCGGGGTCCGCCCGCCCGGACCACGATCCCCGTCGGCCGGCCTCCTCGCGACGTGGCCGCACGGTCCCAGGATCGTGCGCCACGCCGAGTCGCGGGAACCGTCAGGCAGGAGCTCTACTCCTGCCCGCGGACCTCCCGATCACGGCGCAGGCCACGCTCCCGGAGAGGAGGGGGCGGGGCTTAGCCCCGTAATGCAACCTCCCTCTCCACAGCCACCCGAGGGAGGGGGAGGAGATAGACACTGCTCTGTCTCCCTCCCCTCAGGTGTAGCATTTAGGGTGGGAGGGGATCAGGTGATAGGGGTGGATAACTCATTACCTGCCCCTATATAATCCCCACAAGCCTCTGCACCTATGCTTCTTTGTTAAGTTTCCTCATAGCGTATAACCTCTCTGTATTCCTTGAATGCCTGGTATCCTGACTATTTGGCTTTCGTCCCCCGTTTATGCTGTCTGCTGCCTGCCTTGACCTTTGGACCGTGACCCCGACTCTTCTATTGGATTTGCCCCTCTTTGTACTGCGTACTGGACTTTGTGTAGTGGTGCCTGCGCCACGCTCCACACCCCCCCACCTGACATTAGGAATTTTAAGAAATCATTAAGATCTGGTACTCCCCAAATAAAAAACACATCATCTCTGTATCTGCTATAGGTAACCAAGCTTGCACTCCACTTGTTGTTGGTCCAAATTACGTAATTTTCCCAGTCCGCCATGAACAAACTGGCGCAATTGGGTGCAAACTTGGTTCCCATAGCAGTACCTGTTAATTGAAGGTAAAGAGAGTTATCAAACCAGAAATAATTATTTTCCAAAATTAACCTAATGGCTTCTATTAAAAAATCTATAAAAATAGGAGGAAAATTTTCATCTGATTCTAAAAGATTTTTTACTGCTTGACAGTCCAGATTATGGTTAATTATCGTGTACAAGGACTGAACGTTGCATAACACCATAATAAAATTGGGATTCCACTTAATTTAATTCAAAGTTTAGAGAATTTTAATTGTGTGTTTTAGATAAGCTTTTGTTATTTTTAACACTGGTTGGAGGATAATGTCAATGTATTCAGATAAGTTGGACAGGATAGAGTTAACGCCTGACATGATAGGGCGTCCAGGGAGATTCTTTTTATTCTTATGGATTTTTGGTAAGAAATAGATCACTGTTGTTACTGGATTGGTATTGTTTATGTAATTAAATTCTTCTTTTGAGATAAATTTTGATTTAGTAGTCCCCTTTCCAGCAAAACGTTAAGTTTGTCTTTTATTTGTTCAATGGGGTTGTGGCTCAGTTTTCTATATACATTGTTATCGTTTAACTGCTTATATGCTTCGTCCTCATATTGTTTTTGCTTAAAATGACCACACCTCCACCATTATCAGCAGGCTTTATAACGATTTCTTTGTCCTCATATAATTCCTTAAGTATTTTTCTTTCTTTACTAGTAAAATTATTAAAATCATATTCTTTTTTATTTTTTTCTAAATCTTTAAGGACCAGCATCTGAAAGGTTTGTATTACACTAGATTTATATTGGTATGGATAAAATTTTGATTTAACTTTTACGTTTGTTTTTGAGATATTTTCACCGGTACTTCTGTTTTTTTTATCATGCTGAAAGGTTCATCCTCTAAAATTTTATAAAATCTTTTTAATGTGACATTAACTAATGTGGTTGTGATCCTGTTTGAGATTTGCAGGTGATTTATCTATGTGGAGGCATGTTGCTTGTGATTGGCAGGAACTCATGCTGTGACATTTGAATTTTATGATATTTAGGGAACGATGCATGGGTAATTTGTAAGTTCAAGCAGGTAGTAGTGCATTTGACAGCATTTGAGCAGGTGTTGTAATGTGAAAGAAGTGTAGGAGTAGCCAACTGATTTATTTGTTACGATAGTATGTGTCAGCATTGAGGAGATTAACAATCCTTGTGAAGTTTATTTTTATGTGGAGTGTGATTGATTCTTGTATGGTGTGTACATTTAGTTTAGTCACATCTAGTAAAGGTCTGGCAAAAATGTCATGGTTACAAATGTAAGGCCAAATTTTTTTAGTACTTTTTTAGTACCATTTTCTGTGCCTTCATATACTTGAACATATAACAGCTCTATGGGGTTTGGTCAGGCCATGAAATTGCTTTCTATAGGGGTTTTCCACTGTTGTTGCTAATTAACCCCTTTCATGCCCATTCGGACATACCCGTACGTCCTGACTTTTTTGCACTTCCCTGCCGCTACATGGGAAATCAAATTATCTTTTTAAAGCTCTGACTCCCCCTGTCAGCAAAAAGCCATCATTTCTGGTTTCCTGCTTACCAGTCTCTTGAAGCGCTGCTCTGCCTCAGCGCTGATAAATAAGGAATGACATCACAATCTGGCACTCCCTTTCAGTAGATGTGACTGCTTATATCCACCAGAAGATCACTAGAAGAAGGATATACGCGGCAGGTTCTGCCCCTGCTGGCCGATTGCATGCATTGCAATCAGCAATGTAAGTCAATAGAGACTTTCTTGCTGATCACAGTGCGATCAGTGTAGGGGAGATCAGAGGGGAAAAGGGAAAAAATAGTGCTATTTTTAAACAAAATATAAATAAAAATGAGCAATAAAATAAATTTTAACCTACATAAACAAAATAGTGAGCTCAGTGATGTCATTGTGACATCACTGGCATATCTAACATGTACGAGCGACCCCTAAAGGGATCTCTACTGCACAGTGTATCGACATCTATCATCTATCCACAGTGCAAATAAATAAAATAAAAAAATTATAACAAAGCTCTTACATCCCATTGTTCTTGCACTACATGTAAAAGTATAGCCCCTGCCTGCTTTCACTACCCACAAGCAGGGCCGGCCCAAGCCATAGTGCCACCTGGGCAAAGTTTGACTTTGTTCTTCACTTACCTTCCAGCAGTCTTGCGGCAAGTCTCCCTACTCTGCCACGGTGCTTCACTGCTGAGCATCGGAAATGACATCATGTTCCGGCGCTCAGCATTACAAGCCGGCAATGAGACCATGCTAGAGGGCTCGCAGAGGAGAGAGAGGGGCGCCGAGCGGGTACTGACAACTTGATAAGCGAAAACCCCTCAGCGTCCCTCTCTCTCTCCACTGCTTAAAAAAAAAGTAAAAGGTGCTTGGGAGCGGCAAAGTGCCTGGGGCAATTGCCCCACTCTGCTCCATGGCAGGGCCTACCCTTTAGGGTACTATAAAAGGAACACATGTTGTCGTCTAGAACATAAAAAATATGTATATGCAGTATATTTGGGGATACCTCAGGGGAAGTTTTCTTGAACATAAATTGGGTCGTTGTTCATCGGTGGCAGTTACTGTGTAGAAGACATTGAACAAAGTAAATTGACACAATATATATATTTTTATTTTAAACATTTTTATGTACTAGCTGTCGGGGATTCGAGGTGAGGAACCCGGTATGCAGGATACCTCACAGCGGTGAGGACAGATAGCAATTCAGCAAGTCCAGGAATAAATAGCCAAAGCCCAGGATTGGAGAAAATAGCATAAACGGTGTTTATTAGCCAAGGTTCAGGAACGGAGAAATCAGCATAAACGATATTCAATAGCCAAGGGTCAGGAACGCATGAATCAGCATAAACGGTATTTAGTATCCAAGGGTCAGGAACGTAGAAGTCAGCATAAACGGTGTACAAATAGCCAAGGGTCAGCAACAGGAATCAATAGAAATAATCAGCAATACAATAGAGCTCCGTTAGGCACAATAACTGAGCACTGAGTGATACTCAGTGCTGGTTTTTAAAGCTACCACCAGGGGTCGCCCCGCCTCCGTGCGTAACGTCGTTGATGCGCGTTCCCCGCCTTCTCCATTCAGGAATCCACAAAGAGAGGTGGGGGAGCGCGCGCATCTATACACAGACGGTGAAGCAGCCGACGGAGCAGCAGTGAGGACGGCAGAGGCGTGGTACTCAGGTGAGTTGCTTCGTTGGGGTCCTTGCTGAGGACCCTGACACTAGCACACCCGATTATTATTTTTTGCAATTATTTATTCTTTGGTTTCAAATGAAAGCCCTATTTTTTCTGAAAAAAAGAATGCATAATTTGTGTGGTTACTTTAAACACAGAAAAGGGGAATAGTAATTAAACCCACTGTTACAGACATAGGTCTGCAGAGAACTTTTAACTCCATTTAGATGTTTTCTTCCTGTTGTACATTCCCCAAATGGAATAAAATCATGCCCTTCTAAATGAACCCTTTACCAGTTATTCCTGCTTTCCTTGCCCTGTGAGTCCCAGCCACGATTTCCCTGAAACTGTTTAGCGGCTAGGATCTATGGAAATGCCTGACTTTAGACCCTAGATATCTTACCCGAGACACCCACTGCCCCCCCCCAAGAGAGCTCTTTTGTGGATCTTTAGGATACTTGGTGGGGTACAGGCAGGAGTAGTTACTGAGGGAGAGCTCTCTGGGGAACCACAGTTTATCACCATCTTCAGACTGGGGTCCAGCACCCACGGCTATAGATCTTCTGCCTGGATTCATCACAGACTGTCCCAGGGAACCTTCAACTGCTGTCTCAGGGCCATGGACTGGACAATATATGGACCCCTAATCAACAAATCGGGTTTGCTGCCGCTCCCTATGGATCACTCTGAAAACAGTGACTTGGGGTCATACGGGCATTACTGTACCTGTTGGCTAGATTGTGGCTCCAGCCTCTCTGGGCAAATTATTGTTTGTAATAATCTGATTTTGCTCCTTATCCATGGTGTATATAAGGCTGTGTGTTTCTGCAATAAAGTGTTTGTGTTTTGGTCTGGTCCTGGACTTTTATTGTTCTTAATCTTATGTATTACTTTTGTCACTTCTGACTCTTCTATAGGTTTATTCAGTTGAATCAGTTGATCTTTACTCAATTTAGGTGTAGGTACTATATAGAGCAGTGTGTAATATCTATTGAAAGCCTGACCTATCGTTTCCAGAGAGGTACATATCTTATTGTTTTCAATAATTTTATAAATACGATTGTTAGCTTGTTTTTTCTTAAGCCTGTTGGTTAATGATTTATCTACTCTATTGTTTTTAAAGTACCAACGCTGTTTTCATTTTTCAAGATTTTTACTAATTTTATCAAATTCCAGCTCTCTTATTCTTCCTTTTAGTTGCTGGATCTTAGCAGATCTAAATTTAGTTGAAGACAATTGATTCAGTTTATTAAGGTCATAAAGATTAATGTATAAAGTAGGTAATTCTGGGCCCCTTTTTCTATTTTTGCAATTTTGATAAGGTGTCCTCGAGTGACACTTTTAAAGGCAAACCATAAAGTAGAGCGAGATATTGATATATCATCGTTCTCTAAAAGTTTAATTAGTTTCTGCAAGGATTGAGTATGTTGTTATTGATCCAAAATAAAATTATTTAATCGCCAGTCCCTAGGAACTTTCTTTGGGTATTTAGAGAGTCTCGCAAATAATCGCATTGTGGTCTGACCAAATTATGTCTTTAATAAAAAAAAAAATTGTGTTATTTACTAGAGGGCAGTTTCCTATAAGCAAATCTATACGTGCATACGAGGCATGAGGTGCAGAAAAATGGGTAAATTCTTTTTGAGTTGGATTGAACACCCTCCAATTATCATAAAGATTATTTTTCTTAAAGAAGTTAGTCAAGCTTTTAGCCAATCTTTCTATTCTCTGATCACACAACACTCTTCTCAGGATTGTATCCATGTTAATATCCGGTATTACATTAAAGTCTCCTGCCATTATGAGAATGCCCCTAATAGATTTTTCTGGTTTTTTAAATATGAATCTAATTGAACCAATATTAGGTGCATATAGGTTAATTAAAGTATGTAATTGGTCTTTTATGTATGTAAATGGGCTCTTTAATAAAAAAATGTAATGGTGAGATAGTGACATATTTAACTGCTTTATTCAATGAATTAATAGATAAAGAGCATGTGCCGGAGGAATTATTAAGAGCTAATATTATTCCTATACTTAAACAAAATAAAAAAACGGAAGACGTCATTAACTATAGACCTATCTCACTTATTAATGAAGACATGAAAATATTCACAGGGATATTAGCAGAAAGATTGAAGCAGGTAATCGCATTACTAATACATCCTCACCAAATAGGATTTGTTCCAAACAGACACGTTAGACGGATTATTGATACTATAGATCTTGCCAATACTGAACGAAGACAAACTGGCTTAATAGCATTAGATGCAGAAAAAGCGTTTGATCGTATCAATTGGAGCTTCATGTTCCAATCTTTTCAATCTTATGGAATAGAGGGCAGTTTCCTATCGGCAATTAAAGCATTATATTCAAACCCTACAGGTAGAATTGTAGGACAAGATATTAAATCTGATTGGTTCCATATTAATAACGGTACTCGACAGGGTTGCCCATTGTCCCCAATTCTATATATATTAACTATAGAGATTTTGGCTATTATTAATTTAAGGAATAATGAAATGATAAAAGGCACAGTATTGAGACAAGAAGAATTTAAAATTTGCCTATACGCAGACGATATTCTCCTAACAGTGGAAAACCCAGAAAGTTCTATTAGAGAATTACTGAAACTTATAAACAACTATGCAGAAATTTCTAACTATAAGTTAAATATACAAAAATCAGAAATTGTCTATTTAAATACTCCGATACATCTTAAGCAAATAATTAATGGAGAATTTAAGTTTAAAGAAGTATTACAAGAGCTTAACTATCTAGGTTTAAAATTAACCCCTAAAGTAAAGAATATGATGGAAAGAAACTTTTATTGTATTAAAGAGATTATTTATTAAAAAATTGGAACAATACTATGTATCCCTGGGTTGGCAGAATAAATATAATAAACTCTTATATTCTTCCCAAATGGACGTATCTTCTCAGACACTTGCCTTTAAACATGCCAATTTCTTGGCTAAACATGATACAGACTTCTTTTAATAAATTTATCAATAATGACAGAAAAGCTAGATTGGGAATTAAACTCCTATCTCAAAAATCAAACAGAGGGGGCTTGGGTTAGAAACTAGTAAGAGTCAACCATGGTATAAAATGGAACAACATCTCTCTGGTATTAGAAATGTGTCTATTGAAGTATGGGAATTTCAATCTAAACTGAAAACAAAGATCGACACAGGAAATACACTATTATTAGAGATATCATACAGGAATGGTTTAAAATTAAGAAAAAACTTAAAGATAGAATATTGAATACAGCAGGACTTGATATTATTGAGCTTAATTTATCAGACATATCATTGACAAAATGGGAAAATGCAGGTATTATGTATCTAAAAGATATCTTGACAAACAATTCCATTAAAAAGTATGCCCAATCAGTTCAGCAATTTCACCTACCATCCACTGAGGTTTTTCCTTATTTAAGGATAAAAAAAATTCTAAGACATACACTCTATAAAGAAGACCCTGACATCCAATTAAAATTAGGTCATATATTTAATGGGAAAGAAACTAAGAAAATATTGACAAAAGTAAAATAAAAATGATGAAGTAGATTTCTCTAATACTATTTCCAGATGGTCTAAGGAACTTCAGATACCGATTTTAAAAAAAAATTGGCAAAATGCAACATCTTTGACGCATAATACTATACATTCAATCTTAATTAGAGAAAACTATTTCAAAGTTTTGAACAATTGGTATGTGACCCCTTCAAAGTTCCGTTCAATGTTTCCTGGTACATCAGAGATGTGTTGGAGACGTATTAGAGAGAAAGGTGATTATAGACATATATGGTGGTCATGCAGTGTTGTTAGCCAGTTGTGGGATATGGTCTTTGATTCATTTATAAAACTTACTAAATGTAAGATAAATGAATCCAATGACATTGCTCTTCGTCACATATTCCTGCCTAACCTATCCATGGAAAGGAAAATTCTATTAATTCATGTTCTAGCACAAGGGTTCTCAAACTGCGGCCCTCCAGCTGCTGCAGGACTACATCTCCCATAATGCTCCTACAGCTAAGGGGCTGGCTGAGGAGTATGGGAGATGTAGTCCTGCAGCAGCTGGAGGGCCGCAGTTTGAGAACCCCTGTTCTAGCAGCAGCCAAAATCTTGATTGCTAGATACTGAAAAAATAATCAGGTTTTTCTTTGGACACAATTTAAAAATCAACTATTATTTTAATTACAAATGGAAAAAGGGTTAGGATGGGTTAGTCAGACTTATCATAGAAGAATAGCAATATATGAGGACTGGATCCTAAATAATACATAAACATATCACAAATAATAGTCACCTCCGGCTCTTCCTTTTTTTTTTTTTCTTGATGGTTAAAATGAAGAGGATAACATAATTAATAACATATGTATTATATGGCATATATCTTCTTCAATACAATGTGCAATATCCCTTGTCCCTTTTTCTTCTGTACCCCTTTTTTTTTCTTTTATATGGAAAATTAATAAATAAATATTTGAAAAAAAAAGTGTTTGTGTTTTCACCCCAACATTGGTCTTGTCTGATGTTTGGGGAGGAGTGCTGTAATAGCCCATTGCAGTTTCTGTGTAGCTATATCCCTTCCTCTTTTCAATGCTGGTTCTGTCTGGCGCTGAAGGGATTAATTGCCATGGTCTTGGGAAGAAGGAAGCACTGTTTGTCGGGTGTACCCAGCTGGGGTACAGGTCGTCCTGTGACACCCACTTATTGTAAAAATGTCGAAAAAAACTCACGGGTGTAATCATACTATAAAACCTCGGTAGTGAATGGGTTAAAGATTAGTCAGGTAATTGAATCAAGGCTATATGTCAATACATATATATATTCTCTGGCCACTTGATTAGGTACAAATTTTTAGCACCGGGTTGGTGGACCCCTTTTGCCTTCATTCTTCGTTAATCCACTAATCTCTCTGGTCCCTTCCTGTAGCCTGTAGGAGCTCAGCCATCGGCTCTTCCTTGGTGTAAACAGAATACACAAAATTATTTAAAATATCTGCTTCCTATCCTAACTAACCAAATGTCCTATTTGAGATAACAAAGGACGAACATTTTCTGCCTTTAGCTTCTTTGAATTTACATACTTAAAAATAGGTTTAGCGGTTCCGTCACTACCTCATTACCGTTTTAGGTGATATACTATTTATGACTAGCCCAATTTTCTGAACCTACTACTATTTCCGTTGGTAAATTCTCCAATTTAGAAAAAAGAAATTCTTGCCCTTAATCACTGTTCTAAGTCTTCTGGTCATCCAGGAGTAGCATGAACCTACGGCCTTGATCTCCAAGATCTTTTGGTAGTCTACTTAAATGTGTTCACAAATGCATTTCAGTTTGTCAAATTTGTACTGCCTCTATGTCACCTTAGAATTTACCACATGGCTTACTACAGCCCCTTCCTATACCCAACCATCCAGTCTCACCTTGCTATGGATTTTATAGTCAACCTATCTCCCTTGGACAAATACACTACTATTCTTACTTTTGTCAATCAGTTTTTCAGTATGCTCCGTAAACTACCCACAGAACCTGATCTGGCCTCTGTCTGTTGAAATCATATCATACTGTGGTTCTCAATTTATCTCCCAATAGAGAAATAATATTGTAAGGTTGTAGGTATAGTACTTACCATCTCCAAACTAATGGCACAGCTGAAGGAGCCAATAAGGCACACAGACAATATTTCCGCTCATTCATCAATGATAACAATTGATAACAGAACAACCCTTCTCCTACTTGCTGAATTTCCTCTATAAATGAATCTACCCAAGGTTACTCCTGCTATTGTGACTACGGTATGGATCCAGTCATAATGTCTGACTCCCTGCTACCATTGTATACATAGAAGAACATCACTCCAATATTTCTTGTGCTTGAACTGGGCTCCACCAGCACCCCAAAATATCACAAATAAAGTCGCTCAGCACTCCAGTAGTTCAGTGAGGTATATTTAATTCAGCAACACAGGCAACGTTTTGACCTTACGGTCTTTATCGAGCCATGCTAGACATATTCATCTTGGCATGGCAACCATGAAGTTTGCCTCTTGTTTTTTTGGTCTCTTTCCTCACTCTGTCCTCACATCTGTGGCAGGACCTGGTCACCCCACAAGTGAGGATATTGCAGTGGCTCCCTCATATAACTGATATAACAGTAATCTAATTGTGTGTGCGGCCGTCTGACATCACTGCACAACAAGTTTAATTTATAACCTTGCCATGACTTCAGTAAGTCCCACCTTATTCAAACACTGAACTCATTTTCAACTTGTCATTTGTTTGTTTGCCTTTTGAGCATTGTTAGGTGATTTCTGGTATTGTGACTAGGCGTCTTCTTGATTATCCTGATTTCTAGTATCCTGACCTTGCTTGCTGACATAAATCTACTCACCCTCTCCCCGGCTCCAGCGACGGCAGAACGCAGCGAAGGGTTTCCTCTCAGCCTGTGCTCGCCGACACAGACACGAGCAGAGGCTTCGTGCAGGCACGCCCCCTCTGTTGCCAGCAGAGAGACCAGCAGGGGGGAGGACGCGTTCTCAGGTTACTATGGGGACGCGTCTACTCCCTGCTGCTGCAGATGGACGCCGGCTGCGTAGAAGTTGCGTCTCTCCGTATGATGTCATTTTGGCGCCAAATTCAAACTATAAAAGCCCCTTCCGCTGAGAAATCATTGCTCAAGTATAAGCTAATTATTGCCTCTGTACCTAAGCGTTCCTGATTGATTCTACCTGTGTACCAGACCCTTCTTTGTTATTTTTGACCTACGTTCCTTGCTGCCTGCCCCGACCATTGCGTGTGACCTGACTTGTTTCTGGATTTTCCCTTTTTTGTACCTCGCCTCAGACTTTGTGGTAGCCATCTGCTATTAGGAACCATCTACCTTTTTGGCTCACGGGTCAGCCGTGATAGTATGCTTGAGCCACTACCATGGTTCCTGCAGGGCTTCAAAACACGCTTTCTGACATGAACGATAAAATGGAGAGATTGGCCCAGATGATGATGATATGCAGGCGCAGTACGGCAGTTTGCGCAATGAAGTATCGGATTTGAGAGATCAAGCAACCTCCCCGCCTACGCCTCCTGCTCCCCCTGCTCCTGTCATGCCTGGACCTGAACGATATCATTCATTTGAACCGCAAGTTCCGTTACCAGCTAAATTCTCTGGGGACCGTAAGACATTCCGCAGGTTTGTCACGAACTGTGAACTTATTTTTTCTGTAAAAGCCCGTACTTATAGCACTGACATGGTGAAGATCCGTTCTATGATCCTTCTACTTGAAGGTGAACCTTCTGATTGGGCTCACAGATTGTTGGAGAATGACGATCCTGTTCTTGACTCCTACTCCTCCTTTGTTACGGCTCTGTCCTCGTTATATGATGATCCTCACCGTCGCTCCACTGCATGCTCTGCTTTAAGAGCTCTAGTCCAGGGCCGTCGCCCGGTAGAGGAGTACATCACTGAATTTAGATGTCTGGCCACGGATACCAAGTGGAATGAATATGCTCTTGCAGACCAATTCCGTCTAGGACTCTCAGATGCTATCCGGGATGAACTTGCTCGTTGTCAGATTCCGGAGTCTCTAGAATCCCTCATGTCTCTGGCATTAACTATAGACAGGAGGCTTAGAGAACGTAGAGCTGAAAAGCAACGTCCCTGGACGCCCAGTTGGAGAGTGCCGCCTACTCGTCCTCACGAACAACCCTCTAGTCCTCCACCTGTGCCGGCAGCTGAACCTATGCAGACCAGATCCTCGCTATCCTTAGTGGAGAAGAATCGCCGTAGGGATAATAATTTGTGCCTGTACTGTGGAGGAGATTCCCATCTTTTGTCATCCTGCCCGATACGGCCTAAGCAACCCAGGGGTGAGTTTCGACACATACGCTCTTGTGTATCCTCTATCATATCTGAGACACCTACTCATTTGTCTATTCCTCTACGTCTGCAGTGGGGAACTCGTCATCTCTATATTCAAGCCATCATTGACTCCGGGGCCAGCAGTAACATTATGGACAAGTCATGCATCTCTAAGCATCACATCCCTACTTGTTCCAAGAAACATCCTGCATTTATTCAGACCATCGATGGCTCCCCTGTGTCTTCAGGACCCGTTGAGTCAGAGACAATTTCGCTGTCCTGTTCTATAGGAAGAAGGCATTCTGAAAAGGTTTCTTTTGATGTTATTTACTCTCCGTTATTTCCTGTCATCATGGGACTCCCGTGGTTGAAAAAACACGATCCAGCTATCCAATGGTCCACAGGACGTATCACGTTTTCATCTCTGTTCTGCACTTCACATTGCCTGGGCACAGCTCACTCCACGTTTAACGCTCATATCGCAGGGTTACCACCCCACTACACAGAATTTAAAGAGGTTTTTGACGAAAAAGGAGTTGATTCCCTTTCACCGCACCGACCGTACGATTGTCCTATAGATCTCCTACCTGGATCCAAGATACCTTACGGCAGAATATACCCCCTTTCTGACACTGAACTCAAGGTCTTGCGAGAATACCTCGATGAACACTTGGCTAAGGTGTTTATCCGCCCTTCAACCTCACCAGCCGGGGGAGGAATCTTCTTTGTGGGTAAAAAGGATGGAGGTCTACGGCCTTGTGTGGACTACAGAGAACTTAATGCCGTCACCGTAAAGAATCGGTATCCACTCCCACTTATTTCTGAACTTTTTGCACGTTTAAAACAAGCTACCCTCTTCACAAAACTCGACCTTCAAGGAGCGTATAATCTCGTCCGTATTAGGGATGGTCATGAATGGAAGACAGCCTTCCGTACACGGTACAGTCATTTCGAATACCTAGTGATGCCATACGGACTCTGTAACGCTCCAGCTACTTTCCAGAACTTTGTCAATGACATTTTCCGAGATTTATTAGATACATTCATGGTGGTGTATTTGGATGATATTTTGATCTTCTCGTCTACTCTTCAAGAACATCGTGACCATGTTCGTCAAGTCCTTGCCCGTCTTCGCACTCATCATCTGTTCGCTAAATTAGAGAAGTGTCAGTTTGAGGCTACTCAGATTGAGTTTTTGGGGTTCTGCGTTTCCTCTAAGGGTATTGAAATGGACAAGAACAAGGTACGAGCGATTGAACAATGGCCACAACCACAGTCCCGTAAGGAGGTGCAACGTTTTATCGGTTTTGCAAATTTTTATAGACGTTTTATTTGAAATTTCTCCAAAATCGTCCTACCTCTCACGTCCCTTACATCTAAGACTCTCAAGTTTCTGTGGAATACAAGCGCCGAGGAGGCTTTTACCACTCTAAAACAAAGATTTGTGTCTGCACCAATCCTCGTTCATCCTAATCCTGACCTACCTTTCGTGGTGGAGTGGACGCCTCCACGGTGGCTGTAGGCGCTATCCTTTCCCAAAGGCAAGGAAGTAAAGACTTGCTTCATCCTGTGTCTTTCTATTCACGTAAACTAACGGCTCCCGAGAGGAACTACGACGTTGGGGATCGGGAGTTGTTGGCAATTAAGTGTGAATTGGAGGAGTGGAGGCACCATTTGGAGGGGTCGCAACACCCATTTCTCATCTTTACCGATCACCGCAATCTAGAATATTTGCAGAGGGCTAAGAGGTTGCGCCCTTGTCAGGCCAGGTGGTCCCTTTTCTTCACAAGGTTCAATCTTCATATCACGTACAGACCAGGAAGCAAGAGTGGTAAAGCTGACGTTCTCTCCCGACAATTCTCTAATGAACCTGATCACCCTAACCCAACTCAACCAGTAATACCTCCTACACACTTCCTGGTTACGAAAAAGGACTTTCTCAACTCCCTTCGGGACTATTTTCAAATCAGAGATAATCGTCCGACCCAACCTTATACTGTAAAACGAGAGGGCCTTTTTTACTATCAAGACAGATTGCTGATTCCACCTTCATTTGTGCACGACATACTACAAATGTGTCATGACGCACCTTTGGCGGGACATCCTGGGATAACAGGAACCCTTAATCTACTCCGTCGTCGCTTTTGGTGGCCCCACATGGTATCTACTGTGAGAGACTATGTAAAGACATGCCAGACCTGTGCTCGCAATAAATCTTCGCACCAACGTCCTCAAGGTTTGCTACAACTCATTCCCGTTCCTCGTTCTCCATGGTCTTCAATCTCAATGGATTTTATTGTGGATCTACCCGTGTCCAATGGACATACTGTGATCATGGTAGTTGTGGATAGACTAACAAAGATGGCACATTTCATACCTCTGCAACGTCTTCCCTCAGCAGCAGAGACAAGTGAGACCTTTAATAAAGAAATTGTTCGGCTGCACGGAGTTCCTCTCCAAGTTCTGTCTGATAGAGGTTCCCAATTTACATCTAAATTTTGGAGAGCTTTCTGTAAAGGACTAAGAATTGACCAAGCCATGTCCTCCGGGTATCACCCCCAGACCAATGGACAAACTGAGTCAACCAAAGTCTTGAACAATACTTACGATGCTTCACTACTTACCTACAGTCTGATTGGTTCTCCCTATTACCCATGGCTGAATTTGCACATAATAATAATAAGAATGCGTCTACCCAAGAGAGTCCATTTTTTCTTTTGTATGGGTACCATCCCCCTGATCTACCTACCCTGATCCCATCCGTACCGGTGCCGGAGACACAACAAAGGTTAAGAACCTTGCAAAAGGTCCTACGAGCAGCCAGACTCAATCTACTACAAGCCCAACGACGATATAAAGAACAAGCAGACAAACACAGACGGGATGCACCTGTCTACCGTCCAGGTGACAAAGTTTGGCTGGCCACCAGACATATAAGGCTAGCCATTCCCTCCTTAAAGCTAGGACCCCGATTTATAGGTCCCTATACTGTCACACATTGTATTATTCCCGTTACCTACCGTCTCGCTTTACCGTCGTCTCTTAAGATTCACGGGGAGGACGTTTTCGGGGAGGACGTCTTTTTTATTTAATCGATTGGAAAGGTTATGGACCTGAGAATAGGTCTTTGGAACCTGCGTCCTCGGCCCACGTGTCTGCCTTGATTCGACGTTTCGATAGGAACCATCCATCTAAACCCGGTCCTATCGGTTCCCGGAAGTTACCGTTAGGGAGGGGGTCCTGTCATAAATCTACTCACCCTCTCCCTGGCTCCAGCGACGGCAGAATGCAGCGTTGGGTTTCCTCTCAGCCTGTGCTCGCCGACACAGACACGAGCAGAGGCTGCGTGCAGGCACGCCCCCTCTGTTGCCAGCAGAGACCAGCAGGGGGGAGGACGCGTTCTCAGGTTACTATGGGGACGCGTCTACTCCCTGCTGCTGCAGATAGACGCCGGCTCCGTAGAAGTTGCCAGAGCAACGCGTCTCTCCGTATGAAGTCATTTTGGCGCCAAATTCAAACTATAAAAGCCCCTTCCGCTGAGAAATCATTGCTCAAGTATAAGCTAATTATTGCCTCTGTAGCTAAGCGTTCCTGATTGATTCTTCCTGTGTACCAGACCCTTCTTTGTTATTTTTGACCTACGTTCCTTGCTGCCTGCCCCGACCATTGCGTGTGACCTGACCTTGTTTCTGGATTTTCCCTTTTTTGTACCTCGCCTCGGACTTTGTGGTAGCCATCTGCTATTAGGAACCATCTACCTTTTTGGCTCACGGGTCAGCCGTGATACTTACTCCTGATTTCAATGTCTACTGGTAGCATTACACAGTTTGCAGTCAGCACCTACCATCACAACTTGTTTTATTTCTGTACAAGGTGTCTAACACTCTAACGACATCCACTTACACATACATACACACACACTATCTCTTCCACTAACCTTAGGCACTCATGCTAACACCATATGCTAAAACCCACACTTACTAGCATCAAATACTAACACGCATGCTCATGCTAAGACCATACGCACACTCTAACACCATTTGTAGACACAAATGCTAACACCATACACTAACAGATGTACAGAAAAATACTATACACATACACACATCATCTTCAGCTCCCTTTTAGCTTGCATGGAGCCCTTCTCTTTAGTGCAGGGTTCTCTGTGTGTAAGCTGCCATTCTATTACTGCAGGGTTAAGTGAAATGTGTTACGTAACTCCTCTGGACGCTTTATTACCGGAGTGGCATGTCCACATTGGACCCATCTTTATGCACCCCAGGGCTAAGTTTTCATATTTTTTGTGAAGGGCATTAATAAATGGTGTTATATTCCATCACAACATGCAGTCTACAGGAGTGTGCATGTTGTTGTTGTTGTTTATACTCCAGTTTAACTTATTAGTCCCCACAATCTTTGCACATGGAGTTAGGTGATCACATGCTTTAGTGGGGATGAGTGCTGCCTGAGTATTTAAATTGTAAAGAGACAGCCACAGGCAGTACATTTTTGTTCATGATGACATCAGTGCCAGGGCAATAGCTAACAGGTTGCTCACCCCTTAAAAATAATTCAATTTTGGTTAATTTAGCATATAGTTAGAAACTATAAATGCTTACAGAAAGAATATTTATTATTCACAATAAATAAATAGCTAATTCATTTATAATTGTTCATGAAATGTCACAACCATTCTTTTTATTTCTCAAATTTGCATTCATATAAATAAAAATATTAGTGGTGATTTTAAGCAACTTTCGCTTGTTGGCGGTCATTTTGAGCTTAGTTATTTCTCCCCATATATTTTGATGCAATAATAACATGCTTAAAGTAAAATTACATCCTTTTCTTGGTGTATTATTCTTCTTTACACAGAAATATGAATACACCAAAACCAACATAATTTCTATGGTGTTCTCTCAGTTTGGTTCCTAAGGTTAGGTCCTGTTATGGAGGCTTAAAATGTAATTTGGATGCAGAGGAATATGAATATGAATATTCCACAGACATGAAAACACAGTTTTGAATAAAAATACTCCGATAAAGCAATGTCAACAATAGCAGCATATTTTAGATATTAATTTGTTGTTCCTATCCCTTAAATCTGTTCAATAATTTTATCCGACAATGGACTCCACCTTTTAGCTTCTGGTTTTTTTTCTAAATGAAACATTGTCAAGTAATAGGGCAACCAATTCAAATACTGTGTATTAGTTACTGTCAGTGGGTGAGTGGTTTGATGTAATCTCAATTCTTTGGTCTATGGCTGTATTTTGTGCAGTTTCTAAAGCAATACTTGTTGTGGTTCCTTCTGATTTCATTGGCAATGGGGAATCTGGGGGTTTCCTTTGTTGGTCACACATCTTTGAATCTGAAAGATAATTTTAATATTAATAAAGTAAGCGACAGAAGGAATAAAAAAATAAATAAATATATATATATATATTCAATACATTATAACCCTTAAATGCAAGCACACTTCAAAAAATATTTATATTTTATTCCATAGTGGGTTTGTTACATACGAATAAAACAGAAATCAAAACAAAATCCTACCTAGAGTCCTATCTAACTAATTTGTTTTCCCATTCTGTAAAATCATAACCACAAATTAGTAGACTGATTGATGCAAACCACATCAATGTAAAGGTATCAAACACAATACCTTTTTGTTTTGGATTCCTGTCTGTAAAATAGCAGAACTAGCATGCACTCTCAGTGGTTTAATCTAGCTATAGAGCAATCTTACCTCGTGTGTCTTTCATACATTTAGTCTCAGTGAAATTTTCACTTAGCTGTTTCAGTTTTATTATTGGTGACCTCTGTAGTTGAGCAACAGGGATTTCAACATCTGAAAAATTAGAGATTGTGTATTGATCTGGATTCTTAAGGACAAATTGTGAGATTCTTAATATTGTTTAATGATTTCAGAGTGACTATTATGAACCATTTATGAAGATCTGAGTTGTATTAGGCACCCAGAGATAAAAAAAAACAAAACAAAAAAAACCACTAACACATAACATTCTATCATAGGACAGTCATAATAATTATAATTTTAATGTAATCCACTTTAATCAAAATAAAATTTTCTTTAAATTAAGCATATCCTTTCTGGATATAGCAGGGTCATTTACCCAGAATCAGAGCATACGGAATGTTTGATCAACTTAGGACTGTTGGTCTCTTACCTTTGACGAAACAACTACACCTTTTATATTTTATTTGTCACTGGTACAATTATTCAATTACATAGGAATTGCTTGTCTCTTTAATTGATCCATCCTATTGTGCAAAGATGGCGAACAAAGTAGCAGTGCACTTTATAATGAAAAAGTACAGTGCCAACATTTGTTGCTGCACATTTTTGAGCAGTTCCCATACAAAATGAAAAACTGAGCCAAATCTTATATGTTTCTATTACTTTCATGAATCTAAATTTGTCCTAATGTAACTTGTAGAATGCTATTTCTTTTATATGTGTTTAGTTACATACATATACAGTCGTGTGAAAAAGAAAGTACAACCTATTTGAATTCTATAGTTTTATCAGGACAATCATCTGTTCCTTAGCAGGTATAAGAATTAGGTAAATACAACATGAGATGAACAACAACACGACATATTACACCGTGTCATGATTTATTCAACAAAGGTAAAGCCAAAATGGAGAAGCCATGTGTGAAAAATGAAGTATATCTTATGATCAATAGCTTGTAGAATTTGCTAAATGGCAGCTGCGTGCTGATGCCGCTGGCCGGCTCTGCTTTAATACTTTTTTTTTTTTTACTTTATATGGCAAGCCGATCCAGCTTGCCATATTAAATTTAAAAAAAGTATTAAAGTAGCTCCGGGCGGCGGCATCAGCACGCAGCGGCCGTTTAGATTACATTTCCAGCAATCTGAAGGCCGCATAGTGATGGGAGCAGCGTGAGGGGTGGAAGCTCCGCCCCCTCGCATTCAGACTGCTGGAGCACCGGATGTCGGGTCAGTGACATCCTGTTAGCGTAGAAAACAGCAGCCTGCAGCTACCAGAGGACGGAGGTCAAGAGGAAAAAGCCCCAAAGTGGAAGAAGTAGAAGGTCAGTAAACTAATTTATTTTTTGTACAAACTGTATAATATTTTTTTTTATTTGTTAAAAACAAAAAAAATCGGCATGTGTGTGTGTATGTAAGTGTGTCTGTGGGGGCATAATGCTTTTTTAAATTAATTATTTTTAAATGATTAAACAAAAAAATAAATCTGTGTCTGTATGTGTTCACAAGTTCAGCTCCCCATTGTCACCTCTGTCCCCAATCAGCCCCTCATTTCATTGCTGTCCCAATTCAGCTCCCCAGTGTCACCTCTGTCCCCAATCAGCCCCTCCCAGTGTCACCTCTCTCCCAATCAGACCCCCATGTCACTGCTGTCCCCATTCAGCTCCCCAGTGTCACCTCTGTCCCCAATCAGCCCCTCCCAGTATCACCTCTGTTCCCAAATTAGACCCTCCCAGTGTCACCTCTGTCCCCTTTCAGCCCCCCATGTCATTGCTGTCCCCATTCAGCTCCCCAGTGTCACCTCTGTCCCCAATCGGCCCTTCCAGTGAATTAATATTTGAGAGTGTATGGGCCCACTTTAAGGTATGATCCTGGTAGGGTACTCATATTAGCCTTTACAATTTCCCTGCTGCTGTGTACTATACTTCCCATAATCCTCAGCCAGTATCATGGGGGACATTTAACTGACTGAGCATCAAGGGGTCATTCGGTTTTGCTTTTTTTTTTTTTTACCTTTGTTGCTATTATATTTAATTATGTTAAACCATGTTGTTAACTTATGTTATATGGGGGCATAAGGCTTTTCTGGAGGCAGAGTGCCCCATGATATGCCTTTTAACCCCCGATATGCCACTCTGCCTCCAGAAATGCCTATACCCCCTATATGCCACTCTGTCCCATGATATGCCTTTTAACTTCCTATATGGCATATAGGGGGTATAAGGCATTTCTGGAGGCAGAGTGGGATATAGGGGGTTAGAATGCATATCATGGGACAGAGTGGCATATAGGAGGGTATAAGGCATATCAGTGGGCAGAGTGGCAAGCCTGGGGGCAGATGTGCATAACTCGGGGGTAGGTTGGCAAATAAAAGGAAATAAAAACCAAACATTTGTCTCAACCATAACTTTTATTAAATATGAAAAAATAGTCTACATTAATTAATAAAGAAATAAAAGTTTCTTACAAGAATATTGTTAAGAATAATGTGATCAGTGTTTTGTTCCACTGAATAAAATTGAACCTTTTCATCTAAAAATGTTTGCAGTAGCAAATGTTTTGATTCCATTATGTCTAATGTATTTAATTTATTAGGGCCTTTTAACACTTTTGCTTTCTGGCATTTTAATACAAATAATGTGAAAAAAAGAATGCTTTATAGTTATTTGTATAGCAAATAGTGTGACTCGGGTATTTATAAGTGGTGCGTGTGGGTATAAGAGCTTGACCGTGAAATAAACTATATGGGGCTGGTCTCCAAATGTGTCCAGGGCTGCTTTTCAGTCGCAGTCCGGCCCTGTATGGAATTCACTGCAAAGGGAGGTGGTGTTATCAAATACCGTATTTGCTCGATTATAAAACGAGGTTTTTTTCAGAGCAAATGCTCTGAAAAATACCCTCTTCTTATAATCAGGGTCGTCTTATAATCAGACCTCAAATAGGTCTAACTATTAGACTAAGATCCAGATCCCCTGCAGCGCAGCAGAGGACCTGGATCCTCCTGTTTTATGCCCCCCATTTAGCACCTCCTCCAAACTTACCGGTGCTTCTGACTCCCCGGTCATGTAGCCGGGGCAGTATGTAGACGTCTACGTGATTCGCGTAGACAACTTCCGCTGCAGCCGGAAGGAGGTGCGATTAGCAGCGGGGGTTGTCTGCGTCCATCACGCAGACTTTCCCCGGCTGTCAGAGATCAGAGTTCTCCACACCGGTGCAGGGAATTCTCTCTGAAAGTACCTCATGGATCTGTCCTGGGTCCGCTTCTGTTTAATTTGTTTATTAATGATCTCCCAGCGGGCATAGGGAGCCAGGTTTCAGTGTTTTCTGATGACACAAACTTAAGTAGAGTAATAAAGGCTGAAATAGATGTCTCTTCACTGCAAGAGGATTTGGATAAATTGGGTAACTGGGCTGATAAATGGCAAATGGGATTCAATGTAGACAAATGTAAAATTATGCATTTTGGGAACAATAATAAAAATGGAACGTATCATTTAAATGGTTTAGGAAAAACTATAGACAATAGACTTAGTACTAGTGCACAGTGCAAGCTAGCAGCTGCAAAGGCAAATAAGATATTGGCATGTATTAAAATATATTATTCTGCCTCTTTACAAGCCCATGGTAAGACGCCACCTTGAATATGCAGTTCAATTCTGGGCGCCTTTTCTTAAAAAAAGAACATTATGGAACTAGAGAAAGTTCAGAGGAGGGCCACAAAACTAATAAGGGGAATGGAAAGTTTTAGTTATCAAGAAAGGCTGGAAAAGTTAAATGTGTACACATTAATAAATATGTACATGGCCCATACAAAATGCCCACTAAAGACCTGTTCATTAATAGAACATTACAAAGGACAAGAGGTCCCCCACTAAGGCTTGAAGGAGATTTAGTCTACAACAGCAGGATTTTTTACAGTAAGGACAATAAAAGTATTGATTCACTGCCTGAAGAGGTGGTGCTAGCAAATTTAAAAGGGGCCTGAATACTTTTGTAATGAAGCAGAACATAGAGGGATATGAACGATGGTATAGGAATTAAAATTTATTTAGTGCTTGTTAATCCAATTAGAAATCTGATTGCCATTTGGAGTCAAGAAGGATTTTTCCCCATTGGAAGCACAAGCACTTTTTTGCCTTCTTTTAGATCAACAGCGGTAAGGAATAGGAAAAGGGTTGAGCTTGATGGATGCAAGTCTTTTCTCAATCTAAACTACTATAAACATGGTCCTTGGGGTTCAGCAGCTAGATATCTAGTTGAAGGCTCCATATACAGAGCAGGTTAACCCCTTAACGAAAGAGCCCATACATGTACGGGCTTGTGGTGCAATGCAATAACGACAAAGCCCATACATGTACGGGCTGCTGTTAAATAGCTGCATCGCCACTTTTCGGCACGATCGGCGGCTTTGCAGCACCCACAGAAGCCTCACAAGTGAGGCGGACCGTGGATCTGGGGAGGAAAGCCCTCTCCACAAAAAAAAATGGCCGCCACCGCACTGATCATCAAAGATCTCGGCGGCTGGCTAAAACAGCTTAGGAAGCCATCGGCAATCGCTTCCTAAGCGTAAACGGTGTTGCTGACATGCCTTGATATCAAGGCATGTAGCAACACAACCCCGATCACCTTGTGATTGCTCTGAAGAGCAACCACAAGTCCATCATGTAAATTACGTTGCCGCCACTCACAAGATGGCGTCAACAACTGAAAAATGAATGAGTTCACAGAGGGTCCAGACCCTCTTGCAAACTCTCGAGCTCCTCCTGCTTTATTAACATAAAGTTTGACTAAGGCTGGTGGTAGGACTAGTGGATGGAAAGGGTTAAAATACCTTGGGGTGTCTGGTTTTCAAAAATATATGGTTTGATGGGGTAAATTGCATTGGCCGGTTCAAAGATACCTGAAATAGTACATGGGGCAGAACAACCAGCTTTGGGGAAAAAATGGTTTTGAAATAGCAAAACACTACTGGTACTTACTGCCCCATAACGTGCAGAAAAAAGCAAAAAAAACATAAAAACATTGGGTATTTCTATATTCAGGACAAATAGTAGAATATAGTTAGCAGGTTTTTTCATTAGTTTTTGCAGATGAGTAAAATATTTTTCAAAAAAGTGAGTCTTTTTGTAATAAAAAAAATCACCATTTTTTATAGTAAATTAGATGATATTAAAATAATGTTATCTAAAGAAAGCCCTGTTTGTCCTGAACAAAAAGCAATATATAATGTGCGTGGGTGCACAAAATGAGAAAGAAAAAAAATTACAGCTAAACAGCAACACTGAAAAATGTTAAAAGAGCCACTGTCCCAAAATGTACTACAAGTAAGAAAGTCTTGACATTAAGGGGTTACTACTGCTTCAAATAACATAATTGGAGAGAGATATATGTAATTATATTTGGACGGGGAATGTAACACCCCTAGATCAGTTCATACTGGTGCTTTATTACAAGAACAATGGGGATGAGGGAGGGGACTGTTGTATAATCCTCCTTCAAATGACAAACTGCCACCTGTTGCTGCTAGTGCAGCTGTAGAAAGAAGAAATTTGTTATGAGAGATAGACTGCATGTGAGGCTTACTTACGCAAGCAATGAAAATTAGATTTCTAGCATAAGGTCATGTA
Source organism: Spea hammondii (assembly GCA_029215755.1). Classification (NCBI taxonomy): domain Eukaryota; kingdom Metazoa; phylum Chordata; class Amphibia; order Anura; family Pelobatidae; genus Spea; species Spea hammondii. Next base: position 25,440,377 of record JARDYJ010000009.1, on the reverse strand, counting down.
TATACTTGCTGTTACGCCAAGTATACCGATGTCTAACATAAAAGAAGCAAAAGGAACTTTTCTTACAAATTCCGAAGATGTGGTCTATCTATTACTTTATTTGAAGTTTGAAACTGGGATACAGTTAGGGTTGCCACCTTCCTTGCAAAAAAATACCGGCCATGCTACTTTACATAATCTGGCATATAGGGGGTTAAAAGGCATATCATGGGAAAGAGCGTCATATAGGAGGTTAAAAGGCATTTCTAGAGGCAGAGTAGGATATAGGGGGTTAAAAGGCATTTCTGGAGGCAGAGTGGCATAAAGCCTTATGCCCCCTATATACCCCCCCCCCCCCGATTTACCACTGCTTCTGACTCCCTTGTGTCTGGTGGGGGCAGCGGGTGGAGGCCGGTGTTTACGAAATTAAAGCGCCGCCCAATAGCCGTGCCTCAGCACTTCGTGCACGCCGGCTCCTTTAATTTCATTAGGAGGCGGCGGCCTTCAATCCCGCTCGCAGCCACTCAGCAGCTGTTTTGAATGTTTGTCTGCCGCCCTGGGCCCCCCCTTCTGCTCTAAATACCGGCTGTGCTGGTGAAACACCGAAAAACAAAAACTGTCTGCGCTTCCTACCCTAATAAAGTTGGCAACAAATATATAAACATAATATAAATGAGAGGTTTTGGTTATATGAATTGGCCAAAGCATAATTAAGCTCACCCGCCACGTCAAGGCACACTCTCAATAGGGTGAGAACCTACTCTCACCTCCTACGTAGTGGGCACACAATTGTTAATTTCTAACGATAATTTGTTTTCCCTTAGTCCTAACGGCAGCACAAGAGGGGGTATTACTGCCCCTGTGAACAATTAGGACAGGTGGAAAATTAATGATTTACATGATTAAATAAGCAATTAACCCCCTTTACCACACCTATAAAGGGAACTCCAACCCTAACCACAGTGTGCTATAACCAGAATAAGAAAAAAAATATAAGAGGGAGGGATATTAGTGTGCTGCCGTTAGGACGAAGGGAAAACAAATTATCGTTAGAAATTAACGATTCCCTTACGTCCTAACTGGCAGCACAAGAGGGGAAGTAGCTAGAAGATCACCTATGAGGGAGGGTCTTCCGGCTGAACGACGTTCAGAACAGACCGCCCAAAAGCAGTGTCTTCCGAACGTCTTAAATTTAGCCTATAACGGCTTATTAAAGTGGAGTCAGAACTCCAGGAGGCTGCAGCACAAATATGTTGAAGAGGGATGAGGCCCCTTTCAGCAGCCGAGGTAGCTACCGCTCTGGTAGAGTGAGCGCAGACAAAGGCGGGAGGCGGCAAGCCTTGAACTGAGAAGGATTCTCTGATGGCTTCCTTCATCCACCTGCTCAGGGATGGTTTAGAAGCTTTAGATCCTTTGTTCCTGCCAAAAAACTGTAGAAAGAGATTCATCTTTCCTGAAGACACTGGATCTTTGCAGATAGATCTGCAGACATCTGGGGATGTCAAGAGTATGTAGAAGATATTCTTCTTCTGTTGAAGGATCCGGGTGAAAAACAGGTAGAGAAATGACCTGATTAATGTTCTGAAACGAAGGAATCTTCAGTAAAAAAGCTGGCAGGAACCTTAGGAGAACCCTATCAGGCAGGAATAGGGTGTAAGGCTCAAAGACACACAGAGCTTGCAACTCACCAATTCTATTGGCAGAGGTGATCGCCACTAGGAAGGCAGCCTTCCAGGAAAGGTTCATTTCCATGTCCACGCTTTCCAATGGCTCGAAGGGGGGGAGAGCATAACCCCCTGAGCACGACAGTAAGGTTCCATTGAGGGACTGGTCTCAGGATCTTAGGTTTTAACCTTTCAGCTCCTTTAAGGAACCTCCTGATAAGGGGTTCTTGGGACAGAGGTTTCCTAAAAAAACAAAAAACGATATGGCTGAGGTGTGCACTCTGAGTTTAGAGGGAGCCAGGCCTTTATCCAGTCCATCTTGGAGGAACTGTAATATGGAAGAAATGGGGGGATCTGAGAAACCCACTTAGTTCTTCACACACCATAATGAAAAAGAGCGTCTAATCCGGTTGTAAGCTCTATTAGTAGCTCCTTCAATAGGGAGCTGTCAATCTCCAGGCTGTCAGATTGAGAATTCTCAGATCTAGGCGAGAACCTGTTCCCAGAAACACAGGGTTCTCTGATATTGGAAGCTTCCAGTACAGACCCTGACTCACCCCCATGAGCTGGGTGAACCATGACCTCTTTGGCCAGAACGGAATTATCGCAATAATCGAGGTCTGGTCCTGTCTGATCTTCATCAATACCCTTGGTATCATGGAAATTGGAGGGAAGATGTAAGCCAGCCCGAACCTCCAAGGGATGGACAGAGCATCTATCGCCCAAGGATTGTCCTCCCTGTATAGGGAGCAGAAGATCTTCACCTTGGCGTTGAACCTTGTAGCCATTAAGTCGGTTTCAGGCATTCCCCACCGAAGAGTAATTTGATGAAATACTTCCTGGTTTAGTGACCATTCGCCTGGAACACTGAGACCCCGACTCAGACGGTCCGCTACCACATTGAGAGATCCCCGAATCTGGACTGCAGAGAGGTGAGAGAGGTTCTGCTCTGCCCATGATAGGATCATTCCCACTTACTTGAGAAGAGGTTGAGATCTCGTGCCACCCTGTTTGTTGATATAATAAACCGGCGTCATGTTGTCTGAATGAACTCTCACCGCTTTGCCGCGGATTTGAGGAGCAAAGTGAAGGAGCGCGAATCTGATTGCTCTGAGCTCTCTGAAGTTCGAAGACATAAGGCTCTCTGGACGGACCAAATACCTTGTACTGGAATGTCCTCTAGATGGGCTGCATCCATGGTCAACAGAATCCAGGCTGGCTGAATCAAGGACCTCCCATCTTTCAGATGCTCCCACCAACTGAGGGAGCGACGGACTTGAGGAGACAGGGTGCACCTTTTGTTAAACCCTAATGGGTTGCGATTCCAAATGCCCAAAACTTCTGATTGGAGAGGGCGTAGGTGCCAAAGGGCCCAAGGGACTGCATGCGCAGTCGCTGACATGTGCCCTAACATCTTCATAAGCGTTCTGATGGACACCGACTGAGGGGTCCTTAGAGAACTGGCGGCTCTGACAACCCGATTGTGTCTGTCGAGAGACAGAGAGAGAGAGTCATCCGGGTCGAGTCAATTATGAACCCCAGAAACTTCCTGGAAGTGGATGGAACCAACTCGGACTTTTGGAAGTTTACTATCCACCCTAACTGGTGGAGAAAAGTCTGAGCAGAGTCTGCTGAAGATGAGAATACAGAATTTCTGTAGAAGCGGCTTTTAGAAGCCAATCGTCTAAATATGGGACTATTTCTAGGCCTTCTAGACTCAAGATTGCTACCACGGCAAAAGGTAAAGGTATGAGGAGCAGAGGAGATTCCGAAGGGAAGGGCAGCAAACTCAAGGTGTTTCACTTCGCCACAAAGGGATACAGCCACATGCAGATACTTCCTGTGGGCTTGGCAAACAGGAACATGAAGGTAAGCGTCCTTTAAGTCTATAGAGACCATCACGTCTCCCGGCAGTAAGATATTTATTACAGAGCGGATGGACTCCATGCGGAATTTCTTTCTCGCTATGAACTTGTTCAAATAGCGGAGATCTATGATCATCCGCCAGTCTCCTGTGATCTTGGGCACTAGGAAGACTGGCGAAAAGACACCGGATCCACGCTCTTCTGGAGGAACTTCCTCCAACGCCTTCTTCTGTATATAGGCGTGGATAGATGCCTCTAGGACTCTGTGCCTCCAGCGCGAGAGAATCCTTGTCAGAACAAAATTCAGAGGCGGTAGGGAAACAAAACTTATTTTGTAGCCTGACCGGACTACATCTAACACCCAGAGGTCTGGTATGGACCTCCCACAAGCCTCCAGAAAAAAAGATAGACAACCTCCCACCAGGGGTCTAGCACTGGAGGAGGGGTTACCTCCGGACTCTCTGGCACCAGACGTCCTCTCTTCTCATAGGACCCGCGGGAGCGACCTGCTCCTCTCTTCTGATTCCCCTGACGCCATTGGGATCTAGAAGGTCCCTGGGACCTGGATCCTCTGGACTGTCTGCCCCTCCCTCTAGAAGCCTGCTGGGGGAGGGATTTGCCTTTCTTGTCAGAAAGGCCCTCCATGATCCTGTCCAGCTCACTGCCAAACAGCTTGCCAGGTTCGTAAGGCAACCCACAAAGCGAAAATTTGGAGGCGTTCTCTGCTTTCCAGGGTTTTAACCATAGGGGTCTCCTTGCAGCAGCAGATAGCGCCAAAGATTTGGAGGCTAGCTTCAGATGTTGAGGCGCAGCATCCGAAAGGAATTCCACAGCCAGTTGAGCTGTTTTAAACTGCTTCAAGATATCGTCTCTTGGAACACCTGCATCAATATCCGACTGGATTTGAGACATTCTGGTGCGCAGAAAATGAGTAACCTCACTAGAGGCTATAGCCACAGAAGCTGAGGCAGAAGCAGCCGCATAATTGTGGCGCAAGGAACACTGCGTGCCTATCCATGGCATCGTGTAAAGAAGATCCTCTTGGACATCTTGGCGATGGCCATATCGACTTTAGGGGGAGGACCCCATGGGCGCTGCTGGTCTACATTAAGCGGAAACATAGATTTGAACCGCTAGGTGATAACCGGACCTTTTTCCGGGAATTTCCATTCAGTCTCCATTAACTTAATGAGAGACTCATCCACTTTGAAGGCCCTTTGCCCTCTAGAGGTGGTTTCTGGAGCTTCCTTAGGGTCAACATCCTGGTCCCCTGACCAGATGGACTTTAGTAAGCGTTGGGTTTTCTCAATGGGAAACCAGAACGGAGAAGCAGGTTCTTCTTCTTCAGAAGAGTCAAGCTCATCTACAGAGAGATAAGCGTCTTCAGACATAGGGGCCAACCTAGGAGGGGACTGGGCCCTAGGTCTCTTTATCTGGAGTGTATCCTCAAATCTCTTGATAGAGGATCCAACAAAATCTTTAACCCAATCATATCACGTATATTGGGTTCTGCTTCAGGGGGATCTCTGCAACTTGAGCAGCGACTATAAGGGTAAGCATCCTCTAGAGGTGTATCACACCCGCGGCAGGTAAAATGCCTGCGCTTGGCAGTGGACTTGCGCCCCTCAGGAGCAGGATCCTCTGCAGTATGGGATGACATCTGCAAAAGAGATGACCAAAATAAAAGAGTTTTATTAAACATAAAAATCTTCTTAGTTATACCTACCCTGAGATTGAAAATGCAAAGAAAGGATAACACACAAAGCCAAAGATAGAAGGTTAACTAATAGCTGTACCAAGAGACAGCCTAAAGGACACTAACAGGTTATTATACACTGGCAGAGAGCCAAAATGGGAAGCCACGCCCCCCAGAAGTGACATCAGACGCCACAAAAGAAAATCAGGAATCCAAGTAAGAACAAACTTTCTATGAGATTATTACTGCTGCTGAGGCAAAAGAAATGGATTCCTCCCCCTCAGCAGCTAAAACAGGTACAGGGAGGCATAGAGAAACTCCAGAACATCACAGCCTAGATCAGCAGACATGAAGATAAGCAGCTGGGAGGAGACATCCAAACCAGTCAGGTATAGATCCAGCACAAACACACAGATAATGCTGCGTGAAATGAGGCCGTCCTGCAGCACAGCAGGGCAGCAGATAAAAATAGGATACACAATCCAACAGGAGGGCACCTGAAAAAAAGTAAAATAAAGGTTAGCAAACTAACACAAGGTCTCACACAGAGACCACCACCTGTCCCAATATGTCCAAAGGAGAGAAAAAAGCACACTGTGGTTAGGGTTGGAGTTCCCTTTATAGGTGGGGTAAAGGGGGTTAATTGCTTATTTAATCGTGTAAATCATTAATTTTCCACCTGTCCTAATTGTTCACAGGGGCAGTAATACCCCCTCTTGTGCTGCCGTTAGGACGTAAGGGAAAGCAGTTTATACTGCTACCAAAACCTTATTAATGTGTTGGGGGAGGTGCAATTAAACCTCCTCCCTATTAACCCCTGGACAGCAAGCTGCAACCAGACTGATGAGGAGCCAACAACCTAAAATATGTGCAAACAGGGAAAAGAAAAAATGTTGGTGCGCTAAGCTAGTCACAGGCTCAAATAATACAAATGTATAATACGAGGCCTACCAAAAAGATTAAAGCATGTTTTTTTGTATACATTGTACAGCCAATACACTGTTTTTGCAGCATGCTTACACCTGTTTGGTAGGCCTCGTATTATACATTTGTATTATTTGAGCCTGTGACTAGCTTAGCGCACCGACATTTTTCGACAGAAAATAAGTGTGCCCCTTGGGAGGTTTAGTGCCTGGTGACAATTCTATTGTACAGTCGTACATCCGATGTGGAGGTAACGTTTCTGCTTTTCTTTTCGAGAACACATCCAAATAATCCTAGTACTGAGAGGTTTCTAGGTTACATGGATCTTTTGTCAGTAATTCCAGCACAAGACTTAACTTTGTAGGGGTATTGCAACAGTTTTTTTTAAACATACTTTACTCCATGCCAAAATGTGTCCTTCTCTGCAGTCTATCCTGGGATTATGTTGTTGTAGGCATGACATTCCTAGAATGATCGGCACATATGGACTGGAGAATACATCAAATTGTATTTCTTCCGAGTGGAATACACCCTCAACGGCCCCCATAATCTTGGTTTGCAGTGAAACGATCCCTGTTCCAAGTGGGGAACCATCCAAAACTGTAATGAAGCGTTTCAGAATTTTCTGTTGTTATGGAATTTTTTTTCATGAGCCCATGTCTCGTCTATAAAATTCTCAGCAACTCCAGAATCAATGAAAGCTTGTGTGACCAATTGGTGGCCTGTCCACTTAAGCTTGATAGGAACTAAAAGTCTTTGAGGATGAGGAGGTATAGTAATAGTAGCACTTAGTGAAGCACATCCTACCTCCACTAAGTTCCGACGTTTCCCGACTTTCTGGGGCATACCTCAGCAATGTGACATTTCTGTCCGCAGTACAAGCACAGTCCCAGAGATTAGATTCAGCAGCTTCACGTCTCCCTGGGGCATCAAACACTGCCCTGAAGGCGGAAATAAGGGCAATTGCAACTTCTAAAATGGGGGAGTTCTGTTCCAATAGAGGTGATGCCCAGGCCAAAGCTTCCCCTTTAAATAAATTAATAATAAAGGTCACTCTGTTACAATGAGAGGAGAAGATGTGAGGATGTTTACGGAAGTGGTAAGGCACATTGATTCAGGAAACCTCTACGTTGTTGTGGATTACCAGAATATTTTTCTGGTAGAGGCATTTTAGGTGCTTTAACTGGGGTACTGAGTCCTGTACTGGTAGAGACACTATCACAGGCTAGTACTGATACAAACTAAGGGTTTAAATATCCCTCCAAGCTTCTGGACCCTCCTACCGTACTATTAAGGGGGTGGGGAAAAATAGATAAATGTCCCTTTAATTATTGAAATGCATATTCATAAGATAGCCGTCTGTGAATATGCGGATGGCTCTCATGTAGTCATGACGCGTGGCCCGCTCTGATCTATTGAGGCTTGCTGGGGCGCGTGTGTAGGGGCTGGACGGGCCAGTTGGCAGCTCTGCTATCAAGACGAGCGTCTCAGCTCCCCTGTGTAAACTGCTACCAGGTAACATTTGCCTCTTTTTGTATAGGCGCAGCTACGCAGGAAGCCAGATGGGGTTTGGGGGAGGAGGTCATCACAAATATTGGGATGTGTGAGTCATGTCTTTGCCATTTAGTATTAAAAAAAAACAAAACAAAAAAAAAAACAAACAAAAAACGAATAGTAAAGCAATGATGAATGGCGTTAGGGTACAGGTTTTCCAGGCTGTTTAATCTGGATTGTGGTCCATTCTTGCGTATATTGGGCCGCACGCAGGGCTGGAGTTCGGCCACAATTACATTGGAGGATTCGGGCAAGTTTCCGGCGAGGTTGCATGGATCTCTGGTCCTGGGAGATATGATCTGGTTTGGGCTTTTCAGTTATGGGTGGGGCAACAGGCTTGAGTGGGTTTCAAGCTTGTTGCCTGTGGCTGAAGGGTCCATTGAGAAGTGCTAGGTGAGAAACCCACAAGGTGTTAATGCCTGGATCATGGTTAGATGTTGTTTATGATGACATCAGTAAGGGGACACAGCTTAAGGAACGACCAGTGGTATCAGGCGGGTGGTCTGCCGGTGTTGCACCATGTTGCAATGTTTTTAGTAGTAAAGTGGGACCCTACAGCAGGCTTAAGCTGGTTAGGTTTTTCAATAAAGTAAGTCACAGCATTTAGGTACATAAATGCTGTTTTCACCTCAACATCAGTTCCATCTGATGCTTGGGTGGGGCTTCTCAGGACAATTATTAGCGTTGTGTAGCTAAGCTTCGGCTAGCCACAATGCAAGCAAAGCTCCAATTGATCGCGCTCTTGCTTTGTCTCGCCACCACTAGTCTCATCCAGCGCTAAAGGGGTTAACTCCGAAGTCCCAGATCGAAGAAAGCACAATTTGGCTGGTGTACCCAGTTGGGGTAAAGGTCGTCCCGTCATAGGCATCCTACACTAAAAAACGTGTTTTGCTTCATTTGGACTTGTTATATTATATGGGCTTTCAAACAATTTGCAGATGGCCAGCTGCTGAGATCAATGGAGATTAATGTCCTCATCCAGTGACCACAATGGACAGGATATACCACAGAGATTATTACATTAACAATCTCAGAACGTCACAAATAAAGACACAGCTCTATAACTCATCCAAAAGAGGGTACTGGGAAAATGTGGAGGGGAAAGAATACCATTATCACACAAGTACAATATTTTGCAGCAAACATCTCATACTAAATGGCGAAATGAACTGTTGAATTCAGAGGACACGCATCAATTATTAAAAAATGTCCTGTAGCAACACATTGCCAATAAGAGGACAGCAAGAATCAAGAGCAAGGCATTACACAAAGAATGGTGGTGAAAGGTATTTCAAAGAACTAACGCCATGAGACATATGCACAAGACCTAGGTTACCTGTATTCCTGAATTCCACATACTTTATAAATATGTGTAAGCTTTTAACCACTACTATATAACAGAAGAAGTATTGAGACAAACAAGTATATGTAATGTATCCATCCCTTTTCAGGATAACATATTTCATTTGTGTACTTGTTGGTATAATCTACATTTTCCATGTTTTAAATGACAACCAAAGATGATTAACTACGGTGTGTGCATAAAGTTCCCATTACTGATAAATCAAAATATACAGTTTAGTCCCTAAGAAAATGCCCTAGTGAGTGAGTCCTAGTACTCAGAATGGCATTTCTACTGTGATTAGAGGTAGAAAAAACAAAATGATTATGTTAATAATGACTAAATTATGAAGGTAATGCTAATTACAACAAGTAATATATTGTTTTTTTCAGGACATGAAGGGCTTTCTTCAGATTTAAAAAAAATGAGATAAAAAATTGAAAAACTTTTACTCATCCAAAAAAGCTAATGAAAACATGCTAAATAGATTCTACTATTTGTCCTGAGTTTAGAAATAACCAATGTTTTTTTTTGCTTTTTTCTGCAAGTTAATGGGCAATAAGTACAAGTAGCATTTTGCTATTTCAAAACCTTTTTTTTTTCCCAAATCTGGTCATTCAGCCTCATGTGCTATTTCTGGTATCTTTAAAGCCGAACCAATGCAATTTACCCCATCAAACCTTATATTTTTGAAACCTAGACATCCCAAGGTATGTCAAGTGCTGGTATTTTAACCCTTTCTATGAACTAATTCTACTACCACCCTTTGTCAAACTTTGTGGTAGTACCGTATTGGCCCGATTATAGGCCCCACTTTTTTCTTAAAGACTTAAAGCGGGGGTGAGGCCCATAATGGGGGTTTAGCGCAGGGATGCACAATTCGTATTGCCTGACGCCCAGGGCATGCAGTTCCGGGCACCGAGCAGGTGTTTTCTTTTTCATTTAGCCCTGCTGCGGGCAAGCAGCAGGGTTAGGATCTAGGTCCCCTGCAGTGCTGCATGGGGACCTGGATCCTCCTCTCTGGCGCTCGGTGGACATCTGCGCAATGCAGACAACCCTCGCTGCTGCTGGCAATTCCGCTGGGGCTTCTATGATGGAGCGCCGGCGTCAGTATAGAAGCCCCAACAGAAGTACTGGCCAGCAGCAGTGGAGGTCACACAGACATTCACCGGCTGCCAGACATGAGGATCCCCTGCAGCGCTGCAGTGGACCTGTATCTTCCTCTCTAGAAGCTGGTAAATGTCTATGCGATGCACTTCCACCGGGGCTTCTATGAGGGACCGCTGGCAAAGAAGCAATGGGACTGTCCCAGGAATCAGGGGCCTCCCCAATTGAAACACCATCTTTCTTTTTTTTGACATGGAGGAGAGAGAGGGGCGCCGCGCAGTCACTCATGAATACGTTTTCAGCAACCGATCGGCACCCCTCAGTCTCCTCCGCAAGGCCTCTAGCTTGGTTGTTTAGACAACTAGAAGGTAGATAGTGACAAGGGGAGAGGGTAGATAATGAGAATGGAAGAGGAGGGGTAGATGGTGAAAAGGGAGGGAGAGAATTAATGAATACATGTATGGATGCATTGTGTGAATGAGTGGTAGAATGAAAGAATTAATGTGTGGATGAATTGTGTGAATGAGTGAGAGTATGAATTAATGTGTGGATGAATTGTGTGAATGAGTGAGAATACATTAATGAATGTGTAAATGATTTGTGTGAATGAGTGGGAATAAATGATTGTGTGGATGAATTATGTGAATGAAATTGTGTGTATCATAGATGTATAATTGATTTGTGGAAAGGCAAGGAGGGCACAAGCAGGGTGTTTCTGTGATCTATGCTGTAATTTAGGGGGGTTATCTATACCTTTAATGTAAAACCTGCAAAGCTGGGTTTGTGTGTTATTCTGTTGATCCATATATATATGCTAAACTATGTATTCATACATTATTTATGTCTACCTACACATACAGGGTTTGTCCTATTCAGTTGATCCAGGCCTGTTGTGCTGTTTCCATGTGTTGTGTATTTGATCTATACCCCGAGTGCTGAGTTTACATGTGATTTCCAGTTGATCTATACCTGAAATGCTATGTTTCCATACATTATTACTGTATACTGTCACGGGGTCAGGGAGAGAGGTAGGATCCTACTATGCAGATAGGCAAATATGCACTGTAGAGAAGTCCAGTATACAGTCCGTAATCAAAAAGTGCAAAGGCAGGCAGCGAGGTCAAACGTATCCGAGGTCGAGGCAGGCAGAATAGGAGCAAAAGGGTAAACAGATCCGAGGTCGTAGGCAGGTAGCGAGAATCGTAGTCAAAATCAGGCAAAGGTCGGTACACAAGGAAATCGAGATAATATAAAGCAATCAGCACACCCAATAAGTATTACACTTTGAACGGGTGAAGACAGGAGAGAAAAGTGGCGTTAAAATAGGTGAGTGATTGCAAACAGCTGTGCAACGTACGCTACGTACGTTGCGTACGCCGCGTACGCTGCATAGGCTGAGTACGCTGCGTAGATTGCGTAGATTGCGTACGCTGCGTACGCAGCGGTACGCCCGATGCGGACCTACGCCGCGTCATAACTGCGTCCCCTTCGGTACGCGTGGGGGACGTGCCGGCGCGTCCACGGCAAGTAGACGCGATCCCAGCCGAGGTGGAGGAGGCGGGACCGTGACACTGCCGTGTGCGTACGCCGGGAACCTCAGCGATGGAGGAGTCGGGACCAGGCGAGGCAGCCCTGGCGTCAGAGGTAGGTACCGCGGCGCGCGTGACATATACCTGCAAATACAGGATTTGTACGTCTGATTCTGTTTATTTGATCTATACCTTCAGTGCTGAGTTCACATGTGAATTTCAAATGAACTTTACATGCAAAGCTGGGTTTGTGTGTTAATGTGTTGATCGATACCTACTATGATATGTTTCCATATATTATTTATTGTATACCTGCAAATTCAGGGTTTGTATGTCTTATTCAGTTTATTTATACATGCAAGTGCTGTTTTATGTGTTGTTTATTTGATCTATACCTAAACTACAGGGAGTAAAAGAGAGGTATGGTTTAGTGAATGAAGGGACAAAGGGACTCTGGGGATCATTACCAGGCAGAGAACCTCTTAATGTCATGGTAGGGTCAGAAGGAGGGAAGACTGCACTGACTCCCAGTCGTCCCCTAATCTGCAGTCAGTGTGGCAAATATCTTTTTGATGCAGTAGCAGAAGGAGTGATTGCATGCTAAGGAGCATGTAGCGGGGCCCAAGGAAATGCTTATATTGGAAGCAGGGTCAAATATTTATATATATTGGTAGCAAGGGCTAATATTTTTATATAAATATATTTATAAATATATATTGGCAGCAGGTATTAATATTAAATGTGGTGTTTTAACTCCCAGGCAACCTGGCAAACCTATGCATGGGTGATATCTCTGTACTCAGGAGATTTTGCTAAACACATATTGTCGACAGTGACATATACCTGAAGCTGTAAATGAATACATGATGTACAATGTGTTTGTAAAAAACACAAAACAATTACTACCACAAATTCTGACAAAGACTGGTAGTAAATTAGTGCATGGAAAGAGGTATTTTGAAATGACCATCTTTAAAGACATGGGGCAGAATGACCAGTTTTGAAAAAAATGGTTTTAAAATAGCAATATGTGGCGATGTGCATTATGACCAAATATCTCCACTTTTGTCTTGTGTGCCCAAAAGGCATTGTTCCAGAAGTCTTGTGGTTTGTTCAGATGCAAGTTTGCAAACTTAAACTGTGCTGTCAAATTCTTTTTAGAGAGAAGATAATTTCTCCTGGAAACCCTTCCAAACAAAACATACTTGTTCAGTCTTTTTCTAGTTTTACTGTCATGGACTTTAACATGCTAACTAAGGCCTTTAAAGTCTGTGATGTAACTCTTAGGTTTTTGCAATTTGCAATTGCACGGTCTGACCTTGTGGTGAATTTTCTGGGATGTCCACTCCTGGGAAGATTTTGAGTAATCCTTCTCACTGTAGAATGATGTTTGGAAATGGCCTTATAACCCTTCACAGGTTGATGGGCAGCAACATTATTTCCAGGGGCGTAACTAGAAGCCTCAGGGCCCCGGTGCGAGAATCTGTTAAGGCCCCCCCCAACCCAATCTAACCTCCTCTCACACCATCTACCCCCTCTTCCCCCCTTCTCAGGCTACATTTTTGGTCTTTGTTTTTATTTCCCAACCTGCCCCCCACCAGTTATGCACATCTGCCCCAGGCTTGCCACTCTGCCCTCTGATATGCCTTAACCCCCTATATGCACCTCTGCCTCCAGAAATGCCTTATACCCCTATACGCCACTCTGCCATATAGGGGGTTAAAAGGCATATCAAGGGACAGAGTGGCATATAGGAGGGTATAAGGCATTTCTGGAGGCAGAGTGGCATATAGGGGGTTAAAAGGCATAGAGACAGAGTGGTATATAGGGGGCTAAAGGGCATTTATAGAGGCAGAGTGGCATATAGGGGGTTAAAAGGCATTTCTGGAGACAGAGTGGCATAAAGGGGGTTAAAAGGCATATCATGGGGCACTCTGCCTCCTGAATGGGGACAGAGGTGACACTGGGGAGCTGAATGGGGACAGGGTGACACTGGGAGGGGCTCACTGGGGACAGAGATTACATGGGGGACTGAAAGGGGACAGAGGTGGCACTGGGGAGCTGAACTTGTGAACACATACAGACACAGAGATTAATTTTTTTGTTTAATCATTTAAAAATAATAATTTTAAAAAGCATTATGTTTGTCCCCCACGGACACACTTACATACACACACATACCGATTGTTTTAAAAAAAATAAAAAAAAAATTATACAGTTTTCAGTCATGGAGATTAAAGGATTCTTTTTTAACTAATAAAGAGGATTTAGAATACATTAAACAACAGACATCTCAATTCTTCCAAGAAAACCTCACTAATGAAACCAGCCTAGGAAATGTGTGGGCAGCTTATAAATGTGTTATGAGGGGTTACCTAATTAAGAGAGATGCATCTTCAAGAACAAGAGGAAACAAAAAACTAGCTGATTTGTATGTTTCTTTATATAACACAAAAAAAAAAAAGTAGAGAAAATCTAAATCATCAAGATATTTCAAATATGATTAATATAAAGAAAGAGATTGAGGATAGACTTATAAGTATAGCAAATTATAATTTGATTAAAATGAAACAAAAATTTTATTATACAGGTAATAGAGCAGAAAAACTCCTTACAAACCAATTAAAAAAAAGGAAAGGGAAAACTAGAATTTATAAAGTTATAAAGGGAGATAAACACGCGTATAGCCCCGAAGATATAGGGCAGGTTTTTGGTGATTTTTATACTAATTTATATAACATACCTTCCCAAAATCAAGATAGAGATCAAATTAGAAAATATTTAATAGAGTCCAAGCTACCGAAAATATCAGAGAATGAAGCAGAGCAATTGGACTTCCCCTTTTCAGAGACAGAAGTAAGTAGAGCAATTAAAAGATTAAAACAACATAAAGCACCGGGCCCAGATGGCTATACAGCTCTGTTTTATAAAAAATTAGATAAGAAAATATTACTACATTTAACCAATGTATTTAATGAGATACGTATAAATAAAACATTTCCTAATGGTATGCTGGAAGCAATTATACTCCCCATCCTGAAAACAGGGAAAGACGAAACAAATACAGCAAATTATAGACCGATCTCATTGATCAATATAGATACAAAAATATATTCTATGATATTAGCAGATAGACTAAAATTGATTTGCCCTCAGTTAATACATGGTAACCAAACGGGATTCGTAAAAGGAAGACAATCAAACGATAATGTTCGGAAAATAATAGATTTAGTGGAATTTGTCTCTATACAAAAGATTCCCTCGCTGTTTCTGGTCCTGGATGCGGAGAAAGCATTCAATAGGGTTAATTGGCTTTTTCTTGAAGAGACGCTATATGCATATGGTTTAAGGAC
Source organism: Spea hammondii (assembly GCA_029215755.1). Lineage (NCBI taxonomy): Eukaryota > Metazoa > Chordata > Amphibia > Anura > Pelobatidae > Spea > Spea hammondii. The sequence continues at coordinate 25,425,364 of JARDYJ010000009.1, read as the reverse complement.
GCGGTTTATTTATTCAGTATTATCATTATATTCAAATCCGATTGCTAAAGTTGTGGGACAGGGCTTTAGTTCAAAGTGGATTAATATTTATAATGGAACTAGACAGGGATGCCCCCTTTCACCTCTCTTATATATCCTTATTATTGAACCTTTGGCATCCAGGATTAGAAACAATGGGGAAATCAGAGGCATAAAAATTGGGGATATCGAAAATAAGATCAGTTTGTACGCAGACGATGTTTTAATATCAATGTATAACCCTATAGATTCGCTAGGCAAACTGATAGAGGAAATCTCAGTATTCAGTAAACTCTCAAATTATAAAATAAATATAAAAAAGACTCAAGCAGCCATAGTGAATATCCCGGAACAGATAAAAATAAGGCTAGAGGGAGAATATGATTTTTCATGGGAAACAGTAAAGTTTGAATACTTAGGAATTATCATCCCATTTAATATAACACAAATCATAGATATTAATTATGGGAAGCTGCGAGATCAAATGCTAAGACAGATAGCAGAATGGAAAGGGCTCTTTATTTCATGAATGGGGAGAATGAATGTGATAAGAGCATATATAATCCCTAAATGGTTTTATCTATTACGAATGATACCGATTAAACTCCCTAACTCATGGATCCAAATTTTTCAAAAAAATGCTGAAAAATTTATATGGGCAGATAAGAGACCTAGAATTTAAAAAAAAGTTTTGTATACAAGCAAAAATAAAGGAGGGTTGAATGTCCCCTGCCTCGAAAGATATGCACAGGCGAGCATTTTAATGCACCTATTAAAGTAATATAAAAATAGTGTAAATGAAGATTGGTTCATGGTTGAACAAGAACTGTTGGGAATGAATAATTTAGAATGTATTTTATGGAAACACCATGATAGAATGAAATCAATTATAAACATGCTTCCGATATCCTTAAAAAGTGCAATTGAGTTTTGACTTGCTTTTAAACAACGAATAGGATGTCATAATAAAATAATTATAACAGCGCCCTTAGAAATCCTTCAAAATAACATCCCTCAATTAAGTCTTAGGAAATGGAATAACTTTAGAAGTAAGAGAATTGAAGATATCTATACATTAAAAAAACTAAATCCTCTCTTCCGATTATCGGAAGATTTTGATTTGGATAAATCAGAATCTTTTAATGTATGTAGAATTAACCATTATTTAAAGTTCCATCTATATGATAGCGAAGAAACGTTGATAAATCAAAAGATAAATGATATGTTTTCTCGTGAGCTAATTTTAAAATGTATGAGAAAGTGGTACCTTTTATTAGAAGAATTAGAATCGCCAACTGAAAGCTCTGCCTTAAAAACCTGGAAACAGGATTTGAGACTTCATATAGAACAAAAAGAGTGGATAAGCAGTTTAGTGGAAGTCAGCAAATACTCACACTGTTTAAATATGATAGAGCTCCAATATAAGGTTAGTTTAAGATGGTATATGATACCGGAGAAATTAGCGAAATTTAATGTCAATGTAGTATCTACGTGCTGGAGGTGTGAACAAGAAAAAGGCACATATATGCATATCTGGTGGTATTGTAATGACCTCCAGAAAATCTGGTTTGAGTTATTTAAGATCATATCGGGAGTATTAAATTGTCATATAATTCCCACCCCAGATAAAGCCCTGTTACATCTGAACTTGATTAACCTCTCCTATAATCAGAAAGCACTGTTTATCCAATGTGTGTTGGCTTTGAAAATAATAATTGCTAGAGATTGGTTACAAAATAAATCAATAAATATACAACAGGTTATTAATCAAATTAACTATCAATGTTTAATGGAACGTGGATACTATCAAGCGCAATACAAATTATACAAATTTCATAAAGTTTGGAGACCATGGCTGTTAAAATAGTCTAACTTAGTACCTCCTGAAATAAACGAAATTTGAAAGAGTATAAGCTACATATGAATGGAAATGCCTATGGAATGAATGGTGAGAATGTCCAGTATGAATGTGAGTAAACCTCATCTTTTGTTAATTATTTAATTTACTATAATTATTTAATTATTATTTCAATTTCTTTTCTGACTCTTTCTTGTTTCTTTTTTAATCTTTTTTTTTCTCTTCTCCCCATTGATAATTATGACTAGGAGATATCTCATGAATAACCTAGTCTATATATCATCTATTTAGTTAGTATCAGTGGATAACAAATTAATATTAGAAAGATAGACCTATTTAACTTGGTAAAATATTCGCTAGGAAGATGTGAAAGCTGTTAGATTAATATCAAGGAAGTGTTGAAAAAGTCGATGCCAATGTGTCTGGTGTTCTGTATATATGCAAAGATATGTCATAAATGGATGTTGCTTTGTACAAGGAACCGCTATTGGCTGCCACTGTTGCTGTACTGTTTGCTCTTTTAAAACAAAAAAAACAAAACAAAACAAAAAAACAAAAAAAAAATAATAAAAAAAATTATACAGTTTGTACAAAAATAAATTAGTTTACTGACCTTCTACTTCTTCCACTTTGGGGCTTTTTCAGCTTGACCTCTGTCCTCTGGTAGCTGCAGACTGCCGTTCTCTATGCTGACAGGATGTCACTGACACGACATCCGGTGCTCCAGCAGTCTGAGTGCGAGGGGGCGGAGCCATAGGCTTGCCATATTAAAAATAAATAAAGTATTAAAGTAGCACCGGCCAGCGGGATCAGCACGCAGCGGCCGTTTAGATTAGATTTCCAACAATCTGATGGCCGCATACTGATGGGAGCAGCGTGAGGGGTGAAAGGTCCGTGCGAGGGGGCGGAGCTTTTACCCCTCACACTGCTTCCATCACTAGGCGGCCATCGCACATGGCCGCTGGGTGCTGAGGCTTTTATACTTTAATACTTTTTTTTAATTTAATATGGCAAGCCGATGCCCAGCCTGCCCCTTCCAATCCCGTTCTTCCGGCCGCCGGGCCCACGAATCTGCGGGCCCACCAGGAAATTTCCCGGTATCCCGGTGGGCCAGTCCGGCCCTGCTTGGGACCCCCTGAGTGGCAGAACTCCAGGGCCTGGTCGCGACCCCAGTAGTTCCGCCACAGATTATTTCTTATGTCTCCACCCCCCCCTCCCCCCTGGCATTGTGTTAAACACCTGATGGCTCCAGACCGGCAAATTGCTCAAACTTCAGTTTTTATAGAGGTGGCCACACTTGCTGATAATCAGTTAATCATGGGTATTTCATTGGCAGCACCTGTCTGCATCTTAACTCCTATGGAAGCAGTAAGGGTGTACTTAGTTTTTCAAACACGGTGTAATAGGTCATGTGTTGTTGTTTACCTTATAGACCTGCTAAGGAACTGATGATTGTTAAATATGCCCTGTTATGTAAAACCTGCCAGTCTCCATACCTTACTGATTTTAAAGAGGTAACTTTGGTGCCCACTTGTCTACCTTATCCCTGTCATTTCAGGATCAGCATCTCAATGAGAAGACTCTGCAGCGATGTTGTGGAAAAGAGAGCATACATAATTAGATGACTTACTGGCCAATTCAGACGTATATCCCTGTTCTCTAAGCTGATCTTCATGTGCCGAGACTGCTTTCCTACTCTGAAATTGCTTTAAACGAAGCTGCGGTTTGATGACATTTTCTATAAGAGAAGATAATCATACATCACAGAAGATATTTTTTTTACTCTCAAAAAAGCATTAACACTTCAACATGTTATAAGTGGGGTCTATTCGATAAAGGAAGTTCAAGGTGAATTTTACTGAATGTAAACATTTGATCACACTGCACTGAACTGTAAATTTTAACTCCCTTCCCATAACAGCCTGTGTTATTGTGGCCCAGAAAGCTGGATGTTATGTTCTGTAAGTGCACCTCTAACTACAAAGCTGAAATGTACCTCTTGACACAGGATAAAACGTTTTAAACATACCTTAAACTTCTCAGGTGTCAGCTCTGATGATTCAGACAGTTAGCATGGAGATGAAAGCTAGAAAGATGGTCATTAGGTGGGAACAGCATTTTGCGACAGAACACAGAATATTTTATATGACCACCGGGCATAGCATTACAGGTGTGGTTTCATGATAATTTTGTCCTAATTAAATAAATAGTCACGAGGTTACTAAGAGCCTTGTGGATATTCTGTAGGTGTTCCAGCTCTACATCATAAAGGGACAGTCCAGCTCATATGCTTTTAATGTTATGAGGTAAACTAAAGTTTAGTGTTCCCTTTATTTTTCCTGCAGGAGATATGTTTGGACTTCCCACTAGTCATCTACAGTGTTGGTTCAGCGAATGTCTGATTTCAATAGGAGGGCTTGCTTGATTCAAACTGCGGGTGGCAAGAATCATCACAGGTAGGCAGGGTGCTATAGCTCCAAGGCTGCAGATTTTACGTAAGGTATGTCTTCTTTTCATAGAATGCATATTTTAAGCACTCACATACTCCAATGTCTTCCTTGGTGAGGCAGTCAGGAACACACAACTGTCCTTTTAGTGTGTGTTCCTGACCAAGGAAGATATTATGTGAGTACTTAAAATATGCACTAATAGTGCTCTAGTGTTGCTACACCTCCTGGTTAGATGGAAGCACGAGAGACATGGCCACATCATTTACTTTCTTCTGGATACGGAAGGGGCCAATGAAGCGAGGGCCCAAAGAGCTGGAGGGTGAGTGATATACCGGGTGGACAACCAGACGTGTCACCAACCCTGTAGACAGGAGGAGCCAACCTGGATTCGTCCGCGGCTGCTACGAGCCTGAGCTCTGGACAGGGTGATATCCCAGTGCAGCAAAAAACGGAGAGCAACACAGGGATTTGTGACAATAGCCAATAGGAGGAAATAAGTGAAGTATGGCATCATTGCGAGCATGTGTTGTGTGTAGAGTGTAGCGTCATCACGCATGTCATTTTGCGGGCGTGCAGCGTCGACTCGCACATCGGTCCGCGAGCGTGCCACCTCAACTCGCAGGGCAGCCCCCGAGCGCTGCAGGCGTGCAGCGCCAACTCACTTGTCAGCCCGCCAGCACCGCAGGCGTGCAGCGCCGACATACACGTCATTCCGTGAGCGATGCACGTGTGCAGTGTTGGGTAAGTGCAACAAAAGCTTGGAGATTTTCCAAGGGGATAGTTCTGGTGTCCTTAAAATGGTTAAATAAAGAGCAGTAATGGGATTTCCACAAAACACTTCAGGGAAAGATTTTATGTATATCTGCCTTAACTGCCTTAATGCTTATTACTTTTGTCAAGATCAAGAAGTTTAATGAGGAGAAAAGACATTGCCCTCCCACTCACTCTTTTTAGCAGAAAGCTTGATAAATCTTCCCTTAATCACTGCCTTATAGGCATTCTGGAGCATTTCTGGGAGGTAATTAAGCGCATAATATAATGTAATGTAACAGGTCTATTCTATAGGAATAGCTTTCATGGAGGAAACGGGTTAAAGAAGGACATGTAATGTTCAAGTTCCATGTAGTATTCATACCTGGGAGCTCTCCGGGTCTTGAGACGCCCCGCTTATTTCATAATCAGCGGGAACTCCCACAGATGTCAGCGGGACCACCCACCAATGGGACCGTCCATCGATCTCAGCGGGACCGCCTACTGACATCAGTGGGTGGACCTTGACGCGTCCCGCAAGGTACGGAGAAGAGAATAAGATTAGAGAATAAATAAAAATTTATGCACCTTCATACAAACACACTATATGCACAACAACTGGATCCAGATACACTGAGGTAGCTCCGAGGCTTGAAGAAGGGCTATCCAAAACGTGTTGCTTTTAAAGCAGCACCTCAGTCTTTTGTGTTTTCCGGGCCGTGTACACTATTGTGCAGATAGTGTGTTTGTATAAAGGTATATACGTTTTTATTTACTCTAATCTTATTCTCTTGTTTTTTTAATAACATATTTGCTTTTATCTACTTTTTACATCTAGAAACATTTCCTTAAGTGATATAGATATAGATTCCTTTGTGGCATATATACCTATGCAAGTATTTTCCTACCACATTACCGTATTGGATCGAATATAGGCCGCACCTGATTATAGGCCGCATCCTAAAAGGTTGGTGCTATTTTAACCCCTTTGGGACAAAGGCTGATTTTATTTTTTTGTACCCTTCATGACAATGTTTTAACATTTCTGCGGTGCTCATGTTTAGCTGTAATTTTCTTCTTTCTCGTTTACTGAACCCACACAAGTTATATATTGGTTTTTTTTCAGGACAAGAAGGGCTTTCTTTAGATGTCATTGTTTTGATTGTATCATATAATTTACCATTAAATGCAGTCTCGGCACATCCTGGGGTGGGTGTTCGGCGTAGCTGAATGCCTTGTGGTTTGAGGCTTTTCAGCGACACCATTGAAGTTTAGGAGACTCTTTTAAAACGTGCGTCTGCCGCCATACAGTATATGGCGGATGTTGAAGCCCTGGGGAGGGGCCAGACAAGGCCCCTGATGCCGATCTCAGTGTTGCTGAATGCCTCGACATCGAGGTATTACAGCAACACTATTTGGGTGCAGAAAGCAAACGTAGATCACTTTCTGCACCCGTTTAAAGCCATGACGGTCCTGGCACATCAATTGTCACTAACCAGATGTTGGTGCATGGCAATTGTCATTAAGTGGTTAAAGGGAAAAAAATTAAGAAAAAATACACATTAGTGGAATGGTAAAACAGTATTTTACCTAATAAATACATGTATTTTAACATTTTTGGTATCTATTATGCAGTCAGCATATGTTGTATATAAACAGAAATTTGGAAAACCAATAGCCATTTTAATGTCTCCCTTAATTCATAATGCACTTTACTTATAGATATTCCCCCTCTGCTCCCCAGATATGCCACTCTGACCTCCCAGATATGCCACTCTGACCCCCAGATATGCCAACCCCCCCAGACCTACCAATGTACCCCTAGACTCCCTGGTGTCTAGCGGGGCCGGCTGGTGGACGTCTGCACGGTGGAAGTGACGGCAGCGAAGGTTGCCTACGTGCTGGTGCCGGAGAGTAGCATCCAGGTCCCCTGCCCGTAGCAGGGCTAAAGGAAAAAGAAAAAAAACAAAACATTGTCCCTTATTCAGGTGTAACCCGTGCTTGCATCAAGCGCCATTACACCAGATCAGTCCTGATGACACGGGAGACCCCAGCCACTCTAACGTCAGCCTGATCTCCCTTGTACTAGAGGGGAATCAACCCTCCGGTGCAAAAACCATAGGATATGCTTATGACAGCATTATATAAATATGTTCAGGGCCAATACAAATCATTGTCTGGAAACCTATTTGTAAACAGGACTATGCATTTAGACTGGAAGAAAGGAGATTTAGTCTAAGGCAAAGGAAAGGGTCTTTATAGTAAGGACAATAAGTATGTGGAATTATCTGCCTGCAGAGGTAGTTTTATCAGAGTCTGTACAGACATTTAACGCCTAAGCGACCTTTGACGGTTCAGGGCCGTCACGCAGAAACGGTCATTTAACGACCTTTGACGGTCCTGAACCGTCACCAAATTAAATAAGCGTAGAAAGTGATCAACTCAAACGGCTTAGAAAGTGATCAACTTAAATGGCGTTGCTGTAATGCCTTGATGTCGAGGCATTCAGTAACGACGAGATCGGCATCAGGGGCCATATCTGGCCCCTCCCCGGGGCTTCAACATCCGCCATACATTGTATGGTGGCGGACGCCCGTTTTAAAAGAGTTTAGGAGGCGATCAACGACACCAAACACCCACCCCAGGACGCGTCGTAACTGCTCCAGAGATTGGTTACAACCGCTACTGCAAGTAAATCTGCCACTCGCAAAATGGCGGTGCCCTTTAAAAAAAACTATCAAGTTGAAAAGAATCCTCAGGAGAGTCCAGTTTTCTAATCACAATGTGATTAGTAAAATATAAAAAAAAAAAATGCTTTTTTTTTTTTTTTTAAAGGGCTAACATTTAAAAATAATTATGCAGTGATCTCACCACAGGAACCATCCAGTACCAGCAAAATAAAAAAAAAAGTCCAAAAAAGAATACAATAAAATAAAGTTTATTATTTTGACCAAGTGCTAAAATTAGCGCTTTATCTTCTCAAAAATCTCAACATAGAAAGAGTTAAAATAAAAGCATTTCAAATACCCAAGGGGTGTCAAATTTAATAAAAAATGAATGGTTTGATGGGGTAAATTGGAGTGGCCAGGCTCAAAGATAGGGCATAGGCACAGACTGACCAAAATGGAGAAAAATAACGCACTTCCCAAATGTGGCATTTTAAATCCCAAACCCGACAAACCCATGCATGTGGGGTATCACTGTACTTGGGAGATGTTGCTGAACACATATTGGGGTGTTGTTTGATAGTGAAGCATTCCAGGAGCTATGAATTCATTCCTGAAGTACTATTTGTGTGAAAAAAATACAAAATTAAATTTTGGCAAAGGCAGGTGGTAGAATCTCATGCATAAAAGAGTTAAAATACCAGCATTTGAAATACTTTGGGTGTCTAGTTTTCAAAAATATATGGTTTGATGGGGTAAACTTAATTAGCTGGCTTCAAAGATGTTCCGAAGAGGAGATAGAGGCAGAATGACCAGATTTGGAAAAAAAGGTTTGGAAATCATAAAACGCTACTTGTACTTATTGCCCTATAACTTACAAAAAAACATAACATTGGGTATTTCTAAACTCAGGACAAAGAGTAGAATCTATTTAGCTAGTTTTTTTTACTTCCTTTTCTATGTAAAAGATTTTTTTTAAAAAAGTCATACATTTTCACGTTTTATTATTTTTTTTATAGTAAATAAGATGATATGATCAAAATAATAGTATCTGAAGAAAGCCCATCTTGTCCTGAAAAAAACCCAATATATAACATGTGTGGGTACTGTGACAGAACCCTCCATCACTGGGGTCCCTGGAGAGGCCTGAGAGCCAGCCTCCTCCCTATCGACTATGGGCCCAGGCCTTGTAGAGACTTCTGTGTGTGGATACAGGGGTTCAGTCTGCTGATGTACCCCATGTTTTAGCACTCAGAGTCTCAGAACTGTAACGTCAGCTGGACATCCTGTGGTAGGAAGAAGGCTGATTATCTGTACATTGTTAATTGTATAGGTGTGAAGTGTTTCCCCTGTTATTGTGTGAGTTAGCCCTTGTCTTAAGACCCCCTGTAGGTATGACTTGGTGTCACTGCTGCATACCTAATTATCCATTACATAACATTAATCCTGTGAGCTCCTGTTATCCCTGTGTCCTGGCCATTGTCTGTCTCAAGCCAATTATATGTCTATCGTCATTCCACGTCTACGTCCCCAGTTAATGTCATTATTTATGTCTCGTGTCATCCTGTCCTTCCCCCAGATATTGTGTTGCAGGATTTGATCTAATTACTTCCTTCCTGACATGGTAATTGGATCATGTGATATTTGTCTTGCCCCTTTTCTACTTGTGTATATATAGTTCTGTATTTGGCTTTAATAAATGAGTCCTGCTTTCACCTCAACATGAGTGTTGCCTGATGTTTGGGGTGGGCTGTAGCCACACTGTGTAGCTAAGCTTCGGATAGCCACAGTGCCAATGCGGCTTCGGTGCAGCGACGTCCCTCCTTCTATCTACAACGCTGGTTCTGCCTGGTGCTGAAGGGGTTACTTGTTGGTGTCCCGTCAGGAGGAAGCAACGTTTGGCGGGAGTACCCAGTCGGGGTACAGGTCGGTCCCTTCACAGGTACACTAAATGGGTGAGGAGAAAATTACAGCTGAACACAAGCATCACAAAAGTGTTAAACCCTTCAAGACCGGGACGTACCTGGTACTTCCGGGTCAAAGGTCACCGGCAGACCGGGACGTACCAGGTACGTCATGGATGATGCACGATCCAGCGTCGCTATGAACGCTGGGATCGCGAAGGGGGGGGGGCTAGTGATCCTTAGCAGCCACTCCCCCTCAATTCCGTGCACGTGATCGCTTTGCAGCGAATCACGAGCACGGAATTTAACCCCTTGATGACAACAACCTCGAGGCATTCAGCAACGCCATTATCGGCACAAAGGGGCCATCTCTGGCCCCTCCCCGGGGCGTCAACATCCGCCATACTTTGTATGGCGGCAGACGCCCGTTTTAAAAGCGTTTAGGAGGCGATCAACGATCGCCTCCTAAACTTAAATGGTGTCGCTGGAATGCCTCGATCAGGAGGCATCCAGTGACACCAAACACTTACCTGGGGATGGACTGTGACCGCTCCGGAGAGCTGCCGGTGATCTTCGCCATCAGCAAGATGGCGGCGGTCCGGGAAAATTCAATAAAGAAAAACAATAAAGTCTAAAAAGTTCGCTAGACGGTCTCCAGACCCTCTAGAGAACTCTGGCTCCACTTGCAGGTTGAATATAGGTACTGCATTCAACCATGCAAGTCAATGGAGCTCAGCTTTCTAATCACAGTGTGATTAGAAAAAATAAATTAAAAATAAAATAAAATTAATAATAATTAGAAAAAAAATAGTAAAAAACCTGTAAAATGTAAAAATAATTTCCCACTGATGTCACTATCAGGGGAACCTTCAAGTTGAAAAAAAATGTAAAAAAAATAAAAAAAAAGGCAAAAAAAAAATATATATATATAAAAAATATATTTTTGTGAGCAAGTCCTAAAATTAGCATATTAGCTTAAAACAATTCTCGCATGGAAAGAGTTAAAATACTGGCATATTAAATGCCCATGGGGTGTCTACTTTAAAAAAATGTATGATTTGATGGGGTAAATTGAATTGGCCGGGTTCAACAAGGTCCCAATTAACACGGGGGGAAGGATGGCCACACATCTAATTTCCAATTAGAAAAATGCACACGTACCAAATGTGGCCTTTTAGTTCCCCCCAAAAATGACAAATCCATGCATGTGGGGTATCACTGTACTCAGGAGATGTTGCTGAACACAAATTGGGGTGTCGTGTGACAGCGGCATATACCAGGAGCTGTAAATTCATACATAAAGTAGGTGTGTGTGGGAAAAATACACACACAAAAATACTACTGCAAACTTTGAAAAAATGCTGGTGGTAAAATGTGTGCATGCAAAGAGTTAAAATACCAGCATTTAAAATACCCTGGGGTGTCCAGTTTTCAAAAATATATGGTTTTGTTGGGCACACTGAAATGGCCCGGCTCAAAGATGTACCAAATAGGGCATGGGCAGTGGATCCCCAAATGCCAAAGTTCAACATTGAAAAATGTGCATGCCCCAAATGTGGCCCTTTTGCCCCCAAACAGCCAGGCAAAATCATTCATGTGAGGCATCGCTGTACTCAGGAGATGTTGCTAAACACATATTGGGGTGTTTTTTGATAGTGACATATACCAGAACCTGTTTATTTATACCTAAAGTAAAATGTGTGTGAAAAAACAAATGCAAAAAAATTACTACCATAAAGTTTGACAAAGGCTGATGGTAGAATAAGTGCTTGGAAAGGGTTAAAATACCAGCATTTGGAATACCCTGGGCTGTCTAGTTTTCAAAAATATATGATTTGATGGGGTAAATTGCATTGGCCGGCTTCAAAGATACCCGAAATGGCACATGGGGGGAAGAATTACCAGATTTGGAAAAAAATGGCTTTGAAATAGCAAAACGCTACCTGTACTTATTGCTCCATAACGTGCAGAAAAAAGCAAAAAAACATAAAAACATTGGGTATTTCTAAACTCAGGACAAATAGTAGAATCTATTTAGCAGGTTTTTTTATTACCTTTTATAGATGAGTAAAAGATTTTTCAACTAAAAGTTAGAAACAGTCATTTTTTTCTAAATTTTTCACCATATTTTATACTTTTTTTAATAGTAAATAATATGATACAATCAAAACAATGTCATCTAAAGAAAGCCCTTCTTGTCCTGAAAAAAACAATATCTAATGTGTGTGGGTTCAGTAAACGGGAAAGAAGAAAATTACAGCTAAACACGAGCAGCGCAGAAATGTTAAAACGGCCATTGTCACGAAGGGTACAAAAAGTAAAATCTGCCTTTGTCACGAAGGGGTTTAATATTTTTTTTAAAACTGCGGTCTTCAAGGGAAGATGCAGTTTGCCAACGCCGGTCCAGAAGGGGTTAAAACAGCCTCGGCCCCAAAGGGTACAAAAAGAAAAAATAAGCCCGGTCCTTAAGGGGTTAAACACCAACTGGATGAATACTTGCAAAAACATAATATTCAGGGATATCATTGTTCAATTATGGGGAAACAGCTTCTGGATCCAAGGAGAGATCTGACTGCCATTCTGGGGTCAAGACAGAACTTTGTTTTCCCTAGTTTGTTGCAAAATTGGAAGGAGTCACAAACTGGCTTTTTTTGCCTTATATTGGATCAACAGCAATTAACCGATATGCGAAAGGCTGAACTTGATGGACACATGTCTTTTTCAGCCTATGTCACATACTATTCATATCTAGGTTATCTAGGGCCTGTTTTATAGGGAGTAAGAGGAATAAAAACACAAACACGTTTTTAGGGGAAAAGCATAGCCTTTGTCCATGTCATCTTCAGCAGCTCAGGATGGATGAGTGGGAGCTCATGGTGGTATGGAGAACACTAAGGACACTTGCCACTCTCCACCAAAAAGGTGTGAGAATTCTATAATACAAACAAAGAGGTTGAAATGAGATGTGCTAAAGAAATTTTAAAATCTCTCTACTCTCTACATCAGGGGTGTCAGGCAGACTTCCTCAGCCACCAAACTATTTTCCCAGGAGAATGGAGCATGAATTCCGAAGTCTTCCACATCACAGACATTTTGGCTACAAAAGGAAATACAAGGGTGGAGGACTTTTCTCTCACATCCTTCATAATCTTCACATTTACCTGAAACTTCAGTCTAGCCTACATCTTTTTCTCTTTTCTATAAAACATAGCACATGTTGTGAGGAAGATCAGTAATTCTCATAATACCATAATGGTCAAGAAGGATTTGGTTCACAAAACACCTTACACTGGCTAGGGACTGCATCAGGTTGCCCTGGTGGAGCAATTTTCTTCATCAATGGTTAATTCTACACCCCAATCCTCGGAAGAGTTATTTCCTCAAAATATGTGTAAGTTTGGCGTTATTCTCTTCCTGGTGTATTTCTCAGACCATACTTAGTGTGTTCCCTTATTCATATTTTGGATTTTTTCCAACAGGGTTCTTAAAAGGGACTACAACCAGCTATTCTACAGGTACAAGTATTAGCCTTGAGTGCCTTTACAGATAGCAGACTGCCCAAATACCCTTGAGTGAAACACTTTTTTGCTAGCTACCTCCAGATCTTCAGCCTAGGATCTTATTTAATACTGGACCAGCTGACTCTAGCCCATTTGGAATATGTAGAAAAATATGAAGTAAAACCTAAGCAGCATGCTCACTCCAGCTCTCCATACCTCTGAAATCTCTTCCTACTGGCTCAATTATGCAAGGCGTTTAGTAGCCAGGATCTCTTTTTGATAACAATAAAGAGGCTTTTCAACTACCTCTGAAATTTGGACCATAACTTTTTCCCCAGCTCCTAGGAGCAATAGATAAAGCAAATTTCACACTGCAGATATCAAGAAGTGTCTACACATTCATTTGATTAGAACTGAGCTTTTGGCAGACAAGTACATGTAGCTTTTTTTTCCTGATATCCACACTTTGTCAGGAACCATAGACGTTGTTGCTAGTCCTCCTCTTTGCAGGTTCACCGATCTTACTTTGGCCTCAGTACAGACTTGCCCTCAAAAACTTGCCAGCTGTACCTAGATAGTTGTCAAGCTAGCAGCCTAGAGAAAAAAGTACCTGTATTATACTTATTACCAGATCATGGTGGTTGTCTGCTCCCAGTAATCCAGCTTCTTACACCTACCTTGTCCCTACGATCCCACGCCGGTCTGCCACTGGTGGGCGGGGCTTGCGTGGTGCTGCATGCACGTCTCGTCCGCGTGATTACGTGCGCAGGACACGTCTGCGGAGTGACGTTCGCGCCGGCGAGTCTCATCCATTTTCCTCTGTGCATGCCAGCGTGGCACGCCCGCGAGTGTAGAACGCGCTGACACGGTTTGTGAATATAATGTACATCGCGACTACGCCATTCACGTTCGTCGTCGTGATGACGTCATAGAGTGCTCTGGGTTCCTGTTTGTTTGCTGTACTTGATTCCTGACTTCTGTGTACCGACCTTTGGCTATTGTTACTCGACTCGCTACTGTCTCTGCATAGTGGGTTCATCCGCTGGTGCTATCCTGGGCCTTGCATAATATTGCTCATCTGTATATCGAACTTGGCTTGCCTGACTATTGCTGACTTCTCCTACCCGCTGACCACGACTTGTTTTGACTATGCTTTTTTGTGTTACCCAAGTACCTGCTCCTGTCTCCTGCTGGTGCTGATCTGGCTACTTATTTCTGCTGTTTTCTACATCTAGCAGATAGGGACTGAGCGTATGCAGTGTATTAGATGCTTAGTTGCAACAATGTTATTCTTTTAGGATATACCAATGGAAGTTAATTTTTATATGCAGGATCTCAGTTAGTTTGTTTCTATTCTGTTGTTAAACGGTTTAATTACCCATATGAATCATGTTAATATTTAATTAAGGAGTCTCCCATTTGTACAACTAATGTATTTGTTATTACACTGGATATGTGGAAGGGGAGGTCTCTTTTTATATTCTTGCTCTTTCTGTCCTCCCTTAATTTTAAAGAGTTGCCAAATGATAGACAAGGAAAGGAATCCCCAGATAAAAATATCTCAATATCCAGTACAGATCAAATGAGAATGATAAAAAAGAAAGCATTGAAATTTACTGTTAAAACAAAGTGGCCAACAGAACAGCCAATGAATAGCATCGGGTGTTAATACCCACACAGAGGGGAAGAAGAAGGCAGCCAATGCAAAATCTTCTTTTCAGTGTATCTAGAGGGGACCCTTCTTACTCAGTGTTCTATGGTAAAAGGTGACCAATGAGAGGAGTGCCTACTCTTTATGTTGTTCTATAGGGCTCTACAGAGGTAGTCCACCACTTTTATTGAATGCAACTGCCTGATGTCGATCCCAGGGGCACTCATTCAAGATACCTAAATAACCTTGAAAGCCTGCAATCCATTATTCCTCAGTTAGCCAAAAAAGGTATCATATTTACCAAAATTGCTTTCTCTATTTCTATGGCTAACACAGTACAACTCCATTCCTTTAGATGAGTGTAGACCTCCCACTGAAAGGGGATGCAACTGACAGAGAGACTATTTTGCTTATTTAAAGGCTTCAATAAAGAACGATTAAGCCTCATTAAGGTAAAAAGCTATCCTTTTGTAAAATAAACTGCATGTGTCTGACATATAACCATTTGTTTGTGGTTGTGCAACCTCCTACAGCATCCTATTGACAGTTGAAATTGAAACTTTCTGTGCATTAATCATGCTAATATGTTTATTAAAAAACCCCCCACAATATAGCCACATTGGACCAGAAAAACGAATATATTGGTGTGGTTTTTCTAAGGGTCTACCTATGCAAGACCCCCATTATGATAAACCATTGCAGTTTAGATCAAGCGGAGAATATAGGTAATAACTAATCATTACTGAAAAATAATGGAAAACATTTACCATCCAGGTTTAAAATCAAGATATACATAACTTTGTAGTGTATACCACTAATTTCAAACTCCTAATGAAATCATTAAATTGGGCCAAAACACGACCCAAATCACTACCCTAATGCCCCCAATAATGAAAAAGCAACACTACCCAAACATCTCTTTCCCCCATGGCCCTAAATACTGATGAATGCATTTTACACTATATGACACCTGACCATCACACCCATATGAGCTTGTTGTACAGCCTATTCCAGAACGATTGGCATTAACATGGACCATCCAGAAAAAGTCCAGTGGCGGTGTTCTTTACGCATTGTGATCTTTTGGCTTGCGTACAGCTGGTCACCCATAGAAACTAATTTCATGAAGCTTTGGATACACAGTGCTTGTGCTGATGGTGCTTCCAGTTTGGAACAATGTAGTGATTGGTACTACAGAGGATTACCTGATTCAGCACATTTTGGCCACTTTGTGGCTGAGCTGTTGTTGCTCCTAGGTACTTCTACTTTGCAGATGTCAGGCGGTGAACACAGTTGTGAAGTTTGTTGTCTACAATCATTTCCAAGTTTTCCTCCTGATTTCCCCAACACACCATGTCAGGTACAATTTGCATATCCCTGCATTTGTCTGTATTAAGACATATTTGCGCCATTTAGCAGGTCCTCAGGGGTGCATACTCAGAGGTGTATATTATCAATATTAGGTTTTAGATATTACAGTTATGCAGTTATGCAAGTCAATAAGTCCAAATTAGCCCGATGAAGTTGGGATTCTTAAAATTATGGTGGAGCCTCAACTAGTTTGATTTTGGGAAGTCACCTAGACCTGCCTGTATTATTTCGTATCCAAATAAACTCACAAACTTATCTACAGTATAATCTTAGTGCTGTTGCAGAACACAAAATGGAGTTTTATTTACATTCATATAGAGAATTCATTAGCTATGTATGAATTATGACAGGTAAAACTGAAAATGTGTGCTAAAAAGGTTGAATTCTTATTGGCTACGTTACTAATGGAATCCTCATTGGGAAATAGTCAAATTCACTCTAAAATGTGCAGAGAGATGAAATATTGTCTTTTTCCCTCAACTCACTACACCACATCTATGAGTGAATAAATGCCATTGTTTTTAAATGTGGTTGGTCATTGTTTTTGTTGGTCACCTACACATTTTATAACAAAAGTTATGGGGTGATAAAGGTCAAGGAAAACCCCTCCACTTAAAATTAATGGAGTAGCAGAGGCATTTTTAAACTCTTGTCTACACCAACCACACAAGCCAGAAGACTTTTTTCCCTCAGAAATTTTGTAGTGCTCCCACATATGCAGGGAATTCAGGGTAGGAGTGTGCATACAAGGACAATGATAATCACCTACACATTTTATACAAGTATTTTCTTGCCTGATTATGCTATACAGTATATTTAAAGCACAGTACGAGTCTTAATGCAAATACAATGCAATTAAATGTTCTAAATATAGTACTGTGAAGACAAACAAACATAATTGTTATGAAAATGATTTTCCTAATTTGTGATTTACGTCATAGACAGCAGAATGACAGCAGAATTAATTTAATATAAAGGCTGAACTATTGACCTACTGGTCAATAGTTGTCCTAGGATCCCAACAACAACAAAGTTGCTATACAAGCTATCCTAGCCTGAGGCGATAACAGCCAGTTCTTGTGTAATTGGTGTTGCTTAGTTACATATAGGCAGAGGCACATTTTGTTTTTATTCACATGTGTGTAGGTATAGGATGTGTTAGTGATTCCGGTGTGCATGGTCACCTTTCAACCGAAAAAACTGTTACTAGTTTACAATTGATACGGTTGCTATTTACATAGCAACCTATCAATACTATAGTAAAAAACACCTTAAAAAAAAACATACACCATGTGCTAGAGGAACTTCAATCCAGGGCTTGATGGTGCCTGGATCCAGAGGGCTTCATCTGTTTGTAAGCGCCCTGGGTTATAGACCGGAATCCTTCCAACGTTTCATCAAGTAGTCGTTATGACCAACGGAGTTCCACTTGATATTGTTTTGCTGGGTTTCTTCATCATCTCTGTAAGCTGACCATCTACTGAAGCTAAGTATTATTGTTATGTTATTGCAATATGTTAAGACTGGTGTGTGATTTTAATTCTGCTGATCATTAAAGTATAATTACCATTCACCACAGTATTTAAGTATTTCTCACCATATGATCGACTGGAATACCTCATATTATATACCATTTGTATATCAAGATACAGAGTGTATATAGATTAAATACATTTTATTGTTGTTATTAAGGTTCCCTGATTACCTTAATTAAATAATTTAAAGTTAGAATCAGGCCACAACCACAACAATTGGCGTAGTCGGCAGGATTCACAACAATTGGCGTAGTCGGCAGGATCCACTTGATTGTTGGGAGAGTTTTTGTTTTGCAGTAATAATTGCTTGTTGTTACGGTGTGTTAGTTTAAGATGTTTGCTTTGTTTAAAAAGAGATCACCAGCTGTGGGAAGGCAAGAACGGTCTAAGTATGGAACTATTCCTGAGTGGGCTAGTTTCGGTTGTTGGCAGTCTGTAGCTCAAGAGTTGATTAAATATGCCGCCCCAATATACCCTTAGACTGGGACAGAGTTGGGGAACCACGCTTTGAGGTTGAATCTGAGTGTGTATGGTAAGAATGAGCGAAAGGCTGCGAGTGAGACAGGATGGATTATTATGCAGGCACTGCAGAAAGAAGTGCAAAAGAGGTTAGAATTAGAAAATGAGTTAAAATATGTGCAAGATGAGTTGATAATGACTAAAGAGTGTATGCATAGCAATGCTGCACGGGTTACACAGCTGGAAGATAAGTGTACAACTATAGTTGTTAACAAGATTAATGAAAATAAATTTAGGAGCCTTGCAACTTGCAGTAAGAGGGAGGCTGATCGTATGCATTGCACAGCTATAAGTAACAAGTCAAATGTAAAACTACATAAAAGAAATGATGTTGTTGCTGCAGTCAAAGTGTTAGATGAGAAGCAAAGTAATGGTAATCATAAAATGATCCAAAATCACTGCAAAATTATTGCAAAGCCTGTGTCTGTATTAAGCCCTTCGCTTCAGAGACAGTTATATCAGAGCAGGCTCCTACACAAATTTCAAGGACCCATAGGTAAAAGGGAAGCCTTTAAATGTTTTGCATGTGGTAAAATAGGACATTTTGCCAGAAATTGCCACTCTCACTCTTCCAAAGGACACCATGTTCAGGAAAGACCCATGGTTGATAGCTGGAGGCAGGGAGATAAGAGTTGTTTTAATTATGCTAGGTGGGGACCTCAGGGAAGAGGTAATGGTGCTAGGAAAGACTACATGAAGCCCTGGATTCCCTACCATTTTATTAAGGCACAGAAAGAAAGATTTGAAAATGAGCTACAGCGTAAAGTAGCAGTGTATATGAAGGAACTGGACACTATAAAGACAGAAGTGTCCAGAATAAGAGGAATGTTAGGAAACAAAAAGATAGCTAAATCAGAAGAAAACTAGTGTGCGCTTCTAGATTTGTTTTAATTTGTTGTTATAACATATGGTACTAATCTATTTGTTTAAAGTATTTGTTTTTCAGAGAGAAAAAAAAAAAAAGACGATACTAAATGAAGTGAAAAGAAAAAAGAAAGGAGATAAATCTGTGAGAAGATCAGGATATTAACATGTGTGATTTCTTGCAGGAAATTTACATTTTAAAAATATTACCAGAGAACCTTAATATCTATTTTTATTTTTCTTAAGGATAATCCTCTAAATTCGTTCAGTACAGTCAGGTGGGCCAAATTTTTTTATTAGTTTAGGACGCCTGCACTGCCAGCTACAGATTTATTGTTATATTTTTTGTTTGTTGCTGGATTAAATAATTTAAAAGTCATAGATTAGGTGAATTGTTGCCAATATGAGGTTTATATTTTGATCACAGTGGAGAGATGTGATTATGTAACATTATTGTTGGTCTTCAGCAGTATATATTTTTGCTGTTCTAGTTTTTTGTTTTGTTTTAATTTTTGGTTACAAACAAAATACAGCCTCAATCTGATTTTTATTCATATTTCTGAATGGCAACATATTTTTTATATTTTATTTTATATAGATTGCATGCTGCCAAGTCATGTAGCCTGACTGAATTTAATGGTAGCATTCAATCTCCTTTTTTGTTCTCTCTCCATTTTTATAGAGTTTGTTGAAAATTAATGTTCTTAGGGTGGGTGCAGAAGTAACCACAACGTTAGTGTTATGGGAAGTTTTAGGATTTTCATATCTGTTATGTATGTATGTATATGTTGATGTTTACAATGCCTTAGATGACCATTTGTAAAGCCGGGTATTAATGCCGAGACAAGAGTGATAAGAGAACCACTAGTAATTTGGGCAAGATAACAATACACCCTTTCTGTGTAGAGTATCTTTTAATTTCCAGAAGCCATGGGCGAATTAACAAAATATCAAACACCCTCAACGGCTGAAGCACAAACCCACTCCAGATATACAGGTTTCAGTTAACGTGCACAAACACCTTCATGAGTATCACCCCTATGTACAATCAATAAACCAAGTTTCTCTCTTGTGTGGTCTCTATAATACACTGTGTAAGTGAACAGCAAAGAGAATGCTGTTGGTGTGAAAATACACCAGATGTCACAGTGGGCAGAGGTCAGAGGCCTAAAACAAGGCATGTAATTCAAAGGGTTAAATGAACCTATGGTGGGAGCAGTGTTGGTGGCATAGGTATCTGAGAGTGATGGGAGTGAACACAAATGGTTGCAGTGATGCCAAGTCTGTGAGGGTAATGGAAGGTTAAAGATATGGCTGAAGGAATTCAAATTATTGGTGAAATATGATAACTGTGAGTGGCCTCTACGATTCGGTTAAATTAGGCCTCACAGTGCCCTAAATTTTAAATCTCTGTGGTTGTCAGGTCACTCGTGTCTCAGTGAAAACATACAGTCTTTCAACGCACAAAGGGTAAAGGTACTTTATTTATTTGAGAATGCTCATTTTCTATGCGATTCATTCGCCCTCTAGGTGGGGACTGTAAGAAATGAGGGATGCCTTTAAAATGGGACATTACATATTTCATATATGCATTTACTGGCGAGATACTGAGGAATATCAAATAGCACTGAACGTTGGATATGTGGAGCTATTTCTTTCAGTGAGGAAGGTGGATACCCATTTATCGGTATTCCTTGCACTATCAAAGACTTGTAATGAACCAGCACAACTGCATTCAGCTGGTACAGAGAAGAGGGAATGCCACACCCTACTGAGAGACTGTGTATTCTGAATATCCCAAAAGAAGGAACTGTCTCTTCAAGTACAAATGGACATAATGCTACCCAGTTGGGTTATTCCAATTGCAGCTATGTGAATGTTTATTGTAATTTGTGTTATATGAATGGTGCTATATGACGAAAACCAACAGGTGGTTTGTTATGAAAATGATTTTCCTAATTTGTGATTTACGTCATAGACAGCAGAATGACAGCAGAATTAATTTAATATAAAGGCTGAACTATTGACCTACTGGTCAATAGTTGTCCTAGGATCCCAACAACAACAAAGTTGCTATACAAGCTATCCTAGCCTGAGGCGATAACAGCCAGTTCTTGTGTAATTGGTGTTGCTTAGTTACATATAGGCAGAGGCACATTTTGTTTTTATTCACATGTGTGTATGTATAGGATGTGTTAGTGATTCCGGTGTGCATGGTCACCTTTCAACCGAAAAAACTGTTACTAGTTTACAATTGATACGGTTGCTATTTACATAGCAACCTATCAATACTATAGTAAAAAACACCTTAAAAAGAAACATACACCATGTGCTAGAGGAACTTCAATCCAGGGCTTGATGGTGCCTGGATCCAGAGGGCTTCACCTGTTTGTAAGCGCCCTGGGTTATAGACCGGAATCCTTCCAACGTTTCATCAAGTAGTCGTTATGACCAACGGAGTTCCACTTGATATTGTTTTGCTGGGTTTCTTCATCATCTCTGTAAGCGGACCATCTACTGAAGCTAAGTATTATTGTTATGTTATTGCAATCTGTTAAGACTGGTGTGTGATTTTAATTCTGCTGATCATTAAAGTATAATTACCATTCACCACAGTATTTAAGAATGTCTCACCATATGATCGACTGGAATACCTCATATTATATACCATTTGTATATCAAGATACAGAGTGTATATAGATTAAATAAATTTTATTGTTGTTATTAAGGTTCCCTGATTACCTTAATTAAATAATTTAAAGTTAGAATCAGGCCACAACCACAACAATAATTCCTCAATTAAATGCAGGGCCAAGCTGGTAAATGTGTGACTCACAAAATTCTGATGTATTTTAAACACTTGCTTATGCTGTAAATACAATGTAAACATCAGAAATCAGAGTTTGCCTGGCAATGAGTATTAAATTAACAGCTGCTTAGTGTCAAAGTGAAAAAATACATACCTTCTTCCCCAAAAACTTTAATAGTTGAGTTGTTTGCCTCAGAAGTGATGCCCAAATGAGTGCTTCGGCTGAGTGAAGGGACGGGAGAACATTGTTCAAATGCTGGTAGACTGCCCCCTGTTTTTTTTTGTAAGGTTGTTTCAACATGATCAATGATTGCTAAGGATCTTCTTGGCGAAGAGTGAAGTTCCATATGCCTCCCCTTGAGCTCTGTGTTTAGCTGTTTTCTTAGGCTTTTCCAGACTTGCATGCCTTCTGTAGGATTGTGAAGCGGGTCAGCTATGTTTGGAGATATTCTCTCTGCTGTTTTACAAATAACAAATAGTTATGTCTGGTTAATTGCCAAAACCACACATTTACACATAACGTTTAATATATGGCTGCGTTTGTAGAATTGTGGTTCTTTAAATACTTTTCACATCTGCATTGTATTACACTTTTAAGCATACAGACAAAAAATAAAACCCATGGTTTAAATATATGCCATCTAAGTAAGGGAAAATGCATTTTTCCATAGTCATAAACCGAAATAGGTTAAAAACAATTAAAAGAATGTACGAATACGAGGACCGTTTACCTTGGACTTTATTCGTTTTTTTTTTTATTATTTCTTACCTTCATATTCGTACATTCTTTTAATTGTTTTTAACCTATTTCGGACAACTTTGTAAAACACTTATATAGTGTAGTTGCCGTTTGTGTACTGTAAAGGGCTGAGTCCCGGATTAAATTATTTATTTATTTATCTATCGATCTTTTATATTGGACTCTGGCACATACAACCAGTTCATGAATTGTTGAACATACACCATCTATCACATTTTTTAACAATACACTATAATTGAAATTTGATTCACACAAGCATTTGCACTTTATAAATACCTACACTGGAACATTGAAGAAACATCTCTTTGGAACCCAGAGGAATCTTGGGGTCCAGAAAAGCCATACCAGGAACTTCATCCAGAGACCATCACCACTCCAGGACAACAAACCAGATGTGCTTGATATTTTCCATCTAAATGTGAGTGCATTACTTCACTGCATACATATTGGTTTTAAAGATATTACCCTATTGGATATTTCTTGTCTTCCATGCACGTGAGGTCAAGGAACCAACACACACACCGAAGAGTGGCTTGATATACGTGCTAAAGATTTATGCATATTGTGAGTGCAACCATTGAAGTCTTGTGCTAAAGTTCCAGAGCTTTTTACTGTATCACACTTTGTTCTTTTTTCCCTAGATGATTGCAAGAGCAAAATGCAGAATGCTCAATGAGGTTAAAAATCCTAGAATGTCAGTTTAAGAATTAAAGATATCTCTAGAACATGCTGTAATACAATGGGTAGGTTTTAGGAGTAGGAAACCGAGGAGATGAGCAAAAGACACAGTTAAAGGGACGCCACAATGCTTTGAAAACAATAACAGGTCACGGCCCAGGGGTCAGAGGCAGGCGGTAGGCAAAATGACAGAAAAGCCGCAGCAGGGAGACACAGTATGCAGCTAAGCAACGCTGAATACCTGAGCACCACCATCATGGTTCCAGGTGGTTTTATAGGGCTTCCTCTGTAGCTCCACCCCCCCTTAAAAGAAGGCACACGGAAGTGTCTCCTCCCCTGCTAGCAGCCTCGCCTCTCCTCCCCTGCTAGCAGCCTCGCCTCTCCCTCACCGCTGTCTTCAGCTCCCCTGGGAGAGAAGGAAGGCAACCGCTGCCGCGAGGAGGACAGACAACCTGAGATGTGATCGTGCTGCCCTCTCTTAGTGCGCACCATGGGGGTGCGACGCCATTGAGAGGGAGGACACATGCTAACATCTCGTTAACAAATTTACTGTACATGAAGCAATAAAGAAGAACAGCGTTTATCAAGGGACAGCAGAAGAAGCCACTGCTAACCATAAAAAACATTGCTGCACATCTGAAGTTCTCAAAAGAGCACTTTGTTCCACAGTGCTACTGGTCTAACATTTTGTGGGCAGATGATACCACACTGGGATTGTGCTATATGTGGATAAAAAAGGCACAGCACACCTCAATACCTCATGCCAATTGTAAAGCATGGTGTAAGGGCCATCCCTATATCAGTAGTGACATAGGAGGCACAAGCCTCTTAGAGGCACAGGCCACATTCCATCTGTGTGCCACTTTTCACCCAATAGCTAATCCTAAGTGCCACTGTTTTGGAGTTTACCAAGGGAGTTCACCAAGGAGGACAACAAGGAAGGACAAAGATGAACCTGGAGGCTCCCTGCAATCAATACTCCACTGAACTGTCATCAAGGGCTGCCTATTGCTTATTGTGTTTGCTCCACCACCATTCCTATTCCATCACTATCTGTCTCCAGTTACCATACTCACAATCCTCTTGTTCCTCTTTTTAACTTTCCTCTATTACCGTATTTGCTCAATTATAAGACAAGGTTTTTTCCAGAGCAAATGCTCTGCTGGGGCCATGCTGCTTACCGGGCTTTGGTCGCGAGCAGCGTCTCTGCTACTAGCAGCAGGAGAACAGGAAGCTAGCACAGTCCTCACATAACTCTACCTCCCCCTCCTTCCTCTGGGGGCGGGGCCAGAGAAGTTGCTCGCACAGCCGGGCCCCTGCAGAAGTCTTTGAGTGAGAGATCTGCAGTTCAGGTACGGGGGTGGGGGAGGGTTTTTGAGCAAGTATGTGTGATTAATGGAATGAATGAGTATATAAATGTTTGTGAATGAGTGTGTGTGATAGCATGGATGTGTAAGGGGGGTGGTGGTGGTAGCATGGCATAGGGAGGCTGTAGTCCCACTACTATCATCCCCAGGTTCCAGCATGTACTGGCTGCCTTGGCTTGATAGGAGTGTGATTGCTGTTAGCAGTTATATATATATATATATATACCTCCAGAAATGCATTTTAACCCCCTATATGCCACTCAGCCCCATGATATGTCTTTTAACCCCCTATATGCCAGAGTGGCATATAGGGGTATAAGGCATATCATGGGGCAGAGTGACATATAGAGGGTTTAAAGGCACATCATGGGGCAGAGTGGCAAATAGGGGGTTATAAGGCATTTCTGGGGGCAGAGTGGCAAGCCTGGGGGCAGATGTGCATAACTGGGGGGGGGCAGGTTGGCAAATAAAAAATATATATTTTTCTCAATCATAGCTTTTATTAAATATGAAAATTAGTTTACATGAATTAATATTTACTAATAAAACTTTTTTCCTATAGGGTAGTCTTATATTCAGGCTTTTTGTTTTTTTCCTACATTAATATTTTGATTTTGGGGGGTCGTCTTATAATCAGGGTCAGCTTATAATCGAGCAAATACAGTATTAGTAGAACAGTTATCTCTCTCCAGCCACCAGCATCTCCTTTGGTTCTCTCTTACTCATCCCAGTCAACATTCCAGAAACGTCAATATTCTTGTTCACATGCCCTCCTGCTCCTCCTACCCTCCATTTATCCTTGCACTCTGGAATGCACTTTCTGTCTGTAACAAACTAACAGCCTTACACAATCACTTTGCCTCTAGTTCCCTGCATCTTCTTGCTCTAACTGAAACCTGGCAAACCTCTTGTAACACTGCCTCTCTCGCTGCTCTCTCATATGGTGGCCTCCACCTCACTCACACTCCCATATCTGATGACAGGAAGGGTGGTGGGGTAGGCTTCCTACTCCCCCCAACTTATACTTTTCAACCTATTCCCTCTGCTCCATCACTCCCTTTCTCCTCATTTGAAGTCCATGCTATCCAACTATTTAATCCCATCTCCTTAAGAATAGCTGTTATATACCGTCCCCCTGGCCCGGCAAACATGTTTCTTGACCACTTCTCCTCATGGCTGGCTCTCTTTCTCTCCTCTGATATTCCTTCTGTTATCCTTGGGGACTTCAACATCCCAGCTGACACTCTATTAAGTCCCATGGCTTCAAAATTTCTCTCTATTACCTCCTTTTTTAATCTCACACAACATATTAACTCCCCTACTCATAGGTGAGTTTCACACCCTGGACCTTACTCTCACTAACTTCTCTAATTCCCCTTTCCCCCTCTCTGACCACCACTTCCTTTCCTGCTCTCTAACCTTGCCTCCCACTCACTCCCCTGCTCCGCATCCTCGCCTAACCAGAGACCTCAGCTCTATTAACCTTCAGATGTTCTCAAACAATTAACTCCCTCTCCTCTCTCTAACATATCATGCCCTAACAACGCTACCTTTCTCTATAACTCCACTCTCACATCTGCTCTTGAGGATGTAGCCCGAGTTACTACTCGCTCTTTACGACGTTCACGTTTCCAACCCTGGCACACGACTGTAACGGACACCTACGACGTTGTTGCCGCACCGCTGAGCGTAGTTGGCAAAAGTCTCATTCCATGGCTGACTTTCTGCACTACAAATGTATGCTACATTCCTACTGCTCTGCTCTCAACCTCGCTAAAGAAAGCTACTTCACCTCCGCCATCTCCTCCCTGCCTCATAACCTTAAATGACTCTTTAGCACTTTCAATTCCATTATTTGACCTATCCCTACTACCCCTTCCGCTAACCTTAACGCCTCTGACTTTGCCACATATTTCAATAATAATATCGAAGCTATCAGATATGACATATCTGAACAGTCACCACCCTGCCCTCACCCTCCTTCTGACTATGCGCCCTCCTACCCACTGACCTCTTCTCCCTTCACTACATTACATCAATTCTCTGCTGTCACTAAAGTGGAGGTAAGTCCTCTTCTTATTTCCTCTTGTCTAACCACCTGCCCCTTTACTCGATCCCTTCCCATCTCACCCAGTCTCTTTCATCTACTCTTGTCCCTACTCTAGCTTACATCTTTAACCTCTCCCTCACTACTGGATCTGTCCCATCCTCCTTCAAGCATGCTACCATTACTCCAATCCTGAAAAAGCCCTCCCTTGACCCAACTGATCTGTCCAATTACCGTCCCATCTTTCTACTTCTTCTCACCTCTAAGCTTCTTGAAAGAATTGTTTATACCCAATTAAGTAAGTTTCTTGATTTCAACTCCCTACTTGACTCTCTTCAATCTGGTTTTCGCCCTCGACACTCTACTGAGACCGCCCTTACTAAAGTTACAAATGACCTACTCACTGCTAACTCCAAGGGCCACTATTCCATGCTAATCCTACTGGACCTTTCTGCTGCTTTTGACACTGTGGACCACCCTTTTCTCTTTCATGCTCTTGGTCTCTGTATTTTCTCCTAGTTCACTTCCTACCTCTCTGATTGTACCTTCAGCATCTCTGTCTCCAGTAACACTTACCCTCCCCCTCTCAGTCAAGGTACCCCAAGGCTCAGTTCTAGGACCCCTTCTATTCTCTCTCTACACTTCCTCACTTGGCAAACTAATCTCATCCTTTGGCTTTCAATACCAAATGTATGCCGATGACACCCAGATATATCTATCATCTCCTGATCACTCACCCTGTGTCTTAGATCGTGTAACTAACTGTCTTGCCTCTGTCTCTACCTGGATGTCTGCATGTTTCCTGAAGCTCAATCTCTGCAAAACCGAACTTCTCATCTTCCCTCCCTCCAACACTAAGATTCCCCCATCACTTTCCCTCAATATTAATGGTGCTATCATCTCCCCATCTCCTCATGCCAACTGTCTTGGTGTCACCTTTGACTCTGACCTTTTGTTCACCCCCCACATTCAGTCTGTCTCTAAAAACTGCAGTCTCCATCTTAAATACATTGCCCGCATCGGTCCCTTCCTAACACAGCATGCCACTAAGGCTCTTGTGTATGCCCTTATTATCTCCCACTATACACAGAGGATATACATTGGAGTTATACAGATCCCTCAGGGAATTACAAGGCCTGTTATATTGGTAAACTTTTAGTTCTACAGCCACCATTTGTCTGCTATCTGCATTTGCATTCAAATCTTCAAAGCCCTTTCACAACTCCTGCTGCTTTGATTTAACACCTATCCTGGATTCCAATGTATACAACTAACGACCAGGCAGAGACTGATCAATAGAACATTAACCCCCTCATTGCCATACCAAACTTTCTGCATTCACTCTGCCCTCCACAACCTGCAAAGATCCATTGTAACTTACATACCTGGCTTAAATCACTTGGCATCCTTCGGAAAACTATCAGGGGCTGTCGGGGAGGTGCTAAATTTTGGAAACTTAAATATTCCCCCACAAATGACCCATCACCCAAGGACCTGCCTTCACAGAGTGAGAGCTACCCAACCACAGTGGTCCAGAGTAGAAAACAGCAGGTGCAAAAGGCTAGACCAATAGATAGGTGCTGCCTAATTCCCATCTCAAAGCACGTTGCTATAAATCTGCAAGAAAATCTGAACTCTGCAGCTAGCCCCCATCAGAGTCGTCCTATGCAATGCCAGATCAATAAAAAACAAGTCTGCTACCATTGCCAATCTTATTGAATCAGTAGATCTTGCTTGCATTACTGAAACTTGGCTGGACGAAAATGCAGGCCCCATCTTGGAAGCAGCAGTCCCAGGCAATTATTTATTGCACCACTGTCCTAGACTAGACCGCAAGGGTGGAGGAGTGGAAATCTGCATTAAATTCTCTTTAAATCCTAGGCCACTCTCAGTTATTACAACAAAGCATTTTGAATGCATAGCTGCCAGCATCTCCACTGTGAAAGGGTTGAGGATTCTGATATACAGGCCACCTGGCCATGGGAAGGGATTCATAGAGGAACTCGCAGATCTTGTGACAGGGCTAATCCTGGAACACCCAAGATAGCTAATCCTGGGGGACTTCAATGCCTGGGTTGATGACACAGCTTCCCAACCTGGGCAGGATCTCCTAAACATGATGAGTAGTCTTGGCTTCACACAAACTGTCATGGCTGCCGCTCATAAAAGAGTCCACATACTCGACCTGGTGTTCCAACTTGAACTTGAAATCCCTGCTGTAAAAGTAAACCCAGTAGTATGGTCAGATCATCACTGCCTAAACTTCGAACCAAACTTCCCCCTCCAAGGCTAGCCAAACGTTGCTCATTAAAGGGTTTGACTTCACCAATCTTTTTATCAAACCTCGACCTAACAGAATTACTGGGCACCTGCAAAGACCCCAACTTATTAGTCCAACAGTATAATAAGAGGGTGAGCGATACCTTGAACAGCCTTGCTCCGCTTCGCATTGAACCTATAAAAATCATCCGCCATGCTCCATGGTCTGACGACACCATCAGAATGCTTAAGAAAAAAGACCATAAGCTTGAAAGAAGGTGGCGTAAAACACACAACCAGGATGATAAACGTTCCTTAACCGAGCACATTACCGACTACCTTCTCACAATAACTAAGAAAAAAATCTACATTCCTGTCTCGTGAAATCAGCCTTGCACACAACAGACCGGCCCAGCTCTTTTGCACCGTAGAAAGGCTCTGCAAGCCATCTTGCCTGCATACCTCCACAAATCTCACACAGTCCAAATGTGAAGATTTTCCAGTCTACTTTTCAGATAAGATAGCTTCCTTCCAGACCTCTATTGCAAAAGGACAGCCAAAGGCATTACAGAGGTACAAAAACAGGGGTTCAAAATCACAAGTGGACAAGTTTTAACATTCTGGGCAAGGAAGAAATCATCTCAATCTCACAAAACCTGCGGGCAACCACTTGTGACTTAGATCCTGCACCTACATATCTCCTCCCTGCATGCTCAGAAACAGTAGGCCCAGTTTTTACAAAAATAGTCCAATGTTCTCTGGACTCCGGAGTTTTTCCAGACCTACTGAAAGAAGCAATCATGAAACCTCTTCTAAAAAAGCCTTCCTTAGACCCAGAAAGTCTCCAACCTCCCTTTTCTGGGTAAAATCATTGAAAAATGTGTGTTAATGCAACTAGAGGCCCATATGTCAAGTAATAATATCTGATTCTTTCCAATCAGGCTTCAGAAAACATCATAGCGCTGAAACTGCCCTGGTTCTGCCCCAAATGATCTCCTTTTATCCTCTCCTTTGATTTCTAGCTCTCATGCATGCTTACAAGATTTCTCAAGGGCTGACCGTATCCTCTGGAATGCTCTCCCCCGGCCTATCCGTCTTTCCCCCTGCCTTTATTCCTTCAAAAAAATCCCTCAAGACCCACTTATTTAAGAATGCTTACAACATTGCACATTAACGCCCTCCCATATTCCTTTAGCTCATCTTTCCTAGTCTCTCTTCTGCAATTGTGTAATACACCCTTAATCCCTCTAGACTGTAAACTTGTTTGAGCAGGGCCCTCCTCACCTGTTGTCAAAATGTTATGTTACATACTACTTATGTAGTTATGTCCTGTCCACCCATTATACAGCGTTACGGAATTTGATGGCGCTATATAAAACAATAAATAATTATAATAATAATAATTATGGTTTGGTGCTGTTTTGCATGGTTCTGGACATGGGCAGCTTACTTATATTACTTACAGTTTGCAGAATAATGTCAGGTCATCTGTGCACCAATTGAAGCTCAACAAATGTTGGATGATGCAAGAGGACAATGACACAAAGCACAGGAATAAGTCAACAACATACTGGTTTTAACAGAATGCAATTCGCCTGACTGAGATGCTGTGGCATGAGTTCAAGAAAGCGATTCACACCAGACACCCAAAGAATATTGCTGTACTGAAACAGTTTTTTAAAGAGGAATAGTCTAAAGTTCCTCCTGACCGTTGTAGAGGTCAGATACACAACTAAAGGAGATGTGTGGTTGGAAGGTCACCCAGATGGTTCACATATTTTTTTTTCACTTTTCACTGTGTTTTAATAGTGTGCTCAATAAAGACATGAAAACATATAAGCGTGTGTTATTTGTTGAAGCAGGATATGCTTGTCAATTGTTGGACTTGGTTGAAGATCAGAGCTGCCACAACCACAAGGGATACCGGGCAGGCGCCTTTCGCCTTTATATCCACTTTATACATGGATCCCTTGAAAGTAAATACCTGCTGTACAAAACAGCCTTTTGACAAAACTCGGCTAAGAGGTGCAGTAGCCAGATCACCACTCATGGACAGCTGTTTCACCTTAATGGGACTCATCAGCATGAGGTTGTGATACTGGCTTAATACTTGAGGCTTAGGGTAGCACAGGGTAGCACGAGAAATACCATTATTTCTCTTCTGACTTGTCTGGTGTCTGTAAATGAGTGTTTAATAATGCTTCTACTACCCCCTTAATTTTAAGTGGAAGGGTTTTCCATCACCTTTACCCACCATAACTTATGCAATGGTATTTCTCATGCTGCCTCAAACGATAGATAACCCCTTGACAACTGAAGTGGCACATCAAGGAAATCATGCAGTTAGCGACGACTGATGTGCCTGGCATGTCATGGAGTTAAACAAGTCATTCAGCAACACCAAAAAAATGCATTGGCGCAGTGTAATTACTCTCAGGGGCAATCACAATTGTTATATTGAAAGGCTGTATGCCTTTAAAATATGGTGGAGCCCAGCCAGATCAAAGATCGCCTCCTATGGTCATCCAGCATTGATAAAGTGCCTTGAAATACCCTGGGGTCTATTATGGTCTGATGGGGTTAAATTGAATTGCCTGGCTTCAAAGACGTCCCAAATAGGACACGGGGGCATGTTGGCCAGATGTCAAATTTCATATTTAACTAGTATGAAGTGACTGTTTTATCCTGCATATTTTTTGTTTTATTTTTGTTTATCTGTTGTCTGCTCTAGTCCTTCCTGTGTAGATATTATCTCCCCACCCATTTAGATCTAAGTTGTAAGTGTTAAAACTCCAGCTGATAGACTACCTGTCTCCAGGTGCAGTACTGATTGATTACATTCAGTTCCATCTGGGCCACTCAGCTATAAACATCTACAGTCTGGCTCGCTGAGCCTTGGCTCTGTGGGTCCCATTTCTAAGTGGCAAGCAGGAGTTAACCCTCACTAATCACACAGATACAATATTTTCACACTGTCTATCTTGCTCCTTCTTTTCACCTCTCTGCTGAAACTAATTACAATATCCTATTGCACCAAGCCCCAAAATGATCCCCTCACCATCCTCATCTCTTCCTCGATGGCCTCTCACCACCTCAAGAAAAATATGTCTAAGACTGAGCTCCTTCTAATCCCTCCCTCTAATTATATTCCCCTTTCTGAACTTTCTAGCACTGTCAATGGTACCACTATCTCTCCTTCACCACAAGTCCGCTGCCTCGGAGTGACCCTAGACTCAAACCAATCTTTTATCCCTCACATCAAATCACTCTCTAAATCCTGCCATAATCAACATTTCCAAAATGTGTCCATTCCTGACTGCCAGCACCGCAATACAACATATCCACTCCCTCGTAATCTCCCATCTAGACTACTGCAACAACCTACTTACTGGCCTCTCTCTCTCCAGACTATCCCCCCCTCCAGTCTGTCCTTAATGCATCTGCCAGACTAATCTATCCCACCTGACGCTCTGCATCTGCTGCATCTCTCTGCGAGTCCCTTCATTGGCTCCCCATCCATAGCAGAATTAAATTCTAAATACTAACTCTATCCTACAAAGCTCTCACTAACGCCACTCCCCTCTACCTATCCTCCCTCATCAGCAAATATACTCCAGTCCGCCTTCTAAGATCCAACAATGACCTGCTCCTTGCATCTTCACTTATCACCCCTCGCGCAGCAGCAACCCTCTGGAACTCTCTTCCCCATGCCGTCCGACTCTGACCAACTCTACCCTCCTTCAAACGCTCCCAAAAAACTTTTCTCTTCAGGGAAGCCTACCACTGACATAAACATCAAAACTTCTCTCTCACTTACAACCCTTATCCCACCCTACATTAACATCATTCACTATCACGCAGTCCTCACCTCCTGTTTCTCACCCCTTATCCACCTAGAATGTAAGTTCCTGCGGGAACAGGGCCCTTCATTCCTCTTGTATCTGTATGTCAATTGCTGTATTGTACCTGCCGTTATCTGTAAAATTTTCATCTTGTACAGCGCTGCGGAATCTGTCGGCGCTTTATAAACTATAATAATAATAATAGTTGAAAAATGTGCACTTCCTGAATGTGTTTTAAGCCCCCAAACCACCCAACAAACCCATGTATGGGTGGTATCACTGTACTCAGAAGATGTTGCTGAACACATAATGGGGTTGCCAGTGACATATACTAGAAGCTGCAAATTTATGCCTGACGTATGTGTGTAAAAAAAAAATTTTTTTACACAATCACAAATTTTGACAAAGGCTGGGAGTAAAATGAAATAGCCTGGGGTGTCCAGTTTTTGAAACTACATAGTTTGTTTAGGGAGTAAATTTAATTACTTGGCTTAAAATGTCTCCCACATAAGACATGGCTGCAAGATAACCAGATGTCAAAATTCCAATATGAAAAATGCGTACCTTCCAAATGTGGCCATCCAAGTTGAAAAACTGAAATGCACTCTTACCAAATGTTGGATTTTAGCTCCCAAAGTATTACTAGTATTTATTGCCCTATAGCTTGGAAAAAAGCAAAACAACGGGTTTTTTAACGAGTAAAAGATTTTTCAAATAAAAGTCAGAGTGATTATAAGATCAAAATAATATCTTAAGAAAGTCCTTCTTGAGGAACAAAATATGTAATTTGTGTGGATACAGTAATTGTTAAAACAACTATTGTCATGAAGGGTACAAAAAGAAAAACCAGCCCTGTCACAAAGGGGCTATTTAATCTGAGGTTTTTTTTCACTATTGTTCTCGTTAGAACTGTTTTGCTGCCTTCTAGAGGATGAGTTTATATATTGCACAACATTGAGATCAAACAACTTCAATTATGTGGTCTATAAGGCTTGAGATCATGTGGCTTGCAGCGTTAACACACCCACCAAGTGTATGAAGACAGAATTAGATTGCGAATTGGAGTATAGGTTAATTTAACACAACTCAGGTATTTACATGAGGTTTTAAAGGCATTGCTACGCTTATTCTGAAAAAAGCAGGAAAATGCTGAAACAAGTGAGAACTACTTAGTGAAAAATCTTAAGTGAAGACAAAGTGGTATTTTTATTACTGTGGGTGTGCAGTGCAAAGTATTGTTAAAAAAAGGGGAAAGGGTTTGTTAGTGGCTTTGCTAATTAGTTAAGCAGGCGAATCCTGGGCTGAGGCGAATCCAAGGGAGGACTCCTAAATCAAAAACTGAAGACATTACAAACAAAGAAGGAGTAGAAGGACAGTATAAATCATTGTATATAATATATATTGGGGGATTTACATTAGCCAGTATGCTAGATAATCCCACTGAAAATCAATACACCCTTGGAGCAAGTTCCCCAGGGGCCTTACAGCTGTTGCAAGTATAAGCAGGTTGTGGAGCTAGGAATGCAACATAATAGATCTAAAGAGGCAACTAGCAACACTGTTATGGAGAGATGCTTACTGCTTACGGAACAGGCACCAGTAAAGCAAGTGCACAGGAGAGAGTGGAGTTGGGGAGAAGAGGTTTCTAGAGCAGAGAGCTGGGTTAGTTGTTCAAACGGTAGCAGGGGTCGAAGAGCTAGGGAGGCTTCTGAGCTAGTTTGCCCTTTTGTGTGAGGATGCTGGGGAGATCAGCTCAGAGGAGGCATTTCTAGGGCAGGCTTACTCACCTAGCAGCCAGATGAGTAGCCACCCCAGCACAGTGAGCAGTGGCGACTCTAAGTGTATGATTACTTTTTTACTGTACTGACGTACTCCCAATCCCATCACATTACATCAACATGCGTTAGAAAATCAGGAAAAGATGGGCATGGATGGTGGGCTGATTTGGTGGCACAATGGGCAACTTGACTAGACTTGCCCCCCAAACCTTAGGCTGCCAGTTTATAAGGTTACTCACTTTTTAGAAGGGAGAGAGTAAACAAAAAAGGGGAGGGTTTTTTATATGTATTTTCTACAAAGATGCCAACAAAGTATGCAAAAAGGGAGAATAAAATGGTTATATTGGAAATTAGAAACAGACTGCTAAACAGGTGTAAAACTAATCATACATATTTTTTGTAAATTTATGTAAATGCTTATGTATCTGTCTTAGTCTGTCAATTCTAGTCTTGTCATACCCCTTTAACCCCTTAATGACAAGACTGTTTCTTTTTTGTAGTACACTTTGGGACAAAGGCTCTTAACATTTTTCAGTGTTGCTGTTTAGCTGTAATTTTCTTATTTCTCATTTTCTGCACCCACTCACATTATATATTGTTCAGGGCTTTATTTTTATCATATCATATAAAATACTATGAAAAATATGGTGATTTTTTGTTAAAAAAGTAAATTTTTCTCACTTTTATTAGAAAAATCTTTTACTCATCTACTATTTGTCCTGAGTTTAGAAATACCCAATGTTTTTATGTTTTTTGCGTTTTTTTCTGCAAGTTATTGGGCAACAACAACAAGTAGCGTTTTACTATTTCAAAGCCATTTTTTCCCCAAATCTGGTCATTCTGGCCTATGTGCTATTTGGGGTATCTTTGAAGCCGGCCAATGCAATTTACCCCATCAAACCGTATATTTTGGAAAACTAGACACCCCAAGGTATTTTAAATGCTTGTGTTTTAACCCTTTTACCGCTCCTGGTATATGTCACTGTGTTTAGCAACATCTCCTGAGCATAGTGATACCCAACCTGCATGTATTTGCTGGGTTGTTTGGGGACTAAAAGGCCACATTTGGGAAGTGTGCATTTTTCAAACTGATATTTTGACATGTACAAAATTCTGCCCACATATCCTATTTGGGATATCTCTGAACCCAATTCAAGTTACCCCATCAAATTGTATTTTTTTCACACACGTTGTACTTAATGTATGACTTTACCACTCCTGGTATATGTCGCTGCCAAACAACACCAAACAATATGTGTTCAGCAGCAGCGGTACGCCCCATGCATGGGTTTGTTGGGTTATTTTGGCAATTGGACATCTGGTCAGTCTGTGCCCATTTCCCATTTTTGGGACATTTTTGAAGCCGGACAATTTAATTTACCCCATCAAATCATAAATTTTTTAAAACTAGGCATCCCATGGGCATTTAAAATGCCAATATTTTAACTCTTTCCATGCGACAAGTTTAGTGAAGAAGTATCTATCTATCTATATATATATCGACTTTTTTGGTGACAGTGGAAAATTATTTTTACATGTTACCAAATTTTACTAATCACATTGTGATTACTGAGCTGTGCTCTATTGACCTGCATATTCAACCTGCAGGGGGAGCTCGAGAGTTCTCAGGATGGCACTGATGGCGCTTGTGATTGCTCTTGGGATGCTCTTGGGATGCAATCACAAGACGATCTGGGTAGGGGGTTTGTGTTACTGAGTGCCCCGATATCGAGGCATGTCAGCAATACCGATTACGCTTAGGAAATGATTACTGATAGCTTCCTAAGCTCTGTTTTAGATGGCGGCCATTTTTTTTGGGGGGGGTGGCTCCTTTGATCCATGGCTAGCCTCACTTATGAGGCTTCCGTGGATGCTGCAAAGCCGTCGATCGTGGTGAAAATGGCGATGCAGGTATTTCACAGCAGCCCATTTTCACAGCAGCTGTCGCGAATGCACTGCATTGTGAGCGCGTACATGTACAGGCTTTGTTGTGAAGGGTTTGATATATTTATTGTATTAAGCGCTGGGTAAATTGTTGGCGCTATATAAATACAAGATAATAATAATAATAGTAGATATGATCTGTTTGGACTTTGCTAAGGCATTTAATATTGTTCCACACAAAAGGTTACTGTACAAATTGTCAGAAATTTTTTTGAAAATTGGCTAAAACAATAGAATGCAAAGAGTGGTTGTAAATGAAAAATTCTCAAACTGAACCAAGGCATTGCCAGGAACCACAAAACCACATACCACAGTTTAATCACATCTTTATTAAATATAAATAACAACCCAACAACTTCGGCTCGTCTGAATACCTGTTTTGGTTCCTGACCTCTGGCTGTGTGCTGTACGGGCTCAAAATGCATTGTTTTCAATGGGTTTAGGGACCGCCCACTGTCCTTAAGGGGTTAAAAAAAGTTTAAAAACCCTTTAGACGACCATACCTTGATGGCCTCAATCGCTTTGATTCCTAAGGAAGGTAAGGATCCTGAACACTGTGGTATCGTCCAATTTCTTTGCTAAATGTTGACCTGAAGCTGTTTGCCAAGATCTTGGACGCCCGGGTGAAGCCCTTCATGTCCTCTCTTGTTCATCCTGACCAGACTGGCTATATCCCTGGCGTTGTCCCTCATGCATTATGCAAAACACACTTCCACCCCGGCCATCCTGCTGTCCACAGACGCGGAGAAGGCCTTCGACAGAGTAGATTGGTCGTTCATGCTGTCCACTTTAACACATATGGGCTTTGGGAATGCTTACTTGGATCCAATCTCTATACAACTCCCACTGCCTGAGTCTGTATCAATGGCTCTCTCAGAACCCCCTTTGTAGAACTTGAGTTGCCTGTTGTCTCCTTTGTTGTTTGTACTCTCCCTTGAGCCACTCCTTCCTAACATCATCCAGGAATTCTCACTTTACGGTGCCGTTACAAACTTCAAGATTAATGCTTTCAAATCTGAAATTCTTAATGTAAATTTGCCCATTAGTGAGATAGGCCCTTGAAGTCATCCTTCCCTTCTGCCTGGAATAGTCCTAAACTTAAGTACCTGGGGATTTGGCTTACACTTGACTTCCCACAGTTGTTTCAATTACAATTTTACAATATTACAATTTTTTCGCCCTTGCTGACTACCCTACAGGGGGATCTATCCTCGTGGAGACGGCTAACAGTTTCCTGGGTGGACCTGTGTGTGGAGGCCACCCTCCCGGCTCACGGGAACTCTCGCGCCTATACGGTCTGCTCCTTGACGCCTCCAATCCTGTGCGCCCATCGTTTATGGGGCGTTGTGAGTCTGAGCTGCAGGTCACTTTTACATCAGAACAATTGAAGAAGATTTGTGTCTTTACCCACCGCTGCTCCAGAAGCAATAGGGATCAGGAGCCCCCCGCAGTCACTTCCGTTTATCTACCAGGTGTGCCTAATAGTTGCTGGAGGTGTGGTGCTGCGCCTGGTTCTCTCCTTCATCTATGGTGGCACTGTCTGCTTATAATCCCTTTTTGGAAGGCTATTCACCTCTCAGTTGCACCACTTTACTGACAAGATCATTCCCTTCATGCCAGAGTTTTTCTTACTTCACCATATGCTCCACTCAATGAAATGGTTCTGGAAATCAGTTATTTGTCATCTTTTGACAGCGCAAAGCTTTGATCCCCCTGCACTGGAGTCACCCTACTCCCCCCTACATTCAGGGATTGGATACTCCGAGTGGAACGGCTACGGGTGCTGGAGGAGTTGAGCTTATTGGCCACTGAGTTCTACTGGCTGAATTTTGTGTCCGGTCCTCTTCTTCGTCCCTTGCTAGAATGAATCCCTGGTGGGAGTGTCTCCACCTTGCTACCCTCCCTGTATATTTGGCTCTTGAGCCTTGTGCTCTTTTTTTTCTTGTCTTTCTTTCTGTGCTCTTCTCATTCTTCCCTCTCTTTTCCATCCCTCCCTTTTTTTCTCTCTGTCTTCCCCTTGCTCCCCTGCCCCCTGCGGTCTACCCTAACCCCCTTTCCCTCTTCCCCTCCCTCCCTACCTGCCTCACTCCCTTTCGTTCTTGGTGAGAGAGAACAGCGTATAACTTCAAGCGGCTACTAGCTAATTAACAGTATATGTCTGCACGGCAGTTATGACCAAAAAACGTATATTGAATGTATCCATCATGGTGAAGACATCTCATCAGAATTCAGAAGTCTCCACTGTAAGCTCATGTTACCAGCTGATGGCTACTTTCATACCACTTCCCTGTACCTGATTTATTTTTTCTGTACTAAAACATCTGCTGTCAAAATTCTTTAATGTTACATGCATTTGAATATGAATAACTTTGGTCACGATGGTCGTAGCTGACACTATGTAGCGGAATACTGTTACAGCTACTGCAGACGGATTATTGTTATGCAGGTTTTTTTTATGTACTTCTCTCCCTCTGCTCCTCCTTCCCTCCCTGCCCTACTCTCTTTAGCTCTTGGTGTGCGTGGCAACTGAAGATAATGGTGTGCCAATGAGTTGCTCCTCTGGGTTTTAGGCAGTGTACTGCCCTGATAATATTACTGCTTTATTTTGTCTTTCCAAGGTTGATATGCTTGGCCTCTACTGGACCTTACTCTACTCTCGCCTTTTTTCTATAAAGTATTATTGTATTGATTTTGCCTTATCATGCTTGCCCCTTATCCCTTCTCCTCCCTTCTTTTATTTTTTCTGTACCCCTTCCTGACTTTAAAATAGAATAAAACTTTTATTTACCCTAAAACCCTTTATGTTTAAATAAAGATTTCCCTCTTAAAGCTTTTTTATAAAGATTTTCCTTGTATAGCTTTTTTTATAGAGATATTGTATATAGTCACACTTAGTATTATTTATTTGTGCAATACCAGTCAGGAGCTGCAAAGGCCAATATGATACTGACATGTATCAAACAGAGTATGG
Source organism: Spea hammondii (assembly GCA_029215755.1). Classification (NCBI taxonomy): domain Eukaryota; kingdom Metazoa; phylum Chordata; class Amphibia; order Anura; family Pelobatidae; genus Spea; species Spea hammondii. Next base: position 25,385,823 of record JARDYJ010000009.1, on the reverse strand, counting down.
ATTCATGGGAGGCGGATATCATCTTGCCTTTTTAGAGAAGACCTCACCTTAAATATGCGGTGCAATTCTGTGCACTGGTCCTTAAATATGACATTATGAAACTAGGGAAGGTGCAAAGGAGGGCTACAAAGTTAAAAAGGAAGCTTCGGCATTTTGGCAGAAATTTGCTGGTAGGTCATATCCCTGGAGATGTGGACAGAGAAAGAAGAGCAAGAAGATGAAGAACAAGAATATACGAGACACGGGAGTTGAAGTGGTTGGTGGAAAAGATAGGGAGACCTTGTTACCAGCCCCCCTTCTCGTTCCGTCGGCGGGAGCCATCTCCAGGTCCGTCCTGCTGCTAGACGCGCGTCCCCGCAGAGATCAAGGGATCTTGACAGGGCGCGCGTCTTGACATCATAAGAGTCTGTTTGCGCATGCACTAATGGATAACTCATGAATATTCATGTTGCTTCTTAAAGCGACATTTATCCTTTTTCCTCACCCTAATTAGGTGGGTAGGAGGATCCAGTTTTGTGGAGGGATTTTTAAACCCTCAGTTGGCACTACACCTTTGCCTGTGATTCACTGGCGTTTGACTTGCTGCTTGATCAGTTTATTGATTCCGGCTTATTCCTGACCTACGTCGTTTGCTACCTGCCCTGACCATTGATGTGACCCGGACTACTCTATTGCCTGACCCCAGAATTTATTATTTTTGTTCCTTAATTATCTGGGCATATCTACGTTCCTGATCCTGCTGTTTTCTGCTAACGTCTCTGTTGCGCTGGTTGCTGAGCTCTCCATCTCCGCCAGGAGGCGCCTTTTCCAATTTCTGTAGTGAGGATCCACTGCCAGTACCGCTGTTGTGACAGTCGTTCAGAAAGTAGGCGTGAAATAGCCTGCACATTTTAGACAGAAATTCAGAGCTTTTTTGTTTGTTTTTATCCGTTTTGTAGGGGCCTGGCCTCTTTTTCAGAGATTCATACAAGCAAATTTTGTTCAATTTGCAACTTGTACGAATCCGAATGCAGAAGTCTATTAATTACTATGGTATCATGTTGCTATCAACAGTTTTGAAGCACTAAAAACCAGGTTGTGATTTTATGATTTTGATGTTTATTTAAGCCACATCTGCTTTAAGCCTAGGTTCTGCTTTGGATAGTAAAGCGACACTTAATTTGCTATAATTTTACTGTATGAAATTTTAGCTGACACTAGGCTCTTATGTGTTACGATTAACAAATAATTATGTATACGTAATAAGCAATGTGATTAGATCACAGCATTAATTAAAGGAGTATTCATATGATTGGTTAAGAATGATCTAATGTTAGCTATTGTTACTGTATTATATAAAAATGTGAATGTATTTTGATCTAGCAGATCTCCAATGTGGAGGCTTTATGGGACAAAATTCACTACCAGGTCCCCTTACAGCTCTTAAACATGCTTCGTGAATGATTCAGTGGGACATTGATGCAATTGATCAGGTCATTACTATTCACAGGGACTGAGAACAGTTCCTTCCTCGTCTCCTGTTTGAATATCTACACAAATTATCATGTGGTTGTCACATCCTGAGTTCTTTATAGCACCCTTGTGCGAAGTACTTCATAGTTTTATTGCATTGTTGCATTGTTATTATTTTAACATAATGTATAACTTTACATTTGCCACTTGCCTGCCCAGTCCCCTACTCTGTCTTAATCCTCTTGCAGAGAAGCAAGATTAGATGATATTATCATGCCTAATTTTATGTCATCAGCAAAAACTGAGACATGGCATACACTAATTAAAAGGAAGAGGAACAAGGACAGACCTCTTTGCATTCTATCATTAAGCCAATTTCCTGTCCAAGTACAAACATTTGCATTGGAATGGAAGGTTCTTTTGGAATATCTAAACCCGTGATTGCACCCTAGACTTAAACAAAATAATGGTCAATAATTCTTAATCCCTAACTTTAACACAGGAATTTTTGAAAGACTTCATTCAGCTACCATATTTGTAACTAGATTTTAGGGGATCTTATAATGTGGTCTGAATATGTGAAGGGGATGCATAGATTTCCAAACCATGTAAAACCACTTTAAATATGTGGCTATTTCTTCTGGATTAGGTAATCCACCAGCCACCTTTCATCATTGAATAAATAACATTCTCATGATCTGACTTGATGAATGTGTAGTGGTTTACTTGAACAACATTATCATATTCTTTAAAACCCAGTGTGAGCATAGAAAACACATGACCAGGGTTTTTCCTGTTTCCACACTCACGGCCTCTGGCAAACTGGAAAAAAATCCCACACTTTTGTAACCATTTCTGTTTTACATTGGGCATAGAGGACTCGCTGACAACCTCTTTCTATTCTCAAACCTTTCAGCAGTATTTGCATGTTCTCCCCTTCCAACCCCCATCATGTTGGATAATGCAAAGCAGAAACTTTTGATTTTGGACTTTTTTTGACATTCAAGTTGAAAACGGATGGCACAGGGACAAAAAACAGCACATATGAATGTGTGATTTGAGATAAGGGGGGATACATCCATCATTCAACTTATATCAGGGTTACATAAAACTTACATTGCCACCAATCTACATTGTATTTGGTATCATTAATTTGTTAGTAGTAAATATAGGCAGGGTTGTAAGCTCGTTTGAGCAGGGCTCTCCTCACCTGTTGTCTCTGTCAATTTGTTATGTTATATACTACTTGTTATGTCCTGTCTACCCATTGTACAGCGTTACTGAATTTGATGGCGCTACATAAAACAATAAATAATAATATAAACCTACCTGCTCTAGTGCTTGTTTGATTACCCTGGCCCATATGGCTTCTTCCTGGCGTTCCTGAGTTCTGTTGATTTTTGTGTTCTGACTCTGGCTTGTCCTTTGACCTCAACCTTGGCTCTTTTACTGTATTGTGGTTGCTGTTTGCTGTCTGTCCTGACCTTTCAGAAATCTATGACAGTTCCCCCGCCTAGTGATTTGGTACCTCATTCAGCCCCTGTGGGTCTTGGATTTTCTATGTTCATCTTAGACTCTGCATCTTGGGATGTACAACTGTAAAGTGAAGTCGATGAGTTCAAACTACAACACTCTTGGGATCTCTAGGGTGTACTGTGCAAATGTATGTTCTTTTTTAATAAAAAAAAATATAAGTTTAAATGTCTGGTGCAGAAGAAAGGCCACTGGCTTAAAAAAAAAAGACAGTACATACCTGTGGACAATGAATGAGTTCGAACTTTTAGAGATGGTGGTGGGGAATCAGCAGAATTATCCACAATGTCTCCTTCATAACCAAAAATAAAGAAAATTAGAATTTGTGTTATAAATACTATAGTCGTCAAACCCATTGGCATTCATTTGTAAGATTATAAAATAATTCTTATATGACAAGTTTTGTAATGTAGTAATTTGCAGTAACCTCCCAGCCCAGACAAGACCTCTATGGAAGATTTTCCATAACAATTAGAAACTCAAATACCGTATTTGCTCGATTATAAGACGACCATGATTATAAGACGACCCCCCAAAATCTGAATATTAACTTAGGAAAAAAAGAAAAAGCCTGAATATAAGACGACCCTAAAGGAAAAAAGTTTTACCAGTAAATGCTAATTCATGTAAACTATTTTTTTAAATAAAAGCTATGATTGAGAAAAATATTTTTTTTGTTTTTATTTCCTTGTATTTTCCAACCTGTCCCCCAGTTACGCACATCTGCCCCCAGGCTTGCCACACCAATATGGCACTGTGGCCCATGATATGCCTTGTAACCCCCTATATGCCACTGTGCCCCATGGTATGCCTTTTGACCCCCTATGTGCCACTCTGCCTCCAGAAATGCCTTATACCCCTATATCCCATTCTGGCATTTAGGGGGTAAAAATGCATATTATGGGGCAGAGTGGCATATAGGGAGGTATAAGGCATTCCAGGAGGCAGAGTGGCATTAAGGGAGCTAAAAGGCATTGTATAGAGCACTCTGCCTCCAGAAATGCCTTATACCTCCCTATATGCCACTCTGCCTCCTGAAATGCCTTATACCTCCCTATATGCCACTCTGCCCCATAATATGCCTTTTAACCCCCTAAGTGTCAGAGTGGCAAATAGGGGTATAAGGCATTCCAGAAATGCCCTATGCCCCCATTTAACACACACACGCGCACGCGCACACACACACGCGCACACACACACACACACACTTACCGGTGCTTTCTAATTTCCGGCTGTATTGCCGGGGCAGCGGGTTGACGTCTCCTTCCGCTGCAGCCGGAAGGAGGTGGAGTTGGCAGCGGGGGTTTGTCTGCGTCCGTCGCGGATACCTTCCCCGGCTGTCAGAGATCAGAGTTCCCCGCACCGGTGGGTAGACGTCAACCCGCTGCCCCGGCAATACAGCAGGAAACACCGGTAAGTGTGTGGGTGGGACAGGAGGATCCAGGTCCCCTGCAGCGGTGCTGATTAGAAGACGACCCTGATTAGAAGACGAGGGGTATTTTTCAGAGCATTTCCTCTGAAAAAAACCTCGTCTTATAATCGAGCAAATATGGTATATTAAGGCAGAAACATTTATATCAATACAATTTTGGTTATTATTAAACTTAAAATGCATTTCATGGCTAGGTTACTAACATTTTAAATAGGTGGTGTTTTTTCTAGGTTGTTTCAAACTTAATTCTTAAACTTAGATACACAATTTTATCTCTAGAGCTATATGGGCAAAACTGTCCATGGGGCACCGAATGACCTGACAATTTGTATTCAACACCCCAACAACACTTTTGGTGGTGGGATTGTGACATAAGTGCTGGGAAAACCTTTTATTTTTTGGCAAATTGGATAGGGCTATATATTTAGCTCAGGATGTATGCTTATTGTTGTGCTGTTATTGTTGATTAAATTGACAAAATTCTAAAATAAATGTGAGATGAAATTAAACATTGATTGATGTAAAGTAATACATATTGGTAGTACTATTTAAGAGCTAAATGCGTTCACACTATAGAAGTCCAAACTATACAGAAACCTACGAGGAAACAAACAGTGGAAAATTTCATTTTTTTATACAAAACATTTCAGTTTAGAGATATTCTGAAGATAATCTGGTGATAGTTTGTTTGTTTTGCTTTTTTGCAAAGAATAACATGGTGCAGACTAAAATGCTGTCCAATCTGTAAGCATTTAGCAATGCTCTAATTTACACCAGGAAAAAACTGCACCCTGCAATTTATAAGCTCTCTAAATCCACTCAGCAGTTGCAACTTCCTAGAAGTGGCAGACAGACTACAGTTGGTACTGGAGAGCAAATGTTGTTCGATAAGAAACATGTTCCTCAGTCTGTTTGCTGTCTTTTCAAATGCAGCCTCTTCAGAACAACTTTAAATTGTTTGGTAATGGCCTTATAACCCTTCCAAGATTGATGGGAAGCAACAATTGCTTCTCTAAGATCATTGCTGATGTATTTCCTCCTTCAGCTTTTATAGAGGTGGAACACTTGCTTATGATCAATTAATCAAGTGTATTTGATTAGCAGCACTTGTCTGCTACTTAGCATATTAACGCCTACGAAAGCAGTAAGGATGTACTTCGTATTTTTTGTTAAAATAATGGCACAATGTAATATGTCATGTGTTGTTCATCTGAGGTTGTATTTACCTATTTATTAGACCTACTAAGGAACAGACGATTGTTATTATGTCCTGATATGTAAAATCCTAGAATTCAACAAGGGTATACTTTCTTTTTCCACCAACTAAAAAGACATGTATCTAAAGTGTGTTTTTAGAAGATTAGCTTCCTTCTTGAAATCACCAGAATCGGTATAAGTACATCATGTCCGGTTTGAAAAGTATTGACTAATTTAGATGCTTCGACATAAAGGTAAGAGGATTATGACTTCTCCAGTTAAACAGTTTCTCGTTGTTGGCTTTCAGCAATGTGCTAATATTGTTTGAAGGTCCCCTTTATATCCAAGAACACAAGATTATTAGAGACCAAGAATGAAGTCTTGAAGGCAATGCAATAAAGCATCTGAAAACAAGCAGGGCACTGGGTTCAAAAGCTAGAGGCAATAGTGGGGAAGTGTTTATGGCACTTTACAGATCTCATTTAAAATATTTTGTACATTTTTAGTGACCCCATCTCCAGATCAACAATCACATTTTGGAAACAGTTGTTAAGGGATACTGTAATGGTAAATTGTTAGCAAAGACTAAAATATCACAATGTATATGTCAGGCCCCATCCAGGCTGCAGAGCTGCATGTCTTTGGTTTCCCTGTCTTTCTGTGGTCTGCATGTCTTTTGTTTCCCTGTCTTTCTGTGGTCCATTTCTGTATGTTCTGTCCTGAACCTCTGATTCCTGGATTCCAGTCTTGCTCTTTGCTTCAGCTCCTGTTTCCTTTATAAGGTGTGCACCACCCGTGTGTTATGTTTAGGGCTGCAACTAACGATTATTTTCATAATCGATTAGTTGGCCGATTATTTTTTCGATTAATCGGATAAAAAAAATGAATGTAAATTTTTCATTTATTTAAAATAATGTAATAAATTATATTAAATACAAACAGCATAATAAAAAAACTTTGATAAAATGCATTTCTTGCCTTTATTTCGCAACCAGCCCCCCCCCAATTTATGCACGTTTGAGCCCAGTCTTGCCACGCTGCCTCCCAGACATGCCATGCTGCCTCCCACATATGCCACTCCACGCTGCCCCCCACATATGCCACTCCACTCTGCCTCCCACATATGCCACTCCACTCTGCCTCCCACATATGCCACTCCACGCTGCCTCCCACATATGCCACTCCACTCTGCCTCCCACATATGCCACTCCACGCTGCCTCCCACATATGCCACTCCACGCTGCCTCCCACATATGTCACTCCACGCTGCCTCCCACATATGCCACTCCACGCTGCCTCCCATATATGCCACTCCACGCTGCCTCCCATATGCCACTCTGCCTCCCACATATGCCACTCTGCCTCCCACATATACCACTCTGCCTCCCACATATGCCACTCCACGCTGCCTCCCACATATGCCACTCCACGCTGCCTCCCACATATGTCACTCCACGCTGCCTCCCACATATGTCACTCCACGCTGCCTCCCACATATGCCACTCCACTCTGCCTCCCACATATACCACTCCACTCTGCCTCCCACATATACCACTCCATTCTGCCTCCCACATATGCCACTCCACGCTGCCTTCCACATATGCCACTCCACGCTGCCTCCCACATATGCCACTCCACGCTGCCTCCCACATATGCCACTCTGCCTCCCACATATGCCACTCTGCCTCCCACGTATGCCACTCCACGCTGCCTCCCACATATGCCACTCCACGCTGCCTCCCACATATGCCACTCCACGCTGCCTCCCACATATGTCACTCCACGCTGCCTCCCACATATGCCACTCCACTCTGCCTCCCACATATGTCACTCCACGCTGCCTCCCACATATGCCACTCCACGCTGCCTCCCACATATGCCACTCCACGCTGCCTCCCACATATACCACTCCACTCTGCCTCCCACATATACCACTCCATTCTGCCTCCCACATATGCCACTCCACGCTGCCTCCCACATATGCCACTCCACGCTGCCTCCCACATATGCCACTCCACGCTGCCTCCCACATATGCCACTCCACGCTGCCTCCCACATATGCCACTCCACGCTGCCTCCCACATATGCCACTCTGCCTCCCACATATACCACTCTGCCTCCCACATATACCACTCCACTCTGCCTCCCACATATGCCACTCCACTCTGCCTCCCACATATGCCACTCTGCCTCCCACATATGCCACTCCACTCTGCCTCCCAAATATACCACTCCACGCTGCCTCCCACATATGCCACTCCACGCTGCCTCCCACATATGCCACTCCACGCTGCCTCCCACATATGCCACTCCACGCTGCCTCCCACATATGCCACTCCACTCTGCCTCCCACATATGCCACTCCACGCTGCCTCCCACATATGCCACTCCACGCTGCCTCCCACATATGCCACTCCACTCTGCCTCCCACATATGCCACTCCACGCTGCCTCCCACATATGCCACTCCACGCTGCCTCCCACATATGCCACTCCACTCTGCCTCCCACATATGTCACTCCATGCTGCCTCCCACATATGCCACTCCACGCTGCCTCCCACATGTCACTCCACTCTACCCCCACATATGCCACTGTGCCTGATACACCTTATACCCCGATACACCACTCCATCCTCCCCAGACATGCCACACTGCCTCCCAGACATGCCACACTGCCCTCCCCACATATGCCACTCCACTCTACCCCCAGATAAGCCACTCCACTCTACCCCCAGATATGCCACTGTGGCCCCAGATCTGCCTTATACACCCTGATACACCACTCTGTCCTCCCCAGACATGCCACACTGCCCTCCCCACATATGCCTTATATACCCTATATGCCTTATACCCCCAGATATGTCACTCCGTCCTCCCCAGATATGCCTTATACCCCCCAGATATCTCATAGTCCCCTCATAGAGTCACAGACCATACTTTTATAAATAAGTACTGGGTTAATCTTCACTGCCCCAAGGATTTAGATTCCCCTTAGTTTGCCCCCTTTATCTCTAACTGCACCTTAAGTTAACTTTAATAAATTAATAAAATTAACCCTCAGTCCTCATTATTAAATTAACCCTAAACACCCCATTAACCATAACTGCCCCTAAATTAACCCTAAAGACCCCATCAACCACAGCATCCCCTAAATTAACCCTAAAGACCCCATGAACCACAACAGCCCCTAAATTAACCCTAAACATACCATTAACCAAAACTGCCTCAAATTAACCCCAAACACCCCATTAACCACAGCTGCTCCTAAATTAACCCTAAACACACCATTAACCATAGCTGCCCCTAAATTAACCCTAAACACCCTATTAACCATAGCTGCCCTTAAATTAACCCTAAACACCCTATTAACCATAACTGTCCCTAAATTAACTCTAAACACCCCATTAACCATAACTGCCCCTAAATTAACCCTAAACACCCCATTAACCATAACTGCCCCTAAATTAACTCCCACCTCCCCTAACTTTCAGTAGCCCAAATATTAATTTTATACTTACAGTTAGATGAGTGTCACAGCCATGTGGTTCTGGCCTTCTGGGAGAAGGAAGGGGGCGGGGCCAGTTGTCACAGTGATTACAGGGAGGGACTGGTAAGTAGGAGCTGCTGCTGTGAGTCAGACTAAACGGATTATATAATGAGAGGTATTTTTCAGAGCGTTTGCTCTGAAAAAACCCTCATTTAATAATCGATAAAAATCGATTCAACTAATCGATAATGAAATTCGTTGGCAACGATTTTCATTATCGATTATTATCGATTAGTTGTTGCAGCCCTAGTTATGTTTGTCTCAGTCTGCAGTCTAAAGGTATGTCCTTCTCAGTTCTGTGTTTGTACTCAATGTTTAGTTTATTAGTAAGTCAGTAAGAAGGGTTTAGTGTTAGGACCCACCGTCATTGGAGTACTTTGGCGTAGTGGTGGGCTAAGCATACTATGGCCATGAGATGTGATGGAATCTCTAATAGTTATTATACAGTCCTAGGCTAGTATCTGTATTTATCTGTGTCAGTCTGATGTAACCTGTATCCCCGGTAGAGGGGTGTCCTGTTCTGTTCATGTCAGATCTTGAGAATTCCTTGTCTTGTTCCCTGTGTTACCCTGTATTATGTATATCTTGTCTGGTTATGTTTCTTGCTTGGTCTCCCTGTCCCTTGCTCCTTGCTCTGTCCCCCTTGCTTGCTATGTTTCTCCTGTACTCTTCTTTGCTTTCCATACTCCCAGCCTGCAGCATCCTGCACATGATTTTACTGCTATGTCTCATGCCTGCTCCAGGGCGCCTGCAGGATATCTCCAAGTTCTGGTTAACATCAGCTGCTATGTCAGGGCGCTGGTATGTGGCTGCACAACCCTAGATGCCCACCCGGGAGAGTGCAGTCACTTTTTTTTTAGCTTTTTTCCCCTTCAAGTTATAAGCCAATATGTACAAGTAGCATATTGCTATGTAAAACCATTCTTTTCATATCTGGTCACACTGTGCCAATGTCCTTTTTGGGACATGTTTAAACCCAAATGTCTAGTTTTCAAACATATATGGTTTAATGGGGATACATTGAACTTATTTATCCCCATCAAAGCATAAATGTTTGAAAACTAGACACCTTTGTTATTTTTTTGCGTTTTTTCCACACACATACTTTAGGTATGAATTCACAGCTCCTGGAAAGTGTCACTGAAAAACAACATCCCAATATGTGTTAAGCAACATCTCCTGCGTACAGTGATACCACTCATGCATAGGTTTCTTAGGTTGTTTGGGGCTAAAGGGATACATATGGGACATGTGCACCTTAGTTTCTCAACTAGGAAGTTTTACATTTTGTCCCTCATGCTCTACTTGGGACATCTGTGAACCCGGTCAATTCAATTTGCCCTGTCAAACCATATATTTTTGAAAAGTAAACACTTCCTGGTATTTCAAATGTTGGCATTTTTAATCTTTAATAATTAGTGAGAAAATGTATGAATATTTCTTCCAATAGGGGTTAATCTTGATATTATATACTAATTCATCTTGGCAGAAAGAAAATGAATAAAATCACAAAAAAAAAATCACCCCAAGCATTTCATGCAGGAAGTAAGTGGCTTGTATATCCTGTTGTGTGGATGGGCCATCTGTTTGGGAGCACAGAGCCTCCTCCCATTGGGGTCAAAAGGATTGAATGGGGCAAAAGCTTATGTAGTGTCCTGATCCCCCCAAAATAAAAGCAAATATTCAGGTTCCTCCTTTTGGCCCATTCCTCAACAGAGACAGGGCCTCTGGGCCTGCTGAGGTGTGCTTGTACTGTACAGCACGGTACTGAGGCAAGGAGAGGATGCAGTTGTAGCCCTGACTTTGTGGGGGACTTGATTGTGGGCATAGGATATGTTAAGCAAGGATAGCAGGGATTGAAGGCGTTTCCCTTCCTTTGCCAGCAACAGAAAGTGGTTTTTTTTATGCCCGTATATAGGTGGTCAGCAGACTGACCTGCTGCAAAAGGAGGACTCTGTGGACTCCACAGTATGGCTTGTGCATTCTGTCAGGGGTCCGGGTCAGGTTGAAGTCCATGTGCAGGGGCAGGATCGGCTTTGTTACTATGCACAAGAGCGACGCGTGGTGCTATGTACAATTGCAGACAGCTGTTTGCCTTCATCTTTGGTGACACTAGCTTTGGGTCACCAAGGAAAATGCAGAGCAGGCAGGTATGTGAAGACTGCACAGGGGGTCTTGAACAAGTGCAGATTGCAGAGGGGGTCTTGAGTAAGTGCAAACTGCAGAGGGGGTCTGGAGCGTGTGCAGACTGCAGAGGGGGGCTGGAGCGTGTGCAGACTGCAGAGGGGGGCTGGAGCAAGTGCTGATTAAAGAGAAGTCAAAGTCCATCCAAAATAGGTCAAAATCCAGGCGATCAAAGTCAAATGCAGTAAAAGGGGCAAAGCTAGTTGAGAGCCAATGCAAATGGTCAAATCCAAAATAAGGAGTAGAAATATCAAAAGTCTCCAGATGTAAGTAGGGCCAGAAACAAATGCATTAGCAAGGAGCTGGGTGCATGCCTATGATCACCTAGCAACCCTCAGGTGTGGCATAGGCAGGTCTGTGTCACGGCTAGAGGACCAGCAGTGCAGGAACCTGGTATCATCCACCGGTACGGGAACAGAGCAGTATATTGGTTGCAGCAGGCAAAAGAGTAGTCGTTACACGGAGCCGAGGTCGGGAGTAGGCAAGGACAGGATAATCAAAAACAAGCCGGGTCAAACACAGGAGATAGACAGGAACGTCAAAAACAAGCCAAGGTCAGAAGCCAAAATCACGAAGTATTTAATAAGCACAGCCAACATGCACAAGGCACTATCACAGGCAATAAGCTAGTGCAACAGCCAGGTTTAAATAGACCTACTAATTGTATTTCCCGCCCCGCATGAAACGGAGGCTTGGAACGCATAGTCTATAAGAGGCCACACGGTGGTGCGCGTGTGTACAGAGCCAGAGTTCATGCAGTCTGCGTTCAGGAAACCTGCCAGCGGCTAGAGGCGACGAGGGGCTTCAGTAGAACGGCGGTTCGGGGGAACGGAAGGTAAGTACCCCGTAGTTACAGTCTGAAGCCAATGAGCCAAAGGTGCGGTATAGGTAAGCCTGAAGCCAATGAGCCACAGGTGTGGCATAGATAAGCCTGAAGCCAATGAGCCTGTCAGCGTACAACAGCGCCAGGTAAAAATAGGTAGAGTCCGGTATGCAGGTGGTTAACGTAGCCAGAATAGTCGGGTCTGGTACACAGTCGGTAAACGTAGTCACGATGGTGCGCGTGTGTACAGAGCCAGAGTTCATGCAGTCTGCATTCAGGAAACCTGCCAGCGGCTACAGGTGACGAGGGGCTTCAGTAGAACGGCGGTTCGGGGGAACGGAAGGTAAGTACTCCGTAGTTACACTACCCCCCCTTAAAAGGGAGCCGTGCCGGCGACCAGGAGCGGGTTTGGTAGGATGATGGTGATGAAAAGCACGAATCAGAAGGGGCGCATGGACATCAGCAGCATCAATCCAGGATCGTTCTTCTGGTCCGTATCCCAACCAGTGGACGAGATATTGTAATCTGCGTCTGCATATTCTCGAGTCGATGATGGCCTCAAGCTCATACTCATCAGAACCTTGGATCAAAACGGGTTTCGGTGGAGCCAGCTGACGAGAGAATCGGTTATGAATCACTGGTTTCAACAGTGATATGTGAAAAACATTATGTATATGCATATTGGGTGGAAGCTCCAGGGAGTAAGAGACGTCATTAATCTTTGCCAGAACTTTGAAAGGACAGATGTACTTGGGACCTAGGGTCTTTGTGTTCTGTCTGAGGTGCAAATGCAGTGTGGAAAGCCAGACAGAGTCCCCAGGAGATAATGGCGGTCCTACTGAACGACATTTGTCTGCAGACCTTTTTTGAAGTATCTTAGCTTTAGTGATAGCCTCTGAAACTTCCTTCCAGTGTTGCTGCAGAGACTTATGATGGGAGTCCGCGGCTGGAACATCAGTAGGGAGACTGTTGGGTGGCTATAAGTTGGGTTCAAATCCCATAGCTGCGCAGAAAGGAGAGGTCTTGAGAACTTCATGATATGAGCAATTGTAGGACAGTTCAGCCAGATGGAGTAAAGATGCCCAGTTGGACTGATCTTTAGTGACATACATACGAAGGTATTGTTTTAACATTTGATTAGTCCGTTCGGCTTGGTTTCAGGATGATAGGCAGAGGACAATTGTAGACGAATGCCCAGATGAGCACACACAGCCTTCCAAAATCTGGATATAAATTGCGACCCTCTATCAGAGGTGATGTTTTCAGGAATTCCATGAAGCCGAAAAATCTCTTTAAATATTACTGTTGCTAGTTCTGCAGCAGTGGGCAACTTGGCAAGCGCGATAAAATGGGCTTGTTTAGAAAACCGATCAACAACTACTAGGATCGTGGTTCTTCCTTCGGAAGACGGTAAGTCTGTAACAAAGTCCATCGCTAGATGTGTCCAAGGCCGAGTGGGGGTAGGCAAAGGTTGGAGAAGGCCAGCGGGCCTCTTTCTGGGGACCTTGAATCTTGCACAAACGTCGCAGGAATAGACAAAGTCAGCAATGTCTGTGAGCATAGTGGGCCACCAAAAACGTGGTTGTAGGAGGAAACGCACGTAACGGATTCCGCGATGTCCAGCGATGGGGGAATTGTGGGCCCACGACAGAACTTTATTGCGATGCTGAGGTGGTACGTACAGACAACCAGGAGGGACTGCCAGATCTTTGGGTCGGTAGCGCTGAAAACGGGCGATGCTTTGGAGAACGGTAGTTGAAATGTTGGCAACAATACAATCGGACGGAATGATGGTCTCGTCTTTCACAACGGTATGAGGACCCTCAAATTGTCTAGATAATGCGTCAGCCTTAATATTCTTTGACCCCGGGCGGTAGGTAATTAAAAAGTTGAAGCGTGTAAAAAATAAGGCCCAACGTGCTTGGCGAGGGTTGAGTCTTTTGGCCTTTTCTAGATACAGTAAGTTTTTATGGTCAATAATTATAGTGATTGGAGTCTCAGTCCCTTCCAGGAGGTGTCTCCATTCCTCTAAAGCCATCTTGATGGCCAGCAATTCCCTATTACCCACGTCATAATTAGTCTCCGCAGCTGAGAATTTTTTTAGAAAAAAATGAACAAGGATGGATTCTGTTTGTCTTGCAGTCTCTTTGAGACAGGATAGCTCCGGCGCCTGTCTCAGATGCATCCACTTCAAGAATGAAGGGTAAGGAAGGGTCCGGTCTGTGAAGAACTGGAGCAGATAAGAAGACCCTCTTAAGTTTTTCAAAGGCCGATACAGCCTCAGAAGGCCAACTGCTGGGAGTGGCTCCCTTACGGGTTAGAGCGGAGATGGGAGACACAATGCGAGAGAAATTGCGAATAAAACGGCGATAATAGTTGGCAAAACCTAAGAATCGTTGTATTCCTTTAAGGTCTGTTGGCCTTTTCCACTCCTTAATGGCTGTGACTTTCTCCGGATCCATCTCCAATCCGGTGTTGGATATTATATATCCTAGAAACTTGATATGACTACGTTCAAACTCACATTTCTCAGCTTTGGCGTACAGGAAATTTTCTCTTAAATGTTGTAGTACTTGACGAACATGGCTCCTATGGTCTTCAAGGTTGGCTGAAAAAATCAGGATGTCGTCTAAATAAATCATGACATAAGACAGGAGCATATCACGAAAGATGTCGTTGAAGAAATTTTGGAATACTGCAGGTGCATTACAAAGTCCAAATGGCATCACTAAGTACTCGTAATGTCCAAATCGGGTGTTAAAAGCGGTTTTCCATTCATCTCCCTCCCTGATCCTGATTAAATTGTACGCACCACGAAGATCTAATTTTGTAAAGATCTTGGCATCCTTAAGGAGATCATAAAATTCTGTGATGAGGGGTAATGGGTATTTGTTCTTCACGGTTACTTTATTCAGCCCCCTGTAGTCTATGCAGGGTCTGAGAGATCCATCTTTTTTCTTAACAAAGAAGAACCCCGCACCCGCCGGGAAGGAGGAAGGGCGAATAAACCCCTTTTCCAGACAGTCTTTTATATATATCGACAAGGCCTGATTCTCAGGTCCAGAAAGCGGGTATGTCCGACCTGAAGGGGGAGATGTCCCTGGAAGGAGTTCGATGACACAATCATGAGTGCGATGAGGGGGCAAGGTATCGGCCCTCTGTTTCGAGAATACATCCAGATAGTCCCAATACTGTGTAGGAACAATCCCTTGAGGGTCGACTGAGGGACTTTCTAGAATAGAATTCACCTTTAAGGGACATAAACAGCAAGTTTGGAAACAGCAAGAACCCCAAGCCGTAATTTGTCCCTCGCTCCAGTTGATTGTAGGATTATGTCTCCTCAACCATGGCAATCCCAAGATAACCGGAAGGTGCGGACTGGAGAGAACATCAAAGCAAATTTGTTCACAATGAAGGAGACCCACAATCAGACGAAGACTTGGTGTTTCATGAGTTATAAGGCCAGGACCGAGAGGTCTTCCATCCACTGCTGCCACGTTACTGCTCTGGGATTTAGAAACCAGCGGAATACCCTGGAGTTGAGCCCAGGTCTGGTCAATGAAGTTCCCTGCGGCACCGGAGTCAATGAAAGCTTGTGTGGCCACTTGGTGACCTTTCCACTGTAGCGTGATGGGTACAAGAAATCGGGTATCAGAAGGAGCAGTTGACGCTTTTACATTGCTCAGTGGAATGCCTCGGTCGTCCACTAAGTTTGAGTGTTTCCCGACTTCTTGGGACAATTAATAGCCATATGACCCTTCTGTCCACAATACAAACAGAGTCCCAAGACACGTCTCCGTTGTTTCTCAGCATCAGATAGCCGGAGAAGAGGACCAATCTCCATGGGTTCAGGAGCCGGGGTAGAAGATTCCACCATGGTGGGTGCAGGATGAGGTTGTGGAGTCGGGCGATAGGGGCGATATTTTCTTTCGCTCTCCCTCTCTAGACGTCTCTCCTGGCCCCGTGCGTCTAATTTGAGACACAAGGCGATAAAGTCCTCCAAATTCTCGGGCAGATCTCGATAGGTAAGGGCGTCTTTGATTGAGTCGTTTAATCCCCTGCGGAATGCTGCTTTCAAGGCTTGGGTGTTCCAATCAGTCTCATAGGCAAGAGTACGAAACTCTATAGCATACTGGGCCACAGACCTTTTGCCCTGCTGCAGTTCCATAATGTTTGCCTCGGCGAATTCAACCCTTCCAGGAGCATCAAATACAGCACGAAAAGCCGCAAGAAAGGCATCCGCGTCATCCAATAGTGGAGACTGATGTTCCATAAGGGGAGAAGCCCAAGCAAGGGCCTCACCTCGGAGTAAGTTAATAATGAATGCCACACGATTGGCATTAGAGGAAAAAGTCTCTGGTTGGGTTCTGAAATGAAGTTGGCATTGATTCAAAAACCCCCGACATTCACGAGGATCCCCAGCATACTTCTCAGGAACAGGCATCTTAGGAGGTTTTCCGCCCCGAAGTCTGTCAGACTCTGAAGGAATCGAAGCTGCAGGGAGTCCCGCTACGGCTGCAGAGGAGGGCAAAGGACCGGAGGTGGTTAAAGATCGGAGTAACTCCGTAATAGTGTCCATCTTTTGTTCCAGGGACTGAAGGTGGGAAGCATGCAAAGCCAGCACCTGATCTTGGTGGTCTTGATGAGAGGACACACGAACCAAGTCTGCGGGGTCCATGGTATGGCCTGTGATAATCTGTCACGGCTAGAGGACCAGCAGTGCAGGAACCTGGTATCATCCACCGGTACGGGAGCAGAGCAGTATATTGGTTGCAGCAGGCAAAAGAGTAGTCGTTACACGGAGCCGAGGTCGGGAGTAGGCAAGGACAGGATAATCAAAAACAAGCCGGGTCAAACACAGGAGATAGACAGGAACGTCAAAAACAAGCCAAGGTCAGAAGCCAAAATCACGAAGTATTTAATAAGCACAGCCAACATGCACAAGGCACTATCACAGGCAATAAGCTAGTGCAACAGCCAGGTTTAAATAGAGCTACTAATTGTATTTCCCGCCCCGCATGAAACGGAGGCTTGGAACGCATAGGTGTAGTGTCTATAAGAGGCCACACGGTGGTGCGCGTGTGTACAGAGCCAGAGTTCATGCAGTCTGCGTTCAGGAAACCTGCCAGCGGCTAGAGGCGACGAGGGGCTTCAGTAGAACGGCGGTTCGGGGGAACGGAAGGTAAGTACCCCGTAGTTACAGTCTGAAGCCAATGAGCCAAAGGTGCGGTATAGGTAAGCCTGAAGCCAATGAGCCACAGGTGTGGCATAGATAAGCCTGAAGCCAATGAGCCTGTCAGCGGCTGCTGTAGGCGTACAACAGCGCCAGGTAAAAATAGGTAGAGTCCGGTATGCAGGTGGTTAACGTAGCCAGAATAGTCGGGTCTGGTACACAGTCGGTAAACGTAGTCAGGCTAGCTGGGTCTGGTACACAAGAGGTTAACGTAGTCAGGATAGCCGGGTCTGGTACACAAGAGGTTGACAGGAGTTCACAAAAGGAAGCACGTCTATACAGCACAATAACTGAGCACTGACTGAGTCTCACTGCTCAGTTTTTTATTAACCGGCCAGTAGACAACATGCCCAGTGGGCGTGTCCCTACGCGAGCTTGTTCCCTGCCAAGAGTGTGGGGGAACACAAGTTAATGAAGGCGTGCGAGCAGAGGATGCTGAGGAGGAAGGAGCGGATGATGCGATGCGGGACCTAATGGCAGGACCACGTGGGTATTCCGGTGAGTCACTACGATGGACCCTGACAGAGCCACAGGTGTGGCATAGGTAAGCCTGAAGCCAATGTCATGGCTTCTCCATTTTGGCTTTATTATTGTTGAATAACATCATGACAGGGTGTAATATGCGACGTGTTGTTGTTCATCTGATTTTGTATTCACCTAATTTTTTTATTTTATTTAGATCTGAAAATGTCATAGTATCACAACAGGGAGATATGCAAGCATTAACATGACAATTGAAATATATGTTTGTTATGAAGCGCAGACATGTATTAATACAATCAATAGAGCATTATTTTCCAATTTCTTTGTCATCACAAGTAGAAGTATAAGAATATTGATCGAATACCACTAAGCCTTTTGTATAATGGAAAACATAAAGAAATTAAGTTGGTAAAAATGTGTGATATACTAAACCATGTGTTGTAGAATAGTTATTCCACTGTATAAATGTTTTCCTAAATATGTTCCACAAGGATCCCTGTGAAGTCTGGCTAGGGTTAGTGGTTATTGTATGATCACTTTAAATTAACATCCAATACACTCAGATGAAATATGTTTTATGTAATTCAGATCTTTGATGTCTAGGAAAATAGTAAAAGCTGAAAACTAACACTTAACATGGAAATTTATAAGAAAAAGGAAAAAAAATATAAAACAATGTAGGAGGCACTATTGTGTTGAGTCAAGGCCATCTATATGAAAAATATGTAAAAAAAAT
The DNA here is from genome assembly GCA_029215755.1 of Spea hammondii. NCBI lineage: Eukaryota > Metazoa > Chordata > Amphibia > Anura > Pelobatidae > Spea > Spea hammondii. The sequence continues at coordinate 25,367,203 of JARDYJ010000009.1, read as the reverse complement.
GTAACAAAAAAAAGTAATGTAAATGTCATAGAGTAATATAATAATCGGATAGGCATGAGGAACTCAAACAGAATAAATTCAGTATCAAAGCAAGGAGTGAATAAGGTGACACCAATTTGCAATAGTTCTGTAACCCATCCGGCAGTCAGACCATTAAACCATTAAACCATGAAAATCAGGTAACAGGTACTTAAATGGTCAACGGAGTAAAAAGAGGTGGCCAGGCACGGTCCCAAAGCCAGACCAGATTTTTTCCATAAACATATGTAACAAAGCTAATTCTGGACAAAATAAGAGTGTAGGATTTTGAATATGGCCTGTCAGAGCATAAATAGGTGGGCAATCCCACCATACATGAAGCATTTTACCCTCTTCCATGCAACCCTTCCAACAAATAAGGGAACAGAAGGAAAACATTCTGGAGAGTCGTTTGGGGGGTAAGGTACCATCTGCACATGATTTTCTTTTGGAGTTCAATGTGGTTAGTGCAGTGGGTAACCCCTTTCATAGTCTCCTCTGCATCCAAACACGACTCCAAAGGGCATGAAGTATGGAGTTCTTTCTCCCAAGCAAGTTCATAGGGGAGTTTATTTTCCCATAAATGGAGAGAATGGCTGCATTACATTTAGAGATCATTCCCTTTTGGGAAGAGCCAATTTTGCAGAGGTCAATGATTGGGTTGGATGCTGTTAAATTAATATTTATGGTGGGGTTTTTAAAACTGGATTTGGAGGTATTTGTAGAAATACTTTTATGTATTCAAACGGCTACAGGATGCTTTTATAGGGCTGGCAAGGAAAGTTTAGGGTCTATAATAGTTGCTAAAATATCATCCGTGAAAAGTCCTAGTATTGTCCGAGTATAGAGCTATAATGGCTTTAGCAAAATTGTCTGGAATTCCATATTTTGGCAATACTGACTCCATAAAAAGCCAATGCAGCAGGTTTTATAATATATTGGCTAGTGAGGCCAACCGGCCCCCGGGGTATTTTCGCAAATGATAGTACTCTCTATTTCTTCTATGTTTATTAGGGATTCTAATTGTTTTTTTCATCTCAACAATAAGTGAAGGTAATGTAAGAGATTCTAAATATTGATTCATAGCATCAATTGAGGGTTGTAGAAGGGCCGGGTCAGTTTTTAAATTGTAGAAGTTAGAGTAATAGGAGGTAAACTCCTCCACCATCCAAGAGGGATTCCTAATCATTGGTCCCTTGGAAGACTTAATGTCTTGAGGCTTCTGGTGGGCTGATGTTGTAGGTAACTTTTTACTAAGCATCATGTCAGCTTTGTTGCCCTTAGCATAGAATTTTTGTCAAACTTTTAACAGTATTTTGGGTTTGGGTTGCTTGTATTTCTGAAAGTTTAAGCTTAATTTGTCAAATTTTTTGGTAAAAGAGAAATGCCTGAAAAGCATTATGGAAAATCCTGCCACGCAAGACCTCACCACAGAGTGAAATTGCCAAGGAAATTCCTTGGAATAAATGTTGGGAATTTTATTCAATTTGAAATATGGTGCTTCTTGGATATACACACAATGTGTGAGTCTGTTTTCTTGGTTTCCGATAATAGTAATCTGCATTTATGTGGCGTGTTAAGGCCATTAACATTTAGTGATACACATTAAGCATTGTCATATTATAATCTTTGAGGTTTTGGGCAGGAAGTGTAGCCCGAGTTTTCTGAGTCAGAAGCAAAGGGGATCCCAGTACACCTAATTTCTATTAAAACAAATGTGAATATAATGTAAGACCGTGCCTGACCCCTCCATAACAAATCCCATCAGTTCATCTGGGAAATTTAAAACATACTAAATATCGTGATACATCCTTTTCATAAAAAAAAAAATGCAACCAGCTAATTTTTTAATTATATATGGGTCCAGGAATGAGAGTGTGTGTGTACTTATCTGTGGAGTGATGGAATTTGTGTACCAGAGAGAAAACAAGAGATTAGTTATAGGAGAATGTCAGGGGACTCCCCAGTATTGATAATAGGTGTGTGAGTATATTCTTCTGTAAAGTGTATGTGGGAAAAGTAAAAATGTATGTTGTTAGGTCTGTTATATGACAAAAGGGGAGTATGACTCTGAATAGAAGTTTCACACTCATGATTAAAAAGTGATCTTGTCTATTACATACAAGGAACTGGATCATAAGCAAGGACAATTCTGAAGAAAGAAAAGTAAATTGGGGAAAACCTTCATAAAGAAAACCTAAAATGCTGTCATAAACTTTAGTGCTTAATTTAAGTTTTACCGTATTTGCTCGATTATAAGACGAGGTTTTTTCCAGAGCAAATGCTCTGAAAAATACCCCTCGTCTTATAAACGGGGTCGTCTTATAATCAGACTTCAACTAGGTCTGACTATGAGACTAAGATCCAGATCCCCCGCAGCGATGCAGGGGACCTGGATCCTCCTGCCCCCCCCCCAACTTACCGGTATTTCTGTGCTTAGTCCGGGCAGCGTGTAGAGCTCTACGTGATTAGCGTAGAGCTCTACACGCTGCCCGGTGCATATTCACCGGGCAGCGTGTAGAGCTCTACGCGATTCATGTACACATCTTCCGCTGCAGCTGGGAGGAGGTGCGGTTAGTGGAGGGGGTTGTCTTTGTCCATCGTGCAGACCTTCCCCGGCTGTCAGAGATCACAGGGAACAGAGTGGCACATAGGGGGTCAAAAGGCATATCATGGGGCACAGTGGCATTTAGGGGGTTTAAGGCATTTCTGGGGCAGAGTGGCAAGCCAGGGGGCAGATGTGCATAACTGGGGGGGCAGGTATGTATCTATATGTTTGTTATCGTGTGAAATGTAAAGATGGGGGAGAAGTGTTTAAAAGGTGATAGGTGATGTAACACTGTAGGTGTAATTTCATATCTTGAGCCTATGTATGTGAACCAGTTAAGGGTCAATAAAAGAGTCTTCATTAACCCCCCTATGCATCACTTTGAGCGCAATCAACGAGCAGTACCATATAAAAATATCTGAGCCGCTAAATCACACGCTCGCTCAAATGCGTCAAGGGATTACGCACATAAACTAGTCAAACCCATAACCTGAACATACCAAAGTATGTCCACAAGATCTTTAGAGCTGCCTAGAAACTGAGGCCCATCATAACAAGATCAATATAAATTGAATTGCTAATGTTATATTTCTAAGGTCCCAGAAGGGTTTACCGTCTCCCTGTATTTGGAGAATGAAAAAACCCTGTAAAATTAGCACAGGGTTACATGTGGTTGTTGGGGAAATAGTTAGGCTGTAAGGGTTAATGTTAAGGGGTCATATAAAGGACACCTTATATAAGCATTTGGTTGCGCTCGCGCTGCTTAGTTTTACCACCTTTCAACACATTCCCGATATCGCAAGATGTGGCTTCGTCATCACGGGATCAAGAGGGCGTCACGGCTACGTCTGTGGTATGCCCGGAACGCGGAAGAAGATCGGTTAGATCATCTGCGGCACAACGTTCTCAATCATCCAGGGCTGTTAGAGGGAAACAGCCCTGTAAAAAACAAAAATTCCGGCAGACAGAGGAAGAAGACACCTCTACTCATCCGGAGTCTGGCGGCATGTGTCTGTATCAGGCTGCATCTGCTCCGGTGTTTCAGGAGGACGGTGAACAGCCTGGACCTTCTGCAGGACATAGCAGTTCGGGTGCAACTGTGGGTGAGTGCCCCAAACATGATTTGGACAAACTCAGTACTGTAGTGGGTTCTTTAGTTGATTTGCTGAAAGAATGGCAGGGCCCTAATCCAGCTCAGGCTTGGGGGGGGGTTAGCAATGCCAGTCAGAGAAATTTTGTTAATGAGGTAAATATGAAGGAAGCATTATCATGTGATATGTCTCCGTTGGGTTTCCATTTGTCTAAAAATTTAAAGGAAAAGATTTGGAATAATGAATACGTTGACATTCTGTCACTGCTCCCGGCTTCAAAGGAATTTTTAGTTAAACAAGAAAAGGAAGAGGATAGGAGAAGACCGGTCCCTAGGTCTTTTAATAATTGGCTGCAAGCTTTTTGCATTTATTCAAGTGTCTACTGTGAAAAGCATAGCGATAGCAGCTCAGGTTTATTTCGGCACCTAGAATCTGTACATGAAGCTTATAAGAATTTTGGAGGTATGTCGTGCTTTAATTATGACGAGATATTTCGTCAGAAACTTTCAGTGCATAAAAATTTTAAGTTTGGTATGAAGGACGTGGGTGCATGGGTTAGCGTTATGTTACCACAACGTTATAATTATGCAAATAGATTTCAACCTTCAAGTGTTCACCAGGGTCGGCAAAAGGGAGTTTGCTGGGCTTTTAATGAAGCTCAGTGCAAGTTTCTCAGTTCATGTAAATTCAAACATGAATGTACTTTTTGTGGAGGCAATCACCCAGGTTCCAGATGTTTTCGCAGAAGTGGGTCAAATTCAGTCAACAAGGAACCAATTCAAAAAAGCAGTGACACCGGTGAAAGTGTCAAGACTGCTCCTTTGTTTAAGAACTTACCCAGACAAACAGAAGGCTGATTTATTAGCTTCTGTTTTTTTACATGGGTTTAAGGTTCCAGTGTATAATGTCAGTGGCTGTATCTGGGTTGATAATTTGAAATCTGTTGCAGATAATGTTCAAGTGGTCCGTGACAAGATTGGTAAAGAGCTACATTTGGGGCGGATTGAAGGTCCTTTCTGTTTTCCGCCGTTTGAGAGGTTTAGGCTATCACCTTTGGGACTGGTGCCAAAGAAGGAGCAGGGTAGTTTTAGACTGATTCACCATTTCTCATACCCAAAAGGTGGGTCGCTGAATGATCAAATTAGTTCGGATGAATTTCCGGTAAAATATGCTTCATTTGAGGACGCATTGTTTTGGGTTAGGTTGTTTGGTAAGGATACTTTGTTAGCGAAAGTGGATATCGAATCTGCTTCCAGATTGTTGCCTATACATCCTGATTGTTTTCATTCCTTAGGTTTTCAGTTTGAGAATCAGTTTTATTTTGACAAATGCTTGCCAATGGGTTGTTCAATTTCTTGTTTTTATTTTGAGGCATTTTCTGGTTTTTTAGAATGGTTAGTTAAGGATGTTGTGGGTTGTTTTTCAGTAGTGCATTATTTAGATGATTTTTTGTTTATAGGTAGGACTGGTTCAGATGATTGTGAATTATTATTGAATTCATTTGTTGGGTTGGCTGACTTTTTAGGTATTCCATTAGCAAAAGATAAAACTGTTTTTCCAACTACGTCCCTTCAGTTCTTAGGTATCATCATTGATACGGTTAAAATGGAATTTCGTCTGCCTTTGGAAAAAATTCTTAAATTATGATTTATCATTGCTGAAGTTTTAATGGCTAAAAAAGTAACAGTTAAAAAATTTCAGTCATTATTAGGTCAGCTTAACTTTGCGGGTAGAGTTATGCCAATGGGCAGAGTTTTTTCTAGGCATATGGCTAAGAGTATAGCGGGAAAGAAGATAGGTTATCACAAGGTGAGGGTTAATAAACAGGTGAAGGAGGATTTGAAGGCGTGGAGTTTGTTCCTTGCAAATTTTAATGGCTGTACGGTTTGGCAGTGTGATTTTATTAATGCGAATGATTTAGAATTCTATACTGACGCTGCTGGTTCTGTGGGTTTTGGCATCTATTGGCAGGGTAAATGGGCGGCTGAAAAATGGCCTGTAGCTTAGTTTTCAGCAGGTTGGACAAAGAATTTGGTGTTATTGGAACTTTTTCCTGTGGTGGTGGCTATTTCTTTATGGGGGAAGGATTGGGCTAACAAGAGAATTTTATTAAACTGTGATAACTTGGGTGTTGTATGGGTTATAAATACGCTTAGGGCCAAATCCATTCCAGTTATTAATTTATTAAGGCATTTAGTGTTCTTGTGTTTACGGTATAATATTTGGTTAAAAGCTGCACACATTACCTTCGCCAACCTCTACTTACCCAACCGAGGCCAACATGTGGCCCTGGGGTCCGCCCTTGGTCGCCTCAGCGACTTTAGCGAGGGTGTCTTGGTGTTGGGCGGCGATTTCAATATCGCCCTCCACCCATCCTTTGACACCTCCACTGGCAACTCCCGTTCCCCTACGCGGGTCCTGCGCAGGATCGTTTCTCTCCTCTCCCGGCATCGTCTTGTTGATTGCTGGAGGGCCCTCCATCCGGATGCTAGGGACTACACGTTCTTTTCCGCGCCTCATGGCTCCTACTCCCGACTCGACTATTTCTTTCTCCCGTACCACCATGCCGCCCTGTTGCGCAGTGCCCACATAGGCTTGACCACGTGGTCTGATCACGCCCCTCTGACTATTTCCATTGGCTCTCCCCTCCTTCGCTCTTCTGAGCGTACTTGGCGTCTCAACGAGTCCCTCCTGGCGGATGCCAGCGTCTGCGCAGACACGGCCGACGCGATCTCCCAATATTTCCGTGATAACCTCACGGCTGACACCCCTCGCCTCACGGTCTGGGAGGCCCATAAATGTGTCTTGCGGGGGAGCCTCATCAGTCTCTGCTCGCGGCGTAAAAAGGCGGAGGCCTTGTCGGTCTCGTCCCTCTGTGCCCAAATTGCAACCGCGGAACGCGCCCATAAAGAATCTTTGTCTGGGGAGCATCTGCAACGTCTGCTGTTGCTTCGGAAAGACCTAGCCTCTCTTTTGAATGCCAGGTACCATAGATCCTATTTACGCAATCGGGCGTTTTTTCACGAGCACGGAGATAAGTCGGGTAAATTCTTAGCGCGGGCTCTTCAGCAGACCCGCCGTCTCACTTATATTCCCAAGATCCGTTCCGCGGATGGCGTAGTGCGTCTCCTCCACTCGGACATCTCGGCCGGCTTCCTCAAGTACTTTACTGACCTCTACAATCTTCCCACTCCTAGGGGGGATTCGCCTTCTTCGGCTCCACGCATCCGCGACTACCTCTCGCGCACCCTGACTCGGCGTCTACCAGCTGAGGCTGCAGCGGGCCTGGACGCTCCCATTTCCCTCGCGGAATTCTCCCTTGCTATCACATCTTCTCGGTCGGGGAGATGTCCCGGCCCCGATGGATTCCCCCTGAAATATTATTAGCGTTTTCGCGAACAGCTTGGTCAGCATTTTGTGGATGCCTTTAATTCCATATTGGACGGCGGCCGGATACACCCGCACTCCGCTTTGGCATCCATTACTCTTATCCCTAAGGAGGGCAAGGACCCGGAGCACTGCGGCAGCTACCGTCCAATCTCCCTGCTTAATGCGGATGTCAAGTTGTTTGCTAAAATCTTGGCGAACAGACTGAAGCCCTTTCTTCCTGCCTTGGTGCACCCAGACCAGTCGGGCTTTGTCCCTGGCCGTGAGGCCAGAGACGGCACTATCCGCGCCCTCAGCCTGATGCACTTGGCGAGGTCCTCCTCCCTACCCTCTGCCTTCCTCTCCACGGACGCCGAGAAGGCGTTCGATCGCGTGGATTGGACCTTCCTGTTGGCTACCCTCGAGCACATGGGCTTTGGGACCGGCTACCTCTCTTGGGTCCACTCGCTGTACTCCGCTCCCTCGGCGCGGCTTCGGATTAATGGGCTCCTGTCGGACCCTTTTCCTATTCGCAATGGCACCCGGCAGGGCTGCCCCCTGTCTCCGCTATTGTTTGTGCTCACCCTCGAACCTCTTCTACAAGCTATCCGGTTGAACCCTGACATCGCTGGCATCCCGGTTGGCAACACCCAACATAAGATCCTCGGCTACGCTGACGACCTTCTTTTCTCCATCTCTCGGCCCCGGTTGTCCCTGCCCTCCATCCTGAAGGAACTGGATCTCTATGGTTCCCTATCTAATTTCAAAATTAATATGGCCAAATCTGAAATTCTGGGGGTGGGTGTCCCCGCAGCTGAGAGCGCTTCCCTCGCGGCCGCTTTCCCGTTCCGTTGGTGCGACACAAAATTGCGTTATTTGGGTGTCTGGTTGTCTGCGGACTTCTCCCAACTCTTCCCTATGAACTTCCTGCCTATTCTCTCTGGGTTGCGCGCTGACCTTACTCGGTGGTCCCGGCTCACCCTCTCATGGATGGGTCGGGTTAACTCCATCAAAATGAATGCTATGCCTCGGCTCCTCTACTTGTTTCAGACCCTTCCCATTCGCATTCCACCTTCCTTTTTCTCCACACTTCGCACTCTCTTCCTTCGGTTCGTTTGGGGCCGTGGCTCCCCTCGGATTAAATATAGTGTGCTCGTCCTACCGAAGGACAGAGGTGGCTTGGCTCTGCCTTGCCCCCGCACATACTATCGGGCCTGTCACCTGCTACGTGTCCTTGAGTGGTCCTGTGGGGCGCGACGTAAGCTGTGGGTGGGGGCTGAGAGTGCTTCGCTCCCTGTCCCGACGAGTTCGTTGCCCTGGCTTGCCACTACCTGTGCCCGTCGTGTAGCCGCCTCTCACCCCTTTGTCTCTGCGACACTCGGAGTGTGCCACTCCTTGCTCCGCACTACCACCATCTCCACCATTCCTTCCCCCCTCACGCCGCTCCGTGATAACCCTGACTTCCCTCCGGGGATGGGCGTGGACCTCTTCCCGGAGGTGGCAGCTCGAGGTGTGTCCGGGATCCGAGCCTTCTTGTCCTCGCGTGACTTGAAGCCGTTGAGGGACCTGGTAGCCGCTGATCCGCCGACCCCTCTCGATCGGTTCCGCTATGCACAACTGGGCAACTTCTTTCGGACCCTGGTCCGTAAGCATGAGGTCTACCGGGACCTTACTGTTTTCGAGACTCTTTGTGCGCGGGACGAGTCTCCGGCTCACGGTGTGTCTTTGCTTTACGGACTCCTTCTGCCCGCTATCTACACCGCTACCCCGCCCCATGTAGGCAGGTGGGAGAGCTCGCTGAATCTGTCCCTTACGGAGGGACAATGGCATAAGGTGTCGATCCTCACTCACAAGTGCTCCATCAGTAACAGGGACCAGGAGATGTCCTATAAGCTTTTGGCCGGTTGGTACCGCCCTCCGTCCACGCTGGCCCGGTACAATCCCGGTATCAGAGACGAATGCTGGAGGTGTGGGGCTTCCCCGTGTTCGATCCTTCACTTATGGTGGTCTTGTCCTCGGATGCTCTTCTTTTGGACTACTGTCCATTCTACTGCCCAAGCCCTTACCGACAGGCGGCTACCGTTCACCCCAGAGTTCCTTCTGCTGCTGCATATGCCCTACCCTGTCTCTTGGTATAAATCTACGGTGCTCCGCCATCTTCTGGTGGCGGCTAAATCTCTGATCCCCCTACATTGGGGTGACCCGGACCCGCCCTCGATTCGGGAGTGGATCCTGCGGGTGGAGCGGAGACGTACCCTTGAGGAGCTGATGTGCTCGGCAGACGACAGGTCTGACAAACATCTCCGTCTTTGGTTTCACTGGGCGCAATATCTGTCTGGCCCCGAGATCCGCCACCATCTGGCGGCCACACCCGTCCCATAGTCCCACCTTGCTTCCCCCCCCCTCTCCTCCTTTTATTTATTTATTTATTTATTTTTTTATTTTTATTTTTTTTTCTTCTTCTTTCCTCTCTCTTCCCGATCCATGTCTACCCTCTGCTCCCTGTCTCCCTTTCTCCTTCCCGGATCTTTAGTCTTTCCGTTCCCTTCCCGGTCCATCGCGATACCGCGCTTGCCGCTCGGTGGGTGCCTTCCCTATGATTGGTCACGGTGCCTCGATCACTGTGCTGCGGCGATACCCCTGACGCTTTTCGCCTCTCTTGTGAGCTGGCGCTTAGCTGTCATCGCCTTCGTAGTTTCCCGGATTCGCCAGCCCCACTCCACACGGAGCCCTTCACACAAGCTACATCCTGTTGTGTCACGGGCTGCGATGGCATCACTTCTCCGGTAAATTGTATTGATTGGCCAGTCTTGCCTTTATTGTCATTCTGCTGACCCAGAGATGGTCTTTTCCCGAATGTATACCAAACATGCTGCATAATTCTTCTTCCTGCATATTTTGTGATGGATTTGGATTGTACCCTTCTCCGTGTCCCCCCCCCTTCTTCTTTTTGTATCCCCCCCCCATCCTTTGTTGGATTTATCCGAAAAATACTTAATAAACATTGATTTACCCTAAAAGCTGCACACATTGAAGGTAAAAAGAATGGTATTGCTGATGCCTTGTCTCGATTTGATTTTAAGATTTTCAGACAGCTGGCGCCATTGGCAGACAAGGAGGGCTTGGCAGTTCTGGGGGATGTTTGGCAGTTAACATCGCCGACTTAAGTCAATTTTTGTATAATTCTATGTCCAAGGCTACTTGGGTTAGCTATTCTAAGGCTTGGAGGGAATGGGTGACAAAGGGTTAAATGAGTTTGAGAGTAATGTTGACAAGACATAAGAATTTGTTGTCATGTTAATCCATAAGGGTTTTTCCCGCAGTAGAATTGATTGCTATCTTTTGGGAGTGTCTTTCTTCATGAAATTGGCAGGTAAACAACCAGTAAGTAAGTAAGGGTTTTGGGAAAAAGCATAAGATTTTGTATGATAGAAAGCCAATTTCTTTTAATTTATTGCAAGATTTGGTTTGCAGTGTGAATAAAATTTGCTGGGATGAATATGAAGCTAGGTTATTTGCAACGGCTTTTATTATAGCATTTTTGGCGCTTTTCAGGTGAGCAAATTGGTGGCACCTAGCAAGAAAGGAGGTTCTGGTATCAGGTGTGAGGATGTTTTTTGTAATGATCAACTGTTGATTTAGTAGAGGTCCTCAAAAACGGATACATCGGGTAAAGGTTGTTGGGTGAAACTGAACAAAGTTTCTAACTGCGATATTTGCCCGGTCAAGACGGCAACAATGTTCAATAAATGCAGACCAGATTTCAGTGGTCATTGGTTAATACATAGGTCTGGTTTACCTTTAACGCAATTTCAGTTTCGAAGGGTTTTACAAAATTGTTTGATTAAACTTGGATTGGGCAATGAAAAAATATCTTCGCATTCTTTTAGGATAGGTGCCGCGACGGAAGCAGCGCTACTGGGTCTTGATGATTCTATTATTAGAAGATTGGGTCGATGGGACTCAAATCGGTTTAAGTTATACATTAGACCTCATTTGTTGTAATACTTAATGCTGTGTTAATGTAATTTTTTCCTTGCAGGCAATCGTCCTATAGTGGTTTGGATAGTAGGCAGGCCCGGACTGGCCCGGTGGGCCGGGCCACGGCAGGGCCGCATTGACTTAGGGGCTGATGGAGCTGCAGCTCCAGGCCCCTACCCTACCTACGGCCGCATTGACCCAGGGCATAAGGGGCACCTGCCCCTTAAGCCCGCCGCAACTTTGACCGGGTCCGCCACTCTAAGAGGCCGGGAAGTCCCCACCAAGGCCGGCCTTACGGGTCTGCGGCCGCACAGGGTTTAAATTAAAACATCGGGGTTTTTTTTACTTTATTTAACATCCTCCATGTTAAATAAAGTTTTTTTTAACTTTATTTAACATGGAGGATGTTAAATAAAGTTGAAAAAAACCCTGATGTTTTAATTTAAACCCTGTGCGGCCGCAGACCCCTAAGGCCGGCCCTGGTGGGGGCTTCCCGGCCCCTTAGAGCAGGACCGGCTTTTGGGGTGTGCGACCGCACAGGGCGTCACACTCTAGGGGGCGGGGGGCGGTCCGCACCGGGTGCCGCTCATCAGGGGGTGCCAACTTGCGGCACCCGGCACCCCTCCAGAGACAGACAGTAATGTCCGCCGCTGGAGGAGCAGGCTCGCAAGGGAGCGGTATCGGAGGTCTTTAACAGACCTCCGGTTCCCTTGAGTGATTTTAAGCCGGGTTCAACCCGGCTTAAAATCACACAAGGAAGCCGGAGGTCTGCTAAAGACCTCCGATACCGCTCCCTTGTGATCCGCGCGGCAACAGCTGCTGTGCGCCGGGGTTTGTTGTTAGATCCCGGCGCACAACACTGAAGCCGCGCCCACCGCTGTCCGTGCCCTCTGACCCGGAAGAAGACAGAGAAGACAGAAGAACTGAAGAAGAGGAGCGAAGAGGAGGAAAAGGAGCTGTAAGGAGAAAAGAGGAAAGGTAGGAAAATATTCAGTGAGAGTGGATTAGTATATATGTGTGGATTGGTATATATGTGTGGATTGGTATATATGTGTGGATTGGTATATACGTGTGGATTGGTGTATACGTGTGGATTGGTGTATACGTGTGGATTGGTGTATACGTGTGGATTGGTGTATACGTGTGGATTGGTGTATACGTGTGGATTGGTGTATACGTGTGGATTGGTGTATACGTGTGGATTGGTGTATACGTGTGGATTGGTGTATACGTGTGGATTGGTATATACGTGTGGATTGGTATATATGTGTGGATTGGTAAGTGTGTGAGAGTGATGGGTGTTATGCTGTACCATTTCCAATGTCTTTTTCATGATCTAATTATGCTCTAAAAGTACATCATAACTCCCATCACTCTATACTGTTCCATACAGTGGCAGAGCTGGGAGGCAGAGGCCTTGCACCCTCACCGCAGGACTCCTGAAAGGTAAGTGAACTTCAAAGAGGGAGAGGGTAGATAGTTAGGAGGGGGTAGATAGGGAGAAGGGCGTGAGACGGGGGAAAGGGGGTAGATAGGGGAGAAGGGAGTGAGAAGGGGTAGATAGGGCAATCATACTCCTATCATGCCAAGTCTGCGAGTACATCCTGGAATCTGGGTATGCCTGGGCATGATAGGAATGTGATTGCTGTTAACAATCATATATATATATATATATATATATATTAATATTGTTATTTAATTGTTTTGTCCTATTTTGGTGTGTTACTTACTTTAAATAAAAGTGTTTTTTTTTATGGTGTGGGGAGGTCACATTCGGTTTCGGACAGGTAAATGCTGCATGTTCGGTTTCAGTCCAGAATTCGTTTCGGTGCATCCCTACTACTAAGCCAGACAATGAAGTGGTAGGCCTACACCACATCAATGTTTGGCATAGTATATAGTGATTGGGGTTATGCTGCACTATTGTCAATGTCTGGCTCAATGTATAGTGATAGGGATTACGCTGTACCACTGTCAATGTGTGCCTCAGTATATCGTGATAGGTGTTATGCTGTACCACCGTCATTGTCTGCCTCAGTATATAGTGGTAGGTGTTATGCTGTACCACCGTCAATTTCTGCCTCAGTATATAGTGATAAGTATTATGCTGTACCACCGTCAATGTCTGCCTCAGTATATAATGATAACAGTGAGAAGAGGCAGAGGTGGTAGATAGTGATACAGGGGGATAGATAGTGAGAAAGGGGAGTTTTGTTACAAGTTTTTATTCCTTCCTTTTTTTGGGATGGGGGGCACCAGAGGAGTAGTCCGCACAGGGCGCCAGAACACCTAAGGCCGGCTCTGCCTTAGAGTGGCGGACCCGGTTGCAGTTGCGGCGGGCTTAAGGGGCTCTGCCTTAATGCGGCCATATAGGCCCAGTCAGTCCGGTCCTGACTGGGCTTATTTTAAGGTAGGAGCCTGGAGCTGCAGCTCCATCAGCCCCTAAGTCAATCCGGCCCTGCCACAGGCGCGGTCGCAGTTACTGCTTGCTCTGGCAACAAGGTAAGTAGGGTGAGGGAAGGGGCTGCAGTGAGAAGGGGCAGAGGGGGGTTAGGTAGTGAGAAAGGGGGAGAGGGGATAGATAGAGGCGGTACATATTGAGAAGTGGGGAAGGGGGTTACATAGTGAAAAGGGGGAACATAGTGAGAAGGGGCAGATAAGATGATGAGAGGGGGTAGTGTGAATGCGTATGAGAATGAATGAATAAATGTGTGGATGAATTGTGTGAATGCGTATGACAATTAATGAATTCATGTGTGGATGAATTGCTTGAATGATTTGTGAGACTGCATTAATGAATGTGTTAATGATTTGTGTGAATGATTAAATGCAAAGATGGTACATGAAGGGTGGGCTTTAACAATAAATAAATAAATAAATATGGGCTGCTCAGGCTTAAATGCCCGGGCCTATTTTTTGTCCCAGTCCGGGCCTGATAGTAGGACACTCTTTTATTTTCTGGGCGCATCGAAGAGCGGCAGAGAGATGTTACGGAGAGAATCTCGGTTTCAGCCCAGAGAAAGTCGTTATTTATTGGATGGGTATAAGGGGTTTAAGCATTTTTCAATTAAAAGCTAATGTGTTTGATTTCATAAATTTTTTCCCTTATCCAGATATTATGATTTTACACTGTGGGGGTAATGATGTTGGTAAAATCCAATCTGTTCAATTGTTGCTGGCTTTTAAAGAGATTCTGGAGCATCTTAAAAATGTATTTGTAGGGACAATGTTTATTTGGTCCGAAATTGTTCCACGTTTGATTTGGCTGCAACGGCAGGGTTTCAAAGCCTTAGAAAGGGTGAGGCGCAAATTGAACAGATCCATCGAGAAATTCATGCTCTTGGAGGGTGGTTTGAGTTTTCGACATGTCAATTTGGAAGGTGGCTGTGAGGGGCTGTACAGAAAAGATGGTATTCATTTATCCGAGATCGGGTGTGACATTTTTAATGCTGATTTGCAAAGTATGGTGGATGAGGCCGTGGTTTTTCTGGAAGGGGCCACAAATGGATTTTAAGTATCCATTTGTGGCGGTTGGGGTTTTTTGTGTTAGGCTAACAGGCTTTGGGGCAGTTGGCCTTGATTAAAGTATTTGTTAGCTCTGTGGTTTAAGCCAAGAGCTTTTCTGTTTGGTTTATACGTGTGGTTACAATTGGTTTAAATGGTTATTATGGTTTATAAGCTAAATAAAAGACCACGGCCTTTTCATCCAAATATGGTTTCAGTTGTCATTTATTTATTTAATTTGGTTACAACATTGCACCATACAACCACATGAAAAAACCCTGTGAAATTAGCACAGGGTTACATGTGGTTGTTGGGGAAATAGTTAGGCTGTAAGGGTTAATGTTAAGGGGTCATATAAAGGACACCTTATATAAGTATTTGGTTGCGCTCGCACTGCTTAGTTTTACCGCCTTTTTGTTTGGAATGCGCTCGCGACTAGCTCGCGCTGCTTAGTTCGCCCGCGCTTTTGCACTTACCTTGCGCTCGAGGACAGCTCGCGCTGGGTTTGGGCGGGATTTTCACCTATAAAAGGAAGGCTCCTGAGGCGTTTAGTTTCACTTACCCTGGCTGCGTTAACCGACTGCACTGACCGTAGAGTCTGGTGAGCGGAGGTTTTCAGCAAGAGCCACGGGGAGCAGCATGGAAGAGCTGCTGAATTGTCACCCGCCCTCCCTCCAAATTTTTGTTGATGTATATATGTATATATATTTCCTAAATTAATATTTTGATTTTGGGGGGTCATCTTATAATCAGGGTCGTCTTATAATCGAGCAAACACGGTATTAATTTACTGTATTGGCTGTACAGTGTATAGAAAAAAACTAGGGCTGCAACTAACGATTATTCGATTAGTTGGCCGATTATTTTTTCGATTAATCGGATAAAAAAATTATTTTTTTTTCAATTTAAAATAATGTAATAAAAAACGTACAATTTACAATTTCATCTTTATTGCAATGGCCTCTCTCTATTCACCTTCTTATTTTACTGACATAATAATAAAAGCTACAAGAACCCAAACACAGTGTTTCTCAAACTAGGTTTAAATACAAAGTTATTAGTAAATATTAATTCATATGTTAACTATTTTTCATATTTAATAAAAACTATGAGAAAAAAGCCTTGTTTAAATTTTTTTTATTTACCAAACTGCCCCTGGTTATGCACATCTGACCCCCAGCTTGCCACTGTGCCCCCATATATGCCTTATAGCTCTTATATGCCAGTGATATGCAACTGAGCCCCCTGATATACCTTTTACCCCCAGATATGTTTTATGCCCCCCTGATATGCCTAATATCGATATGCCTTATACCCCCTATATGCCCTGAAATTCATAATACCCCCACACACGACTATAACTCACCCATACACCACTCTGGCTCCTCCCCCTCCCATACACCACTCTGGCTCCTCCCATGCACCACTTTAGCTCCTCCCCCTCCCATACACCACTCTGGCTCCTCCCCCTCCCATACACCACTCTGGCTCCTCCCCCTCCCATACATCACTTTGGCTCCTCCCCCTCCCATACACCACTCTGGCTCCTCCCCTCCCATACACCACTCTGGCTCCTCCCCCTCCCATACATCACTTTGGCTCCTCCCCCTCCCATACTCCACTCTGCCTCCTCCCCCTCCCATACTCCACTCTGCCTCCTCCCCCTCCCATACTCCACTCTGCCTCCTCCCATACTCCACTCTGCCTCCTCCCCCTCCCATACACAACTCTGCCTCCTCCCCCTCCCATATATCACTTTGCCTCCTCCCCCTCCCATATACCACATTGCCCCCCCATACTCCACTCTGGCTCCTCCCCCTCCCATACTCCACTCTGCCTCCTCCCCCCTCCCATACTCCACTCTGCCTCCAGTCAGCCACGGAGGTTCACAAGACACCAGGGAGCCGGGTGGAGAGGCAGAGTGCCGTATGGGAGGGGGAGGAGCCAGAGTGGTGTATGGGAGGGTGGCTCCCATACACCCCTCTGACTCCTCCCCCCTCCCATACACCGCTCTGCCTCTCTACCCGGCTCCGTTACTGACAGGAACTTTCGCTGCAGCTTCATAGAAGCCTCAGCGTAAGTGAAGGTGAGTAACGGAGGCTGTCTGTGTGATGCAGACCCCCACCGGCTGACAGAGAGGATGATTCTCTGTCAGCCGGTGGGGGTCTGTACGATGCGCACAGACAGCCTCCGTTACTGCCCTTCACTTACGCTGAGGCTTCTATGAAGTCAGTAACGGAGCCGGGTAGAGAGGCAGAGTGATGTATGGGAGGGGGGAGGAGTCAGAGGGGTGTATGGGAGGGGGAGAGAGACGGAAGTGAGAGACCGGCCGACAGTGAGGGGAATCCAGGTCCCCTGCAGCGTTGCGGGGGATCTGGATTCTAGTGTTATAATCCGATCTCTGTTTGAGGTCGGATTATAATTTTTCTAATCGATAAAAATCGATTCGATTAATCGATAATGAAAATCGTTGACAACGATTTTCATTATCGATTATTATCGATTTTATTAGTTGTTTCAGCCCTAAAAAAAACAAAAACTGTCTGCGCTTCTCACCCTAATAAAGTTGGCAACAAATATATAAACATAAATATAAATGAGAGGTTGGCGGGTAACCTTAAACCTGCTTTGGCCAATTCATATAACCAAAACCTCTCATTTATATTATGTTTATATACTGCCAACTATATTAGGGTGAGAAGCGCAGACAGTTTTTGTATTTTGTTCACATTAGATCAGCAAGAAATCATTCATTATGTACGAAAACAAAAACCAATATAGTTTTTTATTTATTTTATTCTTTCCTCCTTAAATTAAATTATCTCGATAATCTACAATATTAGAAATGGCAAACTACTAGAAACATACACATTGTTCTGTACACTTACCTTCTGATCCAGCTTTTTTGATTTCACCATCTTTACTCTAGAAAAGAAGCATGAAAATGAATGTACTAAAGATCCATAAAAAGCCTTATACATTTGATACCAGATAAGATTTACTTGTTTTATCTAGTGTTTTATCTAGTTTTTTCTTATGTAAAGAATAAATTAAGTTTGTTTTATAAAGCTGTTCTAGCTTACTTCACATTCCATCAATAGAAGAGACCTCTGAGATCTTGAAAGCTTATGTATCGTATTTTCCGGCGTATAAGAAGACTGGGCGTATAAGACGACCCCCAACTTTTCCAGTTAAAATATAGAGTTTGGGCTATACTCGCCGTATAAGACTACCCCTCTACCCAGTATACAACAACCAGCCAATCACGGCAAGTGATGTACCTTACTGGTGATTGGCTGGTTGTTGTATTCAAAGCCTGATTGGATTGGGTGGGTCAGCTCTCCCTAACATATGCCTGTCCATGCACACATGTATAGACATACACTGCCCTCACACAACCCTTCCTTTACACACACATACACATACACACCAGCTTACAAACACACATATACACATACACTGCCCATACACAGACATATACATACATACACTGCCCTTACACACACACACATATATATCTACACATACTAACATACGCCTGTCCATACATACACATTTTTTTATACTGCCCTCACCACACAACTTCCGGTTGTATAACGTTCTGCACTGGTAAGGAGGATTGTTAAAGCTTACGGCGCAGACGTTCACCGGTGAGCGTAAACAACCTCCGCTGCCGGCACGTCTGCACGATGTGCTATAACAATCTCCCTTGCCAGGACTCCCCCCGTGGGAATTCCCGGCAAGGGAGATTGTTTAAGCACACCAAGCAGCGGGGGTTTACGCGCATCGCTTCTGCCGGTGAACGTCTGCGCGATGCGCTTAGACAACCTCCCGTGCGGGACTGTGCAATAACATTTGATGCTGCTAATTCAAACAATTTTGACTGCTGCCACACCTGTTTGGGGGTGTTATTAGGATCATTGTGATTGCTGCTATATACTTGGACTGGTTTATATTAAGTACATATATATCTATTGTATATATTTGCTAGTATTTCCAGCACCTAGGAATCTATAACTGCTGCGTAATTGACCATTCTATTTTGAACTGGATATACCCTTTTATTTACTATTGTGAACTTTTTAAATAACGTTACTGTGATATAACATGGAAGACTTTCTGCTACAAGCAGGGGCATTGGCCTCACAGGCAGAAATGAAACAATTCACAGAGGAAGAGGCTAAAGACATTTTATGGGACTGTACTAGCTTAGATTTACCCAACAGCACCACCTCTAAAGATGTGGGGGTGCAATTATTAAGGTTAAAAAAGAGGGAAATTGACCTGGATCTGCATGGCCTGTTTCTTTCTGATTACTATAAGGCTAAACAAATCCCTAGAGGCTTCAGAGTGAATAACATTCCAACTATTGGCAGATTAAAGCCTGGTGTATGCAAAGAGTGGACATCAGTTCTCAATAAGTGTTCATTTGATCTAATGCTCATAATTATTAAGGATGTGAGAGCTGACCTCATGGTAACAAGACAAAAAATAGCTGAATTGGAGTGTCTACATGCAGTAGAACTTTCATCTACAGAGGGGTTATTCACTTTACAAAAAATAACAGAGGATGCCACCAGATATAAAAATGAGCTTATCCGATTTAAGAGACAGAAAATGGAGAAAGTAAAACAAGACTACCAGGACCATCGCGTCTATAGGTGGCTGTCGGGAGACCTGGTAAGACCTAATAGATCCCGGAGACGTATTATGAAACCGAGAGTAACCACCATAGATGTAACATCTGGTGAATCAGCATCAGAAAATGAAAATCAGACGGCTCCTAGTGATTTTTTAGGGGCACAGGGGGGAGGCACGCGCGGCACCTTAACCAGGAGCCAAACAAAAGAAAAAGGAGGAGACGCACAAGGAGGGGACAAGGGACAGGTAAACTACAGAGGCAAGGGACGTCCTCCACACAGGAGGTAATGCCAATATATAACCTGTCCGAACATATTTTAACCCCTGAGGAAACACAAGTACTTTCTAAAGGCCTTTCATTTGTGCCTACTGAACTACCTGATTTGTTCAAATTGAATGTGGAGCTATATCAATTTGGCAGACAGATGCGATTGAAAGAATTTTTTAAAGAATCAACAGGAACTGAACCTAGACATGAAATAGCAGCAAAAAATATCAGTAAGAAGGATGAATTTAAAGTAAAGAGTAAGTTTGACCCTTTGCCGAATCATGCTTCCATTAAAACATTTTTGAATACAATAAAGGTGGAAACTACAGAGGCTATCAAAAAAATGGAAAAACCAAAACAGAATCTGACAAAGAAAGAGAGAGAAGCTATCAAAACTTTGAGGATGGACAGTAACATAACAATACGACCAGCTGATAAAGGTGGTGGAATTGTCATCCAGAACTATGTGGATTATTCCAAAGAATTGCATACTCAGTTAAATGACAAGCATACGTATACGGAATTAACGGGTGATCCAACTAGAATGGTACAAACCAAGGTGGAGGAGACCCTAAGTACAGGACTGCGCATGGGAATCATTGATATGAAATTGTACGATTACCTGATTAAGAAAAATCCACGTACCCCAATTATTTATAGCTTGCCAAAGATACACAAGCATGCTCAAAGACCACCTGGACGCCCCATCGTTTCGGCGATAGGTGGTGTCCTTGAACCAATAGCGAAATGGCTTGATGCACAATTTAAGGATTCTGTTGAGGCTATCCCCACAATCATAAAAGACACAGGTTCTTTGATACATCAACTGGACTCTATAAATGAGGATCTGCATAACGTCATTTTAATATCCATGGACGTTAGTAGTCTATATACGGTCATCCCTCATGAGGAGGGTGTGGAAGCAATGAGAAGGCTACTCTTAGATTCATCTTTATATCATGGTCCCCCCCTGGAATTTACTTTGGAGTTACTAATGATCACATTACAATACAATTATTTCCGCTTCGAGAATAAGTGGTATATACAAAGGTCGGGAACATCGATGGGAGCAGCCATGGCGCCCACGTATGCTAATGCATACATGTATGAAGTAGAAAGACGTACATGGTTAAAAACACATGCAAATAAAATCGTGAGGTATTTTCGATATATCGATGATGTGTTGGTACTATGGAGGGGTACCGTTGAGGAAGCGGAGATGTTTGTTGTGGAGATAAATTCTCTACCAACCCCTATTAAAGTTATTGCTCAAATAAGTTCATCAACTATCAATTATCTTGATTTGTCTATTTACATCGAAAATAATAAACTAAAGTATTCCATGTATAGTAAGCCAACGGATAGAAATACTCTACTACATGCCGAAAGTGCACACCCTAATCATTTGAAAAGATCCTTACCGTATTCACAATTTATTAGAGTGATCAGGAACAATACGGATGAAGATAAGAAACAGGAACAGTTGCAGTTGATGTACAATAAGTTTATGGCAAGAGGTTATACTACCAAGATCTTGACAGCAGCTATTGAAAAAGCTACACAGTCGCATACGAAAGTTGGTAAATCTTTGAATACACAAATGGTATGTACAACCACATACAATGCTGGATCTCAACATTTAACTAGAAGTATTAGGAAGAATTGGAGTATACTCACCTGCGACGCTTCCTTGCCTCAGGCATTCCATCAGGCCCCGTTAATGAGTTACAAGAGACAAAAGAATCTAAGGGACCTCCTGGTACGGACTGACCAGGTAGAGAGCTACTCAGAGGGTCGAAGTAAATTTAAGAATTATGGGAGTGTCAGATGTTTGGGATGCGTCACATGTGGACATATGACTCCAGGTAAAACATTTGCACACCCACATACAGGCAGAGTCTACAACATCAGACATCGGATCACATGCAAGACAGAGTATGTGATCTACAAGATACAGTGTCCCTGTGGCCTTGCATATATAGGCAAAACAGAAACTACTCTAGGTGAGCGTATTAGGGGTCATAGATCCAGTATTCGGGTAGCCTACAGGGATGGGGAGTCTGATAAACCTGTGGCAAAACATTTTTTGGATCTTAAACATCCTCTGCCATCCCTCAGGTTTATAGCAATTGACCACGTCCCGGAGTCATTGAGAGGGGGCGACCGTGGAAGGCACCTATTACAGAGAGAAACATACTGGATCTTTCATCTGAAGACAATGTCCCCCTTTGGATTGAATGAAAAGCTCACATATACATCGTTTTTATGAGTTATCTCGCAAACTGTATATAGTTAGTGTCCAATGCCTGTATGCGGCATTTTGGAGTAGGTACTGGGGAAGTAGAACACTGTATGTGATTGATATGTAACCCTTTTATTAAGCTTAGAACGTATTTGTGGATACTGTGGAAAATCATATAGTGTAATGTTTTGTGGTATATGGATGGAGTTATACCAGTAGAGATCTTTTTGATTTAATTGTGGTATCTGGTACTACATTAGACAATAGATACCCATGAGTTAAATTGTGTATTATAGTGTCTTTATGTTGAATTTAGATGTATACATGAATAAGGAACTGTGTTCAATAATAATGGACACACCAAATTATTAAACATGCCCTATATCTATACATATTTGAATTAGGGATTTTGGTAGATTCAAATTCCACTGATTTGTCCATTTAATAATAATGGTGATTTAAAGTGAGTTGGTATTGCATGTTGCATTTGCAGGCACTTTTTTTAGTGCTGCATCTATCGACATGCTTGGTTTTTAATGTGATGTATCTTTGTATTTTAATAATAAAAGTATATAATGTTTATGTTAGGGGTTAACATTTAGGAACATTTGCACTGTCACTTTAAATTTTGGACTAGTTTAAATTTTGCACATTTGTTATTTGTACTATTTGCAGTTTGCACAATTCATTGCACATTATTGGTACTCTTTGTCAGTATGTCTAGTAAATACCTATATTCACTATATGACATATTGTAGATATATTTAACATTTATAGTTAATCCCCAATCATGTTTGCACATTATAAGCACTTTAAATTTAACATAATGAGCTCTTAGGGGCCTCAGAACATATTTCACATCATTTTAAAACATTTCTGATTGTGCACAAACTGAATAAACTGTGTTACTATAGTAACAGGAACACAATAATGTTACACTGCACTTCTGGGTATGAGCAGTGTTATTACACACATGTTCACTAATGGCATTGACACGCCGATCGCAGCACACACCCACTCACTTCAGATTGGTGAGTTCTCAAGCTATTTTTTTATAAATATGTGTTTGTTTTAGTTCAAATATATGTCCTGATGAAAGTCAGTAATGACTGAAACGTCGACTTGACTTTGAATAAAATGAAATTGTCAATTTAAAGACCTGAAGTGCTGACCATCTTTTTGAAAGTGTTTTATATGGAAACTGCTGGTTACTAGCACCGGGCTTGGAACATTTGGAATGGTGTGCAATGGACTCTGTGAGTAAATACACATACTAACATACGCCTGTCCATACATACACATTTTTTTATACTGCCCTCACCACACAACTTCCGGTTGTATAACGTTCTGCACTGGTAAGGAGGATTGTTAAAGCTTACGGCGCAGACGTTCACCGGTGAGCGTAAACAACCTCCGCTGCCGGCACGTCTGCACGATGTGCTATAACAATCTCCCTTGCCAGGACTCCCCCCGTGGGAATTCCCGGCAAGGGAGATTGTTTAAGCACACCAAGCAGCGGGGGTTTACGCGCATCGCTTCTGCCGGTGAACGTCTGCGCGATGCGCTTAGACAACCTCCCGTGCGGGGACTCCCCCCCCGTGGAAAGTGCCGGCAGGGGAGGCTGTCTGAGCGTATCGGAAGGTAAGGATGCAGGTCCCCTGCACCGCTGCGGGGGATCTGTATCCTAACTCTGCCAGACCTCGAACTCCCTAATGTTGGGCAAGTTAGAGGGAGGTCGTGATCAGGGCTAGTTGGGGAGATCACAATCTTGCACCTACCTCGGCGCGGCCCATGAAGATCGGCCATGGGGAGGCGGCTTCTCCCCTCGCCAGTCCCCTAGAGATTTGTGATTCCCCAGTCCGGCTCGGTAAGTTTCAGTACCCAGCGTATAAGACGACTCCCGACTTTTGATTAGATTTTCACGGGTTAAAAAGTCGTCTTATACGCCGGAAAATACGGTAACTTTACATGCTTTTCTGTGTTGACCTAATAAAATGTATTAGCTTCAACTATATACACTATTAATACTTTATATTATTTATTTATATTATTTGTGTATATATATATATATATATATATATGAATGAGTGAGCTATTCAAGATATTCACTTAAAGGTGACAGCATATCCAATTTCTCCTATTATTTCTCTATTCCTAAGACTTACAATAAAGTGTCTCTCTAAACTACATTTATGAAACCAGGTGTATTTAAGTCCATTACTAAAAGTAAGTAAATAAAGTCTCCAGGCACTCAAGAGTCCCAGACCTCATTGTGAGGTCAAAACGTTGTTTTTTTTGTCTCAATAAATCTGCCTGACTTGGAACTCTTGAGTGCCTGGAGCCTTTATTTCCTACTGGATTTATTGGGGAACTGGCCCTCCCTGGCACAGTTAAGCACCTGGGTTCCCTTGGAGTGTGCAGATTCCTCATTCTGGTTATTCATTACTAAAAGTAAAGCTGCACAAATTTTATATCCTAAAACCTAGACGCTACCATCTTGAAATTTTACAGTAACACTCTGCACACCGTGGGTGCTCATTGAATTATATATTTAGTGTGAGAATCTTTCTGAAAGAAATAAAAAAAAAAAATACAAACAGTAGAAGGAAGTATTTCAAAGAGGACAGATTCCAAACTAGTGTCTTGTTGCTCAGGTATGCTTATACAAAATGCTTAATCTCATTTCTTTAACCTCATTTCATTAACTATACGTTGGAGACTAAGCATTCCACTACTAATCCACTATGCTTCTCTTAAAGCTTTCTGGCACCTTTGGAACATGCATCGGCCATTTCAGTGGATCCATTTCATTGGATCTAGTAGAATGAAACATTCACATGACATTCACAAAAATCCATTTAAATTGGGCTTTTAGCTTTCATGCAAATAGAACCTTTTCACAAATATAGTAACCATCCTACATTATGATTGAGTAAATGTTCACTTTGGTTATAGCGCTAATGTTTTGGGTTACGGAGATGGACAACCCTATTTGGAATCTGCTTGCACAAAGATGCACATGTGAGCCAAATGTATTAGGTACAAAACACTGAAAATGATATCATAGGAGCATATTAAATAAAAATTAGAATTATAATGCATATAGAGCAGAACATTCACCGTAAACAGAGCCCATGGGGTATAAATTGCTAGATCCCAGCAATTTCCGGAGATAACCAATGTAAAGTTCAGCCATAGAAAAATTAATCATTTATAAGAAGCATAATACTGAACTTATATGAGTCTTCAATGGTGCCATCTGAGAAACCATAATATTTTTTTTTCCTCAAGAACATCATTCATCCCATGCTAAAAGCCATTCCCTGAGTTCCTATACAACTGCACATAACATTCAAAATTCTCCCTTTTGCCTTCAAGACAGTTCTTATCCCCACCCTATATTTCATCTGTGAGGTACCATCATATACCTACATGCCTCCAAGGGGGGGCATCTCACTTCTCCTTTAACAGCTATTTCTCCATCTCAACTTAAGGTCTCTTTCCTTGCTGTTTCATGTCTCCCGAGCTCCCTACCAAGGAGCATTTAAACTAAAGGAATACCTTTTAGCAGTGCACTAACTTACAAACTTGACATGCATAAGCACTCTTGTAAATTGAACTCCTCCTCCTCCTGATTGTATGTGAATCCACTATCCACTACTCCTCTAAGTGCTGCTAGGCAAGGACATTCATTTATATTGTATTCATACCAATTGGTACCAGATCAAAATGTCTGTAGACTACAGTACTTATTATCTAACTGTACTTTTCCTTTAAAAAAAAAAAAAACTTCTTTATTACACGGAGAAGACAAAGCATACAACATAAGAACAAAGTTGCATATAGACATGTTGACAAAATAGATGTATACAGGTATAAGCGATGCACAATTCCAATATCGCATACAGTGTAAGTAATGACTTGAGAGACTGAAAGTAAAGTTAGGCGGATGACAATCATGGAATCAACCATAAGGCATGAAGAAAAAAAAAAACTCCATTCTTCAAAGGGTACTTTTCCTTTTAATATACTAGAAACCTCTCACGCATAGCAAGGTTGGAGACACCAGAGTCAGGTAGAACCCAAGGGTAGCAGCGTGGTCAAAGCAAGCCGAGGTCAGGATACCAGGAGGCAGGATAAATAGATAAAAAGCTGAGGTCAGGATACCAGAGAATCAACGTAAACAAGTAAATTGGAACCGGAAGGTGGAATTCAGTATGTGCCAAAATTAGTCAAAACATCACTTCTGGTGTCATGATCTGAGGCCATCTTGTGTGTGGCATAATCTCCCACTATAAAACCCTGTAGTTCTGGAGTTGACGCACACAGAATCTTCTGCTGCAGGACCTGACTGCTGCAGGGAGGGAGGTCTCCCTCTCCTGCGCGGCTGTTCCAGTGGAGATGGCTGAGAGGTGGAGGGGGGTCTCCTACTTCTCCGTCCAGGCTGCTGCTGTGGCGGTCATGAAGTGGAGGAGGATCTTCCTCTTCTTCACGGCGGTTGCTGTAGCAGTGGCTGAGAGAGGAGGAGGGGGTACTCTCCCTTCCTTGAGCAGAAGGCAGGGAAGAGTGGTACCTCCACCAGGACACGATTGCCATTTAGCATGAAAGGCATGAATCAGACATGGAGAGGCAGAGGCGTGAATCTGGCATCTAGGAAAGTTCCTCCGGACCGAGCCTCCTTCAATACACTAGATACTGCAGACTGCCCTGCTGCCTCTGGGAGTCAAGGATAGACATGTGCTACTGCCGCTCTACGGCAGGTGAAACGATTGCAGACCAGGGGCTTAAGCAGTGAAGCATGTGAAGAGTCCTGGGCAACAAGAGTTCACAAGCCACCTGGTTAACCCATTGGACAACTGGAAACAGACTAATAAACTGCGGTGCCAACTTCATAGAAGGTACCCTGAGCTTCAGGTATCTGGTTGGCCCCAGGTTGGTAAGTCGGGTTAAGAGATTGTCTCCTATCGGCCTGTCATTCCTGACAACGAGCAGCATGTTCGAGTGCAGAATGGACAGAAGCCCAAGTGTTCCAGCCCGGAATTGGCGAGGTAGGTACTGTCCCAGGGAAGGACTGCGGGTGGAGACCATAGAGGGAAAAGAAAGGCGTTGTCCCAGTAGACTCTTGAAGAGTGTTGTTTCCAGCAAATTCTGTGAACGGCAAAAGATCAACCCAATTATCCTGGTGGTTATTGACAATGAATCGTAGGTATTGCTCGAGATGTTGATGAATTGGCTCTTCCACTAACCCATTGGTCTGGGGGTGGTAAGCCAATGAGAAGGCAAGTGTTATAACTAAGGACTGAATTCCTGCAAAAACCATGCTATAAACTGTGTCCCTCTGAGATGATTTCAGTGGGCAACAAGTTAAGAGGAACCGCTTCCCAAATGAAGACATCTACCAGAGTGACAGTGCTGAGTAGGGGTATGCAGTGCTGAGTAGGGGTATGCAGTGGGCCATCTTAGAGAAATGGTCAACCACAACTAGGATCACCGTATATCCCTTAGAGGAGGGCAAATCCACAATGAAGTCAACAGCAATATGAGTCCATGGAACAAGGGACGAGGAAATGGTTGAAGAAAACCGTCAGGCTGTCGCCTAGATGGATTATTGGCAGCGCACTTGACGGATGATATGACAAAAGCCCAGTGTCCCTTCCCCAGTGTGGCCACCAAAATGGCCGAAAAATAAGGTCCTTGGTGCATTCCAGAATGGCCTAACGTTCATAAAGCATGCGTACTAGCAGAACTCGTAAATTAGAGGGAATGGACAGCTTGCCTGAAAGTAAGGATGCTGGAACCTGGGCGATACGGTCCAGAAGTGGTGTTCTATATTGTGGGTGGACTGCTGCAACTACTTTACTGGCCAGAATGATAGGTTCAGGCTCATGACTCTCCTTTTCCAGTATAGTGTACATATGGGACAGGGAGACTGCCTTGGTATTTTTACAATACCAAGTCAGCACAAACTTACAATACTCGGCATTCTTACAATATCAAGTCAGCACAAACAGAAAACAGGAAAGGAAGAGAGTCTATCTGGCCTAGAGCTGACTGAGGCATTTGGTGGACTCAATGTATTGAAGATTCTTGTGATCCGTCAAAATTAGTGTAGGTACAGAGACCCCTTCTAACAGATGACGCCACTCCTCCAGGGCCAGGATGACTACCAAGAGCTTGTTGTTGCCTATATCCTAGTACCTTGAGAAATACCCACAAGGATGAAGAGGACCGCTGTAAGATGCCCACTGGGAAATGACTGCTCCAACCCTGGACTCAGAGGCATCCACCAAAACAAAGTGTAGTTGAGGGTCGGGATGTCTCAGCACATGAGCTGTGATAAACTTGTCCTTAAAAAAGGGAGAAGGTAACCACTCTGAGACATTGGCCCTCTTTTTGGTTAGGGCCATTAAAGGTACTCTTGGAGTAACTGTGGTAATTGACAAAACCCATAAACCATTGAAGGGCCTTAAGGCCTACAGGCTGCGGCCAATTCTTGATGGCTTGTACCTTGGGTGTACCTCGGGGGTGGTGATGTATCCCAAAAGGATCACCTTGTGAACGTCAAAGGCACACTTCTCAGCTTGGCATAAAGTCCACGTTGTCGAAGACGAGCTAAGACACAATGGACCTGCCTGCGGTGTGTAGGTAAGTCCGCAGTATAGATGAGGATGTTGTCCAGGTAAACAACGGCAAACTGCAGGAGGAAGTCTCTGAGGCAAACATTAAAGAACTCCTGGAAGACCTCAGGGGTGTTGCACAACCCAAACGGCATCACTGTATATTCGTAGTATCCAGAACGTGTGTTGAACGTGGTCTTCCATTTGTCACCAGCACGGATACGAACTAAGTTGTAAGCCCCGCAGAGGTCCAGCTTAGTATAAATAGTAGCCCCACGCAATATGTCAAACAGTCCGGATCCGGATCTGTAGTCTATTCAGGGGCGCAATTCGACATCTTTCTTCCGGACAAAGAAAAATCTGGCGCCAGCTGGGGACGTCGACCGGCAAATAAACCCACGTTTCAGATTCCCCATGATGTCTCCATAGCCTTGGTCTCCAGAATAGACAACTGATATACTTGACCTCTGGGTGGCATGGTACTAGGAAGAAGGTCAATAGGGCAGTCATTAGGTCTGTGCAGGGGCAACTTCTCTGCCTCCTTCTTGTCGAATACGTCTGCAAAGTCCTGGTATGGCATAGGTCAGTGTAGCTGTAGTACAGGTGAACTGAGGATGGAGAGGCCATCAATGGCCTCAAGGCGTATGGGAGTACTTCTCGGGAGCGTGGGAATAAGGTGCTGCTTGCAGAAAGCAGAGTCGACAAAGTTACCTGCAGCTCCACAATCCATGAAAGCCTCTGTGAAAATTGACCCCGCAGACCAGGACAGACGAACAGGAATAATCATACGAGTGACGGGGGTATCAGGGGACAATCCTAGAACACAGGTGCGGGCATTTCCTGTTTTCTTAGGACAGGATCTTATTAAATGCCCAGCCGCTCCGCAGTATATACAAAGTCCCTTCTTTCTCCTTCTAGACTTCACCTGTTCAGTAAATCTGGTGGCTCCAAACTGCATGGGTTCCTCAGGGGCGGAAGGGGCCACAGGTGGAAGAACAAACTGTGGGGCAAGGCGTATGTTAGGTCGTTCTCCACTTTCTCATGCTGTTTGAGTTTCTCTCTGTGATTGTCTTTCACAGAGAGGAAGATCAATCTGAGCCACAGACGTGATGACATTGTCCAGATCTGTAGGTAAGTCACTGGCAGCTAGTTCATCCTTTAGGGTATCGGACAATACAAAAAGCAGCAATCAATGCCTCATTAGCCCAGTTCACCTCAGCTATCAATGTGCGGCATTCAATAGCATAGTCCACGAGGAGGTTGTTACGCTGCCAAATATTGAACAATGAGGAAGATGCAGTGGACTTCCTACCAGAACCATCACAAATTCAGAATAGGAGTGAACCGCCTGAGCATTTCTCTCCCAGAGAGGCCCACACCAAGGCCTTGTCTGTGAGAAGTAAAATTACATATCCCACGGAGATAACTTGAAGTGGATCTTAGATTGGTTTAGAAACCCATGACAAGCAGCAGGATCTCCCCAATAAAGTTGTGGTGGAGATAGGTTTGTAGGAACGTCACCCATGGGGACAGGAGCTGGAGTAGGCGCTGCTGTAGGAGAAGAGGCTAGCGATGATCCATCCCATCAATACGAGCCTCAAAAGACCCTTGTTTCCCACCGAAGCAGATCTCATTCTTGCCCTCTGATACTGTCACACACAGCAAGGTTGGAGACGCTGGAGTCAGGTAAAACCCAAGGATAGCAGTAACATGGTCAATCAAGCCGAGGACAGGATACCAGGAGACAGGATCAACAAATAACAAGCTGAGGTCAGGATACCGGAGAATCAGTGTAAACGAGGAAACAAGCCGAGGTCAAACGCGAAAGGACTGTCGAGGATAACGCAGCACTATAAGCACAGGCGACCATCAGAGAGTAAGGATCATAGGAAGCTGGGAGGTTTAAATATGAACCAGAAAGAAGAGGCGTGGAATACATTTTGGCGCCAAAATTAGTGTAGACGTCCACCGGCTGCCAGAGAGTAGGATCCAGGTCCCTTGCAGCGCTGAGGGGGATGTTCCTCTCTAGCAGCCGGGGAATCTGCATGATGCGCGCAGACAACTTTCGCTACTGCTGGCCGGCACTTCCGGCAGCCCGCGCGTTCAGCCCCCTGCTTGTTCCGTTTGCAGGAGACACTGTAAGGTCCTCCCTGCTTCTAGACACGCACAACCGCAAGGATCGAGGGATCAAGACAGAGCGCGCATCATGAGAGCCGTCTGCGAACGGCTATCTTATGAATAATCATGTTGATTCTTAAAGCGTCATTTATCTTTTTTCCTCCTCCCCCTAATTAGGTGGTTAGGAGGATTTAGGAGTAAGGAGGGATATTTAAACCCTCAGTTGGTATTCCACCTTTGTCTGTGATGGTGCCTTATTGCCTACACTAGCGCTTTGACTCTCTCTGTATTTATTGTTTCTCTGAATTCTGCTTGTTCCTAACTACCTGTTTTTTGCCGCCTGCCCAGACCTATGCTAGTGACCCTGACTATTCTTTTGCCTGATCCCTGAAATTACCATCTTGTTCCTGAACTATTGGGGATCCCTATGGTTAAGGGTTCTGCTGTCCGTACCTTCAGTCTCCGTTGAACTATATAGCAGTTCACCCAATGAGCTGCTTTGTTTTTTAACAGAATATAAAATATAAGAATTACAAGAAAACTGCCCCCAGAGAAAGAATACATTCTGATAATAGCGAATAGAAGAAATAAGGTCTCCTTCGGTATACCTGTCTATAACCATTTTGGTGCTCTGGATAATAGAACCATGCAGTACCCACCCATTCAGAGAGGTCTAAAATTACTACTGGCGATGAATCCAGTGCTGTGTCCCCTTTGTATTCTAAAAAAATCCTCTTCTTCTTTAGACCAACCTTTTCGGGAAACGAAAACTACACAATAAATCAGAATTAATTGTTTCGGATTACGAGACAAACCAATGGTCAGATGTAGATCTGATGGTCAGAGGACGACGAATACGTATCAAGAGACATAATAAAAAGATCCAGAATTGCACCATAGAGGATCTCCAAGACCTGGGAATTTACAACCTATACAAACATATTCTAACAGTCAGTCAAATCACTGATTTGAGCAGGGTAGATCTTATTATCAACCTTAATAAATTTACCAGAAAAGTGGCAGTAAAAAGATTTTTCCTAAAGGAGGAACAATTAGGTGTGAATAAGAAATTTATACCTATGAATTCCCAAGTCCCGATATGGGATATCAATAAGGTTGTGAATTCCCAGCATCTCGTACATTTTGCCAGTCTAAAAGAGAGAATGGTGATTCAAACAAATATGAGGCCGATCTCTAAATTTTTTTTTAAATTTAAAAGGTTTTTATTCAGATCCATGTAACAAGATAAGATACAG
This sequence comes from Spea hammondii, assembly GCA_029215755.1. NCBI lineage: Eukaryota > Metazoa > Chordata > Amphibia > Anura > Pelobatidae > Spea > Spea hammondii. Next base: position 25,335,553 of record JARDYJ010000009.1, on the reverse strand, counting down.
TAATACAGTTGGACAGTGTAACAGTCGATATAAACACAAAGTGAATCAGCATAAGGTACACCTCCAGATGTAGAGTACAAGAGAATACAAGAGACTGCCGTGGTTAATGAGACGACAGCCTGCGAGGAGCAGACATGACGACGAAGCGTGCTGAGATACAGAGCAGCAGACAATCTGGACCCGAAATGTTTTATGGTGTTTTAAACATAAATCATGTAAGTGTAGAACAACGTGTAAAGTAAAGCGCCTAAATGTGGGAAAAGGCGAGGCAAAGTGAATATGCAAAGGCGCACAGGCGCTCCAAGTGTGTGTGATGCTTAATGAAAACAGTAACAAAATCAATAAACAAAAACAAACAATAAAAAAGAAACAGAGAGGCACACAGTGTTGATAATGACAAGTGTAAAGAGCGGCGGCTTCCAGAAGTAACTTCCCGGACTGCAGACGATGAGGGTTACGGCTGTTACAGGAATAGTACATGAAACGTGCGGACCAGAAAGGGTAGATCAGCAACTCTCTATGGCGAGGAAGAGAGAGATGCTGGCCAGGCGCGGTTCAAGGTAGCGACACGGAAACGGGGTAGTAACGATGTGTTTCCGACCTACAGGGCCTCTGGCAGAGTGTCCTTACAGCCCAGCCAGGGAGACCAAATCGATTGGTAGAGGAGGGGGGTGTGGGAGGAGTGGTGTGACATTTTTTCCATTATCCTATGTTTTTCTAAAGTGAGGAGAACCTCCGCAAGTTGGGGTGAGGGGCTAGTCTTCCAGTGGCGTGCTATGCATAGCTTCGTGGCAAAGAAAAAGTGTATAACCAATTTGCGCACTGGACCAGGGGGGGGGATCAGGAAAGATGTGTAGCAGTGCGAGTTCGGGCAATGGGTCCAACCTAAGGTGGAGGACATAGCGTATGGTAGAGAAAACTTGTTCCCATAAAGGGGATAGGACCGGGCAGGACCACCAGATGTGGAGCATAGAACCACCCTGACCACATCCCCTCCAGGAGAGTCTGGAATAGCCCTTGATCATATAGGAGAGTCTCACTGGAGTCAGATACCATCTACAACTAACTTTCTTTTGGAGTTCCAAATGGTTCAGACAGTGGGACACCCCGCGCATCATAGCCTCAGATTCACACCACGAGTCTGAGGGGAGGGTTTGCCGTAGCTCTCTCTCCCAAGCTCGCATGTGGGGTAGTTTGCGAGCGGAAAATTTGGAGATCAATAAGGAGTACCAGTGAGAGATTGCCGCCTTGACATCAGGGGCCTTACAAAACAAGGAGAGGATCGGATGGAACTCAAAGGGAGAGGGGGCCACAGGGGAGACCAAGGTAGACAATGCATGGCGAATTTGTAAATACATAAAGAAATCATGACGGGAATGTGATGGGAAGATGCGAGGTGAGAGAAGGACGCCAGGGTCCCCTCGTGATAAAGGTCTCCCAGGACCCTCAGGGACGGACGGAGCCAGTTATGTACGTGTAGGTCTGGTATGAGGAAGTCCAGTACTTCCAGAGGTGAAAAAGGAAAAAGGCGAGCAAGGGAAGGGAACCGTTTCTGGCATTTAGTCCAGGACAAGAGCATATATGATGTCGTGGGTGGGAGAGGGGGTAAAGGAAGATGATGGATGCGTGAAGTCCAGAGAAATTGGGGAGTCGTGTGAGGGGAAAGAAGACTATTTTCATGAGAAACCCAGACCAGCCGATTAGTGCGTGCGTGGAACATCAGGGTTTGTGACAATATACAGGCTTCATGATATGATTGGATATGGGGTACTCCCAGTCCACCTTGAAGTCGAGGGGTAAATCTAGTGCAGTTGGCAACACGAGAACGGCCCTGAATCTTGGTAAAGTCGACAAAAAACTGTTGTATGGAGCGTAATAGGGAAGGAGGGGGTTGGATGGGTACAGTTCTTATGACATAAAGAAGTTTGGGGAGTGCAGTCATTTTTAAGGCCCCAACCAAGAAAGTTCGAAGTGTTTCCAGTGCGAAATGTCGCGCCTGACCTGCTGCCATGTAGAAACTATGTTTAGGGTGTTAAGGGAGTGCGTGTGTTTGGGCAATTTAATGCCCAAGTAAGTGAGGTGGGAATCCCTCCAGTCAAAGGAGTAGGAAGCCGAGAGTTGAAGCCTCTGTGATTCGGCTATATTAAGGCAGAGGGCTTGGGTCTTAGAGACACTGATTTTGTGGTAAGAGACCTGTGCATAATGTCCCAGTTGTGTCAGGAGGGCAGGTAGCGTAGTAGAGGGTGACGTTATGGAAGCCAGGATGTCGTCAGCAAATAGTCCCAGAGTGCAGATAGAGGTAGAAGTAAGCGGGTAAGCTTAAGATAAGAGGGTCAGAGCGGATGCACACGGCAAGGGGCTCCAAGGCTAGAGCTTAGAGAAGAGGGGATAAGGGGCAGCCCTGTCAGGTGCCATTAGTAATGGGTATAGGGCGGGAAAGGAAGCCCATCATAGAGATGCATGCCGACGGGGAGGTGTAAAGGGCCATAATCACTTGGAGAAAAAGGGGGGGAGGCCAAATTGTAAAAGAGCAGACCTGAGGAATTGCCAATGAAGCCTATCAAAGGCTTTTTCCGTGTCGAAAGAAATTAAAAGAGAAGGAATTTAGCATCCCAAATAACATTAATGAATTTGTGGGTGTTGTCGGAGGGTTGTCTGCCCAAAACAAACCCAACTTGGTCGGCATGCAGCAGAGAGGGCAGGAGAGGATTCAATCTGTTCGCGAGGACCTTGGCATAGATTTTTAAATCATTGTTAAGGAGGGAAATGGGACGGTAATTAGAACAATTATCAGTCGGTTTACCTGGTTTGGGTATAGTGATAACATGGGCACGGAGAGGGGATAAGGCCAGAGGACATATAGGAGCGAAAAAGCGTAAGCAGAAAAGGGCCAAGAGTGGGTAAGAAGGTCTGGTAATAGGAGGCAGTATAGCCGTCAGGACCAGGAGCAGAGCCCTTGCGAAGTTGCGCTACAGCCCTCTCAATTTCCCTAAGTTCTATGGAGGCGTTAAGGGAAGCCGCAGCGTCAGGGGAAAGGGAAGGAAGGACTACACAGGAGAGGTACGAGTCAATGTCGGAGGAGGAAGGGTGGTAAGTCTCGGTGTCACGGTGGAGATTATAGAGGCGGGCATAAAAGTCAGCAAAAACCTCAACCATACGGGAAGGATCAGAGATCTTGCGACCATCTCTATCCAGGATATGTTGAGGTCTGGAAGTGGCTAGAACTTGGCGCAGTTTCCCGGCCAAAAGTGTGTCGGCTTTATTGCCTTTGGTACAAAAGCGTTGTTTAAGCCTCAGTAACAGAGAAGAAGTGCAGTGAGAGTCAAGCTCAGCAAGGCGTAGTCGGAGTGGTTTAATATTAGCAATAAGCGAGTCCGTGGGGCAGAGTTTGTTTTGAGTTTCCGGGTCATAAAGTTGGGCAAGTAGCTCGGTACGGGAACATGTGGCTTGCTTTTTGACGTGGGCAGCTAAACTAATTAGGCGTCCCCGAAGAACCGCCTTATGAGCATTCCAGAGAGTCACAATAGAGACCTCCGGGGACTGGTTATCCTGGAAATATTGAGTAAGGTGAGATTGGATTTGAGATTTATGTGCTTCGGAATGTAATAGTGAGTCATTCAGTCTCCAGCAACCTCGTCCCGCTATGGGATGATCAAGTTTGAGAGAGAGTGTGAGAGGGGCATGGTCAGATCAGGTAATGGTGCCAATATGGCACGACAGGAGGGATTGCAGGGAGAATTTATGCAAAAAAAAAAATAATCTATACGGGAGTATGACCTGTGAGGGGCAGAAAAGAAAGTGTAATCTTTGTCTAGCGGGTGGAGGACGCGCCATGAGTCAAATAGTTGGTGGGAATGAAGGAGAGAAGTGAAATCGAGGCTAAGTTTACGGATACGCTTGGAGGGAACGGTCGTAGGGGCCGTCAAATTGACAAGGGGAGGGTGTAGGGTAGCGTTAAGGTCACCGCATAGGAGCAGTTGTCCTTGTCTACAGTGATCAATTTTCTCCAGCAAGGTGCGAAAAAAGCAAAGTTGGTTAGTGTTGGGAGCGTAAAAGGCCGCGAGGGTGTACGGTATGGAGTTGATGATGCAGATCAGAATGACATACCTGCCCCGCGGGTCCACTAGCTTACTATCAAGGTGAACGAAAGGCGGCTGGAAATAAAAATAGAAACACCCGCAGTTTTTGTGGAGGCCATCGAATGAAACTGCGTAGAGAACAATTTGGAGTAGATGCGTGGGACATGAGTTTTCCTAAGGTGGGTTTCCTGGGCACATATAATATCCGCCTTGGAGGATTTAGCTTCCCCCCAGAGGAGATGGCGTTTATGGGGAGAGTTAAGGCCCTTAACATTTAAGGACAAAATGGTAAGCTTAGCCATAAGGGCGAAAGGGGGAAGGAGTGCAAGAAATGAGCAAGAAACCTAGGAGCCCGGGACCCGTGGGGAAGCAGCCAATTGCTAAGAAGACCCTTATAGAGGAGAACCGCGCCTGGCCAGGGACCGCATGCCAAAAACAAAAAACATAAGGAAAACAGAAACAACAACTGTAATAAGAACATATGGTCACAGGAGGGACCATGTGTGGTAATTGGTGTGCTAACGGAGTAAATAGCACCGTGGGGGCGGAACAAGGTGCTAACGCCATACTCTGGAGTAATGCCTAGCCGCAGCAACGCGACAGAGGGTACAATTAACAGCACTCTACTACAGCACATCAAACAGACGGTTACAGGCAAGGAAGGAAGAAATAAAAATACAAGAGCAAGAAAAACAAAATAAAATAAAAAGTCCAAATTAGCCATAAAGGGTGGAATGTCGAGGAGACATGTGGTAAGCCGAAGATACACAGTCCAACGAGCAGGTCAGTGGGAAGGGAGTCCGAGACGTCACTTGGAGACAAATAGCCCAACCGTGAGGGAAACAGGATCAGCAGATAGAGGCAGACGGTGGACGATCTGCGACGTGTAGGTCAGGGAATGGCAGATGAACTTCAGCTCAGTGGACTGTAATAAAGAAAAAAAGAAAAAAAAAACCCATAGGAAGAGTAACCGGTCAACGTAGCTGAGAGTGTAGATGAGGAATAATGTCGCGATTAGCGACTGCAGAGATTCAAGGTTTCAGGACTGGTGTCCAGACTTTGCGGAGCTTCCTCGGAGGAGAGGTGTGCTTGTGTGTGATGGCGGATTGAGTGGAGTCGAGGGATTGCTCAGGGGAAAGATCCCAGGAGTGAAATAGGTTTAGGCCCTCCTCAGGCGAAGCGATGGTGTACGTAGAGCCGTTCCTGGTCACGATGAGACGGACCGGCTATCCCCAGCGATAGGAGATCTGGTGGGTGCGAAGGAGAGAAGTAATCGGGGCGAATAGACGTCTGCGTTGGAGCGTCAACTGCGAGAGATCGGTGAGTAGGAAGATGTCTCGGAATCGGTCAGGAAAGTTCGGTTTGCGGCGGGCAGCCTGCATGATGCGATCTTTGAGATCAAAAAAGTGGACCCTGGTAAGTACGTCTCTGGGCAGGTTGGAATGCACAGATTTCGGACGGGCTACTCGATGGAGACGGTCTAACCTGATGTCAGGTGCCGGTTCCTCCTGAAGCAAGGCCTGGAATAAATTGCGGACGAATGTCGGTAGGTCCGTTGCGGTGATTTCCTCTGGGATGCCCCGAAGACGGATGTTATTGCGGCGTGAGCGGTCTTCTAGGTCCGTGACCTTAGTGCGAAGCATGTCAAGATCGGCTTGCAAGGAAATATGACCGTCTGCGTGGGCATTGTGGGCCTCTGAAAATTCGTCCATTTTCCTCTCGATATGGTCAGTGCGCTCACCCAAATCGTCCACATCGCGGCGGAGAGAGGAGGCGATGTCTTGCAGATCTTGCTTGAGCTGTTCTTGCATTTCTTGCAGGAGGGTTTTGAGGACGCGTGAGGTAAGTCCCTGGTCATCTGGTTCATCCGGTGTGATCCGTGCAATATGTGCAGATGGAGACGGGGGGTCAGACCGTGAAGGAGAGTGTAGGCCCGCGGAGGCATCATCATCCTCGTCGGGTGCACGTGGTAGGACCGAGGCCTTAGGAGGGTGCTTCTTCCGGGCTTTAGGCTCAAAAAATTGCGGCATCGCCATCGATTTACGGGAGCGAGAGCCAGCCATACAGCAGGAGATTTTCCGTGGTGGAAAAGAGGTAGAAGGCGCTGCGGATGGATGTAGATGGCGGGCAAGAAATCTCTCGAGCGGCGGAGCTCGCACCAAACAAGTCTGCTTAGAACGCCATGCAGACCACGCCCCCGATCTCTAAATTTAACCGCATGGGGGAGTGTCTGACCACCGAAGGAAATGGCCGCATGAGCTAGTTGCTCCGCCACCGCTTGCACGTCTACCACAGCTCTGCACCTGCTTTCTGCCATGGGACGCTCCAGAAAGTCTGCCTCAGACTCCACTTCCACCAGGGACCGCCCAAGGCTTCCCTGCAGAAGATCCTGCCGCACTTGCCCGCTACACCTCACCCGGCGGAGGTGGCTCAGATCTTCTCCTCGGCGCCTTGGAAATCTGACTTTTCCCCTGCTCATCAGTGAGCTTAAACAAGTCGTCCGTGATGAGGTCTTGGCGCTCCGTACAGACCTGTCCTCTTTGGAGCATAGGGTCTTGGCCCTTGAAGATTCCTCGACGCAGCACCACCGTGCCATTACGGCCACGCAACACACAGGTAACCACCATACCCACTACTTGAGGGAACTACGCAGGCGAGTTGAGGACCTTGATAACCGCGTCCGGAGGCAGAATATCTGGGTACGGGGGGGTGCCGGAATCTGACGCCCCAGGGCACCCTGGTACCGATGGATCGAGCGCATCGCACTCTTCGACCAAGTGGTGGCCCGGGATCCCCCCAAGGGACATCATCTGCCATTTGACAAATTTCTGCTTGAAGGAAACTATTAGGACCCACGCAAGAGAGGTTGATACTTGGCCCCTACATGGGCACCAGGTGTCTTTCTTTCACAACCTCTGTGACCGCAGAACTGCAGAGGCTCCGCATTTCTTATCGCTGGGGTCACCCTTTTGCTTTGATAATCCGGCATGATAACAGATCATTCATCATTAGATACCACCATGATGTCCATGCCACTCTACAACTCCTTTGCTTATCTGATGTCCAGGTCTCCGACTGGGTCGACACGGATGCTGACCCTGCTCAGTCACTACACCGTGCTCCTCTCCCCCGCAGATCAGGGAGGTCTGTTTCTATTGAAGAATAGTGGTTGCTCCGTGGCTGCGGTATTGTTTTTGTTGCCACCACCTGGGGACATATCTTATTGTGTTGTACAAACGTCTGTGTATTTAATTATATTTCTCTATGTAATTTTTTAAATTTATTTAAAAAAAAATTCCCTCTCGTTCCCCCAGGGATGTAGGGGTGATTTCTTGTACATATGTCGGATCTGATGCGTCCGCACATGTTGTTTGTAACATTGTTCTACCACTATCTACTCCTATATTCTAATGTGATTATGCGATTCTTATGCTGCATACATATATACCTTCTTGAGTGTCTCAGGGGGGTGGGGGGTCTTGGTTTTTTGTTTTGTTTTTTCTCCTCAGTGTGGATGGAGGTTTTATTGGTGATACCCTGATATCCTGTTTGCTTGCTGTTTTACTGTAGTGCGGGCGGCAGCTAGCATTTGGTTCACTCTACTGGTTCATTTTGTTACTGTTATATTGGCTTCACCATTTCTGACTCAGTGGGCACTTCCCTTACACAGTGACACCTGGCGTTGTCTGGTTCATCGTACCCGTCAGGCATAGTTTGTGTCTCGTTTCTCTCCCTCCCCGTCTACTTTATACTCTGCTTCCTATCTACCTCTCCCTTTTGCCCTAGGTCATGTTATCCTCCCTCCCTTTCCCTCCTTCCTTGTCCCCTCCCTTTTTTTTCCCCTCTTCTCCTTCTTCTCTCTCCACCTCTTCTCTTTTCCTTGTGATTCTTTCTTTTCATGATACCACCTCCTGCTCAGTGGGGCTTGCAGCTGCTCTCTATTAATGCTCGTGGCCTAAATATCCCTGAGAAGCACTCCACTTTATTTAGACAGTTACGTAGGGGTCGGGTAGGACTTTGCTTTTGTCCAAGAGACTCACTTTTGCGGGGCTCGGGCCCTTGGCTTGTCATGTAGATCTTATCCTACTGGTTCTTTAGTATCAATTCACTGACTAAGACTAAAGGAGTAGTGGTACTTTTTTCCTCCCAGGTCCCTTTTCGGGTGTCTGATGTGCGGTCAGATTCTGATGGGAGATTTTTGTTGGTTAAGGGGTTCATCTTGGAACAGAAGTATATGTTTGCTAATGTCTATCTCCTCAATCTGGGACAACATATTACACTGTGTGCCGTCCTTCGCATGTTATTGGAGTTTCAGGAGGGGATGCTGGTAATAGGCGGGGACTTTAATGTAGCCCTATACCCCGCTTTTGATACTTCTGCTGGTTGCGTGAGGCCTCCCCATCATGTTCTGTCCAAGATGGCCTCTCTTCTTACTCTGCTGTTCTCTCTTTATACTTCATCTCTTGGCATACTAATCAACTCATTTGGCCTCCAGTATCATCTATATGCAGATGATACCCAAATCTACCTGTCTTCTCCTGACCTCTCTTCATCTTTCATGTCCCATATTACCAATTGCTTGTCTGCTATTTCTTCATGGATGTCACAACGCTACCTGCAACTTAATCTTTCTAAAACTGAACTCATTATCTTCCCTCCTTCCATCTCCACTCCACTCCACTACCTGAATTCTCTATCACCATTAACAACACAACACTCTCTCCTACCAACCAGGCCTGATGCCTTCGGGTCATCCTTGACTCTAACCTCTCCTTCATCCCTCACATTCAGTCCCTCGCCAGATCCTGCCGCTTGCACCTAAAAAACATCTCTTTCATCCACCCATTCCTCACCCAAGAATCAAAAAAAACTCTGGTTCACTCACGTATTTCCCGTCTTGACTACTGCAACACTCTTCTGGTTGGCATTCCGCTGTCTCAACTCTCTCCTCTACAGTCTACCCTAAATGCTGCTGCTAGGCTTATCTTCCTTGCCTGCCGCTCCTCTTCTGCTTTCCCACTCTGTGAAACCCTCCACTGGCTCCCAATTACCTTTAGAATTACATTTAAAATCCTGGTACTAACATATAAGGTCCTCCATAATACTGTTCCTCCATATATTTCTGCCCTCATCAGCAAATACTCTCCTACTCGATCCTTACGTTCTTCCCATGGGCTAAGGCTCTCCTCCTCACTTATCACCTCTTCCTTCTCCCTTCTGCAAGATTTTACCCGGGCTGCCCATATCTCTGGAATCTACTTCCACCGAACCTTCAATATTCACCCTCCCTCCCAACATTCAAGAAACATCTCAAAACTCACTAGAACTTCCTTATCATTGATACAACCACCACACTACCTCTCACCCTTTCTCTGTGACTTATGTTTGTCACCCCATTCCCTCAAGTGCTCTGCCAGAGTGCTACCATGTCCTGTGCCCAGCCACTCTGGTTTCACCTGTCCTCGCTACAGCTCCCCTGTCCTCGCTACAGTTCCCCTTTTTTCTTTGATTCCAGTCCTGCTTTTTTGTGCCTACCTACCCATCATGATGCATCAAGGGGTACAGACAGAGCACCTACCCAACCTGCTTGCCCGGGTCTTGACATCAATATATCTCTTATATGTTACCAGATTTGCCCCAAATCCCAAAATTGTTCTCACACTGCCATAGACTGGTGTAACTTGGGACAAATCTGGTACCAATTGCAATTGTAAATAGATTCTCCACGAAGCCCTTAAAACTGTAGCGTATCTCTAGGGGAGGGGCGAGTGGAGAAGCCGAGGTAGGTGCAAGATCGTGATCTCCCCAACTAGCCCTGATCAGCGAGCGCCCGATGTGCAGGGCTGGTTGGGGAGACCCTCTAACTTGCCCAACACTAGGGAGCTCGAGGTCTGGCACTTCAGACCTCGGCTTCCGTGCTCCGTAATCACTAGGCGCCGGCTATTGATGCCGAGCGCGGGGATGACGTCATATCCTGGCGCTCGGCATCAATTGCCGGCGCATAGTGATAAGGGAATGTAAGCTGTTTGTAAGCTGGTGTGTATATATATATATATATATATATGTGTGTAAAGGCAGGGGTGTGTGGTGAGGGCAGTGTATAAATGTGTATGTATAGACAGGCATATGTTAGTATGTAAAGATATATATATGTGTGTGTGTAAGGGCAATGTATGTGTATATGTGTGTTTGGACAGGTGTGTATGGACAGGTGTGTGTAAGGGCAGTGTATGTGTATATGTGTGTTTGTAAGCTGGTGTGTACGTGTATATGTGTGTAAAGGAAGGGGTGCGTGAGGGCAGTGTATTTCTATACATGTGTGTATGGACAGGCATATGTTAGGGAGAGCTGACCCACCCAATCCAAGCAGGCTTTGTATACAACAAAGCCTGCTTGTTGTATACTGGGTAGAGGGGTAGTCTTATACGGTGAGTATAGCCCAAACTCTATATGTTAACTGGAAAAGTTGGGGGTCGTCTTATACGCCGGAAAATACGGTAGTTGCCCCGGCCATTTTACCTCATTTAAAATACATAAAATATCCCTTGTGTCTTTTAACTAAGATCATTGTTTGGTAACAAACAATCAAAGCATAAGATCAATGTATTCTGATAACCTTGAGGTTATTGACTTAATTCCCTGACACAACAGGTCTCCCTGGGGGATTTTATATCCTTTAGCAACAAGTAGAATACCGGAATTCTTGGGTGGATTATTGATAAATGTATTTTATGACACCCCAAAGTAAAACCTTCATCTAAAAAGTCAGCTAGTATCTTTGTAAAATCTGCTGTGGAGTCCTTATTTAATTACATATATACTTCTGTATTTTTTAGTTGGCTCAATGCTTCTTCAATATATTTATCCCTATCCAAAATAACCATACCACTCCCTCTGTTGGCTGGTTTAATAACAATTGTGTCTTGTTGAAGATCTTTTAATGCTTTTTGTTTATTTCTCATGAAGTTAAATCTATATTTATATTATTTTCTCATGTTTATCAATATCTTTTATAACCATATTTACAAATGAATCCATTCCTGCTAATTTCTATGTTTCGAAGAAAGTAAATTTTCCTTTTAACGTAGTGTGTATATTTTAGCTCTAAAAAAAAACTATACTAAAATCACTTTTTTAGCAATATTGCTTACATTTTCTCCTATAGGGTAGGTGCCACATCTGAACAATGACCCAATTTATGTTCATTAACTTCTACCGATAACAGTCATAACCAGAGCAGTAGCTAGCTCCTTTTGCGCCCGAAGCAAGAATGGAAAATTGTGCCCCCCAGCTATTTTTTCACATAGGTTGTATTATTTACACTGCCTGTACACACTGCCTTTTACACACACCTGTCCATAAACACGCATAAACGGTGCCTTTACACACACCTGCCCATTAACACGCATATATGCATACACTGCCCTTACACACAACTGCTTTTACACACATATACACACACCAGCTTACCAACATACAAATACTTACACACTTGCACTTACACACACTGCCCATACGCACACCAGCTTACAAACACACACATATATACACATACATTGCCCTTGCACACTGCCTTTACACACACCTGTCCATTAACACGTATATACACACACCTGCCCATACACACTGCCTTTACACACACACGTGCCCATAAACACATATACTCATACGGTGCCCTTACATAAGCCTGTCCATACACACGTGTATACACATACACTGCCCTCACACTCCCCTGCCTTTACACACACACACACACCAACTTACAAACACCTACACTGCTCTTACACACACACTGCCCATACATACACACACACTGCCCATACATACACATAGGGCTGCAACAACTAATCGATAAAATCGATAATAATCGATAATGAAAATCGTTGCCAACGAATTTCATTATCGATTAGTTGAATCGATTTTTATCGATTATTAAATGAGGGTTTTTTCAGAGCAAACGCTCTGAAAAATACCCCTCATTATATAATCCGTTTCAGTGACTCACAGCAGCAGCTCCTACTTACCAGTCCCTCCCTGTAATCACTGTGACAACTGGCCCTGCCCCCTTCCTTCTCCCAGAAGGCCAGAACCACATGGCTGTGACACTCATCTAACTGTAAGTATAAAATTAATATTTGGGCTGCTGAAAGTTAGGGGAGGTGGGAGTTAATTTAGGGGCAGTTATGGTTAATGGGGTGTTTAGGGTTAATTTAGGGACAGTTATGGTTAATAGGGTGTTTAGGGTTAATTTAGGGGCAGCTATGGTTAATAGGGTGTTTAGGGTTAATTTAGGGGCAGCTATGGTTAATGGTGTGTTTAGGGTTAATTTAGGACCAGCTGTGGTTAATGGGGTGTTTGGGGTTAATTTGAGGCAGTTTTGGTTAATGGTATGTTTAGGGTTAATTTAGGGGCTGTTGTGGTTCATGGGGTCTTTAGGGTTAATTTAGGGGATGCTGTGGTTGATGGGGTCTTTAGGGTTAATTTAGGGGCAGTTATGGTTAATGGGGTGTTTAGGGTTAATTTAATGATGAGGACTGAGGGTTAATTTTATTAATTTATTAAAGTTAACTTAAGGTGCAGTTAGAGATAAAGGGGGGGAAACTAAGGGGAATCTAAATCCTGGGGGCAGTGAAGATTAACCCAGTACTTATTTATAAAAGTATGGTCTGTGACTCTATGAGGGGACTATGAGATATCTGGGGGGTATAAGGCATATCTGGGGAGGACGGAGTGACATATCTGGGGGTATAAGGCATATAGGGTATATAAGGCATATGTGGGGAGGGCAGTGTGGCATGTCTGGGGAGGACAGAGTGGTGTATCAGGGTGTATAAGGCAGATCTGGAGCCACAGTGGCATATCTGGGGGTAGAGTGGAGTGGCTTATCTGGGGGTAGAGTGGAGTGGCATATGTGGGGAGGGCAGTGTGGCATGTCTGGGAGGCAGTGTGGCATGTCTAGGGAGGATGGAGTGGTGTATCGGGGTATAAGGTGTATCAGGCACAGTGGCATATGTGGGGGTAGAGTGGAGTGACATATGTGGGAGGCAGCGTGGAGTGGCATATGTGGGAGGCAGAGTGGAGTGGCATATGTGGGAGGCAGAGTGGAGTGGCATATGTGGGAGGCAGCGTGGAGTGGCATATGTGGGAGGCAGCGTGGAGTGGTATATTTGGGAGGCAGCGTGGAGTGGCATATGTGGGAGGCAGCGTGGAGTGGCATATGTGGGAGGCAGCGTGGAGTGGCATATGTGGGAGGCAGCGTGGAGTGGCATATGTGGGAGGCAGAGTGGAGTGGCATATGTGGGAGGCAGCGTGGAGTGGCATATGTGGGAGGCAGAGTGGAGTGGCATATGTGGGAGGCAGCGTGGAGTGACATATGTGGGAGGCAGCGTGGAGTGGCATATGTGAGAGGCAGAGTGGAGTGGCATATGTGAGGGGCAGCGTGGAGTGGTATATTTGGGAGGCAGCGTGGAGTGGCATATGTGGGAGGCAGAGTGGAGTGGCATATGTGGGAGGCAGCGTGGAGTGGCATATGTGGGAGGCAGCGTGGAGTGGCATATGTGGGAGGCAGCGTGGAGTGGCATATGTGGGAGGCAGCGTGGAGTGGCATATGTGGGAGGTAGCGTGGAGTGGCATATGTGGGAGGCAGCGTGGAGTGGCATATGTGGGAGGCAGCGTGGAGTGGCATATGTGGGAGGCAGCGTGGAGTGGTATATTTGGGAGGCAGAGTGGAGTGGCATATGTGGGAGGCAGAGTGGCATATGTGGGAGGCAGCGTGGAGTGGCGTATGTGGGAGGCAGCGTGGAGTGGCGTATGTGGGAGGCAGCGTGGAGTGGCATATGTGGGAGGCAGAGTGGCATATGTGGAAGGCAGAGTGGAGTGGCATATGTGGGAGGCAGAGTGGAGTGGCATATGTGGGAGGCAGCGTGGAGTGGCATATGTGGGAGGCAGCGTGGAGTGGCATATGTGGGAGGCAGCGTGGAGTGGCATATGTGGGAGGCAGCGTGGAGTGACATATGTGGGAGGCAGCGTGGAGTGGCATATGTGGGATGCAGCGTGGAGTGGCATATGTGGGAGGCAGCGTGGAGTGACATATGTGGGAGGCAGAGTGGAGTGGCATATGTGGGAGGCAGCGTGGAGTGGCATATGTGGGAGGCAGCGTGGAGTGGCATATGTGGGAGGCAGCGTGGAGTGGCATATGTGGGAGGCAGAGTGGAGTGGCATATGTGGGGGGCAGCGTGGAGTGGCATATGTGGGGGGCAGCGTGGAGTGGCATATGTGGGAGGCAGCGTGGAGTGGCATATGTGGGAGGCAGCGTGGCATATGTGGGAGGCAGCGTGGCATATGTGGGAGGCAGCGTGGCATATGTGGGAGGCAGAGTGGAGTGGTATGTGGGGGGCAGCGTGGAGTGGCATATGTGGGGGGCAGCGTGGAGTGGCATGTCTGGGAGGCAGCGTGGCAAGCCTGGGCTCAAACGTGCATAAATTGGGGGGGGCTGGTTGCGAAATAAAGGCAAGAAATGCATTTTATCAAAGTTTTTTTATTATGCTGTTTGTATTTAATATAATTTGTTTATTACATTATTTTAAATAAATGAAAAATTTACATTCATTTTTTTATCCGATTAATCAATTAATCGAAAAAATAATCGGCCAACTAATCGATTATGAAAATAATCGTTAGTTGCAGCCCTACATACACACACACTGCCCATACATATACACACACAAACTGCCCATACATATACACACACAAACTGCCCATCCACATCAGCTTACAAACACACACATATACACAGCCCTTACAGCCCTTTCTCCCAATCTCTTACTTTTCTCATTTTCCGTAATCTTCCATCATGTGGTGGGAGCGCAAGGTCTGTTACTCCAGGCCTCCGCTTTAGTGCTCTCTCATCACTATGCACAGGCTATTAATGCAGAGCACCGGAGTGACGTCACATCCCGGCGCTCTGCATCATTTGTCGGCACGTAGTAATTAGGGAGAACGGAAGCCGAGGTCTGAATTGACAATCCTTGCGCTCCCTAATGTTGGGCCGGTTAGAGGGTGATTGTGATTTCCTCAACCAGCCCTGCTCATTGGACATCTCATCCCCAGACCTGTGCCGATGGTGCCTGGGTGCGCACTGCCCATGGGGGCACCTGATGAGCAGGGCTGGTTGGGGAGATCCTTTCCGCTCACCCCCTCCCCTGTAGAATCGCTACTTTTTTTAGGGGCTTCATGGTGAATCACAAAATAATAATAAACAATAAAGTGAGCTAAGTGATGTCATTGTGACATCACTGGCATTAATAATATGTTCAAGAGGTCCCTAAGAGGACCTCTAACCATTTAAAATATATATATATATATATATATAAAAAATACCGAAAATAAACTAATTTTTTTTTAAAAATATATAAAAAAGATAATAATAAAAACTAAAAAAAAAACTGACATCCCAATGCCCTAACACAATATCTACCCAGTATAACCCTCCTGCCCCCGTTCACAAAACCCGTTGAGCCATAAGCATAAATAAATAATTTATAATTATACGAATAATGTACATCCTTTAGTATGTTCCCTATAAGTGCTGGAAGTATGGAAAATCAATATCAATTAGGTATTTCTGAAATCAGGACACCTGAATTGATAAACTTGGATGGGATTTTCCATCACCTAATTTTGTGAGGATTCAGAGGGAAAATTAGGTGTTTTTTTCTAATTTTCACTAGTTTTTACTAAATTTCTCATTCTAAATTTGCAGCTAATCATCTAACTATGGTATCAAAAGAAAGCTCCATCTCTCCTTGAAAAAACAATATATAGTTTACATGGGTACACTATTCACAGGAAAAGAGAATAATAATTAGGAGGGTGTAAACATAAACTATATCAGGGGCGTCCAACCTGCAACCCTCCAACTGCTGCAGGACTACATCCCATAATGCTCTTTCAGCTAAGGGGCTGGCTGAGGAGGATAGGAGATGTAATCTTGCAGCAGCTGGAGGGCCGCAGGTTGGACTCCCCTGATATAGTTTATGTTTACACCCTCCTAATTATTATTCTCTTTTCCTGTGAATAGTGTACCCATGTAAACTATAGTTTTTTAACTATTAACTTAACTATATGGACAAAAGTATTTAGATTCCTGAACATTATGCCAATAGGGACTTTCATGACATCGCATTCTAAATACATTAATATGTAGTTGGTCCCCCACTTGCATTGCAGGTATTACAGCTATCACTCTTCAGGTTTATGTAGGAATTTTTGTCCGTTTATCCATTCATGTCAGGCATGCTTTACACCACTTGATCAGACACTAGGCATTGTACTTGGTGATGCGAGGCTAGAATGCAGCTGCTCAGCCATTGAAACCCATTTCCATGAAGCTCCCGTTGCACAGTTTTTTGTGCCGATATGAATGCCAGTGAAAGTTTGTAACTCTTAAGCTATAGAATCAGCAGAGCGTTGGACACTGAAACTTTACTTGGTCTTCCGCTTTGTGGTTAAGTTGTTGTTTCTAAACACTTCTACTTTCCAATAATACCACTTTCAGTTGACCATGGAATATTTAGCAGGGATAAAATTTGACATACTGACTTATGGTGTGTGTGTGTGCATGTTACATTACATATTACATTATTTCCCACCCCAGAGAAATATGTGGTAAAAATTGTGTTTTGGGACGAAAAAAAAAAAAAAAAAAAAAGTTCAGTCACAGGGAAATGCTCAGCATCAGCAACAAACTTAAAAGTGACATATTTCTGTTGCAAGGACAGGGTTTTCAAATTTTGTTTGCAAAAATGAGAAACCTACTAAGGAAATCTTAAATCTTAGGTTTACAATTACTTTTTTCATCAAGTGTATATTTAAGCTCACCTGCTTTTTCTTCATTTCGGATGATAAGATCCGTGTAACACCAATACGATGTAGCATGCTGTGAACTCTGTGCTCAAATGTGTTGCAAACATCGCCATCGTTTTTTTCATAATGTTTTTTCTGAAAATAAATTAAATAAATAAATGAGATTTTACCATTTTCTTAGCAATATACAGAAATCAGTATTAAAAAAGGTTTACTTTTAATTGTAATGCCATCTCAAGCTGTTACATTTCTGTACAGCTGCAACAGTGTGTGTGTGTGTGTATGGACTGTTACAGTATAATACCCATAAAATATTTTATATAACTACATATTATTTAACTAGGGGAATGGGTCTGCTGATTACTACCATCAATCTGCAGCTCCTGTTCTTTGCATTTTGCCAGACAAATATAAAAATCAAGGAAAGGAATTTTATTACCACAAAACCAGATGGAGACGATGTTTAATCACACCTTTAATGATAATAAAAAATACAAAATAATAAACAGTAGCAGAAGTCATGGACTTTGTCCACACAAGGACAGAGAGTAACTGAGCCTCTGCAGCTAAAAAGCCAGAGCACAAAAGGAAAGGAGCTGGCTGATTAGCAGGTAACCAGGGGAACGGAGGAATGAATGGCTGCTAGTTAGTATCAGCTGAGGTGCTCCTGTTTGCTGAAAAGAAACAAGTAGTGGAGCGGGGAAGGGTGAAAAGCCTGACAGTGGGAAACATGCATTGTGCGCTAATAATATACCGTATTTCCCCAAGTAGAAGACGCTCCCTTGTATAAGATGCACCTTAATTTTGGGGGCCGCAATTTAAAAAAAATATATTACATAAAGTTATTGTACTGGCTGCCTGGGCATGATATCAGTGTGATTGGTGTTAGCTGCTAGCAAATGTTAGCAATCGTACTCCTATCATACTCAGGCAGCCCTGTGCCCCCTACACACGGATCCATACTAACACACACAGATACATACATACATACATACATACATTCATTTACTCCCCCACCTTACCTGAACTGCAGATCATCTGCTTTGCTCGTGCAGGAACAGGAACTGAGCGGAGGCATGTAATGCCATGTGAATTCACGTGACTCCACTGGGTTCCTGTGTCGCCGCGGCAGATCAAGAGACGCTGCTGAGCAAAACAGGTAAGCAGCAGGTCCCCTTTTTAGTAAAAAAATAAATAAAAATAATATATATGTCCTGATGAAAGTCTAATAAACAGACTGAAACGTTGATTAGAAAACTGCAGTTTCTCGAGTGATTATTTAAAGAAGTCCCTGGAGTGCAGGTAATTATTTTTGGATGTTTTATGATTTGCTGTTGGAGCTACCTGGCACCGGGCTAAAAAAGTGGTGATTGGTGTGCAATTGTTAATTTTGGACTTTATATATATATATATATATATATATATATATATATGGTAACATAGTACATAGTACATAGTTCATAAGGTTGAAAAAAGACCAAAGTCCATCAAGTTCAACCTATATACATATTGTGTCCCTACTGTTTTGATCCAGAGGAAGGCAAAAAACCCTTATGAAGCAGATGCCAATTGCCCCATACCAGGGGGAAAATTCCTTCCCGACTCCAAATATGGCAATCAGAATAAATCCCTGGATCAACGTTCTGTCCCTATTAATCTAATATCCATAACTTGTAATATTATTGCTTTCAAGAAACACGTCCAGGCTCCTTTTGAACTCTTTTATTGAGTTTACCATCACCACTTCCTCTGGCAGAGAGTTCCATAATCTCACCGCTCTTACTGTAAAGAACCCCCGTCTGTGCTGGTGTAGAAACCTTCTTTCCTCCAGCCGTAGAGGATGTCCCCTTGTTATAGATACAGTCCTGGGTATAAATAGGTCCTGGGAGTGATCTCTGTACTGCCCCCTTATATATTTATACATAGTTATTAAGTCCCCCCTAAGCCGTCTTTTTTCCAAACTAAATAACCCCAATTCTGATAATCTTTCTGGGTACTGTAGTCCTCCCATTCCCCTTATTACTCTGGTTGCCCGTCTTTGAACCCTCTCCAGCTCCACTATATCTTTCTTGTACACTGGTGCCCAGTACTGTACACAGTATTCCATGTGTGGTCTGACTAGTGACTTGTACAGTGGTAGAATTATTTCCTTGTCGTGGGCATCTATGCCCCTTTTGATGCACCCCATGATTTTATTTGCCTTAGCAGCAGCTGCCTGACACTGGTCGCTACAGGTAAATTTACTGTTAACTAAAACTCCTAAGTCCTTTTCCATGTCAGTCGTCCCCAGTGTTTTCCCATTTAATACATATTCCCAGCCTGGATTTTTCTTCCCCATGTGCATAACCTTACATTTATCTGTGTTGAACCTCATCTGCCACATCCCAGCCCAAGCCTCCAACCTATGCAGATCCATTTGTAATCGTGCGCTGTCCTCTATTGTGTTAACCACGTTACAGAGCTTAGTATCGTCTGCAAAGATTGATACTTTACTATGCAATCCCTCTACAAGGTCATTAATAAATATATTAAAAAGAATAGGACCCAAAACTGACCCCTGTGGTACCCCACTAGCAACAGTCACCCACTCAGAGTATGTACCATTAATAACCACCCTCTGTTTCCTACCACTGAGCCAGTTACTTACCCACATACACACATTCTCCCCCAGCCCAAGCATTCTCATTTTATGTACCAGCCTTTTATGTGGCACCGTATCAAATGCTTTGGAAAAATCAAGATATACGACATCCAGCGATTCACCCCGATCCAGTCTTGAGCTCACCTCCTCATAAAAGCTGATCAGGTTAGTTTGACAAGACCGATCCCTTGTAAACCCATGCTGATATGGAGTCATACATTTATTTTCATTGAGATACTCCAAAATAGCATCTCATATATATACCACCACTGTATAAGACCCAAAATGTTTAGACCCAAAATTTTTCTTATACATGGAAGAGATAGAACCTTGCTAAAACACACAAAGAGGTAGCCATATGGAAAAGTGCCTCATTCCCACGGTTAAGTATGGTGTCTCAATGTTTTGGGACTGTTTTGTTAGGACTCTATCAGATATCAACAGATATTAAATGAACACCTGACTGCTTCTGCCAAAAAGCTTAAAATGGGTCATGGTATCTGGCTTCTAGCAGGGCCAAAACATATATTAAAATCAACACAAAAAAGGTTTACTGACCATAAAATCAAGGTCCTACCATAGTCATCCCAGTCCCCTGACTTAACCCCATGTAAAACCTGTGGGGTGAACCGAAGAGGAGAGTCCTCCAGCATCGATATCAAGATTTGAAGGATCTAAAGAGATTCTGAGGAATGGTCTCAGATTCCTTGTCATGCATTCTCAAGCCCCATTAGGCATTGTAGAAGATTTGGAACTGTTATCATTGCAAAGGGAGGTAGCACAAAATATTGACTAAAAGGGTGTCAATATTTGTGGCAAAACATATATTTAACATTTTTTATAGACCTGTGTTGTGTTTGCAGTTGCCTGATATCCAGGAAAACAGAGTATTTTTGTGTATTGTTTGAAGAAAAGCTCAAACGGCTAAACAATAAAGACACATTTTACAGCCTTTTGTGCTCATATTTATCAAGGGTGTCAAGTCCATCAAGTTGGACCCTTACAATTGCCCATATCTGTTCATCCAGAAAAAAGTTGTCAAGCGCCAGAACCAGGATAGATTTTCCCCTGTCACTTCCAGTAGCACAGGAGATGGCTCCACCTATCCGAACAGGGCAGGAAAGATTTAAACCCCCTTACCCACAGTTCTTTCCTGGCCTATTCCGGGTAAGTGCAGTCATTCCCGGTTTGTTGTTTTTTGAGCTTGTGGGACGCTCATTTTCCCCGGTGCTGCTGTCCCGCTTTGAGTAGCGGGGAAGCTCTTTGTCTTTCCCTCGCTCCGATCCGTGGCAGGATCGCTTTGCCGGGGCAAAGATGGGGTTAATCGGCGCAGGGTCTGTGGTGGGACCCCAGCCTGCCTTACCTGTTAGCAGCCTTTGGGCAGGCTTGCTATTTTCTGGACGCCGGGGCTCCTCTTCTCTCTGCCAGCCATTGCGGCAGATCCACTCTGACGCGCTTCCGGCTTTCGTCACAGGCTGCCAGGGGGCATCTGAGGTCAGGGCTTCAGCAGCTGGAAGCAGCTCTCAGATCAGAAGAGATTTTTGCGGTTCTGGTTAAAAATTTTCCCGCACTTCTGGTAAAGTTTTTCTATTTATTTGCTTATACTTCTTTTGGTTTGCAGTTGACTTCTCATGAAGAGTCCTGGCATCCTGGTTTTCTGCTCTGGTGTATTTTTTCCTCTTAGCCCAAGTAAGGTTATGAGTCCATGGGAGTTTCTCTGCTTCTGCTTTATTTTTTATATTTTAACCGTCTCCTGTCCAACACAAGCATTTTGCCTGTAAAAATTGTAAGCCTACTATACCTGAGGCCTCTAGGAAATGTTGTTCATCATGCCTGAAAGCCAGAGAGGTGTCCATTTCTGATTTCAAGGAGTGAATGAAGGCTGAGCTCCAGTCCACTTTTCAGCAGATCCGATCATCGGTTTTGGATTCTCTGCCCTAGCCTAAGACATCCTGCCCTGATCCTCTGCCCGCGTTGCGGTCTTTGGGTCAAGATCCTGGTTCTTCGGGCTCCCTAAAGGACTAATACCTGGAGGAACCCAAATATCCAGAAGAGGGGGAGCTCTCTGAAGAAAGCTTTTATTTCTCCAGTACAAGAGGTGGAGAAGCTCGTTACTGCAGCGAGTGTCGCTCTAGAACTGGAGAAAGAACAGCCAAAGGGGAAAACAGATGTTTTTTCTAGGTTCTTGTATAAACCCCAAGGCTTTTCCAGTCCATGAAGCCTTGAAATCTATTATTACTTACCAGTGGAAGGCTCCTGAAAGAAAGCTAACCATCTCTAAAAGAGTCTCTGAGCTGTGTTCATCTCCCAAAATAGATGCTCCAGTGGCCAGGGCCACTAGAAGATCCACTATTCCGTTGACGGATTCCTCTCATTTTCCGGATCCCGTAAATAGGAAGGCAGAGGGAGCAGCTAAGAGACCTTTTGAAGCTTCAGAAGCTATTTTTAAACCGGGGATTGCGGCGGCTTCAGTAGCCAGGACTAAGCACTTGTGGCTCCAGCAGATTGAGGAAGATATCCTAGGGGGTGCAGGAGAAGAAGAGGTTCTCCGGGGCATTTCAGATGTGAAGAGTGCGGCTGAGTTCTTGTGTGATTCTACTAAGGAATCCATCCGCATGGCTGCTAGGGCTTTTGCCTTATCTGTAGTCTCCAGAAGGGCTCTATAGCTCAAATCCTGGTCAGCAGACTCAGCCTCCTAGTCAGCAGACTCAGCCTTGTCTAAGGTAAAGACAAATAAGTCGATGGGGCCCGATGGGATACACCTCAAGTTAATGGGAGTCGTCCCAGGGGATTGGAAATTAGCGAATGGTGTGCCCATTCACAAAAATGGCAGTAGGGAGGAGTCGGACAACTACAGGCCAGTAAGTCTTACATCTGTGGTGGAGAAATTGTTGTGGAATGGAAACTATGTTAAAGGATTGCATTGTTGAACATCTAAAGTCACACCGGTTTCAAGATCAAAAACATTATGGGTTTACCTCAGTAAGATCATGCCAAACTAATCGTATTGATTTTTTTGATTGGGTGACTAAAGTAATTGATCAAGATGGTTCAGTAGACATTGCATATCTGGATTTCAGTAAGGCATCTGACACTGTCCCACATAGAAGACTTATCAATAAACTGCAATCTCTGAGTTTAGATCCCAATATTGTTCAATGGATTAGGCAGTGGCTGAGTGACAGAAAACAGAGGGTTGTAGTCAATGGCATATATTCACAGCAAGGTCTTGTTCCTAGTGGGGTACCTCAGGGATCCTTATTTGGACCCATTCTCTTTAATATTTGTATTACCGATATTGAAGAAGGTCTTGATGGGTAAGGTTTATCTTTTTGCTGACGACACAAACATTTGCAACAGGGTTGATGTTCCTGGAGGGATATGTCAAATGGCAAATGATTTAGGTAAACTGGAAAATGGTCAGAGATTGTCAGGGCTAGCAGGTCGGATAGGAGCCCAGTTGCAGGGGATACCAGGGGCTCTGTCTGTACCCCTTGATGCATGATGACTGGTAGGTGCATACAGTCAGGCACACAACAGACAGAAAAGCAGGACTGGAATCAAAGAATAAAGGGGATCTGTAGCGGGCACAGGGGAATTGTATCGAGGACAAGGGAACTGTAGCGAGGACAGGGGAGCTGTAGCAAGGGCAGGGCAAACCAAT
The DNA here is from genome assembly GCA_029215755.1 of Spea hammondii. Lineage (NCBI taxonomy): Eukaryota > Metazoa > Chordata > Amphibia > Anura > Pelobatidae > Spea > Spea hammondii. The sequence goes on along the minus strand of JARDYJ010000009.1, from coordinate 25,312,305 downwards.
GTGGCAGGACACACGGCTTGGAAGCCCTAAGGCAGGGCACACTGCTTGGAATCCATTAGGCAGGGCATGCGGCTAGAAAGCCCACAGGCATGGCACATGGCTAGGAAGCCCTCAGACAGGGCACACGACTAGAAAGCCATCAGGCAGGGCACACGGCTTGGAAAGAGCTGGACGGGTAGGTAAGTCTGGGACACGCAAGGGCTGCAGGTAGACATGACAATGTTATAATTATCACATGGTCCAGACTGGCATGATGGAACCCTGACAGAGCTGTGGCAACTGGCATTTAATGTGGATAAATGCAAAGTAATGCATCTAGGGCATAAAAACTAGACTTGTGCATTCGTATTAGGGCGAACATGAAAACGAACACCAAGGGTCATTTTCGTTGTTCATCCGGAATACCGAAGAAACGAGCATGGCGGTGGCAAAATTTACATGAAGAATCTTCATGTTCGTCTTTGTTAGTATCTCCTAACTAATCTCCCTGGTTCCATCAACTTCTAATAAGACAACCATGGAGCGCATATAAATGGGGAGAAAAGAAACAACAATGATGGTGTAGTATGAACACACAATTGAAAAATAAAAAGGGTGTAAGATCCCCTCACAAACACGTTGGATAAAGCAAGCTCATCAGAGGTTCGGTAGAGTATCAGCAGAATTGAATGGCTTCTAAAATCTATAAAAACAAGGAGACCAAAAATGGTGCAATATCGTCACAGAACAAGAATAGGGAGGTCTGGATACACTTACAGTTGGATGAGGCACAACTATACATGAATAGTGTGCAAACACGGGATGCAAACCAGAAATCAGTCCCAAATTCGTTGTTGTAGTGGTAAGGAAACTCTCTCTACGTCTTTCGCCAGTAGCTCCCTGGCTTCTTCAGGAGAAAATATCGAGTAGATTGATGTGTATCATCAGCGAGAATAAATTAATGTGTTCCGTGTCCGTGCCTCAATTTTATACTTATTTACTTCCGGGTTTCGGCCGTGTCGCGTAATTACGCGTCCAATCCGGATCAGGATCTACAAAGCCAATTCATTTTGGACTGTATCAGTTTTATCCTCAAACATAATTTTTTCTGGTTTGAACAAACCTTCTATTTACAGCTCTGTGGTACCGCCATGGGGACCAAATTTGCACCAAGCTATGCCAACCTATATGTGGCAGATTGGGAGGCCAATTCCATCTGGTCCCACAATCCGTTTGGTGCAAATTTGGTCCTCTGCCGGCGCTACATTGACAACATTCTTATAATTTGGAATGGATCGATGGGTTGAATGATTTCTTAAAATTTGTGAACACGAACCATTATAACCTACAGTTTACACCTTCTATTGATAAAATGCAGATTAACTTTCTGGATCTCACACTCTATATACAGGATAATGGAATACAGTCAAAAACATACTTTAAACCCACCGATGGGAATAGCTATATTGATTTCTCCAGCTGCCATCACCCTCAGTGGTTACAGAACATACCAAAAGGGCAATTTGCCCGTATATGTAGAAATTGCACTGAGGACGCAGATTTTTCTACTCAGAGCCAGGCCCTTATGCACAAATTTAAAGAAAGAAAATACACAGATGGGCTATTACAGGATAGCTTTAAAGCCATAAAGGAAAAGAAAAGAGATTTTTTCTTACAAGACAAGAAACATAAATCCGATAGGAAGTTTGATTTTGCTTTCCTGACTAAATATAATGATAGGGCACACGACATCAAAAAAGCCATAGCAAAATGCTGGCCTATTTTAAAGCAGGACAATATTTTAAAAGACCATCTTCCAGCAAAACCTAATGTTATATATAAAAAGTCGGAAAATTTAAAATCAATTTTGGCTTCTAGTGTTTTACCAGAAATAAGAGATTAAAGAGAGCGATAATCCCCTTTTCAAGAAAAACCCTGGTTTCTTCCGATGTGGAAAATGCAAACTGTGTACAACTTGCTAACTGTGTCCGGTGCTCAACATGAGATGCCAGCACCGCAACGGAAACACGGAGAGTGAGGGGCGTCGAGCGGTTGCTGAGAACTTCACGAGCAACCGCTCGGCGCCCCTGCCCGGGACTTAGATTAAAGCATCGTGTTTTTTTTTAACTTTATTTAACAGGAATAATTTTAAATTAAGTTTAAAAAAAACCCGATGTTTTAATTTAAGTCCCGGGCAGGCGCCCCTGCTACCATGGCGCCCTGTGCGGTCGCACACCCCTAAGGCCGGCCCTGAGAATGGGCATCTGCCCCCATACAGTGTATGGCGGACATTGACGCCCTGGAAAGTGGCTACATGGGGCTCCTGATGCAGATCTTGGTTTTGCTAAATATCTCATGTTGAATTATACATTTTGGTTTGATCTGCAAGAATGTAGTATCAGAGATAAAATAAGGGTATCTCTGAGACCTGATTGCACGGATGGGAGGAAGACCTCCATCTAGTTCCCATCAGTCAAAACCAACACCGCTGATACGAGGGAGACCCTACTCCAACTCCTAACAACCTCAGCACACAGCTGCCCTGGAGGAGAGGAATACCCCCATCCAAACCCCAGCAGCCGCAGCAGCAGGCTTTCAACTTTGTTTCTATATTCTTGTTGCCCTACCTTGTATCTGGTCTCCACCTTATGCTGTGCATGACAGAATCAGAGGGTCGTTATGAGTTTCGGTAGCACAATAGGGTACTAGCAAAGACTGAAACCCAAGATTCATTTGGTGGAGTAGTGGATAAGTGATTCACTTGGAATCCACAAGGTTGCTGGTTTGAATCCCTGCGGATTCTGACAGCCCTGCTCTCACTAACACGAAGAACAGCTGAAGTTCTGTGTCGTCCAGTCACCCACAATTTAATACTGGGCTTGCCGTGGCTACAGAGGCATAACCCTCTTATTGATTAGAGTGTCAGACAAATAACGGATTGGAACAAGACTTGTCATACTCATACAAAACTCACCTCCATGGTTATGACCTCTCCTCCTGTGCTGTTGCCTTAAGTCTATTTTGGTGATGTCTTTGACAAGAAGGCAGTTGAGAAGTTACCACCTCATAGGCCTTACTACTATCCTACTACGCCGAGCTACTGTGTACACTAAATTGGATGTCTGTGGGGTTCATAATCTAGTTAGGATTTATTCAGGGAATGAATGGAAGACTGCCTTCAACACTCGGGTGGTCACTGTTAATACACGGTCATGCCCTTCCGCTGTGTAACATCCCAGCAGTCTTCCAGAAGTTTATCAATGACTGCCTGAGGGATTTTGTCCGGCAATTCGTAGTAGTCTATCTGGATGTTATCCTTATATATTCACCTCATCTGTCTACTTACTGTAAGCAAGTTTGTCATGTCCTGGTTTAGTCTTTACACTAAACTAGAGAAATGCTCCCCTCAAGTACACAAGGTGACCTTCCTGGGCTACATCATAACCCCGGAAGGATTTGAAATGCTCCAACGTTTTCTGGGGTTCACCAACTACTTCAGGAGGTTCATCCGTGACTATTTGAATACAGCACTAACAAAGAAAGGGTTTAACACACACTTTGGTCACCGGAAGCTCGTCTGGCTTTCACACACCTCAAGGATACAAGGACAAGTTCACTTTGTTAAAGCCTTGAAAACGAACAAAAATGGTATCCTGTCAGGTTCAAAATTTCTGTTACCATATATCGTGCCCAATCATCAGAGATTAAATCAACGGTTTTGAAATACCTGCTTATCCTGTAAATTGACCCCCATGTCATCAAAGCTATGGGATGTTGTAACATATGTAAGAAAGTTTACACTATAGGTAACAGTATTTCTACTTGTTCATTTTCTTCATTACCTAATAGAAAACCTGCATTGTTACAATATATTGGTTCTCGTCAATGTAGGACCCTTGCATTACATGTAATCGTACATTTACAGGAAGGACCACCACGACTGGAATTCCAGGAGCATAACTGGGCCCCCTTCTGCTTCTCTGCATCCTCTGCATGTAGGCATCCTCTATGTCAAACAAAAGTAGCATGCACACATGCTGCAGGAAATCACAGGGTCATGTGATGGGAAGTCATGTGACCCTGCACATTGTGAGTGGGTATGCAGGTAGAGACTTGCTGTGAAATGGTAAACTGCTCCAGTAACAGATAAAAGCTGTACTGTTTATTACATAGCTAAGGATCAGCAATTTAGCTATGAAATTATTTAATCTCTTTATGCTAAAATGTGATGTGTGTGTAATCATCAGCAGTATCCATGGAACATTTATATGATGACACAGTGAGGGAAATACAACAGCAATCGGGGGAGTTCCCATTGACTGGCACCGGGAAACACCCCCCTTTAAAGGAAAAATGGGCGAGGAGCAGGGCGTGTCAAGACCCCGCTCCCGCCACCCAGAGGATTTGGGTCTTGACCCGGAGAACTGGAGGAGCAGCGCTCACCTGGCAATCTCCGGGTCAAACCCGGAGAGTTCCCAGGTATGGTCATCAGGTTGTCTGATTTTACATCTGCATGACTAAGAGTAGTTAGTGTGGCAAAGTATGGTCTGTATATGTGACCATCTTAAGAGGTTGCAGAGTTTGATGGAGAGTTGAATGATGGTGTGCATTTTATGTGTTTCATAACTAAGAGGTCCCTTTAAATTTTCTTCAAATGCTTATGACCCTTTTCCCATGCTGAACACATCCGTGACACGTGAAGTACTTACCAACCAGTCCGCTGCAGAGCTGGATAAGGTTATTGCTTTTTTTGTTTACTTTTAAAGAATGCAATAATCCATCTACCTGTACCATAAAAAACACAATCCTACAATTGATTTATCAATGGAAAATGGTAGACTAAGACAGATGAGCTATATAATGAAATGATGTTTTAATTGGTTAAATTGACACAAATTGTGCCATTTATATGTTTTATATGTGTAGATTTTTTTATATTTATGTAATATTTAAAAGCACATACAGCCATGAAGTAATCTGATACCTGAAATACCTTATTTGCCCGAATATAGGGCGCTCTTTTTTCCCCCACTTTAAAGACTTAAAGTGGGGGGGAAAAAGAGCGCCCTATAATCGGGGTTTAGCGCAGGAATGCGCAATTCGTATTGACTGATGAGCTGCAGGAGACCTGAATCCTACTCTCCGGCGGCCGTGGATGTCTACGCGATGCACTGAGACAGCCTCCCCTGCCAGCACTTGCCACGGGGGGAGTGTCGGCATGGGAGATTGTCTAAGTGTAAAGAACCTCTGCTGCCGGCATGTCTGCTTGCCGGGATTTCCCAAGGGGCACCCACGGGGGTGCTGGCAAGGGAGATTGTTAAAGCACATCGAGCAGACGTGCCGGCAGCGGAGGTTGTTTACACTCGCATCGCCGCAGCCGATGAACGTCTACGCGTATCGTGCTGATGTCCCCCGCCGGCCCCACTAGACACCCGGGAGTCTGCATTGGTAAATCGAGGGGAGGGGGGGCATATCTAGGGGGCAGAGTGGCAGCATATCTTGGGGGGGACAGATTGGCAGCATATCTCGGGGGGGCAGCATATCTCGAGGGGCAGAGTGGCAGCATATCTATTCCACTAAGTTTTTTTTTTCAAGAATCTACATTTTTCTTTAAAAAAGCACCTTACTTTTAGGGTGCGGCCTGTAATCGGGTGGGGCCTATAATCGAGCCAATACGGTACATTATAATTGTGAAGGAATCACATGTCCTCCTAATTCAGCCCCAGACATGAACATGATTTAAAAAATGTAAAATTAAAAATGTGGCATTGTAATTCGGGTACTTAAAAAGGAATAAAAGCCCTGAAATGCAAAAAACTGGCAAAATATTTAAAGAGGACATTTGTAAACTTGGTGATAGGTTTAATGCTGAGTTGTGTTAATAGTGTGATCCATTAAAAAGCCATTGTTTCAATAGTAAATTTGATCTTTACCTGTTTATTTGCAAATGACTCTTCATCATCCCGTGAAAGGATAATCAGTGATTGAGATTTTCCTTCTCTTGAGTATCTTGGTTTGATTCTCCTTGCAGCATCTGGGGTCCATGTAGAGTCAACAACAGACCTTATCTCTGGAGATGTGACATCTTTGTCTGCATCCTGCCACTCTGCTGTCTCTCCACTCTTGCATAGGGGCCTTAATACATTTGCTGAACTCTGTTTGCTGCCTTTTGCAACTACCAGGTTTTGTTCTTTTTCAAACTTTGCGCTTTTGGCGGATCTTGGCTTTCTAAGTGCAAAAAACTCTCCTATCTTCTTTTTGAAGTTTCTTGATCCTGATGGTGAAAGTGTGACGGTTCCCGAAGAAACATGGAGTGGAGACTGGCTGTGAAAATGTGAAATGTTTAATTAACGGCAATATATATATGGATTGTTTGGCATACTAAATAATACAGCTGGAAATGCATTATCATTACGGCTACTAAGTAAGTGCTGGGAAGCTATGAACAATATGCTGTACAATATGGAAGCACCAGGAAGAAGCCGTCTGGACAAACACGTAGTGTGAACGTGCGAGCTGACACTACTGGAGGAGGTACTGGCTGTACCACTGTGTCTGCAGTTATATAAAACATGGACTTGGGAGATCCCATGGAGTTCTCCACAGACTCAGCTCACCTTAAACACAATTTATACTGTAAGATTCTACTTTTCTGTTACTATTTCTTTCTTTTAATTTTTATTTTTGTTATTTTGTTACATACAAACAAATTAAACATTAAATAGACAATAGACATTACAACAAAGATAAAGAAAAATAACAATTATAAGGTCAAAATATCGTCCTAAAGTGTAAGTTGTATAATACACCATAGGATGTCTAGAAAGAGAAAAAAAAAAAATAAAAAAAAAAATATTATATTACTCCTATATTATTTAATTTAATAATCCAGTCCTCATATATAGTTGTTTTTCTTTTCTGTTGTGGACTACTCCATTGCAAGCCTTTCTCCATCTGTAGTTGAAATAACACTTGATTTCTCAATTGTAGATATAAGAATGGTTTGCTTTCTTTCCAATTTCTTGCTATCACTACTTTCGTAGCTGCCAGTATATGAATAGTTATTATTTTTGTTTCTAATGATAATTCAAATGGAAATATATGAAGCAGAGCCATTTCTAAAGTTTTATTAATCTTAATATTACCTATTTTTTCTAAGAGCTCAAAGGCATGCCTCCAAAGAGACCTTACTTTTATACACGTCCACCATATATGTTTACAATCTCCCCGTTCCTGATTACAACGCCAGCATCTGTCTGAAGAACTTGGGAACATAGATTTTATTTTTGTCGGAGTTAGATACCATTGATTAATTAATTTAAAGTAATTCTCTCTAATTGTTATGGAATGAATTAATTTATAAGTATTATTTATTGCTTTATACCAATCTGTTTCTGTAATTTGTTTCGTTGTATCTCTATTCCATTTTGTTATAATTGGTGTTATTGGACTCTCATCCATTTTATTGATTATTTCAAATGATTTAGACAGTGCTTTTTTTATTTCTTGTTTATTAAATACATTTTGAAGTTTACAATGAAGTTCCTCATCCTCTTTATATCTAGCTTGTAATATAAAAGATTTTATTCTCAGATAAGTGAATATTTCTGAACTAGGTATATTAAACTCCCTATGTATTTGATCAAAAGATTTTATGTTATCTTTAAACAAAATTTCTTTTAATTCTTCAATTCCCGCATTTTTCCAAATACTTACATTTATATTAGAGATAATAAGTTCTATGGTATCCAGTTTCGTATTGTCTAGAACCTTATTAATTAGATTCAATTTTTTCTTAATCTTTTTCCATTCTTGCAGAGTATCTTTTATTATAGCATTGTTTATATATTTTGCCTCTAATTTTATCTGATATTGCCACATACTTGTGGATAAGTTAATCTTAACCATAGATCTTTCTATTTGAAACCATGGTTGGTTAGGATTTTTTCGACATTGTAAATTATATATGTGAAGTAGCATACATGCATCGTATGCACTTTTGGCTCTAGGATAATTCAATCCACCTCTATTTATTTTTCTTGCCAAATTTTTTGTACTAATTCTAATTTTTCTTCCATTATTAATAAATGTATTAAAACTAACCCGGGGAATTATAGGCCTGTTAGTTTAACTTCTGTTGTGTGTAAACTGTTTGAGGGTTTCCTAAGAGATGCTATTTTGGAGTATCTCAATGAAAATAAATGTATGACTCCATATCAGCATGGGTTTACAAGGGATCGGTCCTGTCAAACTAACCTGATCAGCTTTTATGAGGAGGTGAGCTCAAGACTGGATCGGGGTGAATCGCTGGATGTCGTATATCTTGATTTTTCCAAAGCATTTGATACGGTGCCACATAAAAGGCTGGTACATAAAATGAGAATGCTTGGGCTGGGGGAGAATGTGTGTATGTGGGTAAGTAACTGGCTCAGTGATAGGAAACAGAGGGTGGTTATTAATGGTACATACTCTGAGTGGGTGACTGTTGCTAGTGGGGTACCACAGGGGTCAGTTTTGGGTCCTATTCTTTTTAATATATTTATTAATGACCTTGTAGAGGGATTGCATAGTAAAGTATCAATCTTTGCAGACGATACTAAGCTCTGTAACGTGGTTAACACAATAGAGGACAGCGCACGATTACAAATGGATCTGCATAGGTTGGAGGCTTGGGCTGGGATGTGGCAGATGAGGTTCAACACAGATAAATGTAAGGTTATGCACATGGGGAAGAAAAATCCAGTCTGGGAATATGTATTAAATGGGAAAACACTGGGGACGACTGAGATGGAAGAGGACTTAGGAGTTTTAGTTAACAGTAAATTTACCTGTAGCGACCAGTGTCAGGCAGCTGCTGCTAAGGCAAATAAAATCATAGGGTGCATCAAAAGGGGCATAGATGCCCACGACAAGGAAATAATTCTACCACTGTACAAGTCACTAGTCAGACCACACATGGAATACTGTGTACAGTACTGGGCACCAGTGTACAAGAAAGATATAGTGGAGCTGGAGAGGGTTCAAAGACGGGCAACCAGAGTAATAAGGGGAATGGGAGGACTACAGTACCCAGAAAGATTATCAGAATTGGGGTTATTTAGTTTGGAAAAAAGACGGCTTAGGGGGGACTTAATAACTATGTATAAATATATAAGGGGGCAGTACAGAGATCACTCCCAGGACCTATTTATACCCAGGACTGTATCTATAACAAGGGGACATCCTCTACGGCTGGAGGAAAGAAGGTTTCTACACCAGCACAGACGGGGGTTCTTTACAGTAAGAGCGGTGAGATTATGGAACTCTCTGCCAGAGGAAGTGGTGATGGTAAACTCAATAAAAGAGTTCAAAAGGAGCCTGGACGTGTTTCTTGAAAGCAATAATATTACAAGTTATGGATATTAGATTAATAGGGACAGAACGTTGATCCAGGGATTTATTCTGATTGCCATATTTGGAGTCGGGAAGGAATTTTCCCCCTGGTATGGGGCAATTGGCATCTGCTTCATAAGGGTTTTTTGCCTTCCTCTGGATCAACACAGTAGGGACACAATATGTATATAGGTTGAACTTGATGGACTTTGGTCTTTTTTCAACCTTATGAACTATGTTACTATGTTACTATGTTACTATGTAGTTGGTAGCATGGAAATCCAGGAGCTTGGTATTTTTAATGGGATATGTCTAAAAAAATAAATCCACTTTGGGAAGATATATGCGTTAATCACATTTATTCTACCTATCCAAGATAGTTCTGTGTTTCGCCATTCTTTCAAAAGGTAATTTGTTTCTTTTAATAGAGGCAAAAAATTCCGTTCAATTATATCTTCTACTTTTGATGTTATTTTTAGCCCCAAATAATTAAGATCTTGCTGTTTCCAACTAAATTTAAATTCTTGTTGTATTATTTGTTTAGAATGAAATGGTATGTTTATTGGAAGAATTTCCGATTTTTCTATATTCAACTTATAATTTCAAATATTTGAATATTTCTTAATCGTTTCCATCAGGGCCCTGATCGATTTCTCAGGTTCTTCTATAGTTATCAGAATGTCATCTGCATATAAGCATATTTTAAGTTCTTCCTGTAGGAAATGAAAGCCTTTTATCTCATCATTTTTACGTATGGAGATTGCTAAGATCTCCATGGTCATTATGTATAGTAGAGGGGAGAGGGGACAGCCCTGTCGAGTTCCATTTGCCAAGTGGAACCAATCTGCTTTAATATTTTGGCCAATTGTCCTCGCCGTAGAATTTAAGTATAAAGATTTAATTGCTGAGGTAAATAAGCCATCAATTCCGAAAGCCCTAATAGCATAAAACATAAAATCCCAATTCACCCGGTCAAAGGCTTTCTCGGCGTCTAACGCCAAAAGACAGAGTGATTTTTTTTGTATATTTGTTATATCAAGTATATCAATAATTCTCCTAAAATTATTGTATGTTTGTCTATCCGGAATAAAGCCTATTTGATCTAAATGAATTATCTCCGATATTACTTGCTTCAACCGATTTGCTAATGTTGTCGCGTAAATTTTAATATCCTCATTAATAAGAGAAATGGGTCTATAGTTCCTTATTTCTTCAGAGTTTTTCTTAGGTTTAAGGATTGGTAATATATTTGCCCTTAAAAGCTCTTCCGGAGCTTCTCCCTTCCTACTTATTTCATTAAACAATTCTGTTAAAGCTTTAGTTATATTCTTTTTAAATATTTTATAGAATTCTCCACAGAACCCATCAGGACCTGGACTTTTCTGATTTTTAAGATTTTCAATTGCCTTTATTACTTCTTTTTCCTCAATTGGTCTATTTAATTCTTTTAATTATTCTATAGATATTTTAGGAATAGATAAATCAGAAAAAAAAATTTAATTTCTTCTGGGCGTATATCGTTTTTTAAATTATAAAGAGATGCATAATATTGATTAAATATACTCCCGATTCCTTCTGGAGTCATATATACCTTATTATTTTCCACTATTTTATATATTCGATCTTTTGCTTGTTTTTTTTTAAGTCTATCAGTTAATATTTTATCGACTCTTATTTTTGTGATACCAATACTGTTTCAATCTTTCTAAATTTTTATTTATTTTGTCTATTTCTAATTCATTTATTCTTTTTTTAATTAAAGTTATTTTATTGGATCTAATTTTGGTTGGGGATTTTTTATTTATCATATCTATTTCATATAAATTTATATATAGTGTGGAAAGGTCCGAGCCTCTTTTTCTGTTTTCTAAGCTACCTAATTTAATCAAATGACCTCTTATTACGCTCTTATAGGCGCACCACAATGTAGACCGAGATACGTTTTCATTATCATTTTCTTGAAAATATAGATTAGAATTAATTTCTAAGTTTTCTAAATGTGTTTTTTGTTTCAGTAAATTAAGGTTCAGTCTCCATTCCCTATGTGTGTTTTGATTAATTTTTGAATAGGTTTCCCAGATATTAGCGTTATGATCGGACCATGTTATATTTTTAATTAACACTTTCTTAACTCGATCTACTAAAAGTTTATTTCCCATAATTAGGTCTATTCTTGCATATGACACATGCGGGGCTGAAAAGTGTGTATATTCCTTAACACGGGGATTAAAAACTCTCCAAATATCAAAAAGTTTGTTTTTTTTAGTTTTGTCAGTAATCTGGCAGATCTAATTATTTCTTTCCCAGGTGATTCACCTCTTTTTAACATCTTATCCATTGTAATATCTGGTATACAATTGAAGTCTCCCGCCATTATCAATCTTCCCTTAGCAAGTCGTTCAGCCCTGTTAAATAAATTTTCTATAAACTTTACTGAATTAATATTTGGTGCATATAGGTTAACTATAGTATATATTTCGTTTTGTATTTTACAAATTACTATTATAAATCTGGCTTCTGGATCCGTTTCTTGATATAATATATCAACTTTTGTTCTATTACTAAATATCATGGCTACTCCTCTTTTTTTTTCCCCTGACATTGAGGAAGATAGAACTTTAGTTATATATTTATTCTTAATTTGATTATCTTTTGAATTGAGCCAATGAGTCTCTTGAAGTAAACAAATATCTATTTTTTCTTTTTTTAATAGATTAACTAGTGTAAATCGCTTTTGAGGACTGTTTAATCCTTGTATGTTTAATGATAAAAAACGTACCATCTAACTTTAAATCTTATTTTCAACATCATATATACCCGGCTAAGGCAGAGAAAATTATTAATCACAATCCACATATAAAGAAAAAAAAAAAGAGTAAGACTTACATATATATAAAAAAGTAAAACATAGTATCCATATACATATAATGTAATAAGAAAGATTGTTTAAACAAAAAAAGACATACAATATGCAGTACTGCTCCTTTACTTCGTGCCGTACATACATAAGATTAATCCAATAGGTCCTTCCCTTTATCCTGGACCTCATGACACTGAACCACTTAGGAATCAGTTCCATCTGTGGTTATCAATACTAGGGGTTTATAAATCAAGTTCGCGGGCAAGCGAAAGAAAAAAAAAAAAAAAAAAAAAAGAGAAATACCCTCTTGTCTTTCCTTTTCCCCTTTCTTTTCATTGTTATCTATATACAATTGCTACTTATTGCGTCATTTTTATCATAAATTTTAAATTCCATTTCTATAAACAGAAAAAGAAACAAGGGGAAGGAAACTTCCTTCTTCTCCTTCCCTTTCCCCCCCTCTTTTCATTATTATCGGTATGCAATTATTACCTATAACGGCGATTATATCACAAATTGTAAATTCCATTTCTATATACATTCTTATCTATATAAGAAGATAAGAGGGAGGAAAAAAGAAAAAAAAAAGAAAAAATAAAATAAATAAATAAATAAATAATAATAAGTATAATTTCCAAGCAAATATAAAAAATTGACATTCCTACCTAAGCCTTGTGTCATTCTTAGCGATGGTGTAAATATTAGTGAGAGTCATACCAATCCATTAGTGTGTGAAATTCTTACAAGAAGAAAAAAAAAACAAAAAAAAACGTATAATGAAATTGTAAGTGAAAGAATCTAATCTCCTATATAGGAGAATATATAGTTTGTGTAACGTGTTACGTGTAAATATAAGTGAAAATTTTTATCCCTATTAAAAGGGGTGAGAGAAGAGAAACCAGGAAAACTACATCCTTTTAGTCCGTGGAGGTGTAAGGTTCTTTAAGGACTAAAGTCCTGTGTACTAAAAGAAGAAAAGAAAAAAAAAAAAAGAGAAAAAAGAAAAAAAGAAATAATAAAGTGACTAAATAAATTATTATATATGTAAGTGAGAGTCTAATCTCCTATATAAAAGAATGTGTCGTATTGTAACATATTATGTGTACGTGTAAGTGTTAATTTGTGTCCCTAATTGATAAAGTAAAAAAGGAAGAAAAAAAAAAAAAAAAAAAAGCGAGGCACTCTCATTTCATATTGATTTAGTTAATTTAGTTATCAATTTCCTTTAGATGTCCACCATTCTTGGGCCTTTTTACTTGTATCAAATTGATATGATTGTCCTTCATAAAGTACCATTAATTTCGAGGTATATCCCCATTTACCATTTATATCGCACATTATTTTCTCTTAGACTCTTAGTAATGTCCTTATATGAGGTTCTTTGTTGACGAGTTTTTAAAGATAGGTCTTGAAAGAAAATCATGTTTTTAAATCTTTCTTCTTTTGGATTATATAATCTTGATAAGTAAAGGATTTTCTGACGAATCCGGAATGATGATAATTGAACAATTACATCTCTAGGAGTTTCAGTGGTTATAGATTTCGGTTTTGTTATCCTATGTGCTTTTTCTATTTAATTTTCATTTTGAACTTCTGTTATGCCCATATCTTGAAATAGCATAGTTAGAATCGGAATTAAATCTTTCCGAGTAATCTTTTCTGGCAAGCCTCTAATTCTAATGTTTTTATTTCGACTTCTGTCTTCCAAGTCTGCTAATTTAGCTTCCAGTGTGATTATTCTGTTTTCTAGTAGTAGTTGATTTTCTCTGATAGTATCTTGCTGATGCTTAATCTGTTCACAATTTTGTTCTACCGTTTTAAGGCGTTCACCAATATTATTAATATCGCTTTTGATGTCCATGAAGTATATTTTTAGTTCTTGTTTTATTTGAATTGTTGTTCTGCACATTCATGTATGCATTGCTGCATATTTTCTTGAGTGAGTATATCACCTTGTCTAATATTTTTGCTCATAGTTTGTTTAAGTAATAATTCTGTAGTCTCTTCAACACTCTCTTCAGTTATATTCGCAGTTACTTGTTCTGTATCTGTATCTTCTAAGGTCTGATCTAATGTTTTCTTTTTTTGTGGGATAGGAGAGAACATTGCCACCATTTTTTTTTCTTTTTTATTATCTTGATCATTTTTTCTATCCTTTCTTTTCTCTTCTGTCCCTCTTCTTTGCAACATTTTATCCCCTCAGATTATTGTAGGATATTAATATATATGTCTATTTAAGTATTGTTAGAGTGAATTTGTTATCCAAATATATATCTTTATATCAATATATTCAGTATATCCAAAAAAAAAAATAAAAAAAATTATGTTGACTCACAGCGTTATTCTTTTAGAATGTTTTTTTCATCCTCTTAAATTCAGTGGGTATCTTTATGCCACGGCATCCTTCAGTTTTAAACCGTTCAAACCGAGACCCCTCGCCACACCACTCCACGGTGAGCGTTCCACCTTTGCCTTTATTTCTCTTTTTTTTTTCTTTCCGTTTATTCTTTCCCTCTTAGATGTTAAAAGGAGGGAATTGAGCGGTGTACGTAGGGCAAAAAATCTCTTTTCTGGCACCGAGAGCAGAAGATTCTTTCTGGCACCGAAGACGTGCCGATATTTTCGTTCAAATTCCCGGGCAGAGTTTTCCTTCGTCCGTGGCTGAATCGAGGTGAGTGCCAGCTCGCTCGTTTGCTCGCGAACTCAAACGCTCCGCCCCTCTAGCGTCCTACGTCCTCACGCATTCCCCCGCCTTTTTTTTTCAGAGACTACACTCTGTCTGTCTATGTCCAGCTTTTTTGTCAAATTCTGAAAATCAATCTTCGTAGTAGCAAAGATATTAGAGGTTAAAAATGACCAGTCCTTCCCTTCATGTTGTAGCTCCTCTGGACATGGTGCTTTTTGCTCCGAAACAGCAGACGATTCCTCCTCCGCCGGGATACCGGATCGCACCGAGGCGTGGTGTAACTTCTGTCGAGATTCTGTTACTATTTCATAAAGTTTATCGCCTTAACATGTGTCTCATCCCCTTCATTTTCTCCTGAGATCCAATTCGTAACCCCTTCCTGGAGGGTCAATTTTCTACTGTAGAATCAGCTTTAGGGGTTGTCTGTGCTTATCAATTTGAGCAGAAACTGCTCTATTAAGGTAAGGGGCCATTCTGGCAGCTATATTTACTAACATACTTCATTTTATTCCTAAAAATTGCTACAGTATAAGCTGCTTTATTTTATTTCATTTTCATCTCCCTGCTTGAGAGTCTGAAAACCAGAAAAGTATCATATTCTATTTTTTCATTTTAGATGCACCACTTATTTTCTTTATTTATTTTTATATTATTTTTTTCAGAACAAGAAGGACTTTCTTCAGATTTTTTATCATATGATTTTCTATAAAAATTAATTAATATGTTGAGCAATTGAAAAAACATGTTCACAGTTTATTTTAATTTTTTTTTTTACTTTTTTAAATATTTTAATCTACAAAAGCTAATAAAAAAAACGCTAAAAAGATTCTAAATAGAAGTACAAGTGTTTTGCTATTTCAATTTGTGAAAGACAGGTCTTGTCAAACCAACCTATTAGCATTCTATGAAGAAATATAGATATGGGTGTGGCAGTAGATGTGATTTATCTGGACTTTGCGAAGGCATTTGATACGGTTCCACATAAAAGTCTACTCTACAAATTAACAGAAATAGGCTAAGGGGCAAATGTCTGTATTTGGATTGGAAATTGATAACAGATAGAATGCATAGAGTTGTTGTGAATGGATGTTTCTCAGACTGTACGCAGGTATTAAATGGAGTGCCTCAGGGGTCTGTCCAGTGTGCAATGCCAGCAAGCAGCTGCAAGTGCCAATGAGGTCTTGGCATGCATAAAAAAAGAGGTATTGATTCACGGGAGGAGGATATCATCTTGCCTCTTTACAGGTCAATCGTAAGACCTCACCTTTATGCGTTACAATTCTGGGTACCGGTTCTTAAAAAGGACATTATGGAACTAGAAAAAGTGCAAAGGAGGGCTACAAAGTTAATAAGGGGATTGGGAGATACTAGTTATGAAGAGAGACTAGTTAAAATTAAAATTATATACACTGGAAAAATGGGGTCTTAGAAGAGATATGATATTATATAAATATATGCAGGGCCAATATAAAGAGCTCTTCGGTGACCTGTTCATTAACAGAAATGTACAAAGAACAAGAGGTCACCCTCTGAGACTAGAAGAGCAGAAATTTCATAGACGATAAAGGAAGGGATTCCTTACAGTAAGGCAATAAAGGTATGGAATTCACTTCCTAAGGAGGTGGTGTTATCAAATACATTAGATATTTTTTTAGAAAGGCATGACATACATGGCTATAAATAGAATTAATATTTTAGAGCTTCTTGATCCAAGAAGAAATCCGATTTCCTTTGGAGTCAAGAAGGAATATTTTCCCCTGATGGCAGAATTCGAAGTAGCTTAATTAGGGGTTTTTGCCTTCTTTTGGATCAAGAGTAGGAAGGTTAGTTAGAAGGGTTGAACTTGATGGACTTAGGTCTTTTTTCAACTTTATGTACTATGTAACTGTCACAGAGCTGGCCAGTCTGACCGACTACCTCTGCTGACTTGTGCTCCCTTAGCCTGGGACAACACTCTTTCCCTGGTTTCACAGTCACTAGCCGACACTCAGTGTAGGGTATTTCTCACACACAGGGCTGGATATATCCAACAAAACACACATTGACATAATCAAGATATTGGGACACAAACCGCCCCCTTAATCTGCCTCCCAGAGACAACCGGGGCAAGATTAAGGTGAGGAACCCGATACACAGCACACAGGAGCAACCAACTAGGTACAGTGAAGTCCGAAATCAAGCCAAAGGGTCAGGATTGGAGACAGCAACGTAATCGTTTAATCAAGCCAGAGGGTCCGGATTGGAGACAGCAGCGTAATCGGTAACAAAAGCCAGAGGGTCAGGATTGGAGACAGCAGCGTAATCAGTAACAAAAGCCAGAGGGTCAATAACAGGAATCAGGAAGAACAACCAGGAATAGCTCTCTACGGCACAATAACTGTGCACTGAATGATTCTCAGTGCTCATTTTTAAATCTACCACCAGGGGTCGCCCTGCCCCCATGCGTGGTGATGATGGTGCGCGTTCCCCGCTTTCTCCATTTAGGAGTGAATAAGGAGAGGTGGGGGCGCGCGTGCTCTCTGGGACTGGCATCATGGCAGGAGTGGTGATGGCGGTGAGAGCAGCGTCGTGGGAGCTGGTATCCACAGTCAGCGGTTATTCCAGTGAGTTACTGCGCTGGGGGTTTCTCTGTGGACCCTGACATAAAGGGACAATACAATAGGGTAACCTCCACTATCTATGACTGCCAGAAATCAGTTCCAGGCATGGCCAGGGTAAATGTCTGTAGTAGTGGAACTGGGAGTGTGGGGGGGGGACTGACTTATACAATATTAAACTAAAACAATGGCGGTCACTCCCTGGTTGCAGATCCTGGCTGTCTGCCGAAGATAACCCCCACAGCAAGTGATGAGATGATACTGCTCGGGGTAGCCACAGAAGTCTTTACAAAGTCAGGACCCATTGTCAATAGGGAGGAGGTTGGTTGGCATCTTTGTGATTTCCTTTATTGGCCGTCACAAACGGTTGCCATCTTGCAGTTTGAAATACATATGCCAACCCGCTCTCTTTCTCTGTTCTTTTGCTGTATTTTTGTTTGTTTTGGTTCGGGTCAGGCAGCAGTGCAATTCACTGCTCCTGCCTATTACTGACTAGGTTTAGGTGTTCCTTTTTCGGTTAAAGCTTTCTTGATGTGTTGTTTGTGTTATTTACATAAATTAGATAAGTTTAATAAATAATTAATTAAAATATTAATAATAAGTAATAATTAAAAAAAAAATCATTACATTAAATTGAATATATTGATGCTTATTTTCTATTAATAAAAAATAAGAAAAACAACATAGTATATATATATATATATATATTGTGACAAACCCTGTAGCATGAGGGCCATACATGTCACATTTAGGGGTCCTAAGCACAGTCCTTGAGAATTGTCGAAAATTCCTCCAGTTCAGGTGGAAGTCTCAGTTATGGCAATTCACTTGCCTTCTGTTTGGGTTTAGTTCAGCCCAGTGGTGTAACCTGTCATGGCCTTTTTCAGGGAGTTAGGCATTCGTTTAATCATCTATTTGGAGGATATCCTACTTATGTCCCAGGACCCGCGACTCTTACGGTCACAAACAAACTTCATCATCAGTTATATCGAACGCTTGGGCTTTGTGATCAATCAACAGAAGTCTGCTTTGACTCCCTCCCAGGTAGTTCATATTCTAGGCTTCGAGGGGGATTCCGTCTTGTCAGTCTTACGACTCCCTCAGCTCAAGATCAACAACATAAAGAAGGAGCTGGGTCAGGCCCTGAAATTACAAAAGGTGTCTCTTCAGACTCTAGCCCTCTTCATGGGCCTCTTATCAGCATCCATTCAGGCCATATTCCCGGGACCACTCAGTTATCGTGCTCTCCAGAGATTGAAAACCCAACATCTGCACCTGTACCCATCATACGATGAGATGATCACGATGCCGTCAGAAGCCACATTCGAACTTCGTATGGAGGCTTGGAATGGCAGAACAATTTTTGGGTACCAACTGGATCTGATCTTGGAATCGGATGCCAGTCTCTCAGCTTGGGGAGCGGTCTCAGAAGGGACGGTGAAGGGGCGGTTGATGGTCTCAGCAGAAATGCCTGTTGCACATCAATTGTTTCAAATTGATCACAGGGACGTTTGCGATAAAGTTTGGCGAAAGGATTGTTCCAATTGTTCTCTTCTTCTCAGATGGACCACTTCTTAGCTGTCCTCTACGTAAACAAACTGGGGGGTTTGCGGTCCAAGATCTTGACCGAATTGACCAAGGATCTGTATCAGTTTTGCGTGGAACGAAACATCTAAATTCAAGCAGAATACCTTCCAGGGACAGACTTATTGGATATACTTTGTCCTGTCCATTCGGTTTGGCCAAATATTGGGAGCTTTTTACATTTGGAGATTAATTTAATTGTCATTCACCCTCATTTACTCTATCATGCTCTCTCACACTCTTATTATTTCAGAATGTCTTCCTACCTCCTCCACTGACCCCTTCCATGTCCCTGGAGCTTCTTCTCTTGCATCATCCTTATCTTCTTGTTCTTCTGTCTTCTTTCTTCGTCCACTTCTTCGCAGACATGACCTCTTGCGAACTTCCACCCTTTTGTCCGAAGAGAGAGTGTGAATGAGAAAGCAAGTGAAAATTTGGAGCTCTTTCCTTCATTTTCGTTTGCTTCATTGGTGTCTCTTTTTTCTGGATTTGTACGAAAATTTTGAAAAAAATTGCAATTCTTTCGAATACGAATGCACAAGTCTAACATCTAGTAAAAGTTTTTGGGGTCTGTATTAAGATATTTTATTATCTTTTCACTTTGCAAGCTGGATTATGTATAAAACACTGTTCTTTAGCAAAGAGCAGCTTTAGGTTAGAATATAATTAGAATGTTTTCATTTTATGTAAATTAGGTCAATTTAGAATTAAAATATTATAAGAAATTCTTAATGCAAATGTGCCTTATGTTTTATTTTAATTGATATATATATATATATATCCTTTTTGCACATTTAAATTCACAAATTGTACAACACTTTTTATGTGTTTTTTTAATCTCTCATAAATTAGCTGTCAGCATGCTACCAATTTTTTATGTGGCAAGCGGCCATTTTGGCTGGTGTTCTGTGTAATGTTACATTTTTGTTAACTGTTAGGTTTCCCACAGGGATTGGGTAATAGTTTTTTTGTTTTTTTACTATCAGAGAGGCTATTGATCAGTTTCTGACTATTGCCGTCACATGTAACTTTAAATGCAGGACTTTACTTTAACCTAAATCTTCTGTGCATCGTTAAAGAGTAGGCCTATATCTACAAGTAGGCGGCATGGCTAAAGGTGACAACATGGAGGAAACCCTGAAGTGCCATCACTTTGAGACACATGGCTGGCTCCAATGGTCCACTTGTCAACCACATACATGGCTGGCATTCAAAGGGTGAATATGAAAGCTTAATGGGTTACACATTTTTAAATGAAGATTAAGAATGGCATCTGAATAGATTTAATTGACTATGACAGTAATCTGTACCATTAAATAAAGATTAACTGCCACCCACCTTTATTCCATATAAAAAGAAGTGGAAGGAAACTGTTAGTTGAAGAATCAGCATTTTATTAAAATATGTAACCCCTATGTAAACTTTAGCAGTATAAATCAAACGGTAATGGATAAAGTGATACTTACTGATATTCTTGGATGATTTTCTTTGAGAAGAATTCATCTATTCCCTCGTCCACTTTAGGGCATACTTCAGTTTGAATTTTATCTGCACTTTCACTATATGAAGACAGTCCCTGAAACATGAATTTTAAGACATTTTGCTATTCACTTTTATTATAAATAATTTCAAAAAAATAATATTAAAATATACTTTCACCACCCCCTTCAATGCTCCCCTGTTACATAAAAAATACACAAATATGCTGGGCTGAATAATTATTGGAATCAAAATGTTTTTGTGGGGATAATTTGAAATTGGGGTGTGATGGTATCAGGCTTATAGCACCCTTTTGGGGATATTAGTCACTGACCCTTTACTGTTGCTGTGTCTATTCTTAAGAGTCCTGCTGCTCTGTAGGTCCTGAAGTAGCACTGTAACTTTAGATATTTTGCAAATAATGAAAACCCAAGCAAAACCTAGCTGAGAATTATTTAACCCCTTGATGACAATTGCCGGTCCGGGCACGTCACGGAAAAACATGCCGTTAACGACAAAAGACGTGCCAGGACCGTCATTTGTTAAAACGGGTAAAAAAAATCGATCCGCGATCGATTTTTTTACCCAAACGGCGTTGCTGTAATGCCTCGACCTCGAGGCATTCAGCAACGCCATGATCAGAATCAGGGGCCATGTCTGGCCCCTCCCCGGGGCGTCAACATCCGCCATACAATGTATGGCGGCGGACGCCCGTTTTAAAAGCGTTTAGGAGGCGATCAACGATCACCTCCTGAAACTTAAATGGTGTCGCTGGAATGCCTCGATCAGGAGGCATCCAGCGACACCAAACACTTACCACTTGATGGACTGTGACCGCTCCGGAGAGCGGTCACAGCCGCAGCTGCCGGTGATCTTCGCCATCAGCGATGGCGGCGGCCCGGGAAAAAAAATAATAAAGATGAAAAGGTTCGCTAGACGGTCTCCTGACCCTCTAGAGAACTCTGGCTCCACTTGCAGGTTGATTACAGGTACTGCATTCAACCATGCAAGTCAATGGAGCCCAGCTTTCTAATCACAGTGTGATTAGAAAAAATAAATTAAAAAGAAAATAAAATTAATAATAATTAGAAAAAAAATAGTAAAAAAACAGTAAAATGTAAAAATAATTTCCCTCTGATGTCACTATCAGGGGAACCTTCAAGTTGAAAAAAAATGTTTTAAAAAAGGCAAAAAAAAATATATATATAAAAAATATATTTTTGTGAGCAAGTCCTAAAATTAGCACATTAGCTTAAAACAATTCTCGCATGGAAAGAGTTAAAATACTGGCATATTAAATGCCCATGGGGTGTCTACTTTTAAAAAATGTATGATTTGATGGGGTAAATTGAATTGGCCGGATTCAACAATGTCCCAATTAACACGGGGGGGAAGGATGGCCACACATCTAATTTCCAATTAGAAAAATGCACACGAACCAAATGTGGCCTTTTAGTTCCCCCCAAAAATGACAAACCCATGCATGTGGGGTATCACTGTACTCAGGAGATGTTGCTGAACACATATTGGGGTGTCGTGTGGCATATACCAGGAGCTGTAAATTCATACATAAAGTAGGTGTGTGTGGGAAAAATACACACACAAAAATACTACTGCAAACTTTGAAAAAATGCTGGTGGTAAAATGTGTGCATGCAAAGAGTTAAAATACCAGCATTTAAAATACCCTGGGGTGTCTAGTTTTCAAAAATATATGGTTTTGTTGGGCACACTGAAATGGCCCGGCTCAAAGATGTACCAAATAGGGCATGGGCAGTGGATCCCCAAATGCCAAAGTTCAACATTGAAAAATGTGCATGCCCCAAATGTGGCCCTTTTGCCCCCAAACAGCCAGGCAAAATCATTCATGTGGGGTATCACTGTGCTCATGAGATGTTGCTGAACACATATTGGGGTGTTTTGTGATAGTGACATATACGAGAACTTTTTAATTCATACCTGAAGTAAAATGTGTGTGAAAAAACAAATGCAAAAAAATGACTACCACAAAGTTTGACAAAGACTGGTGGTAGATATGGTGCATGGAAAGAGTTAAAATACTAGCATTTGAAATACCCTGGGGTGTCTAGTTTTCAAAAATATATGGCTTTATTGGGCATACTGAAATGGCCCGGCTCAAAGATGTACCAAATAGGGCATGGGCAGTGGATCCCCAAATGCCAAAGTTCAACATTGAAAATGCGCATGCCCCAAATGTGGCCCTTTTGCCCCCAAACAGCCAGGCAATATCATTCATGTGGGGTATTACCGCGCTCAGGAGATGTTGCTGAACACATATTGGGGTGTCGTGTGATAGTGACATATACGAGAACTTTTTAATTCATACCTGAAGTAAAATATGTGTGAAAAAACAAATGCAAAAAAAATGACTACCATAAAGTTTGACAAAGGCTGATGGTAGAATCAGTGCTTGGAAAGGGTTAAAATACTAGCATTTGGAATACCCTGGGCTGTCTAGTTTTCAAAAATATATGACTTGATGGGGTAAATTGCATTGGCCGGCTTCAAAGATACCTGAAATGGCACATGGGGGGAAGAATTACCAGATTTGGAAAAAATGGCTTTGAAATAGCAAAACGCTACCTGTACTTTTTGCCCCATAATGTGTAGAAAATAGCAAAAAAACATTGGGTATTTCTAAACTCAGGACAAATAGTAGAATCTTTTTAGCAGGTTTTTTCATTACCTTTTATAGATGAGTAAAAGATTTTTCAACTAAAAGTTAGAAACAGTCATTTTTTTCTAAATTTTTCACCATATTTTATGCTTTTTTTAATAGTAAATATTATGATACAATCAAAACAATGTCATCTAAAGAAAGCCCTTCTTGTCCTGAAAAAAACAATATCTAATGTGTGTGGGTTCAGTAAATGGGAAAGAAGAAAATTACAACTAAACACGAGCAGCGCAAAAATGTTAAAACGGCCATTGTCACGAAGGGTACAAAAAGTAAAATCAGCTTTTGTCACGAAGGGGTTAAGGGTCATTTGTTTATTGAGAAGAGCTTCAGGTATTTATACAGTGCACAATAATGTAATCTACATAACAAACAAGATAAGCATTGGTTAACCACCAAATTGTAGTGGGAGGGCAGAACAAACAACCAAGAGACACACATCACCTGTAACCAATGGGATTGGCGCTTTTGAATACTTAACCCCTTCACTGCTAACGACGGCAACACAGGTTTTGATATTATTGTTTAGAAAAATACAATTACAAACTTTACTCTTTTTCCCATTTTTGGCTTTATTTTGCAAACCTAATGAGACAAACACATATAAAAATTGTATATTTGGAATCTGCTGGGTGTGCTGAAAAAAACAATATATGGTTTGTATAGTTTATTGCCAATAAATTTACTTCTAAACGCGTTTAAACGTGAAATGCCAAAAACCAGCTTAGCA
Source organism: Spea hammondii (assembly GCA_029215755.1). Lineage (NCBI taxonomy): Eukaryota > Metazoa > Chordata > Amphibia > Anura > Pelobatidae > Spea > Spea hammondii. Next base: position 25,288,321 of record JARDYJ010000009.1, on the reverse strand, counting down.
CCCAGGTGGGAAATGGCTTAGCAGCCAAGGGGTTAACCAATCAAATAACTGCCTACTTTTCCCCACTACAGTGCAGGCAGCTGGGCTTGACCTTTTTTGGACAAGGTTGTCATGTCATGATTTTCCCGTATAGGTTCCTGCATCTGTTCACACTATCCCCCCACCAAGCTATCTAGCTCTTTTTCCATGCTGGCTCAGACAGCCTCAGTCACCCAATAAACTGGTTCAAAGGTTCATCTGCCCAGGAGGTGCCACCCTTGATGGCCAAATGGCATAAGAGCTGGGAGGGTCGATAACATGTCACTCTGCTTTCACAGAAGCTGGAGTACTTGTTGCAGTTCCCTTGTCATATATTAATACACACACACTACAGTGAATGCTGACATATACACTCGAGCTAATGCAATACTGTAACATACACAACATCATATACACTAATGCTACACTCTTATACACACACACACACACACACACTGGCTAACACTATACATATATAAAAACACACACTCTAAACACCATGCACTCACACACACTGAGGCCAGCACTACAGATTTACACACTGACTCTAGCACTATACATATAGCTGACATCCACATTGAAACTACAGTATACACAACCAACTCCAGCACTATACATATACACAGTGACTGACACTACAGTATACACTTACACGCACTACTCCCCCCCCCTCACCTCATAGAGACCTGCCAAGCCACTGCCTATGTTCCGCCATTGTGAATCTGCCACCCTATACTTTCCTGTAGGGGCGCATAGGGCGACAGATTGACAATAGTAGCCCTGGCCAGCTTTTACCCCTTGCCCAGCAAAACCCTGGGCACTAGGAAGTGTTTTCTAGTCGCCATGGCGACCTGATGCCTGGGGTTTGTTGAGCCCTGAATTAGATATTCAGAGGAGGATTTAGGTCCCCTTAAACTATTACAGTCTTCTCTTGAAAATTCACCAATATATAAAAAAAAGAAAAGGTATGTGTTCAGTGTCTAGAGTAGCACTTTTAGTTGAGGGCACTGAATTGCTACATTCACACTGTGTCTCTGCTTCTCTGCCACTTCTCTGCAGCTCCGGCCCACCCCTGCATTACACTGGGCTCTTGGTGTACACTGTTTACTAGTGATGGGAAGTTTGGATCAGTAAAGTGAATCGGTTCATTTTGAGTCTTCCTTAAAATGAACCGATTCATCAGATCACTCAATGTCACTCACGGCAGTTAATACTTCCCAGTCACTCCCTGCAGTCACACTGATGATTGGCCCCACCCCTTCCTGCTTCCCAGTCCCTCCATGCAGTCACACTGTTGATTGGCCCGCCCCTTTCATTATAGCGTCCACACTGCTCAGCAACTCTTCTAAAATTAGTATAAAATTAATATTTAGGCTGCTGAAAGTTAGGGGAGGTGGGAGTTAATTAGTTATGGTTGATGGGGTCTTTAGAGTTCATTTAGGGGCAGTTATGGTTAATGGGGTCTTTAGGGTTAATTTAGGGGCAGTTATGGTTAATGGGGTCTGTAGGGTTATTTTAGGGAAAGGTATGGTTAATGGGGTCTTTAGGGTTAATTTAATGCTGAGGACTGAGAGTTAATTTAATAAGGTTAACTTAAGGTGCAGTTAGAGGTAAAGGGGTGCAAACTAACGGGAATCTAAATCCTGGGGATAGTGAAGATTAATATTGTATTTATTTATAAAGGTATTATGTCAGTGTGCTGTATACGAGTCTGTGAACGAGTCAGTGAACGAGTCTGACAACGAGTCTGAGTCTGAGTCTGACAACGAGTCATGAGTCATGGTTCCTCTGAACGAGTCTGTGAATCTGTATCCTAACCCTGCTGCCTGCCCAGTGCCTGGAACTGCATGTCCCGGGCGCCAGGCGATACGAATTGCGCACTAAACCGCGAATATAGGCCATACCCCCACTTTAAAGACTTAAAGTGGGTGGGGGAGTGCAACCTATATTCAGGCAAATACGGTATGTATATTTATAGATATATTTATATATTTATTTATCTATTGTCCATTCCAGTATATCTCTTATCCCTGTTCTTTGGGACTCAATCCCTCCTGTCCTTTTATTGCACAGGCACTATTTTTTAATCTAGTTTTTTTACTTGGAGATCAAACATCAATATCAATTACCAACACCTGAGGACCACTTAGACATCCTGGGAGTCGCCGGTCTTACATCTTCACCGAAAAGCCATAAGCACATTGTTTAGTGTGCACAACATCTTGTGAGTGCATTCGTATTATCTTATTACACATCAGAAAGAAAGAAAAGCACATTTTTTTTGTTTTGTCATTTCGTACTCAGAGTCCAAGTAATTGAGCAAGCTGGGAGGTCAAACAAGGTTGAGCAAGACAAAAAGGACTGATGACTGTGAACAGGCAGACACCAAGCAATCAGTGAAGGGTCATTAGAGTTTATATAGGGCTGCAGGTGGCCGCCTGCTCCCAGTAATTACATTAGATTGATCTCTGCAGAGTGATATTGGCCAGGTATGTCTATTCTAGAATTCCCACAAATGACAACGCTCCCAGGACAGCAGGGCATGCCCCTCTGCAATTCCAGCTCATTCACACTGTTACACGTGGAGGTGCTCAAGGCTTAAGATGTGGCCTACTCTGCAACCACGCTGCAAGGACACAGGACACAGAGGATGTATACGGAACCCCCACTGCTTGCGTAATTCTTTGTTTGTACTGTCCCTTTGTCCCCCCCCCCTTTTTTTTTCTTCTCTTCCCGTTCTCCTTTTGGTTCTTTCCAGCACCTGTACCCATATTTTCCCCCTTGTGAATATGCTCTTTTTCTTCTTCCCCTGACCTCACTCTGTTCCTCTTGACTCCCTTGTCGTTTTTTCTTCTGGCTGGGGTCATCTTCTTCACCCTCATTGCATACTCCCACGGCCATGCTTGCCGGTTGGGTCACATTGCTGATCAGTATTGCTTGATGCTCACTTGCTATCAAGCTCCTGTTGTACTCGCTTGTCGTTTCTCTTAGGGGCGCAGCTGCCGCTTTTACACCTGTTGTATGTTCTTGTGACCATACTGGTTTGATATGTTATATTTTACGCCAACTACACGGTGTACTTGCTATTGAGCACTTGCTCTATTCACTTACTGCCTCTCTCTCACGGACGAGGCCGCTATGTGTAATGTTTCTGATGGTAAATGCAGGTAAGGAATCCAGTATGCAGGAAAGGTAGCAACAGGAACAGTTCGGACAGAGTCCAAAGAATAGTTGAGCAAGCCGGGTCAGGAATGGAGAAGGTAACGTAGTCAGGAGTAAGGCAATGGATCAGCAACAGGAGGCTCCTCAGACAAGCCGGGTCAGGAGTGGAGAAAACAGAGTAAACAGGAACAAGCCGAGTCAGCAACGAGAGGGTAATCAGACAAGCCGGGTCAGGAGTGGAGATATCAGAGTAGCCAGGAACAAACCAAATCAGGAGTAAACGCAATATGCAGCAGGGAACAGCTCAGCTGGGAACAACAACCGAGCACTGAATGAGTGTCAGTGCTCAGGTTTAAAACTTGCCGCCTCTCCAAGCCCCGCCCCCAGCTGATGATGTGGAGCTGTGCGTGCAGCATGATCTCTACTGAGGCATAGAGAGAGGGAGGGGGCGTGGCATGTGTGCATGCTCCTCCTCCCTATTCTGGAGGGGCGGCATGGGGAGTAGCAGACCCCGAGTGCCCGCCGGACGCGGGCACCGAAGATTGGGCACCGGGGAAGGTAAGTGGCGAGTACCCGCTATCCGCGGGTACTCGGGAGAATGGCTCCGCTGCGGTTCGGGACGAGAACGTCCCGGATCGTGACACTATGTTTTCGTCTGTTGAATTCTCTTGTGACTGTCCTGGCTAGATGTGTTATATTTTATGTCAACTACATTATGCACTTCTTGCTATTCAGCTCATGTTGTATTCACTTGCTGGGAGCATTGTTGCTCTTCCTTGTATCTCGATTGAATCCTCATGTCATTTTCCCTTTCCCCTCCCCTTTTTTCTTTCTGTACCCCTCTGCCTTCGTCAAAAAACAAAACTTCAATAAATATTGTATTTACCCTAAAAAAACTTGTTTGGAAACAGTGATGCGCGTCCTTCATATTTGACCCTGTAACTAGCAAACTACCAGGCATTCAAGGTGCTTCCAAAATCGTAAATGTCTAAATAAATTTTGGAGGTTTTTTTTTTTTAATCCCTTATGGCAATGACTGATTTTGCTTCAAGAATATGTATACGTGAGACAATCTGTCTTGTCTGCTTCATATTAGCACATTACATGAGCCAATACAATTCAGTTAGCCAATCAGAACCATAAATCACACAGTGAGTTGCCCTCAAAAGGGCTTGATAAGTATTCCAGCAACCGTTAGAGCCAACCAGGCATACCTACTCCAACCCCTTTGCATCCTATACACCAGATGGACCTCAAAGCAGTAAGATGTAAGAAAGCGGATCCTATCTTTGGTCATATATAGAGTCCAATGAGACGGATGTGATGGACTACTTCTCAGGTGTGAGAGGGTAAATCTTATGCAAATTAAGTGGAACACGATACCATCTTGTCATTAACTTGTATGCGGATTAATGGGTGTGAGAACTAATTGAACACTGAGAGGTGATGCTGAATATTATCTACCACTGATCTGCTGACAACGGCTGTGATATTTTTCTGTTTCAACGGCAATGAATTCGGTGGAGTAGCATTCGACATACCATACAGCAAGGACACCTTCCTGAGTAGGGTATTTTTCCCAGAGCATAACGTTTCAAAAGGGGTCTGTGACAGAATGACCTGTCATGCAGGGCCCCCAAGGTACTCAGAGATGGCTCCAGTCTGGCTGCCAAACAAAGATAGCACAGCTAGGGTCTTGTTACGTCCTACCCAGGCTGTGGAGCTGCATATCTCGCTCTTGCTTCAGTTTCCCTGTTTTGCTTCGATCCATTCCTGGATTTCCTTTTGCTCTGTTCTGATCTTCCATTCCTTGCATCTGCTTCAGCTCTTTGCTTCAGCTCTGTTTCCTTTATAAGGTGTGCCCCACCCGTGTGTTCTGTTTGTCTCAGTCTACAGTTTAAAGGTATGTCTCAGTGCTATGTGTTTGGATTACATGTTTGGTTTGTTTCGTACCACTGTCAGCAGGGATTAGCGTTAGGACCCACCGTCATTGGAGTACTTTGGCGTAGTGGTGGGCTAAGCATACTATGGCCATAAGATGTGACTGAATCTCCAATAGTTATCAAACAGTCCTAGGCTAGTTTCTGTGTGTCAGTCTGTGACGTACCTGTGGGGTGTCCTGACCTGTCCTGTTTCCCCGGTAGAGGGGTGTCCTGCCTTGTTCCATGTAGTGCCCTGTATTATGCATATCTTGTCTGGTTATGTTTATTGGTCATTACAGTCGTCCGTATGGACCCAGTTTCCTTACAGGTCTCCTATCTTTTAGACAATTTGGCAAATATTGGGAGATGGCAGGGTGTAAATTTTTCTGACTAATGCCTCTTGTGGATCCATGGGAATACCTCTAGTGGTAGAGATAGTTCTGCCTGTTCCAATCTGACCCATTCCTTATGGGGGGAGCCCTGACACAGTCCATAGCCCTTGCTAAATATATTGCCTTGTGGTATGTTTCAATGCACGGAAGGCCCAGACCTCCCGCTGCTCTACTTCTCTGTAGGGTGATGTATTTCTGTCTGAGCTGAATACCGTTACATACATAGCATGTAATCATTGCTTTTACATCTATGAAAAATTCCTTAGGGATTGTTATCGGTAAAGTAGTAAGAGGATAAAGGAGTCTTGGAAGAATGTTCATTTTAATGACGTTAATCCTCCCAGTCCGTGTGAAATGGGGTAGGATCTACTGACCTAGGTCCCTCCGAAGCCCGTAGTAGAGAAGGGGAAAATTAAGGCTGTATAATTGGTACGGTTGTGCAGAGAGATTGATACCCAAATATTTCAAATGGGAAGGACAAGTTAATACTCAAGATATCCGATTTGGAAAGTCTCTTGTATTCGGCAAAGCTGTCCAACAAGAGTGTCAAGGCAATGTGTGAGTTAGATATAGCAAATAACATGTCATCCACATAGGCAGCTATTTTGACCTTTTCTTCCTTCACTAGGAACCCTTGAATGTCCGCATTAGAGAAAACCCCAGAGGGAAATGGCTCAAGGGTCAAAGCGAATAGGAGAGGCAGCAGTGTACATCTCTACTTTGTGCCATTGGTCATCACCAGGGGTTCCGTAAGTAGGGGGGTATAAGACATATAGGGGGTATAAGGCACATCTGGGGGCAGATGTGCATAATTAGGGGGCAGGTTGGCAAATAAAAGAAAATAGAAACAAAAAATACATTTTCTCAATCATAGCTTTCATTAATTATCAAAAAATAATTTACATGTGAATTTTTACTAGAAAAACTTTTTTCCTATAGAGTAGTCTTTTTTCTAAATTAATATTCAAAGTTTGGGGGGGTCATCTTAAAATCGAGCAAATACGGCATATGATTTATAAACACACAAGTGGATAAATTAAAACAGGCTTTTCTGAGAAAATCCAAGATATCTAAAATAAAAAGACAGGGCACAATGGTACCATACCCAAAAAGCAAAAAAAAAAAAAAGTATAACAGTATATTCGTGAGAGTGTGTAGGTGCAACGAAAACAACCGCATATATGCTAAAAATAGTAGTAAGTCGTCAGTGAGCTAGAAGCTCCAAACCAGCACCCAGGAGGAGGCATTCAGTCCATCACGCAGCAGAGAAGATATGGAACAACCACGGGGAAGGCAATGCCCCTGGTACCACACCGTAGTCCTTCGGATCTCTCCCTACCTGAGAACGCAGGGCTCTTCATGGGCGGAAGAGAAGGGGAGGCCGCGAGGGCCCATTCTCTGGTTTGAAGCCCAGGAGAATCCAGTCAGAAATGTGCAGGGAGCTCATGGTAATACCGCAGCGTAAGGGAGGTGTTGTCATGGCGGATTATGGGATGCGCAGACGCTGCAATTCAGACATCAACGGCCTTAGGGCTCGTCGCACCTGGAGGGTGAGGTCAGAGACATCTTGGTAAAAAGAGATCTGATGACCTTGCCAAGGCCACGCACCGACCTCCAGAGGCATTATGGATTCCTTGAGGGTATAGTCTGTAAAGTGGCAGACTATGCCTCTTCGAGGGCTAGACCTCTGTGCCGCAAGGCCCGATGTACGTGGTCAAGAGGCCCTGTGGCATCAAAAGGCCTTCCTAGTAAGCTGGAGAACAGGATTGTCAGCAGCGCCGGCAGGTCCTCAGGGGTCTCAGCTTCGGGAACTCCTGGGATCCTGACATTATGCCATTGTCTAGGTCTTCAATGCGACGCCTGACATTTTCCAGATAGCGGAGGTATTGGTGAGCTACAAGCAGTGTCTTGTTGTGTCGTCAAGGCGTTCTCCAATGCCACCGACCTGCGCTCCAGGGAGGTTAAGTCATTGCGCAGTGCGGATACCTCGTCCCTCACCTCCCTCTTAAATTTGAGGATCAGCATCGACAAATCTGTACGCCACGGAGCGGAGGAGAACAACTGTCGGACCTCAGGCGTAAGAGGGTGAGGCGGAGGAGGCTGCACTGGGGCGCCATCTTCAAAGGAGGAAGAGCTGGCAGGAGACTGTACCTTGTGTTCTTCAGAGGCCTGCGAGGCTAGATCAGCTGGACTACGAAAATACTCCTGCAGGGAAGCAAAAGTTGAGCGGGAGCGAGCACCCGGTGTAGAGGGGTCCACGGATGGTCTCTTATTGCGTCCCATGACAAAAAAAAATGAGTGATAGCAGGTTTCAAGCTTAAAAAGGGAGAGCAGCGGCGGAGCTGAGAGATTATGCGGCCATCTTCCTTGGGGGCTGGACACGCCCCCTTGACTTTCCGCTGCACCCTATTGGTTAATAGGGATGCACCGAAATGAAAATTCTGAACCGAAAAACAAAAATTCAGCATTCACTCGGCTGAAGCCGAAACCAAAAATGAACCCCCACCTTAAAAAAAAATTAACCACACTATATATAGATACAATTACCAGCAATCACGCTCCTATCATGCCCAGGCATATCCAGATTCCAGCATGTACTGGCTGACTTGGCATGATAGGAGTGTGATTGCTGTTAACAATCATATATAAATATTGTTATTTCATTTTTCTGTCCAGTTTTGGGTTTTGGGTTATTTGCTTCTAGGCCTACAATACGTATGGCCGTGCAGATGGGATGCTACATCGGGTTACACGTTGGCAGTACCAAAGACAAATACGCCACTGTCCCTACTACCAGGCATTTGACTGAGCTTCCTCTTCCAACACATGTCCACTTACTTCCTTTTACTACTTCCAGCATAAACTCTACAGGGCAGGGAATTACATTTCCTAATGTATCCATATCTACTGTTTCCCAATCATGTCTGTGTGACTATTGTACATCTTATAACACTGAACTTGTTTTTTACTGCATGTTTCGTTTCAAATCTGGTATGCTGATATTTCTTACTACTGTTCATGGGTTCCAAAACATCCCTACAAAAGTAAATGGTTCTAGAAAGAAGACCTGGACTTCAATTTTACATGGGTCATTCTTTCGCTTTTTACCAATCTTCATGCAGCCATTTTCCTACAAACCTCTTCTAAAGCATGTGCATTTTTTTCCGGCCCTTTGTAGAGACCCTAGATGGCCCGCAAGCACAGTGTAAAAACTGTTACAGAATTATGCGGAGAATAAAGTGCCAGCTCTGCAGGAACATACACTCACTGGCCACTTTATCAGGTACACCTGTTCAATTGCATTTAGGCGTGTACACACGCTCAAGACAACTTGCTGGAGTTCAAACCGAGCATCAGAATGGGGAAGAAAGGGGATTTAAGTGACTTTGAACAAGGCATTGTTGTTGGTGCCAGATAGGCTGGTCTGAGTATTTCAGAAACTGCTGATCTACTGGGATTTTCACGCACAACCATCTCTAGGGTTTACAGAGAACGGTCTGAAAAAGGAGAAAATATCTAGTGAGCAGCAGTTGTGTGGACGAAAATGCCTTGTTAAGGTCAGAGGAGAATGGGCTGACTGGTTTGAGATAACAAAAAAGGCAACAGCAACTCAAATAACCACTAATTACAAACAAGGTATGCAGAATACAATCTCTGAATGCACAGCACATTGAACATTGAAGCAGATGGGCTACAGTAGCAGAAGACCATACAAAGTGCCACTCCAGTAAGCTTAGAACAGGAAACTGAGGCTACAATTCACACAGACTCACCAAAATTGGACAACGGAAGGCTGGAAGAACGTTGCCTGGCCTGATGAGTCTAAACTCCGGCTGCGACACGCAGATGCTGCTTGCACATTAACCCCTTCAATCCCATATGGACGTACCGGTATGTCCAGCCCTTCTTGCAGCATCAGGGACACATCCCTGCCGCCTCACGGGAGATCAGGCTGTCCTTTGACAGCCTGGACTCCCCCTGTCTGATCTGATGTAACAGCTTCCGTCATGAAACCCGGAAAGCTGTTACATTTCAAACTCCCGGATCGGGCATTCCCTTCCGGATTGCGTCACTGCTGACGTAACCCAGAAATTAATCGGAATACAGGATATCCCCTTATATTAAATTAATAATCTAAATTATAATAAAAAAATAATAATGTGAGCTAAGTGATGTCATTGTGACATCACTGGCATGTTCGGGAGGTCCCTAAGAGGACCTCTAACCATTTTTTAAAATATATATAAAATATAAAAAACAAATACAAAAAAAAAATAAAAAATAAAAAAAATATATATATATAAGAAAGATAATAATCATAAAACAAAATAAAAAAAACCTTACATCCCATTGCCCTAGCATAACATCTACACAGTATAACCCTCCTGCCCACGTTCACAACTCCGAAACCCGTTAATCCATAAGCATAAAAATTCTACAAAAAAATGTACACCTTATAGTATGTTCCCTGGTGCTGGAAAAGTATGGAAAATCTATATAAATTAGGTATTTCTGAAATCAGGACACCTGAATTGATAATCTTGGAAGGGATTTTCCATCACTTTACCTAATTTTGTGAGGATTCAGAGGGAAATTAAAAAAAAAATAGGCGTTTTCTTTCTAATTTTCGCTAGTTTTTACTAAATTTCTCATTCTAAATTTTCAGCTAGTCATCCAACTATGGTATCAAAAGAAACCTCTATCTCTCCTTGAAAAAACAATATATAGTTTACATGGGTACACTATTCACAGGAAAAGAGAATAATGAACCGACATAGCGCAAAAAAGGCAAAATTGCTCTGGGACTTGAGGTACCAAAAACCCCTGGGTTTGAAGGGGTTAAGAGCAACACACAGTTAAGCAGTGCGGCCCCTGCGGGGATTATTTTCGGCCGTTTTTTATTTCGCCATTCTGCCGAAGATGTGTTTCGGCCACCGGTTTGGCTCACAAACACCTAGGCGCCAGGACAAAATTATCAGTCGCCATGGCGACCTGGGATTTGTCGAGCCCTGCAATAGAGTACCTTTGGGATGTGGTAGAATGGGAGATTCGCATCATGGATATGCAGCCAACTAATCTGCAGCAACTACCTGATGCCATCATGTCTATATGGACCAAAATCTCTGAGGAATGTCTCCAGCACCTTGTAGAAAGTATGCCACGAAGAATGAAGGTGTCAGGATTCGGCCCCAGACCTGCAAACTGCCAGGCGTGGCCATTCCTTTAACCCCTTCAGTCCCCTATGGACATACCGGTACATCCAAAAAATGCATCCCAAGAAACCGCTATGGACGTACTGGTACGTCCTGCCCTTCTTGCAGCTACATGGGTGATCAGGCTGTCGTTTGATCTCATATAGCTACTGTTACACTGCTGACATCACCCGGAAAGTCATCAGCGGACAGGATATCCCCTGCAGGGTCTGTCCAGACCCTGCTGGGATATCCGATCTCTCCGATGAGGCACAGATCACAGACACTGTGATCTCTATGCATGTCGGTGCAGGGGGATTTCTCACTGTTCTCCTATGCTGAAAAAGGAAACGAAGAAAAAAAAATTGTTAGTGATTTTAAAAAAAAAAAAACCACAAAAATAATAAAGTAAATAATAAAAAAAAGGGAGCTAAGTGATGTTAGATGACCTCTAACCATACTGCACTGATAAAAAATACAAAAAAAATAAAGAAAAATATATTAAAAAAAATAATAATAATAAAAAAAGAAAAAACCCTCCTGCCCCCGTTCACAGCCCCCAAACCCATTAAGCCATAAGGGTAAAAATTCTACGAATAATGTACACCATACAGTATGTTCCCTATAAGTGCTGGGAAAGTATGGAAAATCTATATAAATTAGGTATTTCTGAAATCAGGACACCTGAACTGATAAACCCGGAGGGGATTTTCCATCACCTAATTTTGTGAGGATTCAGAAGGAAAATATATAAAAAATTTGGTGTTTTTTCTAATTTTCGCTAGTTTTTAATAAATTTCTCATCCTAAATTTTCAGTTAATCATCTAACTATGATATCAAAAGAAAGCTCTATCTCTCCTTGACAAAAAACAATACATAGTTTACTTGGGTACACTATTCACAGGAAGTCAAAAGAACATTCAACTTCACTTCTATAGCCTTGCACTTTCAAGGCAACTTGTATATTCACAATTATGTGAGTTGCTTTTCTGTCAATAGGATCCGTTGCTGTCAATGTAAGACTGCAATACATTCGTCTTCTACTTGGTGCCACTACTGCATAAGGGAGGTTTGGTGACTCATCATGTGAATGAGAGGTGAAATATGCGAAAATTGCTTGTTTTTATTAACTGCAGTAAGAGTATATGCAAGTTGCGTGAGAATTTTTGCAAGTGAAAATGCAAGTTGACTTTAGTGAACCTGGGGGTTACATTGCAGTTCAACTCATGCAAACTTGCTTCCTGCCGTGTAAAAAGGAGGCAAAACTAGGCTTCTGTGCTAAGGCACTATCCTTCTTTATCTGCCATCCATTTAAAAATGCAAGTGGAACCAATCAGCATCCACTAAAGCAGAGTAATCGTTTAACAAAGGGGGAAAGGTATGCAAATACTGAGAATAGAAGACCCTATAAGGGCGATGGGCCCTTTAGTCATGAAATGTGGAAAGACCGCACTTTTTTTTCTCCCAGTTTAAGTCTATAATCGGGTTTAGCGCAGAAATGCGCAATTCGTACCTGCAGTGCGGGGCATGGGGTTTTTTTGTTTTTATTTTAAGCAAGCAGTAGGGTTAGAATCCAGATCCCCCGCAGCGCTGCAGGGGACCTGGATAATCCTCTCTGGCATGACATAACCTTCTGTGCTCCACCATAGAAGCCCTGGTGGAAGTGCCGGCAGCTGAGGTTGTCGACGCGCATACGTTCACCGGCTGCTAGTGAACGCCTGTGCAAACAAAGGTGTCTGGGGATACATTGGTAAGTCTGGGGAGGGCAGAGTGGCATATCTATGAATTATGAATTAAGGGGGGGACCTTAAAATGGCTATTGGTTTTCCAAATTTGTTTGTATATAACATATGCTAACTGCATAAAAGATATAAAAAAAAGTAAAATTCATGTATTGCTGTTCATTAGGTAAAATACATGTTTTACCATTCCACTAATGTGTCTTTTTACTTAAAAATATTTCTTTCTTGAAAATAGCACCAAACTTTAAGGGTGCGGCCTATAATCTATCAGATATGGTACTATACCATAACCTATACATGTTGGATATGTCTGTAATCTGGAGGGGCAGTTGAATACATTTTGGTGACTTTTCATGCTCTTGTACATAACCTGTGCAAAAAAACACTAACATGAGAGAATTGTTGTTGTTGTTTTTTTTAAATGCTAATAGTAATAATAATTGCTACCTTTTGCAAAGACTGGTGACCAAATAGCTACATGACAAGTGCTTAAAAGCTCCCAGAGGAACATCACAGGTGTTATACTTCTTATGATGACCCTTACGAACCTGTATACTAACGGTGAAAATAATGCATTTATATTTTAGGCAGTCCAATTTTGTGTTGAAGAGTATTGCAGGCCAATTTGGGGCTGCATTACTAGAACAATTAAATTAAATATCTAGTTTTCCTCAAGCTTAAAGTAAAGAGTCACCAAACCCATTCAATGATATTATTATTATTATTATTGTTGTTATTGTTGCTAAACCTTACTTAGAATGAAATTACATGGATTGCAGTGATAAAATACCAGCATAATTTCGGCCTGGTAAACATTCTAATAGGTGAAATCATAACATCAAAGCTAAAAAAAAAAAAAAAGGACCAAAGTCATAATAGTTCAAATAAATTAAACTTAATCAGCAGCATAAAAAAAAAATCACATTGCAAACAACTTTTTCATCCTAAAACTGAAAATAGAGAACATACAATAACGGAAAGATCAAAAATCCAAAAGCCATTCTTGCAGATGAAATGTGGATTCTACCAGCCATTATGTAGGTGTAGTCATCATCTGCATCATTTCTAAGATATCTGATTTTCATTTCGACTGAATATTGCTTTCAACGTATTTAAATGGCATATTCCAGTTGCAAGGTTTCTTTAAAATCTCAAACACACACTTACATGAGATTTTCTTGGAGGCTTTCGGCAGACTCTATTGGGTCTGGGTCTCTGGCGGGTATAATGCTGCAATTTCTCACCCTCCGTTGGAAGGTCCATAAGGTGATCTATACACGAAGGCTGGGGGGAAGGAAACAAGCAGCCTCTATCCTCAGCATCCTTTATGAGGAAAAAGGGAGTGGCTTCAGGGCCAATCAGCTGAGTGGCAGAAACATCGAACTTGCAAAACTGCTCTTAGCATCTACAGGAGCTTCGGTACCCAGCAGGGAGGAACACGAAATCACTTAGGGGTTTTTTTGTTTGTTTTTTTATCTTACTACCGTAAGCAAGTGTGGTGTCCATAATCCATACAACGGACAACGCAATTGGTGCATGAAGCATATTTTTCGGATCAAGTTTGCTGTATTTATGTTATGCTGCAATACAGGTTGCCTCATAGACAAAAATAGTCTTTAACGATGTTATATAATTATGCACCATTTTGTCGAGAAGACATTGGTATTTAGGTTAAAGGAACACAAACAAAATGGGTGAAACTGCACTGGTCAAAGTGTAATGCAGCCAAGACTGTTAAATTTAAACTTTTAGAATATGCAGGTCTTTGTGGGGCAGAAAAAAAGCATCACCATTCTCTTCTCTGTTACATACAGTATATGGGTGAATTTATGTGAACAAACTACAATGAACACCCCCACACACACACACACACACACACACACACACACACACACACCCTGTGCTAGACTTCATTTCCATTGGGGCTATCCAACAGTGAGTTAATAATTACATTCAGTTAAGTTGCACTTTATAGAATATATCGAGGTGTAGGCGATTCTGGCACTTCAGCTGCTTAAATCGTCAAATGTGACAATACATTTGTGCGGAAGGGAATGCAAACGCGCGATCGGGCACTTTCAACCGTAACAGCTTACCGGCTTTCATGCCGGAAGCTGTTACGGGAGATCGGGCAGCAGAAAGCCGGCGATGCCGGCTTCTGCTGCCAGGGGGGAGTCCAGGCTGTCAAACGACAGCCTGGTCTCCCGTGCAGCGGCAGGGATGTGTCCCTGACGCTGCACGAAGGGCTGGACGTACCGGGACGTCCATAGGGGTTTCTTTGTGGGCGTTTTTTGGACGTCCCGGTACGTCTATAGGGGAATGAAGGGGTTAAGCTTGAGGAAAACTAGATATTTAATTTAATTGTTCTAGTAATGCAGCCCCAGCTGGGATTTCTAAGGTGAAGACATCAGATGATCAATGATCAGAGATCAGAATTAGGACATCAATAGTTACCACATTTCGACCACATTTACATATACTTATTAAGAATAGCAATTTGGTCCTTCTAATCAGGCTCTCCTTCACACAACTTTCAATCCAGGTAAAAGATAATCTGCTTCTTTACTTCACAATACGAGCATGGGAAATAGAATCTGTTTAGGTTAACAATTTCCTCAATGTACTATACAATATCCTTTTCAATAAACGGAGATTTGAGAACAATGGAATAAAATGATTGACCAACTGATAGATTATGAAAATAATTGTTAGTTGCAGCCCTACTTTGAGCGGATGCCCCTCGCACTCACAGATACACAGTTACTGGCCAATTTATTAGGTACACCTGCTCAATTGCTTGTTGACACAAACAGCTAATAAGCCAATCACATGGCAGCAAATCAATGCATTTAGGCATATAGACGTAGCAAATACAATTTGCTGAAATTCAAACCGAGCATCAGGATGGGGAAGAAAGGGGATTAGAGTGACTTTGGACGTGGCATGGTTGTTGGAGCATGGATTATTTCAGAAATTGCTGAACTACCGGGATTTTCACGCACAACCATCTCTAGGGTTTACAGAGAATGGTCTGAAAAAGAGAAAATATCCAGTGAGCTGCAGTTGTGTGGACGAAAATTTCTTGATGTCAGGAGAATGGGCAAACTGGATGGACATGACAAAAAGGCAACAGTAACTCAAGTAACCACTCTTTACAACCAAGGTATGCAGAATACCATTTCTGAATGCACAACACGTCAATCATTGAAGCAGGTGGGCTACAGCAGCAGAAGACCACACCGGGTGCCACTCCTGTCAGGTAAAACCAGTAAACTGAGGCTACAATTCCAGCTGCGACATACAGATGGTAGGATCAGACTTTGACATAAACAACATAAAGTCACCAGAATCAGGAATCAGCACTCACTCCCCACAGGAACTCAGGTGCTTAGCTGTGCCGGGAAGGGCCAGCTCCCTAGTAAATCAAAATAGAAAAAGGCTCCAGGCACTCAAGGGTTCCATCAGACAGATTTATTGAAGGAAACGGACAAAAACGTTTCGACCTCACAATGAGGTCTTTATCAACATAAAAGCATGGATCATCTGTTTTGGGTGCTTTATTTTTGGTGTGTTTTTTTTCTTCTGTGTGCTGCAGCTCATTTAATTGAGGGGAGTGGTTACCTAGTTTCACCTGCGTGGGTTTATCTATATAAAGCCCCAAGTAACTCACAGAGCTTGCTCACTTGAGTTGCTTCTGCATTGAGATAGTCTCTTTCCAAGTAGGCTATTTTAAGTAGGAGTTAAAAAGAAACAGGAGTTGGAAAAAGAAAAAGGGTTTCCACGAGGTACTGTATTTATACTGCTATATATTTATTGGACTGCTTTTGTTGAACTATAGTTCTGTACTTTTAACTGTTTATTTTTGACGGGTGTTCTTGTTAAACTGTTATTTTGTAGATTCTCATTTATTTATTTATTTATTTTTCTCATACTTGATTGTGAGTATGGTTATGGGAGTTAGCAAGATTGATGATCTGACTCAATGCACATCTTGCTTCATGTATGCATGCCTGGATGAATCCGTCCAGGGTCCATACCTCTGTGGCAGGTGTGAGCAAGTGGTTTCTCTGGAAGCTTATATTAGAGATCTGGAGAAGCAAATTGCAACTTTGAGAGAGATAGACAATCTTGAAAGGAGTCTGCTGCTCACTGAGCAGAGTTTAGTGGGTGCAGGTAGTGAAGAGAGAGGAGATAAGTCAGCTGGGGAACAGGCATGTAGCTGGGTAACAGTTACACATGGTGGTAGAGGGGGAGGAAAGAGGAAAGGTTTAGCTAGTCCTGACCTTGTGCAGCCTAACAGATTTGCCCGCTTGAGTGAAGATGTTGGGTGCATCAGCTCAGGAGTAGCTATACTGGAGCAAGCTGTTGCTTCTAACAGCCGAGGGAACAGCCCCTCTAGTATGAGTGGGGTTGAGAGCGCAAGAAAGGCTAGACAGGTTGTGGTGGTAGGGGACTCTATTATTAAGAGAGTAGATAGGGTAATCTGCCGCTCTGATAGGCTCAACCGGACAGTTTTCTCGGGTGCTCGGGTCTGGCATGTTGCTGACAGAGTGGATGGATTATTGGGAGGGGTTGGGGAAGACCTGGCTGTCATGGTCCATATTGGTACCAATGACAAAGTCAGTGGAAAATGGAAGGTCCTAAAGAATGATTTCAGGGAATTAGGAGATAAACTGAAGAAAAGGACCTCCAAGGTAGTATTTTCAGAAATATTACCTGTGCCACGTGCAACAGTAGAAAGGCAGCGGGAGATCAGGGAGGTAAATGCGTGGCTAAAGTAATGGTGTAGGAAGGAGGGTTTTGGCTTTCTAGAGCACTGGGCTGATTTTGCGCTTGGGTACAATCTTAGCGGTGATGGATTGCATCTAAACGGAAGAGGGTCTGCTGTGCTAGGGGAGAGGATGGCTAGAAGGCTGGATGGGTTTTTAAACTAGTGGTAGTGGGGGAGGGACACAGAAATCTTCAAAATGGAGATAGCGCAGAAAGGAGAGGGGCTTCAGATCAGAACAAGGGGGGTGGAGATGGGGGGAGGGGCAAGATCAGAACAGAGGAGGTATGTATTAATAAAATAAAGAGACTCAGGGTAATATTAAATGTATGCTTGCTAATGCAAGGAGCCTAAATAACAAAATGGGAGAACTAGAGGCAATAGCATACACTAAGCAATATGATATAATTGGCATAACAGAAACATGGTGGGATGAGACCCAAAAGGTTATACGTTATATAGGAAGGACAGAAAAAGCAGGAAGGGAGGAGGAGTATGCTTGTATGTTAACAACGAGCTAAAGTCAAATATTAAGCATCTTGAAGGCGACAAGGGAAATGTGGAAGCTTTATGGGTAGATATCAACTTGGGGCAAAAAAAGGAAAAGAACTACTGGTTGGGATATGTTATAAATCACCTAATGTTAATAATGATGAGGAAGAGCAGCTGTTAGAGCAAATTGAGAAAGTGTCACGAACCGAGGACGCAGGTAGATAAGGAGCCCAGGTGCATGGGATACGAGGGGCTCTGTCTGTACCCCACGATGCATGATGGCTTGGGGTTGGTACAGACAGGCGCAGGAAATAACTCAAAGACAGAAGATGCGGATTAAGACTTGTATTGCATATGATGCTACAATATATATATATATATACAAAGAAAGTCACTTGGCAGGAAGCCCTCTAGTTGGGGCACACACGGCAGGAAGCCCTCGGGTTGGGGCACACACGGCAGGAAGCCCTCGGATTGGGGCACACACGGCAGGAAGCCCTCGGGTTGGGGCACACACGGCAGGAAGCCCTCGGGTTGGGGCACACACGGCAGGAAGCCCTCGGGTTGGGGCACACACGGCAGGAAGCCCTCGGGTTGGGGCATACACGGCAGGAAGCCCTCTTGCAGGGCACACATGGCAGGAAGCCCTCTCGTTGGGGCACACACGGCAGGAAGCCCTCTCGTTGGGGCACACACGGCAGGAAGCCCACTTGCAGGGCACACGGCATGACTAGAAGCCCTCTTGCAGGGCACACGGCTAGAAGCCCTCTTGCAGGGCACACGGCTAGAAGCCCTCTTGCAGGGCACACGGCTAGAAGCCCTCTTGCAGGGCACACGGCTAGAAGCCCTCTTGCAGGGCACACGGCTAGAAGCCCACTTGCAGGGCACACGGCAGGTTGCCCACTTGCAGGGCACACGGCAGGTTGCCCACTTGCAGCGGCACTCGACTTGGGAGTCCACTTAGTGGGGTGCTGGCCGCAACTCAGGAACAAGGAATACGGAAGGTTGCCCACTTGCAGGGCACACGGCAGGTTGCCCACTTGAAGGGCACTCGACTTGGGAGTCCACTTAGTGGGGCGCTGGCCGCAACTCAGTCATACAGTCCATACAGCGAAGGGTGAACGTTACAGAAAGCTACACATCTGGGTAACACGTTAATTATTGGAGATTTTAATTACCCGGGCATAAATTGGGATAGAGGGACTAGTAGTTCTGCAAGGGGATTCAGGTTTTTTAACCTGTTAAATGACACATTCATGTCACAACTGGTACAAGCACCAACTAGAAAGGATACTTGTTTGGATCTGGTGATAACAAACAATGTTGATCTTGTGTCTAACATTCAAGTGGGGGAGCACTTGGGTAATAGTGATCACAATATGGTCTCTTTTGAAATAAACTCAAAAAAGAAATTGCCCATGGGGAATACTAAAACGTATAATTTTAAGAAGGCCAATTTCAAAGATAAGGGCAGCTTTACAATTTATTGACTGGCAAAAACTCTTCAGGGATAAAAATACTTCTCAGTATGTACCACTAGGAAGCAAATATAAAAGAAACAAATTGAAACCGATGTGGCTTAGTGGGGACGTTAAGCAGAAAATTAAAAATAAGAAAATGGCTTTTACAGCATTTAAATCAGACGAATCAGAGGCATCCTATATAAGATATAAGGAAGTCAATAAATCATGCAAAAAGGTGATTAGATGGGCTAAACTAGAAAATGAGAGGGTGATTGCCAAAGAGAGCAAAACTAACCCCAAAAAAGTACATAAAAAATTAAAACGTAGGTTCATTAAAAACAGAGAGGGGAGTGTTGGTTAAGGAGGACCAGGAAAAAGCAGAAACTTTAAATGACTATTTTTCCTCAGTATATATTAAGGAGGAACCTATGGCAATGGATATACATAGTGTCACCATCCCGGCTCCGGACGCTGCCGGGAGTGTCTCTGTCCCGGCTCCGGACGCCGCCGGGAGGACGACTGGCCGCAGTTCTCGAACGCCGGCCGTTTGGGACGGCGGGCGGTCCCCTGCTCGCGGCTCAGGGGTTAGTAGCGGGCGGAGGGTTGGCCGCGGGTCCCGGGAGAACAGCTCCCCGGGCAGTGGACAATCCTCCGCCCGAGGTATACGACGGGGGAGATTCAGTACTTACCCGTCCTCCGGTCGTCGGTCCGCCTCCCGGGCACGCTGCATGTTTCTGGGGAATTGATGGACGGCTGGGGGGCGTGATTTTTGTTCTGGTCCGAGAGGGGCTTGTGAAATGGCGCCAGTTTTAAAAGCCGGCTGTGCCTTTCACAGGCACCCTGTTATGGTCTATCAGTTTTGTGTATTCTGCTCGTGCTACCAGTTTCGTGTTTTGACCTTTGGCTTGCCTGATACTCCTTTGCGCTACGATTTGGTACCTTCGCCTGTGACTTCTGGTTTTGACCCCTGGCTCGTCTGAATACCCGATCTGTGAATCTGACCCCTGGCTCGGTTGACTACTCGCTCTGTGAATCTGATCCCTGGCTCGGCTGACTACCTGCTCTGTGAATCTGACCCCTGGCTCGGCTGACTACCCGCTCTGTGAATCTGACTCCTGGCTCGGCTGACTACCCGCATTGTTCTCCTGTCTCGTGCTGCACCTTGCTGCTGCTGCTGATGCTGCTCAGAACCTATCTCCAGCTGATGGGAGGTTGTCCACTGTTGGGATCATCTAAGTCCTGGACTGCTGCTGCCGGGAACTTCCCTCTCAGTAGCAGTAGTTTGGGCAGAAGAACTTCTGTGGGGACGACCTTCCTTAATAGTCCAGCGTAATAGCGACACATAGGACCACTGAGAAAAATTTTCAGTTAAACTGTGAGTGGATGGCTCAGGACAAGGTGCTGCAGCAACTAAATAAAGTTAATGTCAACAAAGCTCCTGGGCCTCCATGGTAGGTTTCTAATCTTTCGGGATTCTTTTCTTTCAGGAATTGTACCAGAGGATTGGAGGAAGGCAGATGTGGTTCCTGTTATATAAATAATAATATATTTGGGGCCAATACAAACCATTGTGTGGAAATCTGTTCATAAACAGGACTATGCATAGGACACGTGGTCATGCGTTCAGACTGGAAGAAAGGAGATTTAGACTGAAGCAGAGGAAAGGGTTTTTTACAGTAAGGACAATAAGGATGTGGAATTCTCTGCCTGCAGAGGTAGTTTTATTGGAGTCTGTACAGACGTTTAAACTGCAACTGGATGGATACCTGGAAAAACATAATATTCAGGGATATAATCTTTAATTATGGGGTAACAGCTTATTGATCCAAGGAGAAATCTGACTGCCATTTTGGGGTCAAGAAGGAATTTATTTCCCTGGTTAGTGCAAAATTGGAAAGAGAGAAACCGGGGGTTTTTTTTGCCTTCTTTTGGATCAACAGCAACAAATTAACAGATATAGGAAAGGCTGAACTTGATGGACGCATGTCTTTTTTCAGCCTATATAACTATGTAACTATGAGTGTGGCTGTTATATCCCACTTGTGTAGTTTGTAGTATTCAGCTGGGTAGCCATCAGGACAAGATTTTTTTTTTCTCTTTGTGTGTGTGCAGCCTTATACCCGTTTCGGGTCATGCCGTTTAGGATTAAATTAAATAGAGCTGCAACTAACGATTCTTTTAATAATCGATTAGTTGGCCGATTATTTTTTCGATTAATCGGATAAAAAAAAACAATATGCAAATTTTTTGTTTATTTAAAATAATTTAATGAACTGGATGTTAAAAAACAACTTAAAATTTACATTAACATTCTTATTTTGTTATGATGTAATAAAAAACCAATATTTTCAAAGTACAAAAACCCAAACACAATATTTATGAAACAAAATAACCCCAAACATTCTGAAAAGAGGTGGACTATTACTGTTCAAGAAACTTTGCCCCAGCCCTGGCACTTTGCACCCAGCACTGGCACTTTGCACCCAGCACTTTGCCCCGCACCCGGCACTTTGCACCCAGCCCTGGCACTTTGCACCCAGCACTCAGGACTTTGCCCCAGCCCTGGCACTTTGCACCCAGCCCTGGCACTTTGCACCCAGCCCTGGCACTTTGCACCCAGCACTTTGCACCCAGCACTTTGCACCTTCACCCAGTCTCCAACTCTGCCCTGCACCCAGCCCTGCCCCAACATTCTGCCCTGCCCCCACACTCACACCCTGCCCCCACACTCACACCCTGCACCCACTCTGCCCTGCACCCACACTCACACCCTGCATCCACACCCAGTCTCCTGCCCTGCCCCCAGTCTCCCACTCTGCCCTGCACCCAGTCTCCTGCCCTGCCCCCACACTCACACCCTCCCCTGCATCCCCACCCCCACTCTGCCCTGCACTCAGTCTCCTACCCTGGCCTGCCCCCCCACCCCCACTCTTCCCTGCATCCCCTGAAACCCCACCCCCACCCCCGCGAATCGCTCTGTGCGAACGGAGCCACTCGCACAGAGCGGTTCGCTCTGTGCGAACGGAGCCACTCGCACAGAGCGATTCGCACAGACATGAAGAATACTTACCTCCGGAACGCGTCACATCCGTCACGCAACTAAAAGAAGGCGGAGAGTGCAGAGCGTGTAGCGGAAGCGGGGAACGCTCGCGGAGGTAAGTAAAAGGAGCCAACAACGAATCGATCACTTGATTATTCTTTTAATAATCGATTAGTTGGCCGATTATTTTTTCGATTAATCGGATAAAAAAAACAATATGCAAATTTTTAGTTTATTTAAAATAATTTAATGAACTGGATGTTAAAAAACAACTTAAAATTTACATTAACATTCTTATTTTGTTATGATGTAATAAAAAACCAATATTTTCAAAGTACAAAAACCCAAACACAATATTTATGAAACAAAATAACCCCAAACATTCTGAAAAGAGGTGGACTATTACTGTTCAAGAAACTTTGCCCCAGCCCTGGCACTTTGCACCCAGCACTTTGCACCCAGCACTTTGCACCCAGCACTGGCACTTTGCACCCAGCACTTTGCCCCGCACCCGGCACTTTGCACCCAGCCCTGGCACTTTGCACCCAGCACTCAGGACTTTGCCCCAGCCCTGGCACTTTGCACCCAGCACTTTGCACCCAGCCCTGGCACTTTGCACCCAGCACTTTGCACCCAGCCCTGGCACTTTGCACCCAGCACTTTGCACCTTCACCCAGTCTCCAACTCTGCCCTGCACCCAGCCCTGCCCCAACATTCTGCCCTGCCCCCACACTCACACCCTGCCCCCACACTCACACCCTGCACCCACTCTGCCCTGCACCCACTCTGCCCTGCACCCACACTCACACCCTGCATCCACACCCAGTCTCCTGCCCTGCCCCCAGTCTCCCACTCTGCCCTGCACCCAGTCTCCTGCCCTGCCCCCACACTCACACCCTGCCCTGCATCCCCACCCCCACTCTGCCCTGCACTCAGTCTCCTACCCTGGCCTGCCCCCCCCACTCTTCCCTGCATCCCCTGAAACCCCACCCCCACCCCCGCGAATCGCTCTGTGCGAACGGAGCCACTCGCACAGAGCGATTCGCACAGACATGAAGAATACTTACCTCCGGAACGCGTCACATCCGTCACGCAACTAAAAGAAGGCGGAGAGTGCAGAGCGTGTAGCGGAAGCGGGGAACGCTCGCGGAGGTAAGTAAAAGGAGCCAACAACGAATCGATCACTCGATTAATCGATAACGGAAATCGTCGACAACGATTTCCGTTATCGATTATTATCGATTTTATCGATTCGTTGTTTCAGCCCTAAAATTAAACTACACAAGCGGGATGCCCTGGCCGCTTTTGAATTTATGATAGATCAGCTTCTGGATGGGCTGCAGGACTACGCTTGCGCTTATTTAGATGATATAGCCATCTATAGTACCACCTGGGAGGAAAACCTACACCAATTGGGTTTAGTCTTGGGAAGGTTTAGGGAGGCAGGACCAAAGTCATACCGGGATGTCTGAGGTGCAGTAACTCCCCTGAGTGTGAGGTGGCGTTCCAACAATTTAAGCAGGCACTAATCCACGCTCCAGTCCTAGCCGCTCCTAACCCAAATAAACATTTTGTCATCCATAATGCAACACATGTTTGAGTTGGGAGCAGTATTAAGCCAGGTCTGCAAGGACAGCAACAAACATCCGTTTAACATTAAATAAACTTAGTTCTGTTTTACCCCTACGTTAAGTCTCGGCTAGTGCTCAGGAAAATATGAAGAGTTAATCCCTTGAGCAATTGAGCTTTCAGTGGCACGGAAGATCTCTACGGCGGAACTACTCAGTCCGAGTCGGGTCTCCCCATACAGAAAATTCTGGTGCTTTTAATCATTGTAAACTCACACCCAGAATATAAATTTAAAGAGATACCCTATATTTTATCTCTGATTCTAAGTTCTTTCAGATCTCACCAAAATGTATAATTCAAAATGAGATATTATACCATCATGATAGTTAATCAAGATATTATTTATTGTAAAAACACAATCTACAAATTATCTATATGATATGTGAAGTGTCTTCTCAGTTAAAATTTGGTTTGAAAGACTTGAAGTGTAGCAACCTGTGGAATTTACATTCGCAGAGGTAAATAGTTTCTGCTCCCTAAAATTTCTTCTTTATTCTCAATATAAAGAGAAAAAAATCTTATGATTTAAAGCAAACAACGGGCTCTGACTCCATTTTCATAATCGATTAGTTGGCCGATTATTTTTTCTATTAATCGATTGATCGGATAAAGAAACAATATGTAAATGTTTCATTTATTTAAAATAAAAATTTATAATTTACATTAAGAAGTCTCATTAACACTTTTATCTCTTTATCACAATGGCATTTCTCTATCCACCTTCTTATTTTACTGACATAATAATTAAAGCTATATTTTAAAGGTACAAGAACCCAAAACACATTATTTCTCAAACTAAGTTTTACCAAAATACCCAAAAAAGTTTTACTAGTAAATATTACTTCATGTAAACAATTTTTTCATATTTAATAAAACCTATGAGAAAAATGCCTCTTGTTTATATTTTCTTTTATTTG
Source organism: Spea hammondii (assembly GCA_029215755.1). Lineage (NCBI taxonomy): Eukaryota > Metazoa > Chordata > Amphibia > Anura > Pelobatidae > Spea > Spea hammondii. The sequence goes on along the minus strand of JARDYJ010000009.1, from coordinate 25,263,583 downwards.
CCAAACTGCCCCCCAGTTATCCATATCTCACCGCCAGCCATGGGCGTAGGAACTGGGGGGATGGGGGAGACAGATCCCCCCCCAGTAACTCATGCAGGGGACCGATAATGAAGAAATCCCCCCCAGGGCCATAGGAACCCCCCCCCAAAAGAAACGCCGCAGGAGGAGAGGGGTGCCGAGCAGTCGTTTTCAGCAACCGCTTGGCGTCCTTCTGTCTCCTCTGCCCCCTGACGCCACCCGCCTCAACGCTGCCCTGACTGCAGTGGTGGGAGCATGAGGCGTCTGTCTCGGTGCCGACTTCATATGCCGGCGCTCAGCAGTGAAGCCACGTGTATCGCGGCAGAGCAGTGAGACAGAGGCCTCGTGCTCCCACCACAGGACTGCACGGTAAGTGACCTACAAAGAGGGGTAGGGAGAGGGTAACTAGTGAGAAGGGAGGTAGGGAGAGGGTAGCTAATGAGAAGGGGGGTAGATAGTGTGAGAAGGGGGGTAGATAGTGTGAGAAGGGGGGTAGGGAGGGGATAGATAGTGTGAGAAGGGGGGTAGGGAGGGGGTAGATAGTGTGAGAAGGGGAGAGAGTGTGAGAAGGGGAGAGGGGTAGATAGTGTGAGAAGGGGGAGAGGGGTAGATAGTGTGAGAAGGGGGATACAAGTAACAAAAGGGGGGTAGTAAGCATATTGAAATAAAGAGTGAGTATGAATGCATTAATATTTGGATGAATTGTGTGAATGAGTAAAGAATTAATTAATCCACATTTGGATGAATTGTGTGAATGCGTGAAATAATAAATTAATGTGTGGATGAATTGCTTTAATTATTTGTGAGCTGGGCTGTTTGGGGACAAAGTTGGGTCACACTGGGCTGTTTGGGGACAAAGCTGGCTCACGCTGGGCTGTTTGGGGACAAAGTTGAGCCAACTTTGTCCCCAAACAGCCCAGCGTGAGCCAGCTTTGTCCCCAAACAGCCCAGTGTGACCCAACTTTGTCCCCAAACAGCCCAGCTCACAGTTGTCCCCAAACACTGGGCTGTTTGGGGACAAAGCTGGCTCACTCTGGACTGTAATTTGTTTGTATAATCTGAGTGCTGATCAGGTATTATGTGGGGAATGCGGATGCCAGGGCTGGCCTTTGGGGTGTGCAACCTGTGATCTATGCCTGTAATTTAGGGGGTTTCTATCTCGAATGCTGACTTGTATGTGAATTCCAGTTGATTTATACCTGCAAAGCTGGGTTTATGTGTTATTCTGTTAATCCATATCTGCTATGCTATGTTTCCATACATTATTTATATATACCTGCAAATATAGGGTTTGTATGTCTTATTCAGTTAATCTATACATACATGTGTTTCCATGTGTTGTTTATTTGATCTATACCTGAACTACAGGGAGTGAGTAAAAGAGAGGTGTGGCTTAGTGAATGAGGGACAAAGGGACTCGGGGGATGATTACGGGGGGTGAGGACCTCTGAATGTCAGAGTATCCACAGAAACAAAGGTTGGAATGCAGCACTCAGTTGTGAGATGGTGCACGAGCCAGGGTACCACCAAGTCCTTCAATAAATCCAAAATAGAGAAGCAGAGGCTCAGCACTCAAAAGGTGAGTTTATTTCACACAGGCGATGTGAAAGACATGTGTGTCGAAACATTGCCTGTGTGAAATAAACTCACCTTACCATTTCAGTGCTGAGCCTCTGCTTCTCTATTTTGGATTTAATGTCATAAGGAGGGAATCTACGGTCAGTGTGGCACATATATTTTTTTTGGTGTGGGAGCGGAGGGAGTGATTGCATGCTAGGGAGCATGGAGCTCGGCCAAAGGAAATGCTTGCCTAGGGTCAAATTTTTCAATATTTAAAAAAATGTTTGTGTTACAAAGATTAGATGTTTTTTCCTATATTTAATGTATTAAACATACATTATTTTTACCAGTGTTTCAAGTTATTATTGTACGTGTTTGCAAAAAAAGAGATGGGGAGAAAGTGGGGATCTGATGGGGGAAAATGCTGTCCCCTCCCAGATTTTTAGGGGTTCCTACACCCATGCTGCCAGCTTGCCACTCTGCCCCAGATATGTCTTATATCTCCTATATGCTACTCTGCCCCATATATGCCTTATACCCTCCTATATGCCAGAGATGCCACTGTGCCCCCTGATATACCTTATACCTCCTATATGCCACTCTGTCCCCTGATATGCCTTTTACCCCCGATATGCCTTATACCCCCCTATATGCCACTATGCCCCTCCGATATGCCTTATAGCCCCCTATATGCCACTGATATGCCAGAATGACCTGTCATACAGGGCCCCAAGGTACTCAAAGATGGCTCCAGCCTGGCTGCCAAACAAGCAGGAACTCCATTGTGTAAACTAATGCCATTAACAGGATTGCTCTCAGGGGGGGATTCAGTAGCTAAAGGGGGTTAAAGGTTGGGTTGCCTACATGTACGTGTTTATCAATGTTAATTTATGTTAATGAAGTTCTGTGGATATATAAGTAAATGTTTTACAAGAATAAACTGTTCATTCCTGCTGTACTCAATTCAAGGTAGTTGTGTGTCTACTTATTGGGGACACATAGCAGGGTTCCAAGGTGTGCATGCTGGCTGGTGCTGGAAGTGATTCCGGGGACAACAGGTGGATACATCTGGGTGATCTCTGGGAGTCACTACAGCTCTCTTGGTGAACCCGTTACAGCCACTGTCCCCTGATATGCCTTATACCCCCTATATGCCACTGTGCCCCCCCCTGATATGCTTTATACCCCTTATATGCCACTGTGCCCCCCTGATATGCCTTATAGCCCCTATATCCCACTCTGTCCCCTGATATGCCACTGATTTGCCACTCTGTCCCCTGATATGCCTTATAGCCACCTATATGCCACTCTGTCCCCTGATATGCCACTGATGTGCCTTATAACCCCCTATATGCCACAGTGCCTCACTGATATGCCTTATACCAGCTGATATGTCACAGATATGTCACTGTGCCCTGATATGCCTTAAACCCCCTATATGCCACCATGCCCCCTGATATGCCTTTTACCCTTATATGCCACTGAGATGCCACTGTGCCTCCTGATATGCCTTATAGCCCCTTTATGCCACTGTGCCCCCCTGATATGCCTTATACCCCCTGATATGTCACTGATATGCCACTGTGCCCCGATATGCCTTATACCCCCAGATATAAGAAAAGCTGATAGTGCTAAAATAGGTATAAAAATATATGCTTTAATAAATATAGACAAAAAGATAGATAATACACAATACAATATAAATATATATATATATATATATATATATATATATATGGACAATACAAACAATAAATCAAATATTACAGCAATCAACCGGATACAAGAGGACCTTAATCGGTGGTCTAAGCTGGAAGTTTCCTGGCTGGGGCGTATCACGGCGTGAACTCCTGTATTTTTTCCGGACGCTCCCTGTGGTCCTCCCGGCTGCCTTCCTGCGTTCATTGCCTTTAGTTGGTCTCACAAACGTCCGAGGATATCTACGAAGCTCCTGCAGCGGCCCAAGTTTTCTGGGGGTTTAGGTATTCCGAATGTTCAGCTCTACTATTTGGCTGCCCATCTGGCTCAGGCTATGCTGCTCTTCTCGGATGCTTCCCGGGTGGCCTGGGTTGATCAGGAGACTCTTTTTACTCGTCCATACGGCATTGGAGATCTTCTGTGGCTCCCTAAGTCGCTGAGGCCGTCGTTAGCAGACGCCTTACCTACTATGAAACGATCCATTGCTCTGTGGGATAAATATAGACTCTCTCTCTGTTTTCCGCCACTGCTTTCCCGATATGCTCCGTTCTCTGCCGTAAAGGCTATCCTGCCGCAAACGTCCCTGGATGCCTGGATCCGGCGTGGTGTCCGGTCGATTTCACAGCTTTTTACATCATCGCACGTCCGCTCCTTCCAGGACTTGTGTGCTGAGTTTGGCCTCATGCGACAGGATTTCTTCAAATACCTTCAGCTCTGCTCTGTTCTGCAGAAGTCTGTATCACATGCTCCGGCTACGCCTGTCGTCAAAATGTGCCTTCGGGCTCCACTGGTCTCCAAGGCCATCTCGCTATGTTACCAGGCTCTGCTGAATCCTGGTACGGATGTTAAGCTCCCTTATATGGTCGCGTGGGAACGTGAATTGGGTCGCACATTTGATGTCTCCGACTGGGTTCATGGTCTCTGTCCACGATCCGTGGTGTCTCCAAAAATGTAACCCACTTTGAGAATAATAGGAAGATCTTGTTTCGCTGGTACTATGTACCCACCACGTTGGCGTCCATTTTCCCGACGGTTTCTCCATTGTGCTGGCGTCAATGCGGTGCCCGGGGGTTCGATGACACATATCTGGTGGGACTGCCCTGTCCTGAGTGGCTACTGGAAGGACGTTTTTGATCTTGGTGCTCACCTTCTCTCCTGTCAGGTCCCTCGGTCGATTGAACTGGCGCTCCTGGACATGTTTCCGGATGACCTCTCTGGCCCTCGTCGGAAGCTGCTGGCGCATGTGCTTATTGCTGCGAAAATCAGTATCGCCAAGAAATGGAAGTCTGTATCTCCCCCCTCTATACAGGATGTCCTTTATTCTCTTACTACGACTTGCCAATATGAGAGGGCGGCTAATTTTGCCGGTGACACACCGCATATTTTTGAGGAGACTTGGGAAGGCTGGCTTACGTTCTATCAAAATCAATTTGGTCATACCCCTTCGGGCTTCATATTGGGGTCACTCCGTATGCCTTGGTTTCTCAAGGCTACTGCGGCTTCATAGTTCAGGCGTATCAACGATTGGTTGCGGCCTAGTTCTTGGTATCCTATCCTTGCCCCCCCCTCCTTGTCTTTCCCTTGGTGTGCTTTTCCCTTTTGTGTGTCCTTGTCTCTGTTTTATGTGTTTGTTTGTTTTTTTTTGTTTTTTGTTTTTGTTGTTTTTTTTTTTTTGTCTCTCTGTGCCTTCCATTATATGTTGTTACTCTCTTTCTTTTTACATGTCATATGTTATGTTACGAGGATGTATTGAGAGTATTTGGGGGCCTCGGTCCCGTGTATTTTGGTTCTCATTGCCATTGTTATCTTTCTGATCTATGTACATTTGCTGATTTTGTCTTGGCATGGTCTATTGTAAAACCAATAAACTTTAAGTGTTAAAAAAATATTACAGCAATCAAAAAATAAAAAAACCCACAAAATTAAAGAATGCACATAATTAATAGATATATCAACAGAAGAAACACGAGGCAAATAAGCATAAAAATAAAGACAATACTCCAGGCTTAGCTTACCCAGTGGTGCTTATTTGCCGCGTTTTTCTTCTATTGATGTATTAACCCCTGGTGGGGCAGGTAGAAGTGGAAGTGAAGGGTAGTAGCGGAGGTTGCGCACATCGCGCACTACAATCTAAATCCCCTGCAGCACTGCAGAGGACCTGGATCCTCTCTACCAGCTGGTGGGGGGTGTCTGTGCGATGCGCGCAGACAATCTCCGCTTCTCCCCTCCACTTCCATTGGGGCCTCCATGATGGAGGCCCAGAAGGACACGTGACGCTGGTGTTCAGCAACAGAAGCCCCAGCGGAAGTGGAGGGGAGAAGCAGAGGTTGTCTCCATGCATTGCACGGACCCCCACCGGCTGACAGAGAGGAGAATCCAGGTCCCCTGCAGCGCTGCGGGGGATCTGGATTCTAGTGTTATAATCCGATCTCTATTTGAGGTGGGATTATAGAAGGAGGGGAGTTTTTCAGAGCATTTGCTCGATTTTATCCTTTATTTGAGTTTGGTATTAATGCAGTCTTGTATTTAGTGCCAATATTTATGGAGTAAAGTAGTACTATTTGGGGTGTTAGACCAAATATTAAAATATTTCACAAAGGTTTGTCTACTTTAACAGATATTACAATAGAGTGACCGCTCAACAAACAATGCAACACTTTCCAAGACTAACCTGCAACCAAAAGGCCCAACATAACCCAGATTTTGCATTCAACAGACATATTGAATTGCTTGTGAGATCCCTGGAGATGTGCCCTTGTTTACATATCAAGACACGTGATACAGGAAGAGTTCAACTGGAAAAAAACATTGACAACAATACTTCTTATGTCACCACACTATTGACAAGTATGATCAATCGGGTTAATATTTCCGGCAGAGTTTCCTGACTGCTACAGGCTTCCAGGTTCCTCAAGATATTGCCCATTTGGTATAGGTAAGCAACAATAATTGCCTGCAGCAATATATGGAGAAGGGTGGATGATGTCACAATGTCACTGGTCTATATAATCCTTCTGCGTTTGACAGAACATTTGATCATATGGTGTCTAGGAAGGGCTCTGTTCCAGGTGTCTATTATCCTGGCAAGTCACGGTTGCAATGATGTGGGAGGTTTACAATCATTTTGAGTGAGGTTCTGGATACTACTGTAGTGTCCAGAATTTACCAGGAGATGGATGGTGTTAGAGATATAGGAGTAGATCTCAGTGATTAGACACAAGATATAGTATATGGGAGACAAACTCAGAACACAGCCCATCCTGTCCATCCTATTTATGACAATAATAATGCATACAGAGATGATCTGCCCTGATCTAATTAAATAGGGCTGTGATCAAATGTTATATCAAGTTCCTGTAGAACTGAAGACAACATACACTGAAGCTATGTTTTGCATAAGCCCAAGTCCTAAATATTATGTTTGACACTGTAAACCCCAGGTTAATGATTTGTTTGGCATTTGGGTACAGGTGCTATACAAGTCAGGCATATGGGTAGAGCAATTAGAGATCAGGGTGGGCCAGTGCTCCATTCCCCCTTCCAGTGAAAATTCCAAGCCAGCTTTTACAAGAGGCTAGAGGTCTGCAGGATCCAGTCCAGGATTCCTATGTAGCCTGCCTCAGACACAAGTGCTGGGCATTAACCCCTTAACGACAGACAAAACCTGTACAAGTTTGCGGTGCAATGCAATAACCACAAAGCCTGTACGTGTACAGGCTGCTGTTAAACAGCTGTATCGCACCGTTTGGCGGCTTTGCAGCATCCAGGGAAGTGAGGCTGACCGTGGAACCGCCGCAATCACTTCCTAAGCATAATCGGTGTTGCTGACATGCCTCGATATCGACAACCCAACCCCGCCTACCCCAAAGAGCAGCCACAAGCGCCATCATGTAAATGACGTTGCCGCCACTCACAAGATGGCGTCAACAATTGAAAAATTAAGACCCTCTTGAGAACTCTCGAGCTCCTCCTGCAGATTGAATGCAGGTACTGCATTCAACCATCCAAGGTCAATGGAGCCCAGCTCACTAATCAGTGTGATTAGTTAATTTTTTTTTTTTAATGTTTAAAAAACATATGGCAACATGTAATCAACAGTAATTCATATAAAAACTCAGCATTAAAAGGTATAGATAAAACCCCTTAAATTACAACCAAAGATCACAGGTTGCACATCTACAAAGGCCAGCCCTGGCATCCACATTGCCAACATAGAACCTAACCAGTCCCCAAACAGCCCAGTGTGTGCCATCTTTGTACCATAAACACACTGCATGTGGCATCTTGGTCCCCAAGACTCAAACACCCTGCTTGTGCCATCTTTGCCTTTCTACACATCAATTATACATCTATGTAGGGGGGGTCATGATGTAGGGGGGCCATGGCCCCCTCTGCCAACGCCACTGTAAATATGTCATGGGATGCTCAGACCGAAGTGTCACTTTAGATATCTTACTTTTCTCCCATTTAAAAAGTAGATTTACAAATCAATATAATTAGTCTTTTGCAATTAAAATGTTAAATATTTGCATATTGTTGTGGTAAAAAGTGGTAGCTAATAGAAATGAGTTAAGATCATATTAGAATTTTTAAAAAGTGAATGATGTGTATAGTCATAGAAAATTATATGTTTATTAGGGGATAATAATGCATTCATGGTGTTTTGTATGTATGGGGTGTGTAAGTGCTATTCATAAAATAGATCACATAGTTTTTGGGTTGAATGTGTGTATATGTATATGTGTGTATGATAAATAGTCTAAAATTCTATTTATTTTAACCTATGACATAAAAAATTATTGATTGATATTTTAACATTAGCCTAAAGAAGCTACTTATCAACAAAATATTTTACTTCAAACCAGAATGGAACGGAAACGGAAAATACTTTTAGAACATAGTCGGTGTGATGTATGTGCTGTATGTAGGATTGGTCAGATAATGTAATTTATTGTTTTACCTATAAGTACTTTACAAAGTTCATATTAGTATTATTAGTATACGTATTATAAACATTTTAAACATTTTCAATATATTGCAATGTTTAACATAACTGTAACTTGCAAATACATTGATGTTGGGTCAATTTTGGCTAAATTATTTTACTTTTAGTAACATAACAATTTTACTTACCGTATATATTACCTGAATATAGGCCGCACTTTCCCCCCCACTTTAAGTTTTTGAAGTGGGGGTGTGGCCTATAATCGGGGTTTAGCGCAGGAATGCGCAATTCAAATCGACCGACGCCCGGGACATGCAGTCCCCTGCCAGCACTTCCCACGGGGGGAGTGCCGGCACGGGAGGTTGTCTAAGCGCATTGTGCAGACGTGCCGGCAGCGGAGGTTGTTTACACGCGTCGCCGCAGCCAGTGAACGTCTGCATGATGTGTTTTACCTCTGCCCCCAAGACTTACCAAAGCAGACTCCCAGGTGTCTTGCGGGGCCGGCGGGGGACATCTACGTAATACGCGTATACAACTTACGGTTGTTGTATACGCGTATTACGTAGATGTCCCCCGCCGGCCCCGCAAGACACCCAGGAGTCTGCTCTGGTAAGTCGGGGGGAGGACAGAGTGGCAGCATATCTCGGGGGGGAGGAGGACAGAGTGGCAGCATATCTCGTGGGGGCAGACTGGCAGCATATCTCGGGGGGGGACAGAGTGGCAGCATATCTCGGGGGGGGACAGAGTGGCAGCATATCTCGGGGGGGGCAGGGTGGCAGCATATCTCGGGGGGGGGACAGAGTGGCAGCATATCTCGGGGGAGGGCATAGTGGCAGCATTTCTCGGTGGCGAGGGCAGAGTGGCAGCATATCTATTACAAAACTTTTTCTTTAAAAAAAGCACCTAACTTTTAGGGTGAGGCCTATATTCAGGTGAGGCCTATATCCGAGCAAATACGGTATGTTAAAATACAGCTCCCCACCTAGACTTCACTGTGAGGCATGATACTTACCAGATTTCAAAAGATTGTAAAAATACTTTGATACCTATGCAGAGTTAATAATTTAAAATATTTTTTCACAATGACAATATCCTTAGACATCCTATTGTGATTGTAATTGTTCCTGTAGGAATATTTACTAAAAAATCAATGTACCTCCTATGTGAATTAGTGATGGGAGGTTCGGATCAGTAAAGTGATCTGATTCATTGGCTCACTCAATGTCACTCACAGCAGTTAGTACTTCCCAGTGCCTCCCTGGAGTCACACTGACGCTTGGCCCCGCTCCTTTCCTTATAGCGTCCACACTGCTCAGCAACTCATCTAACAGTAAGTATAAAATATTTGGGCTGCTGAAAGTTAGGAGGGGGGGTTAATTTAAGGGCAGTTATGGTTAATGGGGTCTTTAGGGTTAATTTAGGGATACTTATGGTTAATGGGATCTATAGGGTTGATTTAGGGACAGTTATGGTAAATTGGGTCTTTAGGGTTCATTTAGAGACAGTTATGGTTAATGGGGTCTTTAGGGTTAATTTAATGCTGAGAACTGAGAGTTAATTTAATGAATTTAATAAGGTTAACTTAAGTTGCAGTTAGAGGTAAAGGGGTGCAAACTAAGGGGAATCTAAATCCTGGAGGCAGTGAAGATTACTATTGTTAAATTTTACAACAAGAGAGGAGGCTTCGTATTTGCATAACTTCCTTTACTGAATAACCTCCAGCAGCAAACCAGTTAACAATAAAATGAACAATAATCAATAAGAATCGAGAGTCCAGCCGCTCCTCCTCTTTCTTTGCTGCTTAGCCTCCAGGTGAGAACCTTCCAATTTCTTTGTCTAATTGATTAATTTGATTATTATTATTGATAGATTATGTTGATTGATTTATTATTATTAATTATATTTATTATTCTATTATTTTTACCATTTCATATTTTTCATTTAATCTTTCCAGATTATCTTTGATTACTCTTACGGTTTCCTTATTTTACTTATGAACTTTCCCATTATTGGTACTTTTTTTTTTTTCTTATTCTTGTATTTTTAGTGTGCTCTACTTTCGGCTCACCTCTGTCCTATCTCTTTTCCCTTATTTGAAACCTAGCTTTCGTTATGTTTTTCTTCTTTAACTTCTTCCTGCCTGCGTGGTTGGCGCTCTCTCCCAGGATGGCACATGGGGCAGGCTTCTCTCTCTCTTAGTCGCACCGCAACTTTGTTTCTTTTAAGTCTGAGCGGCTGTCCCTCCTGCGCAACGCAGTTCTGTGCTGCTCCCGAACCGTGCAGCGGGATCGCTCGGCCACCTGCACACTGCGGTCGGGGTTTTGTTTCTTTTTTACCTCCGGCCGTGGGGATCTTGTGTATTTGGCATTCCTGGTCTGTTCATGTTGACCGCACCGCGCGGCCCTTTTGCTTTTCCAGGCGTGCTATGTTGCTTATAGTGCCTATTTATTCCCCTTGTTTTTTTCCTATTTGTTTTCTTTAGTTAGGGAAACCTATTAAATGTACAGTTTTAACTGTTTCACTGTTTGAGACACTAACATGGAAAACTTACAGCCCTAATGTTTAAATTTGGTGGGTATTCCTGCATATTAGTCACTAGAAGTGCTCCCTGGGTAAATTTGTCACGCCAGAAGCGACGTCTCACCGACACTAAAGCCTCTCTGCGGGAACCTCCCCCTTCCTCCCCAGTTTAGAGTCCCTGCCATTCCTGAGAAGCGGAGACATCTCTAGTGCCACATGGAATGGCAAGGAAAGTTAATGGTCACCAGGGTTAAGGAGAAACAGTGGACCTTGGAAGCTAAGGGAACATAGGCAACACCTATTCTTGTATTTTTAGTGTGCTCTACTTTCGGCTCACCTCTGTCCTATCTCTTTTCCCTTATTTGAAACCTAGCTTTCGTTATGTTTTTCTTCTTTAACTTCTTCCTGCCCGCGTGGTTGGCGCTCTCTCCCAGGATGGCACATGGGGCAGGCTTCTCTCTCTCTTAGTCGCACCGCAACTTTGTTTCTTTTAAGTCTGAGCGGCTGTCCCTCCTGCGCAACGCAGTTCTGTGCTGCTCCCGAACCGTGCAGCGGGATCGCTCGGCCACCTGCACACTGCGGTCGGGGTTTTGTTTCTTTTTTACCTCCGGCCGTGGGGATCTTGTGTATTTGGCATTCCTGGTCTGTTCATGTTGACCGCACCGCGCGGCCCTTTTGCTTTTCCAGGCGTGCTATGTTGCTTATAGTGCCTATTTATTCCCCTTGTTTTTTTCCTATTTGTTTTCTTTAGTTAGGGAAACCTATTAAATGTACAGTTTTAACTGTTTCACTGTTTGAGACACTAACATGGAAAACTTACAGCCCTAATGTTTAAATTTGGTGGGTATTCCTGCATATTAGTCACTAGAAGTGCTCCCTGGGTAAATTTGTCACGCCAGAAGCGACGTCTCACCGACACTAAAGCCTCTCTGCGGGAACCTCCCCCTTCCTCCCCAGTTTAGAGTCCCTGCCATTCCTGAGAAGCGGAGACATCTCTAGTGCCACATGGAATGGCAAGGAAAGTTAATGGTCACCAGGGTTAAGGAGAAACAGTGGACCTTGGAAGCTAAGGGAACATAGGCAACACCTAGAGATAAGTGAGAGAAAATAGAATTCTGTCAGATATTTTATGCTAGAAAACATGTATTCTATATATTCTGTATTTTACATGAACACAAAATGGAGTCAGAGCCATTTTATTTTATTTAATCATATAACGGTTATTTCTGTGTGTCTTTGTTCCCTCTATAATTGAGAACAAAGAAGTATTCAGTATATATGATCCAATTAATGTTAACTTCCATGAGAAAGTTAAGGAGTAGACACTACATATCCTTAGGAATGTAAATTGGAATGGGGGATACGTCGTAAGACCACCAAAACCTAATTTATTACCTAGGAGGCAACATCTGGAGATATGGGTGACTACAAAGACCTGATTTACTATATAGGAGGTAACATCTAAAGATAAGGGTGACCATGAATGAATTCCTAACACATATGTAATGGTCTTAAGTTATTTCTTAAACCAGAGCGTCTCTCGCAGGTAAATTAAGAAATTACAAGGATGTAAAAATGAGTGGAAGTCCTAATTATAATGGGTAAAACCCACCGTTATGATTGGATAATTCCAATCAAGAGGTGGAGGCTATGATAATAAGCCCTGTCTTTAAAAGCTTATGTCTTTAATAATTAGGGACTGACCCTAAGGCTCACCTTAAAAAGAAACGGACCTGAAACAGACAGACCCTGACGGACTCATTTAAATTTACCCCAGAGAATTGGAATTTTAAGATCCTGGCACCATAATCTTACTCTTAGAATTACTTTGAGTCCCAACCTATATAACTTTTAGTAAGTTATATTTCTTTCCACTTAATTACTTGCCACTGAACCTGGATTAACTTCTACAAGGACCAGTTGGACAACAGCAACAAGTGGTGGTAAATATAATTGTTTTATTATTCTAACTAGAGGTGAATTTTGTCTTCTTCGTATAGAATTCCCTGTTTCTGGGAAATAGTATATTGCATTATTGTATATGACGGCTTGTGAGACTGCAGCTTATAACCCGTGATAATAACAATAATGAAAAGGTATTTTTACCTGTAAATGAAGTTTGACATTATTTGCATCTATTAGGAATTTCACTAATACTCGTAGACACTATTAAATTACTTTTTAAATTGTCATATTAGTTAAACTAATATAATAGAGTTAGTGATCTTTTTATTACCGCCCTGATTATCATTTTTGGTTGCTGAGTGGGATGGAAATTAATGCTGTGTTAGACTCATAAAGTATTACCGTATTTGCTCGATTATAAGACGAGGTTTTTTTCAGAGCAAATGCTCTGAAAAATACCCCTCGTCTTCTAATCGGGGTCGTCTTCTAATCAGACCTCAAATAGAGGTCTGATTAGGAGACTAAGATCCAGATCCCCCGCACCGCTGCAGGGGACCTGGATCCTCCTGTCTCACCCCCCCCATCATACACACACTTACCGGTGCTTCCTGCTGTATTGCCGGGGCAGCGGGTTGACGTCTACGCGATCCGCGTAGACAACGTCCGCTGCAGCCGGAAGGAGGTGTGGCTAGCAGCGGGGGTTGTCTGTGTCCGTCGCGTAGACCTTCCCCGACTGTCAGAGATCAGAGTTCCCCGCACCGGTGCCGCACCGGTGCGGGGAACTCTGATCTCTGACAGCCGGGGAAAGTATACGTGACGGACGCATACAAAGCCCCGCTGCCAACTCCACCTCCTTCCGGCTGCAGCGGAAGGCGACGTCAACCCGCTGCCCCGGCTGGAAGCACCGGTAAGAGAGGGCTGAGAGGGGAGAGAGGGGGGAGGGGAGAGAGGGGTGAGGGGGGGGGGAGAGAGGGTGTGTGTGTGTGTGTGTGTTAGTTAAATGGGGGTATAGGGTGTGTGTGTGTGTTAATTGGGGGCATAGGGCATTTCTGGAGTGGCGTTAAGGGGGCATTTAATAGAGCACTCTGCCTCCTGAAATGCTTTATACCTCCCTATATGCCACTCTGCCCCATAATATGCATTTTAACCCCCTAAATGCCAGAATGGGATAAAGGGATATAAGGCATTTCTGGAGGCAGAGTGGCACATAGGGGGTCAAAAGGCATACCATGGGGCACAGTGGCATATAGAGGGTTAAAAGGCATATCATGGGCCACAGTGCCATATTGGAGTGGCAAGCCTGGGGGCAGATGTGCATAACTGGGGGACAGGTTGGAAAATACAAGAAATAAAAACAAAAAAAATATTTTTCTCAATCATAGCTTTTATTAAAAAAAATTGTTTACATGAATTAACATTTACTGGTAAAACTTTTTTCCTTTGGGGTCGTCTTATATTCAGGCTTTTTCTTTTTTTCCTAAGTTAATATTCAGATTTTGGGGGGTCGTCTTATAATCAGGGTCGTCTTATAATCGAGCAAATACGGTAATTCATATTTATAACTTTCGATAATATACCGTATTTGGATATACTGCAATTTGACATGTTTTAAGAACTTTATATTTTGTATTCTGCACTGTGTGACTTATATATAAATTTTATAAATTGCCTTCACAATAAATAATAATTTTGATTGATTATCGTGGTGATATATATCTAATTTAAATTATAATTTTCGGCGATCTGAAAGGATTTAGGATCGGAGATAAAATATAGGGTATCTCCTTAAATTAATATTGTGGATGTGGTACTACAATCTTTGGTAGCGTCGTTATTTTGCGTGTGTGATAAAATATTGGTTTTACCGATTTTGTCTCATTGATATCCCTAACAATTCTTACCTGGGAATTCCCTTTCCTTGTCCATTTCCAGGTTGCACAAAGGAGAGATAGTCTCCGGGGAAGGGAACCTATAAAAAAATCGGAACCTCCCCAGATAGTTAAAGAGACTTGCTCAAACAACATGAAACAGACAAACAAATACATGGGTAGGGGAAAAATGTGTGCCACCTGGAAATGGACAAGGAAAGGGAGTTCCCAGGTAAGAATTCTATTTTCCCTTGCCATTTCAGGTGGCACAAAGGAGAATTAGCAAGAAAGGGATGGGAGCACCACTTGTTGAAGAACTCTGCGTCCAAACTTGGCCTCTTCTGCAGCTACAGATGGCTGAAGGGTCTAAACATGCTAGTTCAGCCCAGGATGTGGAAACCGATCTAGTCGAATGAGCTCTTAATTTAAGGGGAGGTTCCAACCCCGCACAGACTTAACACTCGGAAATAGCTTCTCTGATCCAACGGCCTATAGAGGCTCTAGACACTTTATTCCCTTTACGAGGACCCGAATAGGAAACAAAGAACTGGATTTTCTCCAAGAACTCTTTCTGACGAGGTAAATTTGAATACACCTACGAAGGTCCAAAGTATGGAACTTGCTCTCCTTGAAGTTTTTAGGCTCTGGACAAAAGGTAAGGATACGTGAGCCTCACACCAGGAGAGAAAAATGGTCCAGATTTTATGATATTTTGAAGAGGTAGCTGTTTTTTTGCTGGTGATCAGGGTGTTTATAACAGGTGAGGAAAGACCTTTGGATTGCATGATCTTCCTTTCAGAATCCATGCTGCAAATTTTAGATGGTCCTGGTTTGGATGACAAATAGGACCTTGCAGAAGAAGATCCTGCCGAACTGGGAGATGAAAAGGCTTGTCACAGGCCAACTGAATCAGATCTACAAACCAAGCTCTCCTTGGCCAGTAAGGGGCAATGAGAATGACTTGAAGGGCACTCTCCTTTATTTTCTTCAAGACCCTTGCAAGAAGTGGAAAAGGGGGAAAATATAAGCCAGACTGAAATTCCACATTTGTGACAGAGCATCTAGTCCCATTGGATGTCCCTGTTGAGAAAGGGAGAAAAAGGTCTCTATCTGCTTGTTGGTGCAGGATGCCATGAGGTCTATTTCGGACGACCCCATCTGTCTACAATCATCTGAAATACATTCTTGTGCAGGCTCCATTTTCCAGGGAGAACTAAATGTCTGCTCAGGAAATCTGCTTGTAAATTGGAAGTTCCTTCGATATGAACTGTTGATAGATGAGAGATGTTCTTTTCGGCCCAAAAACATATCTTTAGAGAAAGTATTTGAAGGGAATGGCTTTTTGTCCCTCCCTGTTTGTTAATATAAGCCACAACATTGTAGGAAATAATACTGACTGCTTTGCCTCTTAGGAGCGGTTCCCAGTGAGTTAACGTATGCCACACCGCCAACATCTCTAGAAAGTTGATGTGATGAGTGGCCTCCTCTTTGAGCAATGTATCCTTCCAAAGTGGCTCCCTATCCTTTTTGGCTGGCATCTGTAGAAATGATTGTCCAAGTCTGGGACTTCCATGATCGTCTTCTCAGCATATTTTCTTCTCTGTTCCACCAATGAAGGGACAGGAGAACAGGGAGCTGATGAGAATTTTCCTTCGTAGAGCCGATTTTGAACCGTCCCAATGAGACAATATGAACGTTTGCAGAGGTCTCATGTGGGCCAGAGCCCATGGAACTGCCGTCTGGGTTGTGGTCATTAGGCCTAGTATTGACATCATATTCCTGATTGAAGATTTTCTCTGTCGGGTATGTATCTTAAGAGAGTCTCGCATCTTCCGATATTTTCCCCCCGGAAGGAAAGTCATCTGGGTTCTGGAATCTAGGATCATTCCTAGAAACATCAGTCTTTGGGAAGGATATAACTGAGATTTCCCCCAGTTGATGAGCCAGCCTAGACTTTGGAGGAGGTCCAGAGTTGAAGACATGCGAGAAGCCGAATTGAAGGCTTTGGATGCCGCGACTCGATGGCACCGCCAAACGAAGGAATTGTTGATGCTGTTTGTGAATTGGATATGTAGATAAGCATCTTGGAGGTCTATTGAGGCCAGGTAGTCTCTCTGAGAAAGGATCTCTGTGGTGGACTTTCCATCCTGAATCTGAGGTACTTGATAAACCTGTTGATACACCTGTTGATGTCAAACCAGGTGTTCCCCACTGGTTTGACAGAGTCAGAACTTCTTTGGTTTATCATCCTTTCCTATCCTCTGGCTCTTTGAAATCTACCTCGGTAGGACCTGTCCCGAAAGGACTGAGGATCTTCCTTCCTTCCTTGTCCCGAATGGAGCTCTAGAACTACAAGGCCGAAAGGTGTTAGAATAAAAAGTAGAGGTGCTCTCCTCTGAGGAAGCCAGTTCTTGCCTCCTGTAATAGATTCTAAAATCTCGTCCAGGTTACTCCCAAACAGGAGTTTCCCTTGGAAAGGAATACTACATAATTTGTTTTTGGAAGCAGTGTCTGCACACCATGATTTAAGCCAGAGAGCTCTCCTGGATACTGCTGAAAAGGCCATGGCCCTGGCGTGAGCAGATTCAATAGCCGCATCAGAAAGGAAATCAACTACGAGACCTGTGTCAGAAAAATTCCTTGATACTTGTTTAGCCCCTTGAATAGAGGCAAGGTCTTCAATGGCTTGCTGTAGCCAGATTCTCACTGACTTGGAAGCCATAGCAATGGCAGGTTTGAAATTAGCCACAGCAGCTCCAAAAGGCCCTTCTTGCTGCTTTTTCTGCCCTCTTATCCATGAGGTCTTTAAAATTGGAGGCATCTTCCATGGGGATGACCGTTATCCTGGTAGCTTTAGCGACTGCCGCATCAATCGTAGGCATTTCCCATAACTCTATTTGATGATGCAAATCTATCTGGATGTTTCCACTGTTCCGCTATCAAAGTAGAGAGGGAGTCATGTACTGTGAAGGTCTTTTGTTTTTTAATATGTCCTTGGAAAGGATCCACTTTAGGAGTAGGTGTTTCCTCCTGCAGATTTAGAGTCAATATAACTGCTGAAATAAGGCGTCCTGTTTCTAGAAAAAAATTATTTTCTTCCTTGACTTCCCCTTTTTCTGATGAGTGGGGCATAACAATTTCTGTATTAGAAGCCGAGTCCTCTGCTTCTTGAATAAGCCTCTTGAGGGAAGGACCATAGCTATGGAGATCCACAGGATGACACTGGACTTGCTGAGAGGTAGCCATAGATTTTAAAAAATCAAACGTAGAGTGCAGCTCTCTTAAGTCAGGCAGATAAATCAGCGACAGAAGAATGGCTGGCTCTAATACAGGAACAAGGATGCAGAAGGATCCTGAAGAGTCTTACTACAAGAAGCACAAGCTTTATGCTTAGACTTTCTGAGAGCTTTATGTGGAGAAGAGTCAGCAGGAGTCTCGGGAGCTTTATCAGCCATCATACAACAGAAAAAACCTTTAGAAACCAGAACACTGCTTAGTAGAGATTGCTTACTTACCTTCTCGTCCCTTTAAATAGACTGACAAGCAAATTTTGGAAATGAAACCGGAAGCCCCGCCCCCCATAATTCTCTTATGAGATTCTGTGTCGGCTAAGAACACAGACCGGCGTCTGAGAAGAACCGCCTGCTGCAGTCTCCCACTGACCAGATCATCCTAGATGGTGCAGGGGAGAAGGTAAATTCACGACTGGTTACTGCTTTTTACTTGCAGTCTCCTCCAGGCATCCTCCACCTATGCGCGAGCGTCGGTAGGGACATTTCGCTGCTATGCTCGCTGTAGCAGGGAAGGAACTTGAGCCGAGGTCAGCATCCTGTCCTGTTACGCCGTGTGAGAGCGGCAGCCGGATTCCGAAGCCTACCCGCCGGTGTAGCTGGAGGGACTGGCTCTAACACAAACAACCCCGGCAGGGTTCCTTTATATACGAATAAAAACGTCTGGAACCACTTCCCTTGGTCCCCAGTACCTTCCTGAGCAAGGCAGGAAACTAAACTGGGGATCTGGGGAGGTTCCGATGTTTTATAGGTTCCCTGCCTTACCTGAGGGGCGGAGACTCTCTCTCCAATGTGCCACCTGGAGTGGCAAGGGAAAGTGGTTTACATTACTTTATTCTATCACCCACTCTGGCAAGTGAGAGTATGAAAGAAAAAAAATAAGCAGAAACTATAAGGCTCAAGAAGTAGACTCAGTGGACCCCTGCAGTGTGTTTTGACCCCAGCCAGGAACCCCTTTTACCCTGTGGTAAAGACTGTCCTAGGCTAAAGGGATCTATCAGACTAAACCACTCTGACAGCAAGGAGAGTAATTGGAATTAAAATCCTGTTGCTGCACTGCCAGGGTTTTCTGTTCTGTCTTTTTACTAGGGCTGCAACTAATGATTATTTTCATAATCGATTAGTTGGCCGATTATTTTTTCGATTAATCGGATAAAAAAAAATGTACATTATTCATTAATTTAAAATAATTTAATAAAATAACGTAGGATGTAAAAAACAATCAGCAGAATAAAAAAAACTTTGCTAAAAATGCATTTCTTGTTTTTATTTCCCAACCTGCCCCCACCCAGTTATGCACGTTTGAGCCCAGGCCTGCCACACTGCCTGCCAGATATGCCACATACCGCCCATTCATGCAACGCTGCCCTCCGCACATATGCCTTATATACCCTATATGCCTCATACCCCCAGATATGTCATTCCTTCCTCCCAGGTATGCCGTATACCCCCCTGATATGCCATAGTGCCCTCGTAGATTTGCAGACTCGTTCAGACACAATACTTTTATAAATAAATACAGGGTTAATCTTCACTGCCCCCAGGATTTAGATTCCCCTCAATTCAATTAACCCTCAGTCCTCAGCATTAAATTAACCCTGAAGAGAAGACCCCATTAACCATAACTGCCCCTAAATTAAGCCTAAACGCCCCATCAACTACAACTGCCCCTAAATTAACCCTAACTTTCAGCATTTTTTATGCAAAATATACATTTTATAATCACCAGATGAGTTCTTGAGCCATTTGGACAGTATAGGAAATGGGCGGGGCCAATCTGCACTTTGGTCTGCCCCTTTCTTTCTCCCTGCAGTCACTGCCGATTGGCTGCAAGGAGGGACAGGATGAAAGGGGCGGAGCCAATCGGCAGTGATTGCAGGGAGGGACTAGAAGAAGGAAGTGGGTGGGCCAATCGACAGTGATTGCAGGGAGGAACCGTAAGTAAGAGCTGCAGCTGTGAGTCAGACTAAACGGATTATAAAACGAGGGATATTTTTCAGAGCATTTGCTCTGAAAAACCCTTATTTTATAATCGATAAAAATCGATTCAACTAATCGATAATGAAATCCATTGGCAATGATTAGTTGTTGCAGCCCTACTTTTTACCCTATCCTAAACAGCCCAATACTTCTCCCTCCCTTGCTGCTGCTCCAGTCCCAACAGAATGTAAAAAAAACAAAAAAAATTTTTTTTATTAGGTACATCTGTACATTTAACACAAATAGAGATACAGCCAATCACGTCGGCAACTCAGTGCATTTAGGCATGTATACGTGGCCAAGACAACTTGCTGAAGTTCAAACCGAGCATCAGAATGGGGATTTAAAGGACTCTGAACGTAGCATGGTTGTTGGTACCAGACAGGCTGGTCTGAGTATTTCAGAAACTGAGCTACTGGGCTTTTCGCGCACAACCATCTCTTGTGTTTACAGAGAATGGTCTTCACAAAAAAAAAAAAAAAAAAAAAAAAGTATCCAGTGAGCGGCAGTTGTGTGGACAAAAATGCCTTGTGAAGGTCAGAGGAGAATGGGCAGACTGGTTCAAGATGACAGAAAAGCAACAGTAACTTAAATAACCACGCATTACAACCAAGGTAGGCAGAATACCAGCTCTGAACCCACAAGCACCATGAAGATGGGTTACAGCAGCAGAAGACCACACCAGAGGCCACTCCTGTCAGCTAACAGGAAACAGACTACAATTTGTACAGGCTCACCAAAATTAGACAATGGAAGACTGGAAGAACATTGCCTAATCCGATAGCAGGGTCACAATTTGGTGTAAACATGAAAGCATGGATCCACCCTACCTTATATCAACGGTTCAGGCTGGTGGGGTGGAGGACATTTTCTTGGCACACTTTGGGCCCCTTAGTACCAGTTGAGGTTCATTTAAATGCAACAGCCTGAGAATAGTTGCTGGCCATGTCCATCCCTTTATGACCACAGTGTACCCATCTTCTGATGGCTACTTCCAGCAGGATAATGCACCATATCACAAAGCTCACATCTGAAACTGGTTTCTTGAACCTGACAATAAGTTCACTGCACTCCAATGACCTCCACAGTTAATAGAGCACATATGGGATGCGGTGGAGATTGGCATCGTGCATGTGCAGCCGACAAATCTGCAGCAACTGCGTAATCATATAATGTGTGTAAATTTTTGTGAACAAGTCTTAAAAGTTAACGCTGTATCTTAATCTCACATGGAAAGAGTTAAAATATTCAAATGTTAAATGCCTTTTAGCCCCCCAAACTACTCATGCATTGGGCTGAATAACTACTCTCGAGATGTTGAACACATACTGGGGTGAAAGTGACATACCAGAGCTGTAAATTCATACCTGAAATCAAAACACATTGGGTATTTATAAATACAAACAGAATCTATTTAGCAGGTTTTTAATTAGCATTCACAGATTAATAAAAGTTTTCAAAAGTGCTTTTTCCCCCCTCAATTTTTCACCATATACTTTTTTTTTTTTATTGTAAAATCATATAGACCTGTCTATATAAGTTATAAGATCGTATATCATATAGACAGTTTGTCTCCTCTTGCCATAATATAACCAAAAACGAAAAAATTCTTACCGTAAATTCCTTTTTCCTTAATACAGTGGCAGTACGATTGGGTATTGTTCTTTACCAGGGACAAGATGAATCTAAAGATCAAAAAACACAATTAAATGCCCCGGAGCCCCTCCTCCTTACCCATAAAACCGGGGCCGAACCGGAGGTAGACAGTAAGTAACAAGACAGACACAAAATTGCTTGCCAAACCTAATTTATTGCATGAAGGGAGGGAAACTGGTACTGCCACTGTATTAAGGAAAAAGGAATTTACGGTAAGAAAAAATTTCCGTTTTTCCTGGCATACAGTGGCAGTACGATCGGGATGTAGCAAGATCCCAGAAATGGGGGGGCCATATCAGGAGACCACCGCCTGGAGCTCCTTACGCCCAAAATCCGCCGCAGAGGAGGAAAAGATGTCTAGCCGATAATGATGCACGAAGGTGGAAAATGAGGACCAGGTAGCAGCCTTACAAATGTCCTCAGGCGAAGCTGCAGCCTTTTCAGCCCAGGAAGCCGCCATGGCCCGAGTGGAATGAGCCCTGACGGGCCATTGTAGAGTGAGACCACTGGAGTGGTAGGCCAGACGGATGGCGTCCACCAGCCAACGAGAAATAGAAGCTTTAGAAACTGCTGTCCCGGCCGAACGTCCAAAAAAATTGATAAATAGATGGTCTGAAGAACGGATGGAGGAGGTCCGAGCAATATAAATCTCCAAAGCCCTCTTGACGTCCAACGTGTGCCAAACCAATTCATCAGGAGAAGAAGGACACGGAAAAAAAGTAGGAAGAACCAAGGGCTGACTAATATTGGTCCTGGAGATGACCTTAGGGAGAAAAGAAGGTTTAACATGGAGAACAACCTTATCGTCATGAAAAATCGTGAACTCCGGAGAGGACAACAGAGCCTGGATTTCCCCAACTCTCCTAGCCGAGGTAATAGCCACTAAAAAAATTGTTTTCAGAGAGAGAAGCTTCATGGACACTTCCTCCAGAGGTTCGAAGGGCGCTGAACACAAGGCTCGAAGCACAATGGCAAGATCCCATGACGGAAACAAAGACCTCCTAGGAGGACGGTGAATAGTGGCGGCCTTAAAAAAAAAAAAAAAAAAAAAAAAAAAAAAAAAAAATCGCCTAATAAGAATGTGAGAGGCCAGATCTGCCCTTTAAGGGTCGAGACACTAAGGCCCAAAGTCAGACCTTCCCGTAAAAAACAAATGACGGAATTGATGGAAGGAGGAAAAATGCCTAGCGGCGCACCACCGGAGGAACTTGGTCCACACCCGGAAATACATTTCAATACATTCAACAGAAAGTCTGACATGTCTTCGTCCAAACCCTGGTCACTCAAGATCAGCCTTGCAACAGCTGTCAAAGGGAACATCTGAAGAAGCTCTGGGCGAAGATCGACATTCTCCAGAAGTTGTGGAGAGATTGGCAGCTCCCAAAAGGTGACGGTCAATTGCTTGAGGAGGACAAACCAACCCCTGTTGGGCCAGTATGGAAGGGTAGCCAAGACCCTGGCCTTGTCGTAGCGGATTTTCAGCAGTACGCGAGGAATCAATGCCACTGGCGGAAAGATGTAGGGCAACCGGAAATTCCACACCATGGAAAGACCGTCCAAAAATTGAGGAAGATCCTATCGGCTGAGGGACGCGAACACCGGGACCTTGCGAGTCGCCATCAAATCCACTTCCGGAAGACCAAAGAGTGCCACCAGAGTGGAGGTTTGTGGGGTCAAAGACCATTCTGTCTGTGACCATTTTGCCCTGCTTAAATCGTCCGCGATTACATTGTAGCGGCCTCTGATGTGCGTTGCTGAAATATCCGTCAAATGAAGTTGGGACCACTCCATAATAACTGCGCACAGGATCTGAAGACTCTGTATACGCGTTCCACCCTGCTTGTTGATATAAGCGACGGCCGCTGCGTTGTCTGATTGGATCTTGACAGCCTGACCCTCGGACAGCATCTACTGGAGCCCAATCTCCCCTTCGAAAAAGGGAACCCAAATGGGCTCCCCATCCTCGGCCGGAGGCATCCGTGGTGATAATAATCCAAATTCTGGGCCGGAAAGAGAGCCCTCTGGCGAGATGGGACGACTGCTTCCACCAATTCAACTGGGAGAGAACCTGGCCACTTAGAGTGAAAGACGTTTCCAGGTCCTCTTCTTGCCTGGACCAGTTCGAGAGAATCTGCCATTGCAAGGGACGAAGCTGACACCTTGCCCAAGGAACCGCCGGGATGGCAGCGGTAAGAAGACCCAGAACGCTCATAGCCTTCCTGACAGAGCAAGTCGGGCTTCTTTGCAGCGACGAGATCTCTTGCTTTATTTTGAGGCGCTTGGAACGCGGGAGATAAACGCAAAGGGACATTGAGTCCACCAAAAACCCCAGAAAAAGAGTCCTGGAAGCGGGAACGAGACAAGATTTTTGCTTGTTGATTAACTAGCCGTGGTGTTCTAGGAACTTCAGTCACGGAAAGGTCTAACAAAAGTTTCTCCCGGGAGGCAGCCATGATCAGCCAATCGTCCAGGTAAGGAATGATCGAAATATCTTGTTCTCTGAGGTGAGCTGTCAAAGAACAAAGGATCTTTGTGAAAACCCTTGGGGCTGATGCCAGACCGAATGGAAGGGCCTTGAATTGGAAACGATGCACTCTGTGATTGACGCGCAAAGCAAACCTCAGAAACTTCCTGGACGCCTCGGCTATCGGTACATGAAGATAAGCGTCTTTCAGGTCTAAGGTGACCATCAAATCTCCCTCCTTTAGAACCTGAGTGACTGAGGTGATACTCTCCATCCGGAAATGCTGGTAGGGGATACAGCGGTTTACCGACTTTAGGTCCAGGACCGGACGCAGGCAGCCATCCCGCTTTGGTACCAGAAACAACCGGGAATAGACTCCTTGGAATCTTTGGTGAACAGGAACCTTCTCTATCACAGCTTTTCCCAGAAGCTTCATGCTTTCGGAAAAAAGTGTCCAATTTTTTCTTACCAAGGGGTAGGACGAAATGAGGAACTGGCGAACCGGAGGCCGAACGAACTCTATCCTGTAACCCTCCGAAATAATCTGACAAATCCACGGATTTTGCGTGGTCTGTTCCCAGGATAGGCTGAAGTGTCGCAGGCGTCCTCCCACCTTGCAGTCAGAACTTTCTTTTATCCTGCTTTTTCGGCCGGTCTTGGAATTTCTTATCTCCAAATGGCCCACGAAAATTCTGAGATCTAGAGGATTGGAAAACGGGTCTCTGGTTCCTATAAGGATATCTGTGGTTCCACCTTGGCCTTCTATCCTGGGGCAAAGCTCTTTTCATATCCAAAATCTGCTTAATAAGATCTTCCAACGGAGCACCAAACAGCTTCTTACTCTCTAAAGGTAAGTCACAAAGCGCAGATTTAGAAGCGGAATCAGCCGTCCAGGACCGTAACCAAATGGCTCTGCGTGACAGACGACAATGCCATGTTCTTGGCTGAGAGTTTATGGGATTCCTGAGCCGAATCCACAAAAAAAATTGTTGGAAAGCTTTAAGTTCTTAAACAGCCTATTAATCTCAGAATCAGAATCATCCGCAAGACAATCTTGCAAAAGTTGAAGCCACATGTGCTGTGCCCTAGCCACTGCAGCACTAGACACCGCCACCTTACATTGAGCTCCTGCCGCCTGGAAAACACGCCGGCATGAAGTCTCCGCTCTCCTGTCCATAGGGTCTTTGAGCCCGGACACTTCACCAATAGGGAGAGTAGTCTTTTTGGAGAGATGGGCCACTTGTACGTCCACTTTGGGGGGATCCTCCCAGGAATATTCCCCTTGAAGCTTGAACAACTGCTTAAAGTGTTTAGAAATGAAAGCTCTTTTTCCAGGGTGCTTCCATTCCCTGGCGATAAGGTCATCCACCTTAGGGAGTACAGGAAAGCCTTTAACTTTCCCCACATCATCTACTAGGAGCATACGAGTCACCTCCTTGGTGAATTTAAGTTCTTGGGAGGGGAAAACCATCTCTTCCTCCGAACTATCACTTGATGAACTAGAGGACCGGGAGATCTCACCCGAGGAAAGGTCTGATTGAGAGAAAGACCTGGATCTCTTGCGCTTGTGCGTGGAATCCAACTTGACTTTCTCCTGAGATTGAGCTGCCGAAAATTGAAATGCCTCAAAAGTTTGAGCCAAATTTTCCTGGAACCACCCAAGGAAAGATTGGAGGTCTTTGCGCTTCTCAGAAGCAAGCTGTTCAGCAGAGCAGGCGTTGCTCACTTTTTTCCTGCAGCCATCAGGTAGTGGAGTAGCACACTCAGCACATGACAAATGCTTAGCTTTGGAAGTGGCCTTTTTGGGAGCAGAAGCAGGTCTTTTATCCTTATCCGGATTCTCTGATGGTAACGGACTAGACATCTGATGAAATGACAAAATGCGTATTAAAAAATAATTTTTTTATTTTTTTTTTGGGAGGGAAGAGGATAGGAAAGAGCCAAGATAAAGAAGATCTTACCCTAACCTGCTCTGAACCGTGTGGGGGGGCTGGTGACACGGCTGCACTGTACTGACGAAAGCTACAGCAGTCAGACAGGCAAAGAGCTTTAAATGCAATTTAAAATTGCCGCCCTCCGGAAGATCCGATTCGCGCATGCTCAGTAGCGCGATCGGATCTTCAGTGGAACGCAACGACACCCGGGCGTGCGTTCCACCAGACTGCACATGCTCCCACTTCCTTGTACAGAAAAGGAAGAAACAGATACATCCTCCGTAACGCGGACCGCTACGGAGGGAAAACCTCTCTCTGCTCACCACCCGGGGAGCAATCGGAGGCAACGAAGACCCCCAGGCAGCAACCCGTGCGCCTCACCAGCCGCAGAGATGCCGAACTCCTGTCCGGACCGACGATCCATCCTGTCTGTCCCTGAAAGGGACAAGAAAAGAACTGTCTACCTCCGGTTCGGCCCCGGTTTTATGGGTGAGGAGGGGCTCCGGGGCATTTAATTGTGTTTTTTGATCTTTAGATTCATCTTGTCCCTGGCAAAGAACAATACCCAATCGTACTGCCACTGTATGCCAGGAAAAAGTTGTCACACATGGGAAAAAAAAATAAAATGGATTTGCACGTGTGACTTCACAAACCAGCTATGCCTCAGATTGCCTAAAAGCTTAAAATGCAGAAGGGTGCCAGTGGGAGCAAAGATGCCGGCATAGCCCTACATCATGGCAATGCAGACCTAAGATACCAGAGAGCTGGGGGTAAGTACATCCCACCCAAGGAAGCTCATCTCCATCTGAATTGGCAGGGAGAGGAA
This sequence comes from Spea hammondii, assembly GCA_029215755.1. Lineage (NCBI taxonomy): Eukaryota > Metazoa > Chordata > Amphibia > Anura > Pelobatidae > Spea > Spea hammondii. The sequence continues at coordinate 25,236,919 of JARDYJ010000009.1, read as the reverse complement.
CCCACCTAAGGGAGCATACACCAAGAAAGCATCCAGAGACCACCGATACCAGAGAGAAGCGCAGAAAGAGGCAGAGCTGAGGGAAAGGCGACCAGACCACTGAAATTGCCAGTTCAGAAAATATGGAGACATTGACAGTGTGTGTACTCTGTAATACAGCTTGTGAAGACAAAGCATTGTGTACTCCCTACAAAACATCTTACACAGCAAATTAACAGCTTCAACAAATCAGCTACTCTGGAGAGGCCTAGCAAGTTAGTATTTTTGGTTACAGGTCATTTAAAAAAAAAAAAAAAAAAAAAAACAGTATTACAAAAAAATTAAATGCACTTTCGATTACTGAAATCAATAAAGTATATTCATATGTAGTTTACAACAGTCATAAGCTACATATGAATTATACACATCTCCATATATAATTTTTGTCTGTGGCTCTTACGTTAAGCTAAATTAGCTACCTCTGGACTAGAGGAATACCCAAATAAAGAGAACCAACCAGGTGTGTGTGTGTGAGGGGGGGGGGGCAAAAACAAACAAAAAAAAAAAACGAACAAGACATTAATTAGACATAGAAAAGGGGTCCCAAAATTGTTCTCTTGCAAGGGGTAAATCAGCATCTCCCAAAAACCGTTAACCAAATCCATCACTAGAGAGAACAAAATAAAATGCTTGCTGGGAGCAAGCAGGGGAGTAAGTTTTATCCTGCTTTCAGTGGTGACGTGATACAACCCATTCGATTAGCACTGACAAGGGCCCAGTGAAATAGGAATACCTAACAAACTGTTTAACCTATTTCATTCATATATTTTATTTAAAATACGTCCATGCAAAACTAAATAGTTACAATTCATGTAGCACTTGTCTAAAGCTAGTTAGACGACTAGCAGACAGCAAGACTAAATATGTAGATGCAGCAAGACAGATAGCAGCCCTTCAATTGAAGCAATAGCAAACACGAAAAGCCTACATTAATCCTTTATTAGCTGTACAGTTACATTGGAGTTTAAAAAAAAAATAAAAAAAGAATCCCATCACAATATTTTAACCATTCATTTTGGCCTCCTAAAATAATCACACAAAACATCAAGTTACAAAACGGTTTTTGTCCTACCCAAATTATCAAATTCATTGCTCTTAAAAAGCAGTACACAGAAAAAAAAAAAAAGAAAAAAAAAAAAGATAAGTTAGCAAATGATTAAAAGGAAAAAAAAAGTCTTAGCATGATTTAATATACAGGTACTTTCACATTCATAGATGATTTTGTTGCTAAAGGTAAATAAAAACAAATGTAATTTTACTTGGAGAAATGTCAAAAATTTGACTTGACACGGAAAAACAATTACCATTGAAGAGATTATTTATTGTTAATGAAAACATGAGACGGGATACAGGTAAAGTCTGAAAAGAAAAAAATGAAATATTCATCTTCATTTTTTGGGATCAATGCATCTGTCCAAGTATGTCCTTTGCCAACTTCAAAAAAGTTGAGCGCTGCCATATTTTCATAGTTATTCAATGGTTTTGTACAACAAATCAAGTAGAGAACTAGAAAGTAAAGTAAGCCAAATATTCTACCAGTGGATATTGAATTGGGGATTATTTGAGATCAGATTTTATCTACCAGTAGTCAAAATATTGTGCATTTCACACCCAGCCATAATTTGCATTTACAACAATTTTTAAAAAGCCATTTCCCAAATACACATTTCTGGCAAGTGTAATAGGTAAGTGATATGCTAAATGATACTCATTTTTTTAATAGCTTTTTGTAAAATATACATATCTAAAGAAAAAAAAATATTGTACTGATCTTTGACCAAGAAAATAAAAAGTAAGCCTTAAAACGTCATTGCTCCAAATGCTGTATCCTCACAAGCAAAGTAGCCGAACGCCTACACAACTGCATTCTCTCAACATATTGCTATATCTATGTGAAAAACGCCATGATTTTTTTTTTTTTTTTTTTTTTAAATGGTGTTTTTAAAGGTATAGATTTGGTAAAACAGGTCTTTAAAAATGAAACCTTCCGAAAGGAACAAAAAGAAAATTAAATCACATAAAATAGAAGTGAGCCATTTAAACACAGCCCAGCCCAGTCCAGTCAGCAATATGTGGTTTTGCCCTACATCACCGGTCCATCATGCTCAAAATCATCTCCGGGGTCTCCATGAGATCTCCATTTGGTGCATCCACTGAAGGAGCTGGGACAGCTGCTTCCACCCCTGCCTCTGCATCATGGTCAGACTCTTTCTTGACTTGGACAATGATGTTCTCAATTTCTCCTGTACTCTGATCCTCCACTTGAATCACAGCTGAAGCTAAAAGCAAAGCCATAAGTATAAATAAGTACCGTCCTGCGAAGCAAGGAAATTTTAGTAGTTTTGCTGTAGTTTACCCCAAAAGCCATCTCTATGCAACTCTAGTTTTGGGGGGGGTAAGCCATTTATAAATGACTAATTTAAAAGTGATAGCTCACCATCTTTCAGTAGTACAGTAACCCTTTCACTAGGAGGATTTTTTTTTTTTTTATAGTACCCTTTGTTGGTTTAATCAAGATTCCCTTTTTCAGAGTTTGACATAACCACATAAATTATATTATCTTTCCCAGAAACCAACAAAACAGTATTTGCTTGATTATAAGAGGACCCCCCAAAATTTGTTTAATTTAGGAAAAAAGCCTGAATATAAGACTACCCTATAAAGAAAAAAGTTACTAGTAAATATTCATTCAAGTATAAACTATTTTTTTTATATTTAATAACTGATTAACCCCTTGATGACAATTGCCGGTCCGGGCACGTCACGGAAAAACATGTCGTTAACGACAAATGACGTGCCAGGACCGTCATTTGTTAAAACTGGTAAAAAAAAAAAAAAAAAAAAAAAGATCCGTGATCGATTTTGTTACCCAAACAGCGTTGCTGTAATGCCTCGACCTCGAGGCATTCAGCAACGCCATGATTGGAATCAGGGGCCATGTCTGGCCGCTCCCCGGGGCGTCAACATCCGCCATACAATGTATGGCGGCGGACGCCCGTTTTAAAAGTGTTTAGGAGGCGATCAACGATCACCTCCTAAACTAAAATGGTGTCGCTGGAATGCCTCAATCAGGAGGCATCCAGCGACACCAAACACTTACCTCTTGATGGACTGTGACCGCTCCAGAGAGCGGTCACAGCCGCCGGTGATCTTCGCCATCAGCAAGATGGCGGCGGCCCGGGAAATAAAATAATAAAGATGAAAAGGTTCGCTAGACGGTCTCCAGACCCTCTAGAGAACTCTGGCTCCACTTGCAGGTTGAATACAGGTACTGCATTCAACAATGCAAGTCAATGGAGCCCAGCTTTCTAATCAGTGTGATTAGAAAAAATAAAATTAATTAGAAAAAAATAGTAAAAAAACAGTAAAATGTAAAAATTATTTCCCTCTGATGTCACTATCAGGGGAACCTTCAAGTTGAAAAAAAAATGTTTTAAAAAAGGCAAAAAAAAATATATATATAAAAAAATATATTTTTGTGAGCAAGTCCTAAAATTAGCACATTGGCTTAAAACAATTCTCGCATGGAAAGAGTTAAAATACTGGCATATTAAATGCCCATGGGGCCGGATTCAACAATGTCCCAATTAACACGGGGGGGGGGGGGGGGGGGGGATGGGATGGCCACACATCTAATTTCCAATTAGAAAAATCCACACGTACCAAATGTGGCCTTTTAGTTCCCCCCCAAAAATGACAAACCCATGCATGTGGGGTATCACTGTACTCAGGAGATGTTGCTGAACACATATTGGGGTGTCGTGTGACAGCGGCATATACCAGGAGCTGTAAATTCATACATAAAGTAGGTGTGTGGGAAAAATACACACACAAAAATACTACTGCAAACTTTGAAAAAATGCTGGTGGTAAAATGTATGCATGCAAAGAGTTAAAATACCAGCATTTAAAATACCCTATGGTGTCTAGTTTTCAAACATATATGGTTTTGTTGGACACACTGAAATGGCCCGGCTCAAAGATGTACCAAATAGGGCATGGGCAGTGGATCCCCAAATGCCAAAGTTCAACATTGAAAAATGTGCATGCCCCAAATGTGGCCCTTTTGCCCCCAAACAGCCAGGCAAAATCATTCATGTGGCGTATCACTGCGCTCATGAGATGTTGCTAAACACATATTGGGGTGTTTTATGATAGTGACATATACGAGAACCTGTTTATTCATACCTAAAGTAAAATGTGTGTGAAAAAACAAATGCAAAAAAAAATGACTACCATAAAGTTTGACAAAGGCTGATGGTAGAATTAGTGCTTGGAAAGGGTTAAAATACTAGCATTTGGAATACCCTGGGCTGTCTAGTTTTCAAAAATATATGACTTGATCGGGTAAATTGTATTGGCCGGCTTCAAAGATACCCAAAATGGCACATGGGGGGAAGAATTACCAGATTTGGAAAAAAATGGCTTTGAAATAGCAAAACGCTACCTGTACTTTTTGCCCCATAATATGTAGAAAAAAGCAAAAAAACAAAAACATTGAGTATTTCTAAACTCAGGACAAATAGTAGAATCTATTTAGCAGTTTTTTTCATTACCTTTTATAGATGAGTAAAAGATTTTTCAACTAAAAGTTAGAATTTTTCAAAATTTTTCACCATATTTTACACTTTTTTTAATAGTAAATAATATGATACAATCAAAACAATGTCATCTAAAGAAAGCCCTTCTTGTCCTGAAAAAAAACATCTAATGTGTGTGGGTTCAGTAAACAGGAAAGAAGAAAATTACAACTAAACACGAGCAGCGCAGAAATGTTAAAACGGCCATTGTCACGAAGGGTACAAAAAGTAAAATCAGCCTTTGTCACGAAGGGGTTAAGTAAAATGCATTTTTTGTTTTTATTTCCTCTTACTTGCCAACCTGCCCCCAGTTATGCACATCTGCCCCCCAGATATGCCTTATACCCCCTATATGCTACTCTGCCTCCCTGATACTCCTTAACCCCTATATGCTACTCTGCCTCCAGAAAGCCCTTTAAAGCTTCTTCAGATTCTAGTCAGGACTAACTAGGTTACTCCTAAACATCTTTTTTTTTTGAGCCACAGAGATGGACTTGCTTGTGTGCTTCGGATGTTTTTTTGAGATCTTTATCCTACTTCACTTTGCAAGACAGGTTCTATTTAACTGCTGCAGTCCTGCCTATGGGCGTCTATGGAAATTGAACCCAGTTATCAATTAAATTTGGTTAATTGAGAAACTAAAGAATTACTTTCTTCACACAGGGCCAGTTAAGCAATATAGCTTTTTTCCTTCCATATGCGAAAACATTTAAAAAGCGCATTTTGAGTTTACTCGGGTTATCCATCTCTAATATTTAAATTGGTTCAATATTCTGAAACATTAAGATATGCAAAACAAAAACAACAAAAAAAACAAAACACATACGTTGCTTTGCTTGACTTGCTTTGCCAGATGGTCGTCCACGGCGTCTCTTTGCTGGAGGGGGAACCGGAGTCAGTGGTTGCTCTGGCTCCTGTTCACCTTCTATCTCAACTGGTGTCTCCTCATCATCCTCATCATCATCCTCTTCCTCGTCATCAAGTTCTGGTTCTGCATTGTCTTCTAAAATAACAGATGAACTTAAATTAAGCAGGAGATATACTTTTATTACACTTTATCACAGGCGAAACCAGACAATCAGATCGGAGAATGATTGGTTAGAAATGATTCTACAGCCCACCCAACGCTCAGTTTCAGATCATGGAATGAAGCAGCGTTGTGGTTCCACAAAGGTGTATAAACCCTCTGTAGTTCAAAAGGTTGGACTACAATATTTCAATAATGGATAAGTGTGCATGGATAAATCTTGCCTTCTCATTAAACACATATCTGTACTGAATGCTATTGTTAAGTTTGTCAGACTAGTTTCCATCAATTTTGTTTATTCCTATTTTGCAAAACTGAAATAAGCTTACCGCTATCAGTAGATCCCTCTTTTTTAGAGCGCATCTTTCTTTTACGCCCACGCTTTGCCTTTTTGTGAACGATTTCACCGTCCCCACCGTTTTCTCCATCAGTACCATCAGGACCAGTGCAATTGTCAGCATGACGTGACATAGTATTCTGTGGAGTAAACAATTATGAGGTATTATAGTAAGAAACCAAAAGAACACACGCATATACTATCTGTGCATGAGAATTTCTCTCAAAGAAGCATAAAACAGACCCAGACCACCTCCCACAGAGACTTTTAGTAGGCAATATTAATTCCTGTAAGTAGCGTTCTGGCATCCTCCAAACTCAGGATTGTCCATCTAGTAAAGATCATTAAGTGTAATTAATTACTTCAGTGAAGGCGTTTCCACTGCTATAGAGTCCAGCCGCAGCGTGCTTCTCACCCCTCCAGCCGCGGCTTGGCATTGCACAGTGATCTTTGGCTTGGGTGCATCTAGCCAAAACACAATTTCATGAAGCTCCCAACAGTGCTTGTGCTGACACTGAGTCCAGAGACAGTTTGGAACTTTTTAGCAATTTTTACACGCTACGGGCTTCATCACCGCTTGGAGCATGCATGGTCTACAGAATGGTGGCTCAGCTGTTGCTGCTTTTGTGAAGTTGTAATTAAGGTGGACCAGGGCAGAAATGTCAAAGACTGACTGGCAAATGTGGTATTCTAAAGTCACTGAGTCCTTAAGATCCATTTTACCGCTAATGTTTGTCTATGGAGCTGGCATGCCTATGTGATTTTTTTTTTGACATCTGTTAGCAATGGGTATGCACACAATGGGTAGTGTACATTATTACTGGTCTAGAAGAGATCTGTACACAGTTTGGCAAGTGTAATATTCACAAAGAATTCACACATTCAAAGATTATATTTAGTAGACTTGTGAGTTTTCGTGCCGAGTCTTGCCGTTCTGCCCATCTGTCTGTATAACGAACGAAGGCAACATTGGTTAAAGAAACGGAAAACGAATTCTCACAATACAGATGAATGGGATTTTTTAAAACAAAGATTGCAGACGAATTTCAATTTATACAAAGACGGCAACTGATTAGGTTTGTCGAATATGAATATTTAGCCACTGTAGGTTAGAAAACACTTTTAGGACACTAACTTACTCTGCGAGTAAACGTTTTCCCACACTTCGAGCAAACAAAGGCTGCAGGGACAAAACTGGGATCGTGGTATCTTTTGAAGTGCATGTCAAGGAGCTGTTTCTGCCGGAACGTTTTATCACAATGACTACAGGCATAAGGCTTTTCACCAGTATGGGTCCGTTTATGCATTATCATATGGCGCTCCTATAAAAAAAATTTAAAGAAATATTTGCATATTAGAAGCATTCAGTCAAGCTTAAAGCCAATATACTTAGAGCTTTAATATAGATTAACCTTTAATTAAAAAGGTAATATAACTACACTTTATTTTCTTACCTGTCTGCAGGCATATTCACATTGGTCACACTTAAATCTCTTCTCATTTTTATGAGACTTCTGGTGTTGGATCAGGGCATATCGTTCATGGAATACAGTGTCACAATAGCGGCACTTCTTGCCTTGCTCAATATACGAATGCTGTTTTCGCAAATGGACCCCTGAATTTAAAGATATTTATACACACATATTTGTTAAAAAGGTACACATACCTGGCCGATGGATACAGAGTCAAGTCAATTAATTCAGACTTCAAAAGTGTTAGCATGGTACAATTCTGGAGATTAGGCATCCAGTAGAAAGTTTTACAGAATTACGTTTTTATTAAAAAATATGTAAAAATGTACTAAACATCAACAAGCCAGGAAAATACGCACCCAAGTCGCTCTTGCGTGCAATAACTGTGTCACAGTGAGGACAATGAAATTTAGCCACATTTTCTGTATGCTTCTGTAAAATATGCATTTTCATGGTCCCACTTTGGGTAAAGCGAGCATGACAGATGTAGCATTCATATGGTTTTTCACCTGTAAGAAACAAAAAACTGTTAATGCTTTTCCTGCTGGTAGGTGCTACCATCCAAGGTATACATTTTAAGACTGACTGACAACACTGGCCATAAAGTTAAATAACCCAACAGTATTTCTAATTTGAAAAAACAATTTTAAGCGGTTCAAGTCTTATTTTTAGACTTGTTTCCTTTTGCTATAACCAGGTGGTGGATTCCCCATTTTGCATGGCTGGGCCATAGAAACCATACAGCATATGAACACTTACGGTATAAATTCCAATTAAAAGCCATGGAGCAAGTCCAATAAAATATATTATACCTCTTATTAACTAGTCCATCTGAAGAATGAGTACCTGTTCTGGTACTGAAACCTGGGAGGGGGCTCAGTGCCACTCTTCAATATTAAGATGCGATAAGGAAAGTTTAAAAAAAAAAAAGTTTGCCCTAGCTTTGTACTATCAGCCTAAGGTATCTGGTTCAGTGTATGCCACATTTTACTACATACAGCTTTTCTGCAACAAAATCTGACAGACACCCCACAGGAAACAAACACTGACCTGAATGGGTGCGCATATGTCTCTTCAGTTTGTAAGTATCCCTGCTAGCGTAACTGCACAAGCTGCATTGGAAGGGACGTTCCCCAGTGTGGGAGCGAATGTGCCGTTTAAGTTTGCTGACCTGAAATGGTACATGCATTAAAATAAGTTTAAAAAAAAAAAAAAAAAAAAAAAAAGAAGTATTAAGACACCTTGGTCCTGAAGGTGTTAAAGGCAAACCATCCATTACATGATACAATAGAAAAAAAATCTTAAACAAGCCCCTAAAAGGCTTAAATAGTCCAAATACACTCACTGGCCACTTTATTAGGTACACCTGTTCAATTGCTTGTTAACACAAATAGCTAATCAGCCAATCACATGGCAGCAACTCAATGCATTTAGGCATGTAGACACGGTCAAGACAATTTGCTGAAGTTCAAACTGAGCATCAGAATGAGGAAGAAAGGGGATTTAAGTAACTTTGAATGTGGCATGGTTGTTGGTGCCAGACAGAGTGGTCTGAGTATTTCAGAAACTGCTGATCTACTGGGATTTTCACGCATAACCATCTCTAGGGTTTACAGAGAATGGTCCGAAAAAGAAAATATCCAGTGAGCGGCAGTTATGTGGATGAAAATGCCTTGATGTCAGAGGAGAATGGGCAGACTGGTTCAAGATGACAGAAAGGCAACAGTAACAATTCCAGTTGCTTCATTCAGATGGCAGGGTGACACTTCGGTATAAACATGTAGGGCTGCAACTAACGATTTTAATAATCGATTAGTCGGCCGATTATTTTTTCGATTAATCGGATAAAAAAAAATGCAATTTTTTCTCAATTTAAAATAATGTAATAAAAAAAACCGTACAATTTACACTTTCATCTCTTTATTACAATGGCCTCTCTATTCACCTTCTTATTTTACTGACATAATAAGAGCTACAAGAACCCAAACAGTGTTTCTCAAACTAGGTCTTAATACAAAGTTATTAGTAAATATTAATTTGTTAACTTTTTCATATTTAATAAAAACTGAGAAAAAAGCCTTGTTTAAATTCTTTTACCAAACTGCCCCTGGTTATGCACATCTGGCCCCCAGCTTGCCACTCTACCCCCATATATGCCTTATACCTCTTATATGCCAAATTCCACTGTGCCCCCTGATATGCCTTATACTCCTTATATGCAACTGAGCCCCCTGATATACCTTTTACCCCCAGATATGTCTTATGCCCCCCTGATATGCCTAATATCGTTATATGCCTTATACCCCCTATATGCCCTGAAATTCATAATACCCCCCCATACACCACTATAACTCACCCATACACCACTCTGCCTCCTTCCCCCTCCCAGACTCCACTCTGCCTCCTCCCAGAAACGGAGGTTCACAAGACACCAGGGAGCCGGGTAGAGAGGCAGAGTGGCGTATGGGAGGGGGAGGAGCCAGAGTGGTGTATGGGAGGGTGGACAGACAGCCTCCGTTACTGCCCTTCACTTACGCTGAGGCTTCTATGAGCTGCAGTGAAAGTGCTTGTCAGCAACTGACCCAGGTAGAGAGGCAGACTGGTGTATGGGGGGGGGGGGGGAGTCAGAGGGGTTTATGGGATCCACCCTCCCCATACACCACTCTGGCTCCTCCCCCTCCCATACGCCACTCTGCCTCTCTACCCGGCTCCCTGGTGTCTTGTGAACCTCCGTTGCTGACAGGAGGCAGAGTGGAGTATGGGAGGGGGGAGGAGTCAGAGGGGTGTATGGTGGGGGGAGACTGAAGTGAGAGACCGGCCGACAGCGAGGGGTCCGCTGCAGCGTTGCGGGGGATCTGGATTCTAGTGTTATAATCCGATCTCTGTTTGAGGTCGGATTATATAAAGGAGAGGAGTTTTTCAGAGCATTTGCTCTGAAAAAAACCTTATAATCGATAAAAATTGATTCGATTAATCGATAATGAAAATCGTTGACGAGGGAGAGACTGTCCCTCCTTTGCAATATCTGTTCACCCCAAAGGTGTTAAATTGGGTTGAGGTCAGAGCTATGTGCAGGCCACTCAAGTTCTTCCACACCAAACTTATCCAACCATGTGTTCCCACAAAGTTGAAAACATAGCATTGTACAAAATTTCTTGGTGTGCTGAAGTACCAAGATTTTCCTATATTGGAAGAGGCCTAGGCTGAACAACAATTTCAATAATTAAGAGGAGTCTCAACACTTTTGCCCATACGGTGGTACACACAGCAAGGTACATAAAAACATGGTTGGATGAGTTTGGTGTGAAAGAACTTGACTGGACTGCACATAGCCCTGACCTGAACACATTGGGATGAACTGGAACGGAGATTGCAAGCTAGGCTTTCTTGGCCACGCCCCAGACGCCTCAAACAGCAATAATATGGCATTCCTCTGGGTGCTACAACACGATAGGACTCATTTCCCATCCAAACATAGAATTGAAACAAACGAGCGGGTTGACATCCAGGAGGAAGCAGATATGAAGGCAACCATCGTGATAAACTCAAAAGCTTTATTCATGTCCTTAGGCAGCAGCTGTCTGCAGGGGCAGGCCTCACACTTCTTGTCCAGCATTAGTGACTGACCTTACAATGCTCTACTGGATGGATGGGCAAAGATTCCAACACAAGCACTCCAAAATCATGTGGAAAGTCTTCCCAGAAGATTGAAAGCTCTTATAGCGGCAAAGGGGACACCAATTACATATTACATATTAATGCCACTATTTAGCATATGATGTCATAAAAGTATCTGTTGGTGTAATGAACTTTTGTCCATATAGTGTTTAATATATAGAGTGAGCTCCCAGTTCCATTAGGTGCAACGCTGAATCATAGATGTCTGTGCCAAAACTGTTAATTTACATAACAGTAGGGATGCAAAATGATAGATTAGTTGCAATTAACTCCTATTGCAAACCGGATTTGTCAATTAAAAAAATAGTTGAAATAGCTCAAACTTCAAGTAGCTTGGGCATCATTGGACCTTCCAACAAGAAAAACGTCCCAAGCATTCATCAACTGCCACCAAGGATTGGTTTGCAGAAGTAGTCCTGGAAGATTCTACAGTGGCCATCAGTCAGCTAACGAACTCCAAATCCCAGCAGAGATTTTCTATGAAGGCGGCAATTGCAGCATGCAAACCCAAGAATATTACTGAACTGCAGGCCATTGCGCACGAGGAGATTCCTCAGGAACACTGGCAGAAACTGGCATCAGGCTAAGCATCTCAGTTCCAGCAGGTCAGAAAAGCAAAAGGGTGCTCTAGTAAGTACTAAAGATGCTTGCCATTAAGGGGTTGATTGAGACTGGAGAAGTCATGAGTTGCATTTTAAGTTAAACTTGGTAAAACCTCTTGAAGCGTCAATTGTGTTTGATTTGTTCTTTGCAACCAACTGAAAGTCTAAGTTTTGACAATAAACCTGATTTGCCACAGGGGTTGAATATTTTTGATTGCAACTGTATATCTCAGTTCACAGTGGTATGTCCCAATTTTGCACTTACCTCAACACTGGCATAATCGCACATTGAGCACTTAAAAGGTTTCTCATGTGTATGTTTGTAACGGCGATGTCTGACCAACTCCCCACTGGTTACAAAGGCCATATCACAGTCAGGGCATTTGTGAGGCCTAGTACCTGTAATAAAACCAAACAACAACTTTTAACCTGTTCGCAAACCCATGCATTGGTTAGTCTGTTAGTTTGGGGGGCTTAAAGGCCACATTTTGGAAATGTGCATTTTTGGCTTCAGAATTTTGACATCTAGTCAGCCTTTGACCATATCTTACATGGGACATCTTCGAAAGGTGCCAATTCAGTTTACCCTGACCAAACCACATACTTTTAAGAGACACCACAGAGTATTTTAAATGCACATATTTTAAGCCTTTTCATAAACTAATTCTACTAGCAGCTTTTGCAGTAGGTTTCTTTTGCATCCCCTGCCCCCTACATTGTACTTTAGGTAGGAATTTACAGCTCATGATATATGCCACTGTCAAACACCCCAATATGTGTTCAGCAACATCTGAGTACAGTGATATCACTCATGCATGGGTGTGTCGGTTGTTTGAGGTCTAAATGGACACAAACTCAGTTTTCTAAATTGGAATTTTGATGTGATCATTCTGTCTCCATGCCCTATTTGGGACATATATGAACCCGGCCAATTCAATTTACCCAATCAAACCACACATTTAAATTCCCAAGGTATTTTAAACACCAATACTTTAACCCTTTCCATGCACTACTTGTACCACCAGCTTTCCTCAAACTTAGTGCGGTAGTAATTTTTTTTTGCATTTTCTTTCCCCAACGCACATAGTACTTCAGGAATACATTTACATGCCATATTTGAGGCATCTTTGAAGTTTCAATTTACACCATCACATCATGTATTTATGAAAACTAGACACTAAGGTATTTCAAATGCTATTTAACCCTTTCCATGCCATGCCAGGAACTTAGTGGTCTTTTTACAATTTAATTTTACAGATTTTACATTTTTTTATTTTTTTTTTACCGATCGCAGCGATTAGTGAGCTGGGCTACGTAGCCATGCATGGTTGGCAGCACTACCTATAGTCAACCTGCAAGCTCTTAGCAGGGTCTGTAGAGAGGTTAATCTGACTCCCTAGAAATCGAATCATGGATTCATGATTTGGCAATTAAGTTTATCTATGTACTAAATGTGCCCACTAGGAGTATCGATTTGGGGAGAAATTATGGGATTACATTCTTAAATAAATCCTTTATATAATACAGAATACTAGAAAGCCTATTTTAAAGAGATTAACCAAAGCTAAAAAAAAATATTTTTTTTTTATCCTGCATCGAAATCCACTACGGACCCATGCACATACACTATATAAAAAAAAAAACTGGAAGGGTTGTAGACCATCCCGAAAAAACATAATAGCCACTTAAATTGTGTGGACAACATGGAGATTGGAAAAAGAAAAAAGAAAAAAAAAAAAGGGGGGGGGGGCAACAAAACACACCCCACCACTAGGGATTCACCGATATATGGGTAGCCAAAATATATCGGCTGAAAAGGGCATTATCGGCAAACTGCCGAAATAGAAAAAACACAGCCGACAAAAATCGTCCGCAGGGGCCAGGCTGCTTACCTGAGCGTTGCTAGCACAGTGCGCGAGCAGTGTCTATTGTACAGGCCAGGAAAAGCAGGAACACAGCGGAGTCACGTGAATGCACGTCACATGTCTCTGCTGCGTTCCTTCTTCCCCTGGGGGCGGGGCAAGAGAAGTTCGTACAGAGGGAAGTAGCAAGGCCACTGCATAAGTCTGCGAGTAAGATCTTCAGTTCAGGTAAGGGGGTGGGGAGAGGATGTATGATTAAGGGAATGAATATATTTGAGTGAGTGTGTTAGCATGGATGTGGAAGTGTCTGTGTGTGTGTGGGGGGGAGGGGAGAATAGCATGGCATAATCACTCTTACCATGCCCAGGTTCCAGCATGTACTGGCTGCCTGGGCATGATAGGAGTGTGATTGATCAGAGTGCGATTTCACACTCCTATCATACTAAGTCAGCCAGTACATGCTGGAAACTGGATATGCCTCGGCATGATAGGAGCGTGATTGCAGAGAGATATAGATAGAGAGATATAGATAGAGAGATATAGATAGAGAGATATAGATAGAGAGATAGAGAGATGTTATTGCATTTAATTTTCCCCAATTTTGGTGTGTTACTTTTATTAAAAGTGTGTTTTTTGTTGGGGGGGGGGGGGGGGTCATCTTTGGCCAAGTGAATCTTGAATTTTCGGTTTCGGTCCAGAATTTTCATTTCAGTGCATCCCTACCCACCACCACTGAGCACTGGGCTCCATGTGGTGGAAGATATATGTTGATGGCTGGAATAGTAGATTTGACTTCATAAACCTAGGAAAATAACACACCAAACACCTCCAGTATGAGGTGAATAGTGGATCATAAAGACACTAGCTAATTTTTCTGTAAGAAGGACTGGTTTAACTATGGATTACAGTGCCAAGCAAACACATACAGAAAAGGCTGTAAATGATCTGAAAGTCTCTTTAGTAAACAAACCCCAAAGCCTGTATGGTGCAGTAGGAACACAAAATTAAGATAGCTCTCATAGTATACACCCAAGGTGTTTTTTGTTTTTTTTACTACACACATATATTGCTTGTAAAGACCACTACATTCAGGTATTATTTTGGATGCAGAGCTGTAAATGTTTCTCACAGTAATTGTTACACACACACACACACACTTGTTTAATATCCCATTGCATGGTTTAATAGAGTAAATAAACCTATTTACTTGAAAGATAAGCAGTCAATAAAAACACTGACCTGTATGAGTATTGAGGTGGTTCCTAAGCAAAGTAACTGTTCTGAATGCCCTGCCACACAGATGGCATTTGTGAGGCCGTTCATCTGTATGACTTTTCATGTGACGGTCCAGATTAGAACGTCTGGGGCAAGTGTAACTACACAGCTCACACTGGAATGTCTTCTTCACACCTGCAATTTAATATTAAATTATATAAACAAGATATAAAACAGGATAAAAAGAAAAATACATATTGCTGTATTATGTCCTATGTTGTAATCTCAGCTGGTGAAATTGGAAAACAAAACAGCAAGCAGAACAGTACGTTGAGCTTTGAACCTCAGACGTTTATATATATATTTTTGATTTTTAAATGAAGTAACTGAGGACATACCATTCACAGCAGCAGTGACCCAGCATATCTAGATACACATAAAAGCTACTGCACTACAGAGAAGTGTCAATCATGTTGAATGTGTATTTAGGCAAACATGGATTGCACCTGTGCGTCAGGGTTACACACCCAGCGTGACCAAGACTTTACACACTGACAACAGAGATTCGGTAGTGTTCTAAATAAAATAGCACGAAATGTCCTACATATATACAGCTCAATAAAAACCAAAAAAAAAAACACATACCTTTCTTTTTTATTTTTGTTGGCTTTGGAGGTTTCATATTTCCAACCACTTTTTCTGCATTAACATCTGAGAGTAATCCCTCCTGCTGCTCCTCTTCAAAGTCGTAAACTGAAACATCAACATCTTTTCCTTCTTCTGTGTATCGCAATTTACTCTTCTTGGTTTTTTTTGTCTTTTTGACTGGGGGTACATAATCCGGGTCTTTCTGCCAGCCAGTCTCTTCTTGGGGCTGTAGCTCTGTTTGTTCTAGTGTTTCCACTTCACCATTAGCACCAACCTTAACAACCTGAAAACCCTCTGGAAGGGGCAATGTGTGACAGATCATCGGCTCACCTTCTTGAAGGCCCTCTTTAGAGACCTCATTTTCATAAGCTGCTTGGAGTTCACCAACTGAAGCAGTGGCTACAGGAACCGCTACTGGAACTTGAACAAGCTGAAGCTCCCCCAAATTGATGGGTTGCTCTTCCATATTCACAACTTGTAGTGTAATAATCTGTGTATCATCCACAGTGGCATCTCCTTCTTGAGAGACTACACCTTCCATTACCTCTGTCTTCATTTGCAAGAGCGTAGGATCAAGCTGCTCCATCATCACCATCTGAACGTTGCTATTTACATCATGAGGCACTTCACTTACTTCTGCCTGGGTCTGGACGACAACACAACCATCATCATCTGTACAACCTTCTCGACGTCTTTGATAGGTTTTGGTTTCTTTTCGCTTCATGAAAGTCTCAGAGTCCTCCATTATGGCCTCTGCCATTTCGTTTTCCATTTTCACAAGCTGAAATCACAAAATGATTGTTAACAGAAGCATTTGTCATTAACCAGACATATATACTTGGAAAGTCATGTATAAAGCTTAAAGTGTACCAGTGATTTTTTTTTATTTTTTTTAAATATTAACTGTCACCTATATGTTGTGATGGCAGAACCGCCCAAATACTTTTTAAAATATTAGTCCCTATATGGCCCCTTTAGCATTCTATCATTTTACCACTTAGATTAGGGGGAGCTAAATATGTACAGCTTGGAGGAAAGAGTTTACATTTTTAAAGTTTATTTTAAAGGAGAAATATTAGAGGTTATAATTTAAAGCTAGAGGGTCAGGGGCTTAAATGAAATTTAAAGGAAGTTTTACTTTACAGAGAATAAAGTAGATTAATGCAACAGCCGTCCGTTAGAAGAGTCAGGGAACTATAGATGGCATAGTCATATGGCTATCCTGATTTGAAGACAAGACCAAGGACTTAAGATGCATGTCTTCATACGAGGAAAAATAAATAGGCATTCAAGAAGGGCTAAAGGGTTCTTGTCTGCCGTAAAGTTCAAAATGTATCCGAGTCTTTATGCAGACCTGGCACAGAACAGCCATCAGACCCTGAAGAGGTCCAAGAGAGGACCACACAGACACACCTTGTCAAGCCCTTTCTTGTCTTATGTTTACAGTTAAGCACACAAGCTTCTTCTGCACAACAAAGAATTCAGAAATATCAAATAGGTAGATTCTCAAAGAAAACAATCTGAACTATTGCCAAAGATCAGTCACAAAACAGGCATCTGAAGGTGTCTTCTAGTTACCATGGTAACTGAGGGGGGCACAAACAACAGCATGCAGGATTTTTTTTTGTCAATACACAGCAATAAGTAACTGATGTCACCCTGATTAATATGGCAACCTGTGTTTTCCTGCATAGGTCTGGTCTAGCAGGTGCCATGAAGGTCCTAGTAGGGTCACAAAAGTCACAATACGTGACCCTGCTGGGTCTGTACTGTAGTGCATGTGTCCATAGAGTTAGAGTGCGTCATTTTATATATGTATAGTGTTAGCCAGTGTGTGCGCATGTGTATAGGAGTGTGGTGCTAGAGTTTATGTTGCAGTATGGCATTAGCATGAGTGGTTATGTTGGCATATAGTGTGTGCGTGTATTGGCGTACGGTGTTAGAGTGTGTACATGACCATGGAATATTAGCGTGTGTGTTACTGCAAGGTGTTTGTGAGCATTAGATGCTAGCGTGTGTCTGTTACCTTACAGTGTTCGAGTATGCTAGTGTATGGAAAGGCTCGATAAACATCATGAAAATTGCTCCTAACTTTTGGTTGGCTCCTAGATCCAAAACAAAATTTGTGGAGCCCCGATGCAAAGTACAGCAAATATGTTACAATAATTCAGGGGCTTATTTCAATGCCTCAGGATAACACAAAATTGGACAAAAGTTACATTAATTCCCTGATCTAAGCTTTTTGGCGATTTATGAGGCAGTAGGAAATAAACATTAATACATAAGAACTTTGTTGCTTGTGTGAAGCGTGGTCAATTGTTTTTCCAGTGGGGACTATTTACAAATTTTGTTTACTGTGACAATATTTGCATTTGGTAGCAGCCCCCAAGTTCGTCAATGGCCCACATAGGTTTGTAACACTTATGGGGTCTTAAGTGGAACATGCACATTTTTCATGAAAAGCTTGAAATACCGGTATTTATCAAATACTTTTTATTCTGACAACTACTGGGGAAGGCACACAGTTTAAGCAAGTTTAATTTAAAGATACCTATGAGTCACAAAACTTTCCACCCACCAAATAGCAGAAAAAAAAGTTCCAATCCCCCCACCCCCCAAAAAATCCCAATGTACTTAACTTGCTAAACATACTTCCTATTTTTCATGCAAACCATAACTAACCCAAACACTTTACCCATTAATAAATAAAAATACAATACAATCACATGCACACAAGACCATCAGCCAGCATCAGCCGTGCAACCAAAAGATTGTAGAGGAGGGTACAAAAAAAAAAAAAAAAAAACCCTAAACCATGCACCCTTTGTTAAATCGACTGTACCTGAAAGCCACACTAAAAGAAAACATTTGAAAGTTCTTTCAAAAATGGGGGGGAAATGATATGCCCTTAGCACGCACAGAAAGCACACATATTGAAATCAGCAGAAGAGCTTTCCTGCCAACGACTAACTGGTCCATTTAGGGCCCCCCCCCCCCCCCGTTTTGGTTACTTGAAAATAAGAGGGTAAAGCATGATGCAACTTTTTAATATAAGTGGCTGAAACTTTTTTTTTTTTTACCCTTGTAAAAAAAAATTATAGTAGTGTACTTTGAAAGTTTAAGTAAACTGCACCTTTAAAAATGTAATGAAACACTCCACATGTTTTTGTATTTACAAGCCTACTAGCAATTCCATCACATCTGAAATTACTGCCTTCACTTGGTCAGGAATTCTGTTTTTGGCTAAAATAGAGATTGATTTACTACTGCTGGGTGAGAGGATCACCTTACGATGTACAATGAGAGATGACAGGAATTTGTACAAAACAGATAAATATATTGTTTTATATAGCGCCAAATTCCATAGCAACGTACAATATATATTTAAGGCAGCCCACAAATATTGAGACAACCTCAAACCAGGATAAGCGCCATAATGCAGTCTACCAGTTAAACGAATGAAGTGTTTCAGAAACACGTCTTCGGTAAGAATGACAGTTAAGAACGAAATGAAAGCTCAGCCTAATCGCAGAGGGAGCTCTTGCAAGCAATGCGACTCCCTACTGGAAGTATAAATGGTTTCAAAAGTGCTGGAAACCTTCCTGCGATGCAGTGCTGTGCTTGATACTCTCGGCTGAGGATCTAACCATTAAGGGAATATAAAAGCCGCATCAGTGGAATATGGGATTATTTTCTTAATTTGTTAGACACTTCCCTTGCAAAATGATCTACAACGTGTGGCTCGCGCTTTTCGCCACACTAACTTTGAGGTTAAACATGTAGCTTTTATTACAGAAAGAAGCTCCGAAAAGCAAAGAAACAACATCTAGCAGCCTGGAAATATAACATTCGCCGTGTTGTCTCGAGCAAAGCGCTCGCAAAAACAAACAAACATTTATTTCTAAGCCAACACGGCAAAAACGCGTATTGAAAAAAAGCGGGATAAATATTCACACCCCAATAGCTTGGCCTCTAGGGATATCTCGACAACATTATTTACATTATTTATATATAATTATGTATTGCGGAACAGTAACATCCTGTTATAATGAGGGAAACGATAAAGAGCGGTGAAAGAAAATGGAGGAAAGGCCTAAAGGAGCAGCCGAGCCATCACAATCGCTTAACAAAAATAAAATGCAGTATATTACAGCGGTGACAATTCACAAAAAGATGTGGACAATTTGATAACTGTAAACCTAGTCACGAATTACAAACATTTTTTTCCTACAAAATTACAATAACGATAGAGGGAGACAAACACCCCCCGTCTGCCGCCCGAACCGGAGCCCCATCGTGACACCTAGAGGCCGGAGAAAGCTCCTGCAAAACCACCTTTTCATCTTTCCTCACCTCTTCTGCAATGCTTTTTCACGGCTTTTTTCCGCTTTTCAGGCAGATCCGACGGATTCTAGAAGGGAGACAAAAAAACAACCAGGAAAAGAAAGCCTTTACGATTTCCAGCTCACCGTTTAATCGCCCCCAGCCCGTTTCGCAAAATGGCGGACTGCGCTAAGAAGGCGCATGCGCATTGGTAGGCGGGACTGTATACGCTTCTGGGATTTGTAGTCCAATGCGCCAACATTACCCAGCAAATGTGTATATATGTGTATATATATTACACCGAGGAGGGAGGTGGCTAAATAAAGTGCGATTAGAAGGAGTGTATATACTGGCGCCAATTTTAAACGGCGGTGAGATGACGTCAAACGCATCGGCGGCTTTACGTTTGGGGGCCGAGTAAATAGTTATAGTAAATTAAGCCGGCGCCTAAACATAGTGTGGAACGCATGCTTGCAAACTCTGATGTGTTACTTTTGACCTGCTGATAATATTCATTAATAACAAGTATGTCGAGGCATCACATCTGGTAATCATTGTGAAAAGAGCTGCTGCTTTGGCAATTTTAGTGTAGCTATAAGTGTATCAAAACTACGAATATCTATTGTTTTGTTGTTATACTACGTATCTTCAAAACAATTACATTAATTGAATAACAGTACGACGATCTGTTGGGCCATACATATACATATATGTAAAATCACTCGCACATACACATATGGTATGGATACAAAGGGACAACCCTCTGCCTAAAACTCAAACGTCACCAACCTGGTGCAAAAGTGTGCCCTCCTTAAGTTTTAACCATTTTTATTAAATAACTTTTTTCAAGGAGTTCAGTTGGTTCACCGCATTACAGTACAAAAGACAAAAGGTACCCAGTCTTCCAACCCCCTTAAACCCGTTTTAAGCCCTTGAATAAATGAGGATTTTGAGGGATTTAAAATCCATTGGAGCACTTACATTGCAATATGAATATTTTTTCAGCCTGCCCCAAAACAAGGGGTTAAGATCTATTTCATTCCCATTACAGTGCAAAGCGTACAGGCCCTTTAAATTCCACACATTTTTCCTCCAATGCATAAGGTGCCCAGTGTGAACTCCCCCATGTTTTCAGCATTTAAAAAAAGTATATGAACATTTAAAGGGATTAAAATCCATTGTGCTACACACATTGGAGTAAAGACATGAGGGTCCACATCTAGGTAAAACCGAGATGTTTGCAGCTTGCCCAAAAAGTAGTCTATCTGGTGTTCAGTGTGTCGCTCCCATATTTTGTTACTTTGCTATGATCAGAAATTGCAATCCATGAGCAATACAGGACTTGTGGTCAAGACAAGCTGTGTCTAGATACCAGCAATCAACAAAATCAAGACAAGGGCGACTAGGGTACTGGAGGGCGACTAGGCAATGCACAGGGTTAATATGGACTGCAGGACCCAGACTTATGACACTAACACTATTGACACATGCTGAATCTTGCACTAACTAACTCGGGCACTTGGGGGTGTGTAGTTTGAAGGGGCAGAGGGGGGGGTGTAGTTTGAAGGGACAGGGGGGGTGTAGTTTGAAGGGGCAGAGGGGGGTAGTTTGAAGGGGCAGAGGGGATGGGTAGTTTGAAGGAGCAGAGGGGGGTGTAGTTTAAAGGGGCAGAGGGGGGGTGTAGTTTAAAGGGGCAGAGGGGGGGTAGTTTGAAGGGGCAGAGGGGGGTAGTTTGAAGGGGCAGAGGGGAGGTGTAGTTTGAGGGGGGGTAGTTTGAAGTGGCAGAGGGGGGTAGTGAAGGGGGGGCGCCAGAGGAGTAGTCCGCACAGGGCGCCACAACGCCTAAGGCCGGCTATGTTTACAATTCATGGGAAGACAATAGTTCATAAATACGTTTAAACACACCCATACACATGCGTTCACATACACACACTGGCTAACACTATACATATATAAAATGACACTAACACTATTGACACATGCTGAATCTTGCACTAACTAACTCGGGCACTATACATATACACACATATACACTGATATTACAGTAAACAAACACAGACTATACATACTATACATACACACACACACACCGACTCCAGCACTATACATATACACACACAAACACACTGACTCCTTCTTCAATCGGTAAGTACTGAAAAGAGACACAACAGAAGTACTTACTGATTATTTTCATTACTTTCATTGCTCTTGAGGAAGCCGAACCGGCGAAATGCCTCGAGAAGGATTCAATCGGACTCTCTTAAGCAGGACTACTGTGGACTCTTGGTGTCAAGAGTGCTTAAGCACATCTTTTTATGTTGTGCCTACACGGACTGTGAGTGTAACTTTACTTTTTTCCATCCGGTACACCCAAAGATACTGCACTATTGTAGTCTGCTTTTTTATAGATTCTTAATGAAGATTATTAAAAGTATTTTACACCATACACTGATGGGTCTGATGCATCTATATTGTTTGTGAGTGCATATCACACCACACACAGCATTGAATATTGTTTAGATAAAGCAATACCTACAAAAAGCCCTCCAGAACTGACCTACAAATTAAGTGCCACTATCAGACACAATCTCAGAGGGTAAGCCACGCAGATGATGGCCAATTCATGACCAGCAGTCTTGCCTGTATGCTTCAAGAAAAGCTATTTATTCACACTACAGGTACAAATAATCTCCTTTATGGTACATTACGTGGTGAAAAACTCTGGGCTAACCTGGTGCATTCCAAAACGGGAGCAGACAGGAAAGTAGTGACAGACGCCAGTGCACCGCAAAAAATAAACTACAACATCCCCTGAGTATAACTGTATTAACCACATCAGTCAACTACATGTACGTCCTAAAAAGGCATTCAATAAAGCCCTTTAAGACGTATATGTACATTCTGACTTTCTTGCAGTGGCAGGGACATCTCTCTGTTGCTGCACGGGAGATCACGACAGCCTGAACTTCTCCCTGTCAGCAGAAGTCAGCATAGTTACATAAGGAATGCCCATTCACGCATTTCCTTCTGGGAGATGTCACTGCTGACATCAACAGCAAGGTCAGCAGAAGACAAGATATCCCCTGCAGCGTCTGTCTAGACTCTGCTGAGATATCTGATCGCTCCCCTTACTGGCTAATCACGTGCATTGGAATCCCCAATGGATGTCTACAGAGACTTGCTTGGTGATTACAGTATGATCAGGGATCACAGGGAGGAGAAAGAGAAATAATGTTTCTCCCACAAGGAGAAAAAAAAAATCTCCTCCTATAAATAAACAATAACGTAAACTGTGATGTTATTGTGACATCACTGGCATAAAAACATACTCAAGAGGGATCTCTATCCATACTACACCTATAGCAGTGCAATTATTTTAAAAAACATAAAAATAATAATTAATCTTCAATTAATTGCCAAATAATAAAATTAAATACACAAAATCTGGCATTTGGCTGTGTTAAATTCCTAAGTAGGGGTATACCTTTGACCTTTTTTTCACTTTTACCAGTGAGTACATAAAAATTTTGGAAATGTTCGTGAGAAGGAGTGATTCCAGTGTGGGTTGGGCAGAGCTGACAGCAGGTGTGTACGAAAACATAGTAGTCAGGTGTTCACCGATATACCAGTCCCAAGTAGGCAAAAGCGTTCTTGCATGGAGTCAGAAGTTGTACCACTCCTACCATTATCTGCATGCAGCCCCAGCCATACCGACAAACATCCTGAATCTACTACTAGTGCTAAAATCTTGTCCACCCCATCTACCAAAGTAAAGCACGGTTTTAGTCACAATTATAACCAAGCGAGGGGTCAGGATTCAGAGGGAAGATAGCCTGCAAGATATTTTATTGTTAAGCACGGAATAAAACCACCACTACCAGTGCAACCACAACCACCCTTGGGGGTGCCACCACCACTACCTAGGGTGACCACGCATCTACAGGACAGTCCTGCAATGGGACTTTAAATCCAGGGTTCCGGGCAGCCTCAATCCGGGACAATGCATTGTGCCGGAATTGAAGCGCTGTTTTTTGTTTTTTTTACGCGGAGGAGAGGGGCGTCGAGTGGTCGCTCATAAAGTTTTTAGCAACCACTCTGCTCCACTCCGTCTCCTCCGCGAGGCCTCTAGCTCGGTTGCAGTTGCTGAGCGCTGGAATATGACATCATATTCTGGCGCTCAGCAGCATTGAAGCAAGCACCACGGCAAACAGAGGCCCCACACTCTTACTGCAGGACTTCTGGAAGGTAAGTGAACTACAAAAGGGGGAGAGGGTAGATTATGATAAAGGAGGGAGGGAGAGGGGTGTAGGTTATGAGAGGGGAGGGAGAGGGAGTAGATTATGAGAAGGGAGGGAGAGGGGGTAGATTATGAGAAGGGAGAGGGGGTAGATTATGAGAAGGGAGGGAGAGGGGGTAGATTATGAGAAGGGAGGGAGGGAGTAGATTATGAGAAAGGAGGGAGGGAGAGGGGGTAGATTATGAGAAGGGAGGGAGGGAGAGGGTGTGGATTATGAGAAGGGAGGGAGAGGGGGTAGATTATGAGAAGGGAGGGAGAGGGGGTAGATTATGAGAAAGGAGGGAGGGAGAGGGGGTAGATTATGAGAAGGGAGGGAGAGAGAGGGGGAAGATTATGAGGAGGGAGGGAGAGGGGGATAGATTTTAAGAAAGGAGGGAGGGAGAGGGGTAGATTATGAGAAAGGAGGGAGGGAGAGGGGTAGATTATGAGAAGGGAGGGAGAGAGAGGGGGGAGATTATGAGGAGGGAGGGAGAGGGAGTAGATTATGAGAAAGGAGGGAGGGGGTAGATTATGAAAAACGAGGGAGGGAGAGGGGGTAGATTATGAGAAAGGAGGGAGAGGGAGTAGATTATAAGAAAGGAGGGAGGGAGAGGGAGTAGATTATGAGAAAGGAGGGGGGAGGGTGATAGATTATGAGAAGGGACGGAGGGAGAGGGGGTAGATTATGAGAAGGGAGGGAAAGGGGGAGAGGGGGTAGATAGTGAAGAAGCGGGTAATAAGAATATTGAAATAAAGAGTGAGATTGAGTGAGAGAATAAATGAATTAGTGAGTGGATGAATTGTGTGAATGAGGGAGAGAATGAATTAATGTGTGGATGAAATGTCTGAATGAGGGAGTGAATACATTTGTGAGAATGCATTAATGAATATTTGTAAGTGATTTGTGTGAGTGAGAGAATAAACGATTATGTGAATGAATTATGTGAATGAAAGTGTAAATTAGTGAGTGACTGTAAAAGTGTTTGTGTGTATCATAGATGTATAATTGATTTGTGGAAAGGGAAAGATGACACAAGCAGCGTGTTTATGGGACAAAGATGGCCTAGGATGGGCTCTTTGGGGACAAAGTTGACTCATGCTGTGGGTGTTATCTGGTTGCTGGTCAGGTTCTATGGGGCAGTGTGGACGCCTCTAATTTATGTTTTTTTTGTGTTATTCTGTAGATCCATATTCAGTTGATCAATATCTGCAGTGCTGTTACCATGTGTTTATTTGATCTATACCCTCAGTGCTGAGTTTACATGTGATTTCCATTTGCTCTGTACCTGCAATGCTGGGCTTGTGTGTTCTGCTAATCTATACCTGCAATGCTGTTTCCATACATTATTATTGTATACCTGCAAATACAGGCTTTGTATGTCTGATTCTATGCCTTCAGTGCTGAGTTCACATGTGACTTTCAATTGATCTAAACATGCTGGGTTTGTGTGTTAATGTGTTGATCTATTCCTGCTATGCTATGTTTCTAAACATTATTTAGTAGTTAGTAGGTTTGTATGTCTTTTTTTTTAATATAAATCTTTATTTTAGATATTTTTAAGACTAAGCATAAAATACAATACATCAAACATCAGACAACACATCAAATCCTCACATTTAAACAAATACAAAGTGTTATAAATTAAGTACATAAATTAAAATATGTAAGTACAGTGAATATACAGTAAACATAAACACATAATTAAGCTGTCTAATCAAGATATAAAAAGAAAAAAAATCCAAATGTAAATGATTTAAAAATTATCAATTTAATATGGAAGGTTAAGCCCGTGGTAGAATCCCCATTTCGGAGGAAAATATGACTATATTTGATAGTAACGTAACCAAGGGGCCCAGAAATTGTTAAATTTGTCTAGAGTATCTAATTTAATAGCCATGCCTTTCTCCTTAGATTGATAGGAGATTTGATTAATAATATCCCACCAAGAGGGAATGGACTCTTTTTTCCATTTTCTGTCAATAATCAATTTTGTAGCCATAATGATTTGGATCATAATATATTTTTTACCAGATGGGATGAATACTGGTAAGAAATGAAATAAAGCCGTTTCAAGAGAGTTCGATATACTTAAATCCATTACTAAAGAGATTTCATCAAATAGCGTAGTCCATAGAGATTTTAAAAGAGAACAGTGCCACCATATATGCCTGTGGTCACCAACCTACATAGTTACATAGTTACATAGTTACATAGGCTGAAAAAAGACATGCATCCATCAAGTTCAGCCTTTCCTATATCTGTTAATTTGTTGCTGTTGATCCAAAAGAAGGCAAAAAAGAAACCCCGGTTTCGCTCATTCCAATTTTGCACTAACCAGGGGAAAAAATTCGTTCTTGACCCCAAAATGGCAGTCAGATTTCTCCTTGGATCAATAAGCTGTTTCCCCATTAATTAAAATTACAAATGGCACAAGACAGGGGTGCCCACTTTCTCCATTGCTCTATGTGCTCTCGCTGGAACCTCTAGCGAGGGACATTAGAGCTAATCCGGATATTGTGGGCTGTGGAGAGGGAGACCTACAAAAAGTAAAGCTATATGCGGACGACGTGCTACTTACAATTAGAGACCCCTTAATTTCTTTGAAAAAGACAATGGAGTTAATATTCCGATACAGCTCTGTCTCCAATTACAAATTAAATATAAAGAAGTCTATTGCGCTACCATTTTGTATAGATGAAACACAAAAGAGAGAAATGGAGGAAATAGGTTTAAATTGGGCAAACTATTCACTTGGCTATCTGGGAGTCAAAATTTCAACCACCCCAAAGAATTGGCTGGAGATTAACCTCTGATAAAAGAAACTAATCTTTCATTCAAAAATTGGCATAGTCTATATATATCATGGTGGGGGAGGATAAATGTAGTTAAGGCATACATCTTGCCAGAATTCTTGTACATATTTAGAATTATCCCCCTGAGCACACCTTACAGCTGGATGGAGTTAATACAACGATCTTTTAATAGATTTATTTGGGCAGCTAGGAAACCAAGATTGAAATATCAATTGATCTCAAAGAACAAATCGCAAGGAGGTTTAAGTGTGCCACTCATTCAAGACTATTCACAAGCGGCTTTACTATTACAAGCAGTATTAACTCAGAGACTTGAAGCAACTCAAGAACCCTGGTATAGAGGAGAAATACCAATAAATTACCCATATAATAACCTACGAACTCTCTTTTGGATCCTGACCAAAAAAGCCACAATTATAATAGAAACTGCAAATAGTATGGTCTTGAGACAGCTCTTTAAGAATTGGAACTGGATCAAAAGGCAGGCAGGTTTAAAAGATAAGATCATAATGGGCCTTCCACTCCATATCTTAGGAAACTGTATGGGCAATATAAATTTGAAACCTTGGAGCCAAAGAGGCATACTCATAGTAAAAAAGTTGACCGATGGAGTTGCTATTAAACCTTTTGCACAACTCCAAATTGAATTCCAGCTCCCAATTGAAGAATCTTATAATTATTTAAGAGTTAAAAGTTTTCTTTTAAAGTCGTTAAAGTGGAATCTAGACTCTAAAATACAAGATCTCTTAGGTTTTTTAACCCCAACTGATTGTACTATTGAAAAAAGAGTATACCCCTTCTGCTTTGAAAAAATGGGAGAAAGACTTAGGAAGTAGAATTACTATAGAAGAATGAAATAAATCTTTGAATTTAACTTACAAAAACATACATTGTCTAAACTTGAATGAGTTACAATAAAAATTAATGAATCGTTGGTATTTAGTTCCCATAACTTTAGTAAAAATGTACCCTAATAATATACCACATTGTTGGAGATGTGGATATTTCAAAGGAGATTTTCTCCATATATGGTGGACCTGTACTGCCCTAAATAGAGTGTGGATGAATCTATCAAAAAAACTTACAGATTTATTTGGTCCGCTTTGGCTATTAACCCCAGACAGAGCGCTATTACATCTGAATCTACCTAAAGCCTCAAGTCAAGAAATACAATTTCTATTACATCTTATGACAGCAATGAAAATAGTAATAGCCAGAAACTGGAGATCTTCAGAGCCAATATTGTGGATAACAGTAAGATCGCAAAATTTTACACCAATGTCACATGGAGAAGTTGATCTTAACACAAGATAGAGGAACTATGAAATACCAGGAAATATGGGGAAAATGGATTAGTATTATCTTGGAGGGTAAATTAGATTAGAAATAAGTATGACTAAACATATTACATTTAACTCTTTAGATCCAGACTAAGGAATATACTATGGCCAGTATAATTTAGTAGCAACGATATAACACACACATACAATTTTAAGCAAATTCAAAACCCAAAATAAGCCCACTCATACATTCTCAGTATATCTAAATATAAGTTCTTTGAAAATACGGAATCCAAAAGAAATGTTGTACTGTATTTGTTAGTCTTTTTTTAATTGTATCTCTTGTATGATTTTTGTCTTATTTATTTAATTGTCTTTTTCTGCTATGTCTGTATTTTATATCTAAAATAAAAAAAAATAAAAAAACAAAAAACAAAAAAAAAGATTATATGGCTGAATATTATGTTTTTCCAGGTATCCATCCAGTTGCAGTTTAAACGTCTGTACAGACTCCGATAAAACTACCTCTGCAGGCAGAGAATTCCACATCCTTGTTGTCCTTACTGTAAAAAACCCTTTCCTCTGCTTTAGTCTAAATCTCCTTTCTTCCAATCTGAACGCATGACCACGTGTCCTATGCATAGTTCTGTTTATGAACAGATTTCCACACAATGGTTTGTATTGGCCCGGAATATATTTATATAATGTTATCATATCCCCTCTGAGGCGACGTTTCTCTAAACTAAACAGATTTAAATTAGTTAACCTTTCTTCATAACTATAGTGCTCCATTCCTTTTATTAATTTTGTAGCCCGCCTCTGCACCCTTTCTAGTGCTATGATATCCTTCTTTAGAATAGGTGCCCAAAATTGCACAGCATATTCAAGGTGCGGCCTTACCATTGATTTATACAGAGGCAAAATTATATCTTTATTCCGCGACTTGATGCCCCTTTTTATACACGACAATACCTTACTGGCCTAAGCAACCACAGACTGACATTGCACCTTGTTGCCTAGTTTATTGTCTATAACAATTCCCAAATCCTTCTCATTTGTCGTTACCCCTAATTCACTACCGTTTAGGGTGTAGGTTGCTTGTGCATTCGCTACCCCGAAGTGCATAACTTTACATTTGTCTACATTGAATTTCATCTGCCATTTGTGTGCCCAGTCCCCCAGTCTATCTAGATCCCTCTGCAGAACTGTAATATCCCGCTCGCCCTGTATAACTTTACCTAACCTCACGATGGCATCTCCAACATAAATCTGTATCGGATTGAAAAAATTTATATAATAGTTTAGGAACCTGTTGCCATATATGGACAATTTTGTAATGTAGTTCAATTATATTTAAACAATGAAATCAATCGCCAGAGATTTACACCCTAATTCATAGTCTCTTACATTTTCTAATTCTTTTTCCAATGAAGTCCAAGATCTAGATTTATTTACAGCATCGTTAAGAGAGACCAAATGAAAACACTTGGTTATTAGGTTTAATTTAGGACGGGAATCAAATAATTTGTTAATTTAATTTTCTATAGAGCCATGCGTATCTATTATTAAATGAGATGATTAATATTTAATTCTTATATATGTAAAGACATGTTTAGAACTCTTATAACTCTTCATTAAATTACCTTTGTCAATTCTAGGTTTTTCAGGGAGCATTCTAAATAAATACAACCATTTGGGAAGAACATAAGATTTTATTATATTCTACCTAACGAAGATATAGGAATTATTTTCCATTTCTTGGTCAATCTCTCAGCGGTGTCATTGAAAAGCTCATCAAAATTAGATTTCATCAAGTTCTGAATTAACGCAGTAATATAGATTCCCAAGTAAGGAATTCCCTCACCCAATCAAAATTACCGTATTTGCTCGATTATAAGACGACCCTGATTATAAGACGACCCCCCAAAATCTGAATATTAATTTAGGAAAAAAAGAAAAAGCCTGAATATAAGACAACCCTATAAAGTTTTACCAGTAAATGTTAATTCATGTAAACTATTACATTTTTTTATAAAAGCTATGATTGAGAAAAATATTTTTTTGTTTTTATTTCCTTGTATTTTCCAACCTGCCCCCCAGTTACGCACATCTGCCCCCAGGCTTGCCACTCCAATATGGCACTGTGGCCCATGATATGCCTTTTAACCCTCTATATGCCACTGTGCCCCATGATATGCCTTTTAACCCCCTATGTGCCACTCTGCCTCCAGAAATGCCTTATACCCCTATATGCCACTCTGGCATTTAGGGGGTTAAAAGGCATATTATGGGGCAGAGTGGCATATAGGGAGGTATAAGGCATTTCAGGAGGCAGAGTGGCGTTCAGGGGGTTAAAAGGCATTTCATAGAGCACTCTGCCTCCAGAAATGCCCTATGCCCCCATTTAACACTCCCCCCCCCCACACACACACTTACCGGGGCTTCCAATTTCCTGCTGTATACCGGGGCAGCAGTCTTCCTTCTGTCTCCCCCCCATTTAACACTCCCCCACCCCACACACACTTACCGGTGCTTCCAATTTCCTGCTGTATACCGGGGCAGCAGTCTTCCTTCTGTCCCCCGCTGCAGCCGGAAGGAGGTGTGGCTAGCAGCGGGGGTTGTCTGCATCCATCACGCAGACCTTCCCCGACTGTCAGAGATCCGAGTTCCCCGCACCGGTGCCGGTGCCGGACCGGTGCGGGGAACTCTGATCTCTGACAGTCGGGGAAGGTCTGTGCGATGGACGCAGACAACCCCCGCTGCTAGCCACACCTCCTTCCGGCTGCAGCGTAAGTTGTCTATGCGGATCTTAGTCTCATAGTCAGACCTCTATTTGAGGTCTGATTATAAGACGACCCCGATTAGAAGACGAGGGGTATTTTTCAGAGCATTTGCTCTGAAAAAAACCTCGTCTTATATTCGAGCAAATATGGTATATTTTTTCCCCCAATTTTGACCTACTTGACTCATCTAAAAATGTAGTCATTGCACAAGATTTTACTAAATTCAGTTGATGTATAAATGCAAGTGCTGTTGCATGTGTTGTTTATTTGATCTATACCTTTTTTTCGTTGCAGGAGCGGAGGGAGCGTTTGCATGCTAGGGAGTGTGGAGCGGGTTCCAAGGAAATGCTTGCATAGGGTCCAATTTTATCAATATAAATTGTATTGACAGCAGGGGCTAATATTAATATATATTGGCAGAAGGGTCTAATATTAATAAATATCGGCAGAAGGGGCTAAAATTATTTAGAATATTTAGAATAATTGTCTATCTCTAGCATAAGATTTTTCAACTATTTCAATGGGTTTGTTATAGTTACAATCACATCATCTGCGTATAGACAAAGAATATGTTTCCCGTCTTTAATCATAACTCCTTCAATTAATTCATTGTTCTGTATTCTTACTGCCAGAGGTTCAAGGGTTGTAATATACAGCATGGGGGCAAGGGGCAGCCCTGCCTTGTGCCATTGTGAATAGAAAACCAGTTTGTGGATATTCCAGGGCCTACTGTTCTTTCAACAGGATTTGGGTATAATGCCATAATTGCTGCCTTAAATGAACCCACTATGCCCATTTTTTCTAAGGTTGCAGACATAAAGGGCCAGCTGACCCCGTCGAAGGCTTTTTCTGCATCTAATGAAAGGGTCAGCTGGGGAATCCCTTTTTTGTACATATTTCAAGATATTAATAAGTCTGCGGGTACTATTGTCTGCTTGGCGATCCTGAACTAAACCTACCTGGTCATAATGAATTAAACAGGAAATTACAGATTTTAATCTATTAGCAATAACTGATGAGTATATCTTCATATCAGTGTTAATTAATGAAATAAGTTGATAATTACTCATAGTAACATAGTAACATAGTAACATAGTTCATAAGGTTGAAAAAAGACCAAAGTCCATCAAGTACTCATAGCGGTACCATTTTTATCGGGTCTCCCTCTGAGTCTGTGAGAGAGATGGAAGATCAATTTCATCTACATATTGTTTTATTAATTCTATTGAACACTACTTTTGAGGTAAATTATATAGGTTGGAATAAAAATCGTTGAAGGCTTTACCTATAGCTTTAGGATCAAGATAACTCTGATCATCCACTAAAATTTTTTCTATTTTAGTTTTAGCTTTTTGATTTTTCATGTCTTAGTAGTTTTTCAGCTCTATTTCCTTTAGAGTACCATGTTTGTTTGAGTTTTAATAGAGTATAATTAGCTT
This sequence comes from Spea hammondii, assembly GCA_029215755.1. NCBI lineage: Eukaryota > Metazoa > Chordata > Amphibia > Anura > Pelobatidae > Spea > Spea hammondii. The sequence goes on along the minus strand of JARDYJ010000009.1, from coordinate 25,204,545 downwards.
TCTTAATAAGGTGAGAGTTAATTTCACCTAATAATTCCATAATTTTATTAGTTCTTTCTCTAGATGGAGAAGACTTATTATCCCGTTGAAGAGAGTAGTATTAAATATAAAATTGGCTTAAGGAGGCACTCTGCCTTTTTTGTTCAGATCCCAATTTAATGTTGTAAGCCCACATAACACTTTTATAAGCACACCAAACTGTAACTAATGGAAGATAATCTTTAAATTTTCTTTAAAATATAGTCTCGTTATTTCAGCTTAGTATGTTTTGTTTTCATATTTAGTATCAAATTATTATTAAGTCTCCATGATGACCGTGATTTATTTAAATTAGAAATTTTTAACTCCAATGACACCGCTGAGTGATCCGACCAAACAGTATCAATAATATTAACAGTTTTACAAAATTGAATCGCATATAAATTAACCCAAAAATTGTCTAACCGGGAATAAGATAAATGAGGTTTTGAAAAAATAATTTTTTATCTAAATCCGGATCCATAATTACCTTTAAATCACCTCCAATAAGACATATTCCCTGTATCAAGGGTTCAAATGTATTTAATATTTTCGTTATAAACTTTAATATTCGGAGTGTAGCGATTTAAAAAAGAGTATATATTACCATCTATTTCGCATATCATAAAACTATATCTGCTATTCTTGTTGATATATTTCTTTGTATGTTACGTTTTTTGAGATAAGAATGGCTGTACCTCTTTTTTTACTCTTGTAAGAGGAATAAATTAATATCGGAAAATATCAACTTTTAAGTAATAAGCTATCTTCTTTCTAATGCGTTTCTTGTATAAAACTTACTCAATCATTCTCAATCACTTTATTCTCAATCAAAAATATTAATGAAATGTGTCTTTTCTGAGGGGAATTAAGCCCCTGGGAGTTGATTGTTATAAACTTAACCATAACCAAAAATAATCTTTTCTTCTCAAAAACCTCTTCATCAGACAGCCTGTACAATACATACAACATATAATAAATAACATTTAAAAAAAAAACAATAAATGGCAATGTCCAGTCCCCACTGAACCCAGCCATTCTCCCTCTTTTAGTGTTCAACCCTTCTATCTGAACACTTACAATGCTCTTATATATAGGAGCAGGTAGGTAGGGGGGAGTTAAAGTAAACAAATTCATAGCAAGAAATAGCACCACCGATAAAAGAGAAAAGAAAGAAAAAAAAAAAATGAACGTTCCAGATTGGATAAACCATAATTCCTAAATATTCTCATAGTAACAATGGCAATAACCTAGTGAATCAACATATAAATTATGATATCAGTAAGTATTCTTTAAAGTTTTAGTGCTTCACAAATTTGTAATTAAAAACTACAAATCCCTTATATATTCAAACCATATCCCAAGTTTCCATTTAAGAAAAGAAAAAAAAAGGGGGAAATTGAGCGTTAAGTATTCATAAATAGAAAACACCAAATCTCCAAATAATATTGGAACTAAACACTCCACTACTTCACAACATGTGTTGTTTATTTGATCTATACCTTTTTTTCGTTGCAGGAGCGGAGGGAGCGTTTGCATGCTAGGGAGTGTGGAGCGGGTTCCAAGGAAATGCTTGCATAGGGTCCAATTTTATCAATATAAATTGTATTGACAGCAGGGGCTAATATTAATATATATTGCCAGCAGGGTCTAATATTAATAAATATCGGCAGCAGGGGCTAAAATTAATATATATCGGCAGCAGGGTATAATATATATATATATATATATATATATATATATATATATCAGCAGCAGGGGCTAATAGTAATATTGATATTGACAGCAGGGGCTAATATTAAAGAAACTGACAGTTCAGCTGTTATTTTGAAGTCATATTTAAATCACAGTCTTTACTTCAAAGAGATAAGTACATATTATGTAGTTAAAAATGCATGTCTAATGCATATATATATATATATATATATCTGTGTGTGTGATCTCATGGGCTTTATAGTGTGTCCTTGAATGGCAGAAATAAAATGTGGTCACCCTACCACTACCATTCAAATCAAATACCCTTCAGAATCAAATTTAAACTTCTAACCCTGACCTATAGAGCCCTCAACAACTCAGCACCACCTTACATCTCTACCCTCCTATCCAAATACATCCCTACCCGCTCTCTTCGTTCCTGTCACGAACTGCTGCTTTTTTCTACTGTTGTTACCTCTTCCCACTCCCGTATTCAGGATTTCAACTGTGCCGCTCCCCTCCTGTGGAATCCCCTTCCCTCAGACTCTCTGCCCCATACGTGACTTTCAAAACCTCTCTGAAAACCCACTTGTTCAGGGAAGCGCATTTTGGATGCTTTCCAATAAAGCCTTTCTTCAATTGTTGAACTGCTCCAAATTATGTGAATATAAATGTACGTGCACGGAGAGAGAAATAAAACACACGACACACTCTGGGTCAGGTCCAAAATCACTCTGCTTTATTTTGTTTATATTATAGATTATATAGTGTCCCGAAAGAGAGACGTCAGGTTACGTAAAGCTTATTAATTGGTTAATCCTGAAACTATGCGGAAATAAGCAGAAAACCGTTAGAAGCAAATGTTAGATACTTTCCTGCAACTAGATATAGCCGGATGGCGCGTGTGGTTAGTAAAACATAGATAATTGAATACACTGCTACTTGCGTATCCCACGTATCTGCGTGAGGTGTAACCCTTTATTGGTCAAGGCCAGCTTATATTCATTAAAGCAATAAGCGTTTCTTGCTGTTGTATGGCAACACATCCATAACAGTCCCCCCTTGAATATACGATGGCCGACTGTCCCTAATCCTGACAGATCCTACCGGACATAATCCCGCATCCTCTTCACCTGCCGTGGCGACAAATTATCCCTATTGGATAAAATCCCGGTTTCAGGTCTTGGACATGTCCCTCGGATCTATATGTCCCTACATGGGGCGGGGATTACCGTCAGGGGGAACTATCGAACTAAATGGTGTTTCATAAGAAGATGCAAAGCTTGGCATCGTGTCATCGTACATAAGCATTAACGGGGTAGTCTCGCCTACTGCAAGCATTTTATCGCATAGACGTCGACGACAAGGGACTACACATAATAGCATAAAAGCGGTTATAATCACAATAATCAGTAAAATTATTCCCAGCTGGACCAGAGCTTGTTTCTATCCTTTGAGCCAGCCAAACCATTCGGCCCATGGATGATCGATTCCGGAGTTGCGCTTTAATTCGTCTCCTAGAGAATTTAACTTTTTAATAGCCACGGTCACTTTTCCGTCGGGGCCTGTATTATCTGAGATGAAAGTACAACAAGTTTCTCCAATTATTTGACAGACTCTGCCTTTTTCTGCCAGAATCATATCTAATGCCATACGATTCTGAAAAGTCATCTGGGTTGCAGCCTCCAATTGATCCGAAAGTCCTTGGAGTGCATCTCGGGTATAGTTGACAAATCTCTGCTGATTATAACAGATATAGTTAATCCAGTCAACATTTTTATTTATTGTAACAATGGGAAAAATGGATTTGAAACCAGCGGCTACTTGATTTCGGGCTTTATACTCATCTGGGACCCCTCTAGGAACATGGGGGTCGAAACTTCCCTCGGGGGCTTTTGAGACACTGCGTTTCTTACGGAACAGGGTAGACTGGGCCTCAACAGCTTCTGGCTCTTCCGACATTATAAATAACGGCATTATAATTTTGGCCAGTGCACATTCACCAGTCCAACTACCTTCTAATTTGGTGCGCAGTTTCATGTCTCCACATAGCCAATAGATGTCTCCCAGAGAATATACTTGATTCTGTGTGGGGGGACCGGTCAAATTGCTGTATTCAGCACAATTACCATTAGAGAATTTACCAAGAAATTTGCCTGTTCCTTTGGTGTTTGAAATACAAATGTAAGTGCCAGAATATATAGTAATTCCTCCATTGAGCTTGGGAGCCTCGATTAATAGAGGATATTCTCTTTTCTATTTCTTACATTCGGTGAATTTGTTACTGGTATTGGTATAAAGACTCAATAGACATAACAGTGACTGATAGGGCAACTGTAGGGGTACTGTACCCAGATGTGGACGGGCTCTACCACATATATAGCAATTGGACTTATTGTGCTTAATAGCAGAATATTGTATCCACTCGAGCCATAGATTAATATCATTATATCCAGTTTCTATGGCTACAGTACTATCATAAGTGGGATTCGCTATAGCTATCATACGTTGAATGGCGCGCAGGGCATTATATGGAATTTCCGGTGGTTTCGAAACTGATTGGTTTGATGGTTTACCTTGTGGCTCTTTCCATTCTAAACTATTGTACATATCTTTAAGATAGAAGGGGGCCTTGCCGCTCATGAAACCATATTTGTAAATCCCGAAAATATATTTTCGAGCATCAGTTGGCCGGGGATTCTCTATAGTAAGGGTGTATCGTTGGTTATCACCAGTTTCGGTGGATATGAGAGTCATTCGTGAGAGCAATGATTTACCATATTGATCTTTGAGGGCTAGGGCTTCAGGGGGCTTATATCCCCATTTGGTACTTGAATTAGTTATAACAGAGCCCCAATACCTATAGTTGCCCCCCCATTGCCCTCCAATATAGCATATGTACCCAACACATTCTCCTATTTGAACATCATAATACCCGGGGTCAAAATTGTCGGTGGTATTTTTTTCTTGTGTCATCACACCGGTATATACATTGTTGTAGCGTTTAGAAACACAATCTATAATGTGACAAAATTGGAATAAGTATGTGGCTACTGTTGTGCTACTGGAGTTGTACCAAAAAATGGGAGGACCTGCTTGTTTTGCATCTCTCGTAATGGCTACCCCACCCCCCTGGTGACTGAAAGCTTGGGTTGGTTTTCCCCATGTATGTTGGAAAATTAATAATAATAATAATAGTGGGATGCCCACTCTTTTGCAAAGGATATGCATTCTAGGAGTTATTGATTGGAGGATTGTATCCTTTGATTCTCTTGCAATGCGATGCGTGTATCCAGGTGGGTTTCCCTTCAACTTTTATTGAGGTAGGAGTTGTTAGTAGCACTTGAAAAGGGCCCTCGAATCTCGGCTCCAGGGTAGATTGGACGTGTTTCTTCACGATCACCCACTCTTCAGGCAATAGAGAGTGAGTGCCTTCGACAATATTGGGATCTGGAATAGGAGAGAAAATTTGGGCATATATATTAGATCACTGAGTAGTCAAAGCAATAACATATTTTGCAATTGTTTCATAATTTATTTGCAACTGTTGTGGGAAGTACTGTCCTAGCCTAGGGCTACTTCCAAAAAATATTTCGTGCGGAGTCAATTTGTGTGATGCCTTTGGCGTATGTCTGATAGCAAAAAATACGATGGGTAGGCACTGTACCCAATTTAGACCAGTCTCTTGTGTCATTTTCAACATTTTTGACTTGATAATACCATTTAGTCTTTTCACTTTCCCGCTACTCTGGGGTCTGTAGGGAGTGTGAAAAGCAAGATGTGAACCTATAATCTTCCACACTTCTTGGGTGATATTTGCAGTGAATGCAGGTCCCTGGTCGCTTTCTATGACCTCAGGGACCCCAAAGCGACAAATAAGTTCTTGAATAAATTTCTTGGCGGTAGTGGGTGCGGTTTGGTTTCGTACTGGATAGACCTCTGGCCATCCGGAAAACACATCCACCACTACCAGTACATATTGAAATGTCTGACACATCGGCATTTTAATGTGGTCAATTTAAATCCGTTGGAAAAGATATTGAGCATTCGGTAAACATTTGGATGGTGTAGGTTCTGTCCTTCCGGTATTGCACTGAGCACAGATTAAACATGATTCGGTGGTTGGTGCTAGCATCGGGGTGATTCCTGGTGCGATCCAGATTTTGTCGATAATCTCCTTCATAATGGTTTTAGACTGATGCGTCGGTCCATGAGCTAGTGATACGACTAAAGGATATAAAGTCCGGGATAAACAAAGATATTGGCCTCTGGCCCAGGCTCCCCGCTCATCCTTGGATGCTCCTTCTTGTATCCATTGATTTTGTTCCTTGGTTGAAGCTTGTTGTTGTAATTGAATTAAAATATCCCAGTCTAATTCCATTGGTGCTTCCTTGGTCACCATCATTAAAGGGACCGCTGAGTCTTCATTGAGGGCTGCTTGCTTGGCTGCATTATCTGCTAAGACGTTTCCTTTTGCTTCCATAGTGTCAGCCCGTGAGTGTGCCTTGACTTTGATCACTGCAACTTGTTTCGGGAGTAGGGCCGCAGTCATCAAAGCTTCAACTGCTTTCCCGTTCTTGATTGGAGTCCCTGCTGCGGTGAAATAATCTCTTGCCTTCCAGATGACTCCAAAATCATGTACAACTCCGAAGGCGTACCTGGAATCCGAATAGATATTTGCGGTAGAATCTTTAGCCATAATACAGGTCTCGGTGAGGGCAGCTAGTTCAGCCTCCTGAGCCGACTGATCCGGTCGTAGAGCTTTTGCACAGAGTACAGTGGTGTCAGTCGTGACCGCCGTTCCCGTATGGAAACGACCCTTGTCATTGGCATATCTGGAGCCGTCCACAAATAGGGTCCATTCTGGGTTTGAGAGTGGGGTATCCTGTATGTTCGGATGCGAACCGACTTGCATCGTGGTCAGACAATCATGTGGATCGTCCTCGGGTGGTACATCTGAAAAATCGACATTTGATGACTGTGCATGCCACAATAGCTGTTCCTGAAGATCTTCTTCTGTGGCTAGATCAATAAAATCCGTAGCTGGAATATCAGTATACTCCCCCCTTGGAAGTGGAAGGAGGGCAGCCGGATTGAGAACATTGCATCGTTGAATAATAACATTGTCGGGCAACAACAGACTCTCTTGGAGACGAAGATGACGCTGAGCAGTGAGATGTCTGGGTTGGGTCTGTTGTAAAATAGCTGAGATGTTATATGGAGTTAGAATTATCAAAGGATGTCCGAGGACAATATCTGAAGTGACGTCCAGAAGACAACTGGCAGCGTGAATAGCCCTTACACAGGAGAGTGTCGCGTGAGCAACTGGGTCCAATCGTTTGGAGTAGAATCCGAGGGGACGATGTCGACCACCGTGCATCTGAGTGAGAACGCCTGTGGCATGGCCTTGCCGTTCCATAACATAGAGACGGAACGGAAGAGAATAGTTCGGAATTCCTGAAGCTGGAGATGAGACAATCATTTGTTGTAGAGCGTCGAATGAGTCCAGTGCCTCTGGTGTTAAATACAAAATTGCTGGTAGTTCTCGAGGTATACAGTCATATAGTGGTTGCATTAGAATAGAAGCGTCGGGAATCCAGGGACGACAGTATGAAATGAGACACAGGTCTGTAGCTGATGTGGAGTTTTTGGCGGAGCCAACTCCAGGATGGCCTTTTTCCGTGCCATTGTAAGGTGTTTACGGCCTTTGTTAATACAATGTCCCAGAAAAATCACTTTTTGAAGGCATAACTGTAGTTTCAATTTGGAGACCTTACAGCCAGCTGTAGCTAAAAAATAGAGTAAGTCCAGGGTAGTTTCTTGACACATGGATGGGTCTGGAGCACAAAGAAGTAGGTTATTCACTTCCGGGTGAGCGTCCTGCCATGAAGAAAGCACAGAAGACATAGCTTTGCTGAAACTGGACGGGCTGTTTTGAGCTCCTTGTGGCATCACCGTCCAGGTTTATTGCCGACCAGCATGTGTGTCGGGGTGCTAGCTGGAAAGGTAGGGAGTGTAGAGCAGGGTAGCACCAGATGGAAAGAAGAAGCCAAATACAAAGTCCGAGTGATAAATCCGGGTCAGGGCAGGCAGCGAAGGAGCAATAACGAGAAACAAGCCGAAGTCGAATACCAGGAGGTCAAACACAAAAAGGCAGGATAAATGGGGAATCGCACAGAGCAGAACACAAGGCACTAGAAGCTCAATAACTAAGCCCAGACTGAAGGGTGAGCTGGGTTTTATATTCAACAGGCCAGGTTCCTCCCACTGACTCACAGGTGTTACACCTACACCCGAGAGCATAAGTATTCCCCACCATGGGGGTTAATTTAGGGGTTAACTCAGTCTGCCCTGCACTACCGTGCGGCGGCCAGCAGAGGGCGCCTGAGATTGGGATTGTGCGGGAGCGCGCCTTGCTGTAATTGCCGTGCGCGGCCGCAACAGCGTGGGGGCGCGCCTCGCAGCAACTGCCGCTGGCGGCCGTGATGGCCGGATGATCTGCCGCGTGGTTGCCGGCACGGGAGGCACCGGAGGACGGGGACGTAGTCCGCCCCGCAACGGAGCACGGCGTCCAGCCAAAGACCCCGGTAAGGGGCATGATGAGGGGCTGGGGGCCTGACAGATCCCCCCACTTAGACGCGACCTCCGGGCGCGACATGGTGCTGGACGGCCAGGATGGGCCCGATGGAAAGCTCGTAGTTTGGCAGGAGCATGGATGTTGGACAAAGGTTCCCAGGATCGTTCTTCTGGACCATAGCCTTTCCAATGGATTAAGTATTCGAGGCGACCATAACGAATCCGGGAGTCAAGGATTTGGGCTACTTCGTATTCCTCAGCGTCAGCAACTGGGACAGGAGAAGGAGTAGCGTGAGTTGATGCTTCCGAGCTTGGGTACCATTTCTTGAGGAGGGACACGTGAAAGGTAGGGTGTACACGCCAAGACGGAGGAAGGTCAAGGCGAACTGCCACTGGGCCGATTAAGGAGGTGATGGAAAATGGTCCAACGTATTTGGGGTTCAGTTTCTTCGCAGGACCGGGTAATTTGAGGTTGGATGTTGAGAGCCAAACTTTGTCCCCGACTTGATAACAAGGAGCGGGTCTACGTCTGCAGTCAGCATATCGCTTGTATTCCTTTTGGGCTCGGGAGAGATGTGATTTGAGGGTGTTCAGTCCTTGGTGAATGAGGAGTATACGTTCAGCAACAGACGGAACGGTTTGAGAGGCAGGTAAGTCAGGATGCAACTTGAGCTCGTATCCATAATTGGCTTTGAAGGGAGACATCCCAATGGATCGTTGATGGCGGCTGTTGTAGCAAAACTCAGCCAGAGGTAGCATTGGGGACCAGTCGTCTTGAACGGAGTTGATATAACAACGAAGATAGGTCTCCAGTATTTGTCCTCTCAGTTTGACCATTGGTATGCGGATGGTATGCGGTGGATAAACGACGGTCGATACGTAGTCCAGTACAGAAGGCGTTCCAGAAGCGAGATGTGAACTGGACCCCCCTATCGGAGACAATAGAACGTGGAATCCCATGAAGACGAAAAATAGCGTTAATGAAGAGCTCAGCGGTAGTGGAGGCCGTGGGTGTTCCGGATGTGGGGACAAAGTGGGCCATCTTGGTGAGCCGGTCAACTACTACCATGATGGTGTCACAATGGTGAGACAAGGGTAAGTCGACGATGAAGTCTACAGTCACATCGGACCAAGGTTGTTCAGGAATGGGTAAAGGTTGTAACAGTCCAGCGGGTTTCGTGGTATTCCCTTTAGAACGGGCACAGGTATCGCATGATTGTACGTATCGCTGTACGTCTCGCCCCATGTTTGGCCACCAATAGGTGCGTTGGGCCAATTTTAAGGTGCTTTTGACGCCTCCATGCCCAGCTAAGGGATGGTCATGTACAGAATGAAGGACAACGGTTCTAGCTTTGGTGGGCACAAAAAGGAGTTTGTCCTTATATAAGAGTCCATGTTCGCAACGCAGAGGAGGGAGACCAGTGGTTTGTTCAGGATCCCGACTGTTTTCACGGATTTGGCTGAGGATGGAGCCTTGCGTGGCTAAAAAATGACCAGGCTGAAGAATGGTGTGGGTAGGTGAGGGACCCTCTTCGACGGGATCATGGAGTCGGGAGAGAGCATCGGCCTTTTTATTTTGAGCCCCCGGGCGATAGGTGATGTGGAGTTGAAAACGAGTGAAGTATAGGGCCCACCGTGCTTGTCTGGGACACAAGCGGCGTGCCGACCGTAGATACTCCAGGTTGCGGTGATCGGTAAACACCGTGATAGGATGATCGGCCCCTTCCAGAAGATGTCGCCATTCCTGTAAAGCAAGTAAAATGGCTAGCAACTCCCGATCTCTGACACCGTAGTTCCGTTCAGCAGGACTGAGACGTCTGGAGAAGAAAGAAACAGGGTGGAGGAGGCTCTTCTCTCCGTGACGCTGTGAAAGCACGGCACCTACCGCTGTTTCCGAGGCATCAACCTCCAGGAAGTAGGCTTTGCGGGGATCTGGAAGGACGAGGATAGGTGCTTCAGCGAACCTCCTTTTCAACTCATCGAAGGCCTGTTGGGCTTGTGGGGTCCATGCGAAGCGAGCATCCTTCTTGGTTAGGCATGTGACAGGTTGTGTAAGGCACCTACCTTAAGCAGCTCCCGGCCGTCCTCTTCTCCTCCCCGGCAGAAACGCCGGCACCGCAGACTGGAGCTTGAAGCAGCCGCTCGCGCACGCGGCCGCTTCATGAATATTCATGAAGCTGACCGCCGGCTGGATTCCGCTGCGTCGCTATGGCGACGCAGGACGCGATCACGTCCCGGACGTCGGGGAACGCCCCCCCGGGCTATTTAAACTTCGAGCACAGTATCCTCAGTGCTCAGTTATACTGGTTCTGTCCGTATTACGTGAGCTCCTCCCGTATCCTGTATATATATATATCTTGTTTCTGTTCTCCCGGTATCCGACCCTGGTCTGCTAAACGGCTTCCTGTGTTTCTCTGGTTTCCTGACCCTGGCTCTCCCTGCTACTACGTGTACCTCTGGCATCCTGACCTTGGCTATCTGACCCGACTACGTGTACCTCTGGCGTCCCGACCCTGGTCTGCTAAACGGTTGCCCTCTGACCACTCGTGCTTACAGCTACACCACCAAGTGCCCTGTTATCCTCTCCAGGCCCCTTGCGTGTGTTCTGTTTTTGAGCAAGTGTGTTCCAGTCCTGCATATCGGATTCCTTCTGGTAAGACAAACCTTACAGAATAACTGAGCCACGACATGGAATCCGCAGGAATTTCTGATGCTCTTGCAGCCATCGCTGGACAGATTACTGCACTTACTCGCTCCTTCCAGGACCTCCAAGCCAGCCATGCGCATATGCAGCACCAGCTTCATGAACTGCAAACTAACCCCCCTGGCTCTGGGGCACCATCTCCTGCTCCCGCTCCGCTTCCACCAATGGAGGGGGCCTCTGCTGCTGCTGCTACTCCTTTTTTTTTTTTTTTTTTTTGAATTTTATTATACATAAATGGAAAAGACAACATAGACCTTCACAGAGAAACAACCTCTGTGTTGGACAATAGAAAATAGACGATAATATATATTGGCTGTCAGGGTCCCAAGCTGAATGAAGGTATACATTTGTAAAAAAAAGGAAAGTACTCAATCAATCTACCCCCAGTCGACTATGTAATCAACAGACCACAAAGAGAGCAGAACAAGCACAGAAAAAAGAAAAAAAAAAAAGAAAAAAAAGAAGAGAAAAAGAAAAAAAAAAAAAAAAAAAAAAAAAAAAAAAAGAAAAAGAAAAAAAAAAATAATAATAATTAAAGACACTATTCAACGAGATGGAGCTGGGGCGCAGGCAAGGAATATCCAGACATCAGGGGGACTACTAGGCCAGTTGAGAGCGAGATCCAATGATTTTTTGTAGGCATGTGTCCCAATAACAGAATTTTTTTGAAGATATATGGAGAGTTCGGGAGATCTCCCTTTCCATAGTAATTTGATACAACAGTTGTTTCTCAAAATGAGACCAAACAAAATGTCTAGCTTGTTTCCATTCTCTGGCGATACATCTCTTAGCTGCCAAGCAAGTGTGTATCATTAGATTTAACTGAATCGGAGACATTGGGGGCCAACCTTGGTGTAGAATAAGAAATAAAGGTGAGTTCGGCAGATTTATATCACCAACGGTTTTCAAAAAATCTAAAATATCTGCCCAAAATTTAAACACTATTGGGCAGGACCACCATATGTGTAGGTAGGTTCCCTCGCCCTGCCCGCAACGCCAACAGATATTAGAACACGTAGTAAACATATGGGCAATTTTAGTGGGGACTCTATACCATTTGTTGACGACTTTGTAATGAGTCTCTAATAATGAAAGATCATGGACTCTCGGAAGGAGTTGTTTATACATATTTAACCAATGTTCTATTGCAATTGTGATATTTAGATCTTTTTCCCATCTTTCTTTTACCAGAATAGTGGGTAAATCACCCTCAATTACTCTCATCAGTTCTATACATTTTGATAATAATTTTATAGGTTTGGTAAGACTAAAAATAGATGCAATTCTCTTATGGGTTTCATTCTGTGTGCAAACTACGTGTTTTTTAATACAATGTTTGATCCTTAGGTAATTAAATATGGATGGAGAAAAAGGATTCAGTTTTTCTACAAGATCTGGGAAGGGAATCAATTCTCCCTGTACCATAATTTCAGATATTGATTGTATACCAGCATCTGTCCATTGAGCAAGAGAGATGTTATCAATCGTTTTTTCTAGCACGTCTATACTTAATGAGTCTATCAATTTTCCTTTAATACCTAATCTTTTTTTAATACGTAGCCACTCTGGAATGATTGCCTCTAAGACCATATTTTTCCCTTGGATTTGGGATAGTGTATCTCTATCCTTTATAGACCATACTAATTTGTTGAGGTGGGTGTTTCCCAAGGCATTTTGTTCTATTATAAACCATCTCTCCTTTTTAATATTCTGCTGATAGATTTTAGATATATGTAACAGGATGCTTGCATCATATAGCTGTTGAATCAGAGGGAATCCCATTCCCCCATTTTTGGGTTTGGCACCCAATAGTTTAGAATTTATCCTGGGAATTTTCCCTTTCCAAACAAAATTTATAAAAGAGGTATGAATTATTTCCAACCAATTCCTTGGGATCTTTACAGGAAGCGTCCGAAACAAATAAGTCCATTTCGGAATTAAATAAGCTTTTAACGCGTTAATCCGTCCCCACCAAGAGAGATCTGTCTTTCGCCATTCTCTAATCAATTCAGTAGAGGTTTTTAAAATGCGTAAATAATTTTTAGCAACTAGGTCTTCCAATTTATCTGGAATACAAATCCCTAGATAATCAAATTCACTCGCCTTTGTATGCAGTGAATAATTCATTGAAAGTCTGTGAACTTGATGGGGTTTCATATTTTTAATTTGCGCAATGGACTTATTCATATTTAACTATGCATCTAATGACAGGGACAGAAGGGGGCATTTCTGCTTTTCTACATAGTCCAATATATCCACTAGACATCTAATGTTATTTGCCGCATCTCTACCAGACACAAAGCCGACCTGGTCCGGATGGATCAGAGTCTGCAAGATAGGTTTTAATCGTTCCGCAAGTAGCGACGAAAATAACTTTGTATCAACGTTTATTAGTGATATAGGGCGGTAATTTTTTATATCTTCGGAATTTTTATCTTTTTTTAGTATTGGTAGGATATTGGCCTGTAGAAATTCTTTTGGACAATAACCTATGGTCGTGATTTCATGAAACATATCTAACATTCGGTCTATAATATCTTTTTTAAAGGTCTTATAGAACAGGTTTGTGAATCCATCTGGCCCAGGTGTTTTAGCTCTTTGTAATTTATCAATCGCTACACTCAGTTCTTCCCTTTGCAGCGGCCTATGTAATGTTTCTCTCTGTTCTTGGTTTAGAGCTGGAAAATTTATCGATTTTAAGTATGTCTCTACCTCTGCCTCATTAGTTTCTGATGGTATATTATATAGCGAATTATAATATAATCTGAACCCCTCTGCAACATCTTCAGGGGACATTCGTATATTACCTTGTGTTACAATCTTCGTAATTCTTTCTTTAGCCCTTTGTTTTTTAAGTAGATTTGTCATTAATTTATCCGGTCTGTTACTTTTATGGTAAAATTTTAATTTTAATTTTTCCATGCAGTATCTGGTCTTTTCCAGTTCTTTCTGGTTAATTTTATCTCTAAGATTTACAATATCTTTTATACAAGTTTGTGTGAAGTCCGATTTAAGATCTTTCATCAGATTATAATAAGACACATATAGCTCATTTAACGAGCTCTCCCGTTTTGCTATCATATTTTTTTTAATCTTAATAAAGAAACCCCTGGCAACCGCCTTATATGTACACCAGCGTATCCCTTGGGATGTTTGACCTGCTTTATTTTCTTGAAAAAAACTTTTTGTCATATTGGAAATAATTTCTCTATTTTTTGCTGAAAGCAAGAGCGAATCATCCAATCGCCATGTTGTACACGAAGTTGGACCCCAAATATCTTTAAGATCGAAAAAAATTAAACTATGGTCAGACCAAATGTTCTCCCTCAATAGTATCCGTTCAACTTGGTTAATTGCACTAAGGTCACCAAAGACCATATCGATTCTAGAGAATGTCTTATGAACATTTGAGTAGTGAGAATAATCTCTTAAAGAAGGGTGCTTAACTCTCCATAAATCATAAAGATTGGCTTTATCTATAGTATTACGAAAGGAGTTAGATCTCTTTTTCAAATTTTTATTAATTTGTTTATGCTTACCGATTTCTTTATCCATTGTTACATCTAATATACAGTTAAAATCTCCTGCGATAATAAGAATCCCTGTTTTTATTTGTTCAACTTTATCCAAGATAGTTTTGAGATGTATAAGGGGCTCCTTATTAGGAAAATAAATATTAACTAATGTATATTTTATGTTGTTTAATGTACCAACCCATATCAGGTAGCGAGCATTTGCATCCTCTTCTATATATGATGTTTCTATGTTAATGTTATTTGAAAAGGAAATCGCTACCCCTCTTTTTTTTGTATCTTGCAATGAAGCATGAAAGGTATAAGGAAAGAATCTCCCCCCCATCTTAATTTATCAATAATCCTCCAGTGCGTTTCTTGAAAAAACGCTACATCAATCCTTTCTTTCTTTAGACACGCATAGACTCTACTACGTTTTTCAGGCGAGTTTAGACCTTGGGTATTAACCGAAACACATTTAAGACCCATGTAGATGGAAATAGGGAAAAAAACTTTTCCGGTCTATCCCAACGGCCCTGGCCCACCTGCAAAATTTATGTGGCCCCTCTGTTTTTCCGCCTATAGCCCCAGCTCCATCTCTCGAACCATAAAAAACCTTAACAAAAATACAAATCATATTGAAACATACATAAAAAACATAATGATAAGAAGGACTCAACCAATATACTCCATCATATGAACAAAAAAACAAAACAGAAATGCACCCGAAAGTGCGACATAACATAAATAAACTTAACAAATGCATCTCAGTAATAACCAAATTATCAAGATACATACTTAGGTTCAAAAGAACCGAAAGGAGGAAAAGAGATGGGAAACCTTGTTAGAAATAATGATAAGCCTTGAGACCGGTGAATGAGTCTTATATTGGGGGAAAAAAAAAAAAAAATAAAAAAAAAAATTACTTAATATTTATTCTTTTTGCCCCTTTTCCTTTCCCTTTATACTTGCTCGTTTCTATTATAAAATTACTTCCTCAGTCTCATTAGCAGCAATATATAGAGAAGGCACTATATAAAGATGATCTTTCATAGTTATATATTAGGTGTAAACTATACACCGATTGACAATAGAAACATAAAATTTAAGATTAAATTGCATTATCCTCCCTTTATTATTTCTAATTAGCTCCCAGGACTTTTCCGAAATTACACCCTTGGTCTCAATATATTCAATATATATGTATGGAACATTCAAATATAGTATATAAAGGTCTTATCTAAAGAGTACGTCTCAATTAGAATCATGACTTAATAAGGATGCAATAAGGTGTAGATTCATCAGAACGTGATGACAGATTTACAAATAACCGGACCCTTTTAAAAAATTAACCAGTATGCATAAAAAATATAAATCAATATTATAGAAAAAATCATAACGGGTACTATGTGCAACAATTCTTTAGTAAAGTGCATTAGTGTCTAAATTATGCATAAAATCTATATTAAATCTATTAATTAAAGTAAAAAAGGTTTATTAGTAGTAGAAAAAATAATTATGCAAACTGAATATGTAATCCCATAATATTCTACTTCCTGAAGTATATATAAATAAAGAAAATCTATACTAATGCCAATTAGTCAAGCCGTGTGATTGTTGCTGTGTACTTATATAACACATAGAACCTAAAATTAAGTTAAATTTTGTCCCTTAATTATTTCTAATGAACTCCCAGGTCTTTTCTAAATTTGCATCCTTGGTCTTAATACATTCGGAATATACATATATAAAAACATTCAAGTAAAATATATGGAGATCTCATCATAGAGTACGTCTCAAATAGGATCATAACTTAATAGTGTAGATATTTTTAAAACACATTAGCATAAATTTGCGAATGACCAAATCCTTAGAAAGAAAAGTAACAAATATACATAAAAAATTAAATCGATATCAAAAAAAAGAATCATAGAAAATAATATGTACAACAATCAATTCTTGAGTGAAAGTGCTTAAGTGTATAAATTATGCTTAAAGTCTGTGTTAGATAAGTTAATTCAAATAAAAATAAATTATTAATATGAAAAAAATAAATGTTGTGCAGGCTAAATATGTTATCCAGTAGTATTCTACTTCCTAAGATACTTGTGTAAAAAGATCTATACTAATTACGTTATTTAATATATTTATTGTGCATACTGTTTGTAAAAATCAGCTACAAAAAAAAAAAAAAAAAAAAAAAAGAAAGACGTATTATTCTTATATAATAATCATATTATTTAAGTTCTACTGTGAACTTCCAAACATTAACTCTCATAAAATGCTAGTGTGTATAGACATGTGCAAAAATTTAACCCTAAAAAAAAAAAAAAAAAAAAAAAAAAATATCAAATATGCTTCTGTTTTATCCAGTCATTTAATGCATTTGCATTCATAAAAGTTTCTACAGCGTTATTCCAATATACTCTTAGGGCTCTCGGAAAAGCCCATGTATATTTGATGTTTTTTTCCCGCAAGTATTTTAAATCTTGTAGAAAAGATCGTCTCCAGGTCCTGGTTCCCAAAGAAAGATCTGCATATATTTGAATTTCTGGAAATTTAGTATCTTTAGAGATCTGTTGTCTACGTGCTCTTAGTATAGTCTCTTTCCAGTGGACCGAAGAAAAGGAAACAATAACGTCTCTAGGGATAGTATCCGGCAAGTTTTTAGGTTTCT
Organism: Spea hammondii; assembly: GCA_029215755.1. NCBI lineage: Eukaryota > Metazoa > Chordata > Amphibia > Anura > Pelobatidae > Spea > Spea hammondii. Next base: position 25,187,363 of record JARDYJ010000009.1, on the reverse strand, counting down.
TCAAGCGATGACATTTATCAATTAAATTATGAGGCAATGACTCTTCTATGTGCATATCATGAATGAATTGTACTACAAATATTTGTAATTTATCAGTTGTATAGGATTCCGGGATGTTCCTAAAGCGTAAGTTGGAACTACGCGAACGGTCTTCCAGCTCTGAGATTTTAATTTGCAGGTCATCATACTTATTTTCTAAGCTTTTAAGCATTGTTGAAGTTAAGTTCTGTTGGTCTTCTAAGAGTTGGTATTTAGCTTCGATGTTTGTAACTTTCGTTGTCAGATTCGCGATGTCCTCCCTAATTTCTATGGAGCTAGAAGCAATTTCTTGTTTAATATTTTTCAATAAATCCTCTAAAGCATTTCGTAGTATTTCTTGCGTTACGTAAGAGACCTCCGGTCTGATAGGACTAGACAGCGTGTCTTCCATTGAGACCAATGACTCAGCATGTGAGTACTCCAACGATTCTTTTGTGTGTCTCGGAGAAAAAAAGGATGATGTTCCTTTATTTACTTTGATTTCTTTCTTATCCTTTTCTCTGCCTTTAACAATCTGTTGTTTAGGAGGCATAATTATAAATGTTTCTACTAGAAATAAATTATGTTAAAAAAAAAACAAAAAAAAAAACAAGTTGAATGTGAGTTGTCGTCCAATTCGTTTAGTTAGTAAGACTCTTTTTGAGTCTATGTTACAGGGCTTCAGTAAGTCTCAACCGACTAACTTCAACAATCAGTTATCTCATTTAAGTTCATTTGAGTTCTTTCCCAAACTATAACCGGTTTTAGCGAGCTAACGACCGCTCATTAGACATAAAAAAAAAAAATAAAAAAAAATAAAAAAAAAATTTGATCGAGTTTCTCATAAATTTATCATCCAATTCATTAAGTTAATACGACTTTTTCCTGAGACAGTATTACGAAAGTTCAGTAAATCTCAGCTGTCTGAATTTAGCCGTCAGTTATCTTGTTTAGATTCGTTTAACTTCTTTACCAAATTATAACCAGCTTTGGCCAAATAAGATCGTTCTTAGCCAGACCGTAGTCCAGCACTACAGCGTCAAATATATGCTATCGAGATTTTGGTAACGTCATCGACGGAATTACAGTTTCTGCGAGATAACCGACTTTGCGACTCAGCGGCCAAAGCACGGTTGTATATATATAAAAAAAAAAAAAAAAGGATTTATCGTCCAATTCGTTAATAAAGCTCTTTTCTGTGTCTATAATACAAGACTTCAATGAATCTCAACTGTCTAAATTGAGCAAACAGTTAACTCATTTGAGTACGTTTAGGTACGTTTAGGTTCTTTACCGAGCAATCGCCAACCTTTAGCCGAATGAAGACCGCTCTGGACAGACCATAGTTCAACTCTGCAAACGTCAAATATATACTGCCGAAATCTCGATAGTGTCGTCCACATGATACCAGCTTCTACGCAGTAACAGCTCAGCAGCTCGACGGCCAAACAAAGCACAGTGGACAACTCAAATCATTCTCCCACGACACCCTCTCAGTTTCTGTGAAATTGCGTGTTTCATATGAAGTGTACAGCAAACCGCGATTACCCGGTATTAGCGAAGCTGCTGCAGGGGTCGTGGGGAACAGGCATGGCTTGCCTCAGGTTAATTCAACATCGCGGCATAGCCGCGTGGATCCCATCCTCCTCCTCCTCCTGGCGCGTGTAGCGTCACGTCCTCACGTGCGTCACGCCCCTCATCCCTCTGCTGCTGCTACTCCTGAACCCAAGGCTATTCTTCCCGAGCGCTTCTCAGGAGACAGAGCCAGTTATCGTACCTTCATGACGTCCTGCCAAATCCTGTTCTCTCTCCAACCCAGAACCTACGCCTCTGATCATGTGAAGGTACGAACTGTGATTTCTTTATTATCAGGGGAACCACAGATCTGGGCTCACCATCTACTGCGCACCAATAATCCAGTCCTGAACTCATGGACCGAGTTCAGTCACGCTATGGACACTTTATTTGACGATCATTTTCGCACTACCTCTGCTCATGCTGCCATACGTGCTTTACGACAAGGGAAGAGGCCAGTAGAGGAATACGTGACCGAATTTCGAAGCTTGGCTATGGAAAGCAAGTGGAACGAACCAGCACTGTTAGATCAGTTCCGTCTGGGTTTGGCCGAAGGATTGAAGGATGAACTGGCTCGCGTGGGCATTCCTGATTCCTTAGAAGACCTCATACACCTGGTCATACAGCTTGACCGCAGATTTCGAGAAAGACGCCTGGAACGCGCAGCTTCAGCCATTCCTACCCCGAGATGCCACTTCCCTCCTACGGTTCATACTGCTCCTACGGTTCCTACCGGTCCTCCTCTCCAGTTTCCAGCGATCATGCCTCCTCCAGAAGAACCTATGCAGATCGGAGTGGCACGTGGCCCACTATCAGAAGCCGAGAAGGCCCGTCGTCGGAGGAACAATCTGTGTCTATACTGTGGTGAACCTGGACATCTGATATCTACCTGTCCGCGACGCCCTCCCAGGGGTAAGCCTGCACCTGATAAAGTTTGCCTAAGTTCCTTCCCTAAGGACGGTTCTCCTCACCTGTACATCTCCTTGTTTTTACAGTGGACCAATAATTCTACCACCGTTTCTGCTATCATCGACTCGGGAGCCAGCAGTTGCTTCATGGACCAGGACTTTGCCAAACAACTGCATATACCAACTTCAATTAAGCCAGCTCCCATACATATACAAGTGGTCGACGGGTCCCCCCTGTCTACTGGACCCGTTACACACGAAACATCACCACTTCATGCTCTATTGGGGAATAATCATACGGAATACTTGAACTTTGACCTTATTCCGTCACCCATGTTTCCAGTAATTCTTGGCCTACCCTGGCTAAGACTCATCCTACAATTGATTGGTCCAAGGGGACCCTCTCCTTCCAATCCCTGTTTTGCCGCAATCAATGCCGGACAGACCACCCTACACTTCTATTGCTTCCTGATTGTTCGCCTCCTCCTCCTGATCCACGTATTCCTAAACAATATGCAGAGTTTCGTGATGTTTTCGACAAGAAGGGAGCTGATACACTTCCTCCCCAAAGGACTTATGACTGTCCCATTGATCTCCTCCCTGGCGCTCCCATCCCATTCGGCAGGATATTTCCATTATCCGAACCTGAATTACAGCACCTTAAGGACTATATCCAAGAAAATATAGCTAAAGGGTTCATCCGACCTTCCACTTCTCCAGCAGGCGCAGGAATCTTTTTTGTAGAAAAGAAAGATGGGAGTCTGCGACCATGTGTAGACTATCGGGAACTAAATAAGATCACCATTAAAAACAGATATCCGTTACCTCTTATTCCTGAACTCCTGGATCGACTCAAAAACTGCGCGGATCTTTTCCAAGATTGATCTCCGAGGGGCTTATAATTTGGTCCGCATACGTAAAGGAGATGAGTGGAAGACCGCCTTCCGAAGTCGATATGGACATTTCGAATATCTTGTCATGCCCTTTGGGCTCTGCAATGCCCCTGCTACCTTCCAACATTTTTTAAATGACGTCTTTCGGGACTATCTGGATGTCTTTATGGTGGTCTATCTGGACGATATTCTCATATTCTCGTCAAACCTATCTGATCACCGCGACCAGGTCAAAATGGTTCTCGACCGTCTACGCACACATCACCTTTATGCTAAGATGGAAAAATGCCAATTTTAAGCTGATCAGGTAGAATTCCTGGGATTCATCATTACGCCTGGAAACCTACAGATGGATCCTAAAAAGGTGTCAGCTATCTTGGAGTGGCCAGTACCTTCTGATAAAAAAGGGGTCCAACGTTTTATTGGCTTTGCAAACTATTATCGCAAATTCATTAGAAACTTCTCTCATGTTATCGCGCCCATCACCAAGTTGACTCGTCAATACTCCCGTTTTGCCTGGACACCAGAAGCACAGAATGCGTTCGACGCTCTCAAACAACACTTCACCACTGCTCCCATCCTTATTCAACCCATGGTGGCAGAACCGTTCCATTTGGAGGTGGAAGCTTCGGATCTAGCGGTAGGAGCAGTTCTGTCCCAACGACATGGGGAGAAACAAAATTTGCATCCTGTGGCCTACTACTCGCGTAAACTCACCCCGGCCGAGATGAACTATAGTGTGGGGGACAGAGAACTACTGGCCATCAAACAGGCTCTGGATACCTGGCGTCATCTGCTAGAAGGGACTCAACATCCAGTAACGGTATATACTGACCACCGGAACCTGGAGTATCTTCGCTCCGCACGGCGTCTATGCCCCAGACAGGCTCGGTGGGCTCTCTTTTTCACGAGATTTAACCTTCATATTACGTATCGCCCTGGATCCCGTAATACCAAAGCAGACGCCTTGTCTCGGTTACCTACTGTATCGAGTTGTCCCGAGACTCAACCGGATACTATTCTTCCTTCCAGCCTCTTCCTCACACACCAACCATCTCTCATGGACTTCATTCGCTCCTTATCCCGCAGAGCCGTAGTTCCGAGAACTAATCCTCCGGTTCGTCGTACCCGAAACTTATTATACTACCGTGATAAGATATTTGTACCGACCCCGGCCCGTTTAAAGGTTCTACAAGCATGCCATGATTCTCTCCTCTCCGGACATGGGGGCATTAAGAAGACTACAGACCTCGTTCGACGTCAATTCTGGTGGCCTTCGCTAGACCAAGATGTGACCTCGTTTGTCCGTTCATGTACTACCTGCGCTCGTACCAAGACCCTCCGTAGAAAACCAACGGGCCTTCTCCGCCCATTACCTATTCCTTCGGTTCCCTGGTCTAAAATTTCTATGGACTTTATTGTCGATCTACCACCCTCCAAGAAACATGACACAATCATGGTGGTGATCGATAGATTCACCAAAATGGCACATTTTATTCCCACAATTGGCATTCCTTCCGCTTCCACCACAGCCACCTTGTTCCTGGATCCAGTGTTCCGGCTTCATGGATTACCACGAACTATCACTTCAGACCGTGGAGTGCAATTCACATCTCGTTTCTGGAAGGTGTTCTGCCGCAAGCTGCACATTCGTCCCACTTTGTCCACGGCCTTTCATCCGCAAACCAACGGTCAGACCGAACGTTTAAATCAAATATTAGAGCATTACTTAAGATGTTACACCACGCACCTTCAGAATGATTGGCTCCAATTTCTCCCTTCCGCAGAATTCACCTATAATAATCAAACACAGCGATCTATAAAGATGTCTCCATTCTTCGCAAACTATGGTTACCATCCTATCATGATTCCAGGTCTGCCAACCGAACCTACGATTCCCGGGATCTCGGATCGAGTCACCGTGCTAACAAGACAATTTCAAGTCCTGAAGCAAAACTTAATCAAGGCCAGAAAGGCCTACAAATCATATTCAGATCGCCACCGTTCCAGTCCCCCTACTTACCATTGTGGCGACAAAGTCTGGCTGTCCACAAGTCATTTGCGCCTACAGATTCCTTCCAAGAAACTGGGACCTAAGTTCATCGGCCCATACACTATCACGAAAATCATCAACCCAGTGACAGTGCAATTGAAACTTCCCTCTACCTGTCGGATTCATCCAGTTTTCCATGTATCGCTGGTCAAACCTTGGGTGGCCAACCCTTTTCCTAACCGGGTACCTCCTCCTCCTGCACCAGTGGTCATCGACGGGATTGAAGAATACGTGGTACAAAAAGTGGTAGATTCCAGGATCCGTCGAGGGCATCTAGAATACCTTATACAATGGAAAGGATATAGCCCAGAAGAAAGGACCTGGGAACCGGCAAGTCAAGTTCATGCTCCATTATGTGTTCAAAAGTTTCATAAACTGCATCCTCTCAAGCCAGGCCATCCTCGCCCCCGGAGGTCGCGTCTTGCGGGGGGATCCTGTAAGGCACCTACCTTAAGCAGCTCCCGGCCGTCCTCTTCTCCTCTCCGGCAGAAACGCCGGCACCGCAGACTGGAGCTTGAAGCAGCCGCTCGCGCACGCGGCCGCTTCATGAATATTCATGAAGCTGACCGCCGGCTGGATTCCGCTGCGTCGCTATGGCGACGCAGGACGCGATCACGTCCCGGACGTCGGGGAACGCCCCCCCGGGCTATTTAAACTTCGAGCACAGTATCCTCAGTGCTCAGTTATACTGGTTCTGTCCGTATTACGTGAGCTCCTCCCGTATCCTGTATATATATATATCTTGTTTCTGTTCTCCCGGTATCCGACCCTGGTCTGCTAAACGGCTTCCTGTGTTTCTCTGGTTTCCTGACCCTGGCTCTCCCTGCTACTACGTGTACCTCTGGCATCCTGACCTTGGCTATCCGACCCGACTACGTGTACCTCTGGCGTCCCGACCCTGGTCTGCTAAACGGTTGCCCTCTGACCACTCGTGCTTACAGCTACACCACCAAGTGCCCTGTTATCCTCTCCAGGCCCCTTGCGTGTGTTCTGTTTTTGAGCAAGTGTGTTCCAGTCCTGCATATCGGATTCCTTCTGGTAAGACAAACCTTACAGGTTGCATGATTCGGGAAAAGCCTTTGCTGAAGCGCCGGTAGAAGTTGGCGAACCCTAGGAACCGTTGAACTGCCTTAACTGAAGTTGGTACAGGCCATTGTAGTATGGTTGAAATTTTTCTGGGGTCCATCTCTATCCTCCCCGGCGTAATGATGTAGCCCAGAAATTCCACTTTAGTAGTTTCGAATACACACTTCTCCCACTTTGCATATAGTCGATGTTGTTGGAGACGTGTTAGAACTTGAATCACGTGTTGTCTGTGTTCCGCCAAGGTGGGTGAGTAGATCAGTATATCATCTAAGTAGATGACCACGAACCTGTCGAGCATGTCCCTGAACACATCATTAAAAAAATGTTGAAAAGTAGCGGGTGCATTGCAAAACCCGAATGGCATTACCCGATACTCAAAGTGGCCATATCGAGTCCGGAACGCTGTCTTCCATTCATCCCCTTTGCGGATACGTACGAGATTGTACGCACCCAGTAAATCAAGTTTGGAGAAGATACGAGCCTCACGTAGCCGATCCATCACTTCAGGGATTAGGGGAAGAGGATATTTATTCTTTATCGTTATCTTGTTGATTTCTCTATAGTCCACGCAGGGTCTTAGACCTCCATCCTTCTTCCCGATGAAGAATATCCCGGCGCCGGCTGGGGATGTTGAAGGCCTGATAAAGCCCTTCTTTAAACTGTCATCCAGATAGTCCTTGAGCACCACCAGTTCAGATTCTGATAGCGGAAAAATGCGACCGAACGGTATGGCCGCTCCGGGTTGCAAGTCTATAGGGCAGTCATAGGGTCGATGTGGGGGTAAGTGCTCGGCTTCCTTTTTATCGAACACCTTACGGAAAACCATGTAGGGAGCGGGGAGTTGAAGACTTGAGTTTTCTCCCGGGGTGACTCCATTGGTGAGAGCCAAAACGGAGTTAGACAGACACTGATGGCGACAATAGCGAGATGTAAACGAGATAGTACCGGTCGCCCATCGTATGAGAGGATCATGGAGGCGGAGCCACGGTAAACCCAGGATCAGAGGAAACAAAGGTGATTTGACTAAGTTAAACTTTATTGTTTCACAGTGTTTGACACCAGATATCAACGAGATAGACACAGTCTCTTTGATGACAGGTCCCGATTGAATGTTGCTCCCGTCCACGAGTTGGATCGTCAGTGGATGGTGCTTGACTTGCGTGGGTATGCAGAGGAAGTCTGCCAAAGACAGGTCAATAAAGCATTCGCTGGCACCCGAGTCGATAATAGCGGTTAAAGCTATCTTCTTATCTCCCCACTGCAGGGAAACAGGGAGAGATAGGTGAGGAGCGTTATTTCCCAAAAACGTTGACGCCAAGTAAGTAGGAGGCTTACCTCGGGAGGCGAGTTCGGGGCAGTTGTGCACGATATGGCCCGCACCACCACAGTAGAGACACAAATTAGCTTGGCGTCTTCTATTCTTCTCAGCGGCGGAGAGAGGTCCTCGAGTCATCCCGATTTGCATGGGTTCCTCGGCTGGAAGTTGTGGTGGGTGGTCGGGAGTGCGAGTAGGCACTGGGGAGCGCAGGAAAGGTGTGGAAGGAGTGGCACGTTCCAGTCGTCGTTCCCGAAGACGTCGGTCCATCTGGGTGACGAGGAAGATAACTTCTTCCAGGGTGCCGGGAACCCCTACCCGAGCTAGCTCATCCTTGAGTGTGTCAGACAGGCCTAGGCGGAATTGATGCAATAAAGCAGGTTCATTCCATGCCGTTTCACAGACAGGCCAGGTTCCTCCCACTGACTCACAGGTGTTACACCTACACCCGAGAGCATAAGTATTCCCCACCATGGGGGTTAATTTAGGGGTTAACTCAGTCTGCCCTGCACTACCGTGCGGCGGCCAACAGAGGGCGCCTGAGATTGGGATTGTGCGGGAGCGCGCCTTGCTGTAATTGCCGTGCGCGGCCGCAACAGCGTGGGGGCGCGCCTCGCAGCAACTGCCGCTGGCGGCCGTGATGGCCGGATGATCTGCCGCGTGGTTGCCGGCACGGGAGGCACCGGAGGACGGGGACGTAGTCCGCCCCGCAACGGAGCACGGCGTCCAGCCAAAGACCCCGGTAAGGGGCATGATGAGGGGCTGGGGGCCTGACAGATCCCCCCCCTTAGACGCGACCTCCGGGCGCGACATGGTGCTGGACGGCCAGGATGGGCCCGATGGAAAGCTCGTAGTTTGGCAGGAGCGTGGATGTTGGACAAAGGTTCCCAGGATCGTTCTTCTGGACCATAGCCTTTCCAATGGATTAAGTATTCGAGGCGACCATAACGAATCCGGGAGTCAAGGATTTGGGCTACTTCGTATTCCTCAGCATCAGCAACTGGGACAGGAGAAGGAGTAGCGTGAGTTGATGCTTCCGAGCTTGGGTACCATTTCTTGAGGAGGGACACGTGAAAGGTAGGGTGTACACGCCAAGACGGAGGAAGGTCAAGGCGAACTGCCACTGGGCCGATTAAGGAGGTGATGGAAAATGGTCCAACGTATTTGGGGTTCAGTTTCTTCGCAGGACCGGGTAATTTGAGGTTGGATGTTGAGAGCCAAACTTTGTCCCCGACTTGATAACAAGGAGCGGGTCTACGTCTGCAGTCAGCATATCGCTGCAGTCAGCATATCGCGCCTTGCTGTAATTGCTGTGCGCGGCCGCAACAGCGTGGGGGCGCGCCTCGCAGCAACTGCCGCTGGCGGCCGTGATGGCCGGATGATCTGCCGCGTGGTTGCCGGCACGGGAGGCACCGGAGGATGGGGACGTAGTCCGCCCCGCAACGGAGCACGGCGTCCAGCCAAAGACCCCGGTAAGGGGCACGATGTGTGAATACAAAAAGATATTGACACGAAGGGTGTAATGGAATAGAGAAAAAGGCATTAGCAAGATCAATTGCAGTGAACCAGGATGCCGTAGGTGGAATGCTGGATAGAAGAGTATGTGGATTTGGCACAATAGGGGTATCCAGAACCGTGGCTTCGTTGATAGCGCGTAAATTTTGTACCATCCTGTACACTGGAGGTTGGCCTTTGATCTGCTTCTTTTTGACTGGATACAGCCGAGTATTGCAAGGAGAAGTAGTAGGTATTATTGCACCGGATTCTAGGAGTGCAGCTACTTGAATAGATATTGCATCTAGTTGGGCCACTGATAAAGGATATTGGGCCTTGTATGGAAGAACGTTAGGATCCTTAAGCACAACTTGTACCGGTGGGACGTTGAGACGTCCAATGTTCATAGGTCCAGAGGCCCATAGGGTAGCTGGAAGATGGTCTAGCAAGATATTCAAAGAATTAAATAGATCATCCCAGGTTTCGGCACCAGGATCATGTACTACTGTCATAAGCATACAGATTTCTTCAGGGGCAAAAGCAGTGTTGAGAGTGACAGTTCCTTTGTCAGTGAAGGAAATAGTGGCTTGGATTTTGCTGAGAAAATCCGCTCCTAGAAGAAGGGGGCAAGTGGCACTGACCACAAATTGAGCTAGAGTAGATGAAGGCAGATGTATTGAAGAGCTTGTGACGGGTAAGGGGCGTGTGAGTGGGTTGTGTTGAACCACGCCTTCTAACCCACTACAGGGGAGTTGTATATCAGATAACCAGGATGAGTGTGCATCCGTCTTACAAAACACGCTACGAGCAGCGCCAGTGTCAACAAAAAATAAGCAAGGTTTTCCGGCTACATCAAGAGTGATCTTAGGGGAAGGGCCGGAAGAAGGGGCGGAGACAGCCATGCAAATAGAGTCCCCCTCCTCCATTTGCTCACCTATTTTCTATGGCTGAGGAGGAGGAGGTGGAGAAGGAATGTTCTGGTTCTGGTTTTGATAAGCGGCCCAGAGATGGCGACTACGGCATACTCTTTTAAGATGACCGACTTTTCCGCATCCATAGCATTTACGAGGTTGTTGCTGTCCGTCCGTGGCTTCATTAGTGGTGTTGGCTTTGGTCATTACGGCCACGATGGCGGACTTTTTCTTGCTGTTTCCTGCCTCCAATTCTTTAGAAACCTGTAAAAGGACTTCGAGATCTATTGACCTCTATTCCGGGCGGCAGGTAGTGAGTACTTTGTTGAGATCAGAATGGAGGCCGTCTACAAAGGCACGACCCAACATACGAATATGTGCTATTTCTTGGAGTGAGAATCCTAGATCATGAAAATGTCGTTTGATTTTGTAGGCATATTTCTCCACTGACTCTCCTTTTTCTTGAGTTATATCCTGTAGAGATACTGTTTGTTCGGAAAATCTGTCCTTCGCCCAGATTTCCAGTTGCTTGATAAACTGTTGACCTGATTCAGTGGATCTGGGATCGCAAGGTAGATAAGATGGGTCTCGTATAATTTGGTTGAGAATAAGATCTGCGTAATCTCCTGCTTTGGCTTGGACAATACTAACAAGGTCAGACCAGGTACATCCATAGGTAGTTCAGGCCTGTGAAACTTTTCGATAAAATGGCATTGGATGACTATCAGGTTTAGGGAGATCTTTGACGATTGTATACAGTTGTTGCGGATTGAATGCTACATACTTGGAACGTGGCTCCGTGGAAGTGAGATCATCTCGTGGAGTAGTATTTTCTGTGGCGAGTCGGGTGGTATTACGTTGGTACAGGTGAGGAAACCAGGATGCGGGAGAGCGCGGTCACTAGGCAAGCAGAGGTCGGCACCGGGTATCAGGCAGAGAAGGGTCAGGCAATCCGGGTCAGGAGTAGAGAGGTCAACAAGGTCACAAGGCAAGCAGAGGTTGGCACCGGGTATCAGGCAGAGAAGGTTTTGGCAACAGGTAAACATACAGCTAGTTGTAAGAACAACTGAGCACTGAACAGGTATCAGTGCTCAGTTTTTAAACCGGCCGCCCTTCTAAGTCCCGCCCCCATCAGTGACGCCGTCCAATGGACGTTCCGTCTCCTCCATTGGAGACTAGAAGCTGAAGGGGGGCGTGGTGTATGATGCCGTGGGTGTCTATCATTGTGCGGCGGTTCTTTCATGTGAACCGCCGCGTATGAAGACACACCGTTGCGGCATCGGTCCTGGAGGGGTAAGTACCGAGTACCCGCTACTCGTGGGTACTCGGGAGAAGCACTCCTCACCGGAGCGAGACGCCACGAGCACCCGGGCGACGTGTCCCGGACGGGACCATGACGCCGCGGGTACTCGGGCGTCACGCTCCGTATGAGATCCCATCGCAACGGGTACTCGGGCGATGCGCTCCGAACGGGAGTGCGACGCTGCGAGCACCCTTGCGATGCACGCCGGCCGGGATCGTGACAGGTGGCTACTATAGCTGCAGATATAATTTCAGCGAATTGAGAAGAAAACGGATTATTGGGATTTGTATTCCCAATGGATGGTGGTTGAGGGGCTGACGTACTTGAGGGCTGTTCGGTATCAGATTGTCGAGTATGTCTTATACGGCGATGGCCTATAGGGGAACGTACAAAAGGTAAGCCCTGGTAAATATTTTAGGATTCCTCCTCCTCTTCTGAGCCCTCTTCTTCTGATAGACTGTTATGAGTACCTATTTCTTCATCAGTGAAAATAGGTTGGTGCTTAGGTCTAGCTCCTATCTCCTTAGCATGGAGAACAGGTGGGTCAAAACCCACCAAGGGGGACTGTGTGTGTTTGGGCTTAGTTCTTCTTTGGGGTTTAGTTATTGGTTTCGGTTTAGGTAATTTTTTTCCCTTTTTAAGTACCATACCGCTGTCGGCATCGGATTGGGTCGGGGCAGCTGTTGCGCCCTCGGTCGTATCTATTTCCTCCTCTTCTGCATTGTCGTCCGGGCCCATCATCATTAACGGGACAGTAGTGTTGGGTGTAGGTACCGGGGATGTAACTACAGGAGGAGCGGGTGGAAATAGTACTGCTTGAGGTTTTTTCTAGTGTTTTGCCTCCCTGGAGTAGTAGGCCTTTCTCAGCCTGGTGTTGGGCCGGAAGCATAACAGCACTAGTAGATATATTTGCTTTCTTTGTTTCCTCACCGTTTCCCATTATCATGATTGGGACCATATGTCTGGGTGCCGTAATCTGGGTAGGTAATACAAATGTGCCATCCGGATTAACTACTGGGTACAATGACACTGTGGGAATAGACACAGAAGACAACGGAGCCGGAGGTAGGCCAGAATTTTGGGCGTTGTCAGCTAACAAAGATGGCGCCGATGCCTGTACCGGATATAACATAGAAAACGGGACAGGCAATTGGTGGGAATTTTCCACTAAAGACAGTTGGTGAAGTGCTTCACAAGATGGCGCTGGTGTCTGTGTCAGACACGACACAGTAGCCGGAGTAGACAGGGGGCGGGGGGCCTCACAGTACAGACAAGAGCGACGGCTTCCTGACGTCATTGCATTACAGGCTGGGCAGCTCCACCCCTTGTCCGACGACTCGTGCCATTATAGAGCGGTGGCGTATGAGACATTGGAATTTTACACAGATATCTTGAGTGCTTTTCATCATACATTTCTTCGCCATCTAACGATTTAAATTCTTTGCTACAATCTAGCCAGATTTTAACAGTATCTTTCAATCCGTCGTCGTCTAATTTTCCTGCTTTTTCATTTAGGAGGTTTTGCCAGGTGCAAATTGATAAGGTTCCTCCTCTGGGTACTTTATATCGTTTTTCCAACTTAGATAATTGCATAATGTATCTTTTCCCTCGTCTGTTGGCAACTAATTGGGAGGGCGTACAGAACCCACTTGGAATGCTGTTATCGTTCCCCATTCCGCAACGATATCGTAGCCTTGTTCGCAACCGTCCGAAATCTTCTGATACGAGCGAGGCACACACACACTGTAGTAATATTATGCACTGGGGACAGGCGACTGGGCTGTCCAAAATAGTGTTAGTCTTACGGCACCGTCTGGGATCAGAGCAACTGGGTTGATCAGGTGTAGACTTGCAACACTTTACCGATTCCTTCCCAGAATTGTGTGCTTGCCAGAAAAGGGAGGCACCACAGTTCAACAAGTGACTACAACAGTATATTTACATGGGGTTCTTTTATTGCCTCTCGAGGGTGCGTCAACCACCTGAGTTCGCTCCTCTGAATACGCACGTGAGTAACGAGAGACACACAAGGTAGATAAGAAACGATCTTACCTTGTAACTGGACTCCAGTCCCAGGGTCTAATCGTCAGCTCACAGCGGGAACTCTCCCCGGGAGGGACCTCCGATGGGTACGGCTTCCTTGAGCCCCACGTTGGGCGCCAACTGTTTTGGATGCTTTCCAATAAAGCCTTTCTTCAATTGTTGAACTGCTCCAAATTATGTGAATATAAATGTACGTGCACGGAGAGAGAAATAAGACACACGACACACTCTGGGTCAGGTCCAAAATCACTCTGCTTTATTTTGTTTATATTATAGATTATATAGTGTCCGGAAAGAGAGATGTCAGGTTACGTAAAGCTTATTAATTGGTTAATCCTGAAACTATGCGGAAATAGGCAGAAAACCGTTAGAAGCAAATGTTAGATACTTTCCTGCAACTAGATATAGCCGGATCGCGCTTGTGGTTAGTAAAACATAGATAATTGAATACACTGCTACTTGCGTCTCCCACGTATCTGCGTGAGGTGTAACCCTTTATTGGTCGAGGCCAGCTTATATTCATTAAAGCAATAAGCGTTTCTTGCTGTTGTATAGTGCATCCATAACAAGCGTACAACATTGCTTTACAGTACTCCCAACCATCATCCTAATCACAGCCATCGGAACAAACGGCTTCAACACATCAGAAGCAGATCAACTCATCCTCACTCAAGCTGTCCTCTCCTATTGTCTTACTCCCCTCAACCACCGACTAGATTGTAAGCTCGCAAGAGCAGGGCCCTCTTCTCCTTTGTACCAGTTTGTTATTGTATGTGTTATTGTATGTGTTTATAAATTGTTCTAATGAATGTAACAGCGCTGCGGAATCGGCCGACGCTTTATAAATAAATGTAATGTAATGTACCATAAGCACTGGCAGCACTCTCCAGAGCAAAGAGGGGCAGCAGTGGCACTGATGATAGTAGCAGATCTATTGTTTCCCCAGAAGATAGTAAGAAAGAAAAGAGAAGGTCTACTCTTGCAGCAGGAGTAGACCTTACACCACCTTCTGCCCAGGTGGAAAATGATCTAGTCATCTTTGATGCCAATTTTGATGACGACAATGACCTAGATTTAGATTATGAGCCATTATGGAGTCAAGCAACACATCTTCCAATTCTCTGTTAAATGTGCTCTTTCTTCCATGTGCAGAGGCAGCATAACTATGCAACTGGTTCCCCTTCATGCTCTGGCAACCCCACCACAACCATAACAAGTACACTTATGGGAAAAAAGGACAAAAAACACTAATACCACTGCTACCTCCTCTGGTGGACAAGTATGGGAGCATTTTGAGACTGTGGGAGATGGTCACAGTGCAAGTTGTGTTGTAAGGTGTCAAAGGACATTTTACCAATTCTGGGATGAATCAACACCTATGTACACACCACAGTGAAGCTTTGCTGCAAGGGTAAACTGAAGGAATTGGCAACAACAGCAAACCCACAACAGCCGGCACCCCCAGCAGCAGCAGCAGCTGCCAGAGCAAAGGGAGTGGTGAGGCCTCAGCCTTCTCGAAGAGTGTGACTGATTTCCAGAGGCAGGTAAGGCACAGGCATCCACTCCAACAGCCTACTCAAGAACACTTTGGGGCTTTCCATTTAAGGGGCACATCAAAGCAGCAGTCCCTTACTGACAGCACACTAGT
The DNA here is from genome assembly GCA_029215755.1 of Spea hammondii. Lineage (NCBI taxonomy): Eukaryota > Metazoa > Chordata > Amphibia > Anura > Pelobatidae > Spea > Spea hammondii. The sequence continues at coordinate 25,172,116 of JARDYJ010000009.1, read as the reverse complement.
GGTTGCCCAAATATTTAGAGGCCAAGATCAGAACCACTATAGCTGGTGTAGGCAGAGGCACATGGGATGATAGGAGGAGAAACAGGAGCAGAAGGGCAGCCGGGAAGATGCTGGTGCAGTAGATTGGATGACAGGCAGGCACAGCAGTAGAAATTGGAATGGTGGTTACTAATGGGACAGAACGAGTTTAGAGATGGGAACTTTGTCGGTTTGCGTTGCACAGCACATATACAACACCTGATGGAAAGGGCAACCATTCCAGCTGACTGACACTGTAGGCTTTCTAAACTGATTGAAAAGTGCTGCCAGATTGCAGGGCATTTTCACCACAGCGGGAAGGGAAACAAGCAACTGAGGTAGGAGCAGGAGAAGGCAGGCCTACCCCATCACTGTCTACGCCAGGATATAGTCACCCGCTGAAACTCCACCCTGGGCATGATGGAGCAGATATTTTTACTCATGTTACTCATGCCCTCTGAGGAGAGCACTGAGGAGAGCCCATTGGGCAGAGGGAAATGGCATAAACAGGGCAGGTGGTGGTCCTGAAGACATTTACAGACAGTGCAGTGCTACTTTGGGCCAGGTCATCCCCTTACTTACCTACCCTGAACAACAAATGCATGACTTGCTGGAACAAAATTAGGTCTTTCCAGGCAAAGATTACAAGTGGAGGTTGCGAAGCCGACCAGTAGGCTGGTAGAGGAGCTGAACAGTCGCATGCAAGCCATCATGGACACCCCTGAGTACGTGCTGGCAACCACTGTGACCCAAAGGGTAAAGGCAAGTTGGCCCTTAAAAATAATTTAAAACATTGGAGAGACATTCTTGTTGCATATCTTTGGCTGCCCTTACTCTGGGGAAACATTTTTCTTTAATTTCTAAAATATTGTGGAAATTTAGTCCCGCTCCACAGGCCTGCATGTCCCCATTATCTGCCTGTGTCTGCTTGCCCAGGCCTATTGCCCTATTACTGCAGCTGCTGCACCTCTTTGACAATCCTTACTCTTGGGGAACATTTTTAAAATTTCTGTAATATTGTGGAAATTTAGTGCTGCTCCATGGGAATGCATGTGTCCATTATCTGCCAGTGTCTGCCTGCCCAGGCCCATTACTGCTACTACTGCTGCTCCTTCTCTTTGACAGTATTTACTCTGGGGGAGCATTTTCAATAATGTTGTGGTGGGAATTCAGTCCTGCTCCATGGAGCATGGCCATCATCTGCCAGTGTCTGCCACCAAGGCCCAGTGCCCTACTACTGTTATAGGCTTATGATAATATAAAGAGTATAATTTCTTCATGACTTAGTTTTTGTATGACACAGCTCGTGTCACAATCTTACTTTGTCACTAATGTTCAAGGTCTTGCAGATGTCCATTCATTGTAATCATCTTTGGGTGACATAGTCAAGGTCATAACGTGTGGCAAAGTGTGTGTGGGGGGGGTGGGATACACCGCTTACTATCAGTATCTTAGTGGTATGTTGCAAATTATTGTCTTTAATGGAAAGGATTATGCTTATTTTCATGTTCTCTGTTTTATAGATTAATTTGTGGATTCACATGAATCATTATTTGTAGGATATATACACAATAAGCATAAGTTTGGTTTACAATTCTCAAGTCTTTTATTTTATTATGCCCTCAATTATTCATTATGAATAAGGGACCTTACCATTTATATAAAATTATTTATTTGGTACCTATATGATAAGCTCTGCTAAAAACTTTATAAATGGGAATAAAAGGTATGGACCACGTTATAATACTACTACTGCTGCTCCTGTGACGGTCCTTACTCTGGGGTAAATTTTTTTTTCCAATAACTTTGTAGTGGGAATTCAGTCCTGCTTCATGGGGCTGCATGGTTCCTATCATCTGCCAGTGTCTGCCTGCCCATGCCCAGTGCTCTACTACTGCTCCGGCTCCTCTTTGACCATATTTACTTTAAAGAAACATGGTTTTTTTTCAATTTCAATAATGTGGCAGGAATTTAGTCCTGCTCCACGGGGCTGCATGTTCCTATCATCTGCAAGAGAAATGACAAGGGTACCGGTACAAACAATGTGTAAAAGTGACTTTGAGTGACTTGTCCTCTACCAACAAATATAAATAAAAATAGTGTAGCCAGTAATAAAAAGTATGATTTGTCAATCAGTGGTATTGCACTCACAATTAATCTGTGATATTCAAACTCTTCTCAAATACACGGATTGTGTATAATCGCCTTACCCACTATAGTCTGGTTTCAAACCCCTTCACTCTACTGAAACAGCTCTAACAAAAGTAAAGTAAAAGTAAAAGGACTTGCTCTCTGCCAAAGCAAAATGTCACTTCTCTATTCTAATACTATTGGATCTCTCTGCTGCTTTTGATACTGTTGATCACCACCTTCTTCTAGACTCACTTGCTTCTATAGGCATTGGAGATACAGCTCTCTCCTGGATCTCCTCATATCTGTCTAACCGTTCCTTCTCTGTCAACTTCTCTGTCAAGACATCATCGTCCCTTCCACTTTCGGTTGGCATCCCCCAAGGTTCAGTCCTTGGCCCTCTGCTGTTCTCTCTTTATACTTCATCTCTTGGCAAACTAATCAACTCATTTGGCCTCCAGTATCATCTATATGCAGATGATACCCAAATCTACCTGTCCTCTTCTGCTTTCCCACTCTGTTAAACCCTCCACTGGCTCCCAATTACCTTTAGAATTGAATTTAAAATCCTGGTACTAACATATAAGGCCCTCCATAATACTGTTCCTCCATACATTTCTGCCCTCATAAGCAAATACTCTCCTACTCGATCCCTACATTCTTCCCATGGGCTAAGGCTCTCCTCACTTATCACCTCTTCCTTTTCCCATCTACAAGATTTTACTCAAGCTGCCCCATATCTCTGGAATCTACTCCCAACAAACCTTCAACATTCCCCCTCCCTCCCAACATTCAAGAAACATCTCAAAACCCACTTCTTCAGAGAAGCATACCATCTTAGCTGCTAGAACTTCCTTGTCATTGATACAACCACCACACTACCTCTCACCCTTTCTCTGAGCCTTATGTTTGTTACCCCATTCCCTCAAGATTGTAAGCTTGCGAGCAGGGCTCTCTCCACCTAATGTATCGGTTTGTCTTAGTCTGTCAATTCTTGTCTTTTCATACCCCTTGAAAATATGTATTGTATTAAGCGCTGCGTAAACCGTTGGTGCTATATAAATAAAAGATAATAATAATAGTGATAGAGAGAAGTGACAAGATTGCGCAGTATCTCCCCCAAATGTAATAAAATAAAAAAGATTACACTTACAGGAAGGTGAGCACACTCAAACGTATGCTAACAGGCCATAAAGATAAAGCTGATACACTTCAAAGCTTCTGGATGATCCTAATTGGGAAGATAATCCTCAGGTGCCTTTAAGTTCTTTATTTTTTTTTTTTTTATTGTTCTTTTTATAAGTTTTTAACAATCATCCACATCACAAAACATATCAACATGACGTCACATAAACAAAAAAATAGAATATATACAAACATAAACAAAGACAAAAAAAAAAATTAAAAAAAATTTCAGTATCTGTATACATATAATAGAGGTTGCCATACAAAAGATATACACAGACGTCCAAGGGCTATATATTCCTCTCCTTCAAGGAAAGACTCCTCCTATGGCTACCCTTGTTCTACTATTTCATTAGGAAACAAAAGAAACCATTTATTCAAAGCCTGACAAGCTATTATTTCATGTTTGCCTTCCAAGAGGCCTTTTTCCATTTGTAATTGAAAGCTTATTTGTGTTTTCAGTTTTTCCCAATGAGGTACCTCTTGACTTTTCCAGTTACGAGCCAAAAGAATTTTAGCTGCCATTAAAATATGGAAGGCTAGATATTTTTGAATGTTACTTTCATTATTCCATGATAAACGAAAAAGAAAACTCTCAATTGAATGATGAATTCCAGTAATCTCTAACATCTCTAAAACTGATACAACCATAAGCCAAAATTTATCAAGTTTTTGACAATTCCACCATATATGGGAATAAGATCCCCTCTCATGATTACATCTCCAACATAAATTGGAAACCCGTGGAAACATCTTTTTCAACCTTTCTGGAACCAAATGCCATCTATTCATTATTTTGTATTGCAATTCCATCAAGCTTAAGCGGTGTATATTTTTTTTAACTGAGAGAATGATCGGCACCAATCCTCCCACTTAATTTCTTGACCTATATCATTCTGCCATTTTATATATGCTCTTGGTTTATTGAGAGGGCCCTCTTCATCACATATCCTGCTTTTTATCACTGTCCTAATATTTATATCTTTTTCCATCATGGTTATAATCTTAGATTTAATTTAATTGTGTAATCTATTCTGAGACTCTATATAACTCTTAATACGTAAATAGGTGAACCCATCTTTCAAAGATAGGTTGAACTCTTCTACCAACTCCGCATAAGGTCTAACATTATAATTTTGAACCAGCTGGTGATATTTTTTTAAACCCTTTGCGTACCAGTTATTTATAACTAAGTCTCTAATATTCGTCTGAAGAAATTTTAGGGAGGTGGATGGTATCATAATGCATCCTACCTTTTTTAATTTTCTAAAACCTCCCCAAAATTTTAACAAATTCTGTAAAATTTAATTATTTTCAACATCATTAATTTGTAAATTAGATGACAATAAAAAACTTAGGTCTTCCATATTTAATATTGAGGACTCTATTTTATACCAGCCCTCATCTTGATTTAAATCTATTAACCATTTTGAACAGTGGTAAATCATAGCTGCGTCATGATATTTTTTAATATCTGGGAAAGCTATTCCACCCATTTTTAAATCTTTCTTAAGTGTCTTCATGGAGATTCTTGGGGTTTTACCCCCCCAAATAAATTTAGTAAAAACCCTTTGTACCTCCATTAACCACGATTTAGAAAACGAAAGAGGAACCAATTTAAACAAATAGATCCATTTTGGAAGAATATATATTAGACCAAGACCTCAAAATTTCTGAAGTATGGGTTAATAAGAATTTAAAGTTAGTTTCTATCAATTTATTGGGGTTTACTGTTATTTTAATCCCTAAGTACGTTATTTCCTTAGAAACCCACTCAAATGTATATTCATTTCTTAAAATCTGGGTCATAGAATCAGGTAAATTTCTCAATATTGCACTTGTTTTTGATACATTTAATTTATAATTCGACATATTACCATACGATTCAATTTCTTTTAATAAATATTCTACTGAAGTAACTGGATCCTGTACAGTAATAACAATATCATCGGCATATAACATTATTTTGCCTTTCTTACCCTCATTTAGACATCCCATAATAAAGAGGTGATTTCTTATATTTTGAGCAAGTGGTTCCAGAGAAAGAATATATAAAAGAGGAGATAGCGGGCACCCTTGCCTGGTTCCATTCATAATCGGGAACCACTGAGATGATATGCCTTGACCAATAATCCTCGCCGTAGGGGAAACATATAATGCCATTATCTTATTTAATATGTTGCCAATAAATCCATATTTTTCTAATGATGCTTTCATAAATTTCCAGTTAACCCTATCAAATGCTTTCTCAGCATCTAGGAACAAGGTCATCATGGGTTCACCACTCTTCTTATTTGTATCCTGAATATGAATCAAACGTCTAATATTACTGCTGGAAGATCTTCCAGCCACAAAACCCACCTGATCTTTACTCACTAGGAAAGGAATTATATTTTTTAATCTTGCAGCTAACAATGAGGCATATATTTTAGTATCTGTATTGGTCAAAGAAATTGGTCTATAATTTGAGATCTTTTCTGGATCCTTATCCTGTTTTAAGATAGGAACTATGTTCGCTTGCATCATTTCCAGAGGAAAGTGGGACTGATTTCCTATTGTATTAAAGATCTTACACAGCCTCTGTGCCAATTTCTCCTTTAATATTTTAAAAAACAAATTTGTAAATCCATCTGGGCCAGGGGCTACATTCTTCCTCAATTTATCAATTATTAGTCTCACTTCTTCTGGGATAAATGGGGAGTTTAATTCATCTAGCTGTTCTTTAGAAAGTTTAGGCAAATTAGATTTCTTTAAATAATTTTGTATAGAAGGACTTTCTGCCTGATCTGGAATGCTATATAAATCTTGGTATAATCTTCCAAAAGCCTCACCTATATCCTGCGGTTTATAAAAGGACTTATCCTTTTCTATTATTTTATAAATTCGTTGAGACGCTGTTTTCTTCTTTAATTTTGCTGTAAGAAGTCTATCAGTCTTATTATTCTTATAATACCACAACTGGTTTAACTTTTTAAGATTTTCTTTTATTTTGGACATATGCTGAGCATTAATTAGATTTGTAATATTTATAAGCTTCTCTGTGGTTTCTCTAGTTGGAGATTGTTTATTTTCTCTTGAAAGTCGATTTAAATCTAAATAGAGGTCTGATAGAGAAAGTGAAAGTGTTTTTTTCTCCCTAGCACTCAGCATTATTAAATGCCCTCGCATGACACACTTATATGTACACCATATATTTAACGACGAAACTTCTGGTGTATCATTCTCCTTAAAAAACAGATCTGTCATTTTTGCTAAATATTCCTGATTGGCCTCATTATATAAGGTATTATTATTCAGTCTCCAGTCTCTACTAGGAAGTTTAGAATTCCTTCCATAAGTTGACATTACTACCGCATTATGGTCCGACCACGTTATATCCAAAATAAAATTTTTATCTATATCCTTTATAAGACTCTGATCTCCCAAAACCATATCAATTCTAGAGTAAGACAAATGTACTTTAGAGAGGTGAGTATAATCTTGTTCTCCCGGCCTAAATGCCCTCCAGATATCATAAAGACCATGTTCTTTTAATAACTGTTGAAATTTCTTTGCCTGCTTTGTTAGATCCGCAGAACATTTAGCACCCATAGGAAACTGTTTATCCAAATTTGTGTCCACTACCATATTGAAATCTCCTGCCAATATCATTTGACCCTGTCTAATTTCTTCATTTTTTTTAACTAATTTCTTTAGAAAAAGAGCTGGAGTTCTATTAGGAGCATAGATATTAGCTATAGTATATACTTTCTCATTAAGTCGACAAATCAAAATCACATATCGTGCATCTGGATCCATCTCTTGATACATATTCTCAAACTTAACTGCCTCTGAAAATAATATAACCACCCCCCTTTTCTTATTATTATCCAGAGAAGCATTTGCCACTACAGAATAGCCACCTATTTTCATTTTCTTACTATTAGTTTTAAGCTAATGAGATTCTTGGATCAAAACCACATCAATGTGCTCTCTCTTTAAAGTTTTAGATAATATCTCTCTTTTATAGTTTGTGTTTAGCCCTTGGACATTAATAGTCATCCATTTAACCATAAATTGACACAATCTCTTAGTACCTTAGTATGGCGACACTCCCTATCCTTAACGCAAATATCAAAACACCACATTAATTGGACGACATGCAACATAAATACATGAGGAGAAGAACCTCTCATACTCCCACAACATGGCGCGAGTATATAGACTCTATCAAAGTCTGAAATGAGGAGGGTTGTGCTCATCAGGCCCATTCATAAAGTAAAACATATACGGAATTCAAGATATACTTCATCCATAATTCGTCATTGTAAGATATATAATTCGTATCGTCCAACATCTCTATCGATTATAACCAAAGGAAGAAAAAAAAAACAAACAAAAAAAAACTCTTACGATTATAGGACGAACATATTCAACATATATGGATTGATTAAATATAAATTAACTAATAGAAAGAAAATCCTCTTGACATATATTATCCATGAATATCCTATTCCATTCTTTCATATTATATTGGGTATGGTGCTACAAAGCGACACAAAAAAAAAAAAAGAAAAAAGAGTGTCTCGCCCTTCCTCAGGGAAATATAAATATATAGACTAAATCTATATATTCCATAGTGACCTATTTCCAAAATAGGTTTCCTCAATCCTAAAAATGTGAATAGGAGAAATTGATTCAATCCAAAAATTCAATAAATCAAAGTGTAAGTGCATCATCCAAATATGATAGATACATATAATATGTGTAATAGGCTTATTACGAGCCTTAATATGTGTGAATATTAAAAAATAGAAAAATAAAAATTTATATTTATGTGTACCATAATATCCTAGTTACTAAATATATCATAATTTAAATACTTCAAATAGTGAATATGTCATCCAAAGATGATCCAATAAATATGTGTACTATGCTTAAAGTGTATCTAATATGTGCTTGCGTAAAAAAAAAAAACAAACAAAAAAAAAAAGAAAAAACACACGTCGCGTTATCATCTTATTATCTTCAAACCATACTCCTATTTAACACATTTATAATTCAATTCTCATTTATACCTCTACGATATACATACGAGGGTAATGACCTTCCATCTCTTTATTCTTGAGAAACTGAAATATCACTATTACATCTCTTGGGACTGAGGATGAGAGACCTTTTGGTTTCGATATACGATAAATTCTTTCAAAAATGTGATCTTTTCTTTCAAATTTTAAACCCAAACTCTCAAAAAATTCAATAAGATATTCTTCTATATTTCCCAATGGGATCTCTTCTGGTACATTCCTTATCCTAAGATTCTTGCGTCTCGTATTGTCTTCATATATTGATATTTTTTCTTCCAGATGGGCCATTCTGTGTTCTAAAATTCCTATGGCCTCTTTATTTTTATTTGCCTGAGATAAAGTTATATCAATTTTTTCCTCTAGTTTGGTCACTCTCTCTCCCAAAGTATTGATATCTTTCTTTATTTCTTTCGTATTATTCTAAATCTCTGATTTTAATTGATCCAACAACTGAGCCAGACTGTTATTCATTTGATCAGCAGTAATAGGTGGATGGCTTACACCTCCTAGAGAATCCAACTGTGAATCATCAGTGTTGAGCAGGTCTGATTTATTTATTTCGTTACTCCAAACACTGGGGCTTCCTGATTGATTAGGAAAGTCTCTTGAGTCTACTGGAGAAAAGAAAGTTGAAACATTATGGTCTTTCTTTTTTTTTTGCTCTGGTTCTTTATCTTTAACGGCTCTCTTATCTTTCTTCATTTCTTGTACCTTACGAGTTGTCATTTAATCCAAAAATACTCAGCATGCAAAACAGATTTCTCCAAAAGACTAAACACAATCTTCTTTATAAAGCCGTTATAATCAGCTAATTTCTTCTAATTATTTCCAATATTCGAGATTCAAGACTTCAGCCGTTCTGTATTAATTAAGCCCACTTCTCAACTTCAAAATTCAGTTTAGTTGTTAGCTTAGTTGTCAGACTCCATAAAAATCCACGAAACCATATGTTGAAACACACACAAATACTTTATAAAGAACAAGTCTCTGTTATGTCATGAGGAAGAAAAAAACGGTTATCAGCTTCAAGATTTAAAAAAAAAAAAAAAAAAAAAAATCGCCCAAACAATTCCTCTCTATCAGCCGTTTCAAGGGTTTTCCTCCCAGCTTTCTCAGCTATCAGCTATCTTGGCTATTAAAATACTTCGCGGTTATACCGCCAATGAATATTGCGTCACGGTCAGTTTCAGGCTATCTCGTCTGTTAGGTCGCGGCTATTTGGCCGCTACTTCGCGGTTATACCGCCAATAGGTCACGGTAGGTCACGGCTGTTTCAGCCGATGCGTCCTGGAAGTGTCACGGTTATTCAGCCGGAACGTCACGGCCGTATCAAACAGAATAACATAACACGGCTGTATCAGCCAGTATATCACGGCTGACTCAGCCGATACGTTGCGGCTGTTTCAGCTGATGCGTTGCGGCTGTATCAGCCGGTGTGGTACAGCTATGTCAGCCGATTTTCCGCGGCTATAACCGCGGTAACCGCCAATAAATCACGGCTGCTGCAGCCAGGAAATCAGCCAAGAAACGGCCGAATAGAGCCGTATAGAGCCGCTGTAATGCCGCTGTAGTGCGATGGCGTCTCGGGTCCCGACGAGTTCAACCCCCCTCACTCATGGAGCAACACGTCGTGCGTCCTCACGTCATGGCTCCCCCCCCTTCAACATTCCCCCTCCCTCCCAACATTCAAGAAACATCTCAAAACCCACTTCTTCAGAGAAGCATACCATCTTAGCTGCTAGAACTTCTTGGTCATTGATACAACCACCACCCTACCTCTCACCCTTTCTCTGAACCTTATGGTTGTCACCCCATTCCCTCAAGATTGTAAGCTTGCGAGCAGGGCTCTCTCCACCTAATGTATCGGTTTGTCTTAGTCTGTCAATTCTTGTCTTTTCATACCCCTTGAAAATATGTATTGTATTAAGCGCTGCGTAAACCGTTGGTGCTATATAAATAAAAGATAATAATAATAGTGATAGAGAGAAGTGACAAGATTGCGCAGTATCTCCCCCAAATGTAATAAAAAAAAAAGATTACACTTACAGGAAGGTGAGCACACTCAAACGTATGCTAACAGGCCATAAAGCTGATACACTTCAAGGCTTCTGGATGATCCTAATTGGATAATCCTCAGGTGCCTTTAAGTTCTTAAAGTGCTGCAGTGCTTTGTTCCAAACTGATGTAAAGTATTACTTGTGAGTCAAAAAGTGTATCCAAAAAGGGCACATTTGGCCCTTCTTCCCAGCATCATATTACCGCGCTCAGTGGTGAAGCTGCATGCACCATGGCAGAGCAGGGGGACAGAGTGTTATGGTCTAGCTGCTTTTCTGCTGCATTGCTGGAGGCTATACAGCCTGGCTGGGTTGCCATGGCAACACTCCTGTCACTCCTGTGACTCAGCCCATTGTCCAGCCCACAGCCAGCCCCTTTTGGCTATTTAAGCAGCTAAACTTCACTTCCTCCTTGCCCTTGTGTTGTTTCCGACTGCAAGTGCTATCGCTGTGTTCCTGAATTCCTGTGTATGACCTGGCTTTCTCTGACGTACCTCCCGGCTCCTGATTCCTGGCTTGTTCCTGACTTCGCTGATCTCTGTATTCCTGACCCCGGCTTGTCTGAGTACCTGTCTTGGTTCCTGACCCCGGCTTGTCTTTTGGTATATGCTTTTGGATCACGATTTGGCTTTGTTCACTATTGTCATTACAATAAAGGTGATTGCATTTTACGTTTTGTGTCCGTCTGGTTCCTGGTCCCTAACACAGAGGCCTCACGCTCCCACCGCATGACTTCTGGAAGGTAAGGTAAATTACAAAGGAGGGAGAGGGTAGATAGTGTGAAGGGAGGGAGAGGGGGTAGATAGTGAGAAGGGAGAGAGAGAGGGTGTAGAAAGTGAGAAGGGAGAGGGGGTAGATAGTGAGAAGGAAGTGGGAGGGGGTAGATAGTGAGAAATAGGGGGGGGTAGTAAGAATATTGAAATGAGTGAGAGTATGTGAATGAGTGAGAGTATGAATTAACGTGTGGATGCATTGTGTGAATGGGTGAGAGAATGATTGAATTAGTGTGATGATGAATTGTGTGAATGAGTGAGAGAATGAAATAATGTGTGGATGAATTGTGTGAATGAGTTAGAGAATTAATTAATTAATGTGTGAATGAATTGTCTGAATGAGTGAGAGTATGAATTAATGTGTGGATAACTGAATGAGTGAGTATGAATTAATGTGTGGATGAATTGTCTGAATGAATGAGAGTATGAAATAATGTGTGGATGAATTGTCTGAATGAGGGAGAGAATTAATTGCGAATGAATGTGTAAATGATTTGTGTAAATCAGTGAGAGAATAAATGATTGTGTGAATGAATTATGTGAATGAAAGTGTGAATCAGTGAGTGGCTGTAAAAGTGTTTGTGTATTTCATAGATGTATAATTGATTTGTTGAAAGGCAACGATGGCACAAGCAGGGTGTTTGAGCCTTGGGGACCAAGACAGCACAGGCAGGGTGTTTATGGGACAAAGATGGCATTGGACGGCTGTTTGGGGACAAAGATGGCAAGTTCTATGTGTGTTATCTGGGTGCTGGTCAGGTTATCTATACCTTTAATGCTGAGTTTTTATGTGAATTCCAATTCATCTATACCTGCAAAACTAGGTTTGTGTGTTATTCCGTTGATTCATATCTGCTATTCTATGTTTCCATACATTATTTATGTATACCTAGCAGCAGATGTAGGTGTAACAATAGAAGGACGCATAGGAGGCCAAAACAGACGTGGTCTTCTGTCTTGTTCTTTGTCTCATTCAAACCTTCTTTACTTTTTGTAGCTTTCAACCACAGACACAGAGCAATCACATTTCCAGATCATGAGGTAGGTCAGAATAGGTAAGAGCATCTTTCAATGACTCATTTAGACTGCTGCAAAAGGCAGATCTCAAGGCACTATCATTCCAATCAGTTTCATAGGCTAATGTGCGGAATTCAACATCATACTGGGCTACATTTTTCCTTCCTTGTTGAATTTCCATTAAATTATATTCAACAGTCTCATGTCTCCCTCAAGCATCACACAGCCTTGAATGAATGCGTCAGCTTCTTTTAGAATGGAGGAATTTTGCTACAAAAAAATGTATGATAAAAATTAATAATAAATGTCACTCTGTTGGAATGAGACGAGAAAGTGTGAGAATGGGTACCGAAGTGTAAGGAACATTGATTCAAGAAGCCTCTATACTCTTGTGAATCACCAGAATATTTTTCTTGCAGTGGCATTTTTCTTGCAGTGGTACCTTGGTCCGGTATTGGAAGTCAGGATTAGTCAGATGAAGCTCCTTGTGAGACAGCTGGTGACAGATTCGTGGCCATAGTTCTTAGAAGGTCAGCAACATCATCTATTTTCTGTGATGCATGCGTAGCCAGGACTTGATCCTGTCTGTCTTGAGGACATTCTTGCCATTTCAGCAATTGTACTTATCCTGTGAGGAAATGGCGTGAAAAATGCACATGCTTCTTATCTAATATTTAAGAAAAGGTATGTGGGAAAGCGGCGTAATGAAAAAGTGGTAAAATGACCCTTGTTAAATAGCCTAGGTTGTCTGCTTTTCAAAAGAATATACTTTTGTGGGGTGGTTCTGGAATCTGTGAGCACTACTACTATTACTAATTTGCAAGAATATAGTTTGCAAAAAGCGATGCACATCTAACATTTGCCTGTAAGTTTCTAGAATAGATTTACCGAAAGATATATTAACCACATGAGGATCGGGGATTGCACTAAATGATCAGAGCAGTTTTTGTGCTTTTGCTATGGCTTCATTCAACTTGCCCACTGATTGCCCACTAACTCATTTATTGCACCCACACAAATTATACATATTGTTTTTTTCACAACAAGTAGGGCTTCCTTTTTAATAATTATATATATATATACAGCATCATTTAGTATGAAAAATATGTAAAAATCTGGGGAAAATTAGGAAAACTATTTTAGGAACTATTTTCAGTTTCACCTATAAAAACTATATATATATCCTGTCTTATCCTGTAACTTACTTCTCACACCCTTTCAATAATTTTATATGGTCCATGCCAGGTTCCTAGGAATTTATTTTCTACAGTGGGGACCAGGACGCTATCACCAGGCTGAAACACCCGAACCCTTGTGTGACGGACCAACCAGGGACCTCCGCCAAGATCGACTTCTCCCTTCAGGACAATAATTTCCCGCAATCCATAGGCAATATACCCAAGCAAAGTAAAGGGATATTGCTATCCAGTACCCAAATAACCAGGCAAGACTAGGTACAACAATAGGAATAACTGTTTATTATGGGACAGCTGTTGCCTTTCATAGCAAGGGACACCGTAAGGGGGGGGGGGCGAACAATACAACAGAACATCGGCACCACTAAGTCTGGGAGATAAGGAGCACACATTATCTTTATAAGATTATTTCTCAGACCTTAGTGTGCCGTGTGCAAACTTTTACAAAATAAGGCAATAATATAAATTTTTATTACATTTTTATTAATAACACATTAAAGAGTTTCATGTCACAAGATAACATTAACTGAGGGGACTTTGGGAGTCAGGGCAACAATAGCGGAGGGGCAGGGTGACTCTAGGAACCGTCACACCTGGCATTGCTGTTTTAACTATTCTCCTGATCCTGTTGGGCCTTTTCCATATGTTCTCGTACTATGGGCATAATGGCTGCCATACGGTCCTGCATCTGGTGTATGTGATAAATGATGCTACAATATGAACTACCTTCTTGTTCCCAAGTTTCCTTGGCTATGTCAAGTAGCCCCCAGGGACGCCTACCATACAATAATTTGAAAGGTGAAAACCTGTAGAGGCTTGAGGCACTTCCCTATTGGCAAACATTAAATTTACTTTTTGATTACTTTCTTTAGCATTGCCTTTAAGGTTTTGTTAAACTGCTCTACAGGACTTTGTATGGGTTTGTAATTTTTTGGGGGAACTAAAAGGCCACATTTGGGACATGTGCATTTTTCTAATTGGAAATTAGATGTGTGGCCATCCTTCCCCCGGTGTTAATTGGGACATTGTTGAACCCGGCCAATTCAGTTTACCCCATCAAATCATACATTTTTAAAAAGTAGACACTCCATGGGCATTTAATATGCCAGTATTTTAACTCTTTCAATGCGAGATTTGTTTTAAGCTAATCTGCTAATTTTAGGACTCACAACATTTTTTTTCCCCTTTTTTTATTTATTTTTCCCCCCCTTTTTTTTTTTTCTTCCTTTTTTTGGAACTTGAAGGTTCCCCTGATAGTGACATCAGTACCTGTATTCAACCTGCAAGTGGAGCCAGAGTTCTCTAGAGGGTCTGGAGACCCTCTGGCGAGCTTTTTAAACTTCATTGTTTTTTGTTTTTTTTTCAGGAAGGTCACAGCCCGTCCAGGGGTAAGTGTTTGGTGTCGCTGAATGCCTCCTGATCGTTGACCGCCTCCTAAACACTTTTAAAACAGCCATACAATGTTGAAGCCCCGGGGAGTGGCTAGACATGGCCCCTAGTCGAGGTCGAGGCATTACAGCAACACCGTTTGGGTTTAAAGTCATGACGGTCCTGGCACGTCAATTGTCGTTTACCCTTCGTTTTCGGGTGACGTGCCCAGACCATCAATTGTCATTCAGGGGTTAATAAAATTCTATAATGAAAGGTGAGTTTAGAAGGTTTCAGCCCCCCCCCCATTTGGGACTCCCCTTGTATTTCATTCTAAATAAAAAATTCAAGAAACAAAAGTTGTTGCTCAAAAAAAACATGGCACGGCCAAGATGTTTTTGCTCGCTGTGGTCAAGTCTAATGCTTAATATTTAAATAGCTACAATAAATCACACGTGACATTTAAAAAGTAATTTATTAAAATGACAAAATACATATTGCAATAACATGTGTACCCGGTAGGATTTCTTATAAAAGTGTACTGGGCTGTGTTAAATGAAGTAACAGTTTTAACAAAATACAATTGAGGCAGATACTTTCAGTGTCCTGCATATTGTTAAAGGTCTTGCAATAAATGGTTATTGGTGCATGAAGGGTTTTTGCATATTGCACTTGTCTAAAGCTTGGTGCAAATAATGGTTTCATTTGTTTTGCTTATCGATTTATCCACTTTCTGTTGCCAAAGTACTCTTTAGCTATGTTACATTTTCTCTTAGAGACAGGTCATCCAAACTCCTCAGGTCAGGCAGTATCTGCCATCAGAGCTCTATGTAGTGAGGGAATATGTTAATACTGATGCATACAGATCACGTTCCTATAGATGTCAAATGCATTCTTTATCACAAATATTAAAACACAAGTTCTGGTAATATCTGTGGCATTAAACAAATGTAGTATTTGGGTTTTTCAAAAGGCTGTGCGTGCCATGGCCCCAGGTGCAAACATTCGAGGCAGGCTTTCCATGTTCTCTTCTAAATGCCGGCATGCAATTTGACCATCTTCTCCTGGATTAAACAAAATAAAATACATTATTACTATTTTTATTTAAAATGCTTGGATCCCAGATATGTATTTCTGCCAATTTGAGGGTCTGACCAAGAGTCTCATGGTTTTCTCATCAAACTTAGTGTACCAGGGTACCAATGTGTGTGTACCACAATGAATGAACAGAATTTCATACAGACTGGAGCTTCATAGTCTTCCCTCATAATGGCATCCATTGTCTAACCAATATATGAAGAATAAAATAGCTCTATCTCATGACACGTTATTAAGTTTAGCAAAAATTTGGCTGTCATCTCATTGAATCCTTTCTCATTTTAGTTTTATTAAATGGGTTAATATTTGAACAAACACACGGTCTGCATAGCTCATTTATAACGTTTACAGGAATGCAACTATGTGTATATATTATCCTAAAGTAAACCTGTTTTGGGGAGACTATACAAATGCAAGATTAAGGCACTAGATCCCGATAACCTTGACACTCAATAAGGTTAATTGAAATCCCCTTTTAATATTTAGGGATGATATAGCTCATGAACATTTATTATTGGACTGCAAACACATTCTGAAAATTATAGTATCAGTTGTGGGTAAATAACTTGATGGAGTAACTTGGTATGCAATGCCAGAGAGTAATGAAATAAACAAAATCATTGTAAGATCATTGTAAGATCTTACAAATGTACAAACCTCCTCGACTTCCATGAAGAATGGTATACATTTAGTTCTGGCTGTAGACACAATCTAAACTACAAAGCATAAGTACAACACCCTAGCTTAATGACAAGACTGTTTCTTACTCGTAGGTTATTGTGGGACAATGGCTCTTTTTCTGTGTTGCTGTTTAGCTGTGATTTTCTTCTTTCTCATTTCGTGCTCCTACACATATTATATATTGTTTTTTTCAGGACAAACGGGGCTTTCTTTCGATACCATTATTTTTATCATATCATCTAATTTACTATAAAAAAATGATAAAATATGGTGATTTTTTTGTTAAAAAATGACCTTTTATCACTTTTTTAATAAAAAAAAACTTTTACTCATCTGCAAAAACTAATGAAAAAACCTGCTAAATAGATTCTATTTGTCCTGAGTTTAGAAATACCCAATGTTTTTATGGTTTTTCTTTGCTTTTTTCTGCACGTTAAGGGGGAATAAGTACCAGTAGCGTTTTGCTATTTCAAAACCATTTTTCCCCAAAGCTGGTCATTCTGCCCTATGTGCTATTTCGGGTACCTTTGAAGACGGCCAATGAAATATATCCCATCAAACCATATATTTTTAAAAACTAGACACCCCAAGGTATTTCCAATGCTGGTATTTTAACCATTTCCATGCACTAATTTTACCACCAGCCTTTGTCAAACTTTGTGGTAGTAAACATTTTTTTACTCCAGGTATACATTTACCGCTCCTGGTATATGTCACTGCCAAACAACACCCCAATATGTGTTCCGCAAGATCTCCTGAGCGCAGTGATACCCCACATGGATGCGTTTGTTAGTTTGTACGGGGACTAAAAGGCCCTTTTTGAGAGGCGTGCATTTTTCAAATTGGAATTTTGACTTGCCTAAAAGTCTGCCCAGATATCCTATTTCAGGTGTCTTTGAAGCCGGCCAATACAATTTACCCCATCAAACCATATATTTTTAAAAACTAGACACCCCAAAGTAT
Source organism: Spea hammondii (assembly GCA_029215755.1). Taxonomy (NCBI): domain Eukaryota; kingdom Metazoa; phylum Chordata; class Amphibia; order Anura; family Pelobatidae; genus Spea; species Spea hammondii. Next base: position 25,154,567 of record JARDYJ010000009.1, on the reverse strand, counting down.
TTGAAATGCTGGTATTTTAACCCTTTCCATGCACCAATATTATCACCAGCCTTTGTCAAACTTTATGGCAGTAATTTTTTATTTTTTTTATTTTCACACGCGTTGTACTTCAGGTATAAATTTACCGCTCCTGGTATATGTCCATGTCAAACAACACCCCAATATGTGTTCAGCAACATCTCCTGAGCGCAGAGATACCCCACATTGGTTTGTTGGGTTATTTGAGAGGCCAAATCGTGAGGTGTATACTTTTTTGCCATTTAGACATCTGGTCAGTCTGTGCCCACGTTCCATATTTGGGACATCTTTGAAGCCGGCCAATTCAATTGACCCCATCAAATCATACATTTTTCATAGGCACCCTATGGGCATCTATAATGCCAATATTTTAACTCTTTCCATGTGGGAATTTTTGTGAAGCTATAGCGTGAATTGTAGGACTTGTTCATAAAAAAACTAATTTTTGTTTATTTTTTTGATGACAGTGGGGATTTTTGTAATTTTTTTTTTTTACTTATCTCACTGATTAGTGAGCTGTGCTCCATTGACCTTGCATGGTTGAATGCAGTTCAACCTGCAGGAGGAGCTCGAGAGTTCTCAAGGGGGTCTGGATTAACCCTCTGCGAACTCATTAATTTGTCTATTGTAGACGCCATCTTGTGAATGGCGCAACGTCATTTGCATGATGGCACTTGTGGTTGCTCTTCGGAGCAATCACAAGGCTATAGCGGTAGGGTGGCTGTGTTGCTACATGCCTCGATATCGAAGCATGTCAGCAACACCGTTTATGCTTAGGAAGCGATTCCGAACGCTTTCTAAGCTGTTTTAGTTGGGCGGCCATTTTTCTTGTGGGGAGGGCTTTCCTCCCCGGATCCACGTTCAGCCTCACTTATGAGGATTCCGTGGATGTGGCAAAGCCGCCGATCGTGGCGAAACTGGTAAAAAATGAGAAAAGGGCCCTGCTCTTGTGAGCTTACAGACTAGTCAGGGGTTGAGGGGGTGAACACTAGGAGAGGACTGCTTGGATGTGGATGAGTCAATAGGGTCTGGATCTGTAGAGATTGTTGGTCGTTCAGATGGTTTGATTAGGATTATGGTTGAGAGTTATAGGAGGAAAGGTTGTACTGGGTTTTTAGAGAGCTTCTGAAAGTTGCGTATGACGGAGAAAGTCTGTACACACCATTCTGAATAACCACACCTGCTAAACCCGTCAATTAAAAGTTAATGAGAGAAAAACAACATCTTAGACCAAGAAGGGACAGTGCTTGCCTTATAGGAAGGTACCTATTTGGGTGGGGCATCACCGTTTTTTTTTGCTCACTTGCACCATTACAGAGGAGACATCTCCATTAGCATATCAGACTGGTCCCACCCATCAGGGCAGTCCATACGTACATTTCAACCTCTCATAGGCCTCGTCAACGTGGCACTGCTGATATCCCTCCAGGTGCAGTGAGCCAGGGAGCCACGTCTGGGCATACCCTGAATAACCTAAGGCGAGAAAAACAACATGGGACCCGGTTTAAAATTTGGTGGTGGAGACACTGTAGCCATAATACATTTGTAAACTTCAATACCTTGTAGAATGAAGATAAGTATGGCAATGTTCTCATGAATGAAGACTTATATTAGGATGTGTTTAAAAATTTATCTAATACTAATATATTTTAACGAACTTTAAATCTAAAATGCTATTAGATGTAATAATTATATGGCAAATCAGGGAAGTATCCTGTGCTCTTTTTACGATAAATATCAGATATTTGTAGTTTGATTTCACTTATACCTATTAAAAACTCTGGAGATGTCTACTTAAGGGCAAATATGCCCTTTAATATGTTTCTTGGGATGTGGGCTGTGGTGGAGGACTGCCCCAGTATGCAATGATACATTTATTGTTGGCGTAACATGATATCTCTCAAACAGTCTGCAGTTTTCACTCCCAGGCCCATCATTTAGGACACCAAACTCAACTCCTCCTCTCTTCCCTTCTCTAACACCACTTGTTTTAAGTGGTAACCTCTGCCATATTGATTAGTATTGCTTCAGACTTGAAGATACGTTTTTCATACCGCAATACTCTTTTTTACATTATATATCATTGCCATTCTCAAACAAAATACTATTAACTTACACGTTGCTTTTATCGGGTTGGGAAACTTCTTTAGAAACGAAGGTATTGTAAAGCATTTATATCTGCTAAAATGCCTAAGCAGAACACTTAGTACAAGGTATTGCAGTAGACAAATGTTTTATGGCTACAAGTGTCTCCAACTTTGAACTGCATTTTAAAACAAGTAAATTTACCGGTTTAGCAGGTGTGCTTATTCAGAATAGTGTGTTTTGTACCTAATATACCCTAAACCGTCTGAATAGTATTAGTAGTTCATACTTCTACCTCACCATTGTTTTTTCAAGTCCTCTAAAGAAAAAAGTCTGCCACTGGTGAAGAACCAGGCATTAGTTAGTAGTAGTTCATCTATTTCTAAGGATCTGCTGTGTCTTTTTTTTATTTTTGGGACAGCTCCTTGGTGTTCTGAAACACTCCTTGATTTGCTCGCTTTTTAGCTGATGATTGCTGTTATATGTATATTTATTTTTTGGAAATATAGGCAGAGACCTATTTTATTTTTATTTATTAAAAGTGAATTCTAATGAACTACAAACATAACACAATTGGCTGTTTGATTAATCACGAAGGAATCTGTTCAATTTCAAATATAATTAATTTGGCTTGAGGCAGTCAAAGCATATTGTGATTAGATACATACATACATACATACACTCACAGGCCACTTAATTAGGTGCACCTTGCTAGTACCAGGTTGTATCCCCTTTGCCTTGAAAACTGCCCTCATTCTTCGTGACATACTTTCTACAAGGTGCTGGAAACATTCCTCAGAGATTTTGGTCCATATGGACATGATGGCACCAGGCAGTTGCTGCAGATTTGTCAGCTGCACATACATGATGCAAATCTCCCGTTCCACCACATCCCAAAGGGGCTCTATTAGATTGATATTTGGTGACTGTGGAAGTCATTGGAGTACAGTGAACTCATTGTCATGTTCAAGAAACCAGTTTGAGATGATGTGAGCTTTGTCACAGGGTGCATTATCCAGCTGCAAACAGCCATAAGAAGATGGGTACACTGTGGTCATACAGGGATGGTCAGCAACAATACTCAGGTAGGCTGTTGTGTTTAAACAATGCTCAACTGGTACTAAGGGGCCCAAAAGTGTGCCAAGAAAATGTACGACCACCACCAATAACAATAAACATAAAGGTGAAGAGCACATGCCCCAATACACAACCTTAATGTATATCTATATATACTTGCATATAGACCTCTCTTTTAGCCCTATAAATGGAGACACAGAGAGATCATAGTGTAACCCATAAATGCAGTTTAGATATTAATGGGGTATAGAATAAACTCCCATGAAATAGAGCCGTGAACAGGCTCTATATAAACAACTCAGGGTGCCCACGTGGGGTGTACACTAAAGGATTCCTTCCTTCTGAACCCACTCCAGGCTGTAAAGGATCCACACAGCTCTTTTCCTTCAGGATTCTTTTATTCATACAATTTTTTTTTTTTAAATAAGGAGAACTAGGTATAAAAACCTATATTTTCCCAAATATAAATTAAAAATATAAATTACAGTGTACTTAAAAACACAACGCGTTTCGACTTTGTCTTTTTTAAGTGTATTATCCTTAACCCTAGGTTCCATATTTATAATGTGCCCGACGCTGGTTTTGGCACCAATTCCACAAAATTCCGGTGTGTTGCTTCCCGTGCACATCCGCGTCACTTCCGATGCACGTCTTTGCTTGTTACACGCATCATTTCTGGGGCATCCGCTCGTTTCTGCTAGGCCCTGGTGCAACCTTCAAAGTGTCCCTTCCGATGGGCTGTATTTTGAACTTAGTCCAATATGGGCATCACTTATTATAAAGGCTCTTATAGAAGGCAGAATCCGGTAGCCATTTTGGAAAAGGGCAAAAACCGGAGCTGCTATGGGGACTAAGCTGGCGCCCGAAGAATATTTCGGTGGTACGGTACATCAACCGTTTGGGGGGCACGCGATGCAAGCGCCTCAGGGAGGTAAGGAAGGATATCTTGGAATTCTGTCTGGCATGCAACATCACTTTGCAAGCAAAGTATCTCATGGGGCTGGAGAACCTCCTGGCGGACTGTGGGTTCTAGACCTGCTGGAATTATCAATTCGGGACGTGTTTTCTGTGGGATTTTCTTTGGGCTTGGACGGATAACGAGTCTCTTTCCCTCTGACAGTTGTCGCCTAAACTTACTGTTCTTCTGTCTTTTCGCTGAGTGTCTGATGTTATGGCGTTCGACGCTAACGCTATTTCCTTTTCTCCAAGAACTAAGTCCTTGTCCTCATCTGTGTCATACCCCATCCCCTTGACGATCCCAAACTCTACGTTGCCAGGTGTGTCCGTACTTACCTTTCGCACACATCCGCTGTTCTGCTTCCCAACAGGAAATGGATCCTGTTACATTTGACATAGAACTAACACAGCATTGTACAATAAGAAAATCATAGCAACAGTCAAACACAGTGGTGGTAGTGTGATGGTCTGGTGCTATAGGGCATGGAGATTTGCCATGAATTTAGCGGTCTACCATCAAAGCTTTCAGGGTAATGTCCAGCCATCCGTTTGTGACCTGAAGCTCAAGTGCAGTTTAGTTATTCAACATGACAATGATCTGAAGCAAGTCCACATATGAAAGGCTCAAAACACAGAGAACAAAGGTTCTAGAGTAGCCTAGTTCAAGTCCAGACTTAAATCTGATTGAGATGCTGTAGCATGATGTTAAAAAAATCAGTTCATATTTGAAAACCTCCAATTAAAACAATTCTGTAATGAAGAGTGGAGCAAATTTCATCCATGATGATGTAAAAGACTCATTGACTGGCAAGCATTTGACTGCAGTTGTTGCAGCCAAGGATCGCACAAGTTGTTAGCTTTAAGAGGCAATTTTTCACATGGGTGAAATTTAAAAGTTGCATTTTGTCTTTGTGGTATATTAAAACTAGTTGTATGATCAGAAACATTTAAATGTTTGTCACAGTTAAGCAAAAATAGAAGAGATAAGACAGAAGACAAATACATTTTTGCAGCAATTGCCTTGTCTTGAGACCTGCCTCGTACCATCATTAATGCATCCTGAACAGTGTGCCAGATCCCTGTCGTGCTTTGACTTTCGTTTCTGCCTTATCTCTTTGTACTGACATCCCAAGTCTTCCTCTGGTATTTCAGACCTCAATCTGCCTTCACTAATAAATGCAGTTTTGACGTGATTGCGGCAACAAAATAGTTAACACTGCACTATGAGTGATCGTACAGCAAGGGAGGGTTGAGGCTTTGTTCTTGAAGCTGCCTATGGAGGCTAGGAAGCAATCACTGGTTAATCCTGCATGATTCCCACAGGAGTGTTCACAGGCTGAATAATGGCAGTGGCTGCCTGTTGCTGCATTGGCAGAACGCAGCAGTACCACCCCCCCCCCCCCTATCAATTTGGCATTATAAGGTAGAGAAGGACATAATATATAGAAATATATAAAAAAAAGCTCCACTTTAAATAATTCCAGCATTGAAGCCTTCTGTAATTTCTGTTGTGTTGTTATTACCATGATTTTTATTACTTTTTAATTTAACATTTCAAAGTTATTTAGAGTTATGCTTTCAAAAGCAAATTTACGGCAAATTTCCCTTCATTTCCCATGACCCTTTACAGAAGACTGCATTGGAAACCTATTTTTAGAGCAAGCAGGATGTTTTAACATGATTCTCTTATTCTACATGCATTGTGTTAGAAGACGAGCATGGGCACTAGAAGTTGCATACAAGTGTGTATTTGCTCTTTTAAATTTTAAGTTATTTATGGCAGGACACCAGTTTAACACTTGTGGAAAGAAAATGTGAGTTCTCATGTACTATAATATCGTATTTATTACTCCATATCCTATATGGAGTAATAAAAAAATCCCTCCATCGGACCAATATATTTACACTGTATGTACCACATACAAACACCCCTTTTATGATATCTTTAAATATGGAAAGATGTTACTGTGCAAATTTAAAGACACAGCTCCCCAAATATTATCCCAATTTTTCAGCATTCTACATGGGATAAAAAAATCCCCATTGGACCAATGTTTTTACACTACATATACCTCACACACATCCACTTCCATAATATATTTCAATATGGAAAGATTTTACTGGGCTGATATTTTGGGCACTATATCTTAAAATTTCCATGCGATTTCTAGGTATCAAATCAGCATTAGTCTAAATCAGGGGGGGGGGGGGGTGTCAACGAAGCTGCCAAGAACGGCCTGAAAAGAGGGGGAGACCAGGAACTCCCTCCAAGGTAACAACAAAAACAGGGGATGGTGGCCTTGGCCGCAGTAATGAAGTGGATGGTGAGTGACCTTTTATAGGAGCCCAGGCTAGAGGGACTGTGATGTAAAAGCATCGCCTCGGGAGAGGCCTGGAAGGTAGGATCGTCTATAGCTCGTATCACCGCAGTCACAGCCACCCATAGGGGCTGTACAAGGGGGCAGGACCACCACAGATGCATATAGGAGCCTTCAGCGGGTCCGCACCTCCAACACAGGGGGGAGACTTGCGGAAGGAAGCAGTGGAGGTCAGCGGGTACCCTATACCACCTGGTGAGAAGCTTGTATGCAGATTCTTGTAGTTTACCGGATGTAACCCCCTTAAGGGCGAGTAATATCATCCTGTCCCATTCCACAGACTCAAACGAATGGTTCAGGTCCGTTTCCCACAGGCTGAGGAAGTATGGCTTTCTAGAAGCGCGATATGTCAAAAGGAGTTTGTAAAGTGTGGAGAGAAGATGTGAGTGTCTAGAAGGGTCCGTACAGAGTAGTTCAAGCGTCAACGTTCTAGACAGGTCGGAGGTGGAGGATAGGGAGGATAGAAAATGCTTAATTTGGTGGTATAGGAATGTCGTCCCAAAGGGTATCAGGGTAGTAGGTACAAAGTCCGAGATGGGGCGAACCGATTCCCCAGTGAAAAGGTAGGAAGCCCGGAGTACCCGCTCCTGTGCCGGCAGGAGAAACTGTATGTCGGCCTGATTCAGGCCCGGGGGGAAGTCAGGGTTAGACGAGACAGGAGAGAAAGGGCCAGGGCGAGTCGCGAGAGGGTACTTGGCGAGGGTCCTCTGGAGGATGCGTAGTGTCGGAGTAACGGTCGGATGGTTAGGGATATCGGGCCGGCTATGGTGCCATGGCAGCCACGGGATAGCAGCGATATCGAGGGGGAAAAGAGAGTTTTGTTTGTGGGTGCTGGACGACCACTCCACCACTCTCCGGGGATGGGAGGTGACCTAATACCCTTCGACGTCCAGGAGGCCCAGGCCAGCTTGGTGCCAATCAAATATGAGAGGGCCAATCTAGGGGGGCAGTTGGACCAAATGTAACCCGTAAAGGTCCTGATCCATTTCTTAAGGAAAGATTGGGTCAGGTAGACTGGGAGGGTCTGGAGTAGGTATAAAAGGCGCGGGAGGATATTCATTTTGAGTACACTCACCCTCCCAAACCAGGATATGTGGCTGATGGACCATTTCTTAAGGTCTTTGGCGACTGAGGACAACAGGGGAGCGAAATTTACCTCCGCCATTGTAGATAAGTCCGCCGGGATATGAACCCCTAGGTAAGTTAAATATGAATCCGTCCACCGGAAGGGGTAGACAGTTTGTATCTGCGTTTTGACGGAGGGGGAAACATGTATACCCAGTATTTCAGATTTTTGCAAATTGATTTTGTATTGGGACAGGTCGTGGAACTGGCGTAACTCGGTGGTAATGTGTGAGAGAGAAGAGAGTGGGTTTGTGACTAGACATAGCATATCGTCGGCGTATATGGATAGTTTATATTCCACGCCTGCCACCGAGAGACCTGTGATGGAAGGGTTTGCCCGGATGGCATTGGCCAAGGGTTCTAGTGATAGGAGGAAGAGGAGGGGGGAAAGAGGGCAACCTTGTCTGGGTAATTTTGTCGGAGAGCTTACCATTGACTCGGACGTAAGCAGAGGGAGAGGAGTATAGGGCCCGAATATGTTGAATGAACCTGGGACCAACGGCAAGCTTTTCTAGGACTTGGAAGAGGAAGCCCCATGAGACCCTGTCGAAGGCCTTCTCAGCGTCCATGGATACCAGGAGGAAGGGGGTGTTGCGTGAGTGAGCCAGCGCCATTAGGTCCAGGACCTTGAGGGTATTGTCCCTGGTCTCCCGTCCCAGTACAAAGCCGGCCTGGTCACTGTGTATAAGCCTGGGGAGGAGAGGGTTAAGCCGAAAGGAAAGAATTTTGGCCAGGATTTTAAGATCAACGTTGATAAGTGATATTGGGCGATAATTGCCACATATCTCGGGGTCTTTGCCCAGCTTCGGGAGGACCGTGATGTGAGCGGTGTTGGTTTGGGGGTCCAGGGGGGTCCCGGTGGCTAGGGTGTTAAATAGGGACACCATGTGGGGGCCTAGGATACGTAAAAATTTGTTGTAGTAGAGTGGGGTGAAGCCATCCGAGCCAGGGCTTTTGCCCTTTGGAAGGAACTTAATCGCCCTCTCCACCTCCTCCAAGTCAATAGGTGAGTTGAGGCCAGCCCTGTCTTCTACAGAGAGTCTAAGCTTAAGGTGCTTATCTAAATAGGCTGCCATGTGAGTAAGTGCATTTTCATCGGGGTCTTTACCCCCATTGAGGTTGTAAAGTTTGGAGTAGTAGGTAGAGAAGCAGCGGGCAATGTCTCTCGTGTGGTGATGTAGGGTGCCCGAAGCGTCCCTAACCTTGGGAATGAAAGTGGCTGATCTCTTGGCCCTGAGGGCCCTGGCGAGGAGTTTCCCGGGCTTGTCCCCCAGTTCATAAAAGCGTTTCCTGGTAAGGAGAAAATTTCGCTTGACCCTGGAGTCCAGGAGGGAGGAAAGGCGGGTGCGTAGGGCTTGGAGCTGTTCAAAAATTTCGTGGGACAGAGTTAATTTGTGTCTGAGTTCCAGGTCCGCTATCTGGCGCGTTAGGGAGATGAGGGACAGATGGTCTAAACGTTTAAGTTTGGCACCAAGCTCAATTAGGTGGCCTCTCATTACCGCCTTGTGGGCCTCCCAGACCGTCGGGGTGCCGCAGGAGGAGTTGTTGTCGAAGTAATTCTTGAGGTGCTCCTCAAGCTCCGGGAGAAAAGTGGGGTCGTTAACCAAGTTGGCGTTGAGGCGCCAGCACCACACTTTGGGGGGATGTGAGGGGAGCCGCAGAGTCCCGTGAACAGGGGCATGGTCGCTGATCTCCTGAGTGCCGATAGTAGCGGAGTGGAGGTAGGAGAGGTGATGGTGGGCTAAAAATAAAGCGTCAATACGTGTATAGCGGTTATGAGGGGGGATTAGAAGGTGTAGTCTAGAGTTGTGGGATGACAGGCCCTCCAGATGTCTACTAATTGGTTGAGGAGGAGCATTCGTTTTACTTTCTTAATTTTCGCATAGGGAAGATGGTATGTGCCCATCGAACAGTCAAGTCTGGGATCTAGAACCATGTTAAGATCCCCTCCGAAAACCGTCACTCCCTCTTGATAGTCTGCGAATTTGGAAAGGAAACGAACCAGAAATGGGATTTGGTCCTTGTTGGGAGCATAAACAGTGGCGAGCGTAATCTTATGCATGCCCAGGTACCCTTTAACAATTAGACCCCTGCCGTCTGTGTTCCTCCAAACATCGAGGAGTTGGAAGGGGAGGCTTTTGTGTAGGAGAATGGCAACCCCCTTGGTCTTAGTGGTAGGGGAACTGGAGAAATATGGCGAGTGGAAGTGGTTGTTTGTCAGTTTTAATTCCTTCGTGGCCACAAAGTGGGTCTCCTGAAGGAAGGCTATGTGGGTTTTGAAAGAGTGGAGGAGGTAGAGTAGTTTAGACCTTTGCTGGGGTTTATTCAGGCCTCTGATGTTCAGAGATGTACATTTAAAGTGAGTGGCAGCCATGAGGTATGCAAATCCAAAAAACAGCAATAGGTGATAACGGCGCACCATGCCATCCAGTAAGATACAATACAGCAAGAAATATACATAATGTCACGTGCAATAAAACAAAAACAAAGTCGAACTGGGCAACGATAAGCCCGATGTAGCAACATCGAATTGTGAGCCGAGTGACCATGCTAGTGGTCAGTGACCTAGTGTCCAGACCCAAAGGGCAAGGTAGGTAGGCTCTGGTGGGGGTTATGGAGTAGCGTGGATGATGGTGTGTGGAATCTAAAGTAAAGGTCATACTGTGGTGGATGTATGGTGGTGGGGCAGGATGCAGAAGCACCCTCTCCATTTCTGAGTAACAGTGTAGGTGCAAGTGGTAGCGTGTGTGGGGGGGAAGAGAACAGGTGGGAGGCTGGGAGGCAGTTGGGGGAGAGGAGACATGTCCCACAACGCTGCAGGAGTACGGCGGCAAGAACGGAAAACCGTCCCCCATAGGTGATCAGTGGGGGGTACGAGAGGGAGCGAGACCAGGCCAGGTAGCATTGCAGAGGCGTTCGGCGTCGGGGTGTATACTGGCCTGGAATCGGTGGGGGGGGTAGTTTATGAGGGTAGGTAGCATTGCTCTGAAGGAGCCCAGAAACTAAAACAGGTGACAGTGGGTGAATGCATGTAAAGGAGTCAGGCTCCCGTAGTGGGCTAGAGCATGGCATCGCAGCAGTGTGAGCAGAGAGAGGCACGAGACGCCTGGAATGTAATGTGCGTGCCGGTGTTTATGCGGGAGAGCGAGGGGAGTAGTGAGAGTCCCCGTGTGTGCTGTATGAGCTGAAGGTGTTGGTGTTAGAGGGTACAGGGACGGGGAGATGTATAAGGTAACACAAACATAGCATAAACCGTGTACCGTGCATCATCTGCAGAGGGGCCCAGGACGAGGTCAGTACAGCAGAGCGCCCATAAGAGCGTCCTTGGCCGGGGGGGGGGTGTCCCCATCCGAGGAACCGGCCGGGGCCAGTGGGAGTCCATCAGGCCGGCGTCGCGGTGCAGGAGCCGGTGGAACGGTGTGTCGAGGAGGGCATCGGGTCCCCGCGACCAGCAGAGTTCGAGGGTGCGGACGAACCTCTTAGCAGCAGCTGGAAAAAACTTCCCTAGGAAAGTCCCACAGAGGAAGACGAGATGTCGTTAGATGTGGATGGGAGGGCTTGGAAGGATAGAGCCTCCAACGCAGGACTTCCAAGTGCAGGTGTCAGCCGACGGACCAGAGTCGGAAGGCCGGTGTGAACCAAAAAAAAGGGTGGAAAGAAAAAGAAAAAACGGGGCAGAGAGCGAGTGTTCATTGAGAATTGTACGTTCAGGGTGCCGGAAGCTTCTGACGTTTGGTTCTACGAAGCTTGGGCATCCAGTCCTGAGAAGGGTCCCGTAGACGCATGGGAGCAGAAAGGGCCGACTCCCAATCCGGGATGGGGATAGGAGGTAGTCCCAAGCTCTCTAGGAAAGACGGGGCATCCGAGGCTTGGCGGAGGATAAACGTATCAGCGTCTTTCCGAGCGATCAACGCAAACGGAAATCCCCATTGGTAGGGAATCGATGCTGCTCGTAAGGCCGTAGTGATTGGTTTCAGGATGCGTCTCGCCTGTAGGGTCGAGGGGGAGAGGTCTGGGAAGATGGAGATGGTATGTCCGTTCCAGGTGAGGTCCCCCCTGTCACGGTCAGGACTACTTGCCAAGCCGTGACTGTGTGGAGGGCGTGGGCATGAAGGGGTTAATAGCACCAGGCCTCTGGATTTACTAACTTGACCCCTTAACAAGGCATAAGCTATACCAAATTAACCCCCAAATCCTGCCTGTATCCCCCCAGGTAGTCTGCCACCACTCACGATTTTGATACCGGATTCGTGAGAAATCCGAATTAGAACCTCTATCTCTATATATATATATCAACCCACATATATATATATATATATATATATATATATATATATATCCAGTAAAACGTAATAACAACAATATGGTAACGTGTTATCCTCTCTTAGGGTTCGTGGATATCAATACTAGAGCCCAAAGACAGACTTAGATTATGAATATTTTAATAACAAAAAGACAAAGATTACACAGTGCCAGAATTACAAAAAACAAGACATACAAAAGAAAAATAAAACGGCAAACAGTTCTTAAAAACAAAGGGACTTAAACACAGGACCCTCACTCACGAGTTTCTCCAATAAGCAGGCCTGTGGGAACTCCTTAAGTCCAGATGGTTTCTTGTGATGTTGTTCCGATCAGAGTATATCATGGAGTTCTCCTTTGAGGTCGCTGCATTGTCCCTAAATCAGACTCTGTTTCAAGAAAACACCCCTCTGACCACATGTCCAATTATATGACACCTTTTCCAAGAATTGGTTCCCATCTTTGATGTGCCAATAAGTTATGGTGGGGTAAAGGTGATGGAAACCCCTCCACTTAAGATAGGAATGGAATTCCTATAACTCAGGGTCCTTATCTGTGAGGCCATGAATCACCACAGGGGTCCTTTGGGAAGATGACACCTCTAGCCAGAACAGATACAGAGGGCATGCACAAAGAAACACATTTAAATCAACCTCAGATTAACTCATTGAATGCTTAAACAAAGAAGCTAACCACCTCTGCTGGGTTACCCTTCCATGCATCCACTACGTTATATGAGTTAATCATGACACCCCCTCACCCGGCAGGCTCTGAGTATGCTTTCCTTTAGGGAGTAGCAGTGAAGTCGGCAAACGACGTCCTTTGGAGGGCTTCCAGCATCGCCACGCGGCTTGAGAGCCCTGTGACCTCTATCAAATTCAATTGGCGTGTCCGCAGGGCGCTGTAGGATGTCATTGAAGATGGCCTGTAGGGTCGAGGCGAGGTCGGTGTGTGTGACTTCCTCTGGGACACCCCGTACCATGAGATTGTTATGTCTGCCTCGGTTGTCCAGGTCTTCCAGTTTGCGAGCCAGGATTCGCAGCGTGTGTGAGTGTTCTGATACTTGAGGAGAGAGTGTCCACGGTTTCAGCGACTTTTGCCGCGTCCGTCTCGACCGTCGCCACGCGGTCACCAAGTTGTTGGACATCCACCTTGAGCTCAGATAGAGCATCACGGATACCTTGAGTAGCTTTTTCTATAAGTGGCACCATTTTGTCTTTTGTAGGTAGTAGCCGGAGAGTGTCTTGAAGGGAGGAGTATTCCCTGGAGTCAGCACCAGAGTCCTCTGGGCCGTCGCTGCACGAGCCGGCGGGAGAAGGCGCCATCTTGTGAAAGGAATCTCTGGAATCCTGGTCGTGATTTCCTTGGAAATAGGAGCGGACCGAGGTGAGTGAAGACTTCTCCTTGCTCCCCGAAGGCCTCGGGGTGCCGGGGGCTCTGTTGGTCTTGCCCATAGTGACAGAGAACACGCTTTTTCGTAAAAAAAACACGGAGAGGGTCTGTGGAGCAAAGTGCCTAAGCAGCCATCTTCGTCTGCAGCTAGCCACGCCCCCCCATGTGGGATTTTTTTTTACCCTATGTAGAATGTTGAAAAATGCCAGTTTCTAACTATTGGACTGATATTGTAAGATATAAAATATAGGTACTATGTTTTTTTTTTACCCTATGTAGCATGTTGAAAAATACCAGTTTCTAACTACTGGGCTGATATTTGGGAATTTTGCAGTGTAAATATATTGGTCCAATGGAGGAATTAGTTTTAACCCCATAAAGGCTATAGAAAAATGTGAGTTTCTAAACAATGGACTAATATTTGGAGCGCTATATCTTTTCCATATTCTAAGACATTAGCGGGGGGGTATACGTGACACTACTGTCACATACTAGGCTGATATTTGGGGTGCTGTATCTCTTCATTTCCACAGTAAAATTATACCATATTGTAAAATATAACAAAACGTGTCCAATGGCTTGACCACTTTTTTGAAACTGTCTGATTTTGAAACATTATAATTAGACTTACCTAACAGCATAAGACTGTGCATGGCAGCATCTTTTACATCCTTGTCTGTCTGGCACAGAAAGACTAGTTGGTCTATGCTCTCTTTGGCCTGTAGGGTAGAACAGAACATTATATTAAATTTCCATTCAGTTGAACTCATCTTAAGCACACCTTTTCTTGAAAAATCATTAATGATACACAAACTCGTGAATCCTTCCACACACATTCAGGGAAGTCTATTCACCTAACTGCGGGTGCTTGTGAGTTAGTAAAATAGTCTGAAGCAGCAAACACCTACATTTGCACACTAGTCAGCAGTAGTAGTTTTGATGCAAGTTTAAAGCAACAGTTTACTATCACTTGCAGCCTTACCAAAGAATAATGTATATTAAAGTACCCTTTTACTTTACTTTGATATACATTCTTAATAAAGGGAATAGGCAGCAGCTGCCATCCTCCTCTGTGGAATGGCATTTCTCAACTAATTGGCTGCATGAAGCTAGTTTTCACACATTCACACACAGGATTAAACGGACCATAGCCCACAGTGTCCATCAAGCCAAGGTTGGAGCTAACTGGAGGAGCAAATCCAAACAAGGAACACTTAAAGGGACCATGCAGCCACCATATGCATTAACCCCTTAAGGACCAGGCTGTTTTTTTTTATTTTTGTACCCTTTGTGACAAAGGCTATTTTATCATCTTTTGCGGTGCTTGTGTTTAGCTGTAATTTTCTCCTCGCCAATTTAGTGAACCCACACAAGTTATATATTTTTTTCAGGACAATAAGGGCTTTCTTCAGATATAATTTCTTATAATTTTTTTTTTTTAAAAAACCCACTTTTTCTCACTTTTATTTGAAAAATCTTTTACTCATTCAAAAAAACCCAGCTAAATAGATTCTACTATTTGTTCTGAGTTTAGAAATCAACCTTAGTGTCAGAAGACATATGTGTATATATGTGTATAGACATATGTGTAATTTGAATTATTAGCTTTTTTCATATTATCATATTATGATTTAAATATTATATTTTGAATTTACTTGTTTATGAATTTATAATGATAATGTATTTACACATTTTAACACCATAAAAGAGGGACTTAATGTGGATTCTGGTTTCCTTACACACTACCAGAACTTCATATGAACTTCATCTAGTCATCCAATGTCTAATTGCTGTTATCTTTGATGTTTTACTGTGGTTATTGGTTCCCTAAGTTTATTTGTTCTGTCCCTGGGTTATCTCTCTACCTCTCTGCATTTCTCACCTCCAGACCTATTATTTACGACACCCCACTCAACCCCCCCCCCCTCTTATACCATCACTTGTTTTAAGTTGTAACCTCTATCATGTTGATTAGTATTGCTTCAGACCTGATGAAGGGAGGATAACTCTCGAAAGCTTGTCTTTTTAATATTATGTTAGTCCAATAAAAAAGGTATCACCGCATACTCTGCAATACTCTATTTTTTGACATTGTGTATATATATATATATATATATATATATACCGTATTGGCTCGAATATAGGCCGCACTTTTTTACCCCACTTTAAGTCTTTAAAGTGGGGGTGCGGCCTATATTTGGGGTCTAGCGCCCGACGCACCGGGCGCTAGACCCCGAATATAGGCCGCACCCTCCATAAAGCCCACCCTTCATGTACCATCTTTGCATTTAATCATTCACACAAATCATTAACACATTCATTAATGCAGTCACACAAATCATTCACACAATTCATCCACACATGAATTCATTAATTGTCATACGCATTCACACAATTCATCCACACATTTATTCATTCATTCATTCTCATACGCATTCACACTACCCCCTCTCATCATCTTATCTGCCCCTTCTCACTATGTTCCCCCTTTTCACTATGTAACCCCCTTCCCCACTTCTCAATATGTACCGCCTCTATCTATCCCCTCTCCCCCTTTCTCACTACCTAACCCCCCTCTGCCCCTTCTCACTGCAGCCCCTTCCCTCACCCTACTTACCTTGTTGCCAGAGCAAGCAGCAACTGCGACCGCGCCTGTGGCAGGGCAGGATTGACTTAGGGGCTGATGGAGCTGCAGCTCCAGGCTCCTACCTTAAAATAGGCCCAGTCAGGACCGGACTGACTGGGCCTATATGGCCGCATTAACGCAGAGCCCCTTAAGCCCGCCGCAACTGCAACCGGGTCCGCCACTCTAAGGCAGAGCCGGCCTTAGGTGTTCTGGCGCCCTGTGCGGACTACTCCTCTGGTGCCCCCCCATCCCAAAAAAAGAAAGGAATAAAAACTTGTAACAAAACTCCCCTTTCTCACTATCTATCCCCCTGTATCACTATCTACCACCTCTGCCTCTTCTCACTGTTATCATTATATACTGAGGCAGACATTGACGGTGGTACAGCATAATACTTATCACTATATACTGAGGCAGAAATTGACGGTGGTACAGCATAACACCTACCACTATATACTGAGGCAGACAATGACGGTGGTACAGCATAACACCTATCACTATATACTGAGGCACACATTGACAGTGGTACAGCGTAATCCCTATCACTATACATTGAGCCAGACATTAACAATAGTGCAGCATAACCCCAATCACTATATACTACGCCAAACATTGATGTGGTGTAGGCCTACCACTTCATTGTCTGGTTTAGTAGTAGGGATGCACCGAAACGAATTCTGGACTGAAACCGAAAATGCAGCATTTACCTGTCCGAAACCGAATATGACCTCCCCACACCATAAAAAAAACACTTTTATTTAAAGTAAGTAACACACCAAAATAGGACAAAACAATTAAAAAACAATATTATATGTATATATATATATATATATATATATGATTGTTAACAGCAATCACATTCCTATCATGCCCAGGCATACCCAGATTCCAGGATGTACTCGCAGACTTGGCATGATAGGAGTATGATTGCCCTATCTACCCCTTCTCACTCCCTTCTGCCCCATCTACCCCTTCTCCCTATCTACCCCCTTTCCCCCATCTCACGCCCTTCTCCCTATCTACCCCCTCCTAACTATCTACCCTCTCCCTCTTTGAAGTTCACTTACCTTTCAGGAGTCCTGCAGTTAGGGTGCAAGGCCTCTGCCTCCCAGCTCTACCACTGTATGGAACAGTATAGAGTGATGGGAGTTATGATGTACTTTTAGAGCATAATTAGATCATGAAAAAGACATTGGAAATGGTACAGCATAACACCCATCACTCTCACACACTTACCAATCCACACGTATATACCAATCCACACGTATATACCAATCCACACGTATATACCAATCCACACGTATATACCAATCCACACATATATACCAATCCACACATATATACTAATCCACACATATATACACTAATCCACACATATATACCAATCCACACATATATACCAATCCACACATATATACTAATCCACTCTCACTGAATATTTTCCTACCTTTCCTCTTTTGTCCTTACAGCTCCTTTTCCTCCTCTTCTTCAGTTCTTCTGTCTTCTCTGTCTTCTTCCGGTTCAGAGGGCACGGACAGCGGTGGGCGCGGCTTCAGTGTTGTGCGCCGGGATCTGATAACAAACCCCGGCGCACAGCAGCTGTTGCCGCGCGGATCACAAGGGAGCGGTATCGGAGGTCTTTAGCAGACCTCCGGCTCCCTTGAGTGATTTTAAGCCGGGTTGAACCCGGCTTAAAATCACTCAAGGGAACCGGAGGTCTGTTAAAGACCTCCGATACCGCTCCCTTGCGAGCCTGCTCCTCCAGCGGCGGACATTACTGTCCGTCTCTGGAGGGGTGCCGGGTGCCGCAAGTTGGCACCCCCTGATGAGCGGCACCCGGTGCGGACCGCCCCCCGCCCCCTAGAGTGTGACGCCCTGTGCGGTCGCACACCCCAAAGGCCGGTCCTGCTCTAAGGGGCCGGGAAGCCCCCACCAGGGCCGGCCTTAGGGGTTTGCCCGGTGTGCCCGATGGCCAGTCCGGGCCTGGCCTCCGCTGCCGGCACGTCGTGCAGATGTCCCGGCAGCGGAGGTTGTTTACCCGCATCGCCGCAGCCGGTGACCGTCCGCACGATGCGTTTTACCTCTGCCCCCAAGACTTACCAGAGCATACTCCCGGGTGTCTTGCGGGGCCGGCGGGGGACATCTACGCAATACGTTTTATACGCGTATTGCGTAGATGTCCCCCGCCAGCCCCGCAAGACACCCGGGAGTCTGCTCTGGTAAGTCGGGGGGGCAGAGTGGCAGCATATCTCGGGGTGGGGGGGAGGACAGTGGCAGCATATCTCGGGGGGGGGGACAGTGGCAGCATATCTCGGGGTGGGAGCAGGAGGACAGTGGCAGCATATCTCGGGGGGCAGGAGGAGGACAGTGGCAGCATATCTCGGGGGGGAGGAGGACAGTGGCAGCATATCTCGGGGGGGGCAGTCGCAGCATATCTCGGGGGGGAGACAGAGTGGCAGCATGTTTTTTTGGTGCTTTCTTAAAGAAAAAAACTTTTTCTTTAAAAAAGCACCAAACTTTTAGGGTGCGGCCTATATACGGGGGCAGCCTATATCCGAGCCAATACGGTATATATATACACGCACATCTTTATTGATATAAATTATTACAATATATTTATTTTCATTTCTATATTATATATATATATATACTTAGATTTGACATTTATTCTATTTATATATTTATTCATACCTTTCCTGGTACTTACTATAAGTTTCATGATTCTGTATTCACGTATATATGCTTTGGCTATATCTGTGTATTTGTCTGGATATACTTGCGTTATTTCCGTCCGGAGTGTGCTGCAGATATCTGCTCACGTTTTTTTTGTTCTTCAGTTACAAATAATGGTCACTGAGGCTGAACTTAAATGAATTTACGGCAGAACTCATATGTACAAGGTGTTGGTGAGTCTGTGTGGCTGAAGAGGGTGAGCTGTCTGCATGACAGTGTAATGATCACATGTTCCAATACTACTGGCCATAAAGCGTGTGTGTGTATATATATATATATATATATATATATATATATATATATATATACACACACATACACACACATACACACACACACACACATATATGCGCATGCATATAGTCATGTAAAAAAGAAAGTACACTCTCTTAGAATTTTATACTATATACCGTATTAACAATCATCTGTTCCTCAGCAGGTCTAAAACTTAGGAAAATACAACACATCCCATATTACACAGTGTCATGATATATTCAACCAAAATAAAGCAAAAATGGAGAAGCCATGTGTGAAAAACTAAGTATACCTTATGATTCAATAGCTTGTAGAACCAGGAATTTGTAGGAATTTTGGCCTACACTTCTTTACAAAGTTGATTAAGTTAATGCACTCTTCTCCTAAGGTCCAGTTGCAGGACCTTTGATTGGGCCATTGCAACACCTTGATTCTTTTCTTTTTCAGCCACTCTGTTGGATATTTGCTGGTGTTCCTTGCACAACCCAGTTTTGGCCAAGCTTTAGTTATCATACAGATGGCCTCACATTTGACTCTAAAATATTTTGGTTTACAGAGGAGTTAATGGTCGACTCAATGACTGTAAGGTTCCCAGGTCCTGTGGCTACAAAACAAACCCAAATCTAGACAGTTGGTATGAGGTGTATGTGCTGATATGATATGTTTGATTTTCGTCAACCGTGGCTGTCATGGAAGCCTCCGTGCCATGGACTCCTGGAGGATCCTGACGTCAAGCCTCCTTCCATCAGACTATGGGCCCTGGTCTTGAAAGGGGTTCTGTTTTTGGGGAGGAGGGTACAGAGGGTCCATTGGGACTACTTTTTACCCCAGAGTGCCACGTTTCCCCAAGTACCAAAGATTCTAAAGACCGTGGAGCTTGGACGCAGATTTGGGGCACTTGCATTTTGGGAGGGGGTTTATGTGTGGTGTTACTCTCCATCAGGTGAGGATATCCAGGAAAAAGACCTCCTTGGTCTGGGATCAGGTAGGAGTCTCGGTCAGGTTCGAATTCAGAGCATGGCCCGTAGGCAAGCTGACGATGTATCTAGTTCAGGGCTGGGCTTTCCCTTAGGCGCCATCTATAGGTGTTCGGAGCACGAGCAGGATATAAACTTGGGGTGACAAGCTCAGTACAGGCAGGAAACTGGAAGGGCATCGGCAGGAAACTGGAAGCGCATCAGCAAGATGGTAGGAGCACGGCTGAAACCCATCTGAAACCCATCTGGCAGGGCACGCTGTAGGAGCACAGCTAGAAGCCCTCTGGAAGGGCACATGGCAGGAGCACGGCTGGAAGCCCTCTGGCAGGGTACACGGCAGGAGCATGGCTGGAAGCAGACTAGCAGGGGGCAGCAGTGGATGCTGAGCAATGCACGTTACAAAGAATGATCAGAAGAATAGTCGCAGTCCAAGCCAAAGGTCAAAAAACAGGATATCACAATCAGCGGGGTACCAAGGGACAAAAACTAGAAGAAGGTCAGAGTCGAAAGCCAACAGTCAAACACAGAAGACGGATTAGATGCAGCAAATCAATAACTCAGTGTACAAGGCCAGGAACACAATGCTCTAGCACGGTGGTTAGGATAATGCCTGGTTTATAGTGGGCCTTAATTGCTCGAAAGTGGGGCACGTGTGTCAAGAGCACGCAGGAATAACATGGCCAAGGAGAGGCAAGAGGAAACATCAACCCACAATTCACCTGGTGGAGTAGTGGATAGCTGATTCATCTGGAATCCATCGGGTTTCTGGTTCAAATCCCCGTGAATCCTGATACTTCCATTTGCACTAGCATTTGGACTAAGATCTAATATCCAGCAGGTTTCAGCCAGGGAAACCGCCTGTGTTTACCATAGCGAGCCACAACTAGGCTGAGTGCAAATACTGGGCTGTGTGAAAAGGAGGCATTATGAGAAGTATGTGTGGTCTACTATACGTTAATTACCTCTCCTTGTACTGTTTAAATACTGGTGTGTTTTTAATAAAATTGAGTCCTGTTTTCACCTCAACGCTGGTGGCCTGATGCTTGGGGTGGGCTTCTGTAATAACTCTTTTTCAGGACAGTACATGAGCCGAGTATGCTAAGCTACTCCTAGCAACAGCGACAACGCAGCTCCAGTGCAGTGGCATCCTCCTTCTCTCTACAACGCTGGTTCTGCCTGGCGCTGAAGGGGTTAACCGCTGGTGCCCCAGCAGGAGGAAGCATAGTTTGACAGCACACTCCTGAAGGAAATAACGTAAGTATATCCAGACAAATACACAGATATAGCCATCCAGAGTGCAGGGTGTCCCATCACAGTGGCACTGTGCATTATGGCCAAACTCCACGTTGGTCTTGTCTGTCCAAAGGATATTGTTTCAGAATGTTGTGGTTTGTTCAGATGTACCATTTGAAACCTAACCTGTACTGCCACATTCTTTTTAGAGAGAAGAGGCTTTCTCCTGCCACCCTCCCACACACCACTCTGGCTCCTCCCCCTCCCATACACCACTCTGCCTCTCTACCCGGCTCCCTGGTGTCTTGTGAACCTCCGTTGCTGACAGGAGGCAAAGTGGAGTATGGGAGGGGGGGGAGCCAGAGTGGAGTATGGGAGGGGGGAGGAGGCAAAGTGGTATATGGGAGGGGGAGGAGGCAAAGTGATGTATGGGAGGGGGAGGAGGCAGAGTGGTGTATGGGAGGGGGGAGGAGCCAGAGTGGTGTATGGGAGGGGGAGGAGCCAGAGTGGAGTATGGGAGGGGGGAGGAGGCAAAGTGGTATATGGGAGGGGGAGGAGCCAGAGTGGTGTATGGGTGAGTTATAGTGGTGTATGGGGGGTATTATGAATTTCAGGGCATATAGGCGGTATAAGGCATATCGATATTAGGCATATCAGGGGGGCATAAAACATATCTGGGGGTAAAAGATATATCAGGGGACTCAGTGGCATATAGGGGGTATAAGGCATATCGATATTAGGCATATCAGGGGGGCATAAAACATATCTGGGGGCTCAGTTGCATATCACTGGCATATAAGAGGTATAAGGCATATATGGGGGCAGAGTGGCAAGCTGGGGGTCAGATGTGCATAACCGGGGGCAGTTTGGTAAATAAAAAAAAAAAAGGCTTTTTTCTCATAGTTTTTATTAAATATGAAAAATAGTTAACATATGAATTAATATTTACTAATAACTTTGTATTAAAACTTAGTTTGAGAAACACCGTGTTTGGGTTCTTGTAGCTTTTATTATTATGTCAGTAAAATAAGAAGGTGAATAGAGAGAGGACATTGCAATAAAGAGATGAAAGTGTAAATTGTACGTTTTTTTATTACATTATTTTAAATTGAAAAAAATTGCATTTTTTTTATCCGATTAATCGAAAAAATAATCGGCCAACTAATCGATTATTAAAATAATCGTTAGTTGCAGCCCTAATCGACACTAAAGGATTACTGGATCGAAGCCTGCTACTCAGCCCCTTATAAAACTAAATCTCGGGGAGTGGCAATCCTAATTAGTAAATCCTTACCTTATGACATCCATAATACAATTATTGATCCTAATGGCAGATACATACTCTTGGATCTCACCATACATCGCCAGAGGTTTAATATTATTAATTTATATCCTCCTAACTACCCGAATCATTCATTTTATGTACGCCTTTATGAAATGCTTATCATTTAAAAATGCTTTCTTTCTCCTCCAACTTCCTCATAGGCGGTGACTTCAACACAGTTCTAGATGACAATTTGGACAGGACGGGACAGACTATACACTCGATGACCCCCTTGGAAGGTATTCACCTATTCACCAACTCATTACACCTAGTGGACCCATGGCGTGTCACACATCCTACACATAAAGAATACACTCATGCTTCTAGAGTACACCACTCTTTCTCTAGGATCGACATTTTTCTTACATCATCTTCGCTTTTACCGTTTATATCTGACGCTCACATAGACACAATAGTAGTCTCGGATCACGCACCCATTCGTCTTACGGTCCAACTACCCAACACACAAAGGTCACATAGACATTGGACGATTTTACCACCATGTTACAAACATCTTGGGCAAATTATCAAGATGACAATTTGGAACACATTGATAATCACATGCTCTTCTGGGAAGCCTCTAAAGCAGTAATAAGGGGTAACATCATATCTTATGAGGCAAATCAACGTAAACGCTGGTACCAGAGGTATGATTCCTTACTTGCAGAAGTGCAACGCACTTTTCTTGACTACTCCGTCTATAAAGATGACTCTCACAAAATCAAATACACGGAATGTAAACAACTCTTAGACGCTTTGTTATTAGAAAAAGCCCAAACTCAAATAGACTACACAAAAAACAAATTTTTCCGATGGGGCAACAGAGCTGGTAAATTACTGGCCAATATGGCGAAATCCCGCAAACCAAAACATATTATTCATAAAATCGTTACGGACGCGGGAAATAGCGTTTTTCAACCTAAAGATATTAATCATGCATTCTCCACTTTTTTTACACACCTATATACTCCAGCACAAGATAACACAGAGTCAGGCATACAATTATTACACAAGGCAAAACTGACAAAACTTACCAATGAACAAAGGGACAACTTAAATGCTATCATAACAGAAGAAGAGGTTAAACACACTATTCACTCCCTGTCCAACGGTCGTGCTCCTGGCCCAGGCGGCTTCTCCGCTGAATACTATAAGATACTTTCACAACACCTAGTGCCAGCCCTCACTGTCTTATACAATGATATTTTTCAAAATAATTGCCCTATACAGTCTTTGACACTTTCCACCACTATACTGATACCTAAACCACACAAAGACCCTACAAAAGTTCAATCATATCGACCCATCTCGCTTCTCAACCAAGACTTGAAAGTTCTCACTAAATGAATTGCCTCCAGACTGCAATCCTTCCTACCAAAATTATTAATCCATCACCAATTGGGTTTCATAAAAGGTCATAATTCAGTCAGAGGTATCCGTACAGTCCTAGGAGCCGTAATAACATCCAACTCTGACCCAAATCACCATCCTCGAGCCTTATTAAGTCGAGACGCAGAAAAGGCTTTCGATACTGTAGCTTGGCCTTACCTCTACAGGATCTTAAAAAAACGTTTCTTTGGACAAAATTTTTTAAACTTTATACACAATTTATATACGTGTCCAGAAAAAGTTATCATCACAAACCGGATGGCGTCTGAGTCTATCCGCTTGGGCCAGGGGGTTAGACAGGGATTTCCTCTTTCTCCTCTCCTCTTTGATTTGGCTTTGGACCCCCTACTCCGTATTCTTATAAAAAATTATAACGAATATCTACCAAAATCCATAAAAAAAAAATCCAAATTTCAGTTGAGGGAGGGCCAACTCGTATGTATACCCATCCCCCGCACACAAAATAGGATTGTGAATACCACCTCCTGCGTGATAGATAAAATGAAAAAATCAGTTGATCTAACCGGATCTAACGAATATCTACCAAAATCCATATTTTTTTTTCCAAATTTCAGTTGAGGGGGGGCCAGCCCATATGTATACCCACCCACAGCACACAAAATAGGATTGTGAATACCGCCTCCTGCGTGATAGATCTAACGAAAAAAAACGTTGATCTAACCGGATCTAACGAATATCTACCAAAATCCAATTTTTTTTTTCCAAATTTCAGTTGAGGGGGGGGCCAGCCCATATGTATACCCACCCACAGCACACAAAATAGGATTGTGAATACCGCCTCCTGCGTGATAGATCTAACGAAAAAAACAGTTGATCTAACCGGATCTAACGAATATCTACCAAAATCCATAAAAAAAATCCAAATTTCAGTTGAGGGGGGGCCAGCCCATATGTATACCCACCCACGGCACACAAAATAGGATTGTGAATACCGCCTTCTGCATGATAGATTTAACAAAAAAAACTGTTGATCTAACCGGATCTAACGAATATCTACCAAAATCCATTAAAAAAAATCCAAATTTCAGTTGAGGGGGGGCCAGCCCATATGTATACCCACCCACAGTACACAAAATAGGATTGTGAATACCGCCTTCTGCATGATAGATCTAACGAAAAAAACAGTTGATCTAACCGGATCTAACGGATATCTACCAAAATCCATAAAAAAAATTCCAAATTTCAGTTGAGGGGGGGCCAACTCGTATGCATACCCACCCACAGCACACAAAATAGGATTGTGAATACCGCCTTCTGCATGATAGATCTAACGAAAAAAACAGTTGATCTAACCGGATCTAATGAATATCTACCAAAATCCATTAAAAAAAATCCAAATTTCAGTTGAGGGGGGGCCAGCCCATATGTATACCCACCCACAGCACACAAAATAGGATTGTGAATACCGCCTTCTGCATGATAGATCTAACGAAAAAAACAGTTGATCTAACCGGATCTAACGAATATCTACCAAAATCCATAAAAAAAAATCCAAATTTCAGTTGAGGGGGGGCCAACTTGTATGCATACCCATCCCCCGCACACAAAATAGGATTGTGAATACCACCTCCTGCGTGATAGATCTAACGAAAAAAACTGTTGATCTAACCGGATCTAACGAATATCTACCAAAATCCATAAAAAAAAAAATCCAAATTTCAGTTGAGGGGGGCCAGCCCCCCCTCATTAAATATGTAATATCTCAGTAATTAGACTAGATCTAACAAAAATTTTGTCTGATCAAACCTGATCTAACGCAGAGCTATCATAATCAGTAACATTTTGTTGAAATTTTTGTTGAGTGGGGGCTGGCTACGGGTTAGCCCCCCCTTAAAAAGATTGTTAATATTGCCTATTTTAGAGTAGATCTAACGAAAAAAACAGTTGATCAAACCTGATCTAACAAAGATCTAACAAATGCAATGATCTTTTGTAAAAATTCTTAATATGGGGGGGCTAACCCAGGGGATGTCCTTGTATGACAGGTTATTCTGTCACACACTGTATTCAAGAAGTGCTGCTGAACACATATTGGGGTGTTGTTTGACAGTGACATATACCAGGAGCTGTAAATCCATTCCTGAGATTCAGTTTTTGTGATAAAAAACACAAAACAAGAGGGTGGTAGTAGAATTAGTGCATAGAATGGTTAAAATACCAGCATTTGAAATACCTTGGGGTGTCTAGTTTAAAAAAATATATGGTTTGATGGGGTAAATTGCATTGGCCGGCTTTAAAGATACCTACCCGGAATAGCACATGGGGCAGAATGACCAGATCTGGAAAAAATGGTTTTCAAATACGCTACTTGTAATTATTGCCCAAAAACATCAAAACATTGGGTATTTCTAAACTCAGGACAAATGGTAGAATATATTTACCGGTTTTTACATTAGCTTTTTTGATGAGTAAAAGATTTTTCAAATAGAAGTGAGAAAAGTGGGTTTTTTCCCAAATTTTTTATCATATTTTTTTTTTCTTCTGATATTAGATATGATCAAAAAATGGTAACTGAAGAAGCCATTCTTGTCCTGAAAAAACAATATACATAGCTTGTGTGGGTAAACTAAATGGGTGCAGAGAAAATTATCGCCTTTTAACATAAACTCTCATAGATGTTGTATCCTAGCAGCTTATAAAAAACTGCAAATGATCATAGATATTTATGCTCTAACAATTCACTTTGCATAGTTGCCACATTTGAGAAAAACAATTACAGGGACACTTTGCATCACAGCTATGAAATACTTGAAAATGTACCACACCAATTCACCTAAAGTTCCAGCGATTATTCCCCTTTCCTGCGTATAGTGTACCCATGTAATCTATATATTGTTTTTTCAAGGAGAGAGAAGGCTTTCTTATGATACCATAGTTAGATAATTAGCTGAAAATTTAGGATGAGAAATTTAGTAAAAACTAGCGAAAATTAGAAAAAAAACAAATTTTTATATATTTTCCCCTCTGAATCCTCACAAAATTATGTAAAGTGATGGAAAATCCTCTTCAAGTTTATCTATTCAGGTATCCTCATTTCAGAAATACCTAATTTATATAGAATTTCCATACTTTTCCAGCACTTATAGGGAACATACTATAAGGTGTACATTATTCTTTACAAAGCTGTAGAATTTTTACATTAGGTATGATGGGATTGCAACTCTTTTAAATAAATAAACCAAAAATACCCACAAAAGTATATATTTCTGTAAAGCAGACAACCCAGACTATCATATCAGGGGTATTTGGGCATTCTTCATGCAGCTATTTGGCTACTAATCACTTTCAAAATGTTGCTTAGAATTTTTTGCACAGGGTATGTGTTACAGCAGAGAAACCCAGCCAAAATTGTTCAGCTGATTACGGAAATACCCCACATCCTTAGTTTTTCCCCCCCTCTTTTTAGAGGGCCATATCCATACCTGGGAACTTCTGGGCTCTGGCTACCCGAAGCCTTCCCTTGCCGACGCGGCCAGGACTGCCCACTGACGTCAGCGGGCGGTCCTCTGACGTCGGTGGGAGCAGTGGCGGAACTACTGGGGTCGCAGGGGTTGTGACTGCGACCGGGCCCCGGCGGCAGGGGGCCCAAGCCAAGGGGCCGCCCGAAATCTTTTTTCCGTTTTTTTTTTTTTAAATAAGGCAGGGGCGTCCAACATGCGGCCCGCGAGACCTCGAGGTGCGGCCCGCGTAAGATCGGCAGCCAGGGCAACCGATCTTATGCGAGCCGCACCTCAACCCCTGCTACTTACTTGTGGGAGGGTCTACTGGACTGCACAGAGGAAGCGGAGTTCACGTGACATCCTACTTCCTCTGTGCTTTAGCAGAGAAGGCAGAGGGAGGCCGCGCCCCCTGCTGAAGTCTGTGAGCGGCATCGAGGAGCTGCAGTGCAGGTAAGGGGGTGGGGAGGGTGTTTGAATGAGTGTGTGTGATTGAGGGAATGAATCTGTGAATGAATGATTATATGAATAAATGAGTGTGTGTGTGTGTGTGTGTGATAGCATGGATGTGTAAGTGCTGGAACCTAGGCATGATGGGACTGTGATTGCTGTTAGCAATGCCAGCAGTATGGGGTCTGCACATCACTTACAGCCACCCTGTACCAGCATGTACTGGCTGACTTGGCATGATAGGAGTGTGATTGCTAACAGCAATCACAGCGAGCACAGTCCTATCATGCCTAGGTACCAGCATTTACTGGTTGCCTGGGTATGATAGGAGTGTGATTGCTGTTAGCAATCACACTCCTATCATGCCAAGTCATATTGCTAATTTTGTCCAATTGTGTGTTACCTACTTTTATTAAACATGTGAGTTTTTATTATTATTTTTAAAGGTGGGGGTCATTTTCGGTTTTGGCTAAGTGAACCCTGAATGTTTTGGTCCAGAATTTTCATTTTAGTTCATCCCTAGAATAAATCTAGGGAATCCTGAATTTGTAGTCGCAAAACTTTCAAGGCCCAGAAATCAGTGAGAGGAAGAGTAAAGGTTTTGTGTCATTTTACTTTATTTTAATCTGCATATTTTATTAAAAGGCCATATTTTTTGTCACAGTGAAAAATGAATGCGGCCCGCGCACGTATACAATTCTGATGAAGTGGCCCACTGCAGAAAAAACTTGGACACCCCTGGATTATGCCCTTTGTACATGCGCCCCTTTTTCTTTGATTTTTTTACAGATATGATTCAATATGTAAATTGAATTTGTTGAAAAAAAATTGTTGGGTAAAAATCATGTTTTTTTGGGGGGGGTGAGGGGGTGGGGGGGCCCTTAACAGATTCTCGCACCCGGGCCCTGAGGCGTCTAGTTACGACCCTGGGTGGGAGTCCCCACTCACGTCAGTGCGAGGTCCCCTGGGGGCGTTCCTGCTGATGGCAGTGGCAAACACCCCCATTTAAAGGGAAAACGGGCGGGGAGCGGGGCGTGTGAAGACCAGCAATCTCCGGGGAAACCCGGAGAGTTCCCAGGTATGGCCATATCCATCCCTTACATATAGTAACCTATAGGGTAGTATTTTTTAAACTTATGGCTTAACGGGGCAGGGGGGAACTTTACATATGAAATCTTTTTATAATATATTTGGATGTTATTTAACCCCCTTACAGGATATTATTATTACCCATTATTATTATATGGATGATTCCAATTACTCTGCATGGGAGTGCACATGAACCTTTATAACAAGCACAGGAAGACGTCCGCTTCTACGTACCTGAAGAAGCATTGAGCAGAACGCGTCGTATGTGGTGACGTGGGAAGAGAAAGGCAGCGTTTATTTGACTGACAGAGGAACGCGGAACGCTGCGAGTCTGAAGATATTACCAGACCTTTTTATTTTATGTTATTAGTTTCATTAAAGATTTTAACTTTCAGCACTTCCAATTTCCATCCTTACCTTAAAGTTCCACCTGCCTATTACGAGGAAGCATCAAAGAAGGGCATTCAGGAGATAAAAAGACCCTCCCGCTTGCACTCATACGCGCATACATGGGCTTGGGATAACCCCTACTAAACGTAAGAGTCCATTTTTTTCAACTTTGGAAGCCTGTTTTTAACATATTACACTATTCTTGTTCTATTTTTATTATTTTTTTTTTTTGTTTTGTTTAAATCTTTTTATTAGCATTGGTCACCAAGCAGAAACAAATGACATAAAATTCAATGGTCGCACGGTCAATAAACAGGGACAGTGCGCGCCCAAGGTCAAAAACATACATGGAGAGCATTAGTAAAGTCAACGCTCACATACATAGAAGGTGTATAACAAGAAGCGCCGAGTATAGCGTAATATGTCGGATACACAGAGATGAACCAGGAAGGTCCAACCATACGAATGCTCAGTCGACCATGAAAACAATATGGTGACAACAAAGCGGTTTTCTATTTTTACACAGAAGTGGCGAGAAACCACTCCTGAACGAGAGGGGAGAGACAAAGAGGGAAGAAAAGGAGAGAAGGGGGAGTAGGAAGGAAAGAGGGAAAACAAAGAGGGAAAAAAGAAAAAAAAAAAAAAAAAAAAGGGTCTCCAGGAACCTAGAGGCACAGAACGGAATGGACCCTAACAGGATCCATGAAGGTAGATATCCAAGGGTCCCAAATCGCCTCGAATTTTGGCACTTCATCATGCAGGGCAGCTGTAATTTTTTCCATAGTGAAGATATGCCAGATGTTAGCTGTGATTTCTCTCTGCGTGGGGGGAGGACCCTTCCAGTGTCGGGCTATTGCTTGTTTCACCGCCGCACATACACGGTGAATAAGGCGAGAAGCGGTGGGGGACAGAGAGTCCGTTGTGTCCACGAACAACAGTGCAAGTTCAGGGGATGGCGTGATGATAATGCCAAGCGCTCGTGACAACATGTCAAAGCAGGAGGACCAAATCGGGCGAAGATGGTCACACGCCCACCAGGCGTGGAGGTAGGTACCAGGTTCCCCGCAATTCCTAAAGCAGCCGCTGGCACTCTCCTGGGCCATGCGCGAGAGTCTCACAGGCGATAGATACCAGTGGGCTACAACTTTATAAGACCTTTCACGGGTGACCGCGTTGGCGGTGAGCTTGTGGATGCGTTCCGCGGCCTCATCCCACGATACGTCTGGGGATTTCCTCCTGGAGTTCCCTATGCCATAAAGATCTGTAGGCCGGCGGCTGAGGATAGAGGTCGAAGGTCGTGAGGGCCGATAGATCCCTGGCACGAAGTAGGGATTGGGCAAAATGGCGCAACTGTAAGTAGCGAAACAGTTCCGAACCGGGGACACCTTTAGTCTCCTGGAGTGCTTGAAAGGAGAGCACCGTATTGCCTTTAGCCAATGCCCCAAGCCTGGTCAAATCCGCATCTCGCCACCACCTGAATTTAGACGCTTGAACACCATCCTGAAATAGGGGATTGTGCAACAAGGGCGACATCTGGGATACGGAGCCCATGAGGGATAATTTACGTCTCCATTTGCGCCAAATGGTAAGAGTAGTGGTGATCGCCGGTAAAGTGGGAGCCCCCGGGAGAACCAGAGGGTCCAGCCAGGGGACCACACGAAGGTCTGTGCAAGGCAGAAATCGGCTTTCCACGTCGATCCAGGGGAGAGTACCTGGGGGGAGGGACCAGGCTTCCAGTTGGGATATCCTGGCCGCCAGGTAGTACAGGTAGAAATTGGGAACCGCCAGGCCTCCAGAGTGTTTTGCTTTATACATAGTGTATCTGTTGATCCTCGATCGCCTGGAGCCCCATATGTAGCGGAATACAGATGCTTGAAAAGAGTCAATCTCGTCCCGTCGGACTGGCGATGGAAGAGCACGGAAATGGTAGAGGAGACGGGGCAAGAGAGTCATTTTTACTGCATAGATACGACCCAACCACGAGATAGGGTATTGGGACCAACGTTTAAGCTCTTTCCAAAGGGTTGCGAGGAGCGGAGGATAATTAGCCCTGTACAAGGAGTGAAAGTCATTGGTGAGGTAGACACCCAGATATTTCAACCAGGAGGATTGCCAAGCGAATTTAAATGAAGTCGCAATAGAAGAGTGGATTGGATCCGTCCAGTTGACATTAAGTGCCTCACACTTGGTCTCATTGATTTTATACCCGGAGATCCGTGAAAACTCTTGAAGAGTGCCATATAAGTTAGGAAGGGAAACCACAGGGTTGGTAAGCGTAAGCAAAACGTTGTCAGCAAAAAGGCTCAACTTGTACTGAGCGTCCCGGACCACGATCCCCGTGATATCTGGGTGTTGTCGGATGGCCGCTGCCAGGGGTTCAATGCAGAGTGCAAACAGGAGCGGGGATAAAGGGCACCCCTGACGGGTACCGTTCTTGATGTTAATAGAGGAAGATTCACAGCCCATCAGGGCTATCGTGGCGGAAGGTTGGTCATAGAGCGTACGAACACCCCTCAGGAAGCCTTCAGTAAAGCCAAACTTCCGTAAAACCTCCCACATATACCTCCAGTCGACCCTGTCGAAAGCTTTCTCGGCGTCCAAAGCCAACAACAGGGATTCTTGGCTGGTGAGTCCGGCAACGTCAATGAGATTGACCGTTCGGCGTATATTATCTGGAGCCTCCCTATTGGGAACAAACCCCACCTGATCCGGATGCACCAAGGAGGGGAGAACAGTCCCCAAGCGGGTCGCCAACAACTTTGCATACAGCTTAATATCCGCGTTGATGAGGGATATGGGGCGATAGCTACTACAGCTAGCGGGGTCCTTCCCCTCCTTATGTATGACGATGATTTTGGCCATTTGCATTTCTCGAGTCGGGGGCACTCCTGTAAGGAACAAGTTGAACATTGAGAGCAGACGAGGCAGTAACTGACGCTGGAATTTCTTATAATAAGAACCTGGAAGGCCATCAGGCCCTGGGGCTTTAGATGCCTTGAGGGAGGCAATGGCGACACGAAGTTCCTCTTCGCTAAAGGGCTCGCCGAGTCGCTCCACCTGGGCCGTCGATAGCCTGGGCAAGGATACCGAGTCCAGAAAAGCGCGAAGATGAGTCGGGTCCCGGGCTGTAAGGGGAGCCTTCTTGCCATCATAGAGGGTTTGGTAAAAAGACGCAAATTGGTCCGCTATATCGCGAGGGTGGACCCAGCTTTTGGCATTCGCGTCAATAATCTTTGTGATATTTTGTGCCTTCCTCTGAGAGCGCAATCTCCTGGCCAGCATCGTGTCGGGTTTGTTGGCCTTTTCAAAGAATCGCTGTTTAGTGGTATTCAGCGAGTGCAATACGGCATCACTAAGGAGAAGGTTCAATTCCCCCTTTAGTTGGATCAATTTGCGCAGCGCAGCAGCATCCAAGGAGTCCTTGTGCTTCGCTTCCAAAGCGCTCACTTTGTTGGTAAGGGATGTGATAGCCTCTTGGCGCAGCTTCTTGCGACGTGCTTTGATACGTATAAAGGAGCCTCTAATACACGCTTTATGCGTCTGCCAAATCAAAAGCGGGTCCATGTCAGGCGTGTCGTTAAACGAAAAAAACTCATCCAGGTCGCCCGAAATCTCCTCCAGCACCGATGGATCCGTAAGCAGAAACTCGTCCATCCTCCAGTGTTTGGGACCCGGGTGCCAATCAAATAGGCGATAGATGCATTCAACAGCTCCATGATCGGACCAGATAATAGGGTGAATCTTTGAGGAGCGGACCACATTAGCTTGATGCTGGGCCACAAACAGATAGTCAATTCTCGAGTAGGATTGGTGAGGATGTGAGAAAAAAGTATAGTCCAACGCCCGCGGGTTGAGGAGACGCCACACGTCAACTAAAGCTGATGTCGTTGCAAAATCTTTGAGATGTTTAGAATTGAGTGGAGGGTGGGCCAGCAGAGCAGGGCCCCGTCTGTCTAAGTGTAGATCCCAGAGCGTATTGAAGTCACCCCCAACAAATAGTTGATGATCTTTCAGAGGCAACAGGGAGTCCGCTAGGGTGGAGTAAAAAGAGGCCGCCGAAGGAGAAGGTGCATAAACGTTAAGAATTGCTACCGGTTTAGTGTGCAAGAGACCCGTGACAAGGAGGTATCTGCCCCATTTATCCTTCTTGGTCGAGTGGTGTTGAAAGCCAAGCGTCGTGTTGAGAAAAATGCTGACTCCGTTCTTCTTTTGTGAGGGGTGAGTGGCATGAAAGTGGGTACCAAAACGCTTACCCCAGTATTGGGGGAGGTGAGAGGAGCGTAGGTGAGTTTCCTGGAGGAGGACAATGTCGGCATGGAGTTTGTGGTAGTAGGTCATCGCCAGTCTCCGTTTCTGGGGAGCATTGAGCCCCTTGACGTTGTGGGAAACAATCTTCACATCACCAGACATTTAACCCGGTGGGGAGAAAGCTGAGAAAGGCCGCCTGGAGACGAGAAAAAAAAAAAAAAAAAAAAGGTGAGAGGGAAGGAGGGGGGGAAAAGAGGAAAGCAAAAGAAACAGAAAAAGAAAGAAAGAGTAGAACAGAGAGCATACAGCACAAAACATGATGCATATAACGGTATAGTGTGCACGGCTGCACATAACAGAACAACCCGGCTAGCAACCTCCGAGATATCGGCGGTAGCAGAGGCTTAGCGCCAGACTGTGTGAAGACCAGCATCGGTCTTAAAGGGGAACAAGCGGCACGCTCAACCTCAATGGCCTCCATGGCCCTCAATAACGTGATGCTACCTCTAGGCAGGGAAGTGAAGGTGTGTGCCAGAGGAAGACAAACTTATGTACGAACGCCGAAAATAAATGCCGATAAATCATAAAATATAAGAACAGTAAATAATAGCTACAGTGATCCGGAGCAGGCCCCTATATCGAAGCCACCCAGATGGGACCTAGTAGGCATAGCGACACGGTAGGGGCTGCCCGCCACAGCACAGCAAGCGGAGTCCGCAACCCCCCAATACCCCAAAGGATACCGAGCTGGTAGTGAGTCCTGAAGCGTGACGGGTCTCCCCGAAGTGGACGAAGCACCGAAGCGACGAGCAGGCTAGAGAGCCCGTCTGCGGCGGGGGCTGTCGAAGAGCGAGACGGCGCCAGAAGTGTGGAGCACTACAGCCAGGTGGTCGAGCCCAGGGTGGGCAGGTCAGCAAGAGAGCCGGAGCGGTGCGATGTGGCACCTCGAGGGCCGAAGTCTAGAGAGATCCCAGCCTACGGAGCTGCTCGGGAGGAACTCGGGACGTCCGTCCAGTCGTCCGGCGGGGTGGGTCTGCGGTCCTGGCGACTCCTTTTGCGGCCCGATGTTAAGGGGGGAAGACCCAGAGCATGAATGAACTCCACGGCCTCCGACGGGGACCTAAGGAGAAAGCTGGTACCCTCCTTAAGGACCTGGAGTGCGAAAGGGAATCTCCATCTATATGGCACATCGTGGGAGTGCAGGTGAACCGTAACAGGCTGGAGAGCCTTGCGCCGTTGGAGTGTCCTGGGCGATAGATCCGCATAAAGTTGGAGATCAACATTGTCGAGACGCACCTGTGCAGTTCTAGCTGCCTTCATGATGTCCTCCTTGAGTGCGTAGTCGCGTAGTTTAACAATAATGTCCCTGGGATTGTCAGTCGTCTTGGGTTTAGGCCGCAACGCTCTTTGGATCCTGTCCACTGCAACTTCTGACGTTGGGACATCAGGTAAGAGCTGTAGGAGAATCCTGCGCAGCACCTCATCGGCGTCTTGGTACGTCTCCGGAACGCCCCGTATCCGAAAATTAGCCCTCCGGGACCTATTCTCCAGGTCCTCCTGGGCATCATGAAGCGCATCAATTTCGAGGCGAAGAGCCGCCACCTCCGTCTCCAGCACGTGTTGTCCCCGCCGCAGATCAGTATGGGTGCGCTCCAGTACATCCGTGCGGGAACCAATTGCTGTGATTTCATGCGTCAGTTGGCGCAATTCGGCGTGGATGTGTTCCATCAGGTCCTTCTTGACCGATAAGACCAAATCTTTAAGTTCCTCCACGTCTCGCTTAGTGCAGGAAACCGAAGCGTCGTCCGCGGTTAGGCCCGACGCCGCCATCATGGGAAGCGCGGGAGCTGCGGCCTCAGGCGTCTTCTTCTGGAAGATAGCTGGCACTGTCTTCCTCTTCGGCAACTTGCGAGAGCCCCCAGTCATGCCGGGTGTCTCGGCTGTCACGTAGTGAGCAAAAAATCGAGGTAGGTAGCCTTTAGCAGTGCAAATTATAGGGTGTCGTGGAGGAGCAGGTTCACTGCACGTCCATCTTGGAGTTCGGCCGGCCACGCCCCCCCCCCATTTTTATTTTTTAATGTTTATAGATGGCATACCATTAGGAGTCTTTTATGCTACATCCTGTTGGTAGTGTATATATATTTACACTTACTTTGTTTATTTTCACACTTATTTGGTGTGAGGGGCTCGTTCACCGGTGTAAATTTGCCATTCGAGTTGTTCCAACCGGAATGTATAACCTGCTGCAGACCTTTGTATCATTGGCATTAAGAACTTCTGTAATTTTACAAATATTAAAAAGTACAGGTCACAATATTGATCCCTGGGGTACGCCACAAGTAACAGAACGTTAAATCACTAGTTAATGTACTACATTAAACTACATGAAG
The DNA here is from genome assembly GCA_029215755.1 of Spea hammondii. Lineage (NCBI taxonomy): Eukaryota > Metazoa > Chordata > Amphibia > Anura > Pelobatidae > Spea > Spea hammondii. The sequence continues at coordinate 25,118,671 of JARDYJ010000009.1, read as the reverse complement.
CAAGCTGTATCTTTCTTTTTTCCTCCAACCCCATCTCTTTTCTTCCTCCACCTGTGCCCCCATCTTTTTGCTTTCTCCCTTTGCCCCCATTCTTCCCATCTTTCTTTTCTCCTTCACATTCTCCCTATCACTTTTCTTTCTCCCTCTGCCTCACCTTCTCCCAATCGCTTTTCTTTGTGCCTCTCCCCCCATCTCTTGTCTTTCAACCTCTGCATTTTTCTTCTGTGATTGGAGCGCGATGCCTGTTTTTTTAGGCCTCTGAGCGTTTTGTCATATTCTGGCACTTAGCAACAATCGCCAGGCCCACAGCGTTAGGGAACTGAAGCAGAAGTCGGAAGAAACAGACTCCCTTAATTTTGGGCCAGTTAGAGGGAAATCAGTGATCTCACCAATCGGCCCTATACCTCGACAACACCCGCAAGACATAACTGCCAATTTGTGGTACTCACAATTTTTTGGAGCTATCCAAAATGAACGATACAATCCAAAAGTATAAAATAATATAAACTTTGAAAAAGCCTTTGTAAAGGTGAAATGCGTAGCGTGCTGTTTTATATTATTTTATACTTTTTATTCTGTAAAGTATAAATAAATAACCTTTTTACATTGCCCCTGGGATCATTTCCTTTTTTATCAAGAAGGGCAATTGCTGCTCCAATATCCTTGGTGGGGATCATACCACCTACACCTGTAGGAAAGAGCAACCTTTAAATTGCTCTTAACCACGATTTTAACCACACTATTGCTGCTATTTCATCCTTAGGCGAGGATTGTATATCGCCTATACATGCAAAAAAAAATACCACATTTTTATCTTATTTTTCACACTCCTCTCTGTTGCCAACAAATAGCTTAAGTATTTGGAAAATGATAACAAAATTGTGTAGAGATTTGAAAATTATGTTGACAATCATTCCACCAAACATACCTTTAGACAGCCCAATGCAGCACAGCCTGCAATCCTTGTTTTCGTGTCTTCATCTTCGAGCTGCAACAGGAAACACGCAAGGGCCTGTAAAACATGAGAATGTTCAAAGGTATTTAATAATATTCATATTTGAAATAACATAAAGCTGAGTAGAGGAGTGAATATATATTTGTATTAAAAGCAGTATATAGTGGGGTATTTTTATGAATTGTTGAGTAGACCAGACATGTGGTAAAATGGCTCCTGGGATACATGTGAAGGCTGATGTATATTAGCCTGTAGTTGTGGGAGGGGCTATGGTTATTTAACCAACGCCTCTCCCTTCCACAGCTATGTTACAGCTCCTAACGTTGGCTGATGCTATACAGGAAGTGATGTCACGGAACTTCAGGAAGGAACATTGCAGTTTTCAGCTAGTATTGGCAGTGTGGCATGTCTGGGTTTCAGGAGCCAAATGACTCCTGCAAATCAGGTTTTTTCGGGGTTATTCGAGAGGGGGCACCCCCCTTCTGGTTATACTTTTCTCGTTGCTTGCTTGGTCGTTTATTAACTCATTTACGGGGTCTACGTGGGGTTTTGTTGTTGTTGTTTACAGACTGCTTTGTGTATGCAGGGCGCTGCACAGGTGCTGTTAATCAATCCTAAACCTTCCCAAGCCTGTTTTCACTTCCTTTGTAATCTCTATATGTTTCTTTTACTAACAGTACCTAATTACAACATCTGTGTTAAAGGTAGCAGTTCACTGGAGCTATGCTGGGTACTTCTCTTGATTCTGATTGTTTATATGTATGCATGGCCACACAGGTGCACTTCTCATACTCAATCGTTACTAAGCCTGTTAACCCTTTTACTACCGATACCTGTTGGATACCTCTAGTCCTGCGCTACACATTAAGCACGCTCTCTTTCCTTCATGCTTTTATACTGTTCAGCTCATGTTACTATGTCTGCACTTTTATGGAGGTTCATTTCCTTATCCAAGTGTATTTTCAGTCGCTTGCTATATTGTTCTTGGAGTTACTCGTATGCTACAGCTGGTCAATTACATTGGTTGTTGGAGTACTTTCAAATTATACTTAACTCCAATTAATTCATGTACACACAATTTGTGGATAACAATCAGCATACAAGCTACATTCCCTAGTTTACTCTGTTGGTCTCCTACCGCTTCTGCTGGTAGACTGTTCCATGTATCAACTGGCCCTGGTTGAGGAATTTCTGTTGCTAGAGTCAGATAAAGGTTGCCAGTTAACCACTTTTTTCATTAACCCTTTGTTCACTATTAGTGCAAGTTATTTAGGCTGGTCACATGATTTGTATGTGTATATAATTTGTTGCTTTGGTCGCCTCCACTGTTATTGCTAATTGAGGAACTGTCTGTTGCCCTTGGCCGCTTCTGCTGGCAGGCTGCTCCATGTATCAACCGGTCCTCCTCGAATTTTCTTCACGTTTCTCTACACTATCCAGCTTGGCCATGGGATAGGTCTGTCTTGTTCTTATGTAGTCTCTGTGCTGGTTCTTGTATGTGCAGGTTACATTTGTTGTGTATTTCTGGTAGAAGGGCTGGCCCCCCGAACTCTCGCTGGCCCCCCGAAACGCAATATTTGTTGCGTTTGGTCTTCAAGTACTTTCTGTTAAACGTCTTCTTAACTAGTCGTCTAGTCATGTACGGTTATTTCCTTTTGTTGCTAATTCAGATACTCATTGTTGGCCTCTACCGCTTCTGCTGGGAGGCGGTTCCACGTATCAACCGTCCCGCTCGGATTTTTCTTCACATTACTGTACACGATTACAGCTTGGCCGTGTGATAAGTCATGTAGGTTGTTTGTTTTCACTGTGTGGCGTGTTATTTAGGATAAGTGTCCAGGTCAAGTGGTTTGTTATTGGTCTTCCAGTACTTTCTGCTATAGGTCTTCTCTACCTAGTCGCCGCTTAAGCAGTTCCCGGGCGGACTGCCACCTTAGGTACTGCTATTTGCCTCTTGTTGCTAATTCAGATATTAATGGTTGTCTTCTGCTGGGAGGCAGTTCCACGTATCAACTGTCCCGCTCAAATTTTTTTCTTCTCGTTGCTTTACACGATTACAGTGTCCAGCTCACGTTTATTATTGAGGTACTCTGTTTTATCTCACTGTCTGGTTTCCCATTCCTATAATTAGATTACCGGCAGGTCGGTTCCCGTCATTACAACCGGGCCCCTCTTCCAATAATTGGAAGAAACAGATGTTCCATGGGGTTGCTAACCTTAGAGTGTCAGGTTTAGTGAGTCAGATAGGAGGCAATATTCTCGAGACCTCGTTACGTCCCCACTTAGATAGATGGCCTCCTTGAACTAGGCAGTTGGGCCCCCCCGCCCCACCCCGAGGCAATCTCCCCTCCTCGCTTGGAGGTTACGTCCCACGAGCTAGTTTTCCTGCCTCACTGTTAGTTAATTAGGCCTCCCTCTACGTTTCATCCCGCTCCAGCACGGAGCTCGGTTAGATATTCAGTTAGTTCAGGTTTAGGTCCGGGGTATATGTCCAGGTTCCGTTGCATAGACTTCTCATTCCTATCCGATCAAGAAGAGAGGTCCTCCATTCCCTGTTCGCACGCTCCTGGGTCAGACTTTGCCGCCTCACATTCCCTCCGTGCTCAGTCTGTTGCTAAATCGACGGCTGTATTAACAAGGTGATACATTCCTTTCTCTGCCTCGGCCAGCATAGCGGAATTTTTCTACCCACCGTTTGCTAGTCCCCTGTCTCCTCCTCATAGATCCAGCCAGCCACAATCTAGTTTTGTGGACAGGGTGCAATGAGGGACATGCTCACCTTGCTAGTGGGTGGCATCGGTCTCCTTAATTCACGAGAGTTTAGCCAATTTTGGAAGCCCATCTTGCACCGGCAGGCCTGCCCCCTTCCTCTCCTGCAGGCCCTGCCACCACCGGTTGCCATGTTAGTCTATTCATGCTACATCATATTTGCACGGATGCCATTAGGCCCTACCAAAGCGATGTGCCCCGGGGCATTATTTCTCAAGCAATGTCTATCTCCTATTAAGTGTGGAATCCGGTTTTAAGAGAAGCTGCTGTTTTTCATCCCTCCCCGTAATTCCAGATTAGGGTTTAGCATGTGGTTCCTTTACAGGTAATTATGGCTGTACCTCCAGAAGCTCCCTGAGCCTTGTTTCCCATACGAGCTTCATCATAGTTTCCCTCCTTCTGGCTGATGAGTTTTCCTTTAAATGCGCCTCTGTGGGTATTCAGCCCAGAGTCAATGTGGGGTGGGGTGGGGGGGGGGTTAAGATCATGGTTGTCGCTCCATGTCCGTGAATCTGTTACATGGCTGCTTCTCAGGCTCCACGTCCGTGAGTCCATTTTTCAGGTCTGCTTCTCCGCGTCCGTGAGTCCGTTACGCGTCTGCTTCTCCGCGTCCGTGAGTCCGTTACGCGTCTGCTTCTCCGCGTCCGTGAGTCCGTTACGCGTCTGCTTCTCCGCGTCCGTGAGTCCGCTACGCGTCTGCTTCTCCGCGTCCGTGAGTCCGCTACGCGTCTGCTTTTCAGGCTCCGCGTCCGTGACGCGTCTGCTTTTCAGGCTCCGCGTCCGTGACGCGTCTGCTTTTCAGGCTCCGCGTCCGTGACGCGTCTGCTTTTCAGGCTCCGCGTCCGTGAGTCCGTTACGCGTCTGCTTTTCAGGCTCCGCGTCCGTGAGTCCGTTACGCGTCTGCTTTTCAGGCTCCGCATCCGTGAGTCCGTTACGCGTCTGCTTTTCAGGCTCCGCATCCATGTGTCCGTTACATGTCTGCTTCTCAGGCTCTAGCTCCAGTGAGTGGGACGGTTAGAGAGAGGATTCAGTGTGAGCCTTCTGGTCTCGCTCAGCGACTGTCATCATCCACTCATATTCACACATTGACAATTATACGCAAACTGTCCCTCAGAGCTGACAATCTGACCGTATCCGCTATTAGTTCACGGTGAGCACAGTTAAGCCTTTTCATTTAGCGATGAAGCTTTTCCTGACAGAAGTCTAAGATCAATATTGTAGTTCTAAAGAACCTCTCTGGTTTCTTCTCACCCGGATATAACGTATTAGAGGTCTGCAAGGTCAAGCCAGTGAAGTCCCCCACTGATTTACCAATGGATGGCGAGTAAGAGCTTTGCTAATGTTAATGGGCATCCTGTTTAGTCCTGGTACATGTTTAGTGCTTAAGCTTCCATGTAATTTTTTCGGATGCAGGCAGCTTGGTGAGCTGGCTACTGTATTTAATTCAGCTTCGGTTCTTCTGATCATTACGAGCTGTCACTCGGTCATACAAAACGAATCAATCCGGTCCGAGTACACTGTTGCTTCCTACCAATGTCCCCAGGTAACCAGTTGCAGTCCTTATTTTACTGGGACGGTAAGTCAGCATTCGTTGGTTCATGCGACCGAGGGTACTGGCCATTACACTTTATTCTTCGTCATCTCTGAAGTCTCGGACTTGTGTTCTGTTGCTGATCATTTCGTTCTGTCCCTCGGTCATACGAAAACGAATCGGTCCGGCAAAGTACACGAATTACGGTTTTGTTTTTTTTTTCTTACCGACTCAGTTTGGTGCCCAGTTGCAGTCCTGGGAGCCTTGTTGTTGGTTTTTTGACTGGGAAACCGAAAGCCAGTCTTCTTTTGCCCTTCCCCAGGGAGCTGTTGTCGTCAGTCATGTTTATCAGATGTGTTAGGTTATTACGTACCAGGATTGGCCTTAACCCGCTCGCATAATTGGGGCAGCGTCTAAGAATAAGTTCCAGCCCAGGTGATTAAAAGCTAGGCAGATGGAACTCCTCGTGTTGTCATGTTATGGTACGACTAACTTTGTGTCTTCTTCTTTTTGCCCTCTATAGGCCTACCTGGTACGTCGGTCATGGCACACCTCAGACCGAATGGACCCTCTCTGGGTCTTTGGTTCTCCGTTCCACTAATCCTATTCGTTTGCCCCTCACACAAATGTGAAGGCTGATGTATATTAGCCTGTAGTTGTGGGAGGGGCTATGGTTATGGTCTTATAATCGAGGTCGTCTTCTAATTAGACCTCAAAAAAATGTCCGCTGGGGCCAGGCTGCTTACCGGTGCTTTGGTCGCAGGCAGCGTCTCTTCTATTAGCAGCAGGAGAACAGGAAGCTAGCAAAGTGTCACAGAATTCTGCCTCCCCCTCCTTCCTCTGGGGGCAGGGCCAGAGAAGTTGCTCGCACAGCCGGGCCCCTGCAGAAGTCTTCGAGTAAGAGATCTGCAGTTCAGGTAAGGGGGTGGGGGAGGTTATTTGTGATTAATGTGTGAAGTATGTGTGATTAATGGAATTAATGAGTATTTAAATGTTTGTGAATGAGAGTTTGTGTGTGATAGCATGGATGTGTAAGGGGGGGGTGGTAGCATGGCATAGGGAGGCTGTACTCACACTCCTATCATCCCCAGGTTCCAGCATGTACTGGCTGCCTTGGCTTGATAGGAGTGTGATTGCTGTTAGCAGTTATATATATATATCTCCAGAAATGCCTTTTAACCCCCTATATGCCACTCTGGTTAAAAGGCATATCATGGGGCAGAGTGGCATATAGGAGGGTATAAGACATTTCTGGAGGCAGAGTGGAATATAGAAGGTTAAAAGGCACATCATGGGGCAGAGTGGCAAATAGGGGGTATAAGGCATTTCTGGGGGCAGAGTGGCAACCTTGGGGGCAGATGTGCATGACTGGGGGGGGGCAGGTTGGCAAATAAAAGGAAATAAAAAAAATATATATTTTTCTCAATCATAGCTTTTATTAAATATGAAAAAATTGTTTACATGAATTAATATTTACTAGTAAAGCTTTTTTTCCTATAGGGTAGTCTTATATTCAGGCTTTTTGTTTTTTTTCCTAAATTAATATTTAAATTTGGGGGGGTCGTCTTATAATCAAGCAAATACGGTATATATTTTTTTTCTTAAAGACACCAAAATGTTTTATAACTAGTAACATATGAAATAAGCCTTAAAAATATTGTGCAGTTTTTAAAACAGTCCAAGATTTGCATAATTAAATGCTTTCAGGCACTGCAAAGGAGTAATGCGTTCTAGCTCTGTTATTGTAACCCAATATTTTCACATCATCACTAAAACAAAAGACAAGCAAAACACAAAGAAGAACTGGCAGCACCAGTTTGTTGTATTAGGTGCATCATGAAAATGTGATTGCTAATACAACACTATGGATACTGTAAGTCTCTGTCTCTCTCATTCTCACTGTAATTGTGAGCTGGAGAAAGAGAGAGAAAACAGAAAGAAACAGTGTTCTCTGGGTCCCAAAAACCCATGTTACAGACATAAAAAAACTTTTGCCTGACCCAAACAGGTCATGGAGAATTTAAAATTACAAATACTGTACAAAGACAATTTTTATACTGGACTTCTTGATACACAAGCAGACATTTCATTAGTACAACCAAATATTTTACTGGAAAAAATGTTACATTACGTTTCTGTACAAACTTTAAAAGGAGAAGGGTCATATCCATCTTTTTATACAAATTAAAGATAAATGGAAAATGTGTTTTTTGGAATTGGTTAACCCCTTAATGACAAGACCGTTTCTGTTTAAAAGAGCCATTGTCCCAAAGTGTACTACGAGTGTAGTACACTTTGGGACAATGGCTCTTTTAAAATTTTTCTGTTTAGCTGTAATTTTCTTGTCTCTCATTTTGTGCACCCACACGCATTATATATTGTTTTTTTCAGGACAAACAGGGCTTTCCTTAGCAGAGGCGTATCTACTGAAAATAGCGCCTATGGCAAGCACTGAAATTGCGCCCCTGTCCAAATATCTAAAACCAATTTACTAGCCCCTGCTGCCCATATATATAAATATTAGACCCTGCTGCCGATAGCAGGTATAGATCAACACACAAACCCAGATCAATTGAAATTCACTTGTGATCTCAGCACTGAAGGTATATATCAAATAAACAGAATCAGACATACAAATCCTGTATTTGCAGGTATACAATAACAATATATGAAACATAGCATTGCAGGTATAGATCAAATACATGGAAACAGCATTGCAGGTATTAATCAACGGAATAAGACATATTAACCCTGTATTTGCAGGTATACATAAATAATGTATGGAAACATAGCATAGCAGATATGGATCTACAGAATAACACAAAAACCCAGCTTTGCAGGTATAGATCAATTGGAATTCACATAAAAACACGGCATTAAAGGTATATTTAAAACCCCCTAAATTACAGGCATAGATCACAGGTTGCACACCCCAAAGCCAGCCCTGGTGTCCACACTGCCCACATAGAACCTGACCAGCGCCCAGATAACACACATAAGATTTGTCATCTTTGTCCCCAAATAGCCCAGCACAAGTCAACTTTGTCCCCAAACAGTCCAGCCTGTGCCATCTTTGTCCCATATACACCCTGCCTGTGCCATCTTGGTCCCCAAGGCTCAAACCTCCTGCTAGTGCCATCTTTGCCCTTCCACAATTATACATCTATGATGCACACAAACACTTTTACAGTCACTCAATAATTCACACTTTAATTCAGACAACTCATCCACACATTAACTCATGCTCTCTCTCATTCAGACAATTCATCCACACATTAACTCATGTTCTCCCTCATTCAGACAACTCATGCTGTCCGTCATTAAGACAACTCATCCACATATTAACTCATGCTCTCCCTCATTCAGACAACTCATGCTCTCCCTCATTTAGACAATTTATCCACATATTAACTCGTGCTCTCCCTCATACAGACAACTCATCCACATATTAACTCATGCTCTCCCTCATTCACTCAATGCATCCACACTCTTTACTTATATCTATCCCCTCTCCTTCCCTTATCACTTTCTAATCCCCTCTCCTTCCCTTATCACTTTCTAATCCCCTCTCCTTCCCTTATCACTTTCTAACCCCTCTCCCTCCCTTATCACTTTCTAACCCCTCTCCCTCCCCCTACTCACTATCTACCCTCTCCCCCTTTGTAGTTCTCTCACCTTGAAGTCCAGCGACGGGAGCACGAGGCTTCTATCTTCCAGCACTGTTGCTCGCTGGTGCCCGCTGCTTCACTGCTGAGCACCGTAATACGTCATATTACGGCGCTCAGCATGAAATGCCGGCACCGGGAAGGAGGTAGAGGCCTCGTGGAGGAGAATGAGGGGTGCCGAGCGGTTGCTAGACACCCTCTCTCTCCTCCGCATCAAAAAAAAAAAAAAGACGGCGTTTGAAACCCACTCACTGGCGCCCCCTTTCAAATGGCACCTATGGCACGAGCCATAGGTGCCATACCCTAAATGCGCCTCCGTTCCTTAGATACCATTATTTTTATCATATCATCTAATTTACTATAAAAAAAAGATAAAATATGGTGATTTTTTTTTTACAAAATGACTTTTTCTCACTTTAAAAAAAATAAAAATATTTAACTCATCTGCAAAAACTAATGAAAAAAACCTGCTAAAAAGATTCTACTATTTGTCCTGAGTTTAGAAATACCCAATGCTTTTATGTATTTTTTTTTGCTTTTTTCTGCATGTTATAGGGCAATAAGTAGCCGTAATGTTTTGCTATTTCAAAATAATTTTTCCCCAAAGCTTTTCATTCTGCCTCATGTGCTATTTTGGATATCTGTGAAGCCGGCCAATTACATTTACCCCATCAAACCATATATTTTTGCAAACTAGACACCCCAAGGTATTTCAAATGCTGGCTTCATTGACCTGGCATGGAGGAGCTCGAGAGTTCTCAAGAGGGTCTGGATAGATTTTTCTGTTGGTGACACCATCTTGTGAGTGACGGCAATGTAATTTACATAATGGCACTTGTGGCTCTTCGGAGCAATCACAAGGCTATCGGGGTAGGGGGGGGGGGTCGATATGGAGGAATGTCAGCAACACCGTTTATGCTTAGGAAGCAATTCCGATCACTTCCTAAGCTGTTTTAGCCTGCCGGACATTTTTCTTGTGGGGAGGGCTTTCCTCCCCAGATCCACGGTCAACCTCACTTGTGGGGCTTCCGTGAATGCTGCAAAGCTGCGATCGCAGCGATGCAGCTGTTTAACGGCAGCGGTACATGTACTTTGTCGTTATTGCATTGCACTACAAGCCCATCCATGTCGTTAAGGGGTTAAACATCCTTATTTAGATACACAAGTCCTAATTTTTTAAAGATGTAGCTCGATTTATTCAGCTATCTCAAAGTACTGAAAGACAAATACCTGATTTAACAATTAAAGTAGATGTTGATTGTCTTATAAAACAACAAACAGCTCAGTCCATTGTAGTAGATAAGGATAAATTGGCTTCATGCCTTCATTTTCAGGTATTCCAGCAATGAGAAAACCAATCTGGACATAGGAGAGAGATTCTCCATCACATTGCCACTCGAACTGTTAATCCAAATTGCCAGTCCCAGTATAAGATTAACTATGCTGCAATACCCAGCATTCAAATAGTTATAGATGATCTTGTTAAACAAGGGATCATTAAAGAACAGTACAGACAGATGAATACTGCTGTTTATCCTGTATCCAAACCGAATGGTAATTGGAGATTGGTTTTGGATTACAGGGAGGTAAATGAAGTAACCCCCATAGTTTCTGCTCAGAACATAGATTCTATTTTAATTTTACAAGGCTTGGTCCGAAAAAGTTTTAAAACAACATTGGATCTTGCGAATGGTTTTTGGAGTCACCTCATTGATCCAGATAGTTACTGGAATACAGCTTTTACTTGGCAAGGGAAACAATCTGTGTGGACTCAGCTACTGCAAGGGTTTGTTAACTCTCCAACTTTGTATACAGTCAATGTAGTATCGTTGTTATCTGAATTTCATAATATTGAGGTGTACGTTGATAATATTTACCTATCGCATGATAGTGAAGAGGAATACATTACAACCCTTACACAAGTCCTAGAAACCTTGTATAAAGCAGGATACATAGTGTCTTTGAAGTAATCGCAGATTCCACACGACAAAGTTACTTTCCTAGGTTTGACATTACACATAATATATGTATACTAGGGCTGCAACTAACGATTATTTTAATAATCGATTAGTTGGTCGATTATTTTTCGATTAATCGAATAAAAATGCAATTTTTTTTTCAATTTAAAATAATGTAATAAATAACGTACAATTTACACTTTCATCTCTTTATTGCAATGGCCTCTCTCTGACATAATAAAAGCTACAAGAACCCAAACACAGTGTTTCTCAAACTAGGTTTTAATACAAAGTTATTAGTAAATATTAATTCATATGATAACTATTTTTCATATTTAATAAAAACTGAGAAAAAAGCCTTGTTTATATTTTCTTTTATTTACCAAACTGCCCCCAGTTATGCACATCTGACCCCCAGCTTGCCACTCTGCCCCATATATGCCTTATACCTCTTATATGCCAAAGATTCCACTGTGCCCCCGATATGCCTTATACTCCTTATATGCCAGTGATATGCAACTGAGCCCCCTGATATACCTTTTACCCCCAGATATGCCTTATGCCCCCCTGATATGCCTAATATCGATATGCCTTATACCCCCTATTGTCACGATCCCGGCCGGCGTGCATCGCAAGGGTGCTCGCAGCGTTGCGCTCCCGTTCGGAGCGCGTCGCCCGAGTACCCGTTGCGACGGGATCTCATACGGAGCGTGTCGCCCGAGTACCCGCGGCATCATGGTCCCGTCCGGGACATGTCGCCCGGGTGCTCGTGGCGTCTCGCTCCGGTGAGGAGTGCTTCTCCCGAGTACCCACGAGTAGCGGGTACTCGGTACTTACCCCTCCAGGACCGATGCCGCAACGGTGTGTCTTCATACGCGGCGGTTCACATGAAAGAACCGCCGCACAATGATAGACACCCACGGCATCATACACCACGCCTCCCTTCAGCTTCTAGTCTCCAATGGAGGAGACTTAACATCCATTGGACGGCGTCACTGATGGGGGCGGGACTTAGAAGGGCGGCTAGTTTAAAAACTGAGCACTGATACCTGTTCAGTGCTCAGTTGTTCTTACAACTAGCTGTATGTTTACCTGTTGCCAAAACCTTCTCTGCCTGATACCCGGTGCCGACCTCTGCTTGCCTTGTGACCTTGTTGACCTCTCTGCTCCTGACCCGGATTGTCAGATATATTTATGCTAGAAAACATGTATTCTATATATTCTGTATTTTACATGAACACAAAATGGAGTCAGAGCCATTTTATTTTATTTAATCATATAACGGTTATTTCTGTGTGTCTTTGTTCCCTCTATAATTGAGAACAAAGAAGTATTCAGTATATATGATCCAATTAATGTTATCTTCCATGAGAAAGTTAAGGAGTAGACACTACATATCCTTAGGAATGTAAATTGGAATGGGGGATACGTCGTAAGACCACCAAAACCTAATTTATTACCTAGGAGGCAACATCTGGAGATATGGGTGACTACAAAGACCTGATTTACTATATAGGAGGTAACATCTAAAGATAAGGGTGACCGTGAATGAATTCCTAACACATATGTAATGGTCTTAAGTTATTTCTTAAACCAGAGCGTCTCTCGCAGGTAAATTAAGAAATTACAAGGATGTAAAAATGAGTGGAAGTCCTAATTATAATGGGTAAAACCCACCGTTATGATTGGATAATTCCAATCAAAAGGTGGAGGCTATGATAATAAGCCCTGTCTTTAAAAGCTTATGTCTTTAATAATTAGGGACGGACCCTAAGGCTCACCTTAAAAAGAAACGGACCTGAAACAGACAGACCCTGACGGACTCATTTAAATTTACCCCAGAGAATTGGAATTTTAAGATCCTGGCACCATAATCTTACTCTTAGAATTACTTTGAGTCCCAACCTATATAACTTTTAGTAAGTTATTTCTTTCCACTTAATTTCTTGCCACTGAACCTGGATTAACTTCTACAAGGACCAGTTGGACAACAGCAACAAGTGGTGGTAAATATAATTGTTTTATTATTCTAACTAGAGGTGAATTTTGTCTTCTTCGTATAGAATTCCCTGTTTCTGGGAAATAGTATATTGCATTATTGTATATGACGGCTTGTGAGACTGCAGCTTATAACCCGTGATAATAACAATAATGAAAAGGTATTTTTACCTGTAGATGAAGTTTGACATTATTTGCATCTATTAGGAATTTCACTAAATACTCTTAGACATTATTAAATTATTTTAAATTGTCATATTAGTTAAACTAATATAATAGAGTTAGTGATCTTCTTATTACCGCCCTGATTATCATTTTTGGTTGCTGAGTGGGATGGAAATTAATGCTGTGTTAGACTCATAAAGTATTAATTCATATTGATAACTTTCGATAATATACCGTATTTGGATATACTGCAATTTGACATGTTTTAAGAACTTTGTATTTTGTATTCTGCACTGTGTGACTTATATATAAATGTTATAAATTGCCTTCACAATAAATAATAATTTTGATTGATTATCGTGGTGATATATATCTAATTTGAATTATAATTTTCGGCGATCTGAAAGGATTTAGGATCGGAGATAAAATATAGGGTATCTCCTTAAATTAATATTGTGGATGTGGTACTACAATCCTTGGGAGCGTCGTTATTTTGCGTGTGTGATAAAATATTGGTTTTACCTATTTTGTCTCATTAATATCCCTAACAGGATTGCCTGACCCTTCTCTGCCTGATACCCGGTGCCGACCTCTGCTTGCCTTGTGACCTTGTTGACCTCTCTGCTCCTGACCCGGATTGCCTGACCCTTCTTCTCTGCCTGATACCCGGTGCCGACCTCTGCTTGCCTTGTGACCTTGTTGACCTCTCTGCTCCTGACCCTTCTCTGCCTGATACTCGGTGCCAACCTCTGCTTGCCTTGTGACCTTGTTGACCTCTCTGCTCCTGACCCGGATTGCCTGACCCTTCTCTGCCTGATACCCGGTGCCGACCTCTGCTTGCCTAGTGACCGCGCTCTCCTGCATCCTGGTTTCCTCACCTGTACCAACGTAATACCTATATGCCACTGTGCCCCCTAATATGCCTCATAACTTCCAATATGCCATTAGCCCCCATTTATGCCTTATACCTCCCTATATGCCACTGTGCACCCTGATATGCCACTCTGCTCCCCATTAATGCCCTGCACCACCCTGAAATTTATTATACTCCCTGATTCACCACTCTGCCTCCCCCAGATATGCCAATCTGAAATTCATTATACCCCCCATACATCACTCTACCTCCCCTATGCACCACTCTAGCTCCCCCAGATATGCCATTCTGCCTCCCTGAAATTCATTACACCCCTATACACCACTCTGCTACCCTGAAATTCATTATACCCCCCCATATACAACTATAACTCACCCATACACCACTCTGCCTCCTCCCCTATCCCACACACCACTCTGCCTCCTCCCCCTCCCATACACCACTCTGCCTCCTCCCCCCTCCCATACACCACTCTGCCTCCTCCCCCCTCCCATACACCACTCTGCCTCCTCCCCCCTCCCATACACCACTCTGCCTCCTCCCCCCTCCTATACACCACAGTAACCAGCTGACAGAGAGGATGATCCTCTGCAGGAGACCTCGATTCTCTGTCAGCCGGTGGGAGTCTGCGCGATGCGCACAGACAGCCTCCATTACTGACCTTCACTTACGCTGAGGCTTCTATGAAGCTGCAGTGAAAGTGCCTGTCAGCAACGGAGGTTCACAAAATACCAGGGAGTCGGGAGAGAGGCAGAGTAATGTATGGGAGGGGGAGGAGTCAGAGGGGTGTATGGGAGGGGGGAGAGAGACGGAAGTGAGAGACCGGCCGACAGTGAGGGGAATCCAGGTCCCCTGCAGCGTTGCGGGTGAACTGGATTCTAGTGTTATAATCCGATCTCTGTTTGAGGTCGGATTATATAAGGAGAGGAGTTTTTCAGAGCATTTGCTCTGAAAAAAACCTCTTTTTATAATGGATAAAAATCGATTCGACTAATCGATAATGAAAATCTTTGACAACGATTTTTATTATCGATTAGTTGTTTCAGCCCTAATGTATACCATATTTGCTCTATTATAAGACAAGGTTTTTTCCAGAGCCAATGCTCTAAAAAATACCCCTCGTCTTATAATCGGGGTGGTCTTATAATCAGACCTCAAATAAGTCTGATTATGAGACTAAGATCCAGATCCCCCGCAGCGGTGCTTAGTCCGGGCAGCGTGTAGAGCTCTACTCGATTCGCGTACGGAAGTTGTGTACGCGAATCGCGTAGAGCTCTACACGCTGCCCGGACTAAGCATCGGGGACTCAGAAGCACCGGTAAATTTGGAGGAGGGAGGGGGAGGGAGTTTTAAACGGGGGCATAAGGCATTTCTGGGGGGAAAGTGCTCTGTGAAATGCCGTTTAACCCCCTTACTGCCACTCTGCCTCCTGTGCATAACTGGAGGGCAGGTTGTAAAAAAAGGAAATAAAAACAAAATATTTTTCTCCATTATAGCTTTTATTAACGAACAATTGTTCATAGTTTACATGAATTAACATTTACTGTTAAATCTTTTTTCCTATGGGGTCGTCTTATATTAAGGCTTTTTCTTTTTTTCCTCAATTAATATTTAGATTTTGGGGGGTTGTCTTATAATCAGGGTCGTCTTATAATCGAGCAAATACGGTATATATATATATATATATTAAAAAAAAAAGATAATAAATTAATCATATAAAATCAGTGTGGGAGGGCGTTCAGTTGCCATTGAGGGCATATCCGAGTAATAACCTAGAGTAACCTGGAAATTAACCAGGGTCATTACTACAGTTATGTGTTATGGTAATCTGTTGCTGTTCCCTATTGAATATCAACTCCCCTTCCCCTGGTAAAATGGCTAGATAAACCATACCCAGTCGCATGCCCAAAAATGTGTGTGTGTTCTCTTGCCATATTGGATTTAGTGTTCACAAATGGAGATTTGTTAACAAATATTTCTGTAGGTGAAAATTTGGGATCTAGTGATCATCAGTCTGTGTGGTTTAATATACAAACAGTGACTGAGTCACACCACACAAAAACAAAAGTTTTAGATTTTAGAAAAGCTGACTTTTCTAAAATGAGAAAATGTATAGAGGAGTCATTATCAGACTGGCACAATTTAAATGGCGTTCAGGAGAAATGGGATTTTGTAAAAGCTGTTTTATTGAAGATAACAGAAAATTGTATTAGGCTGGTCAGTAAGAGTAAAAAATTAAGGAAACTGCTGTGGTACTCTGCAGAAGTGGCCAAAATCGTGAAAGACAAGAAGTTAGCCTTTAGTAGATACAAAAATACCCAAAGTGAGGAAGATAGACAGATCTATAAAATTAGGCAGAAAGAGGCAAAGAAAGTTGTAAGATCTGCCAAATCACATGCAGAAGAACGAATTGCCCTCTCAGTAAAAAATGGAGATAAAACATTTTTTAGATATATAAATGAGAAAAGGAAAGTTAAACAAGGATTAGTTAGACTAAAAACAAAAGGAATATATGTAGAAAAGGATAAAGGTTTAGCTGACTGCCTCAATGAATATTTCTGTTCAGTTTTTACAGATGAAAATGATGGAATGGGACCTCAGCTGGGAAAAAAGACGGAATCATTTGAAATATGTGAGTTTATCGAGGCGGAGGTTCTACTTCAGTTGTCTAAGGTAAAGACAAATAAGTCGATGGGGCCTGATGGGATACACCCCAAGTTATTAAAAGAGCTTGGGGGTGTACTACCAAAACCGTTAACTGATATATTTAATGAATCATTGGTAACGGGGGTTGTCCGTGGGGATTGGAAAGTAGCGAATGTTGTGCCCATTCACAAAAAAGGCAGTAGGGAGGAGTCGGGCAACTACAGGCCAGTTAGTCTTACATCTGTAGTGGGGAAATTAATGGAAACAATGTTAAAGGTTAAAGATTGTTGAACATCTGAAGTCACATGGGTTTCAAGATCAAAAACAACATGGGTTTTCCTCAGGAAGATCTTGCCAAACAAATCTTATAGATTTTTTTGATTGGGTGACTAAAGTAATTGATCGAGGTGGTGCAGTAGACATGTCTGGATTTCAGTAAGGCCTTTGACACTGTCCCACACAGAAGACTTATAAATAAACTGCAATCTCTGGGTTTAGATCCCAATGTTGTTGAATGGATTAAGGAGTGGCTGAGTGACAACAGAGGGTTGTAGTGAATGGCGTATATTCAGAACAAGGTCTTGTTACCAGTGGGATACCTCAGGGATCTGTACTTGGACCCATTTTCTTTAATATTTTTATTAGTGATATTGCAGATGGACTTGATGGAAAGATATGTTTATGTGCTGACGACACAAAAATTTGCAACAGGGTTGATGTTCCTGGAGGAAGAAGCAAAATGGCAAACGATCTAGGAAAATTGGAAAAATGGTCAGAGCTGTGGCAATTGGCATTTAATATAGATAAATGCAAAGTAATGCACCTGGGGCATAAAACCCCAAGGGCAGAGTATAGAATATTTGGTACTGTCCTAACCTCAACGTGTGAGGAAAGGAATTTAGGGGTAATAATTTCTGAGGATTTAAAGGTAGGCAGACAATGCAGTAGAGCTGCAGGTAATGCTAGCAGAATTTTTGGTTGTATAGCGAGAGGTATTAGCAGTAGAAAGAGGGAAGTGCTGATGCCGTTGTACAGATCACTGGTGAGACCTCACTTGGAGTATTGTGTACAGTACTGGAGACCATATCTCCAGAAGGATATAGAAATGCAGAGAAGGGCTACTAAAATGGTTTATGGATTACAAGATAAACCTTACCAGGACAGGTTAAAGGTTCTTAACCTATATAGCCTGGAAAAAATACGGGACAGGGGGGATTTGACAGAAACATTTAAATACTTAAAGGGAATCAACAAGGTAAAGGAAGAGAGTTTATTTAAAAGGAGAAATACTACCACAACAAGAGGACACAAGCATAAACTAGAGGGGCAAAGGTTTAATGGTAACATCAGAAAATATTACTTTACGGAAAGGGTAGTGGACGCATGGAATAGCCTCCCAGCAGAAGTGGTAGATGTTAATACAGTAAAGCATGGGATAGGCATAAGGCCATAGCTAGATATAGGATAAGGGTAAAGTACTCAGAGGTTGGGCAGACTGGATGTGCCTACTGGTTCTTATCTGCCGTCACTTTCTATCCTGACTGGTGTGTCATATCTAGGGCTGCAACTAACGATTATTTTAATAATCGATTAGTTGGCCAATTATTTTTTCGATTAATCGGATAAAAAAATGCAATTTTTTTCAATTTAAAATAATGTAATAAAAAACGTACAATTTACACTTTCATCTCTTTATTGCAATGGCCTCTCTCTCACTCTATTCACCTTCTTATTTTACTGACACAATAATAAAAGCTACAAGAACCCAAACACTGTTTCTCAAACTAGGTTTTAATGCAAAGTTATTAGTAAATATTAATTCATATGTTAGCTATTTTTCATATTTAATAAAAACTATGAGAAGAAAGCCTTGTTTAATTTTTTTATTTATTTACCAAACTGCCCCCGGTTATGCACATCTGACCCCCAGCTTGCCACTCTGCCCCCATATATGCCTTATACCTCTTATATGCCAGATTCCACTGTGCCCCCTGATATGCCACTGTGCCCCTGATATGCCTTATACTCCTTATATGCCAGTGATATGCAACTGAGCCCCCTGATATACCTTTTACCCCAGATATGTTTTATGCCCCCCCTGATATGCCTAATATCGATATGCCTTATACCCCATATTTGCCACTGAGCCCCCTGATATACCTTTTACCCCCAGATGTTTTATGCCCCCCTGATATGCCTAATATATATAATATAATATATATGCCTTATACCCCCTATATGCCCTGAAATTCATAATACCCCCCATACACCACTATAACTCACCCATACACCACTCTGGCTCCTCCCCCTCCCATACACCACTCTGCCTCCTCCCCCCTCCCATACTCCACTCTGCCTCCTCCTTCTCCCATATACCACTTTGCCTCCTCCCCCCTCCCATACAGCCAGCCTCCGTTACTGCACTTCACTTACGCTGAGGCTTCTATGAAGCTGCAGTGAAAGTGCCTGTCAGTAACTGAGTCGGAAGAGAGGCAGAGTGATGTATGGGAGGGGGGAGGAGTCAGAGGGGTGTATGGGAGGGGGGGAGAGAGACAGAAGTGAGAGACCGGCCGACAGTGAGGGGAATCCAGGTCCCCTGCAGCGTTGCGGGGGATCTGGATTCTAGTATTATAATCCGATCTCTGTTTGAGGTCAGATTATATAAGGAGAGGAGTTTTTCAGAGCATTTGCTCTGAAAAAAACCTCTTTTTATAATCGATAAAAATCGATTCGATTAATCGATAATGAAAATCGTTGACAACGATTTTCATTATCGATTATTATCGATTAGTTGTTTCAGCCCTAGTCATATCACTACTTGTGGTACAGCTCCATGCCCAGTCTACCTGGTTCCAGTTACAAGACTACCTAGTTTTTGTTACACTGGTTATGATACCACCAACATGCATATCACTAAAATAACTGTGAATCGATCAGTCATAGCCCTGTTTATTCCTGAAGTGCATAAAACAATGATCACTTCATCAAACACACCTTATTATACTGAACAGTGAAAAACATCAAATAGGTAGGCATAACTATTTAAAGCTCAGTGTTGCAGGGTTAATGGTATTAAAGATGGAAAGATCACAAAATCAAATTTATATGTACTTACCCGTTCTCTAAATTTCTGGTGTTCCGAGAAGCCTCTAAGAAGAGAAGTTATTGCTGCAATCACTCTAATACTTCCATTAGTGAGTAGTAAACTTAGAGTTTTGAACCCTTTTTTCTGAATGATACTCTCAGACACTCTCTTCAATGCTTTAAGAACCACAGTTTGGTCATCTGAGTTCACATTCTGGATGAAGAGCTCTGGTAAGGGAATACATTAAATAATTATTCAGAGTGCAGGCAACTGAGTCAATTTGGATTTTTTTTTGAAGAGCCCCCTATAAAAATATAACCTGGTAAATGCTTAACTTCTTCTTTACTAGGGTGTTTTGTAGGTAAGAGCCTGAAACTTTTTTAGCATTTTTACACTGTATTTCCTTAACCATGATTTTCCTAAATTGCTTGTGCACCCAATCAAATTATATATTTTTTTCAAGGACACTTGAACTTTCTTTTAATATAATTTTTAGATATACGCACAACATTTAGTACAAATATTGCAAAAAAGAAATGCAAAAAATAAAATGGGCACTTGTACAGAGATGAAAACATTTTCAGAACCCCCCCCCTCCCCCTTTTTAATGTAAACCATACAGATGAAACATTTTTGTTCTGGAAGTGTCGTGGTTTCCTTTTGATAATATACTCATATACACTAACTATTGTAATTAGTCAAAAAAACATTTTGAAAATATTTAACATTTTCAAAGTGTTACCAATTACAAAATGTACAAAACGTATTAAAATGCAAAATGAGGTCTCAAATATATTAATTTACATTTTTTGATTTTGTGTTCATAAGCCTTAAAATTTTACCTATTTTAAAACCTACATGGCAAATGAAAAGATGCGCATCTCTGTTCCGTAACTAGGGTTTTTCAAAATTTGATATGCTGGAATGGGAGAGGTTAAAAACTTCAAAACACCTGACAAAAATACATATTTTTAAAACCTAATAACCCAGCATTTTTTTTCATTTTTTACAAGAACATTGCAGTGATTTTCTATCCAGGAAAAAACTCAATTTTTATTGAACTACATCCTTTTCATTTTACAAATGTCCCAACTGTTTTGATAACATTAAAAAGTAAAAATTGGAACATGCACACTACAACGGCAGAATTTTCACATATCTCTTTTGATCTTGTGCTGTTATCATATATTTCGATTAAACCTTATAAAACCATTCAGCTCTTCTAAAATTAGTTGTAAAATGGCCTCCTTAATCTGTCGTTGGCCCCCATATGCAGGGACTGATTGCAACCATCTGACAGCAGCCCTGCATAGATGGATAGATTTGACACTGTTTTGAGGTGAATTTATATGGTGCTGAGTGCACTTTATCTCATAGGATTCTAAATGTATTGAATCCTTGGCATGTCTACATCTGTCATTTAAATAAGGAAAATCTAGTATTGCCACAAACACGTTTCAAAATGTCTATTTACTAGAGATTTTATAAATTATATAGCATTAATATGTTCTTTCATTCTTTCTTGCAGAATTCGACTAGTATGCCTGACACCATTTTTTGCATTACAATTGATTTAATCTGGAATTTTCAATCTCTTTTGATTGTTGGAACAAATAATTGTTTTAGTTGTATGAGCAGTGTAATGGTTCAGTGTAATGGTTTGCTTAGTTAGGGCTATAGATACCCTATGAATCCTTCGTCTGTCCCTCAGGATAGTCTCCAGCCTCAGAAGGCTAATAGATGGATCTTTGTCTTAGATCACAAAAGTAATCACGACCACCATGATTGTGAAGAACAAATTGAACATTGTTTTTTTGTAAAATATAGCCTTATATATCCACAAAATTTCATTAACATTGATAAACAGGTATATGTAGACAACCCAACCTTTAATCCCCTTTAGCTACTGAATCTCCCCCTGGCAGCAATCCTGTTAATGGGATTTGTTTACACAATGGAGTTCCTGCCTGTGCTATCTTTGTTTGGCAGCCAGGCTGGAGCCATCTCTGAATTGTGACAGAATGACCTGTTATACAGGGCCCCAAGGTAGTCAATTATCCCGCTTGAAGAAGCTTTCTGATTGGTTCATTATTAAAAATATGGCGGAGGCTGTAGGTAATCATCTATTATTAAGGCATTCAGTTGAAATGCGTGAGGCATTTACCTACATTTTGGTTATTATATTGCACTTTATGGATCTTTATGAAGACTAATAAAGATTATTTTTTATATCCTATGCTTACCTTGGGTACTTTCCATCTATAATTAAGACACAATACTACCAAGGATGGTCCCAATCCATGGAAAGTACAGTTATCTGTACCTTGGACAGCAATCTGATGTCTGACACCACAGCTAATATGCATGACACTTGGTGCATAATTTGCACTGCCAAGCAAACCCATCCAATCATTAGCAAACCAGGCTAGTATCATGATTCCATCCTGTATTTATTTAGGTGTCATGTCCATTGCAGCCTCTAGAGGCCACCTGTAAGATCACAGTACCTTGTATGCTGATGACCAGCTGCATCTGCTCACCTGGGTCACCCTCCCCCTGTTGATTCCATCATTCTATCACCAAGTCCGCCCAGCAAACGAGCGCCCAAATAGTAGCAGTTCACATAACATTGCACGTATAGATCAACAGAACACACAAACCCAACATTGCAGGTATAGATCAATTTAAAATCACATGTAAACTCAGCACTGAAGATATAAATCAAATAAACAACATATGGAAACAGCATTGCAGCTATTGATCAACTGAAAAAGACATACAAAGTCCCCGGTGTATAGTCCGAGCAGCGTGGAGAGCTCTACGCGATTCGTGTAGACAACTTCCGCTGCAGCCGGGAGGATGTGCGTTTAGCAGTGGGGGTTGTCTGCGTCCATCGCGCAGACCTTCCCCGGCTGTCAGAGATCATGGGGAACTCTGATCTCTGACAGCCGGGGAAGGTCTGCGCGATGGACGCAGACAACCCCCGCCGCTAAACGCACCTCCTCCCGGCTGCAGCGTAATCGCGTAGAGCTCTACACGCTGCCCGGACTAAGCACCGGGGACTCAGAAGCACCGGTAAGTTGGGGGTGGGAGACGGGAGGATCCAGGTCCCCTGCATCGCTGCGGGGGATCTGGATCTTAGTCTCATAGTCAGACCTAGTTGAGGTCTAATTATAAGACGACCCCGATTATAAGACGAGGGGTATTTTTCAGAGCATTTGCTCTGGAAAAAACCTCGTTTTATAATCTAGCAAATATGGTACGTTCCCGGACATGTCCCCGGATGTAGGGCCGGATTAATTTTCGCAGGGGCCCTGCTGCTTAACCGTGTCTTGAACCCGCCCAGGGAAAACAGGAACCCAGCGGAGTAACATGAATTTACGCCACGTCACATGACTCCGCTCCGTTTCTGCTTCCCCTGGGCGGGACACGAGAAGTTGCTTGCAGTTTCTGTAAGGGAAACGCAGAGGGAAGCAGCGGCACAAAGTGATATGCAGTTCAGGTAAATAGGTGGGGGAGGGTGTATGAACGAGTACGCTTGATTGAGGGAATGAGTGAGTATCTGTAAATTAGTATATGAATGAGTATCTGTTAATAAGTATATGAATGAATAAGTGTTTGTGAATGAGTAAATGAATATGATAGCATGGATGTGTAAGTAGGACGGAGGCATGGCACAGGCCTACCTCCGCTGACTTGTGCTCCCTTAGCCTAGGACAACACACTCTTTCCCCGGTTTCCCAGTCACTAGCCGAGACTCAGTATAACCAAAACGAAGACTACTTTATTTTTCACACACAGGGCTGGATATATCCAGTAAAACACACATTAACATAAAACAAGATATTGGGATACAAACCGCCCCCTAATCTGCCTCCCAGAGACAACAGGGGCAATAAAGGGATTAACAATACAATAGGGTCCCAGCCCCCACTATCTATTACTGGCCCAAATCAGTTCCAAGGTTTGGCCGGTGTAAATGTCTGTCATGGTGGAACGGGGGGGGGGGGCTGATTTATACAACATTAAACTAAAACAATAGTGGTCACTCCCTGGTTGCAGATCCTGGCTGTCTGCCAGAGATAATCCCCTAAACAAGTGATGGGATGATATACTGCTGGGGTAGCCACAGAAGTCTTTTCAAAGTCAGGACCCATAGTCAATAGGGAGGAGGCTGGCTGTCAGGCCTCTCCAGTGACCCCAGTGATGGAAGGTTTGGTCACATATAAAATGTGGGGCTAGCTGGGGGCATCACATAAATCAATACTAAAGGGGGGCTGGGTTGTGGGATTAATATACAATGTGGGGGGCAATACACAAGGGTGACCACATTGTCCATGTTTTCAAGGAAACATCACTTTTACATATTGCTGACCATGCAATGGAAGGGAACCAACTAGTCAGATATACATCCCCCATACTGCAAGTCGGTATGTTATCTTGGCTGGCGGTATCAACACACAAGGGGTGCAGCTGGAGCCATTACATCAATACTAAAGCGAGGGGCAGGCTGGGGGCATAAATACACACAGTGCTGGCTGGGTTGATACACAAGGGGGCAAAAACACAAAAAGGGAGGGTTAACGACAAAGCAGCGTGGAAAATAGCTTAGCCCGTTCAGACGTGGGTGTCAGTGTGGCAGAGCCTGTCCTTATGTGTGTTTGGGTGTCGGTGTGGCAGAGTCTGTCCTGGCGTGTGTTTGGGAGTCGGTGCTGCAGAGCCTGTCCTGGTGTGTGTCTGGGTGTCGGCAGAGTCTGTCCTGGTGCGGGTATCAGTGTGGCAGAGCCTGTCCTGGTGTGTGTGTTGGGTGTGGTAGAGACAACAAGTTTGCCCGGTTGGCAGATGAGGGGGATGGTTAGTTCAGAGTTAGCAGTACTGCAGCAAGTCACTGCCAGAGGGGTGTCTGCTCCAGTAAGGAGGGAAGGAGGAGCGCAGGGCAGGCCAGACAGGTGCTGGTAGTGGGGGAATCAATTATTAGGGGGACAGACAGGGCGATCTGTCACAAAGACCTGGATCGCCGAACAGTGCGTTGTCTGCCTGGCGCTCGAGTTCGGCACATCGCGGATCGGGTTGACAGATTACTGGGAGGGGCTGGAGAAGACCCAGCAGTCATGGTGCACATTGGCACCAATGACAAAGTAAAAGGTAGGCGGAGTGCCCTTAAAAATGATTTCAGGGACTTAGGTAGCAAGCTTAAGGCAAGGACCTCCAAGGTAGTATTTTCTGAAATATTACCTATACCACGTGCCACACCAGAGAAGCAGCGGGAGATTAGAGAGCTAAACAAGTGCCTCAGAAGCTAGTGTAAGAAGGAGGGGTTTGGGTTCATGGAGAACTGGGCCGACTTCTCTGTCGGATACAGGTTCTACGGTAGGGACGGGCTGCACCTCAATGGGGAGGGTGCAGCTGTGCTTGGGGAGAAGATGGCCAGAAGGGTGGAGGAGTGTTTAAACTAGGGAATGGGGGGGAGGGAAACTACAATATAGAAGGGGAAGATAGTGTAGATAGAGAGCTGGGGCTTATAAATGTACCTGGGGGTGGAGCAGAGGGAGGGGTTAGAATAGTTAATAGGGATAGGCTTCATAGGAAAAAAAAAACCATACACCTCTAAATTGCATGCTTACTAATGCCAGAAGTCTGACCAATAAAACTGACGAACTGGAGTTAATAATGTCTGAAGAAAATTATGACATAGTGGGTATAACAGAGACATGGTTGGATGATAGCTATGACTGGGCGGTTAACATACAGGGTTATAGTCTATTCAGGAAAGATCGAAAAAACGAAAAAGGGGAGGACTTTGCCTTTATGTAAAGTCCAGCCTAAAGGCCACACTGCGGGAGAATATATGTGAGGGAAATGATAATGTGGAGTCATTATGGGTAGAAATATATAGAAAGAAAAATAATAAAATACTGATTGGGGTTTGCTACAAGCCACCAAATATAATGGAAGCAGCAGAAGATCAATTATTAAGGTAAATAAACAAGGCAGGAAATCACAATGAGGTGGTTATTATGGGGGACTTTAAGTATCCCGACATAAACTGGGAAACCGAGACCTGTAAATCTCATAAAGGAAACCGGTTTCTGACTATAAGTAAAGATAATTATCTTTCCCAAACGGTACATAACCCTACCAGAGGGGGCGCCCTACTGGACTTAATATTAACCAACAGACCTGACAGAGTAACTAATGTGCAGGTCAGGGGGCACCTAAGAAATAGTGATCACAATATAATACATTATAACTTGTCCTTCAATAAGGGAACTCTTAGAGGAGCCACAAGAACTATGAACTTTAGGAAGGCAAAGTTTGATCAACTAAGAGAAGCCCTTAACACTGTAAATTGGGAAAATGTCCTCAAAAACAAGAGTACAGACACTAAATGGGAGATTTGTAAAAATATCTTAAATTCTAACTGTGAAAGGTACATACCGTATGGGAATAAAAGAGTCAGGAACAAGAGAAAACCAATGTGGATAAATAAAAATGTAAAGGGGGCAATAAATGGCAAAAAAAGGCATTTAAGCTACTAAAACAGGAAGGCAGTGAGGAAGCACTAAAAAGCTATCGGGAAAAAAATAAAATATGTAAAAATCAGATTAAAGCAGCAAAAGTGGAGACAGAAAGACTCATTGCCAAAGAGAGTAAAACAAACCCCAAAATGTTCTTTAACTATATAAATAGTAAAAAGGTTAAAAATGAAAGTGTTGGCCCCTTAAAAAGTAATGCTGTATTCACAGAGGAAAATGAAATGCCAGGTAATATACAGCAGGATGAGATAAATGCCCCAGTACATGTCACCTGTCTAACCCAGGAAGAAGTGCAGTGCTGCCTAAAAAAAATCAAAATAGACAAATCACCAGGCCCAGATGGCATTCACCCCCGCGTTCTAAGGGAGTTAAGTAATGTAATAGACAGACCCCTATTTCTAATATTCAAGGACTCTATAGTGACAGGGTCTGTTCCCCAGGACTGGCGCATAGCAAATGTTGTGCCAATATTCAAAAAAAGGGACAAAAAGTGACCCGGGGAATTATAGGCCTGTCAGTTTAACCTCTGTTGTATGTAAACTGTTTGAGGGTTTCCTAAGAGATGCTATTTTGGAGTATCTCAATGAAAATAAATGTATGACTCCATATCAGCATGGGTTTACAAGGGATCGGTCCTGTCAAACTAACCTGATCAGCTTTTATGAGGAGGTGAGCTCAAGACTGGATCGGGCTGAATCGCTGGATGTCGTATATCTTGATTTTTCCAAAGCATTTGATACGGTGCCACATAAAAGGCTTGTACATAAAATGAGAATGCTTGGGCTGGGGGAGAAGGTGTGTATGTGGGTAAGTAACTGGCTCAGGGATAGGAAACAGAGGGTGGTTATTAATGGTACATACTCTGAGTGGGTGACTGTTACTAGTGGGGTACCACAGGGGTCAGTTTTGGGTCCTATTCTTTTTAATATATTTATTAATGACCTTGTAGAGGGATTGTATAGTAAAGTATCAATCTTTGCAGACAATACTAAGCTCTGTAACGTGGTTAACACAATACAGTTACAAATGGATCTGCATAGGTTGGAGGCTTGGGCTGGGATGTGGCAGATGAGGTTCAACACAGATAAATGTAAGGTTATGCACATGGGGAAGAAAAATCCAGGCTGGGAATATGTATTAAATGGGAAAACACTGGGGACGACTGACATGGAAAAGGACTTCGGAGTTTTAGTTAACAGTAAATTTACCTGTAGCGACCAGTGTCAGGCAGCTGCTGCTAAGGCAAATAAAATCATGGGGTGCATCAAAAGGGGCATAGATGCCCACGACAAGGAAATAATTCTACCACTGTACAAGTCACTAGTCAGACCACACATGGAATAGTGTGTACAGTACTGGGCACCAGTGTACAAGAAAGATATAGTGGAGCTGGAGAAGGTTCAAAGACGGGCAACCAGAGTAATAAGGGGAATGGGAGGACTACAGTACCCAGAAAGATTATCAGAATTAGGGTTATTTAGTTTAGAGAAAAGACGGCTTAGGGGGGACTTAATAACTATGTATAAATATATAAGGGGGCAGTACAGAGATCACTCCCAGGACCTATTTATACCTAGAACTGTATCTAAAACAAGAGGACATCCTCTACGGCTAGAGGAAAGAAGGTTTCTACACCAGCACAGAGGGGGGTTCTTTACAGTAAGAGCGGTGAGACTATGGAACTCTCTGCCAGAGGAAGTGGTAATGGTAAACTCAATAAAAGAAGGAGCCTGGACGTGTTTCTTGAAAGCAATAATATTACAAGTTATGGATATTAGATTAATAGGGACAGCACGTTGATCCAGGGATTTATTCCGATTGCCATATTTGGAGTCGGGAAGAAATTTTCCCCCTGGTATGGGGCAATTGGCATCTGCTTCATAAGGGTTTTTGCCTTCCTCTGGATCAACACAGTGGGGACACAATAGGTATATAGGTTGAACTTTGGTCTTTTTTCAACCTTATGAACCATGTTACTATGTTACTATGAGCACTTTACTTACTGTAGGAATACATTGAACTATTTAATTTTCACTTATTCAGCGATAAAACACCCTCCTGAATTTGTAGTCACCAGAGGACAAAACTTTCTAGGCCCAGAAATCAGTGAGAGGTTTTGTGTTATTTACTCTATTTCAATCTACATATTTTATTGAAAAGGATTTGTGGCACTAAATTGGGGCTTCAGGCGTCCCGTATGATGACTTTTTTTTTAGTGTACTGATGTACTCCCAATCCCATCACATAAGATTCTATCTTATATTATCTGCCTAGCATTGACATCATCTTTATCCAGTACACATTGATGCCGAGGAGTTTAGATTCTGTCTATTTTAGTCCTCAGCACCAGGCCCATGATACTCTAAATCTGCCCAAAAGATTCTAAGTATTTTTTCTCATGGACAAAACGTGAGAAATAACGTATATATCATAAATCACTTCATAAATATCTACTATAATATCTAATATACAACTGCATTTCAATGTTAAGGGGGCAGCAGTACTGAGGGAAAAGATGGTTAGAGGGTTGGAAGAGATTTTAAACTCGAGTGTGTGAGGGGAGAGTGAAAATAGCAAGTCTTGCTTTCTGTAAGTGGTCAGTTTGTGCACCACAGCAGTTAGTATAACACAAGAATTGTAAGAGAAACCAAGGTAAGCCAGAAATTGTTTCAATTTTAACACACATACCTCCATAAAGTATGAGGAAGCTTGGGGATCTCACTCAGTGTGCATCACGCCATATGTATACATGCTTAGAACAGCAGTCCCTTAGTACATATCGCTGTGGCAAGTGTGACAGATTGGAGTTCTAAAGAGGCATATTGGAACATTGAGAGAGATTGACAATCTTGAGAGGAGTCTCTTGCTCACTGAGCAGAGTTTAGATGGGGCCCCTAGCAATGTGGGAGGAGATCAGTCAGAAGGGAGCCAGGCATGTAGTTGGGAAACAGTTAGACATAGTTTTCCATCACAACAAATTTGCCCATTTAAGAGCATGTTCGGGAGGCAGACTCAGATGTGGTAAACAGTCAGGAAAGCAGCTCATCCAGTGTACCGGGGAACCAGAAGGAAGGGAGGTTAACGCAAGTTGTGGTGGTAAAGCATTCTATTATTAAGAGAACATACAGGGTAATCTGTCTCTGACTGCAACAACCAAATGGATTGGGGTCTCCCGGGTGTCTGAGTTTGGTATGTTGCAGACAGAGTGGACGGATTATTGGGAGGCACTGAAGAAGATACAGCTGTCTTGGTGCACATTGGCACAAATGAGATATAGTAAAAGGAAGGTAATTTTAAGGATTTAGGGAGTAAGATTAAAAAAAGAACCTCCAAAGTAGCAGGGGCGTACCTAGAGTATTTGGCACCTGGGGCGGATCCTGTATGTGGCACACCCCCACACACACTTTTAAACTGCATAGCTTCTATTGTTAGGCAAACATTGACAGGGGTACAGCATAACTGTTATCATTATATACTGAGGCAGACATTGACAGGGGTACAACATAACTGTTATTATATACTGAGGCAGACATTGACGGGGGTACAGCATAACACCTATCACTACATACTGAGGCACATACTGACGTTGGTACAGCATAACACCTATCACTATATACTGAGGCACACATTGACAGTGGTACAGCAGAACACCTATCACTATATACTGAGGCAAACACTGACGGGGGTACAGCATGACACCTTACACTATATAATGAGGCACGCACTGACGTTGGTATAGCATAACACCTATCACTGTATACTGAGGCACACATTGATGGTGGTACAGCTTAATATCACTATACATTGAGCCAGACATGGACAATAATACAACATAACCCCTATCACTATATACTAAGCCAAACATTGATGTGGCGTAGGCCTACCACTTCAGTGTCTGGCTTAGTTTAGGGATGCACCGAAAATCTGGACCGAAACCAAAAATTAAGCATTCACTTGGCCGAAAACCAAAAATGACCCCCCCACACCTTTTAAAAAAAAAAAAAACACTTTTATTAAAAGTAACACACCAGAATTAGCCAATAAAAGCAATAACAATATTATATATATATATATATATATATATTAGGGCTGCAACAACTAATCGATAAAATCGATAATAATCGATAATGAAAATCGTTGACAACGAATTTCATTATCGATTAGTTGCAGCAGCTCCTACTTACAGTTCCTCCCTGCAGTCACTGCCGATTGGCCCACCCACTTCCTTCTTCCAGTCCCTCCCTGCAGTCACTGCCGATTGGCTGCAAGGAGGCACAGCGAGAAAGTCCTATCGGCGTGACTGCAGGGAGGGACAGGGACCCAGAAAGGCCCCGCCGATTTCCCATACCCTCCCAATGGCTCAAGAACTCATCTAAGTGGTGAGCATAAAATTATTATTTGGGATACTGAAAGTTAGGGGCAGTTATAGTTAATGGGGTTAATTTAGGGGCAGTCGTGGTTGATGGGGTGTTTAGGGTTAATTTAGGGGCAGTCGTGGTTGATGGGGTGTTTAGGGTTAATTTAGGGGCAGTTGTGGTTGATGGGGTGTTTAGGGTTAATTTAGGGACAGTTGTGGTTGATGGGGTCTTCAGGGTTCATTTAGGAGGAGTTGTGGTTGATGGGTTGTGGGGTGATGAGGTCTTCAGGGTTCATTTAGGAGCAGTTGTGGTTGATGGGGTCTTCAGGATTCATTTAGGGGCAGTTATGGTTAATGGGGTCTTCTCTTCAGGGTTAATTTAATGCTGAGGACTGAGGGTTAATTTAATTAATTAAATAAAGTTAACGTAAGGTGCAGTTAGAGGTAAAGGGGGGCAAACTGAGGAATCTAAATCCTGGGGGCAGTGAAGATTAACCCTGTATTTATTTATTGTGTCTGTGAACGAGTCTGCAAATATATGAGTGCACTATGTGATATCAGGGGGGTATACGGCATACCTGGGGAAGATGGAGTGACATATCTGGGGGCATAAGGCATATAGGGCATACGTGAGGAGCGGAGTGGCATATCTGGGGGTATGTGGCATATCTGGGAGGCAGTGTGGCAAGCCTGGGCTCAAATGTGAATAACTGGGGGGGGGGCAGGTTGGGAAATAAAAACAAGAAATGCATTTTTATCAAAGTTTTTTTATTCTGCTGTTTGTTTTTTACATCCTACATTACTTTATTAAATTATTTTAAATAAAAGAAAAATTAACATTTTTTTATCCAATTAATCTAAAAAAAAATTGTCCAACTAATCGATTATGAAAATAATCGTTAGTTGCAGCCCTAATATATATATATATATATATATATATATATAATTGTTAACAGAAATCACAATCCTATCATGCCCAAATTCCAGCATGTACTGGCTAACTTAGCATGATAGAAATGTGATTGCTAACAACAATCACGGTCCTATCATGCCCAGGTTCTAGCATGTACTGGTTGCCTGGGTATTATGGGAGTGTGATTGCGGTTTTCCTGGAAGCCTCACAAGTGGGCCCTATTGCCCAAATAATAAAACTTTATATTTAGATATTGCAATTTTTTGTTAGTTTCCTCAATCAGAATATTATTGATTTTAGTCTTCATCGTCGCAATCTTCTCTGAGTTTCCTTTTGAGGGGCTAGCTTTATTTTGGGAAGACAATTTTTCTTCTATAGTCAGTAACAAACATTAAACAGAATACAAAAACTAAAAAAAAAAACCAAGATAAAAAGTGCAAAATTCTTTCTTTTTCAAGACCTCTGCAATCTGCCCTGGCATGCTGTCAAGTAACCTCTGGGCCACATTCTGACTGATGGCAGCCCATTCTTGATTCATCTCAGGATGCTTTACTGTTGGCATGATACGGGACTGATGGTAGCGCTCACCTTGTCTTCTCCGCATAGGCTTTTTTCCGGATGCCCCAAACAATCGGAAAGGGGAAATGACTATACCACAGTCCTCAGCAGTCCAATCCCTGTACCTTTGCAGAATATCAGTCTGTCCCTGATGCTTTTCCTGGAGAGAAGTGGCCATTCTCCAAAAGTCTTCACCTCACTGTACGTGCAGATGCACTCACACCTGCCTTCTGCCATTCCTGAGCAAGCTTTGCACTGGTGGCGCCCTGATCCTGCAGCTGAATCAACTTTAGGAGATGGTCCTGGTGCTTGCTGGACTTTTTTGGGCGCCCTGATGCATTCTTCACAACAATTGAACCTCTCTCCCTGAAGTTCTTGATGATCCGATAAATGGTTGATTTAGTGGCAAGTTTACTAGCAGCATTATCCTTGCTTTTTGTGCAAAGCAACGATGACAGCACGGGTTTACTTGCAGGTAACGAATGAGGAAGAACAATGATTTCAAGCGCCACCCTCCTTTTAAAGCTTCCAGTCTGTTATTCTAACTCAATCAGCATAACAGAGTGATCTCCAGCCTTGTCCACGTCAACACTCTCACCTGTGTTAACGAGAGAATCACTGACATGATGTCAGCAGTTTAATGCGGGGCCCTGGGGTAGCTGAACCCACGTAGCAGAAACGGAATAGCAGACTCACAAGGTAGCGCAAAGCCAAAAACAGGGAAGCCCAAGGTCAGGGCAGGCGGCACAAAAGCAAAGTCGAGGATATCCGAGGTCGGGACAGGCAGCAGAGTACACGATAGACACAGATATAGTGTAACTGTCGCGGGTGTCCCGGCGGACACGGTAGGTGTAACAAGTTGGTCCTTTTGAGGCAGGGCTGAAATGCAGTGGAAATGTTTTCTGGGGATTGAGTTCATTTTCATGGCAAACAGGGGACTTTGCAATTGTTTGCAATTCATCTCATCACTCTTTATAACATTCTGGAGTATATGAAAATTGCCATAATCTAAACTGAGGCAGCAGACTTTTGGAAAATTACTATTTGTGTAATTTTCAAAACTTTTGGCCACAACTGTAGATATGTTGGAGAATGCTCAGAGACAGGCTACTAAACTGGTTCATGGATTACAGGATAAAACTTACCAGGAAAGGTTAAAGGATCTTAACATATATAGCCTAGAAGCAATGTATCACTAAATCATGCCAGCTGATGATTGACCCTGGATATCTTGGACACCTATTGCCCCACTACAGCGCCCTTTTGTGGATCTGTTGGATACACAGTGGGGTAGGGGTGGGAGTGGTTACTGAAATGTTCAGCAGCCGCAGCTATGGATCCCCGGCTGCATCACAGCCTGTACTGGGGAACTTTCAACTGCTACCCCTTAGAGTCCTGCCCATGGATCGGGTGCTTTTTGGAATGGATAATTTATGGATACTGAGATATCCAGCGACATATCTGGATCACCGCGGCTCCCTTAGGATCACTATGAAACCAAGGGTCATACCGGCATTACTGTACTTAAGGCCAGACTGTGACGCTAGACTGCCTGGGCAGGGTATTAATTTCATAATGTGATTATGCTCCTTTTCTGATTCCGTGGTGTATGCAAGTCTGTGTGCTTTTCCAATAAAGTGTTCTGTTTTCCCCCCAACATTGATTCTGCCTGATGTTTGGGGCTCACTCACTGTATAAGCCAAGGCTAGCTACAGCGCCATAGCGGCTCCAGTATAGTGGTGTTCCTGTCTACAGCTCTAGTTGTCTCAGAAGAAGGAATAACTTCAAAACCAAAAAACTTCAAATAATTTTTTACCATATTTATATGTACTGCTGCCACAGAGAAGGGAGAGATGCTGTTTTAACTTGCTGCAGCTTCTTCAGTCACCAATGAATCAAATGTCTCTCTTGTAACTACTCAGTAACCCTTAATGATAGCCACACACTGTTGGAAGGGTACAAGCAAAGGAAGGCACCTGCTCCCTCCCCCAGAAAAACCACTGTTAAACAAGGATATTGTTATTTCACGCATATAGACACGGATATTTTACATGGATGCTTTATATGTGAACTGATGAATATGTACCCCTTTATACCTTCATATGCCAGTTCCTGAATGTAAGCATCAAGACTAGAAATACTGAGAGCTTCAAAGTGTTGCCAGTATTGAAAGATTGTCAGTCTCTCTCTGTAGGTAGTCCTGAATTGCTTGGGCAGCTTCCGGTCTAAAATCTCTTCCACCAACCGAGTGAAAACTGCAATGAAGATAAAAATATGTGCTAATAAATTGACTAAATATGCAAGAGAATAGCATGTGATTCTCCTTTACTAAAAGAAAGTAGTACTGGTTTCTGACTTGTTCTGGTTAAATGATATGTACAAAGTATTTAAATACATATAACGTAATATCTGTCCTGAAGAATCTGCACTGTGCAGTAGCAAAACTTGTATCAGAGATTCCCACAGTTTCTAGATCTTATTGTAGCTTTCGATTTCAGATATGTGGAATATAGATCAGTGGCTGACCTCTTAGAGAGTGAACAATGTGAATAATAAACGATTGATTACATTTTTACGGATTAGCGCATTATAAATCTACACAGATCTACAGGTCTCTGATATCCACTGGTGTCTTTTTATTAGTCATTTTATGAAATACACTAATACATTTGATGTTTTATTTTAATAAGATAGAGCGAGGAAACAACCATGCTCACAGCAAAATACAATCAGCATTACTTATATTCATATGTGGAAGAGGAACCACACATACCTGCGTCTGCAAGTCCTTCCTGTTGCGCGTTGATTTGTTCTGCATAATGTGAACTCAAGATACGTACAAATGTCTCCACTAGGCTTATGTAGACATCTGGTGGCTGAACACATTCATTCCAGAAAGGCATGACCCCTTCCTTATCAACAGAAAATTGCACCACTAAAAAGAAGAGTAGTTTGAAATAAATTAGCATAGCTAACGTGTAAGTATACCGTGGAAGGCAACACTACAGAGGAAATAATGACAAAAAACATAGTTGAAACAATCAACCCTTTTTAATTAAATAAAAAAAATTATGAAAACATTCCCATACTTGCATTACTTACACAAAGCTAGAAGAAACAAATTTAGTTGGACTGTAAGCATGAATGACCTGGACATTTGTTTATAAATGTCACCAAAGCGTAAATGCAGAAATCCCCAGCAAAACATGACAAAATAAGCCAAATTAAATGACAAAACACCTGTTCGTGTTCGTTTGCGACTATTTACCAAAGTACCAGTGCTTGCAAGTTGGCAAAACTAAGGTTTGCAGTAGCTTATACTACATGGAATGAGGGTTGAAGCTAAAACTAATCACCCAACCTCACGGGACCCAAGGGGTGCTTGGATATATCACCTACCAAGAGAACTTATCAATGACCACCTTCTTTCCACAGGACATGAATGAGATGGGGGCATGCCCCTCCAAATGGCATTTATGCATTAGTTGGGGGTGACTTTTTATTATTTAAACCCCCATCGGCTTCTTTAATTACCCTCCACCCAACTGTGAGGCAATCATCACCTTCCTTGGTTAAATGGTAGGGGGTTGTAATTTCACAAGAATTGTAGGTGAGAAGTTCACATTGAAAATTTGAAGCGCTTGTAGGACAGTTTTTTATTACAGCATTGTCAAAGAAATGCCACCCCCCGCCAGACTTACCAATGCACCCCCAGAGTCTCTGGTGTCTAGAGGGGTTGGCCAGTGGACGTCTGTGCGATGCAGAGGTGCTAGCAGCAGAGGTTTTCTACGCGCATCGCACAGACGTCCACTAGCTGCCGGAGAGGACGATCCAGGTCCTCTACAGTGATGCGGGGGATCTGGATCCTAACTCTGCACGGCTAAATGAAAAAGAAAAACGAATTGCGCTAAAGCCCGATTATAGGCTTATATTCTGGCAAATACGGTATATGATTTGATGAGGTAACTTGAATTGTCTGGGTTCAAATATATCCCAAATAGGACGTCAAAATTCCAATTTGAAAAATGCACACCTCACAAATGTGGCCTTTTAGTCCACGAACAACACAACAAACCCATGCATGTGAACAGGAGATGTTGCTGAACGCATATTGGGGTGTTGTTTGACAGTGACATATATCACAAACTTTGACAAAGGCTAGAGGTAGAATTAGTGCATGGAAAGGGTCAAAATACCAGCATTTGAAATACCATACCACCATATTTTATATTTTTTTTATTGTAAATTAGATGGTATCTAAAGAAAGTCCTGCGTGTCCTGAAAAGCAAAGAGACTTTGGTGCCTTAATATTTGTTTTTTTTTTTGGAAAGGCTGTTTTTATGTATTTATTGTAATTTGCAGGGGTAAATAGAAGTATTATTAAACACCCATCTACACACACCAGACAAGCCAGAAGGCTTGTTTTTCCCTCAGAAATCTCATGGTGCTGGCGGGGGCGTGATGACGTGAGACGCTCACGGGGTGGAGCGTTGGAGCGAGCGGGATGAATTTTAGGTGATGGCGTCCTGGGACCTGCCTCTCCGATATGCCCGATGATCCAGCCGCGAATTTTTAGCGTGTGGCCTCCGCATGGTTTCCTTCCCCGGGCGATTGAGGTCTGAAAGCTCCGTCCACTGGTTTCTTTGAAAACTCGTCGATTGCAGCAACCCCGGGAGAATATCCTGTGGTGTGGCAGCCACCGATTGATGTTCCATACTGAAAGATTCGGCTATACTGCCGACATGGTGGAAGCGGGAGTAAGACCGAGAGAAATTAATATTTGATATTTGATGGCCCTGGTGGGAAAAAGCGCTACAGATTTTTGATCCTGAGGTGCTGTGGCAGCAGATCGAGCGGGACCTCCAGAGTTCATGGAATCGTCAAAAGTACCTTTTATTTATTCTTCTTGCTAATCATGATTGGATCTATTTTGGAATCTATTTATTTATAATCATGATGGAGGACATTCTAATCTGACAATTTACTTAAATGAGATTACCACTGAAAAAAATTAAAATAAAAAACAAAAAATCCTATTGAAAGGACAATAATCATGTTGGAACAGATTCTATAATTTAATTATGTTGTGAATAGACTTTATAACGCAATCAAGTTACACAGGAGAAAGAAAATTGACCACTTTACATGAACATAACCTTACCAATCATGTCATTAATTATGTTATCAATCCACTATTTCTATACATGAATTTAGATTTGGATGGAACTAACTGATCCTATTTATCTTTTCCACGTGACACGGATGCATCTTCTAATCATGTTGAAATTTATTTTACTTACTGAACTATAACAATCATGCTGGAATAGGACACTTTAACTTAATTAAGCATTGAGGGAGGCGAAATTTGATTATAGTTTGATTAATAAGTGGATTATGGTCTATTTATAAATAACTGATTTTTGGGCTTATATACTTTGATCAATATTGCGATACAAACCTTATTAATTCAACTTTACTAATCATGTCATCATTACTATCTACACATATGAATTTAGATTTGGATGGAATTAATTGATTTAGTTTATCTCCACTATGTGAAACGGATTGCATCTTCTAATCAAGTTGAAATCTAATTTAATTATTGAATTATAATAATCATGCTGGAATTGGACACCTTAATTTAATTAAGCCCGGAGGGAGGTGAAATCTGATTTGTATTTGTGATTTTGATGAACAAGTGGATCATGGTCTATATATAAATAACGGATTTTGGACTAATATACTTTGATCTTCACTGCGATATATATTTCATTAATGAATTTATAAATATCTGATTATCACGTATTACTGATATTGTGGTTATAAGAAGTAAAGGGAAAAAAAAAAAAAATAAAAAAAAAAAGGTGAGAGAGAAAAAAGAGGAAAAGAAAAGGAGAAAAAAAAGGGAAGAAAATAAGAAAAAAGGAAAAAGAGAGAAAAAAGAAAGGGAAAAAAAAGAAAAAAAATTACATATAGTCATATTTTTTTTATTAGTTTATTTTGAAACTCACAAAAATTAAAGTGGACACGATGGCTTCCAAAAGAGAGGATCCAAAATCAAAAAAAAGAGAAACAAGAGACCTAGACCAAAAAAAAGAAAAAAAGATTTCTACGTTATTTTCACCCCAGGCTCATAGGAAAATGGAGGAATCTGTGTGTCTATCTGATTCCACTATAGATGAAATTGGAAGACACTCTTTAAGTCCTGCAGCACAATCTACTCAAATGATTACCAAAGAATATTTGCAATTATGCATGGAATCTCAGTTGAACTCATTTAAAGAGGAACTTATGAAAGTGAACACGGAGTGGAAAAGTGAATTTAAAAAAACGCAAGAATGTCTGAATCTAATTATGCAAAAGAATGAGTTTCTTGAATTAGAGTTAAAATCAATTAAAGATGACCTTAACCACAAAGAGAATATCATAAGGAATCTGGAACAAAAATTAAATGATGCCGAGGATCGTACGCGCAGGAAGAATTTAAGAATACGTGGCATTTCGGAGGACATTAAGCAGGACTCTATCAGATCTTACCTGAAAGAATTGTTTTTAGATATGGGCATCCGCGACGTTGATAGAGACGATATGATTGAACGTGTACACAGAACGTTAAAACCAAAGAATATTGCTGAAGGAAAACCCAGGGATATAATTATCCGTTTCTCAACTTTCTTTATGCGACAGAAAATATTATTGGCAGCAAACAAATATGCTCCGAAAGTAGATAAATTTCAAAATTTAATGTTCTTTCAAGATCTCTCTTTATTTACCAGACAAAAGAGATTTGAATTTAAAGAAGTGACCAAGATCTTGAGAGAGCAAAATATCAGATATTCGTGGGGATTCCCAGTAAAATTGATTATCTTGTCCGCTCAGCACCAACCAATTAAGCTATCAACGGTTGATGAAGCTAGGAGTTGGCTTAAAGGAAATGTTGTACATGGTTTGCAGTAATAATTTCGCGGATGCGCGATTTTTGGGGGGGGGGGTGTTTTTTTTTTTTTTTTTTTTTTTCTTTTAAGCACTACGTGACACTTGGAGTATGGTGTTTCTAACTCCATAATTTCATGATATATCTTATTTAACACATAATTATATTTATAACTTACATTTTTTTCCTAGGGAAATTTATTTAATTCTTCTTAATCATCTAGGATTAATTCTGATATGGATAAAATGTATTCTACCCCTTTTAAGCACTACGCGATATCTGGAGCATGGTGTTTCTAATTCCATAATTTCACGATATATGCTATTTAACACATAACTATATTTGTAACTTAATCTTTTATATTCCGAGGGAAATTTATTTAATTCTCTTTAAATCACGTAGGATTAATTTTGATATGGATAAGAAGTATCCTACCTCCTTTAAGTATTACGTGACACCTGGTGTATGGTGTTTCTAATTCCATAAATTCACATTATATGTTTTTTAATACATAATTATATTTATAACTTAAATTTTTTATATTCTTAGGGAAATTTATCTTATTCTTCTCAATTACTTAGGATTAATGATTGATTGATTTTTTTTTTTTTATTTTTTTTATTTTTTTTTTCTCTTCCCTCCCATTTGACTTATTTACCTAACATAGACATAGATTAGTTCCCGTATAGCTCCTCAATAAGGTGGAGTTACTATGTCCTCGGAGAATGTTGGGTTCTTTCTCCGATGCCTGAATAGTAATTGGGTTTCCATTATTTTGTTTAAATTTTGTTATTTGTGTATGGATGTAGGATGTATGGATTGTGAGGGTGTCAAGCCGTATCATGTTTTTGTCAGCCACAATAATTTGAAACATGGAAGATTTATTTAAGATTACTTCGCTGAATGTTCAAGGACTAAATCTGCCTCATAAAAGATACTCGCTATTCAATTATATAAATAATCATCATATAGACGTATGTTGTGTTCAAGAAACTCATTTGAAAAATGCAGATATCTGCAGATTGAATAATAAAAGATATATTGTCCTCGAACATTCATCGTTACCTAGCAAGAAAAAACGAGGCGTAGCTATTCTAATTTCAAATAAAATCAAAGTCGAGTTGATTTATAAGCAGAAGGATTCTCATGCTAGATATGTTTTCATAGTGTGCAAATTCGATGAGAGATTATTCTCTATTTTGAACATATATGCACCTAATTACAAACAGAACCACTTTTTAAATGGCACATTACAAAAAGTCCAGAAGTTTATTCAGGGAACCTTTCTGTGTATGGGGGACTTTAATTGTGCTCCTGATGCACTATTGGACACCACTAGCTCCCGAGGTCGTATTCCTAATAGTAACCAAGTTAATTTATCTAACGCTTTCAGTATTACTCTTGGTAAATATAAACTCTATGATATTTGGAGGACGTTGAGACCGTCAGATAAAGATTATACCTTTTTTTCAGGCCGACATAAGATCTTCTCACGCATAGATCTTATATTAACTACAGCAAACGTGATCTCAGATTGTAAGCGCATTAGTATAGGAAATGCAGCCTGGACAGATCATGATCCAGTTTGCTTAGAAATAGAAAAGAAATTTCATTTAACCTCACGTCCTTGGAGGATAAATGAATCATTACTAGGCTGTAAGGATTCTCTTGAGTATATATCCCAGACGACCACTCAGTTTTTTTCTGAGAATTTGACGCATAATGTGAGTCTGGGTAATATCTGGTGCGCGTATAAATGTGTCCTGAGAGGATATTTAATTAAAAAAGACGCATATAATAGGAAAAAAGGAAAAGAAAAATTGTCAGATTTATATATTTTACTGAGTAATCTAAAAAGAAAGTGCGGTCAATCTCATGAAGAACAAGACATTACGAACATGATTAAATTAAAAAAAGAAATAGAGGACCGTTTAATAAGTAAAGCAAATTATAATTTGATTAAATTAAAGCAAAAATTCTACTACGTTGGGAACCGGGCAGAGAAACAGCTTACTAACCAATTAAAAAATAGAAATTTAAAAAATCGAATCCTTAAACTTATAGATGGGGATAAATATATCTCAAGTCCTGATAATATTGGGACAGCCTTTGGTAAGTTTTATACATCTCTGTATAACATTGTAGGCCAAGCCCAAGATGATGCACAGATGAGACAGTATCTGCAGGACTCCAGATTGCCGAAGTTGACTGACACATTGATAGAACAATTGGATGCTCCTTTCTTGGAGAGCGAAGTAAATGAGGCGATAAAAAAACAAAGTACGTAAAGCCCCAGGCCCTGACGGATATACAGCATTGTTTTACAAAAAATTGTCCAAATTGGTAGTGCCGCATCTAACAAACATGTTCAATGAAATTAGCGCAAATAGGTCCTTTCCTAACGGTATGTTGGAGGCGATTATTCTTCCTATACCCAAAGCTGGGAAAGAGTGTTTGAAAGTGTCCGACTACAGGCCAATCTCTTTGATTAATTTGGATACTAAAATTTATTCTTCAATATTAGCTGCCCGTTTAAAACCATTGTGCTCACAGTTAATTGGTAGAGATCAGTCTGGCTTTATAAAAGGAAGATATTCTAGTGATAATGTTCGTAAGATTATTGACATAGTTGAATATGTAACCACTCATGAAATTCCCTCAATCTTCCTGGCTTTGGACGCGGAAAAGGCCTTCGATCGGGTTAATTGGTCCTTTTTAGAACAGACACTGAGATCCTATGGCTTTGGCGAAGGTTTTATTCGAGCTGTTATGGCGTTGTACACAACACCAACCGCAATGGTAGTTGGCCAAGGCTTTAAATCAGAACGTTTTAGATTAAATAACGGGACTCGACAAGGTTGCCCATTGGCACCTTTGTTATATATTCTTACATTAGAACCATTAGCATCGAGAATTAGATTTAATAAAAGCATTAAAGGAATAAGAATCGGCGAGTTGGAAAATAAACTCTGCTTATATGCGGATGATATTTTACTTTCTCTGTATGATCCGTTAAACTCAGTCGAATACTTGATGGCCGAAATTAATTTATTTAGCAGCTTCTCGAATTATAAATTGAACATTACTAAAACACAAGCTGTAATGATGAATCTCTCGGCTTCATTCAAAATGAGCATTCAGGAATCTTTTGATTTTTCTTGGGCGACCGATAAGATCGATTATTTGGGGGTTATAATTCCAACTAAAATTTCGGAAATCATAGAAGTTAACTTTAGTAAATTACGTGATGAACTGATTAAGCAAACTAAAGAGTGGAAAGGCCTTTTTATTTCCTGGCTTGGCAGAATGAATGTTATTAGATCTTATATAGTTCCCAAATGGTTATATCTTCTCCAAATGATTCCGGTCAGGCTCCCGCTGTGTTGGTCCACGGTTTTTCAGAAAAATATTGATAACTTTATCTGGGCGGGTAAAAGAGCCAGAATAGCACGGAAAACACTAGCAGCGAGTAAAAGTAAAGGAGGACTTAATGTTCCATCGCTAGAGAGATATGCTCAAGCAAGTATGCTCTCACATATCTTGAAATTACAATATAAAAATATTAACAATATAGATTGGTTTGTGATTGAGCAAGAATTGACAGGCTTTTCAAACCTGGAATGCATACTCTGGCTACATCAGTCTAAGTTGAAATCAATTAGAAATAATCTTCCAATTACTCTCCACAGTTCTATGGAGTTTTGGGAATATATTAAGCCTCGACTAGGCCTCCGTGATAAAATAGCTTTAACAGCCCCGCTTGAAATTCTTCAGTATAACGTTTCCCAATTAAGCTTGAGAAATTGGTCTAATTTTAGGAACAAAAGGATTATAGATATCTTGATACAGGACAAAATAAAAACTCTTTCCCAGCTCTTAGTGGAATTTGAACTCGGCAATCTGGAGTCCTTTAATGTTTTTAGGATAACCTTTTATGTTAGATCTCATTTGTATGTGCAGTCCTCTTCTATTCTGAGTCAAAAGATATGCGATCTGTTTTCTACAGAGATTATTTTTAAAAGCCTAAAAAAATGTTATATGCTGCTTGAAGAAATAGAAACTCCCCTTGTTCATACAGCATTAAAAGCATGGCAATCAGATTTAAAGTGTGTGATCGATTTAGACATATGGATAGGTAGTCTATTAGAAGTTAATAAAATCTCGCACTGTCTCAATATGATTGAATTGCATTACAAGATAATGTGGAGATGGTATATAACCCCGGCGAAACAATGTAAATTTAACTCTAATGTTTCCCCTATTTGCTGGAGATGTCGCTCTTGTTTAGGATCATTCTCTCATATCTGGTGGGAATGCCTTCAGATTCAACCTATTTGGCAAGATATTTTTAAGCTTATCTCTGATACTTTGAATCAAAAGGTAGTACCTTCCATGCAAAGAGCCCTACTACATCTTGATTTAAAAGAATT
This sequence comes from Spea hammondii, assembly GCA_029215755.1. Lineage (NCBI taxonomy): Eukaryota > Metazoa > Chordata > Amphibia > Anura > Pelobatidae > Spea > Spea hammondii. The sequence continues at coordinate 25,075,297 of JARDYJ010000009.1, read as the reverse complement.
TCGGTCTAATCAAAGGGCTTTTATAGTACAATGCTTGTTAGCCATGAAGATAATTCTGGCTAGACAATGGCTACAATCATCATTTATCTCTTTGGATCACGTTGTGAATCAAATCAGCCATCAATGCTTGATGGAACGCGGCTTTTTTCTTTCTCATCAGTGTCTACAGAAATTCTATAACATTTGGAGACCATGGCTGACTCGGTACCCTGATATTCTTCCTTGATAGCAATCGATTTAATACAATATATAAACTTACTGAATACATTAATTTGGCTTGACAGTGTGAATGGATAGTGTGGATGGGTTTTTTTTTTTTTTTTTTTCTTTTTTCTCTTCTTTTTTTCTTTTGTTTTTTTTTGTTGCGGGTTATAGACTGGGAAGATTTGTTGTATTCCCGGTCTAATCGTGTTGTATATGTCTTATACTGCAATTTTAGACGCATCAATAACTTATTTATATAAAAAACGTTGGAAATACTTGCTGCTCATTTCGTGTAAAATGAATGGGAATTATGAATATTTGTATTTATATGCTGCTATATTTATTATATGTACTCTCAATTGATATATATGATGTTTCCTTTTTTTATATACTGTATGTGATGTGGTCTAATAAAAAAAAAAAAAAAAAAAAAAAAAAAAAAAAAAAAGAAATCTCATGGTGCTTTCACAACCACAAGGGATTCTGGGTAGGCACATGCAAACAAGGTTAACAATTATCACCTAATGTTAACCTTGTTTGCATGTGCCTACCCAGAATCCCTTGTGGTTGTGAAAGCACCATGAGATTTCTGAGGGAAAAACAAGCCTTCTGGCTTGTCTGGTGTGTGTAGATGGGTGTTTAATAATACTTCTATTTACCCCTTAAATTTAAGTGGAAGGGTTTCCATCACCTTTTACCCACCATAACTTTTGTAATTGTAATTTGCATTAATACATTTCATCATTTTAAATGTTCCATTATATCCTTTAACCTGTTTTAAAGTACCATATTTGCTCCATTATAAGACGACCCCCCAAAATTTGAATATTAATTTAGAAAAAAAGAAAAAAGCCTGAATATAAGACTACCCTATAGGGAAAAAGATTTACTATGAAATATTAATGTAAACAATTTTTTCATATTTAATAAAAGCTATGATTGAGAAAAAGTTTTTTATGCCACTCTGACTCCCTGATATGTAGGGCTGCAACTAACGATTATTTTAATAATCGATTAGTTGGCCGATTTTTTCGATTAATCGGATAATTTTTTTTTATTTTTTTTCAATTTAAAATAATGTAATAAAAAACGTACAATTTACACTTTCATCTCTTTATTGCAATGGCCTCTCTCTATTCACCTTCTTATTTTACTGACATAATAATAAAAGCTAAAAGAACCCAAACACAGTGTTTCTCAAACTAGGTTTTAATACAAAGTTATTAGTAAATATTAATTCATATGTTAACTATTTTTCATATTTAATAAAAACTATGAGAAAAAAGCCTTGTTTATTTTTTTATTAAATGCACATCTGACCCCCAGCTTGCCACTCTGCCCCCATATATGCCTTATACCTCTTATATGCCAGTGATATGCAACTGAGCCCCCTGATATACCTTTTACCCCCAGATATGTTTTATGCCCCCCTGATATGCCTAATATAGATATGCCTTATACCCCCTATATGCCCTGAAATTCATAATACCCCCCATACACCACTATAACTCACCCATACACCACTCTGGCTCCTCCCCCTCCCATACACCACTCTGGCTCCTCCCCTACCATACACCACTCTGGTTCCTCCCCCTACCATACACCACTATGGCTCCTCCCCCTCCCATACATCACTTTGGCCCCTCCCCCTCCCATATACCACTTTGCCTCCTCCCCCTCCCATATACCACTTTGCCCCCTCCCATACTCCACTCTGGCCCCTCCCCCTCCCATACATCACTTTGCCTCCTCCCCCCTCCCATACTCCACTCTGCCTCCTCCCCCTCCCATACATCACTTTGCCTCCTCCCCCCTCCCATACTCCACTCTGCCTCCTCCCCCTCCCATATACCACTTTGCCCCCTCCCATACTCCACTCTGGCTCCTCCCCCTCCCATACATCACTTTGGCCCCTCCCCCTCCCATACATCACTTTGCCTCCTCCCCCTCCAATACTCCACTCTGCCTCCTCCCCCCTCCCATACTCCACTCGTCCTCCTGTAAGCCTCGGATGTTCACAAGACACAAGGGAGCCGGGTAGAGAAGCAGAGTGGTGTATGGGAGGGGGAGGAGCCAGAGTGGTGTATGGGAGGGGGAGGAGCCAGAGTGGTGTATGGGAGGGTGGCTCCCATACACCCCTCTGACTCCTCCCCCTCCCATACACCGCTCTGCCTCTCTACCCGGCTCCGTTACTGACTTCATAGAAGCCGCAGCGTAAGTGAAGGTGAGTAACGGAGGCTGTCTGTGCGATGCAGACCCCCACCGGCTGACAGAGAGGATGATCCTCTGTCAGCCGGTGGGGGTCTAAACGATGCGCACAGACAGCCTCTGTTACTGCCCTTCACTTACGCTGAGGCTTCTATGAAGTCAGTAACGGAGCCGGGTAGAGAGGCAGAGTGATGTATGGGAGGGGGGGAGGAGTCAGAGGGGTGTATGGGAGGGGGAGAGAGACGGAAGTGAGAGACCGGCCGACAGTGAGGGGAATCCAGGTCCCCTGCAGCGTTGCGGGGGATCTGGATTCTAGTGTTATAATCCGATCTCTGTTTGAGGTCGGATTATAATTTTTATAATCGATAAAAATCGATTCGATTAATCGATAATGAAAATCGTTGACAACGATTTTCATTATCGATTATTATCGATTTTATCGATTAGTTGTTTCAGCCCTACTGATATGCCTTTCAACCCACTTTATGCCACTTTGCCTCCAGAAAACCATTATACCCCCCTATGCCACTCTTACTTACCACCCACATACCCCTACTTACCGATGCATAGATCCCTAGACTTGTCCCCCGTGCTTCAGACTCCCTGGTGTCTAGTGGGGGCAGCCAGTGGAGGTCTGTGCAACGCGTGCAGACAACCTTCGCTGCTGCTGGCCGGTATTTACCACTCTGCCCCCTAATATGCCTTATATTTCCCTATATGCCACTCTGCCTCCTTGATATGCCTTATACCCCTTATTTACTACTCTGCCCCCTAGATATGCCTTATTCCCCCCTATTAGCCAATCTGCCGCACTGATATCCCATATACCCCCCTATATGCCATTCTACCTCCCTGATATGCCAATCTGCCCCCCGATATGCCTTATACCCCCTATATGCCACTCTGCCCCCCTGATATGCCCTATACCCCACTGATATTTACCACTCTGTCCATTATATATGCCTTATTCCCCCCTATATGCCACTCTGCCTCCCGATATGCCTTATACCACACTGATATTTACCACTCTGTCCCTCTGATATGCCTTACCGATGCATCTCCAGGCTTGTCCCCTGTGCTTTGAAAAAAACCTCGTTTTATATTCAAGCAAATACGGTAATCCCACATGTTCTATGGTAGATTTTTGGATACATTCCTTGGTGTAACATTTCACACTTCTCACCGTCCTCTGCTGTGATCACAACTTTTGATTTTTCCGCTGACAGTCTGCTGATAACTTCTAGATTCTGGGCCTCTCTCATCAGCTTATCAAGGGCATACATCTCACGACATCGAAGGGGTCCATATTTGCCTAAATTCTAGTTATAACAAAAGAGAAAATAAACATAGAAGATAAAAATAAGAAAGATAAAAAATGATAATCATCCTACAGGAAATTGATCAAGCGTTCACATACAGAAGAATTTGGTTATTATTAATACTACTACTACACTGCTTAGTGTTAACCACACACATACTTTGGCTTAATCTTAATCAAGCCAGTTTTTCTCCATAAATATTAACTTTGTGATTGTATTACCACAAAAATACTGTACATAATTACACAGCCAAAATATATGTCTCTCTTTACTTTAACCTCTTACTTTAACCCCAGACACGTCACGCAAAAACGATCAGTTAATGACCAATGACGTGCCTGGCACGTCATGGCATTAAACAAGCTTAGAAAGTGCTCTATGATCACTTAAATGTCGAGGTATTCAGCAACACTGGGATTGGCATCAGGGAGCATATCTGGCCCCTCCTCGGGGCATCAACATGGACACCTGTTTTAAAACAGTTAAGGAGCCAATTAACAATTGGACTGAATACCCACCCCAGGACAACTGCCACTGTGAGAGATTTTTCCACGGCACATCATTTAAAAAAATAAATTTCCCAGAGGGTCTCTAAAGAGCTCAGCTTTCAAATCACAATGTGATTAGTAAAATATTATTTAAAAAAAAAAAATCTGGAAAAAAATAATATAGCTAAAATTTTTTTTAAAAATGTTATAACATTTAAAAAATATACAGTGATGTCACCATCAGGGGAACCATTCAGTTCCAGCAAAATGTAAAAAAAAGTCATAAAATAATAAAATAAATAAAACTAAAAAATAAAGTTTATTATGAGCAAGTGCTAAAATTAGTGCAGTATCTTCCCAAAAATCCTGGCATGGAAAGAGTTAAAATAAAAGCGTTTCAAATACCCAAGATTTGTCTACTTTAAAAAAAAATGAATGGTTTAATAGGGTAAATTGGAGTGGCCAGGTTCAAAGACAGGTCATAGGCACAGACTGACCAAAATGGAAAAAAAGCGCACTTCCCAAAGGGTGACCTTTTAACCCCCAAACAACCAAACTCATGCATGGGGGGTATCATTGTAATCAAAAAATGTTGCTAAAAACATGTTGTTTGACAGTGTCATATACCAGGAGCTGTAAATTCATACTTGAAGTACAATTACTACCACAAAGTTTGACAAAGCTGGTGGTAAGATTAGTGCATGGAAAGGGTTAAAATACCGTCATTTGAAATAACTTGTGGTGTCTAGATTTCAAAAATATATTGTTCGATGGGGTAAAATAAACTAGCTGGCTTTAAAGATGGCCCACTTAGGACATGGAGCAGTAGTACCAGATTTCAAATTTCCAAGTTAAAAAATGCGCACTTCCCAAATGTAGCATTTTACCTGCGAAACAACCCGACAAATCGCTGTATTTGGGAGATGTTGCTAAAACATATTGGGGTGTTGTTTGAAAGTGACGTATACCAGGAGCTGCAAATTCATACCTGAAGTGCAATTTTTGTGATAAAAAACACAAAATAAATTACTACCCCAAAGTTAGACAAATAGAATTAGTGCATCGAAATGGTACCCTGGGGTGTCTAGTTTTCAAAAATACTGTATTTGCTCGATTACAAGACAACCCCCCAAAATTTGAATATTAATTTAGAAAAAAAGAAAACATCAGAATTTTAGACTACCCTATAGGAAGAAAGTTTTATTAGTAAATATTTATTCACATGTACACAATTTTTTCATATTTAATAAAAACTATGATTGAGAATTTTTTTCTATTTCCTTTTATTTGCCTACCTGCCCCCCCCCCCCCCAGTTATGCACATCTACCCCACGGCTTGCTACTCTACCCCCCAGATATGCCTTACACCCCCTATATGCCACTCTGCACCCCAGACATTTAAACAACAATTGGATGTATTCAGGGATACAATATTTAAATTATGGGGAAACAGCTTCTTGATCCAAGGAGAGATCTGACTGCCATTTTGGGGTCAAGAAGGAATTTTATTCCCTAGTTTGTGCAAAATTGGAAAGAGCCACAACTGCCTTTTTTGTCTTCTTTTAGATCAACAGCAAGAAATAAACAGATATGGGAAATGCTTGATTCACCCTAACTATATGCCTTATACCCCGCTATATGCCACTTTGCCCCCCCTGATATGCCTTATTCCCCCTATTTACCACTTTGCCCCCTGATATGCCTTATACCCCCATGTATGCCATTCTACCTCCCTGATATGCCTTATACCCCTATATACCAATCAGCCCCCTCCTGATATGCCTTATACCCCACTGATATGTACCCCTGATATTTGCCACTCTGTCCCTCAGATATGCCTTATGCCCCTTGACTTACCAATGCATCCCCAGGCTTGTCCCCTGTGCTCCCTGGTGTCAAGTGGGGGCAGGTGGTGAACGTCAGAGCGATGTGCGCAGACAACCTCCGCTGTTACCCGGGACTTCTTCAGGGGCTTCTATGATAGAGCACCGGAAGGTCATATCACGCCGGTGGAAGTGCCGGCAGCAGCATAGGTTGTCTGCGCGCATCGCACAGATGTTCACCGACTTCCAGGGAGGAGGATCCTGGTCTCCTGCAGCGCTGTGGGAGACCCTCCTCTTTGGCAGGCGGTGAACGTCTGTGCGATGCGCAGAGACAACCTCTGCTGCTGCATGCCGGTACTTCCGCCGGGGCTTCTGTGGTGGAGCAGCGGAAGGTCATGTCACACCGGCACTCCATCATATAAGCCCTGTCAGCAGCGGAGGTTTCCTGCACGTCCACTGGCTGCCAGAGAGGAGGATCCAGGTTCCCTGCGGGGATCTGGATCTTAGTCTTGTAGTCAGACCTCTATTTGAGGTCTGATTGTAAGACAACCTCGAATATAGGAAAAAAACCTCGTCTTATAATCAAGCACATGGGGCAGAATGACCAGACTTTGAAAAAAATGGTTTTGCTTAATAACCTGCAGGAAAAAAAAATTGGTTGATGCCAGAGGAGGCTCCTGCAGGCGATCAATAGAGTTGTTCGCACGGCCCTTGAACCCCTGATGGCGAACCTACGGATTTCGGCTTCCGTCAACCCCTGCGATGATGCGTAGATAAGGTAGGCTAGATGAGGAAGGGACCAGGGAGATTAGTAGACGAAGATGAAGACGAACACGAAGATTCTTTGTGTTGTGTGCGTCTTCGTTTTGCCTCCGCCATGTTCGGTGTTAGTTTTCATGTTCACCCGAATACGAATGTACAAGTCTAGTGATAACTGCCAATACTGCATTCACACTTACTGCTTCCATAGGCATTAAGATGCTAAGTAGGAGATTAGGTGCTGCTAACCAGATGCCCTTTATTCATTGAGCATCAGCAAGCGTAACTACCACTATAAAAGATGATGTTTTAGCAGTGCTGATAAAGGTGGTTCTACAAGCTATTGAATCATAAGGTGTACTTAGTTTTTCACACACCGTTTCCTCCTTTTTGGTTTTATTTTTGTTGACTAAATCCTGACATGGTGTAATAGGTTATGTGTTTTGTTCACCTGAGGTATTTACCTAATTTTCAGACCTGCTAAGGAACAAAATATTGTTGTTATGTCCTGATATGCAAAACCATAGAATGCAAAGAGGGTGTAGTTTCTTTTTCACATGACTGTACAAAGAATAGGATAAAGGATTAGCAGACTTCTTTAATAAAAATTTATGTTTTTACAGTTGAAATGAAGGAAAAGGACCTCAGTTAGGAAAAAAGAGATTTGATACATGCAAGTTTATAAAGACAGAGGTTCTGCCTCACAGCTGTCTAAGGTAAAGACGAATAAGTTGATGGGGCCTGATAGGATACACCCCAAGTTATAGAAAGAGCTTAATGGTGTACTAGCAAAACCATTAACAGATTTATTTAACCAATCATTGTCGACATGAGTAGTCTCAGAAGATTGGAAATTAACAAATGTTGTGGCCATTCACATGAAATGCAATAAGGAAGAGTTGGGCAACTACAAGCCAGTGAGTCTAAGATCCCATGGGTTTGAAGAACAAAAACAACATGGGTTTACTTTAGGAAGAATCTTATTGATTATTTTTTGATTGGGTGAATAAAATAATTGATCAAAGTGGTGTAGTAGACTTTGCATTTCTATTTTTTTAAAACCAAGGTTACCAAAGTATAGAATATTTGATACTGTCATAACCTCAACATCTGAGGAAAAGTTAATTATTTCAGAGGACATAAAGGTAGGTAGACAATGCAATAGAGCAGCAGGAAATGCTAGCAGAATGCTTGGATGTATAGGGAGAGGTATTAGCAGTAGAAAGAGGGAAGTGCTCATGCTGGTGCACTGGTGAGACGTCACTTGGAGTATTGTGTACAGTACTGGAGACTCCAGAATGATATAAATACGTTGCAGAAAGTTCAGAGAAGGGTACTACAATGGTTCATGGATTACAGGAAAAAAACTTACCAGAAAAGGTTAAAGAATCTTAACATATATAGCCTGGAAGAAAGACATGAAAGGGAGATATGATAGTAAGATTTAAATACTTAAAGGGAGTCAACATGATAAAGGAAGAAAGTTTATTTAACCCCTTAAGGACCAGGCTGTGTTTTACCTTTTGTACCATTGGGACAGAGGCTGTTTTAACACTTTTGAGGTGTTCGTGCTTAGATGTAATTTTCTCCTCACTCATTTAGTGAACCCACAAAAATGATATGTTGTTTTTTTCAGGACAAGGGCTTTCTTCAGATACCATTGTTTTAATCATATTATCTAATTTCCCATAAAAAAAATAATAAAATATGATGAAAAATGTAAAAACCCCCCACATTTTCTGACTTTTACCCCAAAAATCTTTTACTCATCCAAAAAAGCTAATGAAAAAACCTACTAAATATATTCTACTATTTGTCCTGAGTTTAGAAATACCCAATATTTTTATGTTTTTTTGCTTTTTTCTGCACGTTATGGAGCATTAAGTACAAGTGGCGTTTTGCTATTTCAAAACCATTTTTTCCAAATCTGGTAATTCTTCCCCCCATGTGCCATTTCAGGTATCTTTGAAGCCGGCCAACGCAATTTACCCCATCAAATCATATATTTTTGAAAACTAGACACCCCAAGGTATTTCAAATGCTAGAATTTTAACTCTTTCCATGCACTAATTCTACCACCAGTCTTTGTCAAACTTTGTGGTAGTAATTTATTTTGTGTTTTTTATCGCTAAAATTGCTCTTCAGGTATGGATTTACAGCTCCTGGTATAAAACACTTTCAATTCTTCCAAATGGGGCGCACATCCACATAGGGGAAAAAAGATTTTTGAAAAAAATATAGTGTGACTCTGTATGCAAATAAGGCTTAGCAATACTGCAAGTAAGTAGTGCACTCACATTTCCAAGGACACAAATGCGCTCATCATAAAATATTCTTTAATTCTTTGTGGCTAAAAAATATAAAAACACAGCAGCAATGGCACAGTATCACTTGGTCATGTGGATAAGGTAAAATATTGCACTTACAACAGACGAAATGTACAAAAGCGTGCACAAGGTAATCAGCTTTTAAACCAGGCACAGGAAAGTCCACCGTCCAGCAGCAAGAACTTTCACAATATATACCTCTCTCTGGATTTGTTGAGTTATAAGGAAGGTGGTCTATGTTAGATTTTCGGGCAAGCTGCAAAGGAAAATCCTGATTCAACTCCTGAGGAAGCCGGTTGTCCGGTGAAACGCGTTGAGAGAGAGAGGGATATATTGTGAAAGTTCTTGCTGCTGGACGGTGGACTTTCCTGTGCCTGGTTTAAAAGTATTACTTATTCATTTACACTAGTGGTGTGTGTTTTCTTTTCTTGTGTTTTTATAAAACACTTTCAAACAACACCCCAATATGTGTTCAGCAACATCTCCCGAGTACAGTCATACCCTCCATGCATGGGTTTGTCGGGTTGTTTGGGAGGTAAAACGCCACATTTAGGAAGTGCACATTTTTTAACTTGGAACTTTTACATCTGGTCATTCTGCCCCCATGTCCTAATAGGACCATCTTTGAAGCCGGCTAATTCAATTTACCCCATCATACCATATATTTTTGAAAACTAGACACCCCAAGGTATTTCAAAGGCTAGTATTTTAATCCTTTCCATGCATGAGATTCTACCACCAGCCTTTGCCACACTTTGTGGTAGTATTTTTTTGGGTATTTTTTTCACACAAATTGTACTTTAGGTATTAATTTATAGCTCCAGGTATACATCACTATCAAATAATACCCCAATGTGTTTTCAGGAACATCTCCCGAGTACAGTCATACCCCTCATGTATGGATTTGTCTGGTGTTTGGGGTTAAAATGCCACATTTTGGAAGTGCGCTTTTTTTCCCCATTTCGGTCAGTCTGTGCCTATGCCCTATCTTTGAGCCCGGCCGATCCTATTTACCCCATCAAACCATTATTTTTTTTAAATTAGACACCCCTTGGGCATTTGAAATGCTTTTATTTAAATTTTTCCATGTCAGGATTTTTGGGAAGATACAGCGCTGATTTTAGCATTTGCTCATAATAATAAACTTTATTTTTTTATTTTATTCTTTTTGGACTTTTTTTTTTTTACATTTTGCTGGAACTGGATAGTTCCTCTGATGCTTAATAATTTTTAAATGTTACCATGTTTTTTTTAAGCTTTTTTTTTTTTTTTTTTTCCTTTTTTTATTATTATTTTTTTATATTTTACTAATCACATAGTGATTAGAAAACTGGGCTCCATTGACTTGTATGGTTGAATGCAGTACCTGTATTCAACCTGCAAGTGGAGCCAGAGTTCTCTAGTGAACTTTTTCAACTTTATTATTTTTTTTCCCGGGCGGCCGCCATCTTGCGGATGGCGAAGATCACCGGCAGTGGCAGCTGTGACCGCTCTCCGGAGCGGTCACAGCCCGTCTTGAGGTAAGTGTTTGGTGTCCCTGAATGCCTCCTGATTGAGGCATTCCAGCGACACCATTGAAGTTTAGGAGGTGATCGTTGATCGCCTCCTAAACGCTTTTAAAACGCTCCCATACACCCCCCTCTGACTCCTCCCCCCTCCCATACATCGCTCTGCCTCTCTACCTGGCTCCGTTACTGACAGGAACTTTCACTGCAGGTTCATAGAAGCCTCAGCGTAAGTGAAGGTGAGTAACGGAGGCTGTCTGTGCGATGCAGACCCCCACCGGCTGACAGAGAGGATGCGCACAGACAGCCTCCGTTACTGCCCTTCACTTACGCTGAGGCTTCTATGAAGTCAGTAACGAAGCCGGGTAGAGAGGCAGAGTGATGTATGGGAGGGGGGAGGAGTCAGAGGGGTGTATGGGAGGGGGAGAGAGACGGAAGTGAGAGACCGGCCGACAGTGAGGGGAATCCAGGTCCCCTGCAGCGTTGCGGGGGATCTGGATTCTAGTGTTATAATCCGATCTCTGTTTGAGGTCGGATTCTAGTTTTTATAATCGATAAAAATCGATTCGATTAATCGATAATGAAAATCGTTGACAATTTTCATTATCGATTATTATCGATTTTATCGATTAGTTGTTTCAGCCCTAGTTTAAGCACAAATTACACATATTAATGCATACGTTTAGAAAACAAATGCAAAAGACGCTATTTAAGACTAATGTGGGTTATCAGTAAGTACCGTATTTGCTAGATTATAAAACAACCCTGATTATAAGATGACCCCCCATAATGTGAATATTAATTTAGAAAAAAAGAAAAAGCCTAAATATAAGACTATGCTATAACAAAAAAGTTATATTAGTAAATATGAATTCACATGTAAACTATTTTTACATATTTAATAAAAACTATGGATTCAGAAAAATGCATTTTTTTATTTTATTTCCTTTTATTCACCAACCTGCCCCCACCCAGTTATGCACATCAGCCCCACAGCTTGCTACTCTGCCACTCTGCTTGCTTGATATGCCTTATACCTCTATTTGAGGTCCGATTATATTGATTCATGGGAGGAGGATATCATCTTGCCTCTTTATGGTAAGACCTCACCCTGAGGGTCCTTAAAAAGGACATTATGGAACTAGAAAGTGTGCAAAATGTGAGCTACAAAAGTAATAAGGGGTTGGAAAATCTTAGTTATCAAGACTAAAAAAGTTGAATCTATATACACTAGAAAAACAGCGTCTTACAGGGATTTTATAACATTGTGTAAATATAAGCAGGTACAATATAAAAAGCTCTCCAGTGACCTGTTCAATAACTGAAATGCACAAACAACAAAAGGTGGTCCTCTGAGACTGGAACAGTGAATATTTCATAGACAGTAAAGAAAGGGATTCTTAACAGTAAGGACAATAAAGGTATGGAATTCACTGACAAGAGAGGTGGTGCTATCAAATACAATGGGTGTCTTTAAAAAGGGTCTGTGTATTTTTTTTAGAAAAACAGAACATACAGAGAGCTAAAATGATTAAATATGCATTAATATTTTACAATTTTTTTATCCAGTGATATATCTGATTGCCCTTTGGAGCCAGGAAGGATTTTTGCCCCATAAAGTGATAAAATGCAAAAAATTATGAAATCTGTTTTGTTTCCTTCTTCTGAATCAAAAGCAGAAAGAATAGATAGATAGAGGGATTTAACTTAATGGACTTTTTTCAACTATGTTACTATGTTTCATTCTTATGGAACTTCACCCTCCACAATATATTTTTTCCATTTCACCCAGCCTTTATCAGACGTCATATTCCAACCCTTTTCCATTTCTATTTGGTATGTCATTCGATTTTTTAACCCCTTCAGTACCGGGACGTACCTGATACTTCCTGGTTAACAGTCACCGGTAGACCGGGACGTACCAGGTACGTCTCCTCCAAAAAATGCCCCCACATCACCACAATCGCGGTGATCGTGGGGGCGCTGCTGCTGCTGTCTGCCCAGGACTCCTGGGCAGACAGCACAGCCTGTCTAAGCCCGCCCCCAAGCCTACGATCACTCCCACGGAGTGATTTTGTAGGCAGAAACAGCGATTGCAGAAAAATCTGCAATCGCGGTTTCAGCTGCCACAGGCAGCTTCAGGGAAGGGGGGGGGTGTTGGATCAGGTCCCCACACTCCATGAGAGCGTCAGTGCAGCGTTAACCCCTTCGGGTTAATTCCCGTTTTGTAGGGGGCTCTGCTGCTGGTGGTCTGCCTGGAAGCCCGGTCGAAGAGGCACAGGCAGGCTTGCTTTAGGGCCAGAGGTGCCACAGGCAGGCTGCTTTAGGGGCAGAGGTGGCTCAGGCAGGCTGCTTTAGGGACAGAGGTGGCACAGACAGGCTGCTTCAGGGGCAGAGGTGTCACAGGCAGGCTGTTTCAGCGGCCGAAGAGGCACAGGCAGGCTTGCTTTAGGGGCAGAGGTGGCTCAGGCAGGCTGCTTTAGGGGCAGAGGTGGCTCAGGCAGGCTGCTTTAGGGGCAGAGGTGGTACAGGCAGGCTGCTTCAGGGGAAGGGATGGCACAGTCAGGCTGCTTCAAGGGGCAGAGGTGGCACAGGCAGGCTGCTTCAGGGGCAGAGGTGGCACAGGCAGGTTGCTTCAGGGGCCGAGGTGGCACAGGCAGGCTGCTAAATGGGCAGTGGTGGCACAGGCAGGCTGATTTGGGGCAGAGGCCTACCAAATCCAGCTTAGTGGAGCTGGAAAACGTGAAAAAAACCAATGCCCATCTAGCTTGACGAGGGTGAAGACGTTGTGCAGATCTAAGATATTCCATATTACATTGGTCAATGTAAGTGACGCCATTTTGCCAGAGCTAACTTTAAAGCTAAAAGTTCCTTATTCCCCACGTCTTAATTTAATTCTGCAGTAGATAGTTTCCTCGAGTAGTAGGCAATTAGGTGGAGAAGTTGTCTCTCACCACGTCTTAGCGAGAGCATGGCTCCCAAAGCACTGCCGGAGGCATCCACCTCTACGAAATAAGGAGACTATGGGTTGGGGAGGACGAGAATCGGTGCAGATGTAAATTTGTCAGGTTCTATGTGGGCAGTGATCTATGCCTCTAATTTAGGGGGTTTTATCTATACTTTTAATGCTGAGTTTTTATGTGAATTCCAATTGATCTATACTTGCAAAGCTGGGTGTTTGTGTTATTCTGTTGATCTATGTTTCCAAACAATACGGTATATACCTGCGTAAGTAATCTAATGAACTTCATAGTGTGTCCCTAAATGGCAAAAATAAAATGTGGTCACCCTATATTCAAGACATGGGAATCTTAAAGAGATAAGTCTTAAGAAATAATTCCATTTGGTAAGTATGTTTGCCTTAATAACATTAACCCCTTAAGGACGAGGCTGATTTTCCCTTTTTGTACCCTTCTGGGCTGAGGCTATTTTAACATTTCTGTGGTGCTCTTGTTTAACTGTAAACTTTTATCTCACTTTTCTCTCATTTAGTGAACCCACACAAGCTTTCACCTAAAAAACATCTCTCGCATCCGACCATTCCTCACCAAAGAATCCACAAAAACTCTGGTTCATTCACTTATTTCCCGTCTTGATTAATGCAACACTCTTATGGTTGGCATTAGGGCTGCAACTAACGATTATTTTCATAATCGATTAGTTGGCCGATTATTTTTTCGATTAATCGGATAAAAAATATGAATGTAAATTTTTCATTTATTTAAAATTTAATAAACAAGTGATGTTAAATACAAACAGCAGAATAAAAAAACTTTGATAAAATGCATTTCTTGTCTTTATTTCCCAACCAGCCCCCCCAATTTATGCACATTTGAGCCCAGACATGCCACGCTGCCTCCCACATATGCCACGCTGCCTCCCACATATGCCACTCTACCCCCCACATATGCCACTGTGCCTGATACGCCTTATACCCCCTGATACACCACTCCGTCCTCCCCAGACATGCCACTCCACTCTACCCCCAGATATGCCACTGTGGCCTCAGATATGCCTTATACACCCTGATACACCACTCCGTCCTCCCCAGACATGCCACACTGCCCTCCCCACATATACCTTATATACCGTATATGCCTTATACCACCAGATTTGTCTCTCCGTCCTCCCCAGATATGCCTTATACCCCCCAGATATCTCATAGTCCCCTTACGGACCCGTTCGCAGCACACTAACACCATACTTTTATAAATAAGTACTGGGTTAATCTTCACTGCCCCCAGGATTTAGATTCCCCTTAGTTTGCCCCCCTTTATCTCTAACTGCACCTTAAGTTAACCTTATTAAATTAATTAAATTAACCCTCAGTCCTCAGCACTAAATTAACCCTAAACACCCCATTAACCATAACTGCCCCTAAATTAACTCTAAATACCCCATCAAACACAACTACCCTAAATTAACCCTAAACACCCCATTAACCATAACTGCCCCTAAGTTAACCCTAAACACCCCATTAACCACAGCATCCCCTTAATTAACCCTAAAGACCCCATCAACCACAGCATCCCCTAAATTAACCCTAAAGACCCATCAACCATAACTTCCCCTAAATTAACCCCCACCTCCCCTAACTTTCAGCAGCCCAAATATTAATTTTAACTTACAGTTAGATGAGTGTCACAGCCATGTGGTTCTGGAGAAGGAAGGGGCGGGGCCAGTGGTCACAGTGATTACAGGGAGGGACTGGTAAGTAGGAGCTGCTGCTGTGAGTCACTGAAACGGATTATATAATGAGGGGTATTTTTCAGAGTGTCTGCTCTGAAAAAACCCTCATTTTATAATCGATAAAAATCGATTCAACTAATCGATAATGAAATTCGTTGGCAACGATTTTCATTATCGATTATTATCGATTTTATCGATTATTTGTTGCAGCCCTAGTTGGCATTCCATTGTCTCGACTGCACGCCACTCTTCTTCTGCTTCCTCACTGAAATCCTCCACTGGCTCCCTGTTACCTTTAGAATTAAAATCCCTGTACTAGCATATAAGGCCCTCCATAACACTGCTCCTCCATACATTTCTGTTCTTTACGTTCTTCCCATAGGCTAAGGCTCTCCTCCTCACTCATCACCACTTCATTTTCCCATCTAACACGATTTTACTTGTGCTGCCCCATACCTCTGGAACCTACTTCCACCGAACCTTCAGCTTTCATCCTTCCTCCCAACATTCAAGAAAAAATTCCCAATTCACTTTATCAAACATTTTTTCAACATCAAGCATTAATATAGTCATGGGGACATGCTGCCACATCTATTATATTAATAAGTCTGCAATATTTCTTCTGGAAAATTATTATCCCTTGAAATGTAAACAATTAAGTAAGATGATGACCTATATTTGTGAGAACTATCTTCATAACACTGTTAATTTGGCCCGTAAAACCACTAAAGCTGCAGTTTCCACAGACAAGACCTGTATTCATCTGCCCTATCAAGTACATGCAGATGTCTTCAGGAAATGAGGAGACTAACACACAAAGGTTTATACATCACTTCCCTAATTGGTGCTGTATTTTTTTTGTGACACAGCCCTTCAACCCTGCATTAACTACTGCAGGGTCAATCATATTACTATTAAGGATACTTACCTATTACCCCTATGTGACAGGGCCAGGCTAGCTGGCTCATGTGTCATATGAAGTTTAGCCGGGTCACGGAGCACTTTTGTGTCCGGTTCCGTATACCGTGACCCGGTAATATATTATATTGTGTTTATTGTGTAACCGGCCCAGAGACTGATGTGGATTCAGCCCCAGCCTTCAAAGAGACGATCCTATAATCTGGCTGGGGCTCTTAATCAGCCAACACAGCCCTGTCTGCCCAGACGGCACCCGCACTACAGGGGGGATAACACAGGTGGGGGAATCCATTGTATTCTGTAATCCCCTCACTTGATACATCCCCTGTATACTGATGGGATTTGTGATGGGATGTGGCTGATGGGATTGGGGGTTGGGTTCGGTACTCATTGCATTGAGATTGTATATAAGTTCTGTGTGTTTGTAATAAAGAGAGTTCTTCTTGGTTTACTACGAATGGTGGTCTGGATTAGGGCTGCAACTAACGATTATTTTCATAATCGATTAGTTGGCCGATTATTTTTTCGATTAATCGATTAATCGGATAAAAAAATGAATGTAAATTTTTCATTTATTTAAAATAATTTAATAAACAAATTGTTAAATACAAACAGCATAATAAAAAAACTTTGATAAAATACATTTCTTGTCTTTATTTTCCAACCAGCCCCCCCCCAATTTATGCACGTTTGAGCCCAGGCTTGCCACGCTGCCTCCCACATATGCCACGCCACGCTGCCTCCCACATATGCCACTCCACGCTGCCTCCCACATATGCCACTCCACGCTGCCCCCCACATATACCACTCCACGCTGCCTCCCACATATACCACTCCACGCTGCCTCCCACATATACCACTCCACGCTGCCTCCCACATATGCCACGCCACGCTGCCTCCCACATATGCCACGCCACGCTGCCTCCCTCATATGCCACTCCACGCTGCCTCCCACATGTGCCACTACACGCTGCCTCCCACACATACCACTCCACTCTGCCTCCCACATATACCATTCCACGCTGCCTCCCACATATACCATTCCACGCTGCCTCCCACATATGCCACTCCACACTGCCTCCCACATATGCCACTCCACGCTGCATCCCACATATGCCACTCTACGCTGCCTCCCACATATGCCACTCCACCCCCACATATGCCACTGTGCCTGATACGCCTTATACCCCCTGATACACCACTCCATCCTCCCCAGACATGCCACACTACCTCCCAGACATGCCACGCTGCCCTCCCCACATATGCCACTCCAGTCTACCCCCAGATATGCCACTGTGGCCCCAGATATGCCTTATACACCCTGATACACCACTCCGTCCTCCCCAGACATGCCACACTGCCCTCCCCACATATGCCTTATATACCGTATATGCCTTATACCCCCGGATATGTCTCTCCGTCCTCCCCTGATATGCCTTATACCCCCCAGATATCTCATGGTGCCCTCATAGAGTCACAGACCTGTTCGCATCACACTGACATCATACTTTTTTAAATAAGTACTGGGTTAATCTTCACTGCCCCCAGGATTTAGATTCCCCTTAGTTTGGCCCCCCTTTATCTCTAACTGCACCTTAAGTTAACTTTATTAAATTAATCAAATTAACCCTCAGTCCTCATCGTTAAATTAACCCTAAACACCCCATTAACCATAACTACCCCTAAATTAACCCTAAACACCCCATTAACCATAACTGCCCCTAAATTAACCCTAAACACCCCATTAACCATAACTGCCCCTAAATTAACCCTAAACACCCCATTAACCACAGCATCCCCTAAATTAACCCTAAAGACCCTGTCAACCACAACAGCCCCTAAATTAACCCTAAACATACCATTAACCACAACTGCCTCAAATTAACCCCAAACACCCCATTAACCACAGCTGCTCCTAAATTAACCCTAAACACCCCATTAACCATAGCTGCCCCTAAACACCCCATTAACCATAACTTCCCCTAAATTAACCCTAAACACCCCATTAACCATAACTGCCCCTAAATTAACTCCCACCTCCCCTAACTTTCAGCAGCCCAAATATTAATTTTATACTTACAGTTAGATGAGTGTCACAGCCATGTGGTTCTGGCCTTCTGGGAGAAGGAAGGGGGCGGGGCCAGTTGTCACAGTGATTACAGGGAGGGGCTGGTAAGTAGGAGTCAGACTAAACGGATTATATAATGAGGGGTATTGTTCAGAGCGTTTGCTCTGAAAAAACCCTCATTTTATAATCGATAATAATCGATTCAACTAATCGATAATGAAATTCGTTGGCAACGAATTTCATTATCGATTATTATTGATTTTATCGATTAGTTGTTGCAGCCCTAGTCTGGATGATCCGTGGATAGCTGAGCGCTATCCGTATGAGGGACTGACTGGTGATTCCTCAGCCCTCAAACAGGGGTACCCAGCCTTGGGTACGGTGACCCTGTAACATTGGTTGGCAGCGGTGGGATGAATCCCACGACTTGGGTGAAATCCAAACCACCAACTGGGATTGCGGCTAAACTTCATATGACACATGAGCCAGCTAGCCTGGCCCTGTCACACCCTAATTTCCAAACTGTTAAAAAAAACTATTTTGTAGTTTCTTATTTTTTATATATTTCATATAATATACCGTATTTGCCCGAATATAGGCCGCACTCCCCCCCCCACTTTAAGTCTTTAAAGTGGGGGTGCGGCCTATATTCGGGGTCTAGCGCCCGACGCCCGGGACATGCAGTAGGGTTAGGATACAGATCCCCCGCAGCGGTTCAGGGGATCTGCATCCTACTCTCCAATGCGCTCAGACAGCCTCCCCTGCCAGCACTTTCCACGGGGGGGAGTGCCGGCATGGGAGGTTGTCTAAGCGCATCATGCAGACGTTCACCGGCAGCGGCGATGCACGTCAACAGCCTCCGCTGCCGGCACGTCTGCACAATGTGCTTTAACCATCTCCCTTGCCGAGAATTCCCACGGGGGGAGTCCCGGCAAGGGAGATTGTTAAAGCACATAGTGCAGACGTGCCGGCAGTGGAGGTTGTTTATGCTTGCATCGCCGCAGCCGGTGAACGTCTGCGCGATGTACATTAATCTTCCTTGCCGGTAGTGCTGGCACCGGAAGTTGAATACGCGTTACCTCGTGGAGTCTGCACCGGTAAGTCTGGCGGGGGGGGACATCTTGGGGACAGAGTGGCAGCATATTGGGGGGGATAGAGTGACAGCATATCTCGGGGGGGCACATCTTGCGGGCAGAGTGTAAGCATATTTTGGGGGGGGGCCGAAATTTTTTTCTTTAAAAAAGCACCTCTACTTTTAGGGTGCGGCCTATATCTGAGCCAATATGGTGTATATATACACTATATATATACCGTATTTGCTCGATTTTCAGAAAATGCTCTGAAAATTACCCATCTTATATTTGAGGTTGTCTTATAATCAGACCTCAACTAGAGGTCTGATTACAAGACTAAGATCCAGATTTGCTGTATGGAGGTACTCCAAGTTACGACGGGCTGCCAGAGAGGAGGATCTGGGTCTCCTGCAGCACTGCGGAGGATCCTCCACTCTGGCAAGCCGGTAGACATCTTCACACGATTTGCGCAGGCAACCTCCGCTGCTGCCGGGGCTTCTATGAGCGGCAACGTGACATGACCTTCCGGTGCTCCACCATATAAGTACCGGCCAGCAGTGGAGGTTGTTTATGCGCATCGCGCAGGCATTCACCAGCTGTCAGAGAGGAGGATCCTCCACAGCGCTGCAGAGGACCCGGATCCTCCTCTCTGGCAGCCCGCCATAACCTGGAGTACCTCCATACAGCAAAACACCTAAAACTCTGTCAAGCACAATGGGCCCTGTCCTTCGTTTGGACATCACTTATCGACCGGGCTCCAAAAATGGTAAAGCCAATGCCCTTCCTTGACTGTCGGATACAACTGAGACCCCTACTGAGAGAAGTAAAACTGTCTCACACAAAGGACATTTTCTATCCACTCATCACACACTGTAAACTATGGGCCAGCAGTGCTCAACAACCCCCAACAACAAGTACCACAGCCAGTGAACCATGATGGCCTCTTGTAACCAGTCTATATACCAACTACTTTAACACCTGCGGGTACACCGGCGGGTACAAAAAGACAGAAGAACTCATCAGAAGAGTCTTTTAGTGGCATGCTTTATGTAAGGACATTACCGACAAAGAACCACACAGTAAATCTGCTGGCCTTTTAAAACCGTTGCCAGTTCTAACATGTCCATGTGGACCTGCCCTTATCAAAATTACCAAAGACGAAAACCAAGAAACAAGCCAGGGTCAGTAACCAAAGTACATAATCAGACGAAGTTAGGTAATACATAAGAATGTACTGGGAAGTAAAACAAACACAATGGCAGGGAGGAAATGGGCCCAACTCTTTACAAAGCCTAGAAGGGGTTGGCTGATAGCAGCCATGTGAGTAACCATGGTAACGAGAAGCAAAAGCAGTTTATTATACATCAGCTGAGTAACCTGACTCAGGGAAGGAAATGCAGCTTGTTAAGTCATCAGCTGGGTAACCTTGACAGATACTTCCTACCCACAAAGAGTCTACCCTTCAACTGCAAAACTTTTTTTTAACTTTAGGCATAGATTTCAAACACTGTTTTTAGCAACTATTTGAACCGGTTAGTCTCTAAATGTTATTCTTAGTGATGTTGCCTTACCAGTAGCAGCCTACTACAGTTATTGAGATGCATGACTAATGCCTCATCTAGATGTTCATTTCCGGTGCTCAGAGATTCCAGGTTGCTCTCAACATCACTGCAAATTGTATTATCTTGTGTAGAACCTTCACATTCTGAGTCTGTTACCTCAGCTAACTGACCAATGTTCATATTCCTGAAAAAATAAAAATGAAATTTTGCAATGTCACTGTTCTAAGTAGCAGAGAGTAATTGCTAGACAGATAATATTTCCTCTTCTTGCCTCACAATAACCACATACAATTATTGGACTTCAAAGAATTCTGTCTACAGAAGTTGATGACTTTCTCCTTATGTCCCCTGCTGTGCTATAATCCATTTCCCTTATCCTTTTTAAACTCCTCTTATTAATATGGTCCCAATGTGTGGATTCATCTTCATTTGCCAAATTATAAAAAAATAAATGCCCAGCAGAATTCATTTACAAATAAAAAAAATATACAAATAATAGCAATGTATTTTTTAGATTAGCATTTGAAGATTTATTAGGAAAATACAGTACACACCTCACGTTCCGAGCACCTTCCTCTTCTGAGCACTCAGAGTCATCTATATCAGATACAGTGTTTAGGAAATCAAAACTCTCTAGCACATTTTCCACTGTAAGACTTGGTACACGGCTTCTCAATACCCCCTTCCTCAGCTGTAGGTATAAAACAGAGATGAAATAAATACATTTTTTAAAGAAATCACCAAGGGTGCAGTATTTTGTTCTATGCTACGGAATTATTAATAATATCAATTCAAATTTGTATTAATTTAACACAAATCAGAATGACCAAGACTTACAGACTACATTTTTTATGTTTTGAAAACCTTCTGTGTCGCACTAGGGATCCAAGACAATCCCCCCCTTGATATAGACAGCAGCATGCGCCGGGAGTATTGATAATGAGGTAGTCCTGACACCTGTACTTTACACCTGGAGTTGCATCACGTTGCACGTCACATTGCATGACCCTGTGGGAGTACCATGGCATCTTGCTGGGCAAGCTGCATCAAAGATACATGTGTCTCTGGGGATGTGTCTCTGGGCATGTTGGTGTGTGTGTGGGTATGTCAGTGTGTAAGCATATGTCTTTCTCTGGGTATGTTTGTATGTCTGGTTGTGTTAGTGTGTGAACATGTTTCTTTGAGTGACCTGTGTGTGCGTGTCCGAGTATGTGTGTGTGGGTATTTTAGTGTGTGAACATATGCCCTTGGGTATCTTATCATGTAGGTATGCTATGTGTGTATCTGTGTATGTTAGTATGTGAATATTTGTCTCTGGGTATGTGCACATATGTCTTTGGGTATGTTTGTGTGTGTGTGTGACTGGGTACTTTAGCGAAAATGTTTATGTCTGGGTAAGTTAGTGTGTAAACATGTGTCTTTGGGTATCTTAGCATGTAGGTATGTTTTTTTGTGTGTCCAGGTATGTTAGTGAAAGTGTGTGTTAGCATGTGAACATTTGTCCCTGGGTATCTTTTGTGTGGGCGTCTGGGTATGTCAGTGTGTACACATACCGTATTGACCCGAATATATGGTTTAGCACAGGGATGCGCAGGTCATGTCGCCCGGGCGGATGATTTTTTTTTTTCTTTTTCATTTAGCCCTGCTGAGGATAAGTAGCAGGGTTAGGATCCAGACCCAGTGCTGCACAACCTTAGACAACCTCTGCTGCCGGCGCTTCCGCCTGGGCTTCTATAGTAATAAAGTAATCCATATGCAGATGGAACTGTGTAACTCAATCCAGAATTGACTCAGAATGGCAGGCGGCAAGCAAACCAAAGGTCAAGAGTATAAAGCAAAAGACACAGTGTAACACAGCAAGAGCATTACAATAACTGAGAACCATATGCAGGGAACTGAGAAGTTATATAGGGCTGCTGAAAGTGACCTCACTAATGATGCTGCAGACCCCACCCTCTTGGCTGTTATGCTTGGCTGTAAGCCTGCCCTCCTCTTCTTTGGCAACTCCAATCCCTTGTGATAACAGAAGAAGCAAAGAATTAGATGGCAGAGGTGGCAACTAAAGGCAGATGTGGAAGAAACAGCGCCATGTGTGGTGTCACTAAGGAGATGTAAAAAACTGAATACATATGGTAGTTGTCATCTAACTAAAGGAAAAACGGTAGTGAAGTCAATAGAACAGTAAAGGGTCATATATATATATATATATATATATATATATATATATATATATATATATATATATATATATATATATATATATATATGGGACACTTTTTCCACTCTCTTGTGCTTTGTTCAGCAAACAACACAGACAACTGAAATTACATATCAGTTCTTGAAGACGCTTGAATTACCTTAGGAACTGGTCCAGGTATAGGTGAATCAGGTAACCTGATAGGGCAGTAACCATAGTTGGCAATGAACAGGGAGACACCCTGTACCTGGCTGCAGCGTTCGATAGTCTCTCGGTTTGAAATAGAATGTGCCATTTTGGTAAACCTGTCTACCAAAACCAGTTGTGTAGTCTTGTGTGGTGGTAATTCAAATACGAAGTACATGACAATGTCCTCCCATGAGCTTGAAGGAATGGCCAGAGGCTGTAACAGGCCTGCAGGGTTATGTCTGGATTCTTTGCGAGAGGGGCAGACTTGGCAAGCAGATACATTAGCAACGGTATCTTGTCGCAAGGTGGACCACCAAAATGTTTTCATTATAAGTTCTTCAGTCTTTCTCTGTGTCCTGTGAGTACAGCAGCGTGATGCAAACCAAGGACCTCTGGAAGTGCTGGTTGAGGAACACATACAAGCTGCACTAAATTCCCTGGGGGACTGATGAGCTACAGGTACACAATGTCTCCCCAAGAAAATGTCCCTGGGTTATGCTGTCTCAACCATGGAAGACCAAATATAATCTAAAAAGAGGAGATTGCACCAAATCAAACTTGGGAAGTTCTTGATTACTAGTACCCAGAGTAATACAAAAATTTCAGAAGAATTTCATGAGAAACAGGACCAGAGGTCAGCCATCCACTAACTGAACATGCATGGGGCAGGTCTTGGGGGGCGTGGAATCTGTTGTTTCACTGCAAGTGCCATTTCGATAAAGCAACCACTGGCTCTAGAGTCAACCATTCAGATGTAGGTGTAGAGCTGGTTATTCTACTGTAGTGAAAGAGAGACAGAGAGGGGAGGAGCAGGAGCTGTGGGTCCCAGTAGAGGGACATCCAGACCAATAACATAGTATGTGGCCTCCCTTATCACAGTATAGGCAAATATGTAAGGACCTCATTTTAACTCATTCAGTGGCAGTAAGCAGCCCCCTGAAAATACCTATTTGCATTGGCTCTTCTGTTGGTGTGGTAGTGATGGAGCTGCCAAAGGAGTGATATTGAACATGGGATGTTTCCTGGGTGGTCTATGCACCATAGCTCACTCGAGTCAATGCTCATATAACTATCTATTTGTATAGGTCTCTCCAGGGTGGTGGGGCACTCCGAAACAGCCTAGTTGATCTTTCAAGGTGTCTGGTAGACCGAAACAGAATTACTGTATTTGCTCGATTATAAGATGACCCTGATTATAAGACGACCCCCCAAAATCTGAATATTAACTTATGAAAAAAAGAAAAAGCCTGAATATAAGACGACCCTATAGGAAAAAAGTGTTACCAGTAAATGTTAATTCATGTAAACTATGTGAACAGTTGTTTGTTACTAAAAGCTATGATTGAGAAAAATATTTTGTTTTTATTTCCTTTTTATTGTTTTTTTTCAACCTGCCCCCCCAGTTATGCACATCTGCCCCCAGGCTTGCCACTCTGCCCCAGAAATGCCTTATACCCCATATATGCCACTGTGCCCCATGATATGCCTTTTAACCCTCTAACTGCCACTGTGCCCCATGATACGCCTTTTAACCCTCTATATGCCACTGTGCCCCATGATATGCCTTTTGACCCCCTATGTGCCACTCTGCCTCCAGAAATGCCTTATACCCCTATATGCCACTCTGGCATTTAGGGGGTTAAAAGGCATATTATGGGGCAGAGTGGCATATAGGGAGGTAAAAGGCATTTCAGGAGGCAGAGTGGCATTAAAGGGGTTAAAAGGCATTTCACAGAGCACTCTGCTTCCAGAAATGCCTTACACCCCCCATTTAACACTCCCCCTCCCTCCTCCAAACTTACCGGTGCTTCTGAGGTGGGGGCATAACACAGGAGGATCCAGGTCCCCTGCATCTGAGCCCCCGGTGCTTAGTCCGGGCAGCATGTAGAGCTCCACGCGAATCGCTCTACACACTGCCCGGACTAAGCACCGGGGACTCAGAAGCACCGGTAAGTTGGAGGGGGGGCATAACACAGGAGGATCCAGGTCCCCTGCATCCTCCTGTGTTATGCCCCCCAACTTACCGGTGCTTCTGAGTCCCCAATGCTTAGTCCGGGAAGCGTGTAGAGCTCTACGCGATTGTATCGTGTAGAGCTCTAAGCACCCCGGACTAAGCACCGGGGACTCAGAAGCACCGGTAAGTTGGGGGGCATAACACAGGAGGATCCAGGTCCCCTGCATCGCTCTGGGGGATCTGGATCTTAGTCTCATAATCAGACCTATTTGAGGTCTGATTATAAGACGACCCTGATTATAAGACGAGCGTATTTTTCAGAGCATTTGCTCTTGCAAAAACCTGGTCTTATAATCGAGCAAATACGGTAATCCAGATAGAGTCCAGAGAGGTGCCTCATTCCAGGACGACTCAATGGCTGGATGACTTCTGGAGTGATGTATGGGGCCAGGTTGTGAGGTATGAGCCTTACAGAGTGCCTGGTGTGTTGGTGTGTGCATTTTAGTGTGTCTTTGTCTTGCTATGTTTGTATGAGTGTCTGGGTGTGTGTTAGTGCACCTCCTGCTCTGGATCCGCCCCTGTTGGCATGTGTCATGATCTACAACTATTGTGAATGGCAAACTTTAACTAATTTCTTAATTAGGAAACACAAGATAAAGTTATTTGAAATTAAGTTCTCTCCCCCTTGTGCTTTTGCTAATGACATCAGATTTGATACAATGATGACATAAAACATTACATCATCAATGGCACTGAAAGTTGATGCTGAAATTATATGATGTCATATGCAATTCTGGCATGTCTATGAACTGTTGAACTGAGGGCTATCAGAGGTAGTTTTTGTTAGATTATGAGGCAGAAATTAAACTACAGTGCAACATTTTGATTTGAGTGACTGGTTATTGGTGCATCTTTACTATCAAGAGGGTACCTATGTAGGTTGTTGCACTGCCAGTGACTCTGGGTTGGTGGCTTTTATATCAATGGCATACTGTCAGTGCTCTGGATTGAACTGAAGTGCTACTAGAGTTTTAAATAATTGTAAAGTTAGTGTTGTCAGATGATCTGCAATAGTGCTTTGTAAAGTTAATGGCGCTGGCTCTTTCATGTTGCTAGTGATGTCACTGATTAGGTGATTTATTTTGTAATTGTTATTTGTGCTATTACCAGTGACATCATTAGTAAGGTTATTAATGATGTCATTTTTTATGTCTCACTGTCAATAATTCCAGCTTGCTAATTTGTAATAAACAGGCAGGAACCTATAAATATCTACAAAAGTACAGCGAGCCTCTGCCTTCCACTGACAACATACTCCCTTCCTGGGTAACATGGGGTTTCCCTCCTTGCCTAAATACATTTTAGATTTTCTCTCCTTTCCCTTTTCTCGCCCTTTTTGCTTCCCTTTTTTATCCATCCTCTACTGTCACTTATCTCCTTCTTTTCCAAGTTCCTTAGCATCGTGGCTGGAGATGGCATTTGCCCGGGAAGATATAACCTTTGTTACAATAAACGCCATCAATGCAATAAAGGGTCTCAACCAACTAAAGAAACAGTCCAGGGCACTGAGAGATTTTAAATTCAGAAAGGCCTCTGTGGTTTTTACAAGCAACACACTTCAGGGGAGGCAATTAACCCGATATTGCGCAATCATCTTTTTCCTCTAGCCTTCTATAGCAATAACCCCCTACACAAATCTAAGGCTGCAGCAATTCTCTATTCAAAGCACATCCCTTTGTGCTGCTTGATAAGTTAACTGATTCAGGAGGCAGGTTCTTCTTTGTCCACGGAACTATAGCGGGCACCCTTTAAACTTTAGCCAGTGTATACTTCCCAAATATGAAACATAAGGCCTTCTCCTCTATCATTAAGTTCCTTGCCGAGTTCAAGGGGGCATATTGGTGCTGGGAGGGAATTTCAATATTCCATCAGACTCAAGGATGGACATCCCTTCTATGCAGCATAACTAACACCTAGTTAATTGATGGAGGCATGGCATACAGATGAAATGGACTTCACTTTTTACTCCACGCTGCATGCAGTGTATTTTTCAAGGAGCACAAACCAAAACTGCTTAAATTTTTCTGGGTTGGCTCCCAGGCTGTACTTTAGCGTATTAACTCTCCCTAAGCTAAGTGTAAGTCTAGCTCTTACAGACATTCAAAAATATTATTAGGCTACCCATCTGCTCTGGACTCTCTAGTGGTGTGCTGGTCCGCCATGTAAATTGTGGATTGGCTTTGAGCAATCTCCTTGGGATCTTTGGCTCACGTCTCAGGTGGTTAGGAGGGTGATCCCTCTGCACCCCTTTTTCTGGGTAACACTTCACATTTGGCAGTTTGGGCAGGTCGGTGGACATTTCTCATCATGCCCCTCACCTATGCTGCCCCTCTCTTTTGCAATCTAGATTTTCTGGCAGGCATGGAGAGGGGATCATTGAATTTCCTCAAGATGGCTCCCTGGTCCCTTCCCAGGATAGAATGATGGAGCTAGTTCCTGACATATGACCCACAGGGTTGAAGAGACTCTGCTTTACTTAAGGTCCCATTAGGTTAGGACTTTTCCCTATAAGCATACACTGACCAGGGAGCTGACAGCCTTTGAGAAGCTTTGCTAGCAAGGCAGACTCCCCCCTGGGGACTTTCTGTTCTCTAGAAAATCCTCATGGATTGAGAAGGTCCTCTGCCCCCCCCCCCAGAGATCCATGGGAAATCAGGAAGATATCTTGAGGTATCATTTGAGCAGGGTGAATGCAAGCAGCATAATATACCTGTTAATTTTCATTGATTGCTGTTTGCATTTCTCCTGCTCATTAGATACCTTTGTACTTTTTTTCTTGTTGTTAAGTTCTTTATTTCTGAAACTGAATACATTTTGATTCACAAAAAAAGCTATTGTCCTTCATGACTCAAAGCAGAATACCTACGATTGAATGGAGAAATGTGAGTCATGTGATCATTGCTGGCAGCACTTTTCAACCAAAGCCAGTGTCTTTTTCCTCATCCAAATCCAGCTTGAGAATGTATGGCATTTCTGTTCACATGGTTCCCACTGTCCATATCAAGTGAGCATTAAACCAGAGCAGGGGATGGCTTTCTGAAGCACATACATTACATAGGGTGAAAAAAGCATGCGTCCATCAAGTTCAGCCTTTCCCATATCTGTTCATTGCTGTTGATCAAAACCCACATGTGGGTTGAATAGTTAACTATGTTAATATGTTTAAGCTATCTGGAAATGCAGGCTTAACCCGTTGATGACAATTGACGGTCCGGGCACGTCACGGAAAAACATGTCATTAACGACAAATGACGTGCCAGGACCGTCATTTGTTAAAACGGGTAAAAAAAAAAAATCGATCCGTGATCGATTTTTTTACCCAAACGGCGTTGCTGTAATGCCTCGACCTCGAGGCATTCAGCAACGCCATGATCGGAATCAGGGGCCATGTCTGGCCCCTCCCCGGGGCGTCAACATCCGCCATACAATGTATGGCGGCGGACGCCCGTTTTAAAAGCGTTTAGGAGGCGATCAACGATCACCTTCTAAACTTAAATGGTGTCGCTGGAATGCCTCGATCAGGAGGCATCCAGCGACACCAAACACTTACCTCTTGATGGACTGTGACCGCTCCGGAGAGCGGTCACAGCCGCAGCTGCCGGTGATCTTCGCCATCAGCAAGATGGCGGCGGCCCGGGAAATAAAATAATAAAGATGAAAAGGTTCGCTAGACGGTCTCCTGACCCTCTAGAGAACTCTGGCTCCACTTGCAGGTTGATTACAGGTACTGCATTCAACCATGCAAGTCAATGGAGCCCAGCTTTCTAATCACAGTGTGATTAGAAAAAATAAATTAAAAATAAAATAAAATTTATAATAATTAGAAAAAAAATTGTAAAAAAACAGTAAAATGTAAAAATAATTTCCCTCTGATGTCACTATCAGGGGAACCTTCAAGTTGAAAAAAAAAAATGTTAAAAATGTTTTAAAAAAGGCAAAAAAAAATTTAAATATATATATAAAAAATATTTTTGTGAGTCCTAAAATTAGCACATTAGCTTAAAACAATTCTCGCATGGAAAGAGTTAAAATACTGGCATATTAAATGCCCATGGGGTGTCTACTTTTAAAAAATGTATGATTTGATGGGGTAAATTGAATTGGCCAGATTCAACAATGTCCCAATTAACACGGGGGGGAAGGATGGCCACACATCTAATTTCCAATTAGAAAAATGCACACGTACCAAATGTGGCCTTTTAGTTCCCCCCAAAAATGACAAACCCATGCATGTGGGGTATCACTGTACTCAGGAGATGTTGCTGAACACATATTGGGGTGTCGTGTGACAGCGGCATATACCAGGAGCTGTAAATTCATACATAAAGTAGGTGTGTGGGAAAAATACACACACAAAAATACTACTGCAAACTTTGAAAAAATGCTGGTGGTAAAATGTGTGCATGCAAAGAGTTAAAATACCAGCATTTAAAATACCCTGGGGTGTCTAGTTTTCAAAAATATATGGTTTTGTTGGGCACACTGAAATGGCCCGGCTCAAAGATGTACCAAATAGGGCATGGGCAGTGGATCCCCAAATGCCAAAGTTCAACATTGAAAAATGTGCATGCCCCAAATGTGGCCCTTTTGCCCCCAAACAGCCAGGCAAAATCATTCATGTGGGGTATCACTGTGCTCATGAGATGTTGCTGAACACATATTGGGGTGTTTTGTGATAGTGACATATACGAGAACTTTTTAATTCATACCTGAAGTAAAATGTGTGTGAAAAAACAAATGCAAAAAAATGACTACCACAAAGTTTGACAAAGACTGGTGGTAGATATGGTGCATGGAAAGAGTTAAAATACTAGCATTTGAAATACCCTGGGGTGTCTAGTTTTCAAAAATATATGGTTTTGTTGGGCACACTGAAATGGCCCGGCTCAAAGATGTACCAAATAGGGCATGGGCAGTGGATCCCCAAATGCCAAAGTTCAACATTGAAAAATGTGCATGCCCCAAATGTGGCCCTTTTGCCCCCAAACAGCCAGGCAAAATCATTCATGTGAGGTATCGCTGTACTCAGGATATGTTGCTAAACACATATTGGGGTGTTTTATGATAGTGACATATACCAGAACCTGTTTATTCATACCTAAAGTAAAATGTGTGTGAAAAAACAAATGCAAAAAAAAAAGTTTTCAAAAATATATGACTTGATGGGGTAAATTGCATTGGCCGGCTTCAAGGATACCTGAAATGGCACATGGGGGGAAGAATTACCAGATTTGGAAAAAATGGCTTTGAAATAGCAAAACGCTACCTGTACTTTTTGCCCCATAATGTGTAGAAAAAAGCAAAAAACATAAAAACATTGGGTATTTCTAAACTCAGGACAAATAGTAGAATCTATTTAGTATTTTTTCATTACCTTTTATAGATGAGTAAAAGATTTTTCAACTAAAAGTTAGAAACAGTCATTTTTTTTCTAAATTTTTCACCATATTTTATACTTTTTTTAATAGTAAATAATATGATACAATCAAAACAATGTCATCTAAAGAAAGCCCTTCTTGTCCTGAAAAAAACAATATCTAATGTGTGTGGGTTCAGTAAACGGGAAAGAAGAAAATTACAACTAAACATGAGCAGCGCAGAAATGTTAAAACGGCCATTGTCACGAAGGGTACAAAAAGTAAAATCAGCCTTTGTCACGAAGGGGTTAAAGAAAGTCCACTAAATGTGCCAAAAAGAATGTCTGAAAACATTAGCCCCCTCCTCTGGATCGTTGGTTGAAAATATGGTGCACGACAGATAAAAATGAGTGTCTTGAACAAAGTGTAGATAAAGGCTTCTGAAGGAAATGGCTTTACTAAACATTGTGGAGGTCCTCTGAGATCCCCCCACTCTGTAGGAGCCATCCAACTCCATGAGACTACCCAATGCAGGTATTTCCCTTGAACTGCAGAAGCGGTAATCCTTGACTTAGTTCATGCATGTGAATGACACCACATGGAATGTGTCTGTCCTCATCACATGGTGCACTTTTGACCTCTGACCAGTATTATTGATGGCAGGATTGTGTAAATGTGGTTTTCTGTTATAGCTAATTTGCATATGATCTGCATATTGTGTTCTACATATGGTGTGATGCATGCTGGTCATAACTCACCACCAGCCTATTGAAAGGCTCTTGGAGGCTGGTGGTGATTGTTACCTCAATAAAGTGAATTCCTATTTTACCTCAATACGAGTTCCATCTTGTTATTGGGGTAAGCCTCGGTGGCCATTGGCTGGGGCATGTGATACCTTCACTGGCACTTTGATTTGGCACTGACACTTTTCGTTTTTTTCGGATTCAGGTTTCCGATGAGTTAAACACCATTGGGTTGCCTGAAGCCACAGTGAAGCTGAGCCCCCGAAGACTCAGACCAGTATTGGTGGGGGTAGTGGTATGTGCCTTCTGGTACCCACTTCCCCTTAGTAAGTTTTTCGTACGGGAGGACGAGAAGACTTAAGTGGATCTCCTTTCGGGGAGATTCTAGAAGATCCGGCCCACCATGGGTATATCCTTTCGGGGAGTGCATGCCCCAGAAGACGAAGATTGGGGACTGGCTCCATTGTGGCCTTCACAATTTGATGGACGCACGACAGAAGACGACCAAAGAGCACGACCTCGGGCTCTCAAAAAAAAAAAAGCCTCAGTGGACATGGAGAACATGACCATCTTCTGTGCAGACCGCCAGTCGGTGAGAATGCTCGTCCAGACGTGCAACGACTTCAGCAAAGCTTCAGTTGCAAAGGTCAACTGCGGGAAGTCGGAGACCATGCTGTTCGGGCAGTGGGACCTGACTTCCAACCCAATACCGTTTCCCATCAAGCCTGACTTCCTAAAGATCCTGGGAGCCTGGTTAGGCAGAGACAGCGCGGCCCTGAAAAGCTGGGAGGAGAGACTCGCTAAAGTAAAGCAGAAATTTGCACTGTGAAGCCTCAGAGACCTTACCATTGAAGTGAAAGTACGTGGCTCAGGCCTGGCCCGTGCTGGTCACCATACACCGAGCCATCAACAGAGCAGTTTTCCACTTTATCTGGGGCTCCAAAATGGACAGAGTAAAGCGTGCAGTGATGTACAAAGAACCTTGCAAGGCAGGCAAAGGCATGCCTGACATCCCTACCATGCTGAGGGCTTTCTAACACTAACATTAGTTTAAATTATACAATATGGTGATTTTTTTGTTAAAAAAATTACTTTTTCTCACTTTTATTCCAATTGATCTATACCTGCAAAGCTGGGTTTTTGTGTTATTCTGCTGATCTATATCTGCTATGTTATGGTTCTGTGGAAGAATACAGGATGATCTGTGTCCCATATTCTGTTCTCTGGTAAGACCAGTTTGTTTGGATATTAAGTACAAGGTTTGTCTGGATACATCATCAAGTAGTCAGCCTGACCCTCTTCGCTATTAGTTGTATAAACATGTTTACTAATAAGGGCATAGTACTATTTTATGCATTATGATTGGTTTAGGATAGGGCGTTATTTCCGGCTTCACTGATAAATGATCATATAAATATATCCATAATGCATCATAATAAACAGGAATCTTATTATACAAACACTCTTGTCTGTTTATCTGATTTCTCTCAAATTGGTTGATCAGGATACCTATACAATTTGGAACCCCAAGATTTAGAAGTACTCAGAAGTTCTCCGACAGTTCCATACATTATTTATGTACACCTGCAAATACAGGGTTTGTATGTTTTATTCAGTTGATCACTACCTGCAGTGCTGTTTCTATGTGTTTTTTATTTGATCTATACCTTCAGTGCTGAGTTTACATGTGATTTCGAGTTGATCTATACGTGCAAAACTGGGTTTGTGTGTTATTCTGTTGATCTATACCTGCTATGGTATGCTTCCATACATTATTTATGTATACCTGCAAACACAGGGTTTGTATGTCTTATTCAGTTGATCTATACATGCACATGCTGGTTACATGTGTTGTATATTTGATCTATACCTGAACTATAGGGAGTAATTAAAAGAGAGGTGTGACTTAGTGAATGAGGGGACAAAGGGACTCTGGAGATGATTACGGGGGAGAGGACCTCTCAATGCTTTCCTAGGGTCCAATTGTTTCAATATAAAATATATTGGCAACAGGGTCTAATATTAATTTATATTGGCAGCAGGGCCTAATAATATATATCGGCAGCAGGGTCTAATATTAAAGAATGAAAACTAACTGCCAGTTGGGCTGTTATTTTGAAATTTTATGGCAAGACAGGAGGCTTCATATTTGCATCATCTTCTTTACTAAAACCTCCAGCAGCAAAGAAATGGTTAACATACGGAAAACAAAGAGCCAAAAAATAGCCCCTTAGAACTGTCCACTTGTCAGGCTGGTAGGAGCGAGGTGAGGAACCCAGTACGCAGGCTACCTTCCAGGAGATGAGGGAAGGTTTAGTGGACAAGGCAATATCAGAGACAGTCCGAAGATCAGGGCGGGAGAGAGCAGCGAAGTCCGTAAGAAAAGCCAAAATTCGGGATCAGAGAAAACAGGATAAGCGAAGTACAAAGCCAAGGGTCAAAATCAGGAATCACAAATATCGGGAGCGCAAACTAAATAGCTCTGTCTGGGAAAATAACTGAGCAGAGTGAAGCTCAGTGCCAGTTTTTAAATCCTCCACTAAATGTCGCCCCACCGCCTTGCGTGGTGCCGTTGACGTGTGTTCCCCAGGCTACGTCGTGCAGGAAACTAGAAAAGGCAGGAGGGGCGTGCGTGCGTGCGTGTGCGTGCCTAGACACAGTTGAAGGAGCTGGATCCAGGAGGAGCTGGATCGGCGGGTACTCAGGTGAGCTACTGTGGCAAGGATTCTCGCGCTGCGGACCCTGACACCACTTCCTCTTCTTTGCTGCTGCCTTAAGGTGCGCACCCTCTTTTATAGTGTGCTACACGTTGTAATTTGTGAGGTTTCATTTTGGGTGTTTTTATTGATTTATTCTATGGGTTATTATTATTGTTTCATTGTATCGTATTGTCTTTGGTTTTGTGGATCTTTTCCTCCCTTTTTTCATTAGGGTTTTTTATAGTGGCTCATCTGGTTTTGTTTACTTTATCTTTCTAGTGTCTCCCTAATTTTATTTTTCTCCTTACCTGGGCTCTAGCTGTTTGGCCTGCTGCGCAGTGCTCTGCATTTGTGCCTGTGGGGCCGCAGTTCGGGCCTCACATGGTCTGCTGTCCGCCAGGGGGTGCCGTGCTTCTGCCCCTCTGTGTCTGACCTCCTGTGGGTTTCTTGCAGACCGCTGCCTTGTATCCTCGCTGCTCAAAGCCATTCCCGCCGCTCTCGCAGCGGTCCGCCATTTTGTCTGGCTCTGCCTCTGGTGGCAGGGCCGTATAACTCAGCGGTCAAAGGCACCCAAACGGATCCGTTCCTGATCAGAGAGTGTGCTCAACGCGCAGTTTGCCTATTGGGCAATGCGAATGCGGCCATTTCCGTAGAATGTAGGAGAGCTGTGCTGTTCAGGCTGGACAGCAAGCTGGCAGAGTTGACTCCTAAAGAGCTGGGACCTGATGCCAACGGCCTGTTGTTTGGCGACAAGTTCCTTAAGGAATTAAATCGGCGGGCGCGCCGTTTTTTGTCAGCAGTATCTTCTTGGTGCGGAAGAAGAGCGGGGAGTCATAAATCTTATGTGCGTTGAATGCTTTCATTACCTATTGGCACTTCAAGATGGATGGGGATTAATCTCTTATGAGATCTGATGAGAGAGGGGAACTTGGCTGTTGCGGTTCTGGTTGTTGGATAGGATCATGTGCTACCTGTTCAGCACATCAAAGAAGAGGAAATGGACAGTTCTAAGGGGCTATTTATGGACTTGTTTTTTATTGGTTCTTTGTTTTCCTTATGTTAACCAATTCTTTGCTGCTGGAGGTTTTAGTAACGAAGATGATGGAAATATTCGCCTCCTGTCTTTAATAAAATTTAGATTATCTCTACACTAGGTTAGAGTAATCCCCAATTATATTTCAATCACGGTCTTTACTTCAAAGAGATAAGCACATATTATGTAGGTAAAAATGCATAAGTAACACTTCTGTCCTGTCACTATAATCATTATGTTTAATTCATCTCTGCCAATGCCTCACACTGATTGTGAGGCTGGGGGAGAGTAAAACCAATTTCTCACTGCCTGAACCATGGCTTTTTTATACCTGTGGCATTTACATCTGCGAGCACTAGTGGCCACCCTCCGCCCTCTGGAGCACTCAGAACTCAGGTGTGCCTTGTTACCTGGGTTGAGCCCTAGTCTACATCCAGCTGGGTCTTGTTACCTGGAGTACCCTGCCTTTATGAACCTGCCCTGCCCTTTAGTCAGGGCCTTTGTATTGAAGTCTATGGACCTTCCTGCTGTGGCTCTGCACCTGTACTGTTCCTGGTTCCCTGCTTTGTGTCCTGATCAAGTGGACTCCCTGCTTTGTGTCCTTCCAAGTGGACTCCCTGCTTTGTGTCCTTCCAAGTGGACTCCCTGCTTTGTTTCCTTCCAAGCGGGCTGTGTGCCTTTCGTGCCCTTCCAAGCGGGCTGTGTGCCTTTCGTGCCCTTCCAAGCGGGCTGTGTGCCTTTCGTGCCCTTCCAAGCGGGCTGTGTGCCTTTCGTGCCCTTCCAAGCGGGCTGTGTGCCTTTCGTGCCCTTCCAAGCGGGCTGTGTGCCTTTCGTGCCCTTCCAAGCGGGCTGTGTGCCTTTCGTGCCCTTCCAAGCCGGCTGTGTGCCTTTCGTGCCCTTCCAAGCCGGCTGTGTGCCTTTCGTGCCCTTCCAAGCCGGCTGTGTGCCCTTCCAAGCGGGCTCTCTGTCTGTCGTGCCCTTCCAAGTGGGCTCTCTGTCTGTCGTGCCCTTCCAAGCGGGCTCTCTGTCTGTCGCGCCCTTCCAAGCGGGCTCCCTGCCAAAAGACTTATTACCTGTATTTTATTTTGACATACGTCTGGTTACTTGCTTAGACTATATTACCCTTATTTGCTGGGCCTGTTATATACATGAAATACACTGCATTACCTGGATTTCTGTTTGTGGTGTCTTTGTTTGCATAATCATGCACCGTGGGTTACATACTGAACCCCAAGTATCCCCTGCGCATGGGTTCCTACCTGACCTGATCACCCGAGTCCTGACAATACAAAGGCCATTACAAGGAGTCTGTGGGGTTACTTTCAGTCTTCAAAGTCATAGGAGAATGCTTGCTTGAACTGTGCAAATTATTAATGCAAATCTGGGACTCCAACTCCAATCACTCTCATGAAGACCATTCACCTACACCTGCTACATCACCTGAGAAATCCAACAAGCCTGTTACCAGTATTAAAAAGGAATCTTCTAGGAAACGTGAACCCCTTACCACAACCGAATTACAACAAAGGCGTGATGAGGAATCTTGCTTTTACTGTGGCAAAAAGGGACACTGGATCACCCAATGTCCTCTGAAACCTCCTAAACCCTCTGTACCGATTGAACAGTCTACGTCACAACCACAGAGCTCTCCTAAAAGGGGAAGTAACTTTATTCCCCAGGACAGTGAACCCATGGAGTATATACCAACCCTGGTGATTCCTGGTGCTTCTCAAACTCTGGTGGATGTCCAGCTGAAGCCTGATGATGCTTGTTCTGTGATGGAATGCAGCTTCTGTGATCCTACAGTCTGTGGCAGTGTGGGTTCCTCCCATATGGATGAACTTCCTATTGCTTTCTGTTCAGCTGTGATTGCAACTCCTATCACTGCTACCTCAGCAAAGTGTGATACACCAGAGACTACCATAGCCCCTAATATCTCCTCACAACTGATAGCAAAGATACATGACCCTATTCCATCTCTGGGTAAGAAGGGGCCTTCCATCAATGCTTCCCATAATGAACTGCCCTCAGTGGTGCCCTGGGTACAGGGCAGCTATGTGACCCCTGGTACATGGAAAGAGAAAGCACTGAATCATAGCTTCTCCTCAACTTCTTCAGCATCCAGTCCTAATTTAACCTACAATTGCACCACAGATAACCTTTCCTTCGATTGTGTTATTACCTCTAACGGCAATATAATCAGAAAGGAAGACCTGGAGATCTGTGAACAAGCTTTACCGAAAAAAAAGAAGAAGAAATCACGTTAAGTACACCCTTCTGCTCAGTTTATTAAAGGTGTACAGATTTTGTTCAGTCTGTTTGCGTTCAGTGACCGCTCCTTGGGGAGGGGGTACTGTCAGGAACCAATTTTTCACTGCCTGAACCATGGCTTTTTTATACCTGTGGCATTTACATCTGCGAGCACTAGTGGCCGCCCTCTGGAGCACTCAGAACTCAGGTGTGCCTTGTTACCTGGGTTGAGCCCTAGTCTACATCCAGCTGGGTCTTGTTACCTGGAGTACCCTGCCTTTATGAACCTGCCCTGCCCTTCAGTCAGGGCCTTTGTATTGAAGTCTATGGACCTTCCTGCTGTGGCTCTGCACCTGTACTGTTCCTGGTTCCCTGCTTTGTGTCCTTCCAAGTGGACTCCCTGCTTTGTGTCCTTCCAAGTGGACTCCCTGCTTTGTGTCCTTCCAAGCGGGCTGTGTGCCTTTTGTACCCTTCCAAGCGGGCTGTGTGCCTTTTGTACCCTTCCAAGCGGGCTGTGTGCCTTTCGTACCCTTCCAAGCGGGCTGTGTGCCTTTCGTGCCCTTCCAAGCGGGCTCTCTGTCTGTCGTGCCCTTCCAAGCGGGCTCTCTGTCTGTCGTGCCCTTCCAAGCGGGCTCTCTGTCTGTCGTGCCCTTCCAAGCGGGCTCTCTGTCTGTCGTGCCCTTCCAAGCGGGCTCTCTGTCTGTCGCGCCCTTCCAAGCGGGCTCCCTGCCAAAAGACTTATTACCTGTATTTTATTTTGCCATACGTCCGGTTACTTGCTTAGACTATATTACCCTTATTTGCTGGGCCTGTTATATACATGAAATACACTGCATTACCTGGATTTCTGTTTGTGGTGTATTTGTTTGCATAATCATGCACCGTGGGTTACATACTGAACCCCAAGTATCCCCTGCGCATGGGCTCCTACCTGACCTGATCACCCGAGTCCTGACAAAAACACTTTTTCCTGTTTTGTAAATTTTGGGGGGATTTTTGTTATAAATTGGGGTGGATTGGTAATTGAGAGGTGGATTGGTCGGTAGGCTTAGTTTTACAAATAAACAATATCCCTCCTACTCATCAAATTTAATTCCTTAGGATATGTCCCAATTTACTGCGGTCAGTGTACTCAGTTGTACACAAGTACATCCGGTAGCATTTTTGTAACCTTTTTATTAAGGATATAGTTTAAGTGCGGTGAATTGATTGGCTATTTTTGAACTACACTAAGTGTGTACACATTACAACCGAAAAGGTATTTTTTTCCCATACTAAATGATGAGTCAGATGTATCTATATGGGGTTCAATTAAAAAAACTGTCTATACCTTTATTGGTGTTACACCCCCATATAAAATATTAAGTTGCAGATTACACTGCTAGCCATACAATTTGTACAACAGAGCAATAGAAAACAATTTCTTCTTTGAGAAGTGAGTCAATATTATACACAAGTTATCACAATTTAGATGAATTCATAAAAAATGTTATCTTAAAATGTTTAGACATCTAACACACCATAGAAAAGCAAAATAAACACATGCACAGAGAGGAAAACACACAATGTATCAGTGGCATTTTAACCTTTTCAAAGTCAACCGATGGAATGTAGATTAAAAAAAAGCCACAATACTACTCCTACGCTAAATATATCATTCTGAAATGGGCATTACATAGGCAAAAGTTCTTCAAACTGTATATTCTAACATTTAGAAAAGTATTTGTCACATATATGCTATTATGCCATTTTTCTAAAAGTTACTTTATCTGTTGATACACATTACTAACTGTGAACTATATATGTTAATTTAATACAGGTGTAAAGTAACATCAAAGCTAACAACAACATAAATGCAAAAATCACATCTTAATATACTCACCATAAGTATCTTCTCCAAATGTTGGACTCCACGATCAAGAGCTTGCAGTTCAGGGAACTGTCCTCTGTAGTCATCCAGTGAGGCATTCAAGGAATTGAAGGCTTCATTCAGACCAATGTCAACAGGTTTTGTCTTAACTGCTTCAGCGTTTATTATGTCTATAATGGAACTCTCGTGCTTTTCAAGAACAGTATCCAAACATGGAAACGGAGATACAGACATGCTTCTTACGTGCGTATCCCTTAAATCTTTACTAAATGCATCAACCAAAGTAACAGCCTCGCTACTTGAGGACGATTCCGGTTTTAATCTCTCAGTAGTCATAGGCAGGAATATTTGAATACTATCCTGGACTAGATTAGCTTCCATCTCAGTACTTAGTGTGGTAAAATTAAATTCCTGAGCAAACTGGGGTTGTTCAGTGATGGGCAAAACAGCGGCGTCTTCATTGCTTAGTGAGATTTTAACAGTGTCGTCAGGCCGAGTGATAACAGGACCATCCAATGTGTGGGAGTCTCCAGCATCAAAGCTAACTTCACTAATATGGCTTAATGTCCTGGAATATGGCATACAGCCATTGGCCACATTTCCTTTCTTCATCACAACCGTTTCTCTTGCTACATTTTGGCCATAATCATCTTCATCTTGTGTGGCAGCACAACCGGTCCTATTCCAACGATCACCCCGCTCCAAAAAAGCTATTTCTATATCTGGAGGAGAATCCTGAACTTCTGGTTGAACAATTTCTTTTGGGGCACGGCGGGCACTGCTAGATAGCTGGGGACTAGAAGAATCATCAGACGATTCTGATGAGATGGACCATGCAGCACCATTTTCATGCTCATCCTGTCGGCGTATCATATTCTAAAAAATATCACATCAACAATTAAGTGCTTTAAACAGATAATTCACATACATTAAATATGACAGGTGAACAGTGGAGCACATAAAGCTGATATCGTTAACATTATTATATATGACACTGGATTTCCATTGAGTAAAGAGATTAGCATTATTCTTGGAAACCAAAAATTACCATAATTTGCAAATTTACCAAAGGCCCTTGTTTGAAAGGCAAGCTGGCTGATAAAGGCACAGTGTATGATTTTTTTGTGCCGCCAGCACTGCTGCATGAAAATATTTAGTTTCACATCCATCCACAGGCAAGTGCTTCAAAAGTAAACAATACATTATCTATACCTTGGATTGTATAATTTACCTGTTTAAGTGTTCATGGGGATACAAGCGGATGTATATATTTTTATTCAAGCACTAACGAATGTAAGCAGTGGAGCACATGCGCACATGAACCCCCAAGCGCAAAAGGAAAAAATTGCAAAATTCATCAAAAATCCATTTTAATATAAATAGAAATAATAAATGTATTATAATAAACATAGATTTAATATGAAGCCTCCTGTCCGCTGATGTAGCCAGCCTGCCTATGCAAGAAAGAGGTATGAACAGGCAGCCTGTTTATAGTTCTTTCTTCTATCGCACTGCTTCAGA
This sequence comes from Spea hammondii, assembly GCA_029215755.1. Taxonomy (NCBI): domain Eukaryota; kingdom Metazoa; phylum Chordata; class Amphibia; order Anura; family Pelobatidae; genus Spea; species Spea hammondii. Next base: position 25,034,481 of record JARDYJ010000009.1, on the reverse strand, counting down.
GCCGCCCATTTGATCCCCGTTCGCACAGTAAAGGCTGTGCGAACAGGGGAGGAGCTCCCAGCCAACACACTACCGTCCAGCCCAGAGTCTTCCCGCCCTCCCCAGTGACTGATGCGAGCGGGGAGGCAGGGCTAACGACGCAAGGTGCAAAGTGACATTATTTTGTGTGTTCGTGGAGAGGGAACAACAGCATGTGAACCCCCATTGGAATTACCCACCAGCCGCCACTGAATGTAAGTGTTGTCATGTATTAAGTACAGTACTCGATAGGCATTTTGACTATGGTACAATGGGTATGAATACATTTGAAAGGAAGTTTACCTCCTCCCCTATAGAGCTTACGGCCTAGTAGCAGGAAGTGGGTGGACATACAGATAGATGAGGGGGAGAAGGTAAGTCCAATTTAAATGAGCTCTAAGAACTAAGAAGTACTCTCCGTAAGTGAGTGCCGAGGCGGAGCAAAGAAAAAAAAACAAAAACTTACCCCCCTTCCATCCGTGCCGTCCTGGCCTCCCCTGCCTGGCTCGATATGAGAGTTAACTCTGCCTTTGCGCGGCTTGACATCGCTTGCTGCTGTCGCTTCCCGGGAGCAGGGCGGGAGGGAGTGTGGAGTCGCCTGGTTCGCCATGCCATTTTTAATGGCTAATGCCTCCCCGGCATCCCCAGCAATTAACGACGGAAAGAGCTTCAGAAAAGAGCTCCTTGAGAAAAGGAGTTTTAACCCGAGATAATCCTAGTGTAAGGACTTACCTGCCTCTCTGGTCCCGCTCCATGGCTGCTCCCGCGACGCTTCCTCCTCAGGAGGCTTCCCGGGCAGCGAGTACCACTGCTACCCGGTCTGCGTTTACCACGCGGCAAACAGGTACAAAAACTTAATATTGCACGTTACATTTGTAACATGCCTTTATACCTCGGGTGACCTCTTCATGCAGGACACGCCTCCTCCTCTCCCTATTTAAACCCGGAATTCCTCTTCTGGATCACCCTTGGTTGGTGTATTTTTGCTATTTGCTTGCGCATTATATTGTTACTGACTGCTCCGGTTTGACTTGGCTTGTTGACCTCGTTCCTGTCTCCTGATTCGGCTCCTGATTCCTGCTCGTCTGGTATTGATTCGGCTTGTTGACCTCGTCTCTGGATTCTGATTTGGCTTATCCTGATTACCTGTCTGACCCGGTTGGTTCTCTGACTTTCTGGTTCCTGTTTGGCCTGGCCCACTCCGCCATCTGGGGTCCTACCTCACCATACCATTACACCTAGCAATTGAGAGGCTCTGCTGCTCACAGGAAAACTACAGTGAACACACCTTGCCTTTGAAGCATATCTCCTCTTAAGGTCGCAGTGAGTAATATATCTTCTTGGATGGAAATACTGATTGATACAATAGAAAAATGAAAAAAAAATGACTAAAAAAATACATATTATTGCAACAATTGTACATATATTTTTCCTGAATTACATAGTTTATATTGGGATAATTGGGCCGTTCTCAGAAGGCTAAAGCAATACTTATTAGATCTATTTAAGCCTGAATTTTTTTCTTTAAGAGATCAGCCTAGCAGAACAGCTACTAATTGGAGGCAAACTATTATTTGGATATTATCTGATATTATCCGACTCACCTTCTCTCCTAAGATGGTTAACAAAAAAACCTGCAGATAATAAACCTACTTCTAAGAGAGAAAAGAAGGAAGAAAAATGCAAGACCAAAAAAAAAGAAAAATGTACCTGCTTTTTTTCTCCAATGTCCCAACGCAGCACTTTCGTGCTTCCTTACTATCTGCTGAAAATATAGCTAGTTCTAATAACATCACTTTATCCAACCCAGAAGATCCTCGGTAGCTGTAACTGGCGATATCACTGAACCTAAAGAACTAACATCCATCTCACCAGACGATTTGAAAAAAGGCTTAGATATTCTTTTAGAATAAATAAAAACAGAAATATCCCCTTGCTTGGATGATCTCTCAAAGATAACAGGATATCTCAAAGATAAATGCAAGATAAATCAATAGAAGAGAAGAGTGATTACATATGTTTTACTGGAAGAAATCACATGATCAAATCGAGAAGATGAAAGCCAAAATCATAAACGTGGAACAAAAATTAAGTGACCTAGAAGACAGATCAAGACGGCTGAATATACGGATCTGGAATATCCCAGAAGACATAAAACAAGATGTTCTAGATTTGGGTCTTAAATTTGACAAAAACATTTCTATAATGGAACGGTTTCATAGAGCCAAACCTAACTCCTTAACCTAACACCAAAGTCCCAAGAGACGTTATCATTCTCTTCCAGTCATTACTGATCCATACAAAACAATAAGGAAGATTTTCCAAGGCCTACCCTACCATACCAACACAGTAGGGACACAATATGTATATAGGTTGAACTTGATGGACTTTGGTCTTTTTTCAACCTTATGAACTATGTTACTATGTTACTATACAAGACTAACTCGAAAATCTTGCTCCAGTGACTAAATCATTAAGGATGAATTATATTGGGGCTAACATAAGACCTCGGATTGGCACCTCCATTCTGTCTCAAAATATAACTCAGGGGGGCATTGGCCTCCCAGATATATTCAGATATCATGATGCAGCTATGATAATACATACTATAAAATGGAGAGGCAGAAGACCTACAACTACAAAACATAGGTCTAATCCTATCGGTGAACCGGAAGGGAGAATGGTTTAAATCAAAGCATCATAATTTTTTGATGAACGGATTATTACATTTCTGGTGGAGAGTCAGAAATAAATTAAAAAGGCCTATGCCCTACAGATACATCCATTAAGCTCTTGGAGCTATGTATACCAGTCATGGCATTAAAGAAGCTTAGAAAGTGATCTACAATCACTTTCAAATAAAATATTCTAAATCATTTTTTCCTAGGGCATCAGATTCCAGAGTATACCATGGGTTTTGAAGTTTTTAACTATGAACCACCATATTAGCTTGATACATCTGATTTATTAAAGGATAATTTAATCCTTTAGGTTTTTTTAGCCAATATATTGGCACTGATTTTAGGTCTCTTTCCTCTCCAGACAAATGCGGAAAAGCTCGTCTGAACCATCTCGAGCCAAGATTTGGGCACGGCAAGCGCGAGCATACTAAAAAAGATATTCCCGTTTGGGCATTATATTTATTCATATTCATATCCGCTTGGCAAATGGACGACGTAATGTGATATTTGTACTTGTCTTGTTGTTTTGTAAAATAACTCACTGACTTTCCTACTTTTTGAAGTTGTGTTACAAATGGATAAAATTAGTGTAATGTTATATATCAATAAATAAAAGTTTAAAAAAAAATGTGTTTCTTAGTTTGCATTTCACATTGTGGAAATTTAAAGCTTGCCAAATCTCCAGAATAAACCATTTCCATACATATGCAGCAAGGAAGAAAGCCTTTAGAGTTGTTTTGAGTGGAGGGACATTTTTCGTCTTTTGCAACTGGGTAAATATTCATATAGTTAGATTTAGGCAACAGCTATATTAACCATTTACACCTTACCTAAGGAAAATGTTATACATTTTATAAAAAAAATTCACTCAGGTTAACATTCTCAAAAAGTAAATCTGATCACAACATAAAATGATAACCCCTCAACAAAACAAATATTTCCCCATATTCAAAACCAAATAATAAAAGTAATGGAAACAAAATTTTCTTATACAAACCCACCATCCTTGAAAAAAGGAGACAATACCTATCCCGTCCTCTTGTTGGTGACCTTACACATTGAATGACTAGGCAATGGGAGGCACCCGCCCCATCTGGATGTGTTTAAAAATGTTTGCCAATGGGAAATGTCGGTTCATCTTCCCTGATGGACCTCTTTAAGAATTCTTGTTGCCTCAAATTAAACTTATCTCCCAAGACCTCTTAAAGGCAATTGTCAGGATTCCATCCTGACTTCAGGATCTTTCAAATTTAACCCTTCATTATATGATGGCACGTTGATGTATGGCAGGTCAACTCTCATGAAGGTGTTTACAGTTGCAGTGCTTTTTGATATACCGTATTTGCTCGAATATAAGGTGACCCTGATTATAAGACGACCCCCCCAAAATTTTAATATTAATTTAGAAAAATCCTGAATATAAAACAACCCTATAGAAAAAAACGTTTTATTATTAAATATTAATTCACATGTAAACAATTTTTTCATATTTAATAAAAACAATGATTGAGAAAAATGCAGTTTTTGTTTATTTCTTTTTATTTGCCAACCTGCCCCCCAGTTATGCACATCTGCCCCACGGCTTGCCATTCTGCCCCCCAGATATGCCTTATACCCCCTATATGCCACTCTACTTCCCTTGATATGCCTTATTCCCCCTATATGCCACTCTGCCCCCAGATATGCCCTATAACCCCCCCTGGCTTACCGATGCATCCATAGACTTGTCCCCCATGCTCCAGACTCCCTGGGATCAAGAGGGGGCAGCCGGTGGTCATCTGTGCAATGCGCGCCGACAACCTCAGCTTCCACCCGGGACTTTTGCGGGGGCTTGTATGACTGAGTACCGGAAGGTCACATAGCAGCGGGGGACGTTCACCAGCTGCCAGAGAGGAGGATCCCGATCTCCTGCAGCGCCGCGGGGGAGCCTCCTCACTGGCAGCCGACGAATGTCTGCGCGATGCATGTGGACAACCTCCACTGCTGCTGGCCGGTACTTCTGCCATGTGACACTGGCTCTCTGTCATAGAAGCCCCCAGAGGAAGTGCTGGCAGCTTCTAGAGAGGCGGATCTAGGTCCCCTGCAGCGCTTCGGGGGATCTGGATCTTAGTTTTGTAGTGAGACCTCTATTTGAGGTCTGATTAGAAGAGGGCCTCGAATATAAGATGAGGGCTATTTTTAGAGCATTTGCTCTGAAAAAATCTGTGTCTTATAATTAAGCAAATACGATGTGTGTATATGTGTGTGTGATGTATGTATATATTCGTATGTATATACATATATATATATATATATATACAAAACAAATTGTGGTGTTAATATATTATCTTGTATATATATACGTGATGGCTATAATACCTAATAATAATGCCTATAATACCTGATAGGTGAACAGATATGTTTTTAAAATGTATTTATGATGGGTTAATGAATTTGAAATTATTTATCTGATTATAAAGGATAATTCATTTTTTTAAAGGATACAAATTTGAAATGTTACCATTAGTGCCTGTTGTGTTAAATATATAAAATGTTGAAACTAATTATGAATTTTTAATATTAATTGCATATTAGATATTTCTTTTAATAGTATGGACTAGAGTTTATTAATAATTTTTCTTATCTTATTTTAAGCTGCTTTAAAATTCAAAATAAGCGGAAGAATATGAGAACCCACTGATGTCTGGGGGTCTTTGTGATGTAATAATAACCCCCTATCTAAAGCTCTCACTTCCAGTAATTGGTTATTGTTAAGCTGTGTAGGAACTCCATCTCCTAATGCACCATATACAGATTTGCGTAACTGCGGGCAGATCTTGTCCCCATTGCCGTTCGCCTTTTTTGTATGTAAAACGTAAAACCAGAAATAGTTGTGTGTCACCACCAGTTCTATTCCTTCTATTATGTATTGTATTTGAACGGGGATAAGATATTCTTTCTTGGTTAAAATTTCAGAAACTGCTCTGCATCCTCTAGAGTGTTCTATTATAGTGTCGAGGAACTTAATGTTACCTGTGACCAAAATGTACTTGCCATATGTTTGCCATATTGCGTTTGCCATATTGTGTCTTAACATTTTCAAGATATCAGTGGTGTCTTTTAAGTAAGCTGGTTCACATTTTACTTACAGTTGTAGCAGTGTACCAATATATTCTGAAATAAGAGGCTTGAGTAAATCAATACCAGAAACTATGGGCGTCCCGGAGGTTGTTAAGATTTCTTATAAATTTTCAGTACATAATAAGATACTGGCGTTTTGGGCTGATTAATGTTGATGTTGATCATTTTGCAGGTCCTTTAAATCTTATTGTCATTTTTACAAAATGATAAGCATATTTTATCCTCTGTGTTTTCAATGAGTTAATCTGATGTTGATTTAAATCAGTTTCTTTGTGCATGCCCTCTTTATCTGTTCTGGCAAGAGGTCTCATCTTCCCAGGACCCCTGTGGTGATTCCATGGCCCAACTGATAAGGATCCTGAGTTATAGGAATTCCATTCCTAGCTTAAGTGGAGGGGTTTTCCATCACCTTTACCCCACCATAAGTTATTGGCAGATCAAAGATGGGAACCAATTCTTGGAAAAGGTGTCATATAATTGAAGAACTCCACAATTGGATGGATGACCCTATCTCCTAAACGGTAATTGTTGGCTCTGTTGAAATGCATTATTCTTATTTATATGTTGTGTATCAATTTATGCAGTGCTTCTTACACTACATATATTCAAGGGGTATGACAAGACTATAATTGACAGACTAAGACAAACCGATACATTACATGGAGAGATACCTACTTGCAAGCTTACAGTCTTGAGGGAATGGGGTAAGGACAAACATAAGGGACAGGGAAGTTCTAGCAATTAAGGTGGTATGCTTCTCTGAGCATTTTCTTTAATGTTGGGAGGGTGAAAGCCGAAGGTTCGGTGGAAGTAGGTTCCAGAGATATGGGGCAGCACAAGTGAAGTCTTGTAGACGAGAAAAAGAAGATGTGATAAGTGAGGAGGAGAGCCTTAGCTTATGGGAAGAACATACAGACATACAGATCGAGTAGAGGAGTATTTCTTTATGAGTGCAGAAAAGTATGGAGGAGCAGTTTTATGTGGGGTCTTATATGTTAGTGCCAGGATTTTAAATGTAAGTCTAAAGGTAATAGAGAGCCAGTGGAGGTATGGAGAGAAAGAGAAGGGAGTTGAAAGTAGAAAAAAGGCGTTGGAGTAGAGAAGTGGAGTTGTTTAGCGAGAGAGAGGCAGAGTTATAGGTGCAAAGCATGAATTTGTAGTCAACGGAATCCCTGTTATATTTTCTCCTTATATACCGTATTTGCTCGATTATAAGACAAGGTCTTTTTCAGAACAAATGATATAAGGCATATCAAGGGGAGTAGAGTGGCATATAGGGGGTATAAGGCATATCTTCTGACAAGGTCTTTTTCAGAACAAATGTTCTGAAAAACACCCCTCATCTTATAATCGGGGTCGTCTTATAATCAGACCGCAAATGAGGTCTGACTATGAGACTAAGATCCAGAGTAAGATCCAGATCCCCAACAGCGCTGCAGGCATTTCTATGATATGCGTTTTAACCCCTGTATGTCACTCTGCCTCCAGAAATGCCTTTTAACCCTCTGTACGGCACTCTGCCTCCTGAAATGCCTTATACCTCCCTATATGCCACTCTGCCCCATAATATGCCTTTTAACCACCCTAAATGCCAGAGTGGCATATAAGGGTATAAGGCATTTCTGGAGGCAGAGTGGCACATAGGGGGTCAAAAGGCATATCATGGGGCACAGTGGCATTTAAAGGGTTAAAAGGCATATCATGGGACACAGTGGCATATAGGGGGTATAAGGCATTTCTGGGGCAGAGTGGCAAGCCTGGGGGCAGATGTGCATAACTGGGGGGCAGGTTGGAAAACAAAATAAAAACAAAAAAAATATTTTTCTCAATCATAGTTTTTTATTCTTTTATTAAAAAAAAACAAAAAACAGTTTACATAGTTTACATGCATTAATATTTACTAGTAAAACTTTTTTCCTATAAGGTCGTCTTATATTCAGGCTTTTTCTTATTTTCCTAAATTAATATTCAGATTTGGAGGGGGGTCGTCTTATAATTGAGCAAAAACATCTGACCTTGCTGATCTTGTCTGGCAGCCATGGCCCATTATATCATCACAAAAATAATCCGTAAGTGCTCAGCACAGACAACCTGTTGTGGTCCAGCTATTCTATGTATTTGAGTTATTGACCCTTGGCTTGCCTGACTACTCTCCTGCTTAGTGATTTTGTTCCTGCGCTCCCGCACCTGCATATCGTACCTGGCTTGTCTGACTACCTGCGCTTTGTATTAGACTTTGACTTGTATGACTACCTGTTTAGTGTAAAGAACCTGGCTGCATCTGACCATATATTCTGCTTTAACCCCTGGTATTCTTTATCCTCTATCTGTAAAACCAGCCTTTAGACTAAATACTGTATACAAGTTTCTACAACTCAAAAACTCACTGAGTTACAAAAATAAAGTGTAACCGTTTAGCATATTTTCTCCAGCAAAATGGAGATTTTCCAAGCTAGCAGCGGGGGTGAACAACTTTTTCTAGCACAGGGCAGGGAAAACAGGGTCCAACAATATAACATACAAAGAGTACCATGTGAGGTCAAATGCCTGGATAATGATTTGAATATTTTCTGCTGTTTTGTTTAACTTTCCACTGTGTATTTTTAACTGTGTTCGATTGTCTGGCACATGCAGTGTTTCATTGCCTTGCATTTCAGAAGTAGGCAAATCTGCTATTTTTTGATTTAAGTATAATGTTGGGACCGCTATATCCCCGTAATAACGGTTAGTTTATGCGCACTACAGAGGTGGTGTGACGTCATGACGTCAAGTTATGCTTTTATGTCAAGATGGCGGCCGCCATAGAACACATGTAAACGGTTGCACTAAAGCAAATCTGCTTTTGGGTGATTGCAAGTGCATTTGGTTCCAGTATCCTACTTGTATATTTTGCCTTTAGCGAGTGTTTGTTAGTATAAGCAATACTGCAAGCATTTTTATTTGGTGAATTATTTGCGTGTAATTGGGTATATTTACTCCCCAAGCACACGGTTACTTCCATTCTGGAAAAATCACACACAGTAGCCATTTTGAGCGGTGAGTTAACGCAACGTGATTGGTTTAGAGTTCTACCTCTTACTCTGTTTTTGCACTCACACATTTTTATTTAAATTTTGCGGTTTATTCATTTAATGTGAAACCTATTCCCCCTATCCTTGCGCAAACAAATTATAGCTCATCCAAAACCACAACACTGGGAATCACAGAGAAAATCTCCAGCTAGAAGACGTAGCCAGCAGAGATCCAGATACACAGTGCCAAGGGACAGTCCAAAATCAAATGAGAAACAGGGCACGGTTAGGGCGGGTGATAACAAACTAGATCTTGTGACAAGCCGAATCAGATACAAAGTCACATCCAGGCGCACAAAAGTCTGTTTACAGAATGAGCACAGGGTTGAATAGACCCTGTGGAGTTTTCAAACATGATGCAAAGAGCCTGTTTTCAAACAAGGAAGTCATGAATAGCCACATAGGGCACAGCCCAGCATTGAAAATGGGGTATAAACGGGAATATCCTGTACAGGAGAGGCAATAGGTAAGTATGTGATATTAGCTTTATGAAATGCAGTTAACTGTAAAATTAAAAAATGTAAGTTACTGTATACTTTTCATCAAGATTACACCTTTAATGATGTACAGAGAACTACTCAGTTTTAACCCCTTAACGACCTTTGCCGGTTCAGGACCGTCATGGAAAAACGGTCGCTTAACGACCTTTGACGGTCCTGAACCGTCAAAAATTTAAATAAGCTTAGAAAGTGATCACGATCACTTCCTTCGCTTAAACGGCGTTACTGTAATGCCTCAATGTCGAGGCATTCAGCAAGGCCGAGATCGGCATCGGGGGCCATTTCATAAAGATGAAAGAGTTCGCTAGATGGTCTCCAGACCCTCTAGAGAACTCTGGCTCCACTTGCAGGTTGAATACAGGTACTGCACTCAACCATGCAAGTCAATGGAGCCCAGCTTTCTAATCACAATGTGATTAGTAAAATATTCAAAAAATTATAAAAAAAAAAAAAAATGGGAAAAAAAAAAAATGTGCTAACATTTAAAAATAATTATGCAGTGATGTCACTAGATGAACCATCCAGTACCAGCAAAATGTGTAAAAAAAATATAAAAAAAAGTATTAAAAAAATAAAATAAAATAAAAAAATAAAGTTTATTATTTTGAGCAAGTGCTAAAATTTCTCAAAAAACTCAACAAAGAGTTAAAATAAAAGCATTTCAAATACCCAAGGGGTGTCTAATATTAAAAAAATGGCTGATGGCGTAAATTGGAGTGGCAGAGCTCAAAGATAGGGCATAGGTACAGACTGACCAAAATGGAGAAAAAAAGCGCACTTCCCAAATGTGGCATGTCGGGTATCACTGCACTCAGGAGATGTTCCTGAACACACATTGGGGTGTTGTTTGACAGTGACATATACCAGAACCTGTATATCTATAACTAAAGTAGGGCTGCAACAACTAATCGATAATAATCGATAATGAAAATCGTTGCCAACGAATTTCATTATCGATTAGTTGAATCGATTTTTATCGATTATTAAATGAGGGTTTTTTCAGAGCAAACGCTCTGAAAAATACCCCTCATTATATAATCCTTTTAGTCTGACTCACAGCAGCAGCTCCTACTTACCAGTCCCTCCATGTAATCACTGTGACAACTGGCCCCGCCCCCTTCCTTCTCCCAGAAGGCCAGAACCACATGGCTGTGACACTCATCTAACTGTAAGTATAAAATTAATATTTGGGCTGCTGAAAGTTAGGGGAGGTGGGAGTTAATTTAGGGGCTGTTATGATTAATGGGGTGTTTAGGGTTCATTTAGGGGCAGTTATGGTTAATGGGTGTTTAGGGTTAATTTAGGGACAGTTATGGTTAATGGGGTGTTTAGGGTTAATTTAGGGACAGTTATGGTTAATAGGGTGTTTAGGGTTAATTTAGGGGCAGCTATGGTTAATAGGGTGTTTAGGGTTAATTTAGGGGCAGCTATGGTTAATGGTGTGTTTAGGGTAAATTTAGGAGCAGCTGTGGTTAATGGGGTGTTTGGGGTTAATTTGAGGCAGTTTTGGTTAATGGTATGTTTAGGGTTAATTTAGGGGCTGTTGTGGTTGATGGGGTCTTTAGGGTTAATTTAGGGGCAGTTATGGTTAATGGGGTGTTTAGGGTTAATTTAATGATGAGGACTGAGGGTTAATTTTATTAATTTATTAAAGTTAACTTAAGGTGCAGTTAGAGATAAAGGGGGGCAAACTAAGGGGAATCTAAATCCTGGGGGCAGTGAAGATTAACCCAGTACTTATTTATAAAAGTATGGTCTGTGACTCTATGAGGGGACTATGAGATATCTGGGGGTATAAGGCATATCTGGGGAGGACGGAGTGACATAACTGGGGGTATAAGGCATATAGGGTATATAAGGCATATGTGGGGAGGGCAGTGTGGCATGTCTGGGGAGGACAGAGTGGTGTATCAGGGTGTATATGGCAGATCTGGGGCCACAGTGGCATATCTGGGGGTAGAGTGGAGTGGCTTATCTGGGGGTAGAGTGGAGTGGCATATGTGGGGAGGGCAGCGTGGCATGTCTGGGAGGCAGCGTGGCATGTCTGGGGAGGATGGAGTGGTGTATCGGGGTATAAGGCGTATCAGGCACAGTGGCATATGTGGGAGGCAGCGTGGCGTGGCATATGTGGGAGGCAGCGTGGAGTGGCATATGTGGGAGGCAGCGTGGAGTGGTATATGTGGGAGGCAGCGTGGAGTGGCATATGTGGGAGGCAGCGTGGAGTGGTATATGTGGGGGGCAGCGTGGAGTGGCATATGTGGGAGGCAGCGTGGCATGTCTGGGAGGCAGCGTGGCAAGCCTGGGCTCAAACGTGCATAAATTGGGGGGGGCTGGTTGCGAAATAAAGGCAAGAAATGCATTTTATCAAAGTTTTTTTATTATGCTGTTTGTATTTAATATAATTTGTTTATTACATTATTTTAAATAAATGAAAAATTTACATTCATTTTTTTTATCCGATTAATCGAAAAAAAAATCGGCCAACTAATCGATTATGAAAATAATCGTTAGTTGCAGCCCTAAACTAAAGTACAATTTGTGTGGAAAAAAAAAATAAAACAAATTACTATTACAAAGTTTGACAAAGTGTAGTTGTATTATTGGTGCATGGAAAGGGTTAAAATAACAGCAATTTGAATACCCTGGTGTTTCTAGGTTTCAAAAATATATGGTTTGACGGGGTTAAATCGAGTTAACCAGATTCAAAGATATTCCAAAGAGGAGATGGAGGCAGAATGACCAGATGCTAAAAGTCTGTGTTGCCTCAAAAGTAGCCCTTTACCAGCCAAACAATGTAACAAACCCATGCATGTGGGGTATCGCTGTACTCAAGAGATGTTCCTGAACACATATTGGGGGGTTGTTTGACAGTGACATATACCAGAACCTGTATATCTATAACTAAAGTACAATTTGTGTGAAAATTAATTACTATTACAAAGTTTGACAAAGTGTAGTTGTATAACTGTTGCATGGAAAGGGTTAAAATAACAGCATTTGAAATACCCTGGGGTGTCTAGTTTTTAAAAATATATGGTTTGAATGGGTTAAATTGAGTTAACCAGCTTCAAAGATGTTCCAAAGAGGAGATGGAGGCAGACTGACCCGATTTTTTAAAAAAGGTTTGGAAATCATAAAACGCTTGTACTTATTGCCCTATAACTTACAAAAAGCAGCAAAAAAACATAAAAACATTGGGTATTTCTAAACTCAGGACAAGTAGTAGAATCTATTTAGCTAGTTTTTTTACTTGCTTTTCAGGTGAGTAAAAGATTTTTCAAATAAAAGTCATAAAATGTGTTTTTTTTTATATTGTTTACCTTTTTTTTTATTTTTTTTTATAGTAAATAAGATGATACGATAAATAATGGTATCTGAAGAAAGCCCATCTTTTCCTGAAAAAAACAATATATAACTTATGTGGGTACACTAAATGGGTGAGGAGAAAATTACAGCTGAACACAAGCACCACAAAAGTATTAAAACAGCCTCGGTCCCACAGGGTACAAAAAGAAAAAACAAGCCCGGTCCTTAAGGGGTTAAGGTGTTTTCCTTTAAGGTTCAAAATAACTACTAGCTAGTTTAATCCCCAAGAAGGTGAGAAATTATTTAAGAACATGCATTTAAAGCAAGATATAACACAAATATTGGCAAACACACAAGTATATTAATTACTTACGTAGAAAGCTTGTTCTCGCAATGAGGGCGTGTCAGGTGGGCTAGGATTATATGTGGATAACCGCTTGTTTACAGTTGATTTATTCACAGTGCTGGAAGCAGATGTTTGATCATCTTTGTCAAATGGACTGTAACCAGAAAAAGTGATACATCAATCAATTTAGCACAGTTTGTTTAACACATTGTAAGAAATTAGGCTAGCAATTTGAGCAACATTTTTTAAATTTCATCAGCACCTCTCTACTGTAGGGTGCATATGATGGTACAAATATAAAGCTTTACAGTATCATGTAGATATACACTCACAGGCCACTATATTAGGTACACCTGTTCAATTGCTTAACACAAATTACTAATCAGACAATCATATGGCAGCAACTCAATGCATTTAGGCATGTAGACGCGGTCAAGACAACTTGCTGAAGTTCAAACCGAGCATCAGAATGGGGGGGAAAGGGGATTTAAGGCAGTTCTGAAGGCAAAAGGGGGTCCAACCCTGTACTAGCATGGTGTACCCAATAAAGTGGCCAGTGAGTCTATGTGTGCACTTAGCAAAGACATGTAACTGGATGGTATTTTCCCAGCACAGCTGTAGTAGGTTAGGCGTATTTTTTGCAGCAGGGTGAGTGGGGAATAGGCTTCCTCAAAAGGGGGAGCCTCCAAGCACACCCTCAACCCTGATTGGAGGAACAAGGCAATAGGCTGTTGATGAGGAAGAGAATTTGTAGGAAAGGAGACGTGGAACCCGTCCACGGAGAAGGTAGGGAGATTGGAAGAGAGAGAGCGAGTGTGTAAATAAGAGTGAGAGTGTGAGATAACGAAGAATAATAACTAAGTCAGGAAACAAGCCAGAAGGGTCATCATGATTAGCCAGGTCTTGCACAGCATCCAAAACAAAACAAGGTCCAAGAGACAGTGAACGTGAACCCTCGTTTAAATAGCCTGAAGGGGCTGACTGTGGGTTGGATAATGGGCTGGTCCAAAGAACAGTGGCTGTGGTAAATAAGGAGGAAATTACCAGACAGATGAGTGACCCTGACAGGCTGTTTAGTAACCTTCAGCTATGTATCTCTGGCACTGAGCAGAAAAAATCATGTGAGAGAGTGAGGATGCCTGAGTAAGAGTGTAAGAGGGCATGTAAGCGTTAGTAAGAGTGCAAAATGATGATTATGATGAGAGTTATATTATGAGCTGAATTGTTGCCTTTTTTTTTTTTTTTTTAGGAAGTTAGGGTCTTCCATCGTCAATGTCTGTCTCAGTATATAGGTATGCTGTTCAACTGTCTGTGTCTGGCTTGCTATATATTGGTAGGAGTCATGTTGTACCACCCTCAACAGTGTCTGGCTCACTTTATAATGATAAGAGTCATGCTGCATCACCTTCAGTGTTTGTATTCATGTATAATGATAGGGGTCATGCCGTACCACCATGTAGCTCACTATATAATGATAGGAGTTATAATGTACCCCATCTGTGTCCGGCTCACTATATAATGAAAGGAGTCATGCCGTACCATTGACTATGTCTGCCTCACTATATACTGATAGGAGTTGTAGTGTACCATTTTAAGGGAGTACCTGTACAGAGTAGCCTGAAGCTTAATCTCTTAGGGTCACATAACATTGAGTGGTGCCACCCCTTTTGCGATTCCACCCTTTTTGAAGCTAAGCCCTCATCAACCCATAACTACGGCTGGTATTCTTTTTTTGGGGGTGGGGTTTGCACCCTTGGTAAATATGAGCAAAGAACACTGTAAAGAATCTTCTTTATTTGCTCTAACAGATTACACTCCTATCATGCCCAGACAACCAGTACATGTTGGAATCTGGGTATGCCTGGGCATGATAGGAGTGTGATTGCTGTTAGCAATCATATATATATGTAATATAGCAGTCACACTCCTATCATAAACAAGCAGCCAATAGATGCTGAAACCTGGCTAGCTGCCCCCCTTGTGTATTGATGCTGCCAGCACAGATAAAATGCTGCCCTGCAGAATGGGGTCTGCACATCCCCTACAGCCTCCCTGTGCCATTCCCCACTTACACATCCATGCTATCATACACATCTTCATTCATTTACTCATTCACGAACACTCATTTACAGATCCTCATTAATTCCCTCATTCAGATACTAATCATTCAGATACTCGTTCATTCCCTCATTCGCATTTACTAATCATTCACAGACACTCATTAATTCCCTCAATAACGCATTCTCATTCATATACCCTCCCCCAACCCCTTCAATTAACTGCAGATCTTGGTGCCACTTGCAGACTTCCGCAAGGGCTGCTGCTTCCCTCTGCGTTGCTTGCACTCTGTGCGAACAACTTTTCTTGTTCCTCCATAGGGAAAGTAGGAACGGGGCAGGGTCATGTGACATGACATAAATTCACGTGACTCTGCTGGGTTCCTGCATCCCCTGGACGGAGCAAGAGACGTTGCTCACCGTAAGCACAGCAATTTCCCCCCTGCCCAGCCCGCCCCCGGATTTTCGGCAGTTTTTTTTTATTTCGGCGTTTTGCTGAAAATACCATTTTCGGTAGATATATTTCGGACACTGATATTTCAGTGCATCCCTAATATGTACAAACTAAAAATGAAGATAATGTGACCAATGTAATAACTAAAATTGATGATTTGTTGATGGCTATTGAGACAAAGAAGAGTTTAATTTCTCAAAAATGTCAACCTACTCTAATGATAAGGATGATATATGTGGGTTACAGACCCCTTTGTCCGCTAAGTATAAGGAGACCAGTAGAGAAGGAGCTGTCTCCCTTAAGTGTCATTGAAGTAGAAGTAGAATAAGGGGTGTGGATCTTAATTTTGATGAATGTACAGCGACAAAAAGTCCAATTTTTATCCCATTCATATAAAGGAGACATTTTAACTGCTTTTCCAAGAGTTAGTGGCGAGGGGTTTGACCAATTTGTTTAATAATTGTAAAAAAAATCACAAGAAAATAAACCCAACATATTCTGAAGTACAGTATTTGCTCGATTATAAGACGAGGTTTGCATTTGCTCTGAAAAATACCCTTCGTCTTATAATCGAGGTCGTCTTCTAATCAGACCTCAAAAAAATGTCCGGTGGGGCCAGGCTTCTTACCGGTGCTTTGGTCGCGAGCAGTGTCTCTTCTACTAGCAGCAGAAGAACAGGAAGCTAGCAGAGTGTCACATAATTCTGCCCCCCCCTCCTTCCTCTGGGGGCGGGGCCAAAGAAGTTGCTTGCACAGCCGGGTCCCTGCAGAAGTCTTCGAGTGAGAGATCTGCAGTTCAGGTAAGGGGGTGGGGGAGGGTTTTTGAGCAAGTATGTGTGATTAATGGAATGAATGAGTATTTAAATGTTTGTGAATGAGTGTGTGTATGATAGCATGGATGTGTAAGGGGGCGGTGGTGGTAACATGGCATAGGGAGGCTGTACTCACACTCCTATCATCCCCAGGTTCCAGCATGTACTGGCTGCCTTGGCTTGATAGGTATGTGATTGCTGTTAGCAGTTATATATATATACCTCCAGAAATGCCTTTTAACCCCCTATATGCCACTCTGCCCCATGATATGCCTTTTAACCCCCTATATGCCACTCCCATATAGGAGGGTATAAGACATTTCTGGAGGCAGAGTAGCATATAGAGGGTTAAAAGGCACATCATGGGGCAGAGTGGCAAATAGGGGGTATAAGGCATTTCTGGGGGCAGAGTGGCAACCCTGGGGGCAGATGTGCATAACTGGGGGGGCAGGTTGGAAAATAAAAGGAAATAAAAAATATATATTTTTCTCAATCATAGCTTTTATTAAATATGAAAAAAATGTTAACATGAATTAATAGGGTAGTCTTATATTCAGGCTTTTTGTTTTTTTTCCTAAATTAATATTTAGATTTGGGGGGGGTCGTCTTATAATCAGGGTCGTCTTATAAGCGAGCAAATACAGTATAAGGAATTAAACAAATTAGAGGAACAACCTATAAATTACTGTTGAACAATCTCATAGAAACAGAAATGTGGTTATACTAGATACATCAGATTATGTTAAAGAAGCAAGGAGACAATTGGATGACCATGATACATTTTATAGGCTAAATTTTTTATCCAATAAAAATGTATACGGTAATAATGATTTGGAAAGACTTATTGATGAAGGTATCTCTCTGTGCCTTATAGAGGAAAAAACCTGCCATAGGTTCATTGAGAGAAGGATTAGGAGAACGGTCTGATCCAGGGCTTCAACATTTTGTTAAAATGCTAAAAGGCTACATTAGGGATACTCAGCATGTTTTGTTGCAGCTAAAATACATGATGTGGAGTGAGGAATATACATGGGTCACCACACAACACGTAATTACAATGTCACAGAAGCCCATGGGGGCACACTTTGCATCCTTCTATTCTAATCTGTATATGGGATGGTGGGAGCGGTGCCATGTCTTTGGGAGTCATAATCCATTCATATCCCATGCCCAGTGTTCCCTCTAAACTGTGCGCTTGTGCGCGCGCACATAGCTTCCAGAGGGAGCGCACCGAAGGGGGGCGGTCCGCTACCGGTTGTGTGCACAGCACCCCTCCAGAGACGGACAGTAATGTCCGCCGCTAGAGGAGCAAGGATCTCCCTCCAACTGGCTTAAAATCAATCAAGGGAGCAGGAGGTCTGTTAATACAGACCTCCGATCCTGCTCCCTTGCAATGCGCGTGGCAACTGATGCCGTGCGTCGGGATTTGATGTCAGATCCCGGCGCACAGCACTGAAGCCACGCCCACTGTCTTTAATGCACCGGAAGGAGAGGACACATAAGAGGAAGAACAAAGAGGAGGAAAAGTGACAGAGAAAAGGTAGGAAAACATTCTGTGAGAGTGAATTAGTAAGTGTGTGAGAGTGATGGGTGTTATGCTGTAGTTTAAACTGAATGTTTGTGAATGAGTGTGTGTGTGATAGCATGGATGTGTAAGTGTGTGTGTGGGGGGATAGCATGGCATAGGGAGGCTGTAATCATATTCCTATCATGCTCAGGTTACAGCATGTGCTGGCTGCCTGGGCATGATAGGAGTGAGATTGCTGGAAGCAATTATATATTTTTTGTTAAATTTTGGTGTGTTAACCACACCTTTATTAAAAGTAAGTAACACACCAAAATTGGACAGAAAAATTTGATAAAAATAATAATTTTTATATATATATATATATATATATATATAATTGCTAACAGCAATCCTACTCCTATCATGCCCAAGCAACCAGTACATGCTAGAACCTGGGCATGATAGGAGTGTGATTGCTGTTAATTATATATATATATATATATATATATATAGTTATTGATTTGTCTAATTTTGGTTTTACTTTTAATAAAAGTATTTTTTTTGTTTTTGTTTTTAAATGTGTGGGGGGGGGGTCATTTTCGGTTTCAGTCAAGTGAATGCTAAATTTTCAGGTCCAGAATTTTCATTTCGGTACATCCCTATATATATATATCGTGTATATATATATATATATATAGATATATATATCGTGTATATATATATATATATATAGATATATATATCGTGTATATATATATATATATATAGATATATATATATATAGATAGATAGATACTAGGCCAGACACTAAAGTGGTAGGCCTACACCACATCAATGTTTGGCTTAGTATATAGTGTTTGGGGTTATGCTGCATTATTGTCAATGTCTGGCTCAATGTATAGTATAGTGATATGCTGTACCACCGTCAATGTTTGCCTCAGTATATAATGATAATGCCTAACGCTAGAAGCTATGTAGTTTTAAAGTGTGTGTGTGGGTCCCACATACAGGATCCTCCCCAGGTGCCAAATACTCTAGGTACGCCCCTGCGCGCAAAAGTTTTTCCCAATTTTTTTTTTTATCCTTTATGCGGCCTGGAGCCTCCATTCGTGATTCGCTCATAATTTACTTATGCAGTGAGAATTTCACCTTTAAAAAAACATTACAGTAAGTAATACTGTTGTGTAACTAATACTACATTATCACACTATAATGTAGTGTTATTAACCATGAGCGAGCTGTACCAAAAATATAAAATAACAATTTAAATTTAACGTTTGCAGAAGCATATTGTGCGCACAAAATTTTGGCTCTGGGAAAATTTTTGCACAAGAGAAATTTTCTGCGCACACCACCTAAGAAAAATTATAGGGAACATTGCCCATGCCGTGTCGTATGGTAGATACGTTGATGATCTTCTCTTAATATGGAATGGTAATGAAGATCAGTTAATTTAATTTAAGAATGTGAATTATAATAATTTAAAATTAAAACCCATTACGAATCATAAGGAGGAAAGTGTTTTTTTTAGGTCTTAAGGTAAAAAAAGACGTGGGTTAGGGGAAAGGATGTATTCTTACCCATACCAACAGAAAGCCCCAAGGTAAGTTATAGATTACTTTTAGTCACGAGTTCTTATCCACACCATGTTTTTTTGAGGGTACCTATAGCTGGGTTTTTTTTAGGTTAAAAAAGAACTGCAGCACCATAGAATCTTTTGATAATGAACCAGGTGAATTAAAACAGAGGTTAATACAGAGACAGTATAACCCTAAGGATATTAACAGGGCATATAAACAGGGTCAGTCCACAGAATCTCTTCTAGTCTCCCAAAGTAAAACACCAAGTAAAAATCTGATAAATATAGTTTTTTATGGACAGATCATGGTAAAAACAAACAGAATAAAAAAACTTTAAGAAAAATGCCCCCAGATATGCTACTCTACCCCCCTAGATATGCCACTCCGCCCTCCCCGCTCAGATCACCCCCCCGCTTCAGACACCCTGGTGTCTAGTGGGGGCGGCAGGTGAATGTCTGCGTGATGCTTGTAGACAAACCTCTGCTGCTGGCCGCCACTTTCGTGGAGCTTCTATGACTGACCACCAGAAGGTCATGTGACGCCGGTGCTCCATCATAGAAGCCCTGGCATAAGTGTCGAGTAGTAGTGGAGGTGGTCTGCGTGCAACACACAGACGCCCAGAGATGTGGCGGATCCTCCTCTCTGGCAGGCAGCAAATGTTACACAATGTGCGCAGGCAACCTCCACTGCTGCTGCCCGGTACTTCCGCCTGGGCTTCTATGGTGGAGCACCAGAAGGTCATATCACCCTGGTGCTCCGTCGTGAAACCCCTGGTGGAAGTAGAGGGTAGTAGCGGACGATGTCTGCGTGCATCGTGCAGACGCCCACCAGCTGCCACAGAGGAGGATCCAGGTCCCCTGCAGCGCTGCGGGGATCTGGATTTTAGTGTTATAGTCCGACCTCTATTTGAGGTCAGATTATAAAACGAGGGGTATTTTTCAGAGCATTTGCTTGGAAAAAACCCTCATCTTATATTCAATAAAATCGATTCAACTAATCAATAATGAAATTTGTTGGAAACGATTTTCATTATCGATTTTATTGATTAGTTGTTGCAGCCCTAAAGCAGTCCTCTCCCATCGTTTCACTTCCCCCTCAACCACCGACTAGATTGTAAACTTGCAAGATTAAATGTTGTTTACCAAATCACATAACTAAAATGCAAGATGGAATATCGTTGCCACAGATAAAGGAGTGTTACAGAACATATCAGGGAGCACTTGTCCAATATTAGAATTAAAAATGAAAAACCTCTCATATATAAACACTTTCAAATGTGTAAAAAGGGTAACTTGAGCTATTTTTTATGAAGGTATACAAAGAGTTAAATGGCCTAAGCAAGAAGGAGATAAGACACAATATACCATGTAAAAGGATAGTGTATTTGATTTTCCATTTAGAAACCAGGAAGCCCTGGGCATGCATTTTGATGTATCACACTTTTTGTACAACTTGTCTTTGTGCCTATCTTCACCATGATTTGATGGGCATTACTTTGTAATATTATATAACATATTGATTTATTTTACTTGGTTATGATTTTGTTAATGTGTGGATGTATTTAAGAGGTTTTTGTGGGAACACATAGCTCATTCTAAACAACCATGCCTGGGTGAATGTGTTCAATCCGGTCAGCGACAACCGGGAAAAAAGTCTTCACCATTTTGTTGTGTATGGATGTCATCACATCTATGCCCAGCATGCCCGAGGCCCAACTGAAACCATATTCAGACTCCAGTCTTCAAGAAAAAAAAAATTCTCTGCTGAGGAAATCCTTCTTTAAATTGTCAAGTTGTGACACATGATTTTTGTCCCAAATGCCGATCCTCCTAGTAAAATAATAGTAATTTAGGTTGAAAAAAGTCCTTCAAGTTCAAGAACTAAGGGGGAAAAATCCTTCTTGACTCCAAAAAGGATCAGATTTCTTGAAGCTCTAAAATACTAATGTTTATTCTATCATTTATAGCCCTGTATGTTGTGCTTTTCTACAAAAAATATCCAGACCCTTTTTTAAGAACGCCATTGTATTTTATAGCACCACATTTCTTAGTAGTGAATTCCATAACTTCATTGTCCAAACTATAAAGTATCCCTTGTCTTGCGGTCTATGCAATCTTCACTCTTCCTATCTCAGAGGATTAACGTATGTTCTTTCTACATTTCTGTTAATGAACAGATCACTGGAGAGTTCTTCATATTGGCCCTTAACATATTTATACGTTATATTATCCCCTCTAAGGCACATCAGCACCAATGACATAGTAAGAGGAACATGGGGAGTCTTAAAGGTAATTTTAGGGATTAAGATTAAAAAAAGGACCTCCAAGGTAGTATTCTCTGAGGTACTACCTGTGCCATGCACTATACCAGAAAGAGAGCAGGAGATTAGGTAGCTAAATGCATGGCTGAAATCTTTGTGTAAAAACCCAAAGGTTTTTAGCGCACTGGGCTGACTTTGCTTTGGGGTACGATCTGTATAGTCATGATGGACTGCACCTGAATGCAAAGGGGTCTAATGTGCTTGGGGAGAGGATGGTTTGCGGTTTGGAGGAGATTTTAAACTAATAATTGGGGGGAGGGAATAAATACCGGGCTAGACAGTATAGAAAGGGAAGGCTCTTTAGTTAGTCACCAGGTGGGTGGATCTGGGGGCTTGGTTTGTACAGATAATAGGAAGAAGCATATATTTTGCCCCCCAAAACAAGGACAGAAAGTGCTTGCAGCATGTGTGCTAAATGACAAGCTAAAGGTCATGACTACAAATACTCGCAGTTCAGGGAATAAGATTCATGAACTTGTAATATTAGTGGCCACTGAGAATGTTGATGTAGCGGCAGTTACCAAGACATGATATAAGAAGAAAAATGACTGGGACATAGCAATACCAGGGTACTCTTTATATAGAAAAGAACCAAAAGGCAAGAAAGGGGAGGGGTGACCCTGTATTTGTATCTATTTTTTATGGGAAGGTTCTACCGCACTGGTATCCAGTTAATATCAAATTATGGTTTTCTAAGCTTGTTCAATGCCAAGGTTAAAGGTCGTTAAGTGACTATTTTCCATGATGTGCCTGGCACGTCACTGGTCGGTAAGGGGTTAGATAAATTCTCTTCCTTTATCATGTCGACTATGCACGGTCTACTGCATCTTTCTTGATATATTATTTTATTATTATCTTTAATTTATATAGCGCCAACAGTTTACCCAGCGCTTAATACAATACCTATATTCAAGGGGTATGACAAGACAAGAATTGACAGACTAAGACAAACCGATATATTAGGTGGAGAGCGCCCTGCTCTCAAGCTTACAATCTTGAGGGAATGGGGTGGCAAACATAAGGCACAGAGAAAGGGTGGAGAGAGCCCTGCTCGCAAGCTTACAATCTTGAGGGAACGGGGTGGCAAACATAAGGCACAGAGAAAGGGTGAGAGGTAGTGTGGTGGTTGTATCAATGACAAGGAAGTTCTAGCAGCTAAGATGGTATGCTTCTCTGAAGAAGTGGGTTTTGAGATGTTTCTTGAATGTTGGGAGGGAGGGTGAATGCTGAAGGTTCGTTGGGAGTAGATTCTAGAGATATTGGGCAGCTCGAGTGAAATCTTGTAGATGGGGAAAAGGAAGAGGTGATAAGTGAGGAGGAGAGGCTTAGCCCATGGGAAGAATGTAGGGATCGAGTAGGAGAGTATTTGCTTATGAGGGCAGAAATGTATGTTGGAACAGTATTATGGAGGGCCTTATATGTTAGTACCAGGATTTGAAATTTAATTCTAAAGGTAATTGGGAGCCAGTGGAGGGTTTCACAGAGTGGGGAAGCAGAAGAGGAGCAGCAGCTTTAGGACAGACTGTAGAGGAGAGAGTCGAGACAGTGGAATGCCAACCAGAAGAGTGTTGCAGTAGTCAAAACGGGAAATGATAAGTGAATGAACCAGAGTTTTTGTGGATTCTTGGGTGAGGAATGGGCAGATACGAGAGATGTTTTTTTATGTGCAAGCGGCAGAATGTGAAGGATGAAGGAAGGTTAGAGTCAAGGATGACCCCAAGGCATCGGGCCTAGTTAGTAGGAGAGATAGTCGTGTTGTTAATGGTGATAGAGAATTCAGGTAGTGGAGTGGAGATGATGGGTTGGAAGATAATGAGTTCAGTTTTAGAAAGATTAAGTTTCAGGTAGCATTGTGACATCCATGAAGAAATAGCAGACAAGCAAAGATCCAGAAGACGATATCCTCTGTAGTACTGCTAATATTTTTTAATGCAACTTTAGCTTTCTCAGTAGGGACCAAAATAGCATATAGCATTATGGCTAAAGACTTGTTCAGCTGACAATGCCTCCAAAAGCCGCCTGTGTGGTGTTCGTTTTGGAAGGAGCTAGAATCTGACCTTGAAAGAGCCACAGGTGACAAGCATTATCTACCTAGGAGACAGTGGCTGCCTCACTTTCAATCAAATCCATTTACAGCCCCAAAAGGTCAAGATACATTGAGAGCCTCTCCTAGATTTTGAGTTAGACCTTATACTTCCAGATTTCGACTCTCCGTGGGAAAAGGCATAAGAATCCATTTGATTTGAAGGCATGACACCAAGAGTAATCCTGCAGGATTGCGCTCTTGTTACCACGGACAGATGGGCTCTGGATATAATTTCTAAAGTGTAAAGTCTGGAACTGTTGTTTTGTTTTTTTTTGATTGAGTGACTGGCTCCCTTTCTTCCTCTCTCCTAATATCCCCTGTCTTATCCTAGGTGACTTTAACATTCCTTTAGATATATCTATCTAACAACTCTGCTAGCTCCAAACTCCTCTCGCTGACATCCTCTCCTGGTCTTACTCAATGGAATAATTCCCCTACACACACACGGAGGGACACTCACTTGATCTGGTTTTCTGCAGATCATTCTCCCTTTCAGATTTCTCCATCTCTCCCTTCCCTCTGTCTGACCACCACTTTCTAACCTTTTCTCCAGTGCTAACCCCTAACAAAACAAAGTTGCAGCACTCATATTTGAAGGCCTTTACCAGATAATACCCATACCCAACTGCCTCACTAGAACCTCTCTTACCTTTCATATTAACCCTTTCCTGTCCAGACGCAGCAACATCTTTTCATAACCATACATTTGCCTCATCTCTCGACAGCATAGCTCCAGTAACTACACGTGAAAAGGGCAGTGATAAATACAACCTGTCGTTGATATGCCTGTCAACACGTGAGAAGCAAAGAAAACCATGTTTGTGTTTTTCAGTCAGATAGCCGTTGCAAGTACGAAAACAGCAGTAAAAGGATACCAAGCAATACACCTAGAAAGTGAAACTTTCTCTTAGTTGGTCCGAGTTAATGGAAAGCTCTGGTTCCTTCTAAACAATATTTTTAAACAACTGTATATGATTTAATGTATTTACTGACTTTTCAAAGAAGCAATTTTTCTCTCAAAAACTCTAAATCAACAAGTGCTGCCGCATTGCTGAACGCTACTTCAGAAAATCCAATATGCAGATGATACCCAAATCTACCCGTCTTCTCCTGATCGCTCCTCATCTCTCACGTCCCGTATTACCAACTGCGTGTCTGCTATTTCTTCATGGATGTCACAATGCTACCGGAAACCTAATCTTTCTAAAACTGAACTCATTATCTTCCCTCCTTTCATCTCTACTCTACTACCTGAATTCTTGATCACCATTAACAACGACTAACAAGGCCCGATGCCTTGGGGTCATCCTTGACTGAAACCTCTCCTTCATCCCTTACGTTCAGTCCCTCACCAGATCCTGTCTCTTGCATCTAAAAAACATCTCTAGCATCCGCCCAACAATCCACCCAAAAATCCACTCTCTTTCATTCACTTATTATTTCCCGTCTTGACTACTGCAACACTCATCTGGTTGGTCTCGACTCTCTCCTCTCCAGGTTGTCATAAATGCTGCTGCTAGGCTTATCTTCCTTGCACACCAATCCTCTTCTGCTTCCCCACTCTGTGAAATCCTCCACTGGCTCCCTTTTACCTTTAGAATTTAATTTAAAATCCTGGTACTGACATATAAGGCCCTCCATAACACTGCTCCTCTATACATTTCTGCCCTCATAAGCAAATACTCTCCTACTCGATCCTTACGTTCTTCCCATGGGCTAAGGCTCTCCTCCTCACTTATCACCTCTTCTTTTTCCAGTCTACAAGATTTCACTCGGGCTGCCCCATATCTCTGGAATCTCAGCATTCTTCAGCATTCACCTACCAACATTCAAGAAACATCTCAAAAGTCACTTTTTCAGAGAAGCATACCATTTTAGCTGCTAGAGCTTCCTTGTCACTGATACAACTACCACAATACCTCTTAACCTTTCTCTGTGCCTTATGTTTGTCACCCCATTCCCTCAAGATTGTAAGCTTGCGAGCAGGGCTCTCTCCACCTAACGTATCAGTTTGTCTTAGTCTATCAATTCTTGTCTTGTCATACCCCTTGAATATATATATTGCATTAAGCGCTGCGTAAATTGTTGGCACTATATAAAGATAATAATAATAACAACAAAATATTGGGCATCAAAATGGAGTTGCCCCTCCACCTCATTGCAGGTATAAGAGCCTCCACTATTCTCCAATCTTTCCACAAGATTTTGGAGTGTGTCTGTTGGAATATGTTTTCATTCAGCCAAAAGTACATTTGTGAAGCCAGGGGCACAGTCATGCTGGAACAGGAAGGGGCCTGGTGCCACATATTTGGATGCATGCAACTGTCTAAAATGTACTGGTATGCTTAACTATTGACATTACCTTTCATTTGAACTAAGGAGCAAACCCTGAAAAAAGAGCCCCAGGCCATTATGCCCCCTCCACCTAACTTTATAGTGAGCACTCCAGTAGGCAGTGCTTTCCTGGCATCTGCCAAAAATACATTATTCCATCAGACTTCCAGATAGTGAAGAGTAGTTCATCACTCCTGCACGCTCCAGCACTAGGCAGCCTTGTTCTGTGAGTGTTTATGGTCTACCGCTTTGTGGTGGAGTAGTTATTTACAAGGTGCTTCCACTTCAACATAATAGCACTTACAGTGGACTATGGCAGATATAGGAAGATTCTCATGCAAAAGTGGCATTCTATGACAGATTAAAGTCACTGAGCTCTTCAATATGACCCATTCTATTAGAAGTTTTCCTATGGAAATAGCATGCCCATGTGCTTGACTTTATTCACCCGTTTGCAATGGATGAAACACAAACTCAATAATTAGCAGGGGTGGTCACATACTTTTGGTCATATAGTGTAGTTTGTAATATTTTTCTCAAATGCTGGTATTTTAACACTTTCCATACCATGATTTTTTGGAAGGTACAGCACCAATTTTAGGACTTGCTCTCTCTCTCTATATATATAAGCTGTGCTCCACTGACTGGACAGACCCTCTTGCTTGCTTTTTAATAGGTGCCACGATCTTGTAAGTGGTAGCATGCCTTTGAATGATGGCACTTGTGGTTGCTCTTTGAATGGATCATAGGATGCTTAGGGGGTTTTTGTGCTGCACAGGCCACTAATAAATTCCGTCCAATCCTCCCAATAAAGGTGATATCAAACAATGTTAGCAATCTAGACCTAAGAATTTGGTCACAAAAAGGTATTACTAACATCTCCGATCTAATTGAGTGAAGGAATATGAAAACCAAGGAGAGCAAAACAAATCCCAAAATATTTTTTAAGTACATTAATGCCACAAAATTTAGGAGTGACAATGTAGGCGCTTTGAAATCTGGAGATGGTAAGTTAATTAGTGACGATCAGGAAAAGGTAGAAATACTAAATGCCTTTTTTTCATCTGTATATATAACAAAGAAGAGCCACTACCTGCTGATTAGCAATTCAGCACTACAGAAACCTTAAGTCAATTGTGGGAATGGCTGACTCCAGATAAAGTTTTTAAACATTTAAGTAAACTTAAAGTAGACAAAGGATACTAAGGTAAGTTAGTCAAGAAATAGCCAGACCACTGTTTTTGATTTTCAAAGATTCTTTCCAGTCGGGAATGGCACCAAAGGATTGGTGGAAAGCTGATGTGGTTCCCATTTTTAAAAAAGGATCCAAATCTGAACCTGGGAACTACAG
This sequence comes from Spea hammondii, assembly GCA_029215755.1. Classification (NCBI taxonomy): domain Eukaryota; kingdom Metazoa; phylum Chordata; class Amphibia; order Anura; family Pelobatidae; genus Spea; species Spea hammondii. The sequence goes on along the minus strand of JARDYJ010000009.1, from coordinate 25,006,939 downwards.
ACCTGTGAGGATCTGTGGTGGTGAAATTGTTTGTTTATTAAGAGATGGCATACAGGAATATATCATGTCAGACCAATTTAATTGCATTTTATGATGTTGTGAGTAAATGTATAGATCAGGGTGTTGCTGTAGATGTTTTCTATTTTGATTTTGCAAAAGCATTTGACACTGTTCCACACTCACTGTTATTGTATAAGCTAGGACAAATAGGTCTTGGAGAAAATGCCTGTGTTTGGATTAGCAATTGGCTTAGTGACAACTGTGGTAAGTGGGGTGCCTCAGGGTTCTGATCAGGATGTAGCGTCTCTTCAGAATGATTTGGATAAACTAGGGGACTGGTCAAATAAGTGGCAGATGGTACCAAAAATAAGTATGCAACTTAGCGGTTGGGAAAAGAAGAAAATCAGAAGGACTTAGGTTTAATTGTAGACCATAGACTTAGCAACAAAGTGCAGTGCCAGTCAATGGTTGCAAAAGCCAGTAAGGTATTGGCATGCATACAGAGGAGTATTACCGTATTTGCTCGATTATAAGACGAGGTTTTTTTCAGAGCAAATGCTCTGAAAAATACCCCTCGTCTTCTAATCGGGGTCGTCTTATAATCAGACCTCAAATAGAGGTCTGACTATGAGACTAAGATCCAGATCCCCCGCACCGCTGCAGGGGACCTGGATCCTTCTGTCTCCCCCCCCACCCCACACACACTTACCGGTGCTTCCAATTTCCTGCTGTATTGCCGGGGCAGCGAGTTGACGTCTAGGCGATCCGCGTAGACAACTTACGCTGCAGCCGGAAGGAGGTGTGGCTAGCAGCGGGGGTTGTCTGCGTCCATCGCGCAGACCTTCCCCGACTGTCAGAGATCACAGAGATCAGAGTTCCCCGCACCGGTGCGGGGAACTCTGATCTCTGACAGGCGGGGAAGGTCTGCGCGATGGACGCAGACAAATCCCCGCTGCCAACTCCACCTCCTTCCGGGTGCAGCGAATCACGTAGACGTCAACCCGCTGCCCCGGCAATACAACAGGAAATTGGAAGCACCGGTAAGTGTGTGTGTGGGGGGGTGTTAAGTGGGGACATAGGGCATTTCTGGAGGCAGAGTGCTCTGTGAAATGCCTTTTAACCCCCTTAACGCCACTCTGCCTCCTGAAATGCCTTATACCTCCCTATATGCCACTCTGCCCCATAATATGCCTTTTAACCCCCTAAATGCCAGAGTGGCATATAGGGGTATAAGGCATTTCCGGAGGCAGAGTGCTCTATACAATGCCTTTTAACCCCCTAAATTCCACTCTGCCTCCAAAAATGCCTTTTAACCCTCTATACGCCACTCTGCCTCCTGAAATGCCTTATACCTCCCTATATGCCACTCTGCCCCATAATATGCCTTTTAACCCCCTAAATGCCAGAATGGGATATAGGGGTATAAGGCATTTCTGGAGGCAGAGTGGCACATAGGGGGTTAAAAGGCATATCATGGGGCACAGTGGCATATAGAGGGTTAAAATTCATATCATGGGCCACAGTGCCATATTGGAGTGGCAAGCCTGGGGGCAGATGTGCGTACCTGGGGGGGCAGGTTGGAAAATACAAGGAAATAAAAACAAAAAAATATTTTTCTCAATCATAGCTTTTATTAAAAAATGTAATAGTTTACATGAATTAACATTTACTGGTAAAACTTTTTTCCTATAGGGTTGTCTTATATTCAGGCTTTTTCTTTTTTTCCTAAATTAATATTCAGATTTTGGGGGGTCGTCTTATAATCAGGGTCGTCTTATAATAGAGCAAATACGGTAAATCACAAGATGAAAATATAATTTTACCTCTTTATAAAGCAATGGTGAGGCCTCACCTTGAATATGCAGGGCAATTTTGGGCACCAGTTTTAAAGAGGGATACTATAGAGCTGGAGAAAGTGCAGAGGTGGGCTACAAAGTTAATTAGAGGAATGGAGAATTTTACTTATGGCGAAAGACTAGAAAAAATGAACTTGTTTTCACTTGAAAAGAGATGTCTAAGGGGATGGTGTTTTTGGGGTCATAGGCAGCATTCCTCTTCCTCCAAGCATGGCGAGTTGAGTTGATGCCAAATAGCTTGATTTTGGTCTCATCTGACCCCAACACTTTCACCCAGTTCTCCTCTGAATCATTCAGATGTTAATTTGTAAACTTCAGACGGGCCTGTACATGTGCTTTCTTGAGCAGGGGGACTTTGCGGGCGCTGCAGGATTTCAAACCTTCACAGCGTAGTGTGTTGCCAATCGTTTTCTTGGTGACTATGGTCCCAGCTGCCTTGAGGTCATTGACAAGATCCTTCCGTGTAGTTCTGGGCTAATTCCTCACCGTTCTCATGATCATTGAAACTCCACAAGGTGAGATCTTGCATGGAACCCCAAACCAAGGGAGATCGACAGTTATTTTGTGTTTCTTTTATTTGCGAATAATATTACCAATTGTTGTCACCTTCTCATCAAGCTGCATGGCAATGGTCCAGCCATGTGTAGGTCTGCAATCTTGTCCCTGACATCCTTGCACAGCTCTTTGGTGGCGAGTTTGGAATCTGATTGATTGATTGCTTCTGTGGACACTCCCTTTAAGAGAGTGCTCCTAATCTCAGCTTGTTACCTGTATAAAAGACACCTGGGAGGGGGCGTGGCTACGCACGAGCGGCAGATGGTTGTGTGTTGACGGAGCTCCTCACACACTATACCGCTAACTTAAGCATTTGAACCCCGAGAGAGACCATGGGCAATAAAAAGAAGGAACCAGATTACAAGGGCACCCCAAAGGTGCCGCAGGGACTTAAATCGGCCGCTCTGGCGACTTATTTCCGAGACCACACTTCAACGAGGGCCGAGGACTCAGGATCCAATATGGTGCCGGCAGCGTGCTCAGCTTCATCCCGTGCGAGCAGCCCGCTTTCGGATTGTTCACAGGCTACCCAGGAGCAAGACATACGCACAATGCTGAAACTCTTACCTTCCAAAGCCGACATGGAGACTATGATGTCCAAGCTTGAAAACACCTTTCACTCCAAACTGTCTGAACTTACGGCGGACATCACACAGCTGGGTGAACGAGTAGTGGACTTGGAATCTGATAAAGACCAGGTGTATGTCCAGATGCAGGCCATGTCTCATCGAATGGATCGTCTTACTGAACAGGTACACGCTCAATCTATACACTTAGAAGATCTCGACAATCGAAATAGGCGCAATAACTTGCGCGTACGGGGCTACCCGGAAGTGGAGACTGAAGACCTTCCTACACTCATTGCTGCTTACCTCAATGCTATACTGGGACGTGACCCTTCCACACCGCTGCTGTTTGACAGGATTCATAGGGCTTTGCGCCCAAGACCTAGTGACCAGTCACCACCCAGGGACATAATATGTCGGCTGCATTATTTTACGGATAAGGAGGCGATCCTTAGAGCCTCCCTTAATGCTGACATCCAAGCACTCACAGGAGTTGATGCACGTATCTACCAGGATTTGTCCTGGATCACGCTTCAAACACGTAGACACCTTAGACCCTTAATGGAGGTGCTGAGGGAACGCAACATTAAATATCGATGGGGTTTCCCATTCTCACTCACGGTGCTCCACCATCAACGCACGTATGTGGTTACTAAGGCTCAAGATGTTCCGGCTTTTACTGAAGCTCTTAACCTGCCTGACATACCTATCACGGATTGGACAGATCTCCCACTACGGTCCTCATTCCAGCCGCAGCCCCAGAGACAGCGCTGGCAGACGACGCAACGCAAGCGAAAATCACCTCAGTACCAGGCGCGTCCTGTTTCACCTGCACGTTCCTCATGGACCAAGACCACTTGAGAATAGCGAGTTTCCACACCTGTGAGGACTGGGTTATGCACCGCACCAACTTGGCGTCGGCTCCAACACCCGACTGCAAGTATACTATAATATGACTTTATTAACTTTTTCTGTTTTTTTTTTTATACGGACTTTTGCGTTTATTACCATGATATCAGCATGTTTCTTTGTGTTTACAGCGATTGCTCTCTCTCTCTATTGTTCTTATGATTAATGAGAGAGGGTCTTCTACTTCACATTTTTGTTTACACGTACTACTTTAAGCTGTAGAATGACTCTTCTGGTCTTACGCACTACAGGGTTCTATACTTCTGCACTTATCAATCTCTGGTCCTTTTTGAATGTGTGGTTTTTTGAGGCAGAGATGTTTACTGATATATCTGTTAGTTCCCCCCTCAGAAGTGTATGCTCTCCACTACCTGCTGCTGCTCGGGATTATACATTGATTCCGGCAGCTGCCGCTGCAATTTCTTTACATATTGTTTGTTTTCTTGTATGTTTTCGGTTCATAAGAACTCATGGTATGGTTCTCACCGGGCGGTCTTATTTGCCACCATTGTATAACTTTTTTCCATAAATGGCCAACTTTAAATGAATGTCTCTTAATGTGCGGGGACTTAACATCCCTGAAAGGCGGACTATGGCCTTACAGGAAGCACACCGCCAAAAAGCGGACATTATATTTTTTCAAGAAACCCACTTCAAGGAAGGAAGTGCCCCTTCGCTTCATAATCGTTACTACCCAGAAGGCTACTTTGCCAACTTTGCCGTAAGTCCCGTGGAGTGGCTATTTTACTACGAGCGGCTCTCCCATTTACGTACCTTGATCATAGATCTGATGTGGGCGGTCGCTATATCTTTTTGAAAGGGAAGATCGGGGACACTTTATTCACATTTATTAATGTATACTTACCCAATCGTTCACAATGTTATGCACTGGCTAAAGTACTTAGGATTTGCGACACTTTTGCAGAGGGACACTTAATATTTGGCGGTGATTGCAACTTTACCTTAGACACACATTATACTTCCGTCAGGGCCGTGCCATGCCAACCATCCTCCCTTACTATCCGAGCAACGGAACTACTACATAAAGCACAGTTAACTGATTGTTGGGGCATATTACACCCGACGGATACTGACTACACCTTTTTTTAAGTTCCCCGACATACCTACTTACGCATAGATATGCTATTTCTTTCACATTATGCTTTACCTATGTTGACTAAGGCTGAGATTGGCAGTATCACATGGTCAGATCACACTCCTATCTCCATCACTGTAAATTTGTCCGCAATACCTAGGCCTAGGAGGCACTGGAGACTTGACAACAACTTATTAAATGACGCTACTGTTGTAACTAAAGTATCTGAGGAACTACGCCATTACAACGAAAATGATAAAGTCACCCCCATGACCTGTTGGGAAGCCCATAAGGCCGTTGTGCGCGGATGTTTGATCCAACTTACCTCGCAACTCATGAAACATAGGTCAAAGCAACTTAAAGAATTGGCTGAACGTGTAGCTACACTCGAACGCGACCACAAACATTCCCACTCTATTGATCACTACAAATTGTTGACGGCCGCACGCACTGACTTAAACATACTGCTCTCTGATCGAGTTAAGCGTAGCATGTTACTTACTAAAAACACTTATTATTTACATGGCAACAAAAGTGGTAAACTGCTGGCCAAGGCTCTTAAGGCGCAACGGCAATCTTCATACATAGCGAAGATCAGGGCCCATGATGGCTCTCTTAAGCATTCTACACCTGACATTGCTCAGGTTTTCCATAGGTATTATCGGAATCGCTATAACATATGGCCCTCTCAAACTCCGCCGCGACACATACACGATATCAAACCATATTTAGAGAAGCACATGCGCTCTACCATACCGCCTAATGTGAGACAACATCTTGATTCTCCTATCTCCCTAACCGAATTTTATGCTGCACTCAAAGCCACCCCACTGGGGAAAAGCCCGGGCCCCGACGGTTTCACGGCTAACTATTATAAACAATTTGCACAAGACTTAGCCCCACACTTCCTGTTGGCTTATAACTCCATTTGCCTCCACACCACTACACCACAGTCTCACTGAAGCTGCAATCGCAGTAATTCCCAAACCTGGCAGGGACCCCCTACTATGCGAAAATTATCGGCCCATTTCGCTGATTAATATACATCTAAAAATATTTGCCAAGATCCTGGCCCTGCGCCTTCGGCCTTTTCTGGGGGGACTGGTTCACCCTGATCAATCAGGCTTCGTTCCTGGTAGGGAAGCCAAAGATAACACCACCAAAATCATTAACCTCATCCATGCTTCCCAATCTTTAAAGGATCCGTCTCTGTTGATGGCTGTTGACGCTGCAAAGGCGTTCGACAGGGTGGGATGGCCCTTCCTTTTCGGTGTTATGGAGGCCATGGGCTTCGGGTCTTGCTGGCAGACATGGATACGGGCACTATTTAAAGGTGCCGAAGGGCGAGGTGTCCCGAATCCAGTCCCTATACCCATTTACCTGGGCTCAAGCTTCGGTGAAATACTTGGGTGTCAAACTATCTGCTATTACACAATCCCTCTTTGATCTCAACTTTCCTCCCCTACTTTCCTCAATTAAGGCCGATCTCATGAAATGGAAGATGCCCCATTTTAATTTGATTGGTAGAATACATATCATCAAAATGAATCTACTCCCACGTTTGCTTTACCTCCTGCAGACACTGCCTATACATATCCCGACTGCCTTCTTTGACGATGTCTGTTCTGCCTTCACGAGATTCATATGGGCTCATAAACGTCCAAGGGTCCGTTATGATCTGTTGGCCCGCCCTCTGAGAATGGGGGGTTTAAATCTACCCGACTTGCGGTGTTACCATATGGCCAATATGCTTACTAGATTGTATCTTTGGACTAGGTCCGATGTTAGTAAACAATGGCTAGATATAGAGGATTCTTTTTCCACAGTTCCCAGACAGTCCCTCCCTTGGCAATCTGCCTCGCCGGCTGCTCTAGGGTTAGCCGATCATCCCACTATTACACCAACACTGCTGCTATGGAGGAAACACAAACTAGACATGAATTGGTCCACGGACACGTCCCCGCTCAACCCAATATCTCACAACCCCCTTTTTCTTCCTGGTATTAAGGGTCTGGGCCCCTTTCGAGATCCTCAGGCTCCCTATGTTTCCTTGTATAAAGTGGTGGACGATAGGAGCTTGAAGTCGCTGCCCTCCCTGTTGGGTGACAAGGAGAGCTCAGGTAATATAGGCTTTCTATATCACCAGATTCTCCACTTTATCACACCTATACTCCAACGTGCTACCAATGGTCTCCATTATACATCTTTTGAAAGGCTTTGCACAAATCACAAAAGGGTAAATAGGCCATTTTCCACTTTCCATGCCTTGATACGTAAAGCCTTATATCACTCTTCCCCCTTTTATATGAGGGCTTGGGAGCGGGACCTTGGTTGTGACATTTCTACTCAGCAATGGTACAGGGCGGCATCCATGATGACATCTTCCTCTCCTGATTCTAACACTCGCCTTCTGAATTTCAAAAAACTCTGCAGATGGCACCTGACACCTGACACACTCCATAAAATGAACCCGACACAGACGGCTGAGTGTTGGCGCTGTGGTCTATCACCCGCTACTCCTGCCCACATATGGTGGTCATGTCCGACACTCGGGACCTTTTGGTCTAATATAAGACAGCTGGTTACAGTGATTACCTCTTTCGAAGTGCCTTCCACTCCTGCAACCGTTTTGTTTCACCTTACACCACTATCATTCCGAAAATATAAATTTTCCCTACTCCCTCGCCTCCTCAATGCAGCTAAGATACTTATCCCTAGACACTGGAGACATTCTGAGCCTCCTACTGTCAAGGAATGGATTGCGGAGGTTGAGCGTATCCGACGTCTGGAGGAACTCACCTTCAGCTTGGGTAGGAAGTACCATTGCTATCACAAAATTTGGGCCCCTTGGATACGTTACACTTCCGGTGGGGGTTGTTCTTCTATGTAACAGGCCCTCACTTTCCTACATTGCACATGTTACCCCCACTGAGATATGTCCACTTCTACCTGTATATTATGACTAGCAATTGATGCAGCATTTATTTTATTGTGTTTTATTTGTTTTATTTTACTTCATCGCTTTCTTTTTTGATATCAATTTCTTTTGCATGCCGCCGTATAATTCCATGACAGCCATACCATTGGAGTTGTATGACTTCATAACTACGCACCGTGTTCAATTGCATGTGACATCACAGGACTGTTAATTCCCTTTTCGGTTTATTAAGGTTCAGGAATCGTTCTAGGGTTCCCTTTTGTTCCCCTTCCCTCCCCTTTTCCGTCTCTTTTCTTTTCTTCTCTTCCTTTTTTTTTTGTTCCTCTTACCCATCTTCTCCTTTCTGCTGAACTTTCCCCATTTCTTATTTACATATTTTGATTTCATGGCAATACAATTTGTAACGTGATGCGGAATGGTTTCCCACCTGCGTGTGGTGTACTGAACTGTATTATCTTCACCATTTCACCTCTTTTCTTCTGTATCCCTATTTGAAAATTCTTGAATAAATATTTAAAATAAAAATAAAAATAAAAAGACACCTGGGAGCCAGACATCTTGCTGATTGATAGGAGATCAAATACTTATTTCACTGAGTAAAATGCTAATCAATTTATAATTTATTTGAAATGTGTTATTCTGGATTTTTTGTTGTTATCCTGTCTCTCACTGTTCAAATAAACCAACCATTAACATTAGACTGATCATGTTTTTGTCAGTGGGCAAAATCAGCAGGGGATCAAATAATTTTTCCACTGTAAGGAGGAGCCAGAGACACTGCAGCAACATGGTTCCCTTCTTACACCTTTTCACCTTCTTAGCCCTATATAAACCCCAGTAACCCACTACACCTTGCCATCTGATGGTCAAATCAGTGCATGCCTTACTGTATTTAATCCTAGTCTGTTCTATATCATTGTTCCTGTGGTCGGCCCAGCTTGATCCTGACTATTCTGTATTCTTGCTGCCTGACCTTGGCGTTGTTACACTACAATCTGAACTTTAACTACCTGACCTTGGCACTGATATGGTTTGGTTCAGCTTTCTGACTACAGCTTGTCTTGACTACTCTGCAGGTGTACCTGGAACCACTCAAGCCCACTCAAAGCTCAACTACGGAGGGGAACTGGATGGAGGGTGAAGAACCCTTCTGAGACTGACAGGGTTTCTCTTGTGGGAACACAGTGTCTATTCTGGCATGCTGAGGTTGACAATAAGAGGGTTGAGCCAATATTTTTGTGTCAGGACTCTTTGGGGATTGAGCCAGTGGCCATGCCTTTGGTAGGTACTCCGCCAAAGCATTGGGGCAGCTTTAAGGTTGCTGGTCTCCCCATTGACATTGGATACATAGCTGCTTCTGCCTCGCCTGTGACATTGGATACATAGCTGCTTCTGCCTCTCCTGTGACTCATTGAAAGCCTGCCTGGCACACCTGTGACTCATTGACTGCATACCTGCCTCTGCCTCACATGTGACTTGCTAATCATGCTCCTAGGGCCTTGCTAGTGGATTGTGTTTCTGGCCCTGGTTATATCCCGTGGCGTACAACTATTTGTGTTGTTATCCAGATTTGACCCTTGGCATGGACTTTGACCCTGAACTAGCTTTGCCCTGTGTACTGCGTTTTATTTTGACCTATGTGGTGTGGGACTTTGACTTCTCTTCAGGATCATCCACTGGTACAATGCTATAGACCCCCCCACTAAAGTCATGTAATGTCTGATATCAAATCACTAGTAAGCCATGCTCCCTAACTGTTGTCCTAAGCCTTGTTCCAAGATTTCAAAGTTTCTTAGTTTCTTCCAGCTCCCCAATTCATGGAATACACAGGTATGGAGTGTAAAAGGAGCCTAGCTCCTACATAAAGTGCTGATACACTACAGCTATCAAAATATATATATTTATTTATGACGCACAAAAAATAAATAAGTAAGAGATAAAATGACTCTACACAGAAAGAAAGAAAGAAAGAAAGAAAGAAGGCAACAGAACAATTAAAACTAAATAATAATCAGCTAGTTGTAGTCCGTATTTATTCTTATTTTGAGAGCCTAATTTAATTAGATAGCCTCGTGGCGTGGCTTTCATGGCGCACCATAATGTTGAGTCTGAAACAGTTTTAATATTTGATTTGTTTGTTGACTTATTTTCTCTCAAGGAATTTTTCGCCTGGATATTTAAGTTTGTTTTGTATTTCTCCGAACATAATAAAGATTAATTTAATCTCCATTTTGTTCTGAGTTTATAATTTGGATTATTTTTAACTGAAAAAAAGACTGGGGCATGATCTGACCATACAATGTTCCCAATATGGGAGGATTTACATTTCTTAAGGGTATTGCCATCTGTGAAACACAAGTCTATTCTAGAATATGAGTGGTGAACAGCGGAGTAATAAGTATTGTCCTTCTCTTATGGATTCTGCACTGTCCAAACATCGTATAGATCATTATCAAACAAAAATCTTGAAAAGGTAGCTGCTAATGATTTATTTTTGGGATCCAATTTAACTCCAGTTCTCACACATGTATCTCATTTATAATCGTGTATGCAGTTCATATCCCCTCCCATAATCAGATACACTTTCCGAAGGCTCTGTATTTTAGGCCACACTTTCTGCAGGAACTTAATAGGTGAAGTATTTTGTAAATATAAATTCACCAAAATATACGTTACATAGTTGATTTTACCTATAACAATCAGAAATCTACCTTCAGGGTCTTTTACGTTGTGTAACTATTCAAACTTAATCCCATCGCCCATCAAAATTGCAACACCTCTTTTCTTAGCTATTTCTAGGGAATAGAAAAATCTTATTGGGAATTTTTTATATTTCCATAATTTAACTGATGCTTTATTCCAGTGAGTTTCCTGGGCAAAGCAAATATCTATTTTTTTGTTCAATTAATAAATCATATAAAAATTACCTTTTATATGGGGAATTCAAACCGCAAGAATTTATTGAGGCAAATCTAATCGCCATTCCTATATAGCATCTCTATTCTGCTTGCTCCAAAGGCTCCCCATTTTAAACTTCCCCCTCGTGATCACACACTTATACATTCATTCAACTCAATTAACCAATCCGCATACAAATTGGATTTATGCGGTCCATGTCTCATTTTATATGTAGGTATAGGTATCGGGAGGCGCGGCTACTAGGGCATATATATATAACAGGACATATAATAAGATAGTAAATTAGGCCATATTCGAGTGCTATACAGACACTGAGAACATTTAAGAGTTTCCAATTAGCATAAAAAAAATTATTTCCCTTTACTTTCAATAAATATGTCAAACACAGTATAATACTGAGAGACAAAGTGTCATAGTTGTGGCAGATAAGTAAACGTTTCTTATTATTCGGGGAAAAAAATTATTTAAGTGATTATGTGAACATCATGTAATACCAAGTGATAAGAATATAATTTTACAGCAAGAAGTATATGTATCTTATTGTTCCATAATGTTTCCCTTATCCTTTCCCTTACATTAATAAATAGCTAACTCAATTTAAAGAATGAACAAGTATTTAAAGTGTAAGGCTTGTAATTTAGTGATTGGCATAAAAAAAGAATTTAATATGTGTTTATATAGACACAGTGTAATACTAAGTGATAAGAGTGTCATATCTTACTGAAGAGAAGTAGGTGCATCTTATTGTTCCGTGATATTCCCTTTCTCTTCCCCTTCTTTCAATTTAGTAAATAGCTAAGTACAATAGTAAATTGAATAAACGTTTGAAGTGTGTGAGAAAAAAAAAAGGAAAAAAAGCTTTTTAATTATATCTAGTTGAGCCTCTAAATTTTTTGCTCAGTTTGTCATATAGTTGAGTGATATTTGAGACTTTGCTAGGTTGGGGAGACTCAGTGAGTGGATTCTTCTAATGTGATTGATATATCCTTGCTCAGATCCTTTTGTGTATTATTGGGAGACTTAGAGGGATAAAACAAATTCATAGATTTCGATTTGTCTGGAGGTAAGATGATTCTTATTATTTTTTCGGAGGCATCTTTAACTTAATTTTATCAGTGTGTCTTTAGGTGTCTAGTTTCCAGATAGAAAGTTTATATATATATTGTCTTCTGAAAACTCAGCTGTACAATAGCTGGAGGTTGATTATTCAAATAACAGCGAGTGAGTTTGTGTTGTAGCTTATCTCAATCAAATCAATAGATGATCTAAACTCCCTGTGAAAGTGATTGTTTTTGTTCATTTATATATGGTTTCAGTGATATTGTGGTAAATTATAATGCTTAACTGTGCTTTTTAAAGAGAGGCAGTTTATATAAGTCATTTCATCTTCCCTTTCTTCTTATCCCTCCCTTTTGACACCTTCAGTAGCAGTTTTATCAACGTATCTTTGAGTGTCTAATTTCCAACTGGAAGGATTATGTATATTGTCTTCTGAAAACTCAGCTATGCGGTAGCTGGAGGTTGATTATTCACATAGCAACAACAGGTATATATTACAACTTTTCTCAATCAGATCAGTAAAGGATCTAGACTGTAAAATGATTGTTTCAAATTACTTTTGTTCATTTGTACTTAATTTCGATGATATTGCAGTACATTTTTAGTGCTTAGTTGTGCTTTTTTAGGGACAGGCAAATTATATACCGTATTTTTCGCTCTATAAGACGCACCTGCTGATAAGACGCACCTAGATTTTAGAGGAGAAAAAAAAGGAAAAAATATTTTGAGCTAAAAAATGGGCTAAAATATTTATTACAATAACTGAATAAGCTATGAACACAGTAAGACACACACAGTAAGACACACACAGACACAGTAAGACAGACACAGTGAGACACACACACACACACAGTAAGACACACACACACACAGTAAGACACACACACACAAACACAGTAAGACACACACAGTAAGACCTCCCTCCCTAACCCCCCTTCTCAGTATCTCCCCTCTAACTCCCTAACCCCCCCCTTCTCAGGATCTCCCCTCTAACTCCCTAACCCCCCCTTCTCAGGATCTCCCCCCCCCGCCCCGGTCACTTACCTTAAACTCCTGTGTTGGAAGCGTGAGGCGTTTGTCTCGGGTGCCGGCGCTTCACTGCTGAGCGCCGGCGTCTGACGTCATATGCCGGCGCCCAGCGTAAAGCGCCGGCACCCGAGACAAACGCTTCCAACACAGGAGTTGAAGCGCTGAGGCAGGCGGCGGCGGCGGCCAGCAAAGGATTCCTGTATATCTGTCAGGCAGGGGGGCCCGAGAGTTGCCGAGCGGTTGTCTTCAGCAACCGCTCGGCACCCCTTGGGCCCCCCTGACTGGCAGAAATCCAGGACTCCTCTGCTGGCGGCCGCCGCCGCCTGCCTCAGTTGCGACCCCGGATTTATCGGCGTATAACACGCAGGTAGGGTTTAAGCTCCGGATTTTAGTTAAAAAAGTGCGTGTTATACGCCGATAAATACGGTATATCGTTGCCCCCCCCCCCCCCTCCCTGCCTGCCTGCATCTTCGCTCCATAAGACGCGGCTGATTTTTCATCCTACTTTGGGAGGAAAAAAACTGCGTCTTATGGAGCGAAAAATACGGTAAGTCGTTTCATCCACTTTTGTCTTCCCTTTCTTCTTCTCCCTCCCCTTTCTTCCCTTTCACACCGTCAAAGCTGTTTGGAAAGTATAATTAACTCATCTTGAGTTCTGGGTGCTTCTCCGCATTGGCCGCATGTCACATTTGCTGGTAAGGTATGCCAATACACCAGCACAGACACAGGACGTTATGTCTTACGTATCTGCGTCATCACACATCCTCCAATTATAGAGTAACTTATTGACCGGTAATAGCATTTATTTGCATCAGTAAACAACACAAATGAAGCCACAAATGGAACACATGGACGTTTCATCTTCCTATTACTTGCATATCTTGATAAATATATTGCACACTTTAAGGATGTATGGGAAAAGGTACTTTTACCACACAGAGTCTAGCAGGTGGAAGAGTTAGCTAGTTTCCATAATTTCAAGTCTCTGCCTATCTATTTGAAACAAGAATAAATGGATATAGCTTAGTATTAGTCCAAGGGAAGTTATTAGTTCAAGAAGATACTATTCAGGGCCCCTCTGAGATCCCCAAATCTTTATTTCTTATGTTGGCCCAATAATGGGTATAAACTATGACTAAGAGAACCCTTGTTTGTTTGGGAAAAGCTTTAACAAAATCCCTTTAAAAGTAATTGTTCTTATAAAAACCCGCTTTTACAAAGTTCAAGAACTTTTTCTAATATAGATCACAGTCCCACTTACTTCCAGTTGACTTCCAGACTGAGCTTGATTGTGCCTAGGTCATTTATGTCCACTGCTACCACTTGAGGGAGAGCAGCAAATAAATCCTTAGTCTCACATGACACACTGCCCACCAACACGTGATTTGCAAGGCTCTTCACTTCTGAAACCTAAAATAAAATATTTGGTTTAATATGTTAATATGTATTCTGTTAATTTAAAAAGATATGTTTGTTTCAGCAAAGAAAACATTAGAATAGGTTGTGTATAAGGACATTACAATAACGTGAAAGTTCTGTGAGTAAAAAACAATGGTAGTAATATAAAGAAATAACGTGATGAATAATTTGTTATAAGCATACATATCTGGATGGGTTGGATTTAACTACCCAAATATTAACTGGGAATTGTAAACCTAAGGCACAACTAAAGAAAATAAAAATGTATTGTTTCCTATACACTTATATATTCATATGTAAAAACAAAAAAGCACAAAGAGCTACCAAATTGAGATAAATAGGAGACTTCAGCTGAAGTGGAAACCACAAATACTGCAGAGGCCTTTAAAAATAAATGGTACAGATTCAGTGGCACACATGATAATTTTAAATATATGAATCCTGGGATGTTTCTAACTCAGTATGGGGTCATAAATGAATTTTCTTGTGCCAGGACAAACATTTGCATATTCTTAATTGTTTTCTGGATTAACACATTTAGAGATATATACATCGATATTCGGGCAGCTTGACTGCAGTTATGCAGCCCCATACGCAACAAACTGCAATGTACTGTGTGTTTTGACACCTTGCTATCAGAACCAGCATTAACCTTTTCAGCAATTTGAGCTACATTAGCTCATCTGTTGGATTTGACCACACGGGCCAGCCTTCGCCCCACATGCCTAAATGAGCCTTGGCCACCACTGACCCTGTCGCCGATTCACCCCCTTTTCTTCCTTCGACCACTTTTGATAGGTACTGACCACTGCAGACCGGGAACATCACACAAGAGCTGCAGTTTTGGAAATGCTCATAATCACAATTTGTCCCTTTTCAAAGTTTTCAAATTTTTAAGCTTGCCCATTTTTCCTGCTTCTAAAACACATACTTTGAGGAGGAAATGCCAGCATCTTTATCAGCCTACTAATTAGCTTTGAGACCTCCACTTGCAATCTTTTGCCTGGAAACACCTCAGTTTGTTCCAGTAAGTCATGCATGTGTTGTTCAAGGTAGTTAAGTAAGGGGATGACCTGTCCCAAAGTAGCAGTGCCCTGGTTTAAGTCCTCAGTCACATCTCTAAATGCGTTCAGGACCACCACCACCACCTGCCCCATTAATGCCCCTTGCCCTCTGCCCAATGGGCCGGACACCATAATGCTCTGCTCAAAGGACGTGGAGTGAAGGACACACTGCTACTCTAGGATCTGCTCCATCATGTCCAGGGTGGAGTTCAAGGGGTGACTACATCCTGATGTGCGCGGTAGTGAGGTAGGCCTGCTTACTCCTTGTGACGGGAACGACCTGTTCCCGGGTGAGTACACCCGCCAGACCATTCTTCCTTCTCCCCATGGCCACCGGGCACACGAAACTTCAACCATCCGGAAGGATTAGCGTTGAAGACAGCAGGAACCTCAGCGGCACTGTCGTATACAGAAGCATAGAAATACAGTGCTTTACCGCCCAACAACAAGCACAGAGTACCGGCATCACATGACCTTCCGGTGCTCTACCATAGAGGAGCAGGCGGAAGTGCCGGCAGCAGTGGAGGTTAACTTTGCGCATCCCCCAGCCGGTGAACCTTTTGCGGGATGTGCACAGACAACCTCCACTGCTGCCGGCACTAGCCCCGGCGGAAGTACTGGCCAGCAGCAGCAGAGGTCTGCATAGCACAGACCTCCACCGGCTGCCCCACTAGACACCAGGGAGTCTGAAGCACGGGTCGCAAGTAAAGGGATGCACTGGTAAGTCGGGGGAGGGTGTTAAGAGTGGCATGGGGAGGTAAGAGTTCTCTGTGAGTTCTGCTTGGCTTTTGCAGTTGCATTTAGCTTGGACACACAAGCGAATCCTGAGCTGGGGCGAATCTCCTAAGTGACATCTCTAAGTGAGGAGTTACAAGCAAAGAAGGAGTTAAAAAGCAAGAAGGAGGGTAAAGTATAAATCCTTGTGATTCCACATATTTATATATATATATATTGCACCTTACTGTCTGTTTTTGCCAGTTATTTGAGCTATCCCCATTGCCAAGATGTCCTCCATGTTTGACAATGCGGTCAGGCAAAGTTTGATCAACTAAGAGAAGCCCTTAACACTGTAAATTGGGAAAATGTCCTCAAAAACAAGAGTACAGACACTCAATGGGAGATTTTTAAGGATATCTTAAATTCTCACTGTGAAAGGTACATACCGTATGGGAATAAAAGAGTCAGGAACAAGAGAAAACCAATGTGGATAAATAAAAATGTAAAGGGGGTAATAAATGGCAAAAAAAGGCATTTAAGCTACTAAAACAGGAAGGCAGTGAGGAAGCACTAAAAAGCTATCGGGAAAAAAATAAAATATGTAAAAATCAGATAAAAGCAGCAAAAGTGGAGACAGAAAGACTCATTGCCAAAGAGAGTAAGACAAACCCCAAAATGTTCTTTAACTATATAAATAGTAAAAAGGTTAAAAATGAAAGCGTTGGCCCCTTAAAAAGTAATGAGGGAGAAGTTATAGACGGGGATCAGGAAAAAGCTAATCTATTAAATATATTCTTCTCTGCTGTATTCACAGAGGAAAATGAAATGCCAGGTAATATACAGCAGGATGAGATAACTGCCCCAGTACATGTCGCCTGTCTAACCCAGGAAGAAGTGCAGTGCCGCCTAAAAAAAATCAAAATAGACAAATCACCAGGTCCAGATGGCATTCACCCCCGCGTTCTAAGGGAGTTAAGTAATGTAATAGACAGACCCCTATTTCTAATATTCAAGGACTCAATAGTGACAGGGTCTGTTCCCCAGGACTGGCGCATAGCAAATGTTGTGCCAATATTCAAAAAGGGGACAAAAAGTGACCCGGGGAATTATAGGCCTGTTAGTTTAACTTCTGTTGTGTGTAAACTGTTTGAGGGTTTCCTAAGAGATGCTATTTTGGAGTATCTCAATGAAAATAAGTGTATGACTCCATATCAGCATGGGTTTACAAGGGATCGGTCCTGTCAAACTAACCTGATCAGCTTTTATGAGGAGGTGAGCTCAAGACTGGATCGGGTTGAATCGCTGGATGTCGTATATCTTGATTTTTCCAAAGCATTTGATACGGTGCCACATAAAAGGCTGGTACATAAAATGAGAATGCTTGGGCTGGGGGAGAATGTGTGTATGTGGGTAAGTAACTGGCTCAGTGATAGGAAACAGAGGGTGGTTATTAATGGTACATACTCTGAGTGGGTTACTGTTGCTAGTGGGGTACCACAGGGGTCAGTTTTGGGTCCTATTCTTTTTAATATATTTATTAATGACCTTGTAGAGGGATTGTATAGTAAAGTATCAATCTTTGCAGACGATACTAAGCTCTGTAACGTGGTTAACACAATAGAGGACAGTGCACGATTACAAATGGATCTGCATAGGTTGGAGGCTTGGGCTGGGATGTGGCAGATGAGGTTCAACACAGATAAATGTAAGGTTATGCACATGGGGAAGAAAAATCCAGGCTGGGAATATGTATTAAATGGGAAAACACTGGGGACGACTGACATGGAAAAGGACTTAGGAGTTTTAGTTAACAGTAAATTTACCTGTAGCGACCAGTGTCAGGCAGCTGCTGCTAAGGCAAATAAAATCATGGGGTGCATCAAAAGGGGCATAGATGCCCACGACAAGGAAATAATTCTACCACTGTACAAGTCACTAGTCAGACCACACATGGAATACTGTGTACAGTACTGGGCACCAGTGTACAAGAAAGATATAGTGGAGCTGGAGAGGGTTCAAAGACGGGCAACCGGAGTAATAAGGGGAATGGGAGGACTACAGTACCCAGAAAGATTATCAGAATTAGGGTTATTTAGTTTGGAAAAAAGACGGTTTATGGGGGATTTAATAACTATGTATAAATATATAAGGGGACAGTACAGAGATCACTCCCAGGACCTATTTATACCCAGGACTGTATCTATAACAAGGGGACATCCTCTACGGTTGGAGGAAAGAAGGTTTCTACACCAGCACAGACGGGGGTTCTTTACAGTAAGAGCGGTGAGATTATGGAACTCTCTGCCAGAGGAAGTGGTAATGGTAAACTCAATAAAAGAGTTCAAAAGGAGCCTGGACGTGTTTCTTGAAAGCAATAATATTACAAGTTATGGATATTAGATTAATAGGGACAAAACGTTGATCCAGGGATTTATTCTGATTGCCATATGTTACTAAGAGTGGCATATAGGGGGTTAAAAGGCATATTAGGGAGGCAGAGTGGCATATAGGGGGTATAAGGCATTTCTGGGGGGGTAGAGTGGCATATAAGGCATATCTGGGGGGCAGATGTGGATAACTGGGGCAGAGTGGCAAATAAAAGGAAATAAAAACAAAAAAATATTTTTTTTCAATCATAGTTTTTTTTTATTAAATATGAAAAAAGAGTAATATTTACTAGTAAAACTTTTTTCCCCATACAGTAGTCTTATAGTCAGGCTTTTTCTTTTTTTCCTAAATTAATATTCAAATTTTGGGGGGGTCGTCTTATAATCAGCAAACACGGTATTTCTGATTACTTAACCCTTTTGTGCCCTTTATGACCAAGGCTGTTTTACCACTTTTGCGGTGCTCGTGTCTAGCTGTAATATTCTCCTCTCTCATTTAGTGAACCCACACAAGTTATATATTGTTTTTTTCAGGACAAGAACCTTTCTTCAGATACTGATACTGTTTTTGATTTTCTCATTTCCTATAAAAAATTATTAAATATGATAAAAAAAAAATTCATCTAAAAAAGCTAATGAAAAAATCTGCTACTATTTGTCCTGAGTTTAGAAATATCCAATGTTTTTATGTTTTGTTTTTTTTTTGGGCAAGTAGCGTTTTGCTATTTCAAAACCATTCTTTTTCCAAATCTGGTCATTCTGCCCCATGTACTATTTGGAACGTCTTTGAAGCCGGCCAATGCAATTTACCCATCAAACTGTATATTTTTTAAAATATACCCCAAAGTATTTCAAATGCTGGTATTTTAACCCTTTCCATGCACTAATTTGTTAGACTTTGTGGTAGTAATTTATTTTGTGGTTTTTATCACACAAATTGTACTTCAGGTATGGATGCACAGCTCGGAGTATATGTCACTGTCAAACAACACGTAAATATGTGTTCAGCAACCCAGTACACTGATAACCGCCATGGATGGGTTTGTCGGGTTGTTTTTGAGGTAAAATGCCATGTTTGGGAAGTTCACATTTTTTTTAACTTGGAACTTTTACATCTGGTGCTACTGCCCCATGTCCTATTTGGGACATCTTTGAAACCGGTCAATTCAATTTACCCCATCAAACCATATATTTGTAAAAAAATACCTTATGAGTTAACAGCTTCTGGTATATATCACTATATTATTGTTTGGAGGTTAAAAGGCCACATTTGGAAACTGTTTTTTTTTCAATTTGATCAGTCTGTGTCTATGCAATTTTTATTTTTTTCCCATTTTTAAAAAAAATATTTTACTGATCTTATTGTGATTAGAAAGCTGGTCTCCATTGACTTGCATGGTTGAATGCAGTACCTGTATCGTTATTCACCTCCTAAACTCTTTTAAAAACAGGCATCAGCTGCCATACATTGTATGGCAGAAGTTGACTCCCGGGAGGGGCCAGACGTGGCCCTGATGCCAATCTCAGTGTTGCTGAATGCCTCGACATCGACATTACAGCAACACCATTAAAGCGAAGAAAGCTTGTTTAATGCCATGACATGCCACGTCATTGGCCGTTAACTGACTGTTTTTGTGTGTCATGCCTGGCACATCATTGGTTGTTAAGGGGTTAAAGGTAAGCAGACAATGCAATAAAGCATTTGAAAAAGCAAGCAGGATGCTGGGTTGCATAGTTAACACCAGGAAGAGGGGGGTGATTATGCCACTTTACACATCTCCGGTCAGGCCTCCCCTATTGCAGACCCTCATCTCCAGAAGGATATAGTTCAGGGGAGTGCTACAAAAATGGTAAATTCTTTGCAGGACAGAAATTATCTGGAAAGATTGAAGGATCTTAAGGAGTCAAGCCTTTTTGAAAGGCACAGCAATGCTAGAAGAATAGGTCATGGTTTAAAATTAGAGGGTCAGATGTAACATAAGGAAGTTCTACTTTACTCAGAGGGTAGTTGATAAACTGAACAGTCTGCCAGCAGAAGTGGTGGAGGCTAATACAGTGAGGGAATTTAAACAGGCATGGGATACACAAACTTTCCTCACCATAGGACCTGAACAAAGACTGATTTTAAACCCCTTAGATCAGGAAACATGGGCACACTAGATGGGCTGAATGGTTATTATCTGCCATCAGATTCTCTGTTTCTATTGTCTTTTAGAGGGCTTTTCATAGCAAACCACACATCCCCACCTACCACTTTACATTTTTCACTCAGCAGGGCTGCCCACCCATATCAGCATTTGACATCAATGTCAGCAGGACAATCGACTTACATCAGCAGACCCTAAACCGGGACGGCTCTGGATAGCTGGAGCATAACTGTTGCCAAGTATGCCTACATAATGAAGAGAGCTGCTTTGCATGTAAATCAACTACAACGATTTGCGAATATAGTAGATATGAACACTTGCATATTACCTTACAATTTTTCGACTCTTTATTGACCCTTGCATTTCACATTAATACCATTTAACTATTGATTCCGGGCTTCCAGCTAAGCCCCACTTTAAGGTTTGTAAATCTAACTTGTATTAATCCTCTAGCTCCAGTGGTAACCCATACTTGGATTTTAGTTGGATTATCCTGTTTCTTTAAGTCATATTGGTTTACTCTTTCTTATATAGTGGAGTTCAGCCTGTTAATGCTGTGTTCATAACTGCTTAACTACTATATGCTATCTTCCTATTACCGTATTGGCCCGATTATAGGCCGCACTTTTTTTAAAGGCTTAAAGTGGAGGTGCGGTCTATAATCGGGGTTAAGCGCAGGATGCACGACACCCAGGACATGCAGTTACGGGCGCCGGGCAGTTTTTTTTTTTTTCTTTTTCATTTTGCTCTGCGGGCAAACAGAAGGGTTAGGACCCAGGTCCTCCACACCGCTGCGTGATGCTGCCGTCACTTCCACCGGGGCTTCTATAACAGAGCACCGGCATGACGTGACATGACAACTTCTGCTGCTACCGGCACTTCCTTTGGAGCTTCTATGACAGAGCTGCTCCAGCGAAATGCGTCTGTGTGGTATGTGATGACGTCAAGGGACGCAGCATCGGCATCAGAAGGAGGAAGTACACAGAGCCACTGGGGACCGATATCTGCCTTTAGCGGGACGCTACTATATGGATTAGTTATACGGTCGCAGAGAAAAAAAAGTGTGGAATCTCCAATGTAAGATAAAAAAAACTTTACTTTTTATCGAATAAATATTTTTCTACTTACCTTCCGGCTTTCTGTCTTCTACGTATACTGCCTTCAGGGAGTCCATATCCAAGAAGAACACAGATCCTTTTGAAAGGGCTAATCTATGGCGTATATCATGTAAGGGGATGCATTTGTATTTATATCCTGCACACTTATCTACTTACTACACTATATAATGTTCATGTTCTGTTTTTTATACATTTGGATACACTTGAGTTTCTTCCAGCACTTCAAAGATTTGTTGTGTATGTATTTTTTTTTTTAGGGTAAATCAATATTTATTGAAGTTTCGTAACGAAGGGAGTGGGGTACAGAAAGAAAAAAAGGGGGGAGGGGAAGGGGAAAATGGCATGAGGATTCAATCGAGATACAAGAAAGAGCAACAATGCTCCCAGCAAGTGAATACAGCATGAGCTGAATAGCAAGAAGTGCATAACGTAGTTGACATAAAATATAACACATCTAGCCAGGACGGTCACAAGAGCATTCAACAGACGAAACCCTAGCGTCCTTGTGCTCGAGAGAGAGGCAGTAAGTGAATAGAGCAGGTGCACAATAGCAAGGAGTACACCTTGGAGTTGGCGTAAAATAGAACATATCAAACCAGTACGGTTACAAGAACATACCACAGGTGTAAACGCAGCGGCTGCGCCCCGAAGAGAGACGACAAGCGAGGAGAACAGGAAGTGAGCATCAGGCAATACTGATGAACAATGTGACCCAACCGGCAAGCACGGCCGTGGGAGTAGGCAACGAGAGAGACGAAGATGACCCCAGCCACAGGAAAAAACGACAAGGGAGTCAAGAGGAACAGAGTGAGGTCAGGGGAAGAAGAACAAGAGCATATCCACAAGGGGGAAACAGGGGTACAGTTGCTGGGAAGAGGCAAAAGGAGACCAGGGGAAGAGGGAAAAAAGAAGAAAAAAAAAAGGGGGGGAGTGGGGAGAGAAAGGGACAATACAAACAAAGAATTACGCAAGCAGGGGGCGGATAAGAGGATCCTGTACATACGACAGCCAATAAAACCACGTGGCCAAGTAGCGCTCATGCCCCCCGTCAGCAGAGAGACTCAACTCCTCCAGCATCCGTATTTGCTCAACTCGAAGACCCCAGTCTCTGAAGGTGGGGGGGGCGGGATCACCCCAATGCAGAGGGATCAAGGCCTTAGACGCCACCAGGAGGTGGCGGATCACCGATTTCCGGAACCATCTAATTGAGTGAGACGTGAGGTGGAGCAGAAAGAATTCCGGGGTGAAGGGGAGGATCTCATCTGTAAAGTGATGGAACTGGGAATAGATAGTTTCCCAAAAAGGGGTGATAAGTGGGCAATGCCACCATATGTGAAGAAGAGATCCCGGAGTGGCGTCGCACCTCCAACACTGGTTGGGCACATCCGCACGGTACACGGAGATGACCGCAGGTGGGCGGTACCAGAGAGCCAGAAGTTTATAGGCCATCTCCTGGTCTCTAGTGCTCCGCGAGCAGCGGTGAGTAAGAGTGCAAATCTTGTCCCATTGTTCTTTTGTGAGAGAGACCTGCAAATCGGATTCCCAACGCCCCATGAGCGATGGGGGCGCAGGATTGAAAGCATCAAGGAGGAGACCATAGAGGCGGGAAACGCCATGGGCCGGAAGAGTAGGGGCCACATAGAGTTCCTCAAAAGCCGAAAGGGCACGTGACAAGTTGTGTTTCTGAGGCAAAGACCGATAGAAATGGCGCAGCTGAGCATATCGGAAGACCTCCGAGAAAGTAGGTGGATGGTGAGACGAAAGCTGGTCCAAAGAGGAAAGACCGGTCGGGGACACATACGAGCGAATACACGAGGACTGCGTCGGGGAGGAGGTGGAAAAGAGAGTAATGCCCTGTCCAGGAGGGAAATCAGGATTATCCCTGACAGAGGTAAGGGGGGAGGGGATGGTAGACAGCCGGGTCTTCCGGACAATGGAAAACCAGGTGCCCAAAGTAGCATGAATAAACATTCATGTCGGGATGAGCAGCCATGGTAAGACCCCTGCGGGGAGACCTAACAACTCAGATTCGATACCCACCCATTGCTTAGACCGGGGTCCATGGGACCACTCGAGTACTCGAAGTAGGGGATACGCCCTGTAATAAGAGCGGGGACAAGGTAGGGCCAGACCCCCCCTAGACTTGGGGAGTATCAACGTGGAGAAACGGATGCGTGGTGCCCGAGGGCCCCATACATATCGCGCAAAGGCAGTGCATAGGGAGGAGAAAAAAGAAGGGGGTATAGATATGGGGAGAGTCTGAAAGAGGTAGAGAAAGGGCATGATGGTCATTTTCAGAGTATTAATCCTCCCTACCCAGGAAATCGTCAGACGCCGCCACGATAATAAATCCGTCCGCAACGTTGACAGTAAGGGTGAGAAATTATAATGGAACAGCTGGGGGAAGTCGGGAGAGAGCCATATCCCCAAGTACTTCAGTTTAGGGCAACACCAGGCAAAAGAAAAGGACAACTTTAAGGAATCAACCTCACCACAGGGCAGGGTCACATTAAGGATTTCCGATTAGGATGCGTTCATTTGAAAGTTCGTGAGGGCACCATAGAGCGAGAACTCCCGGAGGATATTGGGGAGTGAAATGTTGGGGCGGGAGACAACGAACAGGAGATCGTCCGCATATCCCAGGATCTTATGTTGGGTGCCCCCCACCCGAAGGCCGCTGACGTCCGGATTCAACCGCACAGCCTGAAGGAAGGGCTCCAGGGAGAGAACAAACAGCAAGGGGGATAAGGGACAACCCTGACGGGTCCCATTACGGATAAGAAAGGGAGCCGAATATGAACCGTTAATTCGGATGCGGGCTGAAGGGGTGGAATATAGAGAACGGATCCAGGTAAGTAGACCAGGGCCAAAACCCATATGCGTCAAGGTGGATAACATAAAGGACCAGTTCACCCTATCAAAGGCCTTTTCTGCATCCGTAGACAACAGAAGAGCCAGAGTACGGTTAAGTTTCGCATAGTGCATGAGGCACAGGGCTCTGATGGTACTGTCCCGGGCCTCACGCCCAGGGATAAACCCAGTCTGGTAGTGGTGGATCAGGGACGTCATAAGAGGCTTTATTCGATTGGCAAGGATCTTGGCGAATAGCTTTAAGTCAACATTTAGCAGGGAAATAGGGCGATTGCTCCGGGTCCTTGCCTGCCTTGGGAAGCAGAGTGATGGAAGCCATCAGGGTATGATCATGAATTTGGCCGCCGTCTAAAATGGAGTTAAAAGCCCATGAAATGGGGACCCAAGAGGTCCTTAAATTCCGAATAGTATTTCAGAGGGAATCCATCAGGGCCAGGGCATTTGCCAGGGGGTGAGGACGCTATAGCCAGCATAAGCTCAGGTAGCGTGAGTGGAGAGTCAAGAGAAGCCGCCTCATCTGCAGTGATTTTCCGACGGATCGTCCTCTCCAAGTAGGATCGAATCTCCCCTGACCCATCAGGAGGCGTCGGGCCAGAATCGCCGGAGCGGAGATTATACAGCCGCGCAAAATAATTGTGAAAGCAGGCAGAGATGTCGGAAGGGAGAGAGCGGACCTGACCATCCGGGGAGCGAATCCTGGAAATATAGGCAGGCTTCCGAGTGGCCCGGAGGGCTCTCGCCAGGTATTTGCCCGTCTTATCACCATGTTCATAAAACAAGGCCCTCGTGCGCAGGAAGGACCGGTGCATTCTCTGATTAAGGATTGTGGCTAGCTCCCTATGCAGGGTCACCAGAAGCTGCAGGTCGTCCCCCAACATAGAAGCCTTGTGAGCCTGTTCAGCCCTAGCTATTCGACTATAAAGCTCATCAATCTTAGCCGCCTCCTGGCGTTTACGATGGGAGCAGACACTGATAAAGTGGCCCCGGAGCCCACATTTATGGGCCTCCCAAACAGTTAACCCTGGGGTCCCCGGCACCAAATTTTCAGCAAAATAACTAGCAAGTAACTTAGAAGCCTCCGCCCGGGCCGTGGCATCAGATAAGATTGCCTCATTGAGACGTCAGGAGCGCCCCGAGGGGCGAGCGAGAGAGGAGGCCAGGGATATGGAAACTGGGGCATGATCAGACCAGGTGGCAACCCCGATAGAAGAGCTACGTAAAAGGGAGGCATGACGGCAGGGGAGAAAAAAATAATCAATGCGGGAATAGGAATGGTGCGGTGTAGAATAAAAGGTGAAATCCTTATCGGCAGGGTGTAGGGCCCTCCAGCAGTCGACCAGTTTATGGTCCGAGAGAAGACAAGAGATCGACCACAAGACGCGACGGGGCGTTCTCGTAGAACCCGCAGACGTGTCAAGAGGAGGATGCAGGGCCACATTAAAATCACCTCCCAGCACCAGAATCCCCTCCTGGAAGCCCTCCAGCCTCCGCAAAACAGTGTGTAAGGTGATATGTTGTCCCCGATTGGGCAAATACACATTCGCAAAAGTGTACAACTGATGCAGAATCGTCCCCTTCACCAAAAGGAACCTCCCCTCCGGATCGACATGGGTATCCAACACTCGAAAGGGGACACGACTAGAGAAGAGCACAGCCACACCCTTAGTCTTTGATGACAGATTATTGCTATAAAAACCAATGGGGAAGGACCTGCCGGTCAAGTTAGGAGCAGGGGTCTCGAGGAAATGTGTCTCCTGCACAAAGGCGATATCGATCCGTCCCCGTCTCAGTTCGCGAGAGAGGGTGGAGCGTTTTTCGGGGGTATTCAGACCACGGACGTTAATAGAGAGCAACTTAAGCGAAGCAGACATGATGGGCTATGCGCAACAAACAGAGAAAGAGAGGGAAGAGAGGGGGGAGAAAAAAAAAAAAAAAAGAGGGGGCACAGGGAGGGGAAAATAGGGTAAGGAAAGAAGGGGAGAGGATAAGAAGGAAAGGAGGAGAGAAGAAGAAGAGGAGAGAAAGGGGAGGAGCAAGTAGCTCACAAACCAATAGAGAAAACACCAACCACGCCCACCGGGAAACAAAACCGGTATTTTGCGGGCGTTACCGTGAAGGGGGAGAACCAGCCCAGAGAAAAAAGAGGGCCACTATGCGAAATAAGGAAAAATGAAAATAAACAACCAACAAACAGAACCAAACGCGAGCCGCCGCCCGCAACTGCATACAACGCGCAACAGACAGGACAAAGTAGTCATGGGGTGCGTAATAGAACATATGCACCGAGGAGCGCATGTAGCAAACATCAATAGCACCCCTGCGAGGGCCACCGCAATGGATAACAGCACCCCTGCAAGAGGCACCGCAATGGTTAACCACAAGAGCTTAAAAAATCAACGTGCAGAAATGGTACAGGTATGGCACATGCGAATGCACCCCGCACACACAAAAGTCAACACAATGGTGAGTCACATTAAGGGCTGCGGCAGCAACGAGTATAAACAGCGCAGCCAAGCAGTGGGTGATATAACATATGCGCCGAAGAACGCAGGTAGCAAACATCAATAGCACCCTTGCTGCAAAGGGACCACAATGATTAACCACAATAAGAGCTAATGAATCAATGTGCAGAAATGGTGCAGGCACAGTGCGAATGGAGGCATTGCGCACGCATAGAAGGCAACGCAAAGGCGAGCCACAGTAATAACTGCGGTAGCAGCAGGTATCAACGGTGCAGGCAGGAGGTGAGTAACATAACATACGTGCCGAGGAACGCAGGTAGCAAACATCAACAGCATGAGGCAGAGCACGTGTAGCGAAAATCCATAGCACCCCTGGAAGAGGCACCGCAATGGTTAACCACAATAAGTGCTGAAAAAACAATGTGCAGAAATGATGCAGGTATGGTACAGGCGAACGCACCCCGCACGCGCAAAAGTCAACACAATGGTGAGTCACATTAAGGATTGCGGTAGCAGCCATGAAGTGGGTGATAAAACATATGCGCCAAGGAACGCATTTAGCAAACATCAGCAGCACCCATGGAAGGGTCACCGCAGTGGTAAACCACAATAAGAGCTGAGAAATCAACGTGGAAACAAACACATATATACAGAGCCCCCTTAGGGCAAAATAAACCGTAGCAGTCACTGATCACTCCTCAGCCTCCCTGGCGGGATGAGACGATCCAGGGCCGCGGGCAGTCCCGAGCCGAACCGGGGCACGTCCAGGTGCTGCAGAGGGGCGAGGGCGACGCGGCAGAGGAGGTCTAGGAGGGGCACCGCCAGGCTCCAGGCCCAATAGGGCCCAATCAGGAATATGAAGGTCTGGCAGCCCCAGTGCCTGCAGGATGCCAGGAAGATCTTGATGGCAGCGCAAGACGATGGAGGAGTCGCCGTGACGGATAGACAGGGCAAAGGGATATGCCCAATGGTATGAAGTTCTGTTGTCAGGGATCGCAGAGCTCTGCGCGTCTGCAGGGTCAAGTCAGACAGGTCCTGGTAGAAAGAAATGGTATGACCCTCCAAGGGCCATGTGCCAACTTCCCACGCATGGGCCATTATGGCCTCCTTTAAACGAAAGTCACGGAAGTGACAGATGATGTCCCTGGGGGGGTGAGCAGCGGAGCCCCTAGGTCTCAGGGAACGGTGAGCCCTATCCACGGCAGTCTCTGCATCAATGGATCTGCCCATGAGGTCTGAGAGCAGAGTTGTCAAAAGGGCATGGATATCCTCAGGAGGCTCGGCCTCAGGCACCCCACGGATCCTCACATTGTGGCGGCGGCCCCTGTTGTCCAGGTCCTCGACCCTGCGCCGTATGAGCTGCAGGTAGTGGAGATGATGATCTGCAGAATGCCGGGCATGTTGTAGAGCCAGCTGGTGCTGTGCTGAGGCATCCTCCAAAGCCCCCACTCTGTGCTGTAAGGACGTGAGGTCCGTACGAAGCGCCGACACCTCGTCCCGGACCACCTGCGTTAACTCCAGTATCAAGGTGGAGAAGTCGTTCCTCCATGGTGCCGAGGAAAAAATCCGGGAGATCTCCGGTGCAAGGGAGTCAGGCAGCGGGAGCGGCGCCGGCGCGCCATCATCAACAGAAGACAGGCTGGCAGGGGACCGCGCCTCGTGGTCCTCCGAGGCCTGGGAAGCAAGGTCGGCGGGCGTGCGAAAAAACTCACGGAGCGACGAGGAAGACCCACGGGAGCGGTCACTCGGGGTGGGAGGGTCGGCAGGCAGCTTCTTGGTGCGACCCATGGCCGGTACGTGCAGTCGGTCATCGATAAGTTGGCGGGCGGCGGCGGAGCAGAGAGGTTAAGCGGCCATCTTCCCTGGTGGCCGGACACGCCCCCCCGTATTTTTTTTTTTATTCATTCACACACGTGGCTTAGCCACCCCACAGAGTGCCGGTTATTTATTGTTTCTTTACATATTAACATAACTCCAGGAATTAGGACAGGAAAACAAGAGATAAAAGTGACAGCATTTGGTGACAACCTCATTCTTTTCTTTTTTTGTCCAAAAAAGATCTCACATTTAACTTTCATATTTTAGATATTTCCATGCAGCATTGGGTTCTATAAATTAAGCTAAAATCACCCTTTGGTAAGCTGCTGTCACAGGGTTAGCCTAGGAAAAACAGGTGCCCACAGAGTAAAGATGGGGAGACAGCACACTGAGTGTGGCCAATATTTCACACAGTGGGTTAAATCAGTAGACACAGTTGACAAAAGCAGTGCTGCAAGCAAGGAGACTAATAAACTGAACTAATCCCACAGTAGGCAAAAATTAGGGTGTCCAAAGAGGAGGATGAAGTAAGGCAGAGCAAATAAATAGTTTACAGAAATTAGGGTTGCCACGTAGCCGGTGCTGGTAAAATACCCACAATGCAAAGAAGGTAGGGAGACATTGAGAGAGAGAGTGAGAGCTTGTGAGAGTTAATAAGAGCAAAAGAGAGTGTGTGAGAACATGAGTAGGAGTGAGTGAGAGTGCAATTAGGAGTGTGAATAAGAGTAAGGTGATACCCATCTTAAAGCAGGCAACAAATGAAGCAAAATACTGATCTAAAATGAAAGGATTCTTAAGCAGATAAAAAAATGGAATGTATTATTATTTTATACCTTTATGGAAAGAAATTCTGTGATGAGTGGAAGAAGCACCATTTCCTCACTGTCCCACACCTGCTTTCCATTCACTTCAATACGTCCCTTCAACCTCCAGCGTTGTCGACCATACTTCATAAATATCTGAGAAACACAGCTCCATATTAGTCTCTTATTTTTGTTTAAATATATATGTGTGTGTGGTATGCACGTGCACGGTAATATTCATGTACTGGTTGGCTCATTATTAACATAATGCTATTGCATAAGCAGTTGCATTTGATCAACAACAACATTTAAAATAAATGTATATTTCAATTAGAAAAAGTACACAGGTGGGCAATAATATTAATAAACTGTATGTAAGAACTTGAAAACAATGAAAAGAGCAATAAATATGGTTTATTTAAACTAGAAGCAGCTAAAATAATGAATAACTTAAGTACCATATTTGCTCGATTATAAGAAGAAGCAGAGTTGTAAATAAAAGGAAATTTAAAAAAAAAAATGTTTTCAACTATAGTTTTTATTAACCCCTTAAGGACCGGGCTCATTTTTCGTTTTGTACCCTGTGGGACCGAGGCTGTTTTAATACTTTTGTGGTGCTTGTGTTCAGCTGTAATTTTCTCCTCACCCATTTAGTGTACCCACATAAGTTATATATTGTTTATTTCAGGACAAGATGGGCTTTCTTCAGATACCATTATTTTGATCGTATCATCTTATTTACTATAAAATAAATTAAAAAAACATGGTGAAAAATTGAAAAAAACATGACTTTTATGACTTTTATTTGAAAAATCTTTTACTCACCTAAAAAAGCAAGTAAAAAAACTAGCTAAATAGATTCTACTACTTGTCCTGAGTTTAGAAATACCCAATGTTTTTATGTTTTTTTTGCTGTTTTTTGTAAGTTATAGGGCAATAAGTACAAGCAGCGTTTTATGATTTCCAAATCTTTTTCAACAAATCTGGTCAGTCTGCCTCCATCTCCTCTTTGGAACATCTTTGAAGCCGGTTAACTCAATTTAACCCATTCAAACCATATATTTTTGAAAACTAGACACCCCAGGGTATTCCAAATGATGTTATTTTAACCCTTTCCATGCACCAATTATACAACTACACTTTGTCAAACTTTGTAATAGTAATTTTTTTTTATTTTTTTTCACACAAATTGTACTTTAGTTATAGATATACAGGTCCTGGTATATGCCACTGTCAAACAACACCCCAATGTGTGTTCAGGAACATCTCCTGAGTGCAGTGATACCCGACATGCATGGATTTGTCGTGTTGTTTGAGATTTAAAATGCCACATTTGGGAAGTGCGCTTTTTTTGTCCATTTTGGAAAGTCTGTACCTATGCCCTATCTTTGAGCTCAGCCACTCCAATTTACGACCATCAGCCATTTTTTTTTTATATTAGACACCCCTTGGGTATTTGAAGTGCTTTTATTTTCACTCTTTGTTGAGATTTTTGAGAAATTTTAGCACTTGCTCAAAATAATAAACTTTATTTTTTTATTTTATTTTTTTTATACTTTTTTTTTTTTTATATTTTTTTTTTTACACATTTTTTTTTTTTGAATATTTTACTAATCACATTGTGATTAGAAAGCTGGGCTCCATTGACTTGCATGGTTGAATGCAGTACCTGTATTCAACCTGCAAGTGGAGCCAGAGTTCTCTAGACCATCTAGCGAACTTTAAAAACTTGTTTGTTTCTTTTACAGGACGGCCGCCATCTTGCTGATGGCGAAGAACACCGGCAGCTGCGGCTGTGACTGCTCTCCGGAGCGGTCACTGCCCACCCAGAGTTAAGTGTTTGGTGTCGCTGGATGCCTGCTGATCGAGGCATTCCAGCGACACCATTTAAGTTTAGGAGACGATCGTTGATCGCCTCCTAAACGCTTTTAAAACGGGCGTCCGCCGCCATACAATGTATGGCGGCTGTTGACGCCTCGGGGAGGGGCCAGACATGGCCCCCGATGCCGATCTCGGCCTTGCTGAATGCCTCGACATCGAGGCATTACAGTAACGCCGTTTAAGCGAAGAAAGTGATCGTTGATCACTTTCTAAGCTTATTTTACTTTTTGACGGTTCAGGACCGTCAAAGGTCATTTAGTGACCTTCATGTCATGACGGTCCTGAACCGGCAAAGGTCGCGAAGGGGTTAAATATGAAAGAATAGTTTACATGAATTAATATTTACTAATAAAACTTTTTTCCTATAGGTTAGTCTTATATTCAGGCTTTTCCCCCCGTAAATTAATATTCAAATTTTGGGGGTCATCTTATAATCAGTTAAGACCAGAAAAATAATATACAATATCAAAAGTAATAAAAATGCAGATATGCGGGTGATTCAAGTGAAAATATGATGTTTTCATATTTGGTAGTAAAATTCTTTGCTTCCTAGAGATCAAATGCATAAATAGTGATGTGAAAAAAGTTTTATATAATGACCTTATGTCCATTTATTAATATGTAACCATGTAAATGACCAGAAGCCAAGTTTAAAAAATAAATGTATTCCTCACTGACCTATTCAGTCGCTAAATGTAAGCAACTGGGTCTCGTTTTCCTTGTACAGCATTGCAGTTTGATTTAACATTTTTTATTATTATGAAATAATAAATTTACTATAAAAAACCGGGGCAGGTCTGTCAGGATTTTGTTACAGGGTCACCGTACCCAAGGCTGGGTACCCCTGTTTGAGGGCTAAGGAATCACCATACGGATAGCTCCTGCTATCCAAGGATCAGTCAGACCACCATTTGTAGTAAAACAAGAACTCTTTTATTTCCAACACAAATATCCCTAATTCAATGTGCACCCAACCCCCAATCCCATCACCCACATCCAATCACAAATCCCATCAGTATACAGGCAATGTATCAGGTGAGGGGATAAGGAATACAATGTTTTTCCCCCACTTGTGTTATCCCCCTGTAGTGAGGGTGCCGTCTGGGCAAACAGGGCTGTGCTGGCTGATTAAGAGCCCCAGCCAGGTTACAAGATTGTTCCTTTGAAGGGTGGAACTGCAGCCACATCCAGTCTCTGGGCCAGTTACAAAATAAAATGCCTTATAAGATATTACCGGGTCACGGTATCACAAACTGGACACAAACTGGCTGCACTTCACATGAAAATATGAGCCAGTTAACCTGGCCCTGTCACAGATTTCTCCTATGGAAGGCCTGCACATTTGCATCATCAGGCTCCCATGAACACTCCTTAGGACCATACCCCCATCCATAATTAGCATAAAAAAGGGCCACCAGACACTTTGTTGGACTTGTTCAGTGGTATTGTGGGTGCCGCAGTGACCTGCCATAGGGTTATCGTGATGATGATGTAGGATGGATAGGCTGTACATAGATTTGATAAGTAAATGGGAGGCTTTGGGAGGAACAGTGACACTAGATTCTTTGATAGCTGTGTCAGGAACTAACATTGCCGGGACTTGAACCCTGAGTTCCATGTTACTGGCTCTCTTCTGTACCAGTTCGCCAGCCTCTTTCACAGCTTAGCCTCTCAGTTCTGGTAACCATGAAAATACAAGCCTTATTATAATTGCCAACTCTCCTCAGCTGCGTCTGACTCTCTGACTCTGCCTATAAAAAGCAGCTTCCTGTCACTATACCATTGCCAGATTATTGTGGTTCCTGTCTGCATTATATCAAGCCTGTGTCAGGTCCCATTCAGGCTACGGAGCTGTTTCTCTCTAGTTCCCCTGTCTCGCTACAGTTCCACTGTCTCGCTACAGTTCCCCCTTTGCTGTAATGCATTCCTGGATTTCCTTGTGCTCTGCCGCTCTGCCGTATTTCTGACACTTTGTTTCAGTCCTGCTCTTAGCTTCAGCTTCTGTTTCCTTTATAAGGTGTGCTCCACGCATTTGTTATGTTTGTCTCAGTCTGCAGTCTAAAGGTATGTCCATCTCTGTTCTGTGTTTAGTTTCATCTTATTAGTAATTCAGTAGGCAGAGATTAGCACTAGGACCCACTGTATATGGGCATAGTGGTGGGCTAAGCATACTATGGCCATAAAATGTAACTAAATCTCTAATTATTATCATATAGTCCTCGGCTAGTCATGTATTCATGTGTGTCTGTCTTTTATGTACCTTTCCCCTCTTTTCCCTGAATCAGCTGAGGTTTTCGGTTCCTCTCCCCATGTCCCAGTTAAGTCTTATCCTTGCTTTAAGGAGACGTGTCTGAGGATCTCGGCTCCTCAATCCATCCCCTGTGTTCCTTGCTCTGTCCACCTGTTCCGTGCTCTGTCCCCCTTGCTTGCTATGTTTCTGCTGTTTCTCTGCTTAGCTTCCCTACTCCCAGCCTGCAGCATCCTGCACATTTCTCTGTTGAGCTATGCCTCATGCCTGCTGCAGGGTGCCTGCAGGATATCACTTTGTTTTGAACTGTACATCTGCTGCTATGTCAGGGCCCTGATATATGGCCGCAGAACCCTAGGTGCTCAACACCCTGGAGAGTGCAGTCACCCTGCACCAGGCCCTGTCCGCTACTGCGCAATATCTCCTGAACACCATCTTTAGGCACTCTGGGTCATTACAGTCGTCTGTATGGACCCAGTCCCGTGACAGCCTGCTACTGATCTCTACTTACTTGTTATCGATTCTGTACCGCTGACTAGGCTGCGTTCTCCTACCTACTGACCTTGGCTTGCCTGACTACACATTTTGCCCAGCCTCTCAACTTTGCTAAAGACCAGATTGCCAATCTAAACTCAGGAGCTCAACCACCTGGGTAACGAGTGGTTACTTCTGGCAAAATACCTTGCTGATCTGCCTGCTGGACTCCAAAACCTGCTCGCATCAGTATCATTACAAGCTGCAATGAGGAACTGGTGTGAACCCAGAAAGTAGGAGGGTTGTAGGATGGTTTCTGTTAATCCTGGTTTAGTGGCATCCTGGCGGAATGTGATCTGTCGATCAAAACGGGAAAAGAAAAGGGCCCATTAGACTTGTCATAGAGTCAGTGTTTTGCTGACCGCAGTTATTGAAGGTTTCTGTAATGCGTAAACACCATGATTGGATATCTGGTACCTTCAAGTCAGCGCCTCCGCTCTTCCAGAGCAGTCTAGATGGCGAGCAGTTCCCTCTGCTAGTTTGACACTAGTCAGTTTAAAGGAGTAGAAGGCAACGGGATGGAGGACCTCTTTTGCCCCAATCTTTTGTGATAGCACAGCTGCTAATGCTATTTCAGACCCATCAGCCTCCAGATAAAAGGGTAGCAGCATATCAGGTTGTGTCAAAACATAAAGTCAGTTTGTCGGTTACCCAGTCCATGGAGGGGTTATGCTTTTTTAGCTATGTGATGCCCTGGATAATGATGTCCCAAATGCTATTTTTGCAATGTCTGCTTTTAAACATGCTGCCATCCGTCATTTAACAAGGAGGGGTGTTCTTTGGGGCAGGTCAGAATTTCAAGCTGTGTAGTGAGAGAAGAATCCAGGAAACAGCTGGCAACACATCCACAATGGCCGTAAGATCAGTCGAGTTGTCTCCTAGCTGAAAGGTAACAGGAATGGCAAGATGTGCGGATGCATTATATACAGGCAAGTTGAGACATATAGACTGACATACCCATCTGAGGTCTCGTTGGGCAGTCTTTCAGGACATGACTGGGTTTGGTACAGTAGAGTCAGAGATGGAGTGTTCATTGTCTGGCCTTTTCTATTGCTAAAAGCGGTCCATAGTCCCAGCCTATCTGCATAGGCTCAACTTGACCGGCAGCCCCCACAGACGGGGATATGACAGGAACAGGAAGCCCATAGGGTAACGGCGGTAAGGAGTTTTGTTTTTCATGCCTCCTTTCACAGAAATGACAATCCAAATGGGTGACCGAGAGGATCAGGTCTTCCAGGGTGCCAGCTCATCCTTCAGGAAGTTGGTTAGTCCAAGGCGAAACTGGTCAATGAGGGCAACATCGTTTAGGGCAATGTCAGGTGCCAATTCTTGAAATTCCATTATGTAGTCCTCTTCCCCTGATGTAGGGAACTGAGGGCAGTATGTGCTGTGGAGGAGTGCAGAGGATCATCATAGAGGGGGTCACAAAGGACATGTTGTCAATACAGGACTATCATTATGGAGCAGTTGGTACCCCCAGGTCTGTGGATGTCCAGTGAGTAGGGATATGGCTGTGCGTACAATAGGAGGTGTAGGCACATGGTGGCTTCAGAGACAACAAGAGTTTACAAGATGCGATGAAGGCACAGTAGTATGAGCGCTTGCCTGAAAACTTTTCAGGCATGGCAACAGCAGGATCACCGGCATTGTACAGTAGTGGAGGCTGTGCAGGAAGGAGGCAGAGCAGCAGCTTCAGCAGATTGCCTCTTAAAATCCCTCTCTCTGCGCAGCAAGGCCTTCTGGCTGGCTTGGAATTCCTCTATGGCTCGCATCATAGCAGTTAGGTGCTGTGTGAATCTGCAAGTGGGTCAGGTGTTCTTGCGGGCTCTATGATAGAAGCTAAGCTATTATGTCACGGAAGGGGAGCTTCCCTATAGCAGGAACGGAAACTGATGGCAGAGAACCAGATAAATAAAATAGTCCAGAATGTAGTAACAGACAAGGGCATAAGAGATATCATGGTCAATGTAGGCAGCAGAGATGCAGGGTCAAAACAGGAAGCCAAGGGTGAAAATCTAGGGAATCCAATGATATGGGGAAGGTAACAGGAGTGGAGGAAGATTATAGTGCTTGGCCTCTCTGTGTAAAAGGCAGCAGAATAACTCAGCAAAGAAGTAAGGAACAGGCTGGGCTTTAAAGCCCACAAAATAAAGGAACGCAACCTGTTGTCCATGGAATACAGGAGTGGCTGATCAGTGGGAACTTATGGAATTTGCAGCAGGCAGGGGTGTGTCCATTAGACACTCACTGCACTGATCCTGGGCAGGAAACACACTGTGCGTGTACACGTGGGTTCTTGCACCCCTGAGGGTGCACAGTCATACCATTTTGTGTGTCGTGAATATGAGGTTGTTCAGGTAAGGAGGACTGTTTGCTTCATTACATTGCGAGAAGCAAAATGGTGCTATCAAGGCATTTCATCAACACTGTTGCGTACTATGGCGCACACACTGATGCTCCGTGGACCAATCAGATGGGACCCCAGCTGCAGATTTGGGTGTTGCTGAATGAATAGACATCGCTTGGGAGAAGAAAGCGATCTTAGACTTTAAACTCATGACGTGCCAGGCGCATCAAATGTCTCCAAAGAGATGTTTTTCTGTGACACGTCTGGCACGTCAACTGTCGTCAAGGGTTAAATATGAAAAATAATACCTTATATATCCTTCTCATATATTATAAATATCTTCTTCATAAATAATGAAATTAATTTGCAATACTTTGTAATAAACAGCACTGTTTGTTAACATGTAATAGCTAAATGATATAGCCTTTCCCCTTAAAAATGGTTCTCATGTAAACTGTTCCACTTTACCTCATATTGATCTCCCACACACAGCCTTGCAAATCCAGCCAATCCTGAAATACAAATAATTTAGTTTTCTTATTTTTTCATGATGCAAAATATTCTGAAAGTTGTATTACAACTCCAGCTAACTAAAATACCAGGTTGTCACAATCTTTAAGTCAATAATTCTGTGCATACCTGAGATGTGAGTAAATTAAATATAGTATATTGTCCTGTTTATAGTCCACATCTGATTATAGGCCTCTCTATAGCTCTATGTCTCTATATACTCTCTTACAGATGTGTGAGATGTCTCCCTATATTCTCCGCCAACCGCTTCTGTGACCCTGTCTTCTTTCCCACACCACAGCTCTTCTCTTGCATCTTCTGGTTCTGTTTTCTTTTTTCTGTCTTCAGTCTTGGTGCGTTTTTCCCTGTGTCTTCTGTCATGGCCACCAGGCGCACTTCTTCTAAAGGGCGGAGCTTCAAGGCACACCTGCTCCCCCAAATAGAGAAATGAGGGAGAGGCTGTTCCATAAGGTAAGTGTTTCTGAACCTCTCTTTCTCCGCAAATCTGTCTGCAATATTCTGTTATTTTAGAGTACTTCGGCATAAGAGCTGAGTCACAGGGACAGCCTCTCCCCTGTTTCTTAAACTGGGAGAGCTGGTGTACCCGGATGGTCTGTGTTTTTACAGAAGTGTGCCGGATGGCCTTACAGAAGACATGGGGACAAGCGGAAAGACGACATAAGAGCAAGAAGATGCAACATAAAAAGCAGAGACGACATGGAAGCAGAAAAGGTAGGGGGACACTTAAACCCAACTATAGGCCTAAAAAGTGTGGCCTATAATCAGGACAATACAGTGTATATACGGCTGCATGAAAAAGAAAATACACCCTCTTTGAATTCTATGGTTTTACATATAAGGACATAACAATCATCTGTTCCTTAGCAGGTCTAAAAATTAGGTAAATACAAACTAAGATGAACAGCATATGGCATATTACACCGTGTCATGATTTATTCAACAAGAATAAAGCCCAAATGGGGAGGAGCCATGTGCAAAAAAAATTGAGTACACCCTTACTGCTTCCATAGGAATTAAGATGTAGACAGACTGGTAGCAGACAGGTGGTGCTAATTAAATGCTCTTGATTAACTGATCAAGTGTGAACCACCTCTATAAAAGTTAAAGTTTTAGCAGTTTCCTGGTCTGGAGCATACAGGTGCCAAGGAGGAAAGACATCAGCAATATTCTTAGAGAAGCAATGGTTGCTGCCCATCAATCTGGGAAGGGTTATAAGGCCATTTCCAAATAATTCCAAGTAAGTCCATCATTCCACAGTGAGAAAGATTATTCAAAAGAGGAAAACATTCAAGGCAGCATGGCTTCGATTTGCAAAATTGCAAAACCACAAGCCTTCTTGAACAATATAATTTGGACAGATGAGACCAAAGTGGAGATATTCATACCAGCTGTCAAGAATGGTGGTGGAGAGGTGTTGATTTGGGCTTGTTTTGCAGCCACAGGACCTCGGAAACTTGCAGTCATTGAGTAGACCATGAAATACCAAAGTATTCTAGAGTCAAATGTGAGGCCATCTGTCTGACAGCTAAAGCGTGGCCAAAATAGGGTTGTGCAACAGGGCAATCCCAAGCAAATAGGCAAATCTACAACAGATTGGCTGAAAAAGAAAACAATCAAGTTGTGGAAATGGCCCAGTCAGTCCAGATATCAACCCGATTGAAATCCTGTGGCGGGACCTTAACAAAGATGCGCATAAACAAATACCTGCAAACCTCAATCAACTGAAGTAATGTTGTAAACGATATCATAAATATCATCATGATGCTGTGTAATATGTCATGTGTTTTTGTTTATCTGAGGTTGTATTTACCTAATTTTTTGACTTGCCAACAAACAGATGATCTCACTGAAAATCTATTGCACAACTTGAAACTTGTGAACCACAAGTTATGTCCAACCAACCTGGAGCATACCTTGCAAGATGAATGTGCCACTATAATGTGTGCTAAGATATACATAATGCAACACATGATCCTAAGAGTCTGTCTTATTTTTGCATAGCATATATCTTATAGGATGGGATATCGGAGAGGATATGGGATAGAATATAATATCAAAAGTAGACAGCAAGAATTCTTACCTTTCATCTTAATGTGAAATTCTCCAAGCTGGCTTTCTAGGTCATTCTCCAACACGCACATTTTCTAAGTAAGTAATAAAATATATGTATTAAAAGCAAATTTAAGCATGTCAGTTTTCTGAATAATTCAGAAGATAAAAAGGATTTAGGAGACTGCATTTATATCTTGTCTTAAATAGCATTTGATTTATGCATATCAACTAACGTTAGTCCATTTTTCAAAAGAACGCTGTAGTAAGGTAGAACATTGTCTTTTGTGTTTTACAGATTGAAGTTATCAGCCTTATTTTTTCATCTTCGGCACAGCTGTTCCCGTAGCAGTACAGTTATGACTGATAAATTGTGCTGTGGGAAGCAGTTGCATACTCAAAACCCATATATATATATTTGGACAAGCATTTAAATGTCCATATAGACATGCCTGTCCTTTTCTTAGATATTGCACGACATGCTTGTTGGTATGTATATATATATGAGTTCCTATCTCTGAAAGCAATGGTTTTAAATGTGTGTGGCACAATAAGAATGACTTATATTGGACACAATATGTATGTTGTTTCTTTATATATTATAAAATAATACTGCTGCAGTTGTATCACTTTGTTACATATCAATATCTCCTCATGTGTATAGAATCACCTGGTTCAATTGTTACTTTGAACAATAAGAATCACTTATATTTGACACTATATATATATTGTTTCTCTATATATTATAAAATAATACTGATGCCATTATATTACTTTGCTATAAATTAATATCTTCCCATGTGTATAGAATCACCTACTTTAATCTGATGTTTGCATTGTCACTTTAAATTGCACACATGGTTAAGGATTGTTGAAATTAACCTGTTTTTTGCTATATAAACTCACTGCATTCATGTTTGCCATGGCTCGATAAAGATCGTAAGGTCGAAACTTTGCCTGTGTTGCTGAATTAAATATAACTCACTGAACTACTGGAGTGCTGAGCGACTTTATTTGTAATATTTTGGGGTGCTGCTGGAGCCCAGTTCAAGCACCAGAAATATTGGAGTGCTGTTCTGCTATTTATACATTGGTACCAGTGTTGTTAAGACCTTCTCACAGACTTACCTAAACAGTGCCACTCTACAACAAGCAATAATGGCATGCTGGCAGTAAGAACCTTTCAAAATGCAAAAAGGCTGAAGACAACCCCACAGATGCTACAAAGCTCCAATACCCAAAGCACATACAAGGGTGGCTGTACTTACCCCCTTGGAGGATAAATCAAGATTACCCTACCATAGAAAAGCCAACCAAACCTACATCATACACAACCGCTTGAGAGAACCCAACAAGCTGAAACAAATCAGGAGCATATCCTAACATGATTAATGTCTCTTTATTTTGTACAACCACAAACAGGTTTTACTATTGGGCATCCCCCTTCTTTTTCACTGACCCTGCAACAATATTCTCTAGTACGGTCATTCCACAGCCTCTCCCATACAAGGGAGGGCTGGCATCTGTCCCTCACCCTACTCTATAACTAACATTTGCACAGGTACACATATTTACACACAATCTGAACTTACAAACTAACACACACATACACATGCATGCTAACATACATATATACTTACACACTTGCTGATACTCACTTATTCTTGAGGGAGACTTTGAACCTAAGACTTGATACTTCCTGTAGACCTACTAAAGTCCCTGTCAGAACTCTAAACGAAACGAAAAGACAACTGGCAGACTTGTACCTGGCAGACAAATGGCGGTACATGCACATGGAGATCAGAGATTATGCTTTTTTCTCCTATGTACATAACTCACATCCCAGTTAGACTATTTCTTCAAGCTATACAGCCAATAATGGAGAAAGTCAGATATGGGCCTATTACATTGACCCAACATGACTTTTTGATTCTACGGATTGACTCCTCAGTGTATGCTCCCACAATGTGCACCTGGCCAGTAAATGAGTCACTACTCCCAGACCCAGAGTCTGCTACTCTATAAGGCATATCTGGGGGGGGGGGGGGGCAGAGTGGCATATCAGTGAGGTATAAGCAGAGTGACTTATCAAGGAGGAAGAGTGGCATATAGGGGGGTATAAGGCATATCAGGGGCAGAGTGGAAGCCTGTGGGCAGATGTGCAAACAAAAGGAAGTAAAACCAAAAAATGCATTTTTCTCATAGTTTTTATTAAATATGAAAAAATAGTTTACATATTTACTAGTAAAACTTTTTCCCTATAGGGTAGTCTTATATTCATGCTCTCTCTTTTTTTCCTAAATTAATATTCAAATTTTGGGGGTCATCTTATAATCATGGTCATCTTATAATCGAGCAAATACGGTATACAATATTTTGCCATTGGTACCGGAGATGTGTATTCTGCAGACAGACACAATACAAGTAGGAGATTCACTGTGTGTGTGTGTGTGTGGAGGGTGGGGGTTCCAAATGTTCAAAGTCCATAAATTGTCAGTTGGAAGTAAGAGTCGACAACAGACCCCCATGTTGAGTATTTGATCTCTTAGAATGTTTGATCTCATGTAGGTTTTGGAGTTGAGTGATGATAACAGAGGATTGTCTAGTAAAGGAATTAGTGGAGAAGGATAGGGCGCCCATTGGTATCTTTTGTTCAATCGTCGCCCCATTTTTAAATTGTAGGAGTGATGGTGGGATGTAAGAATTATATTTGGTATGTTTCACTAGAAGGGAGCCAAAGGAGTGATTGTAGTTTATCCAATGTTTCTGCATCGAGTAAGAGATCCATTTGGCTACTCTTTGGAGATCAATTTGCTTTGTAATATCTGTTAGGGAGTGCAAGGCCTCCCCCATGTTTGGGGCAAAAAATAGTTCTGTATTGTAATTTGGTAGAGCTCCTGCACGGGATGCATTGAAAGAGGTATAAAATGCGTTATTCGGCCTAACCAGGTAATATCTGCCCCTTTTTGAATAGCCCAATCTGCCCTTATTTAATCAACAAGTTTAAAGAGAAGTTCCCTGTGAACAGTGAAGTAGTGTCTGGGTAAGCCAGATACCCAAATATTTTTTTTTCTGGTAACACCATCTGAAAAAATAAAGGAATTGGAGTTTCTCAGCCTCTGGGAGTGCGATATAAATGTTTATTATTTCAGATTTAGAAATGTTAATTTTTTATTTAAGCTATAGAGGGGTTCTAGAGTAAGTATAAACAGAAGTGGTGAGAGAGGGCATCCCTGCCTAGTGTCACTCGTAATTTGAATAAAGTACGTGTATTCAGCCTGCAAGGTGGAGGGACTCGGAGACCTGAGTTCTCCCGGGAGGGTCTGGAGAGACCTTCTTGGGAACCTGTTTGTTTTTTTAATGGGCACCTCTCCAGAGCGGTCACACTGCACCCTGGGGTGGGTTTTCGGTGTTGCTGTGGGTAAACGTGAGCACCGCTAAACTGTTAAAACCGCCATTGTCATGAAAAATTAAAAAAAACAGTTCTGCCCTTAAGGGGTTAATGTGGGAGATGAGGTTGTATCTGTAAGGCCAGTATTTTCACATGAAACTCTATGTTTAAAAAGGGAAATTGGCCAGCTGGTGCATTGGGCTGGATCTTTTCCAGGTTTAGGGATTACATCAATAGAGGCTTATAATATGTCAATGTAAACCGAATCGGGAGTCCTGGCAGAGACAGTGGTGTTAAAAGCTTGGATTAATTCTTCCAATGGTTATGGGTAATTCCAGGTTCTGTGTAACCGCAGGATCCAAGGAGGCTCTTCTGTGGGTAGTTAGATAAGCTTGCAGATCTCTGGCCTAATGTGTGGTGTTGCAGACTTCACCATCCTTCATCATTGTGGTTTCCAATGTCCCTGTTACTATGTAAAGTAATCTGGTGGTCTACTATGTAACTTTATAATTCTTCTAAAAGGATACAGCTATACGTTGGAATGTACACCAATAAAATTATTATTTAATTTAATTATTATTAAAAAACAGAAAAGCACCAAGATATTTTATTTCCATGGCTAGCCAAAGTATTATCCCATTTAAAGGGTTAACACCTAGATGCTCAAATGAGGATTATAATGACAATAATTACACCGACCACTAAGGAGGGAAAAGACACAGAACTACTGCAAAGCTACTGGCGAATTCCCTTATTAAGTATTGACATAAAAACCTGGCTAAAATACTAGCATTGAGACTCCAACCTTGCATACCCCTCCTAGTGCATGCTGACCAAGTTGGCTTCTCTTGGGGGAGGGAGGCAAAGGATAACATCGTTCAGGCACTGGAGGCCATGCAGGCAATACAATGGGAGGGCCACCACCTACTCCTACTGTCTACTGACATAGAGAGAGTGGCACGGTCTCTCCTGTGGGCAACCCTCTCTTGCCTGGGGTTGGCATAAATCTGATCTTACTACCTTAGCCTCCCCTATAAGCATAGTGCCATGTAACCCCTGGTTCCCTTCAGGCCTTGATGGCTCTTTTGATCGCATTTTCCACCTCTCTCTCTCTCTTTCGGTCTTTGTGAGATACCTGAAGTTGAATTTTTTTTTCTACTCCATCAATCAGAGACATAAATTAACAAGAGACCTCTCACCCTTTGAAAACCTTTGCTAAGATTTTGTTCCAGCCATGAGTATCTCCAACATTTATTATATGCTAAAATACCCACATATATCGTAAAGTTTGCTATGAAATGGGAAGAGACCCTTGCACCAACTGACCCAATAGCAATGGGACAAAATAATTTTGCTTACTCAGCAATGCTTCTTCTTTACACTAATACAGGAAAATGCATTCAAGCGTCTCACATTTTGGTATAAAACCCCTGTGCTACCTTCCATAATCAATCCGTAGCTGTAAGCGTGACCCAGTGGGGAACTTTTTTACATATTGTCATGCGCGCCGCAGCTCCTACCTCCGCTGCTGTCACGCGCACCGTGGCTCCGATCTCTGGCGATCGCGCCAGCTCGCGCGCCGCCGGCAACCCTGTCTCGGACTCCTCCTCCGCACGTCTACGTCGCGGCCCAGCCTCCGACACGGACACACGCCGGCATCACGACCCAGCTTTATTGCCCTCGGCCGCAAATGCGCATGGACACCCGCAACCCGGTGGCGACGTAACAACGGCCCGAGCCGCTCCCAATGGCACCCGATGCACACATCGGCGAGGCCCGTGACGTGAGTACCTGTTTCCTATAAATTCCTCAGTCTTGCTGTGTCCTTTGCCCGTTCTAAGCGTTATACTGCTTTTGGGTGTGCTGTTTTTGTGCTTTACTATAAATTTGATCTTGTGTACTGACCTTTGGCCTGTTTCTCGACTACGATTTTGCTCTGCCTGCCTACGACCCGGACCGTTTAACCGTTTTGCTCCTGTTCTGCTTGCCCTGAACTCGGATTTGTTTGACCTCGCTGCCCTCGACCACGGACTGTGTATTTGATCTGTCTCTTAGCGGAGCCTTTTGCGTCCTCCTGTTGGAGATAAGGTACCTGTCTGCTTAGTCGGATCCAACTCTTCTATCTATACCGTGACACATAT
Organism: Spea hammondii; assembly: GCA_029215755.1. Classification (NCBI taxonomy): domain Eukaryota; kingdom Metazoa; phylum Chordata; class Amphibia; order Anura; family Pelobatidae; genus Spea; species Spea hammondii. Next base: position 24,962,084 of record JARDYJ010000009.1, on the reverse strand, counting down.
ATAATGGAGCTGCAGGTGAATCAAGCCATACTGGGAGCAAATAAGAGATGTCTTTGACAGATAACCCTCCCCAATTCAGTCCAGCAAACCTTTTACACCACACTAATAGACAGATCTCTTGCTGTAAGAAGTCAATAGTTAAACACTTACTGAATGGTGTCAAACTCATGATATCCTTTTGATAGAGATCTACTCCTCCCCCCAACACTAAAGGATATGGTCATTTAGGTGGAGGAGATCTGACCCTTTGAAGAGATCTCACAAAACTCTAAGGATCATATGGAGAAACACAGAGCCATATGATTCTATTGGCTTTAACTACTACAGAGTGGTGGTTTCTGCCATCTGCTCTACCCCAGAGGTTGGGCGCTCGGCTTGTATGAGATCTAGCTAAGTTGGTCCTCTCCCCAGGAGTTTCACAGATGAAGAAATAGAGAAACAGTAAAAGATACATATGTATTCATATATAGAATGTTTTTCTTTCCCCCTCCCCCTTCAACTTATTCTGCTCCTTGCTTACTTATCCTTCCCCCATACGGTAAAATGACAATAATTCGAGGTTTTAGGGTTGCAAAATATCCATAGTAAAGAAGAGGCTAACAACAGAGATCACAATTGACTGTTGCATGAGCAATTCACACAACTAACATCATAGTGATTTTAAATTTAACACAAGAACAGCAAATATATACAAATACACACAATTGGCCACACCTCTGTGTATTCCTTGTAGCCTTTTCCAGCCTCTGAAAGTGACTCCCGGGCTTCTTTGCTTCCAGGGGAGGCACTGTAAGCTTTTACCATGTTATGGGCTCCATCCCTCAGTCTGCGGTGAATACAGTATGATTCATACAACTCATCAATCTGAAAATGAGCAAATAATAAAGGTCAACTATGCAGTTATGTTTTGCCACTACAGTAAATAAGTTATTATGTTATACGTTTATCACTAACCTTGCTTGTGTGAAATTCTAGCCTGCAGATAAACCTCTCAACGGACTTCACTTGCTAGAAGAACATAGAAAAAATAGTGAGGAACAGAAGTAGAAAAATACTGTATTGGCCCGAATATAGGCCGCACTTTTTTTCCGGCCTATATTCGGGGTCTAGCGCCCGACAGCCGGGACATGCACTTCCGGGCGCCCGGCAGGCAGCAGGGTTAGCATACAGATCCCCTGCAGCGGTGCAGGGGACCCGTATCCTACTCTCTGATAGGCTCAGACAGACTCCCCTGCCAGCACTTCCCACACGGGGAGTGCCGGCACGGTAGATTGTCTAAGCGCATCGCGCAGACGTTCACCGGCTGCAGCGATGCGCGCGTAAACAACCTCCGCTGCCAGCACGTCTGCACGATGTGCTTTAACAATCTCCCTTGCCAGGAATTCCCACGAGGGGAGTCCTGGCAAGGGAGATTGTTAAAGCACATCGTGCAGACGTGCCGGCAGCGGAGGTTGTTTACGCGCATCGCCACAGTCGGTGAACGTCCGCACGATGCGTTTTACCTCTGCCCCCAAGACTTACCAGAGCTGAGTGCCGACACCGGAAGTTGTATACGCGTATTGTGTAGATGTCCCCCGCTGGCCCCGCAAGACACCCTGGGAGTCTGCTCTGGTGAGTCGGGGGGGGGGGGGGTGCAGAGTGGCAGCATATCTCGGGGGGGGGGGGACAGAGTGGCAGCATATCTCGAGGGGAGGACAGAGTGGCAGCATATCTCGGGGGGGACAGAGTGGCAGCATATCTCGGGGGTGGGGGGGGCAGAGTGGCATATCTATTACAAAACTTTTTCTTTAAAAATGCACCAAACTTTTAGGGGGCGGCCTATATTCGAGTGCGACCTATATCCGAGCCAATACGGTACGTACACATTAAACATATGTTAAAAGTGTTAAAACAGCATGTGTAAATTATGTTGTTCCCACATTGTGTTTTACTTCGTACTTTTGCTTTGAATCTATGTAAATGTAAACTTTACATCCTAATGAAGCCATGATGTATAATTAAATGCGCAGAAGTCAGGTCAGCTTTACAAAATATCCTACACAGGACAGATAAAAAATTGACAAACTACAGTGCTCAGTTTTATAATTGTATGTGTATGTGACAGGTGTATTCTTTTCTGCTTTAGATTAAATTGTTGCAAACTAAATTTACTAAATTCTTTGAGCATTCATTAGGAAATATTCTTACCTTATCCAGATCATACAGAAAGCCCTATAGCAAATAAAAAAATATAAGAGTAGTTATATTGTTTTAAGTATATAAATATATGTCATGCCATACTTCTCTAATAAAAAAATTAAATATCCAATAAAAGATAACTGATAATCTAAATATACATCATGAAAATCGTGAATAATCATGTAAACAGAAATATTTGATGGCAGATAAGAACCATTTGGCTCATCTAGTCTGCCCATTGTTCTTGATGTAAGAGGATTTGGTCAGGTCCTGTAGAGAGGATAGCTTTATGTATAACCCATGCCTGTTTAACACCTTAAGGACCAGGCTGTTTTTTTTTTCTATCTATAGTGAACATTTGGAAAAAACACTTTTTTTTTTTACTATTATTTGAAAAATATTTTACTCATCTATAAAAGCTAATGAGAACCGGTAAATATATTCTACGATTTGTCCGCAATTTAGAAATACCCAAAGTTTTCTTTGGAAGTTATAGAGCAATAAATACAAGTACTATTTTGCTATTTCAAAAAATGTTATCCAATCTGGCAATCCTGTCCCCATGCCCTATTTGGGAGATCTTTGAAGCTGGTCAGTGCAATTTACCCCCATCAAACCACATATGTTTTTAAATTAAACACCTCAAGGTATTTCAGATGCTGGTATTTTAACACTTTCCATGCACTAATCTTACTAGCTTTTTCTCAAACATTGTGTAAGTAATTTATTTTGATACAGAGCTAATTTTAGCACTTGCTCATAAAAAAGCTTTTATTTTTTGTCACACTCAATGTAATAGGAGACACAATATCAGGCAGGACCACAAGGATGATTCGGAAACAAGGTCAGGCCAAGGTCAGGGAGACAGAAGTCAGGAAGAACGAATAACTATCCAAGGTCAGGGTACCAGATGTCAAGATCAGCGAAATAACAAACCGGTATCAAACACAGAAGACTGTATAGAGAAATGCACACAGAGGATAGGCACTATAACATAGGCACAGCCCTCAATGGTTTCTGAGAGCTTAAAAAGGAACTGGAGTGTTTTTAGCACCATGTTTGAGCTGCAGGCATTTAGTCTAAACCTTATGCCCTGGTAAGCGAGTAGGAGAACATCTTTTATTGGCTTGTTGTTCCCGAGTTTGGGCAGCCCGTTCTAGGGTTGCTTGGACTGACATCCAAGTAGAGCGGATGGTAGTAAGCCTCTCATCCAGATCCGGAAGAAAGAGAGCGGGAAGAGGACCTAGAAAGGGTTGTGGGTGAAGACCATACAGGCAGTAGAAGGGTCACCTTCCTGTGGACTCCTGTAATGAGTTGCGAGCAAACTCTGCAAATGGCAAGAGGTGAACCCAGTCATCCTGATGATCATTAATGAAAAGTATTGCCCGAGGTGTTGATTAGCTCTTTCGGCTGCTCCATTGGTCTGAGGAAGGTAAACTGAAGAGAAGGCAAGAAATATTCCCAGAGTTTTAGTAAATTCTCACCAGAAGCGGCTCAGGACAAGGGAGAGGTTGGAGTAGACAGCTGTTCTGGAACCATGCAACACGCATACATCCAGGACTGTGCGTCAGCCTTTGTATTCTTAGATTCCGGATGGTAAGTCAACACGAACAGAAACCAGGATAAAAAACAAGCCCATCTAGCCTACCAAGGATTAAGGCATTTGGCTGACTCGATATATTGGAGATTCTTATGATCAGTCAGAATCAACGTAGGGACTGGATCGTTGATCACCTCATAAGCTTTCAAATCAGATGTCCGCCACCATATAGTATATGCTGGATGTTGATGCCCCAGGGAGGGGCCACATCCCCTGCAGTAAATTTTGCTGTTGGTGAATGCCTTGACATCAAGGCAACAGCAATACCAATCAAAAAAAGGGATCTTAGGTCACTTTCCAAGCTTTTTTAATGCCATTAGTTGTTAACTATTTTTCCATGCTGAATTGGCATGTCATTGGTCGTTAAGGGGTTAAAGCCCTCACTATATTAGCCTCTTCCACTTCTGCTAGGATACTGTTCCATTTATCAGCTACCCACTTGGTAAAGTATAACTTTCTTACTTTACATCTGAGTCTCTGACCCTCTAGTTTTAGACTACGACGTCTTGGAAGTCATATGGATGAATATGAGTTTGGCGGATGACAGGAAAATACTACCTACCGGAATGCATAGTGCTTTCTGCACAGTTTGATGGAAGAGGGATAAGGGTCTGCGGCTGCTTTTCGGTGTTTCGGCTAGGCCCCTTAGTTCTAGTAAAGAGTAATGTTAATTTTAATGCTATAGCATACACAGATATTTTAGACAATTGTATGCTTTCAACTTTGTGTTTGGGGAGGGCCCTTTCCTGTTCCAGCAAAACTCTGCCCTTCTGAACAAAACAAGGTCCATAGGTTTGATGAATTTGGTGTGGAGGAACTTGAGTGGCCTGCAGAGAGTCATTGGTCAAATTTATTTGTGTGAACCTGCTGTAGCTCTGAGACAGCATGTAAATTGGCACCTGTGTTAGGGTTCTAGGGTTAAGGTTCTAGGCAAAGTTTTATGAGCAGGAAATCACAGGGAAAAATGTACTTCCAGACGTCATAGGATATTACACATTTTTACAGAAGCCAAAATAAGAAGCAAAATACTGTCAGTATAATATTTACCAGTCTAGAATTTCTCTTTGAATCTCTGATTTGACCTGTCAGTTTATCCAATTCCATCTGGTGAACTTCTAGGTAGGCTCTATAAAGACAAAAAGTAAAGTCAGCAGCCACATTACTTTTTCGGTTATTGTGGATCAAAATTAATTTTTCTTTATTCTAAATCTTGACATTTGTTTTATATGACTGCTCTAAATGTCCTATTCAAGACCACGGCTATGGGGCCAGAGCATTGTTTGTGTTTTTGCTATATCTTTCTTTAATTATTTTCTTCTTTCCCCTTTAGTGTACCCACTATATATACACTCACTGGCCACTTTATTAGGTACACCTTGCTAGTACTGGGTTGGACCCCCTTTTGCCTTCAGAACTGCCTTCATTCTTCGTGGCATACTTACTTCAAGGTGCTGGATACATTCCTCAGAGATTTTGGTCCATATGGACATGATGACATCACGGAGTTGCTGCAGGTTTGTCAGCTGCACATCCATGATGTGAATTTCCCGTTCCACCGCATCACAAGGGTGCTCTATTGGATTAATATCTGGTGAATGTGTAGTATAGTGAACTGGAAACCAGTTTGAGATGATGTGATCTTTGTGCATTATCCTGCTGGAAGTAGCCATCAGAAGATGGGTACACTGTGGTCATAAAGCAATGGACATGGTCAGCAACAATACTCAGGTAGGCTGTAATGTTTAAGCAATGGTCAATTGGTACTAAGGGGCCCAAAGTGCTTCAAGAAAATGTCCCCCACGCCATTACACCACCACCAGCCTGAACCATTGATACAAGGCAGGATGGATCCATGCTTTCATGTTGTTTACGCCAAAGTCTGACCCTGCCATCTTAAAGAAGCAACTGGAATGGAGACTCATCAGACCAGGCAACATTCTTCCGGTCTTCCATTGTCCAATTTTGGTGAGCCTGTGCGAATTGTAGCCTCATTTCCCTGTTCTTAACTGACAGCAGTGGCACCCGGTGTGGTCTTTGAGTTACTGTTGCCTTTCTGCCCATTCTTCTCTGACTTCTGACATCCACAAGGCATTTTTGTCCACACAACTGCCGCTCCCTGGATACTCTCTCTTTTTCGGACATTCTCTGTCGCCTAGAGATGGTTGTGCGTGAAAATCCCAGTAGGTCAGCAGTTTCTGAAATACTCAGACCAGCCAGTCTGACACCAACAGCCATGCCACATTCAAAATCACTTTAATTTCCTTTCTTCTCCATTCTGATGCTCGGTTTGAACTTCAGTAAGTTGTCTTGACCATGTCTACATGCCTGAATGCATTGAGTTGATGCCATATGATTGGCTATTTGTGTTAACAAGCAATTGAACATGCATACCTAATAAAGTGGCCAGTGAGTGTATATGTATATAAAAAATATATAAATATATATATTGGTACAATGGGACAATAAGGCTTATATGAAGACATTCTTTTATGGGGGAGAGGTTAAAAAACACAATTATTAACAGTTTCACAGGCATATAGGTTTTCTAGTTTCTTTATTTTTTTTTACCCCTACATAACCCAAAACCTAACCTTATCTAACTAATTCCCCACTAACTAACCTGATGTACATAAAAAATTACATGACACACTGAGCAAGCAGGCACATTGATGGCCATGTAATCACGGCATCATGGTACCATTTCTTCATAAAGTACCTAGCATGTCATTGGCCACAATAGGTTAAAGACAATTTTCAACCTTCAGAGATTACTTGCATTATTTCATCAATAATTAATCATTTTAAATAAAAGACTTTATCACAAGAATGCAGAGATTGGTGGAACAATGTGTTCTATCTGCTAGAGCTAATTAGAAACCATAACCAACTCACGAATGGGCAAGTAATAACTTAATGAGGAATACCATGACATAGGTGTATTTACTACACCGAACTATAAAGGCTTTACTTAACTCCTTACTCCTTAGGAGGTACAATAATGTCCTGAAGGACTTTAGAACATAATATTATGTCATAAGGTCTTTGCACTAGCTACTAAATGTCCCAGTTGATACAGGGGTTAATCTCTCTATAATGAAAAATTAGTTCTCAGAATTGCTATCCAGACCCTGCTCAGATCCCCAATGCTGAGTGGTCACAGCTACTGTAATGAGTAATGCACAGTGGAGGTCAAAGTGACAAGAAGGAAAAGCAAAGTTTCATAAAAAAATTAAAAAAAGGTTTTAAATATAGTACAATACAGTACAGTTAAATTTACGGATCCCATGTCACCACGATATTTTAAAGCACATAGTTCGGTTACAAGAGATTGTTGAGTTCTTTGAAAACACCCAGTCAAAGTGTAAAAATAAAAATAATAAACTTATTTCATTTGTTTTCATTTTCGTACATTTATATGAATTAACACATTTAACAAAAATGTTTAAATTAAAATTCAGCCAGAATCCAAAAGTATGTGTCATCGTTAGTGTTATGGCACAACCATAAAGAGCACCTATCTCTAACAGTTGCTAGCCAACTGAAGGGTTCAATTGTAAATATTGTGCTAGAGGAAAATAAAATGAGAACTTACAAGGTTTTGCATGTTCTCACACATTTAGTAAACCAGGTGGTACAACACAAATGTCACTTTAAAATGTACACTAATTGCACTACAAATTACCACATCAATATTTTTTTATTTTTAAATCTGATGTTGCAGTTGAAAAGTCTTGGTTATCAGTGTGGTTTTGCGTTATCATTGCAATATGCAATGGAACCATTAAGGAACCTTTATGAAGCCGTGCAAAGCAATTGCTCTGCGTTCATTCTCTAATGATGTATGGTACTGACAGGTTCAATTGTGATGTTATCCTATTGATAAGACCACTTGTGGTGTCTCTAAACATCCACTCGAACATGAAAAACGAACATTTGCACAAAAATAATTTACCATGTGTGCCTGATGTTTAGGTAAACGCTGGATTTTTTTTCATACAAAAGAGATTTTTGTATGAAAAACACCTAGCTTTTACCTTACTATTCTGTCATTAAACAGAGGTCTATACAAGTCCCAGTTGATCCTAATCCTGTTCTTTGCTAAATATTTTCTACGGAGTCACCTTATATTAGAAAGCCTTAACAATATACAGGTTTCTTACCCCAGGCCCTTTTTTAGGGCATCATACACTTCATCCACTCTCTCAGGCTGAGGCACCTTCGGAAGAGGTGACTTGTGTGACACTGAAAACATCCTGCGTACTCTAGAACCAGCCTTTCGAGAAACCGTTGGGGTGTGGAAGGCTGCTAAATGTCTGTAAAGGAAAACAGAGTAAAGCCAGTTTAGCTCTAAAATGAATATACAGTTTAAGTGTCAGCTCAGCAATACATATGACAGCTTCCTTTAAAGTCTTGTGTGGTCCTTTAAGCGCTTAGAGTGCTCTGCAGAATTCCCTATATGCTAATTCCTCTTTCCTCATCCCCAGATACCGGGCTGTATGATGTAACATAGTAAAACACATTATAATTGAGGTTGGAAAAAAACACAAGTTCAACCGTGCTGCTGATCCAATGTATCTTTACTTCAAAACCTAATTTCTCACTGGATCAACAAGCTATAACTAATGACATCCTTATAGCCAATTTTATTCCTGAATATTCTGCAAAAAAACCATCTTGTCCACAGTTAGGTGAAAAAAAGAGAGAAATTCCATTTTACATGGATGGACAAAACGGACTTTTTCCCACAAATGTTCCAAAGGTATATGGAGAAAGAGAAGAAAGCACAGACATGTAGGTAAAGTTAACCCCTTCGCGACCTTTGCCGGTTCAGGACCGTCATGACATGAAGGTCGCTAAATGACCTTTGACGGTCCTGAACCGTCATAAAATAAAATAAGCTTAGAAAGTGATCAACGATCACTTTCTTCGCTTAAACGGCGTTACTGTAATGCCTCGATGTCGAGGCATTCAGTAACGCCGAGATCGGCATCGGGGGCCATGTCTGGCCCCTCCCCGGGGCGTCAACAGTCGCCATACATTGTATGGCGGCGGACGCCCGTTTTAAAAGCGTTTAGGAGGCGATCGACGATCGCCTCCTAAACTTAAATGGTGTCGCTGGAATGCCTCAATCAGGAGGCATCCAGCGACACCAAACACTTACCTCTGGGTGGGCTGTGACCGCTCCGGAGAGCGGTCACAGCCGCAGCTGCCGGTGATCTTCGCCATCAAGCAAGATGGCGGCGGTCCGGGAAAATAAACAATAAAGATGATAGAGTTAGCTAGACGGTCTCCAGACCCTCTAGAGAACTCTGGCTCCACTTGCAGGTTGAATACAGGTACTGCATTCAACCATGCAAGTCAATGGAGCCCAGCTTTCTAATCACTATGTGATTAGTAAAATATTAAAAAAAAAATAAAAAATGGAAAAAAAATAAAAAAAATGTGCTAACATTTAAAAATAATTATGCAGTGATGTCACTAGATGAACCATCCAGTACATTGCAAAATGTGTAAAAAAATATAAAAAAGTATTAAAAAGATAAAATAAAATAAAAAAATAAAGTTTATTATTTTGAGCAAGTGCTAAAATTTCTCAAAAATCTCAACAAAGAGTTAAAATAAAAGCACTTCAAATACCCAAGGGGTGTCTAATATATAAAAAAAATGGCTGATGGGGTAAATTGGAGTGGCCTAGCTCAAAGATAGGGCATAGGTACAGACTGACCAAAATGGAGAAAAAAAGCGCACTTCCCAAATGTGGCATTTTAAATCTGAAACAACCCGACAAACCCATGCATGTCGGGTATCACTGCACTCAGGAGATGTTCCTGAACACATATTGGGGGGTTGTTTGACAGTGACATATACCAGAACCTGTATATCTATAACTAAAGTACAATTTGTGTGAAAAAAAAATAAAAAAAAAATACTATTACAAAGTTTGACAAAGTGTAGTTCTATAATTGGTGCATGGAAAGGGTTAAAATAACAGCATTTGGAATACCCTGGGGTGTCTAGTTTTCAAAAATATATGGTTTAAATGGGTTAAATTGAGTTAACCGGCTTCAAAGATATTCCAAAGAGGAGATGGAGGCAGAATGACCAAATGACCACCTGGATTACGCATGCCCCAAAAGTAGCCTTTTACCAGCCAAACAATCTGACAAACCCATGCATGTGGGGTATCGCTGTACTCAGGAGATGTTCCTGAACACATATTGGGGGGTTGTTTGACAGTGACATATACCAGAACCTGTATATCTATAACTAAAGTACAATTTGTGTGAAAAAAAAATAAAAAAAAAATACTATTACAAAGTTTGACAAAGTGTAGTTCTATAATTGGTGCATGGAAAGGGTTAAAATAACAGCATTTGGAATACCCTGGGGTGTCTAGTTTTCAAAAATATATGGTTTAAATGGGTTAAATTGAGTTAACCGGCTTCAAAGATATTCCAAAGAGGAGATGGAGGCAGAATGACCAGATTTGTTAAAAAAGATTTGGAAATCATAAAACGCTGCTTGTACTTATTGCCCTATAACTTACAAAAAACAGCAAAAAAACATAAAAACATTGGGTATCTCTAAACTCAGGACAAGTAGTAGAATCTATTTAGCTAGTTTTTTTACTTGCTTTTTTAGGTGAGTAAAAGATTTTTCAAATAAAAGTCATAAAATGTGTTTTTTTTCAATTTTTCACCATGTTTTTTTTATTTTTTTTATAGTAAATAAGATGATACGATCAAAATAATGGTATCCGAAGAAAGCCCATCTTGTCCTGAAAAAAACAATATATAACTTATGTGGGTTCACTAAATGGGTGAGGAGAAAATTACAGCTGAACACAAGCACCACAAAAGTGTCAAAACAGCTGCGGTCCCACAGGGTACAAAACGAAAAATGAGCCTGGTCCTTAAGGGGTTAATACACGTGCTTTATTTACACACTTACATTTAAGTGAGGCATTGATACCAGCTCAAGTGCTTAATTGCATAAAACACCTTAAAACTGTGGCACTAGCCAGGGTTTCGTGGATCAACGCACACTACCTTCTGTTCATCTGGAGAAACCAGGACCCTGTATCTACAGACACTGCAGTTTACAATGATAAACAGTGACTGTGTTTTTCTGCACCCTACGCATTCATAAATTACATTTTTAGATTCTATCCTGACTGCAGGATAGTTCAAGTTTTACCCTTTGTTTGCTATAATGAATGTGCTGTGTATTTCTGTTCAGCTGTGTTTTGTTATGCTATTACCCTGCCTCCCTCACCTGAAGCCTAGACCACTCACACCTGACCTAATGAACATGCTTTATATCTCTGCCTCCCAGTAACAGAGTTATGAGTTCATTAAGTTCTTTGGAGCCACAGTTTATGCCAGACTCTGGATCTGTCTATTGGACCGACCGACCGACCGACCGACCGACCGACCGACCAACCGACCGACCGACCGACCGACCGACCGACCGACCAACCAACCTTCCTTCCTTTTGGATTTACCCTTTTGCCAGCCTGTTACCTGTTTGACTTGGCCTGCCTACTGGATATCCCCTTTTTGCTTGCTACCTGTCCCAGAACCTTTTGGATACTTATCTGGACTTTTCCACCTTCATGCTCCCCAGCAGTCTGTATGTATGATATGCCTCCTACTCTGCTGCTTACGGTTAGATGTTTGCTTTGCTTTGTGTAATATACCTAAAACCATTCCGCTTGTGTCATTTGTGAAGTTTGTTTCTATCACTGCGTTCTTACACTCCTGCGCTCTGGACTCCAACATCCAGTTAAGGGCTGCAATATGATGAGCCTGACATATCTAAAGACATTTTCATTCCTATTTCAAATGATTCTCCAGTGGCGAAACTGGAGAAAATGTTTGTACATCTAGGGGAAAAGTACAGGTATTGCAACGGTAATCTTTAAAGAAACCTTTTATTTTTTTCTGCTTAGATTTCTTCTTTAATGACACTGGGAGCTCAAATATGTATTTTTTTAAATTCTTCAGTTTTCTAAAAATTACCTGTAGTTTATTAGGAACTATATCTTTCAAAGAGTTGTATAATAGGCCAACCATTTTCTAAGATTTTTTTTTCACCCCAATAGTTTTGCACTATATTGAGTTGATTTTAAACAACTTTTGTCTACAACTAAGGTATTTCTGTTTATTTTTCCAATTTCATCATATTATATTATATATTTTATACAATTGTGCCTAATATTGTGTGAATTGACGCCTAGGTAAACCATTAAGCCACCAAGGGTGGTGACAGCTAGAATTGTCAATGTAGCTATTACCATCAGTAGCCTTAACATTTTTGCATAAATAGAATTAACTACTTCATGTGTGAAATCTAAAAAATAAATAGCCTATGTGTCTATAACCGGTATAAATACTAGATTATAATGATTATTGCTAATATAACTAGTGAATGCCTGTAATAAAACAAAATCCCCATCCCAAGTGATGTCTAGATATGTCATCCAGAGCACCAAGTTGGTGCCAAAGGGATTGTAACTCCAGATGTTACGTTCCCACTCATTAACATAAAAAATTAGGTAGCTTGGAGCAAACTTGGTTTCCATGGTCTTACTCTTTAATTGAAGGAAAAAAATCACCAAAGTAAAATAATGTGTGTTAAAATGAATTTAAAAGAACACAACTACAAATTTAAGCAACAGATTGATTGATAAAACAGCTTGAATTTTTTTTTTTTTTAGAAATGGCATTAATATCTCGGTTGTAAGAGTGGGATGGGAGGCTATAAAGGCATTTAAAGGCATTCAGCAACACAAAAAAGCCATGAGGCCCATTTGATCGCTCCTAGGACTGTTCTAAAAAAATTGAAAAGAAAGGGACTTTTTCTTGAAAAATATTTTACTCATCCTTAAAAGCTAATGCAAAAACCTGCTAAATAGATTCTACTTAGAAATACCCAATGTTTTTGCAAGTTATAGGGCAAGGAGCGTTTTGCAATTTCAAAACCGTTTTTTTTTTACAATTTACTCCATCAAACCATATATGCTCTGAAAAATACCCCTCGTCTTCTAATCGACGTCATCTTCTAATCAGACCTCATTCTGCTGGGGTCAGGCTGCTTACCGGGCTTTGGTCGCGAGCAGCATCTGTGCTACTAGCAGCAGGAGGACAGGAAGCTAGCAAAGTGCTCACATAACTCTACCTCCCCCTCCTTCCTCTGGGGGCGGAGCCAGAGAAGTTGCTCGCACAGCCGGGCCCCTGCAGAAGTCTGCGAGTGGGAGATCTGCAGTTCAGGTAAGGGGGTGGGGGAGGGTTTTTGAGCAAGTATGTGTGATTAATGGAATGAATGAGTATTTAAATGTTTGTGAATGAGTGTGTGTGATAGCATGGATGTGTAAGGGGGGTGGTGGGGGTAGCATGGCATAGGGAGGCTGTAATCACACTACTATCATCCCCAGGTTCCAGCATGTACTGGCTGCCTTGGCTTGATAGGAGTTTGATTGCTGTTAGCAGTTATATATATATATATATATAATATATATATACCTCCAGAAATGCCTTTTAACCCCCTATATGCCAGAGTGGCATATAGGGGTATAAGGCATATCATGGGGCAGAGGGGCATATAGGGGGTTAAAAGGCATATCATGGGGCACAGTGGCATATAGGAGGGTATAAGACATTTCTGGAGGCAGAGTGGCATATAGAGGGTTAAAAGGCACATCATGGGGCAGAGTATATACAAACTATATATTGTTTTTTTCAGCACACCCAGCAGATTCCAAATATACCATTTTTATATGTGTATGTCTCATTAGGTTTGCAAAATAAAGCCAAAAATTTGTAGTAAGTAACCGGTCTAAAATAAACAGAAATTGAGAACAGTAGACTGTGTTTTTCTAATATTTTATTGCTAAAAGTTACATTTACTAGACTATCACAAAAGACATCTTTAAATGTAATGCATGGCTGCCCTCAACTAAACAGCTCTAGCTGCCTGGGATGTTAAAATATGCCAACAAAACTATATATTTTTAGAAACTACACCCCCAGCCGCAGCAAATGAGGTCTTATTTGTATTTGTATCACAAATCTGACGCGCACAACAAATAATTGAATATCACACTTATAAAAATAATAAAATAAAAACATTTAAAGCGACAAGTTCATTTATGTCTTGCGCACTCCAGTCTTGTGCTACTAATACATGCAGCCCCTCATTTGATGCGTCAAGGGGTGTAGTTTCTGAAAACTAATTACTTCAACCCTAATTACTGACCATTCACACGCCTTTCATATCTCCATTCACTCGCAGAAGCACACACCATACTTTCCATACATTCACTTACAGACACACACACACACCATTCTTTCCCCTTACAATCCGAAAGGAATGATGGTAAAGGGAGAAAAAAAAAAATCACTTTTACAGCAAAAATAAGTTTTACAAGGAGTTCCAGGGATGAGATGGTTACTCACGTACCGCACAGGCTAAATGGCTGATTTTAATAATATTTACAGTTTATCAGGATTTCAAAAATTGCCTTCCTCTACCATTGGCTAAATTTAACCCCATGGTCAAAGGGATCATGGGGTTGAAATTTAGTATCGGCCATTTTTAAAAAGGGAATGTGACTTTTTATAGCTATATGATCACTGTGGTAACATTGGCTACCACAGTGATCATTTAGCTAGAATACTTAAACTTTTTTTTTTTTTTTTTTTAAGTTAAACTAGTTTATGTTTAGATAATTTAATTTGGGGGTCTCTAGGCAATTTTGATCTTTATTTATCTGCCTTTAGAGACCCCCAAATCATTGTTTTTACTTTTTTTGTACATTTTAATTTTTTTAACTTAAAATTTTTTATTCTTTTTTCACAAGCCTTATACCGTTGGAAAGGTGAGGCGATTACTTTTCCCCGGCTGTCAGAGATCAGAGTTCCCGGCACTGAATTTAAAAAGCTCCCAGTTTCACCTGAAAACAAATTTGTTGTCCGAAAATGAGTTTGCCAAAAATAAAACAATTTGTCCAAACCATTTTTGGTCCATTTGCACATGTCTACTGAACGGTGTTACAGGAAAAACACTAAGAATCAATCTCACATTGATGTAAAAAATTTGCCGGGCTTCTTCAATGGCACCCTCAATGTGAGTTCCTGGTGGCATTACAATAAATGTGAGGGGTGTCTTTGTTCTCAGTTTGTTGGCATTACACAATAGTTTTTAGCTGTTTCAATACAAGTTATATTTTAGTTTAGTGTGAAAGTACATTGTTTACAGTGTATAGGGATTCAATTAGTCTGCCAAACCTCTGAATACTTTCTCTAGTACCTGGCTTATCCTATATCTAGCTTAGCCTTATGTCTGTCCCATGCTTGCTTAAATGTCTTCACTATATTAACATCTACCATTTCTGCTGGAAGACTATTCCATGCATCCACTACCCTTTCCGTAAAGTAATATTTCCTGATGTTACCTTTTAAACCTTTTTAAGACGATGTCCTCTTGTTGTGGTAGTACCTTATTGGCCCGAATATAGGGGGCCCGAATATTCGGGGTCTAGCCTGCCAGGCAGGCAGCAGGGTTAGGATACAGATCCCCAGCAGCGGTGCAGGGGACCTGTATCCTACTCTCTGATACACTCAGACAGCCTCCCCTGCCGGCACGGGAGGTTGGTCAAGCGCATCGTGCAGACGTTCACCGGCTGCGGCAGTGCGCGCATAAACAATCTCCACTACCGGCACGTCTGCATGATGTGCTTTAACAATCTCCCTTGCCGGGAATTCCCACGAGGGGAGTCCCGGCAAGGGAGATTGTTAAAGCACATCGTGCAGACGTGCCGGCAGTGGAGGTTGTTTACGCGCATCGCCGCAGCCAGTGAACGTCCGCACGATGCATTTTACCTCTGCCCCAAGACTTACCAGAGCAGACTCCCGGGTGTCTTGCGGGGCCGGCGGGGGACATCTACACAATACGCGTATACAATTTCCGGAACTTGCTGCCGGCCCAAGACAAAATGCCGCCTGGGGCGAATTTTAAAATGCCGCCCCCCCCCTTATCTAACCTTCCTCTCCCTCCCTCCCTATTATCTACCCTTAACCCCCCCCTTGTACTTACCTTTCAGCAGTCCTGCGGCGAGTCTCCCTGTTTGGTCTCGGTGCCGACTTGTAATGCTGAGCGCCGGAAATGAGGTAATTTTCCGGCACTCAGCATTACAAGCCGGGACCGAGACGAACAGGGAGACTCGCCGCAGAGGAGAGACAGAGGGGCGCCGAGTGGGTACTGACAGCTTGGTAAGCGAAAACCACTCGGTGCCCCTTTCTCTCTCTTTCGCTTTAAAAAAAAAAAAAAAAAAGGGCTTGCCGCCCCTTCAAAGGTGCCGCCTGGAGCGGTTGCCCCATTCGGCTCCATTGTCGGGCCGGCCCTGATCCCAGTGCAAGGAAAATTAATGAATTCACAATTTTTATGCTGCTATTCAAAACTGTCCAATACTATTTTGCTGCTTTTGTGTTTTGAAAATAAACAAAGAATATCATGAGATGCAAAAGGTACATACCTTGTTCTCTCGCTTTTTGAGCTGACACCAGTGAATGACTGACTCCTAGAGATCATGCAAGAGTTGCTGTTTCTTTGAGGCCACATGGAGAGTGATACTGTAGAATGAGCCTTGGCAGAGATCCCTAAAAAATAGGAAATGTTACTGCCGTCAGTTGTATTAACATATATTTCCGCACCTACAATGTGGAATAGCAAACTATGCACATGTGAATAATTTTATAGCAAGACAGGAGGCTTCATATTTTGCATAACCTTCTTTACTGATTACCTCCAGCAGCAAAGGAGTTAACAACAAACAATAAAAAACAACCAATCAGAAACAAGTAAAGTCTATATCAATCTCAGCAAACTGCAGCTCCTCCTCTTTCTTTGCTGCTTGCCTCCAAAGGTGAGAACTTTCCATGTCTATATATTATTAATATATGACACATTGCGTATATTGTGCGTTTTTTATTTCATTTTTCCTTAATATACTATTGGCCTTCATTTCCATCTACCGTTTATTTCCTTTTTTTTCATTTGTTTAATTGTCATATCGTACCTACCTTACCCTTATCTGTCTCCTCCGTGGTCCCTGCGGCCCACGTGCTCTTCCTCTCTCCTCCCGCGGCGGCTCTTCCGCCCGGTGGTGAGTGTTTTCTTTTTCCCCTCCCGTGGGCAGTGTTCTGCCCTGGTAGGTCCCCTGTCTAGTGCAGTGCCGCGCGGCCTTTTTTAAGACCGCACCGGCACCGTTACCGTTACCGTTACTGTTACTGTTACTGTTACTGTTTCTTCCTCGACCCTCGCGCGGCCGTTTGTTCGGCCGCCCCGTGGTCGTGTTGTCCTCCGCGGCGTGGTGCCAGCTCCGGACCGCGGTCGGCGGTATCCCTCGTTGCCGCACATCGTGCGTTCGTTCCCGCCACCGCACCGCGTGTCTGGGCCTTATTTCTGCCGCTAGGGGCTTATCTGCCGCCTTGCGCTCCCGTTTCTTGGCCCTCGTCCCACGTGGTCTTTGCAGACCCTTTTTGGTGGGTCTGTTGCTTATATTTTGTTTTTTTCTTTTGTTCTTTGGCAGGTTTTGATTTTTCTTTAGGTTTCATTTTCTGCATTTTGTTCTACTCTACCCCTACATGCTTTGCATGGATATAGGTGACCCCTATACCCTGTATGTGTCCAGGCTTCGGCCCAGCTTGCGCCACACTGCCCCTGTCTATCTGCAGCCATTTATTCTAAAGCCCTTACCTGAATTGTTGCAGGGGTGAACCCCCCTCTTTTCCTTGTCTGCCACAAGCTTTTTTCTCCTGGGTGAACCCCACGCACGCTTCAGGGGTGAACCCCCAAGATTCATGCATTAACCATGTGTTCTGTTTGTGTTTTCTCCACCACAGAATCACATTAGATTACGTGCGTTATGTCTGAGGAATCCAACACACAGATTCCTGCCGCCTTTCAGGCCTGGCTCCACTCTGCTTTGGCCGAGGTTCAGTCTGCACGCCCGGATCACCCACTTGCCTCCCCCGCTCGGGGCGATGGTTTTGAGGCGGACGCCTCTCTCTCCCCGGCAGACCCAGAGGGCTCACGCAAAAGGGCCTGGAATGACGTTCCTCCAACTGCAGACAAGGGCAAAGCCCCATTAAAGAAGGTCAGGAGCGTGGCTCTTCCCTCCTTTCAGGAGCCCGATGCCTCGCCATTCCACGACCTGGCCGCGGAATATGAGACCCTCGATGAATACCATGCGGGTTCCTCGGGCCTCGCCTCCCCTCCTATTGCGGATCCAGCCAAGGTCCCCGTTCCGGAACGCGCCGGTCCCTCTACGGCCGTTCAGGATCAACCTTTCAACATCACGGATGAGGCTGGTCTGCCCCTGTTTGATCCTCGTTCGGCGGAGTGGACCCCTTCTTCGCACATCGCGGAGTTCCTCAAGTTTTGGCTCCGTCGCCCACTCAACAAAGAGGTTCGTCAGAGGCTCTGGTCTGAGTGCCCGCGCCCGACCATCCTGGCTAAGGTGTCTAACACACCTGAATTTGACCAGACCTTTGTGACCTTCCTGACCAGGAATGGCAAAGACCCCCGCAAGGGGATTGAATTGGGCCTGCGTACCGCGCAGGACAAACTACTGGATGTAGCTGGTCCGCTCACCCAGGTTTTTCAAATGGCCGATGAAGCTCTGACTGATGGTTCACCGCTCGACCCGGGCTTGGTCCGTGACTGGATCCAACGCGCTGTTTGCCTGTTGGGGAATGCCAATTGCGCCATCTCGACTGAACGACCCTTTTTAAGATGGATGCCAAGTTAGCGGAGCTGGCTCCCGACGCCAACGGCCTGTTGTTTGGTGAACGTTTCCTCAAGGACCTTAACCAACACGTCAACGCGTTTACTTCTCTCAACAAGGCGCAGGTGTCCATGCGGCGAGTGTTCCGGTCTGGGAATCGTTTTTCCCCCAAGGCTGGCCGGCAGAGGGGTCGTGCCGCCAGCAGAGCAGCCTCATTCGGCGCAAGACCCCGTTTCCAGACGGAGGCTTCCACCTCGTACCGCACGCAGTACCGCTACCCTGACACCCGTGGCGCCTACAGAGGACGAGGCTACACGTCCTTCCGCGGGAGATCATCAGCTGGTAAGCTTTGTTCCCTTCCTCCCTCATATACCTGTCGCGGGCCGTCTGGCTCACTTCTCTCATGTGTGGTCTTCCCTCACCTCGGACCCTTGGGTCCTTCAGACCGTGGGGGGGTTTCGTCTCGAGTTCCTTTCGACTCCTTTTCAGTCCTTCCCTCCACCTTTCCCCAGACTTTCTCGCGATGCGGCGGCGTTAGTGCACGCAGTGCTTGCTTCCCTGCGCGACAAGGGGGCAATAGAGCGGGTTGCGGGGCCCCCGTGCTTCCTCAGCAACATATTTCTTGTGCGCAAGAAGTCGGGCGAGTTCCGCCTTGTCATCAACCTGCGCTCCCTCAACTCGAACATTGTGTACAGGCATTTCAAGATGGAGGGCATCCATCTGTTGCGCGACATCCTCAGGGAAAACGATTGGTTTACCCGCCTCGACCTAAAGGATGCTTACCTTACAGTGCCCATTCATGCAGGCGACCGGAGATTCCTCCAGTTCCGTTGGTCGGGCCGGCTTTGGCAGTTCACGTGCCTCCTCTTCGGCCTGAGTTCCGCACCCTGGTGTTTTACCAAATTCCTCAAGCCGGTCATGGAGTCCCTCCGCGCCCGCGGCGTGCGCTCCATCATCTATCTCGACGACGTGCTCCTTATGGCGCGCGACGTGGATACTCTTCGGCGGGACACCTCCCTTACGGTACAGCTCCTTCAGGACCTGGGGTTTGTCATCAACCAGGCGAAGTCCGTCTTAGTCCCCACTCAGACCATTCAGTTCCTCGGCTTCACCGTGGACTCGGTGGCGGCGGTGCTCAGGCTCCCTCCTGCCAAGGTCATCTCCATCAAGAAGGAGATTCGGCGGTTTCTCAAGCGCCCCCTTGTGTCCCTCCGGGACCTGGCCAGGGTGATAGGTTTGCTTTCCGCGTCCATTCAGGCCATATTCCCGGGTCCGTTGCACTACAGGGCCCTTCAGCGTCTGAAGACGCGGCGCCTTCGGGAGTCCCTTTCCTACGACCGTGTGATTCCCCTGTCGGACGAGGCCCACTTGGAGCTTCGCTGGTGGTTGACTCACATGGACGCCTGGAACGGCCGGGCCATTTTCGGGTCGTCCCCAGACTTCGTCCTCGATTCCAACGCCAGCCTGGGTGGCTGGGGGGCGGCTTGCGGCGACTCTGCTACCGGGGGTCTCTGGACCCCCGAGGACCAAGACTTGCACATCAACTGCCTGGAGTTGCTGGCCGGGACTTTCGCGGTGCGCAGTTTCACTTAGAACGTTACCCACTGTTCCCTTGTCCTTCGCATGGACAACGTGTCCGCGGTGCGTTATATCAACCACCTCGGGGGTCCCAGGTCCAAGCTCCTTACGGAGCTTACCAAGGACCTTTACCAATACTGCCTGGACAACCACTTGTCCATAAGGGCGGAATACCTTCCCGGCAAGGACAACCAGGTGGCGGACTGGTTCTCCCGGCACTGGAGGGATGCGAGCGACTGGCGTCTCCTTCCCAGCGTGTTTCACTCCCTTCACCTCTCTCGCGGTCCTCTCCACTTGGACCTTTTTGCGACCCGGGCCAACCGGCAGACCGACGCTTTCTTCAGCTGGCTGCCGGATCCTCTCTCCCTGGCAGTGGACGCGTTTCTCCAGCCCTGGCCACCACAGGGAGCTTACGCTTTTCCCCCATTTGCCCTGATCCTTCGGACTCTCCACGCTCTCCGTCGGCAGGGGGTGACGATTGTGTTGGTGACTCCGCTTTGGAGGTCTCAGCCTTGGTTTCCCCTCTTGTTGGAGATGTCTTGCGAGGATCCTCTGATTCTTCCGTGCTCTTGGGATCTGCTCCTGGATCCCGTGGGGAACCCTCATCCCCTCGTCCTGCAGGACCGGTTGCTTCTCGTGGCCTGGACTGTTTCAGGGGTTCCTGGCAGGTGTCGGGCTTATCGTCTGCGGCTCGCGACCTACTCTGGGGATCCTGGGCTCCCGGCACCAGGAGGTCCTACCTCCGGGCTTGGGGCGTCTGGTGTCGCTGGTGTGTGGCACAGCACTTCGATCCCTTTACGGCACCTATAGTGGCGGTGTTAAATTTCTTTGCCCATCTGTTCTCTCAGGGCAAGTCTTATCGCACTATCAATTTATTTCGCTCGGCCATCTCGGCGGCTCATGTCCCGTTGCACGGTTTCGGGGTTGGCAAGGACCCGTCGGTTTATCGTCTCCTTCGCGGCATTCGCGTTGCGCGCCCTCCGTCTGCTCGGTACTCTACCTTTTGGGACGTCTCGCGGGTTCTCGACTTTCTGGAGGGTTGGCCGGATAACGACCGTCTGTCCTTCAGGCAACTCTCCGCTAAAACGGCGCTTCTCTTGTGTCTCGTGTCTTTCCGGCGGGTGTCGGACATCCGCGCTTTTGATGTTAATTCGTTTTCTTTTTCCCCGGTGGGCGTCCTGGTTTCGGTCCGGCACCGGACCAAGTCTCATTCCTTGTCGGTCTCGTACCCGTATTTTCCGTCTCTCTTCCGTTTCGTTCCTCCTCTGGCGGTCGGCTGTTTATCTCCTATGTTCGCCCTTTTAAGCCGGTTTCTTCTCCCACTCTCGCTCGGTGGATCCGGTGGATCCTTGGTCTCGCCGGTATCGACGGGACTTTTGGGGCGCATTCGGTCCGGGGCGCTGCAGCCTCGGCTGCTTTCTCTGCGGGCTCTTCCCTGTCGGATGTTTTGGCGGCGGCGGACTGGTCTCGGGAATCTACGTTCCGAGCCTTTTATTTTCGTCCCGACGCGCATGCTGCTTTTTCTCTTCTGTCGGGGCGTTAAAAATGCAAAATATGAAGCCTCCTGTCTTGCTATAAAATTAGGGATTAACCTAGCCTTGGTGTAGAGTTAATCTAAATTTTATTAAAGACAGGAGGCGAGTATTTTCCCCCCTTTACTTGCTCTGCCCTGCCCTTGTTCTCTGTTCTTGGTTGTTATGGAATATGTTTTTCGCGTATATTCTCTTGTCTCGTTTCGTGCGGGCTGTTTGCCGCTTTGCATGTGGTTGCTCTTATGTTTGTTTTTTATGCATGCGCGGCTGTTCAGTTCGCTTGGTGCTCTCATTTCTGCACTTCTCCTTTCAGGCCGTCCTTCTGCGACTTAGTATGCTGACTGCGGGATGCTGAGGTTTTGCCTTCACTTTCGATGGTTCCGGTTCCATTCTCGTTCTGTTCCTGTTTCGGCATCTTCGCAAAGAAAGAGGAGGAGCTGCAGTTTGCTGAGATTGATATAGACTTGTTTCTGATTGGTTGTTTTTTATTGTTTGTTGTTAACTCCTTTGCTGCTGGAGGTAATCAGTAAAGAAGGTTATGCAAAATACTCGCCTCCTGTCTTTAATAAAATTTAGATTAACTCTACACCAAGGCTAGGTTAATCCCTAATTTTCAAACAGAGCATATCAGCCTCAATAGTAGGTAGCAACATTGTGTTAAAATCATTTAACTAAACATGCACCGAAATTAAAATTTCAGGATTCACTTGGCCGAAAATTGAAACCTGAAAATGACCCCAACCTTTAAACAAATTAAAAATAAGTAACACACCAAAATTAGACAAAAAAATCAACAACATTAAATATATATGATTAAACAGCAATCACACTCCTATCATGCCAAGGCATACCTAGATTCCAGCATGTACGGGTTAACTTGGCATGATAGGAGTGTGATTGCTGTTACTCATATATATATTAGTAGTGTTAGACTTCTGCAGGGTCCCGGCTGTACGAGCAACTTCTCTAGCCCCACCCCCAGGGGAAGAAGGAAGGGGGCAGAGTCATGTGATGTGCATTCACATGACTGCGGTGAGTTCCTGCTTTTCCTGGCCGGTACAAGAGACGTTACTCGTGCACTGTGCAACTAATGCACAAGTAAGCAGCCCCTGCAGACGATTATTTCCGGCCGTTTTTTTTTTTTGTTTCTGCATTTTGCCGATAATGCCCTTTTCGGCCAATATATTTCGGCCACAGGTATATCACCAAGTTTACATGTAAGGTGTCCAATACATGGCAAAACATTCCATTGACTGTATCACTAGGTCATAACTCAAACACACAGATGTTCAGAATTAGATTGTAATTCAATAACAATCCATCATGTTTGGTTGTACCATTAATTTTCATTAAGTTCTTAAATTTCATTAAGTTCTTTGGAGCCATAGTTCATGCCAGACGCTGGATCTGTCTGTTGGATTTGCCTGCCTGCCGGCTACCTCTTTGACCCGGACTGCCTTTTGGATTTACCCTTTTGCCAGCCTGTTACCTGTTTGACCCGGACTGCCTAATGGATTTCCCCTTTTTGCTTGTACCTGTCCCAGACCCTTTTGATTACTTACCTGCTGCTTTTGGTGAGATGTCTTGCTTTGCTTTGTGTAATATAACCTATGACCAAACATTCCGCTTGTGTCATTTGTGAAGTTTGTTTCAATCACTGTGTTCTTACACCAGGGCTCGACAAATCCCAGGCGCCAGGTCGCCATGGCGACAGAGAATTTTGTCCTGGGTTTTGTCAGCCTCTTACATACATAAAAAAATGTGGATGTAAGAGGCTGAGTAACCACACGGGGGCGCTGCTGCTGTCTGCCCAATAGTCTGGGCAGACAGCACAGCCACTCAGAGCCCGCCCCCGAGCCTGAGATCCCTCCCACGGAGTGATCCTGTAGGCTGAAACCGCGGTTGCTGCAAAACCAGCAATCGTGTTTTCAGCTGCTTCAGGTAAGGGGGTTGTGTGTTGATTGGGCCCCCACACAAGTGTGGGGACCTGACCCAACACCCCCCAGCTGCCTGATCGCTCCATGAGAGCGACAGTGCAGCGTTAACCCCTTCAATGCCGCGATCGCGGCATTTAGGGGTTAATTCCCGTTTTGTATGGGGCTCTGCTGCTGGTGGTCTGCCTGGAAACCCAGGCAGACCAGCAACAGCAAAAACGAGTCCCCACAAACCCTTTGATGATTCCTGTAGGCATGGAAGCCTACAGCAGTCATCAAAGACTCCCCTCCCTGCAATGGCTGGTCTATAGACCAGCAATTGAGTCCCAGCTGCCAGAGGCAGCTTCAGGGACAGGGGAGAGGGTTCTTTGGTCTCCACATGAGTGTGGAGGCCAGCCCCAACACCCCCCTGCTGCCTGATCGCTCCATGAGAGCGACAGTGCAGCGTTAACCCCTTCAATGCCACACTTATGTATGACACATTCGTGGCATTGCAGGGGTTAACATTTTTCCCCACAAGCTTGTGGGGACTAAATATCAGTCAATGCTGTGCTCCAATGGAACATCAGCATCGAAAGAGTTAAAAAAATTATAATTAATAAAAAAAAAAAACAGCACTGACCTGAAAGTCCAGGGTGCTTCCAGGTCAAACGCTGTGAGTTTAGTAAGTGGGCTGATGATGATCCGATCACTCCTAACCAACTGTTAGTTTAAAAAAAATCCTGGCTCCTAACTTTTTTACCTGGCGCCTAGATTCACAACAAATTTGTCAAGCCCTGTCTTACACTCCTGCGCTCTGGACTCCAACATCCAGTTAAGGGCTGCAATATGATGAGCCCGACACCGAAGCAATCACTTACGTCACTTTATGTAATTGGTGTACATATACTAAATATTCACCTGTGAAGAAGAAATCCTCAGAGTCAACTTGTATCACTCCACCATTAAAGGGGGAGTCCCACGGAAAACAATATAGATTTTTCAGTGCACGCTTACAGTGCTATATATAGAACCTTGTTTAATTTTGTCACAATACAAATTTAGTTTTGTTAGTTTAGTTTTAATTTTGTTAGTCATGTAATATTGTGGGTCACTTTCCCTTCACAATTGCAACACTGAGCTAATTCTTTATTCCAATGCAATGAAATCCCTTCCCACACAGGCATTCAATAGTCAGAGCGTCTTGCTGGGTGATTAAATCACAAGCCACTGTATTGTATACCGCAGTATGATAAAGGGTGTTTGTCTAATAGACTTGTGCATTCGGATTTGTACAAACTTAATTTTTAACTGAATGTGTTAATTTCATGTACTTGTATGAATTGCCAATAACAACGAGGGTCTCCAACGAAACGGGCAAAAAAGAATGACAAAATCTCCTAAATTCCACTAATTTAGATATATATTTTTTATTATATACCTTTGTTGTTGTTCTTCCTGTATATTGTTTAACCCTTGGTGGGCAGGTTGACTACTATACTACTATTTTAATTTTTTTTTATTAATTTGCGTATTTATATTGGTGACATTTTTTATGTATATTTTATATTTTGTCGTTTTTATTGATTCTATTGTGTATTCCTTTTTGTATTTTTGCCTTTATATGTATTAAAATTATATTATATTATATTTATCTGAGCGCTGTCTTTTTTGAGTTTCTTTTTACAACCTGTACCAACCTTTAAATCCTCTGAAATAATTACCCCTAAATCCCTTTCCTCACATGTTGAGGTTAGGACAGTATCAAATATTCTATACTCTGTCATTGGGTTTTTATGCTCTACGTGCATTATTTTGCACTTATCCATCTTAAATGTCAGTTGCAATAGCTCTGACCATTTTTCCAGTTTACCTAAACCATTTGCCATTTGGCTTGTCCCTCCAGGAACATAAACCCTGTTGCAAATCATTGTGTCATCAGCAAAAATACACACTTTACCATCAAGACCTTCTGCAATATCACTAATAAAAATATTAAAGACTAAGGGCCCAAGTGCAAATCCCTGAGCTACCCCACTAGTAACAAGACCTTGCTCAAAATATACTCCATTGATTACAACCCTGCCTACTCCATTCAACAATACTGGGATCTAAACTCAGATATTTCAGTTTATTGAAAAGTTTTCTATGTGGGACTGTGTCAAGAGTTTTACTGATATCTAGATAAGCTACTACTGCACCACCTTGATCAATTTTTTAAGTCGCCCAATCCAAAAAACTAGAAGGTCTTCCTGAAGTAAACCCATGTTGTTTTTGATCTTGAAAGTTTTCTGACTTTAGATGTTCAATAATCCTGTATTTTAACATAGTTTCCATTAACTTCCCCACTACAGATGTAAGACTTACTGTCCTGTAGTTGCCTGGCTCCTTTTACTGCCTTTTTGGTGAATGGGCAAAACATTCGCTAATTTCCAATCTTCTGGGACTACTCCTTTTAACAATGATTCGTTAAATAAATCCGTTAACGGTTTTGCTAGTACACCACCAAGCTGTTTTTATAACTTGGGTTGTATCCCATCAAGCCCCATCGATTTATTTGTCTTTACCATAGACAACTGAAGTAGAACCTCCGCCTCGATAAACTCATATGTATCTAATGACTCTTTTGTTTTTAATCTTACCACTCCTTGTTTTACTTTCCTTTTTTCATTTATATATCTAAAAACATTATCTCCTTTTTACTGACTATGAAATTCTCTCTTGTGTGTGTGTGTGCTTTGGCAACTCCTTTAACTTGCTTTGCCTCTTTCTGCCTAATCTTAAAGATCTGTCTATCTTCCTCATTTAGGATTTTTAATATTTACTAAATGCTAACTTCTTGTCCTTTTACTCTTTTTTTTTACTAGACTTGTGCATTCGTCTTCGGGCGAACATGAAAACGAACACGAAGAGTGCGTTTTCGTGTTCGTTCCGAAGACATGAAGAAGAGAAGAAAGCGGCAGTAAGACGAAGATACACAACATGAAGAATCTTCATGATTGTCTTTGTCTACTAATCTCCCTTTTCCCTTCCCCATCTAGCCTACCTTATCTTTGCGGCATCACGGGAGGCGACGAAAGCGGAAATCCGTAGGTTTGCCGTCAGGGGTTAAAGGGCAGTGCGAGTGAGCCTACTGGTCGCCTGCAGGGTCTTCTTCTAGCATCAACCAATTGGTTGATGCCAGAGGAAGACCCTGCAGGTGACCAATAGGCTCACTCGCACAGCCTTTTTAACGCCTGACAGCGAACCTACGGATTTCCACTCCCGTTAACCCCTGCAATGCTGCGTTAGATAACGGGAGCGGAAATCCGTAGGTTAAAGGGCCGTGCAAGCGACCAATAGGCTCACTCGCACAGCCCCTTAACTCCTTAAGGTGCAACCTGACCACTGGTCTCCCTGCTCTATCAGTTAAATGTCCATACAAGCGACTTTATTGGTCGTTCGTACGGACATTTAACTGTTGCAGCAGGGAGACCAGTGGTCTCTCCTGGCCAAGTTACGGCACCAGGATTTCGGTTGATGGCAGACGAGCCCCCTGCTGGCGACCAATAGAGTTGCTCATACGGACATTTAAACTCCTGGTGCCAGAGCTGCTGCGGTACGCATTAACCCCTTATTATCCCCCTTTACAAAAAAATGAACACTAAGAATGTCCACGAATATTCGCCCAAAGAGACGACAGGAACGGGCGAATATTCTAGGAATACGAAGATTTTTTTTTTTTTTTGCCAAAGACAAGCACAAAGACTAACACGAAGACCTCCCTCGTGCCCAAGTCTACTTTTTACTATATATTTAGGTTGTTTCCACTCTTCTGCCACACACAAATGTTATCTATATTGAATATAAGTCTCTTTACTTTTTGTTATGTTTCATCTATTTGCTGTGAATAAAACCTTTTTTTTTTATAGCATATATTTATTGGTTGTGTTATTTCTTTTTTTTCTTGATTATGTGCAGCCCCCTTTTCTATATTTCCTTTTCTGCCAATTAAATGCTTCAAGCAGCCAACTCACCTATAGTTACAGTATAGAACATCATATATTCAGTAGTGGTATGCATGCACCCAATGCTTCTCATGGCAGGGACCCATGCTTAAGCTGTCACTCTGCCTTGCTCCCAATGCAGCGAAGATGGTGTCAAAGTTATACACATGTGTTTCATTGATTGTGTTGCAATGTCTTGCACGGTAGTATCACTCATTCCACAGAATAATTTACTACAAAATTCAATCTGATCACAGACTTCGAGTGTTCTATTGCTTTACCCCCAATTACAGCAATTCCTGATATCAATAATCGCATTGCCACAAATGTGGTGTGCAGGGCCAGACTGGTCATGGTACTACTTTAAAGCCAGTAGCCGCCTGATAATGTAGGTGTGGCAGAAGGATGGATTTGCGCGGCCGCACGCTGCAAAACAGGCAGGTTGTAAATAAACAGTCCAATTTATTTTCAGATGTCTACACGCCATAACAGAATCTGTACTGTGGTGTACCTGATGCAATACATGGTAAGGCTAACAGAGGAGGCAATACATAGAGAGGCAATACATATCTTACAAGAAGGTAAGTTACGAGTTCAAGCTCTCTTGCAAATATGAGAAAGGGTATGCCTTTTGCATTTATGAGGGGAAGGACATTGTCATGGTGCCATTACCTGTCAGTTAGGGGTCATGGGCGTGAAAGCGTTAACAGAAAAACTAGCGTACAGGGCCCAGATTAACTGCATTTTATCCCCCAAACCAGTTCACCTCACAACCTCCACCAAGTTCTACGTAAGGTTTTGAAAATACCTAAGGGAGCCTTAGGTATTTTAGGCTTGGATAGCCCCCTGAACTACCTAAACTATGTAAAATCCCAATTTAGTAAAAGAAAAAAAAAAGCACAGCGTTCTAATTAGAAAGTACATTATTGTTTTTCTATGAAAGCTATGAATTCAAAATAAGACATTCATTTATGCCTGATATTTTAATATGTCAGATTTTGTTATTATGGTATTGTGTTAATAACTGTGGGGTAATTGGTAATGTTTGTAATAACATGGAGAACACAAACACCCCTATCTACCTGATAGCTAGATGAACCATTGTTACTTCTAAGACCCAGTTTACCCCTCCAGTCATGTCTCCTGTCATATGCTTGTTATATCTAGTGCCTTATTATTTCATTAACAATTAAGCACTTAAAAGGTCTGGGTTAATTGCAAATGTAACATTTTCATTTGGAAGCTGTTGCTCTTAACTCTCAATATGAAGCCCAAAAGAGCTGTCAAAAGAAGTAAAGCAGGCCCACTATTAGGCTGGAAAAAAAAACCCAAACCCATCAGAAAAAAAAAACGAATGGGTAAATCAACAATCTGGTATAATCCAAAAACAAAAGCACTGGTGAGCTCAATTACATCTAAAGGCCTGAACAATAGTAATGGATGATTGCACAATTATTTCTTCTCTAAGAAAACCCCCTTCACAACACCTATCTATGTCAATATCTCCAGGACATAGGCATATCACTGTCAGGGCCGGCCCTATCATGGAGCAGAGTGGGGCAATTGTTCCAGGCAGCACTTTTGAAGGGGCGGCCCAAGACCTTTTTTTTTTTCTTATTTTATTTTTTTTAAGGGGAAGAGAGAGAGGGGACCCTCTCTCCTCTGCGAGCCCTCTAGCTCGGTCTCGGTGCCGGCTTGTAATGCTGAGCGCCGGAAGATGAAAGGTAAGTACAAAGGGGGGGATAGGGTAGATAATAGGGAGAGAGGGAGAGTAAGGGTAGATAATAGGGAGGTTGGGAGAGGAAGGGTAGATAATGGGGGGGGGCGGCATTTTAAACTTCGCCCCAAGCGGCATTATGCCTTGGGCCGGCCCTGATCACTGTCAAATAATACAATCAAAAGAAGACTTCGTGAAAAAAATACAGGTTTGCCACAAGGTGCAAAACACTGGTAAACCTCAAGAATAGGAAGGCCATATTAGACTAGACTAGATAATATAAAAACCTCTACCCAGATAAAACTAAGATCAACTTAAAGGCGTATGGAGAAGGGAATCATGATCTAGAACATACCACATAATTTGTGAAACATGCTATGGCATGGGCATGTATTGCATCCAACGGAACTAGTGTTCAGGGGCGTACTAGAGTATTTGGCACCCGGGGCATATCCTGTATGTTGGACCACCCCCCTACACAAAAAAAAATGAATGTTGGACAGAATATTTATTTTACACATTTGTAAACTTATCACGGCTGACCCGTGAGCCAAAAAGGTAGATGGTTCCTAATAGCAGATGGCAACCACAAAGTCCGAGGCGAGGTACAAAATGATAATCCAGAAACAAGGTCAGGTCACACGCAATGGTCGAGGCAGGCAGCAAGGAACGTAGGTCAAAAATCAGAAGGAAGGGTCTGGTACACTAGTAGAATCAATCAGGAACGCTTAGGTACAGAGGCAATAATTAGCTTGATACTTGAGCAATGATTTCTCAGCGGAAGGGGCTTTTATAGTTTGAATTTGGCGCCAAAATGACGTCAGACTGAGAGACGGGTTGCCATGGCAACACGTACACAACTCCTACGTTGCCGGCGTCTATCAGCAGTAGCAGGGAGTGGACGCGTCTCCATAGCAACCTGGGAACGCGTCCTCCTCCCTGCTGGTCTCTGCTGGCAGTGGAGGGGGCGTGCCTGCATGCAGCCTCTGCTCGTGTCTGTGTCGGCTAGCAGAGGCTGAGAGGAAACCCGACGCCGAGACCTGCCGACGCTGGAGCCGGGGAGAGGGTGAGTTGATTTATGACAGTACCCCCTTCCTAACGGTAACCTCCGGGAACCGATAGGACCGGGTTTAGATGGATGGTTCCTATGGAAACGTCGAACCAAGGCAGCCGCATGGACCGAGGACGCAGGTTCCCAAGACCTATTCTCGGGTCCATAACCCTTCCAATCAATTAAATAAAAAAGACGACCTCCCCGGAAACGTGAGTCCAAAATGTTCTGAACAATATATTCAGGGTGTCCCTCAACCGAAACAGGCGGAGGAGGTAACGGAGAATGTCTGGTCAATCTATTAATCACTACTGGTTTGAGTAGTGACACGTGGAACACGGGATGAATCTTAAGAGACGATGGTAAGGCGAGACGATAGGTAACAGGATTAATACAATGTGTGACGGTATAGGGACCTATAAATCGGGGTCCTAGCTTTAAGGAGGGAATGGCTAACCTTATATGTCTGGTGGCCAACCAAACTCTGTCACCTGGACAGTAGACAGGTACATCCCGTCTATGTTTGTCTGCTTGCCCTTTATATCGTTGTTGAGCTTGTAACAGATTGAGCCTAGCTGCTCGTAGGGCCCTTTGCAAGGTTCTTAACCTTTGTTGCATCTCAGGCACCGGCACAGATGGGATCAGGGTAGGTAGGTCAGGAGCATGGTAGCCATATAAAAGAAAAAATGGAGTCTCTTGGGTAGACGCATTCTTGTTATTATTGTGTGCAAATTCGGCCATGGGTAATAGGGAGAACCAATCAGACTGCAGTTAAGTAGTGAAGCATCGTAAGTACTGTTTGAGACTTTGGTTTACTCTTTCAGTTTGTCTATTGGTCTGGGGGTGATAACCGGAGGACATGGCTTGGTCAATCCTTAGTCCTTTACAGAAAGCTCTCCAAATTTTGGATGTAAATTGGGAACCTCTATCAGACAGAACTTGGAGAGGAACTCCGTGTAACCGAAAAATTTCTTTAATAAATGTTTCAGCCGTCTCTGCTGCTGAGGGAAGATGTTGCAGAGGTATAAAATGTGCCATCTTTCTTAGCCTATCCACTACTACCATGATTACAGTATGCCCATTGGACACGGGTAGATCCACAATAAAATCCATTGAGATTGAAGACCATGGAGAGCGAGGAACGTGAATGAGCTGTAGCAACCCTTGAGGGCGTTGGTGCGAAGACTTGTTGCGGGCACAGGTCTGGCATTTCTTTACATAGTCTCTTACAGTAGATACCATGTGGGGCCACCAAAAGCGGCGACGGAGTAGATTAAGGGTTCCTGTTATCCCAGGATGTCCCGCCAAAGGTGCGTCATGACACATTTGTAGTACTTCATGCACAAATGGAGGTGGAATCAACAATTTTTCTTGATAATAGAAAAGGCCCTCTCGCTTTACAGTACGAAGCTGAGTCGGACGATTCTCTCTGCTTTGAAAATAATCCCGAAGGGAGTTGAGAAAGTCTTTTTTCGTAACCAGGAAACGTGTAGGAGGTATCACTGGTTGAGCCGGGTTAGGATGATCAGGTTCATTAGAGAATTGACGGGAGAAAGCATCAGCTTTGCCATTCTTACTTCCTGGTCTGTATGTGATATGAAAATTGAACCTTGTGAAGAAGAGGGACCACCTGGCCTGACGAGGGCGCAATCTCTTAGCTCTCTACAGATATTCTAGATTACGATGATCGGTAAAAATGAGAAATGGGTGTTGTGACCCCTCCAAATGGTGCCTCCACTCCTCCAATGCACACTTTATTGCCAACAACTCCCGATCCCCCACGTCATAATTTCTCTCCGGAGACGTTAATTTACGTGAGTAGAAGGCCACAGGATGAAGCAAGTCTTTACTTCCCTGCCTTTGGGAAAGGATAGCGCCTACAGCCACCGTAGAAGCGTCCACTTCCACCACGAAAGGTAGGTCAGGATCAGGATGAACGAGGATTGGTGCAGAGACAAATCTTTGTTTTAGAGTGGTAAAAGCCTCCTCAGCACTCTTATTCCACAGAAACTTGACAGTCTTAGATGTAAGGGACGTGAGAGGTAGGACGATCTTGGAGAAATTACGAATAAAACGTCTATAGAAATTTGCAAAACCGATAAAACGTTGCACCTCCTTACGGGATTGTGGTTGTGGCCATTGTTCAATAGCTTGTACCTTGTTCTTGTCCATTTCAATACCCTTAGAGGAAACGCAGAACCCCAGAAACTCAATCTGGGTAGCCTCAAATTGACATTTCTCTAACTTAGCGAATAGATGGTGGGTGCGAAGACGGGCAAGGACCTGACGAACATGGTCACGATGTTCTTGGAGGGTAGATGAAAAGATCAAGATGTCATCTAGATACACCACCATAAATGTATCCAATAAATCTCGGAAAATGTCATTGACAAAGTTCTGGAAAGTAGCTGGAGCGTTACAGAGTCCGTATGGCATCACTAAGTATTCGAAATGACCGTACCGGGTACGGAAGGCTGTCTTCCATTCATGACCCTCCCTAATACGGACGAGATTATACGCCCCTCGAAGGTCTAGTTTAGTGAAGACAGTAGCTTGTTTTAAACGTTCAAAAAGTTCAGAAATAAGTGGAAGAGGATACCGATTCTTTACAGTGACGGCATTAAGTTCTCTGTAGTCCACACAAGGCCGCAAACCTCCATCCTTTTTGCCCACAAAGAAGATTCCTGCCCCGGCTGGTGAGGTCGAAGGGCGGATAAACCCCTTAGCCAGGTGTTCATCGAGATATTCTCGCAAAACCTTGAGTTCGGTATCAGAAAGGGGGTATTTTAGATCCAGGTAGGAGATCTATAGGACAATCATAGGGTCGGTGTGGTGGAAGGGACTCGATTCCTCTCTCGTCAAAAACCTCTTTAAATTCTGTGTAGTGGGATGGTAACCCTGAGATAGGGGCGTCAAACGTGGTATGGGCTGTGCCCAAGCAGTGTGATGTGCAGAACAGAGACGAAAACGTGATACGTCCTGTGGACCATTGGATGGCTGGATCGTGTTTTTTCAGCCATGGAAGCCCCAGGATGACAGGGAATAACGGAGAGTGGATAATATCAAAAGAGACCTTTTCGGTATGTCTTCCCCCTATGGAACAGGACTGCGGAATTGTCTCTGACTCGACGGGTCCTGAAGACACAGGGGAGCCATCGATGGTCTGAATAAATGCGGCATGTTTCTTGGAACAAGTAGGGACATTGTGTTTAGTGAGATATAATTTGTCCATAATGTTGCTGCTGGCCCCGGAGTCAATGATGGCTTGAATATAAAGATGACGAGTTCCCCTCTGCAGACGTAGAGTAATAGACAAATGAGTAGGTGTCTCAGACATGATAGAGGATACACAAGAGCGTATGTGACGAAACTCACCCCTGGGTTGTTTAGGCCGTATCGGACAGGATGACAAAAGATGGGAATCTCCTCCACAGTACAGGCGTAAATTATTATCCCTGCGGGGATTCCTCTCCACTAAGGAATCAGTGGCTAGACACCTGAATTCAGAAATATATTCCTCTACTGGACGACGGCCCTGGACTAGGGCTCTCATAACAGAACACGCAGTGGAGCGGCGGTGAGGATCATCATATAATGAAGACAAAGCCGTAACAAAGGAGGAGTAGGAGTCAGGAACAGGATCGTCATTCTCCAACAATCTGTGAGCCCAATCACACCTTCAAGTAGAAGGATCATAAAACGGATCTTCACCATGTCAGTGCTGTAAGTACGGGGTTTTACAGAAAACATAAATTCACCGTTCATGACAAACCTGCGGAATGTCTTACGATACCCAGAGAGCTTAACTGGTAACGGAACTTGCGGTTCAAATGAATGATACAGTTCAGGTCCAGATACGACAGGAGCAGGGGGAGCAGGAGGCGTAGGTGGAGAAGCTGCTTGATCTCTCAAATCCGAGACTTCTTTGCGTAAACTGCCGTACTGCGCCTGCATATCCATCATCATCTGGGCCAATCTCTCCATTTTATCGTTCATTTCAGAAAGCGTATTTTGAAGCCCTGCAGGAACCATGGTCATGGCTCAAGTATACTATCACGGCTGACCCGTGAGCCAAAAAGGTAGATGGTTCCTAATAGCAGATGGCAACCACAAAGTCCGAGGCGAGGTGCAAAACGATAATCCAGAAACAAGGTCAGGTCACACGCAATGGTCGAGGCAGGCAGCAAGGAACGTAGGTCAAAAATCAGAAGGAAGGGTCTGGTACACTAGTAGAATCAATCAGGAACGCTTAGGTACAGAGGCAATAATTAGCTTGATACTTGAGCAATGATTTCTCAGCGGAAGGGGCTTTTATAGTTTGAATTTGGCGCCAAAATGACGTCAGACTGAGAGACGGGTTGCCATGGCAACGCGTACACAACTCCTACGTTGCCGGCGTCTATCAGCAGTAGCAGGGAGTGGACGCGTCTCCATAGCAACCTGGGAACGCGTCCTCCTCCCTGCTGGTCTGTGCTGGCAGTGGAGGGGGCATGCCTGCACGCAGCCTCTGCTCGTGTCTGTGTCGGCGAGCAGAGGCTGAGAGGTAACCCGACGCCGAGACCTGCCGACGCTGGAGCCGGGGAGAGGGTGAGTTGATTTATGACAAAACTGTATACCAAGTGGGGGACCACGGTGGTGCAGCATAACCTTCATCACCATACACTAAGCCAGACATTGACATGGTAGGCCTCTGCCCCTAGAACAGCCTGCCTGTACCACTGCTGCCCCTGAAACAGCCTGCCTATGCCATCTCTGCCCCTGAAACAGCCTGTCTGTGCCACCTCTGTGAGTTTGTAAAACTTGTCATAAAATGTGCCAAATCTGTGAGAGAATGAAAATGCAATGTGTGGCCACGCAATTCCATCCTTCTGCCACCCCTACGTCCACAGGCGGCTGCAGGCTTTCAAATGGTACCATGACCAGTCTGGCCCTGCACACCGCATTTGTGACAATGTGATTATTGACATCAGGAATCTCTGTAATTGGGGGTAAATCAATAGAACACTCGAAGTCTGCGATCAGATTGAATTTTGTAGTACCGTATTTGCTCAATTATAAGACGACCCTGATTATAAGACGACCCTGATTATAAGACGACCCCCCAAATCTGAATATTAATTTAGGAAAAAAAGAAAAAGCCTTAATATAAGACGACCCTATAGGAAAAAAGTTTTACCAGTAAATGTTAATTCATGTAAACTATTTTTTTTAATAAAAGCTATGATTGAGAAAAATATTTTGGTTTTATTTCCTTCTATTTTCCAACCTGCCCCCCCAGTTATGCACATCTGCCCCAGAAATGCCTTATACCCCCTATATGCCACTGTGCCCCATGATATGCCTTTTAACCCTATATGCCACTGTGCCCCATGATATGCCTTTTGACCCCCTATGTGCCACTCTGCCTCCAGAAATGCCTTATTCCCCTATATGCCACTCTGGCATTAAGGGGGTTAAAAGGCATATTATGGGAGGTTTAAGGCATTTCAGGAGGCAGAGTGGCGTATAGAGCATTACAAAGGCATTTCTGGAGGCAGAGTGGCATTAAGGGGGTTAAAAGGCATTTCATAGAACACTCTGCCTCCAGAAATGCCTTATGCCCCCCATTTAACACTCCCCTGCCCCCCGTCAGAGAGATTCTGATCTCTGACAGCCGGGGAAAGTCTGCGCGATAGACGCAGACAACCCCCGCTGCTAGCCACACCTCCTTCCGGCTGCAGCGTAAGTTGTCTACGTGAATCGCGTAGACATCTACACACTGCCCCGGCTGCACACCGGGGACTCAGAAGCACCGGTAAGTGGGGCAGGGGCAACAGGAGGATCCAGGTCCCCTGCAGCTGCGGGGCATCTGGATCTTAGTCATCTCATAGTCAGACCTATTTGAGGTCTGATTATAAGACGACCCTGATTATAAGACGAGGGGTATTTTTCAGAGCATTTGCTCTGAAAAAAACCTCGTCTTATAATCGAGCAAATACGGTAAATTATTCTGTGGAATGAGTCATACTATCGTGCAAGACATTGTAACGATCGATGAAACACGTGTATCACTTTGACACCATCTTCACTGCATTGGGAGCAAGGCAGAGTGAAAGCTTAAGCATGTGATTGCTGCAATCACCTTGAACAATTATTTTCATAATCAATCAGTTGGCCGATTATTTTTTCAATTAATCGGATTAAAAAAATATATGCTAATTTTTCGTTTTTTTAAAATTATTTCATAAACAAACTAGGTGCTAAAAACAAGCATCAGAATAAAAAAAAGTAAAATTTACATAAACGTGCCACAACACTTTCACAATGGCATTTCTCTAATCGCCTTCTTATTTTACTGACATAACAAATAAAAGCTATATTTTAAGCAAGTACAAGAACCCAAAACACAATATTTCTCAAACTAGGTTTTAATACCTAAAAAAGTTTTACAAGAAAATATTAATTCACATGTAAATTATTTTTTCATATTTATTAAAAACCATGATGGAGAAAAATGCATTTCTTGTTTTTATTTGCCAACCTGCCCCAAGTTATGCACATCTGACCCCAGGCTTGCCACCCCAGATATGCCTTATACCTCCCTATATGCGACTCTGCCCCCCAGATATGCCTTATACCCCCCTATAAGCCACTCTGCCCCCCCCTAATATGCCTTATATCCTTTTATGCCAATGTGCCCCCGGTATGCCTTATATCCCCCGATATGCCACTCTGCCCCCAGATATGCCTTATGCCCCCCCTCCCATACTCCCTGGTGTCTAGTGGGGGCAGCCGGGGAACCTCCACTGCTGGCCGGCACTTTCGCTAGAGCTTCTATGACTGAGCACCGGAAAGTTAGGTGACGCCGGTGCTCCATCATAGAAGCCCCAGCGGAAGTGAAGGGAGTTAGAGGAGGTTGCCCACCGGCAGCCAGATAGGAGTATCCTCCACAGCGCTGAAGGGGACCTGGATCCTCCTCTCTGGCAGCCGGTGGACATCTGCGCAATGTGACAGACAACCTCCGCTACTGCCCTTCACTTCCGCTGGGACTTCTATGATGGAGTATCGGAAAGTCATGTGAAGCCGACGCTCAGTCATAGATGCCCCAGCGTAAATGGAGGGCAGAAGCAGGGGATGTCTGGACGCCCAACGGCTGCCATAGAGGATGATCCAGGTCCCCTGCAGTGCTACAGGGGATCTGGATCTTAGTGTTATTATCTGAGCATTTGCTCTGAAAAAACCCTCATTTTATAGTCCGTAAAATGTATTCAACTAATCGATAATGAAATTCGTTGACGATTTTTATTATCGATTAGTTGTTTCAGCCCTACATTTGATACGGTTCCACATAAAAGGTTACTCTACAAATGAACAGAAATAGGCTTAGGGGCAAATGTCTGTATTTGGGTCGGAAATTGAATAAAAGATACAATGCAGAGTTGTTGTGAATGGATGTTTCTCAGACTGTTTATAAATGATCTCTCAAGCTGCATTGAAAACCATGTCAGTTTTTGCAGATGACAAAAATTTAGGCAGGGTATTTCAGACTAATCTTGGTGTTTCTTCTTTGGAGGATGATTTAGACAGAGTTGGGGACTGGGCATGCAAGTGGCAGATGAGGTTCAACATAGATAAATGGAAAGTTATGCATGTCACGGGCAGGGCTATCGGCCGAGCCGCGACGTGAGAGTATGGGGGTACCAAGGGTTAAACGCCAACCAGACTTCCGGCGCGTTTGGTCACTTTCCCCGCAGGGCACCAAGCAACCACCACCAACCCCAACCAGTCACCCCAAAACTCCCAGTGTAAACCACGCTGCCACCACCAAGAACTTTAAAACCGGGCGTCTTAGGTTACCCAAAAACAGTCAGACCGCGATAACTACACAATCCCCAAACTGATATCTATATAGTTAACCGCTTAGTAACGTGACGTATTTATATGTATACAAAAGGCTATCTCCAGGCTGAATTCGATTAGAGAACAAAGACAGAACTGATTAAAAATGTTTAATCTGAGTATAAAATGGGTCACAGTGCTGTTACATAAAAATGCATATAAAAAGAGACATAGACTTAGATAGTACAAAACAGTGTAAAATAAAAGGGATAAAACAGAGTATCATACCATACTTCCTTGGAGCCTTGATGTTGTCTCTGTGATGGTAAAAACAGGCTCTCTCCCATTACCAATTGCCCACCTTTTTATCCCCCCCCAAGACCGCCCTTTTCCTGTTACCTGAGCAAGGGGATGGGAGTAGGGGGTTCAGAACTATGACCTTCTGAAGGCGGGGTTATATCTTCTCATCTTTGGTCTGGGATCACAAAATATGTAATATGACGCTGGCTGAGCTTGGCATAATTATGACACCAGGATCATCATAATTCTCTGGTCCTAGTGATCATTTTCATACCAAACTCCACACCTGTATCAGTTGGCACAAGGACACGTTCGCATAACACTTGTTATGGTCATGCCTGCATGGCGTGTTTGGTCTCCCTGAAACCAGCACGTTGCAGGCATAAGGATGCAGTGTACGATGGGGCCCAAAAGTTATGTACCCATCATATTTTAGACATTATACATTTAATAATTTTACCCTGTGTCTATTGATACCCTGTCTCCACACCCCAGGGAGATGTTGCCATGATGTCTGGCCTTTCACTCTTCCACAGGAATCCCTTCCTGTCCAAGGTGACAATACCCAGCATGGAGTAATCAAGTTTTATTTTGGGTTCTGGCTCCAAAAGGAAAGGTGTGAACAAATGTTACTGGACTTAGCATCAGTCAAATGCCTTAACCCATTCAGTGCCAAGCTCCAGTTACTCATGCCGTGGCATGACAATGCATTATGGCAGGGGCGTCCAACGTGCGGCCCTCCAGCTGCTGCAGGACTACATCTCCCATACTCCTCAGCCTGCCCCTTAGCTGGAAGAGCATTATGGGAGATGTAGTCCTGCAGCAGCTGGAGGGCCGCACGTTGGACGCCCCAGCATTATGGTAAAAATAATCAAAATTCAACCTATACTATGAATGGAATATCCTTGGGGGAAACTACCAATGAGAAGGACTTAGAAATAATGGCAGACAGCAGACTTGAGAACAGTGAGCAATGCCAGGAAGCAGCTGCAAGGGCCAAGGTTTTGGCATGCATAAAACGAGGTATTGATTCACGGGAGGAGGATATCATCTTGCCTCTTTACAGGTTAATGGTAAGACCTCACCTTGAATATGCGGTACAATTCTGGGCACCGGTCCATAAAAAGGACATTATGGAACTAGAAAATGTGCAAAGGAGGGCTATAAAATTAATAAGGAGATTCAAAGATACTTGTTATGAAGAGAAACTCAAAAAGTTAAAATGATTTACACTGTAAAAATGGCATCTTAGATGGGATATTATAACATCATATAAACATATGCAGGACCAATATAAAGAGCTCTTCAGTGACCTGTTCAATAACAGAAATGTACAAAGAACAAGAGGTCACCCTCTGAGACTGGAAGAGCACTTATTTCATAGACGACAAAGGAAGGGATTCTTTACAGTAAGGACAATAAAGGTATGGAATTCACTGCCAAGGGAGATGGTGTTATCATTCCATTAGATGCCTTCAAAAGGAGTCTGGATATTTTTTTTTAGAAAGACATGACATACAGGGCTATA
The DNA here is from genome assembly GCA_029215755.1 of Spea hammondii. Classification (NCBI taxonomy): domain Eukaryota; kingdom Metazoa; phylum Chordata; class Amphibia; order Anura; family Pelobatidae; genus Spea; species Spea hammondii. The sequence continues at coordinate 24,922,095 of JARDYJ010000009.1, read as the reverse complement.
AATAGAATTAATACTTTAGAGCTTCTTGATCCAAGGATAAATCCGATTGCCTTTGGAGTAGCTTAATTAGGGTTTTTTTTGTTGCTTTCTTTTGGATCAAGAGTAGGAAGGTTAGGTAGAAGGGTTCAAGTTAATGGACTTATGTCTTTTTTCAAACTTATGTACTACGTAACTATGTAATTTAAAAAACTATAGTAAAGCCTCTGTTTAATATAATTAGCCTTCACATTTTCCCTATCTGGAACCTCGATGTAATGGCAGTAAATATCTATCCAACGATCATACTTTTATATTTCCAATCAGTAGTACAAGTTACTACTACGAGTTCCCAGGTATGCATATGAGGTATATCCAAATTCAGGATAGTTATGAGAATATGTTTTCAGGTTTTATTTCTCATTTTCAATAATGTGGGGGTTTTATATCTAAAAAAAATCAGCTGTATCTATTTTATGAAATTTATAGATGTACATGGTTTCAAAAAAGCAATACATACGGTAATCACATGAGAGCGTACATTCAATTTGAACAATGACATGGCAAAAATATGTAGTGTATAAAATACCTTAATCCTTACGTGGTTAAAACACCCACTATTAAATTAAATGTCATACTGTATGATTTCAGTGCTTTCCGCAAAGGAGGTACCCAAGCTCTAACAAATATGTTGATGAAACTGTGTCACATGATGCTTGGATTACATTGGCGCCACATGTGTTGTCTGACTGCAGTAATTTTTGCAAGGATGCACACACACATCAAAGTGCTATATATATATATATATATATATATATATATATATATATATATATATATATATATATATATAGTTTCATATGCTCTCATATATTTAAACCCTAAATTGTTTAAATAGTATCATGTTTCTCCTTGCATGCAGATTATCTGAATCTGAGGGTTTGTCACTTGTCCAAGAGATAAGGGTCCACATCCTGTGAGTTTTATACGTATTGGGGCACTTGGACTGGGTTTTATGTATGCCTAACCATGAAGACTATTAGATAGTGTTGTGGAGCTGCTTTATTTCCTGTTTCCGTATCCCCCCCTCGCTTGAGCTATCAGGAATGTGTAAACACACAAGACAGATCCCCCTAGCAGCTGCGGGGAAAGCAAATACGAGCAAAGAGATTTGCTGATTTGTCATAAAGATATCACTCAATAAAGAATACCGCTAAATAACCCCTACACAACACAAAAAAATGGCCAAGGCCCATCCTCAAAGCAACCTCACATTTGGCGCAGCTTGCATCTTCTACATTTCTCTCTTGTGTCTCCGAGAACCGTCGAACCAGCAGGAAGCAGAACTCCTATAGGCACAACCCTGCTAAATCTGCTTCCTCACACATCCAAGCATAAAACACATGTCTACAGCACGGGTCTTCATTGGACGTGCTGCTAGTATACGACTGGCAGATCACACAGATCCTGACACTCCTCTGTCACTGTCAGTGTTAGTTTTTATGTTTTCATTTTCATTCTGGGACTGTTTAAGTCGAAGAAAATGATTGTCCAGGATGCAGGACAATCCTTTTGAATGAGACACTGCTTCAAGAAATCCAGAATGCCTGCTCATTCTGGCACTTCCGTCATCCTTATTTGTTAGAGCTTGGATACCTCCTTTGCTAACCGTGGCTAAAAAAAGCTTTAACAAATGCTACACATACAATAGGTAAAAGATTCGAAAACGCTACCACAACCACAACCATAAACATTGCACGGTAAGAGGAGGACATGCAAAACCACTAACACACTAAAGGGAATATCCAAGGAACCGGAGCAAAGAAAATAGGGAATTACAATTCCATCCATTATAACACAGTTCATACCTTTGTTTGTGGAGGGTCATCAGACCAGTGTTCCTTCTTCCTTAGCTAGTGAAGCATATACCAATGAAAACATGCAGTCATAGCTTTCTCCTGTCAAATCTACAGTGGAAATTGCTTCTTACATCCTGTTCTCCTTAATTAACCCTTTCAGAACCAGAATAATTTCCTGTTTTATGCACTCTGTAGGCCAGGTCAATTCTTAGCGGTTTATATAAGCAAAAACCTTATATATGACTTAAACTTTACCCTAAAGAAGCCCACATATAGCTAGGGTTTTAATATTCATCCAATTTAAGAATGCACTAGTAATGTTTTTCAATATATGCACTTTTTAGGGCACAAGCCAAGCCAGATGCAGGACTGTGCTTAGTAACCCCTTAAGGACCGGGCTGTTTTTTAAATTTTTTGTACCATTTGGGACCAAGGCTGTTTTAACACTTTTGTGGTGCGCGTGTTTAGCTGTGATTTTCTCCTCTCCCCTTTATTTAAATCACACAAGTTATATATTGTTTTTTTCAGGACAAGAAGGACTTTCTTCACATAAATAAATTTTTTGATCATATCTAATGTCCTATAAAAATATGAAATATTGAAAAAAACCCTTTTTCTGACTTTTATTTGAAAAATCTTCCAAAAAAACTGTTAAATAGAGTCTACTTTTTGTCCTGAGTTTAGAAATACCCAATGTTTTTACGTTTGTTTGTTTTTTTGCTTTTTTCTACAAGTAATTGGGCAATAAGTACAAATAGTGTTTTGCTATTTGAAAACCAATTTTTTTCCAAATCTGGAAAACCCTTCCCATGCTCTAATACTACTACCACCCTTTGTCAAACTTTGTGGAATTTATTTTGTGTTTTTTTTTATCATGAAAATTGCACTTCAGGTATGTATTTACAGCTCCTGGTATATGTCAAACAACACCCCAATATGTGTTCAGCATCTCCTGAGTACAGTGATACCACCCATGCATGGGTTTGTCGGGTTGTTTGGGAGGTAAAACGCCACATTTGGGAAGTGCGCATTTTTCAACTTGGAACTTTTAACATCTGGTCTTACTGTTAATTCAATTTACCCCATCAAACCATATATTTTTTAAAGCTAGACACCCCAGAGTATTTCAAATGGTGGTATTTTAACCCTTTCCATGCACTAATTTTACCTCTAGCCTTTGCTAACGTTTGTGGTAGTAATGTTTTTTTTTTAAAAAATATCGCACAAATTGTACTTCAGGTGTGAATTTACAGCTCCTGGTATATGTCACTGTCAAACAACACCCCAATATGTGTTTAGCAACATCTTTTGATTACAGTGATACCACCCATGCATGTGTTTGTCTGGTGTTTGGGGGGGGGCTAAAAGGCCAGAGTTGGTGCGCTTTTTTCTCCATTTTGGTCAGTCTGTGCCTTTGCCCTATCTTTGAACCCAGACACTCCAATTTACCCCATCAAATAATTTTTTTTTTTTTTAAATGGACCATGTTTGTGAAAATACTGCACCATTCCTGGTTCTCTTGTTTTTATAGATTGTAGAAGCTATTAAATTTCTACTGAATCCTTTGACGAGCCTGTTTTATCCAGCCCGCTTGTAAGTGGATCTGACACCCTATTAAATTTATCCTTTTGGTGTTTACATATTGCACTATTATTGTTGTTTATTTTTTCCCCATATATATGCGCTTCATGGTCTATCGTTTGGTTTTAAAAAAAAAAAAAAAAATGGTGAAATGCTTTTATTTTAACATTTTCCATGTCAATAATAATACATTTTATTTATTTTATTATTTTTTTACTTTTATTTACATTTTGCTGGACCTGGACGGTTCCCTGATGGCGACTTCACCATATTTTATTTTAGCTATTTTTATTTTTTTCCATAGTTTTTTTTAATTATTTTTTTTTCTATTTTTCTAATCACATTGACTTGCCAGGTTGAATGCAGTTCTCAGGAGGGTCTGGAGAGATCCTCTTAGAAACTTTCGCAACTTGGTTATTTTGGTTATGTGCCATCTTTGAGTGGCAAAATTACTCGCAGTGGCGATTGTGACTACTCTCTGGAGTGGTCACAGCACATCCTGGGGTGGGTGTTGCTGAATGCCTCGCTATCGAGGCATTTCAGCTACACTATTGAAGTTTAGGAGCTGAACGTATATCACCTCCTAAACTCTTTTAATACGGGCGTCCGCTGCCATACAGTGTATGGCGGATGTTTACACCCCTGATGCTGTAGATCTTGTTTAATGCCATGACATTACAGGCACGTCATTGGTCGTTCACTGACCACTTTTGTGTGACGTGCCTTACTCTTCATTGGATGTTAAGGGGTTAAAGTGACACTTAGCTAGCATATACACTTCTCCTACCATTTCACTTCTTCCTTAGCACCAGTTTGTTATTGTTTGTGATTTTAAGAAATTGTGCTAAATCTGTTGTAACAGCAGAATCTGCTGGCACTAAATTAAATGCAATGTAAGAATTTTCTACCAGTTAAGTCAATGTTCTACCCTACCTACTAGTTGTTATCAACCCTTTCTTGACCAATGGCCTACCTAGTACATGTTACTTTACAAAATGTCACCACGATCACAGAGGCGTTGACAGTGCTGTCCGCCTAAGGGTCCAGGCAGGCAAGCAGCAATAAATGAGGCCGCACCCCCACCGACCCAATTGGAGTGACCCAATCATTATGATGAGTCACTTGATGTCCCTCCTCATAAGAGAGGGGTCATCCAAAGTAAAAATGAAAAAAATTAAGAATAAAAAAAACAAAACATTTTATTTTTAATACACTAATACATACACTTATTAGTGACACTTTAGACTACTGATTATTGATTGGTCCCTTGGATCAGTGGCCTAAAACAGTCCTCTGATTCCCTTACACTTAATCTTACTATATATATATATCCTATGAGTGCCGGTAACTATCGTTGGAATTTATATGCATTACTGCTGCAGAGAATTCAAGGTTGGTGTGCAATTGTATATTTTGGACTGTATATATTTACTCACAAAGTCCATTGCACACCATTCCAAATTTCCCAAGCCTGGTGCTAGTATGTCCTGAGGAAAGTCAGCAATGACTGAAACGTCGACTTGACTTTGAATAAAGAGAAATTGTTAATTTAAAGACCTGGAGTGCTAACCATCTTTTGAAAGTGCTTTACTCTGCCCGCACCGGACAGAGTAATTAAGGTTGGTGTGCAATTGTGTACTTTGGACTTTGTATTGGTTTGGAGTGGCAGCTCCTTATACAATTAGCACCCCCGTATTGATATATTAATTCAAATTCAGGACTGAACTGCACACATATTGTATATTTGCATTGAGAAATATCAACTTTGTAACTGTTTGCTGCATGAACATTCCTGTGGACCCTGTGTAACTAATTGAGACAGATGGAAGATTTTATGCAACGGGCTGGTGCGCTTGCCACACAAGCTGATACACTGTATTTCACAGAAGATGAAGTACAAGAAATACTATGGGACACTACGAGTTTGGAACTACCGATTGACACCAGTAGTAAAAATGTGGGGACACAATTATTACGGCTAAAGAACAAAGAAATAGACTTGGATAAGCCCAAGTATGTAAAGATTGGACTGTAGTACTTAACAAGTGTTCCCTGGAAACATCCGTTGTCTTCTCTTCGCTTCATAGCGATTGACCATGTCCCCGAGTCCCGAAGAGGGGGTGACAGAGGTAAAACCTTATTACAGCGAGAGACATTTTGGATTGTACAATCGAAAACTATGGCCCCAGCAGGGCTGAATGCCAAATTGAAATTTTCCTCATTTATTTGATATGTGATTTTTAAATACATGTAAAGTGAAACTACAGTTCAGTCAAGTGTGTGAAGTGAATAACCACTTGAATACTTTGAGAAGTGGTATTGATAGCTAGAATGCTAAGATATCAGATTGGCTTAAGGCTATGGTAAATATGAGGGCCCCTTTAAAGGGGTTAGTGATTTATTGTTTACATCCCTTTCTGATCCACAAAGAGTATATGCTTGGTGGATATAATCACTGCAACTATACACTATGCCAGTGAGTGCATAATTTTAATTGGGGATGGTTATTGGGTATATTATAATTAAAATGTCTATAGACATAAGCTAGTAGACTTTATCAGGTATAAATTTATGTTTGCTTAGGTTTGCACATTTTTTCACAGCATTATAAATTATAGATTTACAATTCATAAGTCACTTTTTATGTTATATATATATATATATATATATGAGCCTAGTTTTTTTAATAAGGCATCATATCACTAGACACTAACAATACACGGGCATCTCACTTAGATCTCCCTATCGGCACAGATTTATATTAGACTAATTATCTAGTTAATCCTAGTAAACGTTGCCATGACGTCACGCGCATGTGCACATTGTTGAGATACACGCCGAGTTAGGTAATTGTGAACACTTCAGGTGCAGTAAGTTCTGTTCCTAATGATTGTAATTACACATAGTATAAATGTTAGCCACGCTATGTCTCTGTTATGTCCTGATGAAAGTCTGAAAATAAAAGACTGAAACATTGACTTGTAACACACAGCTTTGAGAGATTTATTGAAACCAAGTCCCAGGAGTGCCGGTAACTATTTTTGGAATCTAAATGCATTACTGCTTCAGTTACCATGCACCGGGCAGAGTAATTAAGGTTGGTGTGCAATTGTGTACTTTGGACTTTATATATATAAATATACCGTATTGGCTTGAATATAGGCCGCACATTTTTTCCCCCACTTTAAGTCTTTAAAGTGGGGGTGCGGCCTATATTCGGGGTCTAGCGCCCGACGCCCGGGACATGCAGTTCCTGGCGCCGGGCAGGCAGCAGGGTTAGGATACAGATCCCCTGCAGCGGTACAGGGGACCTGAATCCTACTCTCCGATACGCTCAGACAGCCTCCCCTGCCGGCACTTTCAATGGGGGGAGTGCCGGCATGGGAGATTGTCTAAGTGCATCGCGCAGACGTTTACCGGCTGCGGCGATGCAAGCGTTAACAACCTCTCGCTGCTGGAACGTCTGCACGATGTGCTTTAACAATCTCCCTTGCCGGGAATTCCCACAATTCTACCCCTTCTCCCTCCCTTATCGCTTTCTAACTCCTCTCCTTTACCTACTCACTATTTACCCCCCTTTGTAGTTCACTCACCTTTAAGTCCTGCGGCGGGAGCACAAGGCTTCTGTCTTCCTGCTCTGCCACTGCGCGCGCTGTTTTACTGCTGAGCGCCAGTATATGACGTCTTATTCCGGCGCTCAGCATGAAATGCCAGCACCGCAACGGAGGTAGAGGCCTTGCGGAGGAGCAACCGTTCGGCGCTCCTCTCTCTCTATAAATATATTAAAAAAAGACAGTGTTTCATTTCCGCTTTCAATGAGGCTGCCCGGGATTTAAAGTCCCATTGCCGGACTGTCCCGGGTAATCTGGATATACAGTGTCCAATGGGTGGTTCCAAATTCGGCGGGGGGCAACAGAGGGTGCAAGGAATAACCTAGAGAGGCAATTGCCCCCCCTTGCGACCCTTTAGTGACGCCACTGACAGGGACATATACTAGAAGCTGTAAATTCATACCTGAAGTAAAATGTGTGTGAAAAAACAAAGACTGGTGGTAGAATAAGTGCATGGAAAGATTTAAAATACTAGCATTTAAAATACCCTGGAGCGTCTAGTCTTCAAAAATATATGGTTTGATGGGGTAAATTGCAGGTCATCGCAAGTATGCAAGATCGTTAGTCAGTATTGGTACGTTTTGCAAAGGGACAAGAAAATTGCTCATTTATTTACTGAAAGGCTTCTATCCTGTAACACCTTAACCCCTTCAGTCCTCTATGGAAGTATCGGTATGCCCAGAAAAAGCATCGCAAGAAACTCTTATGGACGTACCGATACGTCCTGACTTTCTTGACAGCCTGGACTCCCCAGCACCATTCTGTCAGCGAGACTTTCACTTTTAAACCTTCTTCCCAAACCTGTCTGGTATGTGCGCGCGCCACTAGAGGGCGAGAGACGGACGAGAGATGGAACGTGTTCTCTGTCTCTGTTGGGACGGCCCTGCACTCGTGTTCTGGCTGTCCTGAGGACCGCAGTGCCAAGGGAAGGAGATCGCGGCACCGCCATCACCCGGGAGTGAGTGGATCTACTACACCGGACCCCTCTTCGTGTGTCACCATGTCGTCGGCGTGTGTTGGAAGGAGGACGCGACGCGGGAAGACAGTGAGTACCGCGGTGGGGACCTGACAGTTGGTGCCTTTGGATCCCCACATACATTGCATGATCGTATGTATTGTTCAATGTCTTTTTTCATGTTAGGCGACCAAAGCGATCGTTGTGTGAGTTCTAGTGTCTTCTTAATACTTCCATGACCAGCCAATGGGTGATCATGTACCGTATGTAGTACTTTGGTACGAACAGCAGGAGGGACAAAAAGAAGCGCATCTTTGTACAGAAGGCCTTGTTTTTGGTAATTTGATAATTAAAAAAAGGATATTGGGATAGATAGGAATCCACTTGAGAGTGTGTCTCCAGGGTTTTTCTTAGTGAACTATGGGTTATCAAGAAATGACCAGGCTGGAGAATGGTATCTTTCTTAGAGTCTGTATGTGGTCCATGTAATCAGGTTAAGGCATCGGCCTTTCCATTGCGTGAACCTGGTCTATATGTTATATGTAATGTAAATCGAGTGAAAAACAGAGCCCATCTGGCTTGTCTAGGACATAGATGACGAGTCCCTTGCAGATACTCCAAGTTCTTGTGATCAGTAAAAACAGTAACCGGATGATTAGCCTCTTCGAGAAGATGACGCCATTCCTTTAGTGCCATCTTTATGGCCCATAGTTCTCTGTCCCCCATGCTGTAATTAATCTCTGCTGGGGAGAATTGTCTGGAGAAGAAAGATACAGGATGGAATGTCTCTCCATCACCTTTTCGTTGGGACAGGATAGCACCTGCTGCAGTCTCTGAGGCATTCCACAAAAAAATGGTTTCTTAGGGTCAGGTAGGACAAGAATAGGAGCCGTAGTGAAATGTTGTTTTAATTCATCAAAAGCTTACTGTGCTTGAGGGGACCAAACAAACGGTACATGTTTCTTGGTTAACTGAGCGATGGGAGCTATGAGCCTGTATAAGCCTTTAATGAATTTCCTATAGAAGTTCGGAAAACCCACAAATTTCTGTACGGCTTTAATGGAGGTAGGAACGGGCCAGTCCAAGATGGCTGATACCTTTTCAGGATCAATCTTGATGCTCCCTGGAGTTAACACGAATCACAAGAACTCAACAGAGGTGGTTTCAAAAATGCACTTTTCTAATTTAGCATAGAGTCCATGTTGCTGGAGACGGGAAAGGACACGTTTCACATGTTTGAGGAAGTGCTGAAAAGTGTCAGGGGCGTTGCAGAGCTTGAACGGCATGACTTGGTATTATTCAAAGTGGCCATTCCGTGATCGGAAAGCCTTTTTCCATTTGTGTCCTTCCTTTACTCGTACCAAATTATATGCACCACGTAAGTCTAGTTTAGTGTAAATTTGTGAATCTCTGTGAAAAGTCTTTCGCAAAAAGATTTGTGAAAGTCTGTCCATTAATTCTGAAATTAAAGGTAGAGGGTACTTATTTTGGATAGTGACCTTGTTGAGTTCCCTGTAATCCACACATGGACGAAGACCTCCGTCCTTCTTCCCAACGAAAAAAATGCCAGCTCCGGCAGGAGAAATGGATGGTCTGATAAATTAATTTCTTAAATTCTCTTCGATGTAAGTCTTTACTGTCTTTAATTCGGGTTCAGAGAGGGGGTATATGCATCCAAATGGTATGGGGGCCCCAGGAAGTAGGTCTATAGGACAGTCATACGGACGGTGTGGGGTAGTTTATTAGCCTCTTGTTTGCCAAAGACTTTACTGAAAGTTCGGTAGGGTATTGGTATCTCGGGGTTCTCAGAAGATGTGGCATTTAGGGTAGAAACTAAAGCATGTAAGAAACAGTGTGGAGATGCAAAAGTAACATGTCCCGTAGCCCAATTAATGGCGGGGTTGTGAACTTTCAGCCAGAGAAGTCCAAGGATCAAAGGAAATAAAGGAGATTGTACCAAATTGAAACTAAGCATCTCTTTATGCTTCTCTTCAATGCATACGGTAATAGGTGCTGTCTCCGTGGTAACAGGTCCTGAACTGATGTTGCTGCCATCGACGAGAAGTATCGTCAGGGGTTGCCTCTTGAGTCGTGTATGTTCAATTTTTTGGCTAAATTTCAGTCCAAGAAACAGTCACTGGCCCCATTGTTGATGATAGCATTTTGTGGAATCTTGTTATGCGTCCACTGTAGGGAGACAAGGAGAGATAAATGAGGGGCCATCCCACCTAGGAGTAACAGGTATTGTATAGGATTTGGCTTACCTCTGGCTGCCAACTCAGGACAGAGACAAATAAGATGACCAGGTCCACCGCAATATAAACAGAGGTTCATCCGTCTTCTTCTGGCCTTGTCAGCTTCGGTAAGAGGTCCACGGGTAGCACCTAATTGCATGGGTTCCTCGTGTAGCGGTAACTGGTGTAGAGGAAACAGGCATGGGAGGGCGTGGTGTAGAAACTGAACAAAGAGGAAGGTTGGTAGATCGTTCCATACGTCTCTCCCGGAGTCTCCGATCTATCTGGGTTACCAGAACAATCAGATCATCCAATGTGTCGGAATTCCAGTATGAGCCAACCCATCCTTTAGGGATTCGGAAAGGCCCAAGTGAAATTGATCACGCAAGGCAGGTTTGTTTCATTCTGTTTCTACTGCTACCCTCCGGAAGTCTGGTACATAGTCCTCCACAGGACGATGCCCTTGTCCTAGTGTTCTTATTGTGGCTTCTGCAGTGACCCTTTTATGGGAGGGCATCGTACAGGGCACCTATAGCGTGACAAACGGTCATCCAGGGGTCAAGGATAGGATTGTTGGTATGTAACAGGTGATGCGCCCATGATAGAGGAGTGCCAGTGAGCAGTGATATGGCAGTACAGACTTTAACATAGTCTGTGGCATATGTCCTGGGTTTCAATGTATATAATAGTTCGTAGGAAGTAATAAACGGTCGGTACAAGGCTCGGTCACCCGAAAAACAAGCAGGTAGTTTGACATGTGGTTCAGAACTAGTAACAGCATCGAAAACAGGAGGTCCCACATCTGGAACTGGAGGTGGTTGATTTAGTGTTGGAGGTTGTACTGGGGCCAGTTGCAGGCCCTGAAACTGGGCTTGTAAGGTAGCTTGGTTTTCTTGTATACCTTGTACCGTATGGGATAGTGTGGTAAGCTGCTGTGTCAGTGCCGTGATAGCATTGACCATCCCTGCTAGCTCCATCAGACTCCAGTGTATTGTCAGGATTGGGCTGTGAGCTGAAGAGCAGGGGATAGTCCAAAACGGTGTCAGTAAACAAATCAATAGGTCAGGGGCAGGTGGCGATCAACGTAAACGGCAGTCCAGACAAATGGGGTAGTCCAATAGGGAAGCCAAAGGTCAAGTAACAAAGAATCCAATAGAGGGTATGTAGCAGAGGAGAACAAGAAGCTGAAGTCCACGGACATACATGAACCAAAGTTCTGGAACACTGGAGTAAAGTGTTCGCAGTTGGAGGGTTGTTTTTTTCTAGTGCTGCAGGTATCTACTCCTCCCCTGTGCAAGCTCCTTACTGGATTGGTTACCAGGCAGGGATGAATCCATAGCACCTGGTTCATTAGTTCTGTATGTGGCCTTCATTGGTGGATACTTAATGGGGATTACAGGTGTTACCTCCCCTCTATAGGTGTACTGCATTATGCTGATGTTTGGGCAACACCTGGAAGTCCTCTCTGGGGTTTGCTGAAACTTTAGGCCGTAGTATTCCGGGTAGATGCCACGGTATTGGAGCAGAGGAGAGCAGGTAAGGGTGAGAGGGACATGACAATCCCAGAGCGAATAGATTGTCTCAGGACAACGTGCCATCTCAACTTGCCTTCATGTCCTGGAAATTCCACGCCAAAGGGCCAGACGAAGAGATTCTTCAGTCAGTTACCAGACCTGGAGGCTCTGGCAACGGATGCTTTTACTCAGGAGTGGCCTCTGAAGGGAGCCTACGTGTTCCCGCCCTTCACCCTCATTTCAAGGGTGATCTATCATCTCCGTCAGACTCAGACATCTCTCTGCCATGGTTCCCGGCTCTTCTGGAGATATCTTACCAAGATCCCATGTTTTCGACTCTCCTGGTGGGTCCAGAGGGTCAGGTGCACCCTCTGATTATAGAGAAGCACTTGTCCTTGGTGGTTTGGACGGTCACGGGGAAGGAGGAGCAGTCCAAGAGTTATCGGTGCAAGCTCAGGATCTGCTCAGGGAATCTTGGGCACCTGGTACCCAAAAGTCATACTGGTTAGCTTGGAGAGCTTGGCGGTCTTGGTGTATGCACGACAGGCTGATCCCCATTTGGCATCTCTACCGTTCTCAATTTCTCGGCAGAGTTATTTAAGGGCGGTAAATCTTACCGCTCAATGTGGTTCGGTCGGCTATCTCTAGTGGTCACGTCGGTTTTCTCGGGGGTTTTTATCACGCAAATTGTACTTCAGGTATGAATTTATAGCTCCTGGTATACGTCACTATCAAACAATCCAAGTCCAATATGTATTCGGCAACATCTCCCAAGTACAGTGATACCCCCATGCAGGGGTTTGTCTGGTTGTTTGGGGGCTAAATGGCCACATTTGGAAGTGTGCTTTTTCTATTTTGGTCAGTCTGTGTCTATCTTTAAACCCGGCCACTCGAGTTTACCCCATCAAACCATTCATTTTTTTAAAGTAGACATCCTCGGGTATTGAAATGCTTTTATTTTAACTCTTTCCATGTCAGGAATTTTGGGAAGATACAGCACTAATTTTAGCACTGGCTCATAATAACTTTTTTTTGTTTTTTATTTGATTTATTTTTTTTGTTTTGTTGCTGGAACTGAATGGTTCCCCTGACGGTGATATTACTGTATCATTATTTTTGACCACATTTAAAAAACAATTTTTTTTGCAATTTTTATTTTTTGTATTAATTTTTTAAAAAATATTTTACTAATCACATTGTGATAAGAAAGCTGGGCTCCATTGACTTGCATGTCCATTGACTTGCATACAGTACCTGTATTCAACCTGCAAGGGGAAACATAGTTTCTCTCCAGAGACCCTTCTGAGTTCACCCTGCAAGTTGAATACAAGTACTGCATTCAACCATGCAAGTCTTTGGAGCCACTGCTCATTATCTACCCCCCCTCCCTGTTATCTACCCCCCCCTCCCTATTATCTACCCCCCTCCCTATTATCTACCCCCCCTTTGTACTTCACTTACCTTCCAGCAGTCCTGCAGCAAGTCTCCCTGCTCTGCCGCGGTGTGCACCGCTTCACTGATGAGCGCCGGAAATGGCGTCATATTCCGGCGCTAAGCATTACAAGCCAGCACCGAGACCGAGCTAGAGGGCTCGCAGAGGAGATAGAGAGGGGCGCCGAGCGGGTACTGAACACTTGATAAGCGAAAACCACTCGGCGCCCCTCTCTCTCCTCCGCTTCAAAAAAAACAACAACAACAAAAATGCACTTGGGGCGGCAAAGTGCCGTCTCTTCAAAAGTTCCGCCTGGGGCAACTGCCCCACTCTGCTCCTTCGCAGGGCCAGCCCTGTGTGTGACTGCCCATGTGTTTATTCCCTATGTTAACTTGTCCCCATACCTGTTTTCATGTGTTACACCCCATCCCTGTGTTTTTCCCAAGGATTAAGGGTTCACGGACCTTGTGTACCCCTAATGCTGGTCGGATTCCACCATCCCCTTTGCGCTTGACCTTAACCTAGCCGCAAATTCATGGCTTTATTACCAATCTATAGGACCGGGGTTAACCCAGTCACGGCTATGGAACTCTGGCCAGCTACCACGCTGACTATTCCTGGGGAGGTTTCCGACGCTGTCACTCAGGTTTCTGACTTCAGATCACAACGATTTTTGGACTATGACATCTTTGGACCCTGAGCTCTCCATTGTTACTGGGTAAGACGCCACTCCCTCGGGATCACCCCAAAATAGTGACTTTGTTGGGTGGGCATTGCTGGCCATAGAACTGTATGGCTGTGCCATGCTGTCTGGTGGTTAATGAGTTATACCCCTAATCATATCATATGTTATAAATATCTGTGCTGTCCTCAATAAGTGGAGTCACGGCTAGTGCTTGGGAGAATATGAAGGGTTAATACCTTGATCAATTAAGCTTTCAGTGGCAAGGAAGATCTCTGCACCAGAGCTACTCAGTCCGAGTACGGGTCTCTGTCACAATGTGATTAGTAAAAAATTAAAAAAATAAGTGAAATAAAAAAAAAAAAAAAATAGCTGGGGGCGTGGCTGGATGTGGACCAAGATGGACGTGTAGAAAATGGTGTACCAGATAAAGTGTCAGAAAATGGTACCAGATATCTTTCAAAGGAAAACTTCCACAACAGAGCTTCCCGCTCTCCCTACATCTGCGAGTTCGGGCCTCCAAGCTGACATGGCGGTGGCGACCTGTACCAGACAAGATATCGATGTCAAACATGATCTGAAAGATCACATACCCACCGAACTGCGAGAATTGAAACAAGACATCACGGACTTCGGGACACGTACCGACTCACTGGTACGTACTCAAACCACCATGCAACGCGACCACTGTAAAATGGATGCAGCCAAAATCGATCAAAAGAGAGGTGCAAGCTAACCAAGATGCTCAAGAAGATCTCGAAAACAGATCTTAGAGAGTAAACTTTTGCCTGAGAGGGATTCCGGAAACGAAGAATTGTTGAATCGTCTCTTTCTACAACTTCTCCCCCCATACTCCGGTGAAACAGATTTCAGATTTCAGAACGCGCACATAGAGCACTGAGACCTACACCGAAGAACAATGAGAGACCGAGGGACATCATAGTGAAGCTAAGGGACTACTCCGTGAAAGAGGAAATTATGAAAGCGGCTCGGACAATGTCTTCCAGGATTGACAATACTGAGATTCAGATCTACTCAGATTTGTCTCCTAGAACACTTCAGCGACGCAGAGCCCTCAAGCCACTAACCTTAGGGCTCAAAATGTCACCTACCGCTGGAGGTTCCCATTTGCACTACAGGCAATTAAGGGAGATAGGAGCAGTACTATTAAGTCCCTGACAGAAGCCAAAGACCTGCTACAGGAGCTAGACTTACGGCCACTGTCTCTAGGCCGCAAAAGAAGTAGACAAGAACCGTGTCCCCAAAACACAGAAGATTGGTTTGAGATTCCTGCCGACCGAGAGACGCGCGTAACACCGAGGACAGTCGATTATCGGAGTGACCACATCCACACCTATGCCTGGTTGTCGACTTTGGTGCACAATCCGCTTGGCAAAATCAACGGACACGAGAGGCTCATACCAGTCCACTCTACACACCTCTACACGTAAGCCTTTCACTTACGCACCGGATCTATATACACCGACTACCTACGGGAGAATGATACATTGCCGCCGATCTGGTCTCCAAGGAATCGATTTTCACACATTCTCGACTTCCACGCATAAGACACTCTGGAGAGTTCTTTTGGGACAGAGCGAGTTGTTGTTTGCCAAGCCGACCAGGAATTGGGACAGCTAAGTTTTTATTTATGTTTTTTGCTCGACACCCTGACTTGATCTTATCTGTGGACTTATTGAGAGGAAGGACTTTGCTTCTGTCAGCCATATCTTGGGGTGTTAATCGTTGCTGTTTTTTACATTATTGACTTGTATGTTCACCCAAACCGTTTTGTGATTTTTTTATTTTTTTTTCAATTCTGTTTATTGCAAAACGAACCACAATGACAGGAAACCATACAGTAATCGCAAAAACACACGAAACAGAGTAAATGACACTGAAATCAAAAGCAGTGTTAAGACAAATGCAACAGGAAAGACACGCCTGCATGGTAAAAGATGAGAGAGTCAGAAATGACTGGGTACACAGAATCACAGCGGCGTCAAATCATCAGGTAAGTATAACAGAACGTGGTTCAATGAGATGAGCAAGGGTAATACATGTGAAGGCCAAAGGAGACCAGCACTGGCAGCAAGTGTATGAGTACTGCCTCAGTGTGCAGAGTCACAGAAATAACTTCAAAAATTAACAAATCATAATAAAAGAAAAACGAAAACAAGAGCGGCATCGACATTATCATTATGAAAAAAAAAAAAGATTAAAAAATTAAAGGTAAAGTAGAGTCCACGGGCAACAGAGGTCATAGCGGTAAACAGCAGAGGTAAACCCATCATGTGGATCGAGGGGCGTCAACCCCCACAATGGTGGAGAATCGCGGAGATAGAAGGAAGACCTTCCAATGGAACCAGCGTAACTCATGCTTATGTGCTAAATCCGAGGACATCACAAGGTCTTCCATACGGCAGGTGAAGACTATCTTCTTAAGCCAAACCTGGATCGGGGGAGTGGAATGGGATTTCCAAAATTGAGGAATGAGGGCCCTGGCTGCGTTTAGGAAGTGCACAGTAAGGGAGCGTTTGTAGCTGCCAATCGGAATAGGGGGGGCCTGCAACAAGACCAACTGGGGAGTCAGGTGATAGTCAGGGTCGCAGACCTCCTTAATAACCGCTGACACCTTGGACCAGAATGGACGGACCAGGGGACAATCCCACCAGATGTGGCCGTAGGAGCCCACGTGGGACTCACAGCGCCAGCACAACTCAGAGACCTGGGGAAGGAACCTGTGGAGGTCCACAGGAACCCTGTACCATCTGGTGAGTATTTTAAAAGCTAGTTCCTGCGTCCTGCTGGAGATGGCCCACCTGTGAGTTAGGTAGGCAATATTACTCCACTCCAGGTCAGAGAACTGGACGCCCAACTCATGTTCCCAAAAACTGTAGTAGTAAGGTTAAGTCTTACAAGTGGTGTCCAAAAGAGCGGAGTAAAGGAGGGATAGAAGATGAGGGGTCTCCTTACCCGCGTCACAAAAGGATTCAAAGGGCGTGAGAGGATGCAGCACCCAGGAATCCCTGAGCAGACCAGAAACAAAGTGTCTAAGTTGATAATAAAAAAAATTAAAATGTTTAGGGATGGGGCGAAGTTTACAGAGATGATGTAGGGGACGCAGAGAGGAGCCGTGTAATACGTGGTGTAGTCGGAGAATGTGGGCACCAGGTGGCAGCAGAGCCCGGGGCAGTGCAGAGGACAGACCTGGACCAAAAGCAGAGTTATGTGAGATGGGCGTGAGAGGGCTAGGGTGGGAAAGGCTATGACCCCTAGCCAGGACCCGCTTAAGAACTCTCAAGGTCGGAGAAATAGTCGGATGACGTGGGATAAGCGGGAGTCGCAATGGCTCGGGAAGCCATGGCACAGTAGAGATATGCTGGGTGAATAGTGAGTGCTCAATATGAACCCAGAGTTTGGGAGCATATAGGGACCACTCCACAAGGCGCCTAAGGTGGGAGGCCATCCAATAAAGCTCGATATTGGGGAGCCCCATACCCCCCTGCATTTTTGGCCTAGTTAAGTGGGAGTAAGAGAGCCTGGGCATCCTGCCTCCCCAGACGTATCTCGTAAAAATCCTCTGGCAGTTCTTAAAAAAGGTTTTTGGCAAGAAAATGGGGAGAGTCTGAATGGGGTATAGGAGCCTGGGAAGGATGTTCATTTTGAGGACACTCATCCTCCCAAACCAGGAGAGGTGAGGGAATGACCATCGCTTCAAATCAGTGTCAATGGAGCAGAGGAACCTGGTGAAGTTGAGGTTGGCAAGGTAGGCAGGGGGAGATAAAGAGGCCCAAGTATTTGATTGCTTCAGTGCGCCACTGAAAGGGAAAGGAGGTAACACATCTGGCCCGGAGCGAGTCAGCTATGCCAAGCCCAAGGACCTCCGACTTTTGGTGATTCATTTTATAGTTGGAAATTACCTGGAATTCACGTAATTCGTGAAGTAGATGGGAAACTGAGTCAAAAGGGTTCCGCAGGAAGCAGAGCACATCGTCCGCATAAGCCATGACCTTGTGTTCTATGTCCCCTACCCGCAAGCCAGAAATGGATGGGTTAAGACGGATGGCATTGAGAAGCGGTTCTAGGGACAAAATAAACAATAAAGGGGAGAGGGGGCATCCCTGACGGGTACCATTGGACAGAGCAACCCGACCTGACAAGATCCCGTTGACTCTGACCTGGGCAGATGGGCTGGAGTACAAGGATTTAATGAGAGATATATAAGTCGGACCCAAGCCCGCCCGAGCCAGGACAGCAAACATGAAGGGCCAGGCAACACTGTCAAAGGCTTTTTCGGCGTCCATGGACAACAACACCGAAGGGAGTTTTTTGATACTGAGAGTGAGAAATCAAATTAAGTAGGCGAATCGGGAATCAGAGGTTGTATCCTAAGCGCCAGTATCTTAGCCAGTAGTTTCAAGTCTGTATTTATCAGCGATATTGGCTGATAACTGCCACAACTCTCAGAGTCCCTACCAGGTTTGGGGACAACAGTAATCACAGCGCTGTAGGAGGAGGGATGGAGTGGTGCACCAGTGGAAAGGGCACCGAAAAGGGTTAGCAACTGGGGGCCCAATACCGGAAAGAACTTCCTATAGTAAAGCGGGGTGAAACCATCTGGACCAGGGCACTTACCCCAAGGCAGGAGTTTCAGGGCTTGATCTATTTCATCCAAAGTGACAGGAACGTCCAGCGCAACCCGCATAGAGTCGCCAGGAGAGGAAGGTAAGTTGTACAATTTTTGATAGAAATATTGAAAGCACTGTGCAATCTTCTCAGAGTGGTAGTGTAAAGAGCCGTGTGCATCCCGTATTTTAGATATATATGTAGCAGAACGTTTATGACGAAGGGCCCTGGCCAAAGACTTACCGGGTTTATCACGTAGTTCGTAGAAGTGTTTCCTCAGGAGGAGGAAATTGTGTTTCACCTTATCATCTAAAAGGGAAGCCAATTGGTCCCGAAGTGTTTGCAACTGGAGCAGGAGAGCCCCGTCACCAGAGCGTTTATGTTGCGTCTCTAACTGAGCAATACGTTGGGTGAGAGTGAGAATATTGGACAGTTCCAGTTCCCAGTTTAATCAGATGTCCCCGGATAACTGACTTGTGGGCTTCCCAGACGGTGGGAAAGGGGGTTCCAGGAGACAAATTCTCCTGAAAATAATTACGAAGGTTACTAGACAAGGCTTCAACACTTTGCGGACAACCTAAAAGATTCTCATTTAGGCGCCAGGACCACAACTTGGCTGGGAGGTCAGGGAGGGTAAGAGAAAGGTGCACAGGGGCGTGATCGCTTAAGGTTTACACATGTCTGTTTTGAGAAGGAGAGGTAGGTGGTGATGGGAGATAAAGAACATGTCAATTCTGGTGTATCTATTATGGAGCGCCGAGAAATACGTATAGTCCCGATCCCTAAGGTGCTGTGCCCTCCACACATCAACTAACTGACTAAGGTGCAGTTGTCGTTTCACTTTGTTAATGTTGGAGTAAGAGACAACGTCCCTCAGGGTCCCGCTAGACTTCAAGTTCCTTCAAGGGGATATCTTTATGGATCAAGATAGCAACCCCCTTGGTTTTAGAATCCGGACAACTAGCATAATACACCGTGTGGAAGTATCTATCAGACAAGTTAAACTGGTGGCCAAAAAGTGCGTTTCTTGAATATAAGCTACCTTAGTTTTCAAGGATCGTAGGACATATAATAATTTGGAGCGTTGCTGGGGTTTATTAAGGCCCCTAACGTTGAGAGACATAAATTGTACTAAGTCAGGAGACATAAAGAGAATGGCAGGGACCCCTTAGGAGCAATATCGACACTGCTCAATAAAAGCAAAAAGAACAAAACCCAAAATAAAAGAGAACAGAACCGAGACGAAGCAATCGTCAAATGCAAATTGAGAAGTGAGCCAGTAGATCGAGAATACGATCTAAGACCAAGACCACCAAGCGGAGCGCCTGGAGGCGGCGGGCTCTGGCAGGGCAGCAGAGGCCAACGGAAATCAGTACAAACATCGTACAAAGCATAAATACCCTCTATTGGAGGAAGGAGGAGGAAAGGAAAAAAGATCACCGAACGGAACATAACGGGAGAAAAGGAGGAGAAAAATAATGAGTGTAAAACGTGTATGCGTATGGCACAATATAAAAAACCAAAAACAAAACAAAAAAAAAAACACCAACCATCTCCTAGTACAGCGTAAGGAACATGTGTAGTGTAACTGAGTAGGTCACAGACAAGGGTCCCAGAGCCCCTGTATAGTGAGTATGAACAGGTGTATCGAAAAAAAAGGGGGGGGGACAAAAAAAAACAATAAGAAAATAATAAAACAATGAGGAGAGAGTCCACTTAACAATGATGCTCACAACTTGTCCTCCAAGGAGCAAATAGTCGGGACCCGGTAGGAGCATCCGAACCAGGCTGGAGGTGCAGGAAGGAAACAGTGGAAGACGGCCCGGCAAGATGAGTATGTAGAGAAGACTTGGTAGGAGGGCGCTCCAGGTACAAGTCCAGGTAGGGTCGGCCGGAACAAAGCCGAAGGTGTAGAAGATGTGTAGTGTGAACGTGCAGATGAGTAGATCTACCCACTGGATACAACAGGAATCCGTCCGGATCTGAGGAACAGAGGAACGTGAGCCAGGAGATGGTGGAGATGGGTAGAGTAAGTGCCATCTTAAATGAAGAGTAGCCGAGGAACTTCGTAAATGGGATGATGGAGTTGGAGAACGCGGCGTTCAAGCAGAGGATGGGTCCTTCGAGTTGCGCTGACGCTTACGGCGTTGTGGACCAGGGGTCCAAGCCAAGGCAGGGTCAGATAAGCGTGGCGGAGCTGAAAAATTGTATTCCCAGTCATCTACGTGCACCTTAGGTAGGTCGAGACGGTCCAGGAAGTCCGGGATGTCGGACACTTGCCGAATGGAAAAAGTACGCCCGTCCCTTCTGACCAATAAAGCCGCCGGAAAACCCCATTGATAAGGGATCGTAGCACGACGTAAAAGTGACAGGACGGAGAGAGCGTCGGAACTGTAATGTTTGCGGCGAGAGATCAGGAAATAGCAGGATCTTGTGGCCTGCCCACATGACCGAATTCGTCGGGTGGTAGCGCGCCAAAATAGTCTCCTTGGTAGGGAAATCGTGTATCCGACAAATTATGCCACGAGGTGGTTGAGCGTCAGTCGATCGCGGCCTCAGAGCCCGATGGGCTCGGTCGAATTTAATCAGAGTGTCTAAAGGCCGCTGCAGCAGCGTGTTAAAAATCGTGCACAAGGTAGGTATGATATCGGGTAGTTCTACCGTCTCCGGGACCCCTCGGACTCGTAAATAGTTTCTACGGCCCCTGTTATCAATATCGTCAAGGTGCCAGGTAATGCCCACAATAGTACTCGCCTGATCTTGGAGTTGGGTAGAAAGGAGATCCACTGTCGACGATTTTAGTGTTGTCTGCTTCAAGTGTGGCCACGCGGTCGCCAATGTGTTTCATGTCCGATTTAATCTCATTGAGGACCTCATGGATGCCACGTGTTGCACGGTCAACTACAGACAGAAGATCCGCTTTTGTAGGCAGGAGCTTGAGAGCATCCTTCCAGGAAGAGTCCTGTGGAGTAATTCCCCGATCATCAGGTGGAAGTGTGAAGGTATTTTCTTCAGACGCACCACTTTGCGGGCTGCCAGGAGTAGAGAGAGGCCTAGGGAAGGAGTCCCTTGAATCATGGTCGGCGGCTCCGTGGAAGTAGGAGCGGACGGAGGTGAGTGATTGCTTCTCCCTCGAGCCTTGTGACTTCAGGGTGGCCACAGCTCTATTAGGCTTGCCCATCATCGGCGAAAATGAGTCGTTCGGTGAGTTTAAGAAACGAGGGTAGACGGAGCTCACAGCTCACACGTCCATCTTGGAGCTCAGTTGGCCACGCCCTCCCGTTTTGTGATTTTTCACCTATCGAGATATTTTTTTTTGTCAATTCTCCTTTATTGAAAATATGCACTACAATAAAAACAAGAGCGTACAGAGAAGTCGTACAGATAACGTGCACAATAAAAACCAAACATACATAACACGCTCCAGAGACGACCCAGAGCCAAATATCGCGGTCAGTACATAGGTAGGGAGCACCGGGTCGCGTGAAAATATAACCGGCACACCAGGGTCGAGAAGCACACAAATATGGAAGTGCCGCTGTATAATAGCATAGAGAAACGCGGAGAATGCTGGAGACATTTGAGTAAACAAAAAGAAACCCTAACAAAGAGAGAGTAACAAAGAAAATACAAAACAGAGAGGAAAAAGTAAAAAGAGAAAATATAAAAGGAAAAAAGTACACTGCACGATCGCCTCGGTAAAGACACGGCGACCCACACCAGTGTGCGGGCGGCACATAAAATATGACCAGAATCTCCATCCGAGAAGAAAAGCCCAGCCAATATCAAAGACACCACACGGCTAAGAGGACCGATTCAGGGTGGAGGTGATTGAACCAGACCCAGGACCCGCACGCGAGAGGAAGCAAGAAACATCGACCACGGTAACCACCGAAGGGAATTCCGATACTCCTCCCCTCTGGCGGAGGCAACCATATCCTCCATCTGGGAGACCATGTTCACCCTGGAAACCCAGGCCTGGATGGGGGGGGACCCGGGGTTTTCCAAAAACGTGGAATAATTGACTTAGCCGCTTGGATAAGGTGGAAGGTTAGGGACCGCTTATAGGAGCCACAAGAAGCGCGATTGTGGTGGAACAAGAAAGCCGCCGGAGAAGAAACGAAGTCGGGATCCGCAACTTCCCTGATCACCGTGCCCACCGTATCCCAGAATGGCCTGACGTCCCTACATTCCCACCAAAGATGGATATAAGAGCCAACATCCACGCCACACCTCCAACATAGAGGAGAAACCTGAGGTACGTAGCGGTGGAGGTCCTGGGGGACCCTATACCATCGGGAGAGTAACTTATAGGAGCACTCCTGAACCTTGCTTGAAATCGAGCCTTTATGTATCAGCGCTATGATCTTATCCCATTCCGCCTCAGAGAAGGGGGCAGGCAAGGCAAGATCCCTCTCCCACAGGCTAAGGAAGAACGGCTTGGTCGTACAATGTTCGTCCACCATAATATTATAGAGTTGCGAAAGGAGGTGTGAGGGCTCGTTAGTAGCCACACATAGGTTTTCAAAAGGGGAAAGAGGTCTAGTGAGATGAGCGTTCGGTAACAGCGAGGCAATGAAATGCTTAATTTGGTGATGCAGGAAAACGCAGGAAAAGGAGGACGGAGCCTGTCGCAAGAGGACCCTGAGGGGGCGAAATTGAGAACCCTGGAGTAGTTGATAAATGCGTACAAGCTTGGTACGAAGTTGTGTACAGAAACTCTGGAGACCAGCCTGGATGTTGCGATCGAGAGCGGGATTATGCGAGAGGGGAAAAAGGGGACTGGGGCACGACGAAACGAGACGACGGGAGGACAGCCGTTTAAAAACACGTAAGGTAGCCGTGATAGTGGGATGAGTAGACACCGTCAGAGCGTGATATCGGTCCGGCAGCCACGGCACCGCCGCAATGTGATGCGCCAGGAAGGAGTTCTCCAGGGGCACCCAAAGCTTCGGGACCTCCAAGGACCACTCCACTATGCGGCGTAGGTGAGCCGCCATCCAGTACCACTCCACACACGGGACCCCTAGACCCCCCCTGTGCTTGGGTCTGACCATATGAGCGAGGGCCAACCGGGGGCTCCGATTCCCCCAAATATACCTACGAAACACCCTCTGGCAGGTCTTGAAATACGCCCTGGGGAGAGAGATCGGCAGGCATTGAAGCAAATACAGAAATCTGGGCAAGATGTTCATTTTCAGGACGCCAGTGCGACCAAACCAGGATATGTGCGGGACCGACCATTTACGGAGATCCGCGATAACCGCGGAAAGCAATGCATCGAAGTTCAACTGGCGAAGTTGGGACAGGTCCGAGGGAAGCATCAGCCCCAAATATTTAATCGCCACCGGCCGCCACTTAAGGGGAAAGGTACGTGAAAGGCGCTCCCTAATCGGGTCCGGAACATTAATGCCCAGGATTTCGGACTTCTGAAGGTTAATTTTATAATTCGAAAGCTCTTGGAAGGAATCAAGCTCCGCCACAATCTGAGGAAGGGAGGAGTGTGGCTGCGTGATCATGCAGAGCATGTCGTCCGCGTATATAGCGAGCTTGTGGACATGGTTGGCGACGGAGATGCCAGTAATGTCAGCGTTCTCCCGCAGGGCGCATGCAAGGGGCTCCATGGTCAGGATAAACAATAACGGGGACAAGGGGCACCCCTGCCTCGTACCGTTGCGAATATGTAGGGCTTCGGAGAGGACACCATTAACCTTGATTTGAGCTGTGGGATTGGAATATAAGGCTTTGATCAGATTAAGAAAGTACCCCGACACGCCAATAGCATCCAGCGTCTGAAAGAGGAAGGGCCAAGCAACCCTATCAAACGCCTTCTCGGCGTCCATGGATACTAACGCATAGGGAAGCTTATGGGCATGGGCGTACGTCATCAAATTCAGCACCCTAATGGTGTTATCCCTGGCCTCCCTCCCGGGGACAAAGCCGACCTGATCCCTGTGAATCAAGCCCGGTATATATTGTTGGAAGCGAAGCGCCATCACCTTGGCGAGCAGTTTCAGATCTGTGTTGATCAAGGAGATGGGGCGGTAGTTGGAGCAACAATCCGCATCTCTACCCGGCTTGAGGATAACGACAATGTGGGCAAGGTTAGTGTGGGGATCGGGGATGCGACCGCTAGCGAGCTGGTTGAAAAATTTCGTTAGGGGGGACCCTAGAACCGAGAAAAAGTGGTTGTAGTAACCACTGGTCAGACCATCGGGGCCCGGACTTTTGCCCGAAGGGGTGAGTTTCAGCGCTGTCTTGACTTCGTCACACGTAATTGGGGAGTTTAGGACGGCTAAGGCATCGACATCTAAACGCCGAGGCAGATATTTATGGAGATACTCCCTCATCCTAGCCAAGTGACGGGACGCGTCCAAATCCGGCGGCGGCAAAGCGTATAAGGAACTATAGAAGTCACGAAAGCAACGGGCAATCTCATGTGATTCAAACCGAAGCGAACCCGTAGAATCGCGCACCTTAGGAATAAACGCGGCTAACCTCTTAGCTCTAAGTGCGCGAGCCAACAGTTTGCCCGGCTTGTCGCCGAGCTCATAGAATTGCTTCCTGGTCAGCAAATAAGACCGCTTCACCCTGGCGTCTAGGAGGGAGGCCAGTTGATCCCGAGCAGCCTGTAACTGCAACAACACAGACGCGTCCAACGTAGCTTTGTGGGAAAGCTCCAGGCGGTGAATGCGAGCGGTCAGGGCCATAATGTCGGCTAAGCGAAGCTTCCGCAGCGTGGCACCAAGATTTATGAGGTGCCCCCTAATAAATGCTTTGTGCGCCTCCCAAACCGTGGGAAAGGGAACCGCATCTGAGTCATTATCTTTAAAATAGTTAGTGAGGTGGCCCGAAAGGTCAGCCAAGGACGAGGGATTATCCAGCAAATTTTCGTTAAGCCTCCAACTCCAGGGCCTGCGAAAGGACGGAGACAACTTCAGAGAGAGAAGGGCTGGGGAATGGTCACTGAGCGAGCGGATGCCGATGTCAGTCGAATATAAGTGCAGTAAATGGTGATGGGAAAGAAAAAGCATGTCTATGCGGGTGTAACGGTTATGAACTGCAGAGTAGAACGTATAGTCCTTCCCCTGGGGGTGCTGCGAACGCCAGACATCCACCAGCTGACAAGAATGCAGGGCCCTCCTCACTTTCTTAATATGAGTAAAGGGAATATGCGAGAAGTGCGCCGAGGAGTCCCTTAAAGGGTCGAGGGTCATATTAAAATCCCCTCCAAAAATAGCTAAACCCTCCTGAAATTCCGCAAACTTAGACAACAAACGACAGAGGAAAAGGTGTTGCCCGCGGTTGGGCGCATAAACAGTGCCAAGAGTAATTTTACAATTACCAACTAAACCCTTCAGGAATATAGCTCTGCCATCTGCATCCCTCCAAAGGTCCAACAGCCGAAAAGAAAGCGACTTATGAAGCACAATAGCCACCCCCTTAGTCTTGGAGTCGGGAGAGCTAGAGAAGAACACCTGAGTATAGCGGTGGTCTGTAAGTTTAAATTCCCGTGAAGACCTGAAATGGGTCTCCTGTAAAAACGCGATATGCGTCTTAAATAGGTGGAGACTGTGAAGCAATTTGGATCGTTGCTGGGGCTTATTGAGGCCTCTGACATTAAGAGAGGCAACATTAACTATATCAGGGACCATCTAAGGAGACCTGGAGAGAGCAATGGAGGCCATGAGACTCCTGCAGTGTACAAACTGAGAAAATAAGATAAAACCAAGAAAACCAAAATTGTAAACATAAACCTTGAGAGTCAAATGTAGACACAACACGGGCCACAAGCGACCCCGGGTGCCGAGGCACCAAGTAACGAGCCCAACGACCAAACAGAAGGTCAACAACCTGCACTCCACTCCAACAGGAGAGGGAGACAGGACGGCTCCGGGGGGTGGAGAAGGGAACCATAACGGATTCACATCGGAGAGGAGAGGCACACCCGGCCCTGAGACCACACGGAGGGCCTAACTGCAGGAACCAAGTGCAACAGAACACCGTAGGGGCGAACCCATGAAGCGATGTGTGCGAGAAAGGGCTACGAGGGCCATGCGCCATAGGCCACACGACCACGTAAATGTGAAAGAGGCAATGCCTGCGAACGAGCGTACGTGAATGAGTGCAAGTGTGAATGTGGATGGGAACGTATGGAAAAACGAACGGGTGCGAACGGAAAAATATATGTAAAAAGGCAAAATAAAATCAGAAACGAGTCGATCCGCGGCGGTAAATAAAACAAAAGAACACAAAATCGTAAGAGAGAGCCTGCCCCTCCATAGCGTAGGAACGGAGAGAGCAAAATGGACAAACGGGCAGCGCCCCGAGCATGGCCATAAAAAGGACATCACAGTGCCCACAGACAGGTGCCCCTGTCCGCAACGGTCAAACGGGCAACAACCGGCGCAGAGGACACTCCAGTTGGCGGGAGCCACAATTCATCCAGTCCCCACACCCGCTGTCCCACTCACGGTTCCTCGAAAAAAGTCCCGGGAAAGGTCCAGAGAGGCCGGGAAGAGGGCGACGGGAAGGATGATCGAAGGACGGCGACATCCAGCAGGTAAGGCGCACAGCGAAAATCCTCCAAAGAGCAGAACAGGGAGACGACGGCGTCCACGAGAAGCTCCGCCAGAAGAATGAAGACTGCACCACTGAAGAGCGGAACGGGTGTTATCAGGGCATGGCGTCGTCCGGGCGTCGTCGGCGCTTAGGGCGCTGAGGCCTCGGGGACCACTCCCTGGCAGGGTCGGAGAGGCTGGCAGGCGGAGAGAAGGAGTACTCCCAGGCTGGAACCTCACAGTGCGGCAGACCCAAAGCTTCTGTGAGATGCGGAACATCCTCGGGTCGACGGACCACGTGCGTGGTAGAGCCCCTCCGCACGAGCAGGGCGAAGGGGAAGCCCCACTGATAGGGGATGCTCGCTGCGCGAAGAGCCTTGGTAAGTGGCTGGAGCGCACGTCGGTTCTGCAGCGTGGCGGGGGACAAGTCTTGAAAAACTGAAATGGCGTGAGAGTCCCACGTAAACGTAGGGCGAGATCTGAACGCCCGCATAATGTCCTCCTTTAAGGGGAAATCCTGCAGACAGCAAACCACATCGCGAGGAGGCAGCGAGTCAGAAGGCCTCTGTCTGAGGGCCCTATGCACTCTGTCGAACCCAATCGGTGCTGCGTCCTCCCGGTTGAGGATCTTGTTAAAGATGGCCCGCAGAGTGGCAGGGAGCTCTTCCTGCGCCACCGACTCCGGCAATCCCCGAACCCGGAGATTGTTCCTGCGTCCCCTGTTATCAAGATCCTCCAACTTTCGAGACAGGTGTTGTATGAGACTGGACTGCTCTCGGAGATGTAAGGTCAGGGAGTCCACTGTCGCATGCACTCGGGGTTGGTCTTCCTCCAGTGTCGCCACACGCTCGCCAATATGGCGGATATCCGATTGAATCGCGGTAAGGCTTGAGCGTATCCCTTTGGTCGCTTGGTCAACAATATCGGCGATGTCCGCTTTCGTCGGGAGTAAATCGAACCTCTCTTTCCAGGAGAGATCCTCCAGACCCGGGGAAGGCAGCCGCGGTCTCCGGGCACTCACACCAGTCGCCACGCTATCCAGGCTTGCGGCGGGAGAAGGCGGCCTGTGATCAGAATCCCTCGAATCTCGGTCCGGGGAGGCGGCAAAGTACGAGCGAACCGAGGCAAGCGAACCCCTGTCCCTCGGTCCCGAAGTCTTCGGGGTAGAATGTGGCTTATTTGTTTTGCCCATCGTGCGTTTAGCAGCCGAATAAATGCTATAATACGGGCCGGGTGTACCAGAGCTCCGGACTCACACGTCCATCTTGTCCGCAAGCCGACCACGCCCCACCTATCGAGATATTTTAACCTCACCTAGGGCTACTGAAGGCTAGTTCTCCCTTTTGACCATTAATGGTCCATCTATTGCCTGAAACAATGGCCTTTTAGTCGAGGCTAGGTTTTCACCACGTCAGAGCAGTAGCCCTGTCAACATATTGTTGATCGCCAGAGTTTTTGCTTCTTTTTTTATTTTTATTTGTTTCTTCTTCCTTCTCTCTTTTTCTCTTCTGAAAAACCTGACATGGAAGGAGTTAAAATACTAGCATTTCAAATACCCACAGGATGTCTACTTAACAAAAATGGTTTGGTTCAGAAAATTGGAGTGGCTGGGTTCAAAGATGTCCCTAATAGGGCATAGGCACAGACCAGGAGTGGTAAGTTAAGTACAATGTGGGGAAAAAAACGAAAAGAAAAAAAAATACCACAAATTATGACAAATGCTATTGGTAAAATAAGTGCATGAAAAGGGTTAAAATACCGGCATTTGAAATACCTGGGGCCGTCTAGTTTTCAAAAATATATGATTTGATGGGGTAAATTGAACTGACCAGCATCAAAGAGATCCCAAATAGGATATGGTGGCAGAAGGACCAGATGTTAAAGTTCCAAGTTAAAAAATGTGCACTCCCAAACAACCTGACAAACCTATGCACTGGTGGTATCACTGTACTCGGGAGATGTTGCTGAACACATATTGGAGTGTTTGACTGTGACATATACCAGGAGCTATACATTCGTACCTGAAGTACAATTTGTGTGAAAAAAAAAATACCACCACAAAGGCAGATGGTAGAATCTTGTGCATTGAGAGGGTTAAAATACCAGCATTTGAAATACTTTGGGGTGTCTAATATTAAAAAAATATGGTTTAATGGGCTTTAAAGATGTCGGAAATACCACATGGGGGCAGAATTATAGTATTTAGCACCATATGGAAATATTTTTTCCTGCGCTTTGGGTCTCAGAAACTACTCAACGGATTTGCATGAAATTGCAGTCTGATGAGGAATCCAAAATTTCAGTCAATTTGACTGCAGCAGTCAAAAGTAATAGGCAATGGAAAAATTAAGAAATCAATAGAACTTTTGTTCAAAATAAAGCATCACCGTACTTTCAATAATAAAATACACACACTAACACTATACATAAACATATACATACACTATCTAACACTATGTATGTATGTATGTATGCATATCAGTTTAATCAGCTCCCTCCTCCTCTTAGGTCCTGTCTCCCTTGAGTGCGAGCTGCCACACCATTGCGTCTCTGCTAAAACGGGGTAAAGAAATGCACATTACGTGACCTCGATGGGTACTTCAGTTACTGGTTGAGGGAGTGGGGAGACTGGGCCCTGTACATCACTGATGGCAGCCCTGTATGATTTGCATATGTTTTCGCATTATTTTGACTTGTATTTCCATTATAACACTAATTGCCTAATAATATTAAGACTATAGTAAACTTTTTAAAAAAAGGGAAATAACAGAAAACTCTGTATTACGGAAATAAGTCTGATCATCTTGGGGGTGAGGGGTGGGGAAAAGCGACAGCAAGTGCTGTTGTGTGCATAAAACACAAATCAAACTTTTTTTAACCAAAAAAAGAGCTTTTGTTGACTTCTATACCAAGCACTGTCAGCAAGAATATGAATGCCTGAGATAGGCGTTGTAGTCCTCAAAAGTGGATGCTCAAGAGGTTGGCAAATGCATAGTTATATGCATTTTCTAAGTAGACGTTGTACCTTTAGCATTATTAACTAATAATTAGGTTACACTTAGTACCATTATTTCAGGAATTAAATATATATATATATATATTTAATTCCTGAAATAATGGTACTAAGTGTAACCTAATATATAATATATATATATACATGAGTCACAGTTGCAGGCAGACAGGCTCACCTCTATATAATAGTATACTACAAGAAACAGAGTAACTGGGAATGGACAGGAAAAGGAAAAGGGTGGATGGGAAATGGAATGAATACCTGGAAACCACATTTTCCCATAGGATCATCTAAAAAAACAGCCAAATTATATTTATTGGAAGATTTTTTTTTTAATAATAAACAGAGGCCAATGGAGTTTTAATGTACTTCTACATGCTACTACTTTACAACGTTATGCCCTAGTTAGTCTTAATGTAATCACAATTACATGAGGCATTACACAGGACTTAAACAGAAGATACCACTGCCTAAAAATACATTCAGTCCAGGTTTCAGTCCAACCATTTCTGAGTGGATCCTGATTTATATGAAAATAACCTGCTGTGTGTAAAGAAAACAAGTAATACAAATAATACTTCCCTAATAAGACTGCAGCGGCCCAAAAACGAACACTCCTCCTCAGGGTGTAGAAATTTTTTTAGAATCAACGAAGAATATTAAAGACACTTTGCATTCAACTTAGATGGGTCTGAATCATCCATTTTCTCTGTGAGTGCAACATTTAATTTATACATACTATTGGTTTTACACTCTATACTATTTTTTGTTCTTTTCCCTGATATGCATCTGCGCCCCATTATTTTGTGGCTCTTTTGGATCCTGATTTATTACAGTTTTATTTTTGGCCTTTTTATTTTTTTATTTAACTTTTTCCAGGATAAAGTACAGCAGATGAAACCGAAAGACGTAAAATTTTGGTGGGCTTACCCACTAAAGCTCCATATTCAGATTAATGATAGGCTTAATGTATTTGGAAATCCCAAGGAAGTGCAAGACTGGATGGAAAAAGAACTTGATGCTAAATAAATAACCGTTAAGGTTTGAGACTCGAAGAAATACAGGAGTTTTTTTTTTCTCCTCACTTTTAATTTACTTTTGCAATTATCCTTATAAATATTTTCACATGTCACACTAAGTAGTAACTACTGTCACAATAATATATACACAACAACACATATCACTGAGATAGAATTGTATAACATACATTGACCATTGATATACTGTCCTTTGCCATGCGCCTGTCACGCACAGCGAGGTAGGAGACGGAGGTGCAGGTAGGACACAAGGCACAGATAAGTACAAGGTCAGGTTCAAGCTGAGGTCGGGGTACCAGAGATCATGAAATACGAATAACAAGCCGAGGTCAGGAATCCAGAGGTCAGGAGAAACGAATAACAAGCCGGGGTCAATAACAGGAAACACGAACCAGAACGCGCACTGAGGAGTAACACTATAGGAATAGGTACAACCATCAGAGGGCAAGGTCTGAATGTCCACTGGGAGTTTATAAAGGAAGAGGAAGTGACTAGGCACCAATTGGAGCAATTGGCGCCAAAATTTGAACAGGCTGATGTCACTTCCTGTTTGGTGGAATCCGGCAGCCATCTTGAGTGTGGCTAGACCTTAGCCCAGGGGTGTCCAAGTTTTTTCTGCAGTGGGCCACTTCATCAGAATTGTATACGTGCACGGGCCGCACTCATTTTTCACTGTGAGAAAATATGGCTTTTAATAAAATATGCAGATTAAAATAAAGTAAATGACACAAAACCTTTACCCTCACAAATTAAGGATAATTAAAAATGAAATAGTTCTATTTATTCTAGGGATGCACCAAAATGAAAATTCTGGACCAAAACATTCACTTAGCCACCTTTAAAAATAATAATAAAAACTCACATTTTTAATAAAAGTAGTAACACACCACAATTGGACAAAAAAATTAGCAAATGACTTGGCATGATAGGAGTGTGATTGTTAACAGCAATCACACTCCTATCATACCCAGGCAACAAGTAAATGCTGGTACCTAGGCATGATGGGACTGTGCTTGCTGTTAGCAATCACACTCCTATCATGCCAAGTCAGCCAGTACATGATGGTACAGGGTGGCTGTAAGTGATGTGCAGACCCCATACTGCTGGCAGGATCAATACACAAAGGGGGCAGCTAGCTAGGTTTCAGCATGTACTGGCTGATTTGGCATGATAGGAGTGTGATTGCTAACAGCAATCACAGTCCCATCATGCCTAGGTTCCAGCACTTACACATCCATGCTATCACACACACTCATTCATTCATATACTCATTCATTCACAGATTCATTCCCTCAATCACGCATACTCCTTCAAACACCCTCCCCACCCCCTTACCTGCACTGCAGCTCCTCGATGCCGCTCACAGACTTCAGCAGAGGGCGCGGCCTCCCTCTGTGTTCTCTGGTACTGCACAGGAAGCAGGACTGGAGCAGAGTCATGTGATGTCACGTGAACTTTGCTGGGTTCCGCTTCCCCTTTGCAGTACAAAAGCCTGGTAAGTAGCAGGGCTCTTGTTGTAGCAGGGCTCGAGGTACGGCCCGTTTACGATCGGTTGCCCTGGCTGCCGATCTTACGCCAGCCGCACCTTGAGGTCTCGCGGGCCGCATTTGGCCCGCGGGCCGCATGTTGGACGCCCCTGCCTTAGCCTATAAGTATAGGTGCCTGCGGTTCTGGGTCTAACCACCAGAGGGCTGCGGAGGTAGATGGAGGTCTTCCTCTCCTCCGTGGAGGTTGCTGTGGCTGGTAGCTAGAAGAAGGGGGTCTCCCTCTCCTCCTTGGAGGCTGCTGTTGCTGCTGGCTGACAGAGGGAGGTCTCCCTCTCCTCCTTGGAGGCTGCTGTGGCTGCTGGCTGACAGAGGGAGGTCTCCCTCTCCTCCGTGGAGGCTGCTGTGGCTGCAGGCTGGCAGAGGGCGGTCTCCCTCTCCTCCGTACCAGCGGCCGCTGATCCAGGTTGGTGACAGTGCCTAAGCGATTTTTATTTAATTTTCTCACTCGATTATACACTAATTTAATATTTCTTTTCATTTATATTTTATAGAAGTAATAACCTGATAATAGAATTAGGTCACTCACAAATATAATTGATTTAAATGTAATTACAATTTTTTTTATTTATCACAGTACACTAATTTAAAAATATATAATTTTATATATCATTTTATATAAAATAGATACACGGATCACCGTTAAGAGATTTATTAATCTTTTTACTTAATTATACACAAATTTTATATTCCTTTTCACTGGTAATTATAGAAGTAATAACCTGATAATATATTTAGGTAATTCACAAATATAATTGATTTAAATGTAATTACAATTTTTTTATATTTATTACACTACACTAATTAATTTTTTTTTTATTTTTTTCTCTCCCCCGGTTTTTGTTGGCATCGCCTCAACCAACTATTTAATTGTGATAGGGCAATTGGGAATAGTTACCCTACACAAGATAGATGTAGGGATAATTATGTTTTTTATTGTATAATTTATGTTATATGTGGTGTATGGTAATTTTCTCAATCCGAAGTGGGTTTCTGACTGCCTTCTTCTCCCTTTTATAAAAAAAACTAAAAGGAATAATCGTTTTTTAAAGAAATGGTTTCAAGGTTTTTTTTCACTAAATGTACAGGGTATGAATCTTCCCCCAAAAAGAATAACATTAATTAACCATCTTGTAGAGAATAAAATTGAGGTGGGACTAATCCAGGAAACTCATTGGACAAATCAATTTGCACAGAAACTTTTTTTAGGAAATATCCTGTGATGGAATATGCTTCATTAGAAAATAAAAAAAAGCGAGGAGTAGCAATTCTTATTGCAAGGGAGATAAAATATGAGAAGATGTATGTCCACCGAGATAAGGAAGGTCGTTTTTTTATTCTAATCTGTAGATTAAATGATAGAATATACTCGATAATAAACATATATGCTCCAAATAAAAAAGAGATATCATTTTTGAATAGCCATATGAAAAAAAATCAGAAATATATCCAAGATATGTTAATAGTTGCAGGAGATTTTAACTGTGTAGTAGACTTTTTAAGGAAAAACAGATTATACGACCTATGGCGGTCTTTGCACCCAGAAGAACGAGACTATATTTACTATTCAAGTTGCCATCACTCATTCTCTAGAATAGATATGATTTTAGTTACTGCTCCATTGATAAGAGAATGTAAGAAAATATGGATAAAGGAGATTCCTTGGTCCGATCATGATTCAATAATGATCCAATTAAAAGGAACTAATAAAATTATAAAACCTCCATGGAGATTAAAAAAATGTATTGACGAATGAACTATATAAAAAGGAACCGGAGAAAATTACCAAACAGTTTTTTGAGGAAAATAAACCCAGTGAGACGACCTATGCAAATACCTGGTGCACATACAAATGTGTTATTAGGGGACATCTGATTAGTAGAGTAGCATATTTAAATAAAACAAAATCCAAAACACTTTCTGATTTATATATCCATCTAACTAGGAGAAATAAGATTTGGAATTGAAATCTTACATTGAATTGGCTAAAAAAACAATTAAAGAGTTATTAATGGAAAAAGCCAATAATATATTAACCAAATATAAGCAAAAATGGTACTATTTGGGGAATCGGCCAGATCAGCTTCTATCTCGTCTATATCATTAAGAACAGCTAATTCAAGAATACATAAAATTATTTATAAAGATAAACTCTGTATCTCACCAGCACAAATCGGAGAAGCTTTTCGTACATTTTATGCAGAATTATATAATCTCCCTGACAATACTCAAAAGTTAATTAAGAAATATTTAAGATCTTCCAAGATAACACAAATATCGATGGCCCAAGCAGAAATCTTAGATCTTCCTATAGAAGAAAATGAAGTGACTAAAATAATAATGCAACTAAAAAAGGGTAAATCCCCGGGCCCTGATGGATACATCGGTGATTTTTTTTAAACTTTAAGTACTAGCTTGACTCCTTATTTATGTAATATGTTTAATGAAATAAAAAATCTGAAAAAATTTCCGCGAGAAATGTTACAAGCTTTTATATGTCCTATCTTGAAACCTGATAAATCTTCT
This sequence comes from Spea hammondii, assembly GCA_029215755.1. Lineage (NCBI taxonomy): Eukaryota > Metazoa > Chordata > Amphibia > Anura > Pelobatidae > Spea > Spea hammondii. The sequence continues at coordinate 24,886,941 of JARDYJ010000009.1, read as the reverse complement.
TCGGACATTAAACATTATAGACCAATATCCTTGATAAATCTAGACACTAAAATATATTCTGCGATAATAGCAAATAGAATTAGACCTAATTTAGATGTATTAATACATAAAGACCAAACAGGCTTTATAAAATACAGATCCTCTAAGGATAATGTTAGGAAGATAATAGATATCTGTAATTACGCAAATATCGCCCGGGGCTCTCTTTTATATATTATCTCATTAGAACCTGTTGCCTCTAGAATAAGATATAATTCCAACATTACAGGTATAAAAATTTGACAATTGGAAATAAAAATATCCCTTTATGCAGATGACATTTTGATTATTTTAGACAAACCCGATGTCGCGATCCCATTCTTATTACAAGAAATTTAATTATATGGTACTCTATCTAATTACCGTATTTGCTCGATTATAAGACGAGGTTTTTTTCAGAGCAAATGCTCTGAAAAATACCCCTCATCTTATAATTGGGGTCGTCTTATAATCAGACCTCAAATAGGTCTGACTATGAGACGACTAAGATCCAGATCCCCCACAGCTGCAGGGGACCTGGATCCTCCTGTCTCTACACCCCCCACCGCCCAACTTACCGGTGCTTCTGAGTCCCGGGTGTGCAGCCAGGGCAGTATGTAGATGTCTACGCGATTCGCGTAGACAACTTACGCTGCAGCCGGAAGGAGGTGTGGTAGCAGCGGGGGTTGTCTGCGTCCATCGCGCAGACCTTCCCCGGCTGTCAGAGATCAGAGTTCCCTGGTGCGGGGAATTCTCTCTGACAGTCGGGGAAGGTCTGCGTGATGGACCCAGACAACCCCCGCTGCTAGCGACACCTCCTTCGGCTGCAGCGTAAGTTGTCTACGTGAATCACGTAGACATCTACACGCTGCCTCGGCTGCATGACAGGGGAGTCAGAAGCACCGGTAAGTTTGGGGGGGGCAGGGGAGTGTTATATGAGGGGCATAAGGCATTTCTGTAGGCAGAGGGTTCTATGAAATGCCTTTTAACCCCCTTAATGCCATTCTGCCCCATAATATGCCTTTTAACCCCCTTAATGCCAGAGGCATATCATGGGGCAGAGTGGCATATAGGGTTAAAAGGCATATCATGGGGCACAGTGGCATATAGGGGGTATAAGGCATTTCTGGGGCAGATGTGCATAACTGGGGGGGCAGTTTGGAAAATAAAACCAAAATATTTTTCTCAATCATAGCTTTTATGGAAAAAAATAGTTTACATGAATTAACATTTACTGGTAAAGCTTTTTTCCTATAGGGTCGTGTTATATTAAGGCTTTTTCTTTTTTGCCTAAATTAATATTCAGATTTGGGGGGTCGTCTTATAAACAGGGTTGTCTTATAATCGAGCAAATACGGTATAAGTTAAATATGGGGAAATTACAGGCTATATGCATAGCAATGACAGACGAAGATACAAATTTAATAAAGTCTAGGTTTTAATTTTAGTGGCCAGATGCTGGTATAGACTACTTAGGAATAAAAATTCAGGCAGAAGGCATTAAGATAATGGAAAAAAAAACGGCCAGCTCCTTTTAAAACAGACCCAAGAGAAATTAAACAAGTGGGAAACTCTTCCTTTATCCTGGATGGGTAGAATCAATATTATAAAATCATATATATTACCAGCGTGGCTATATAGATTTAGAACGATTCCGGATGATTTACCTAAAAATTGGATAAATTTAATACAATCAAAATTAATGAAATTTATATGGCGCGATAAACATCCTAGAATTAAAAAAAATACCTTATTTCTACCAAGAAATCGAGGAGGACTAGGTCTTCCTAAAGTAATTAATTACTGGCAAAATATATACAAAATGCAAGTATTACAGCCAAAGGAATCTGATTGGTATATAATTGAAAAATCTATCTTGGGTCTGAAAGATTTAGAAATAGCTCTTTGGCTGCAGAAAAAAGAGTTAAAGACATATGTGGAAAATCTCAAAGGGACATCACTTAACTCAATGTTATCATTCTGGCAGAGTTTTAAGAAAAAAAATGGTTTTAATGATCTTATAACCAAGAAGGCCCTGATAGAGCTCCTAAATAAAAATATTCCAGATATAAGCCTTAATGAATGGAAACATATTGGGATAAATAGAATAGAGGAACTTATGGTAGGAAAAAAACTTAAAGACTTTTCCTTGCTGAATGCGAAATACGGCATCTCTAATAAAAAAAAAAATCATTATATAAGAATAAATAATTATTTACATTATTCCCTTTTTGAGGGGAACAGAGATGAAAATAACAATTACATTCATGAAAACATTTGATAATCAGATTAAACAGAAAGCCTTAGAATTTGTACAGCCCTAATTTTGAAATTAGATGATCTCAAATCCCCACCGGTCTGGAAGAAATGGGAGAGAGATTTAAATATAGATAGTAATTCTCCCACAGAAGATAGCTGGATAAAATCTTGGAATCAGGTTATGAAGAATATTAATTGCCTAAACTTACAAGAGATTTACTTTAAAATAATTAACAGGTGGTATATGGTCCCATCAAGGCTTCATAAGATAAACCAAGTAAAACAAAAATTATGTTGCAGATGCCAAGAAGCCGAGGGTACTTGGATTCATATATGGTGGTCATGTATCAAAATAGTCGAATGTTGGGAAAAGATTTTTGACACTATATCACATTTAGCAGGGAAACAGATAGATAAGTTACCTACCAGAGCATTATTACGCCAAGATTGGAAGCTGATCTCGACAAAACAAAAAACTATAATAGATCATGTGATCCCAGCAACGTTAGTAGTTATTGCCAGGAACTGGAGGCAGAAAAAGATAATCTCTTGGAAACATGTTAAAAATCAGATTCTCAAAGAGCAGAATATGGAATATGGCTATTACAGAGCCAATTGACTCATGTACAAATATTGGGAAATATGGGGAAGATTTACCCTGTAATCATTCATAGTAGAGGAGATAGGGATCAACCCACTTCAGAAGAATATATATATGAATAATCTTATACCTGTTACCACATACCTTATATGTTGTGTGTAATACTGCCTTTGTTATTAGTATTTGTTAAAGTGTATATATGGATATTTTGTAACTATACTCACATTAAGAAGAGCCTTAAAAATTATTATATACAAAATAGAACTATAGTCATACAGCAATATACAAAATATCCCATATTGATGTAATTGTCTTGTAAATCGTCCATTTATGTTTTTATGTATTATATTTAAACCGGTGTAGAAAGAATTACATATATACTGTAATATAGCGACGGACACCTGATTTAAAAGAACTTCCTAAGCTTAAACAGTGTCGCTTAAATGCATCCATAGTCAGGCATTCAGTGACACAAAAAACTGATCCCAGGACGCACTGTGACTGCTCCAAGAGATGGCGGAAGAGGCTCTCTCCAGAGATGCTCTGAAGAGGCTCTCTCCAGAGATGCTCTGAAGAGGCTCTCTCCAGAGATGCTCTGAAGAGGCTCTCTCCAGACTCAGGCTCATGAACTGCATTCAACCAAGAAAGTCTGTGGAGCCCAGCTTACTAAGAATGTAACGATTTAGTAACATCCCCAATATTTTTATGAGCAAGCCCTAAAGTTAGCGCTATATCAAATTGGTCATGTTCAAAGATATCTTAAAAATAAGACATCAGGACATACTGACCAGATGTCCAAATTCCCCCCAAAAAATGCACACCTCGCAAAGGTACCTCACGAATAACCTGACAAACCCATGCATGGGTGATATCATCGTGCTCGGGAGATGTTGCTAAACACATATTACCAAGAGTGGTAAATTCATACCTAAAGTACAATGAGTGGGGGGAAAAGCACACACAAACAAAATACTACTGCAAACTTTAACACCAGCCTTCAAGTATATGAAGAAAATTGTTAGATAGAGGTAATTCTTTTTAAGAAGATGTGTGTTTACAAGGATATCGCCTTACAGGATATGTGCAAAGAAAACCATCCTCTTAGTCTATGCCTCTATATAAAGGGTAGATGTCTCTTCCTGCCCCTGAAGCTGGAAACATTCTGGACTTTACTTGACTGTGGTAAAGCTTCAGGGTGCTACAAAGGACTCAAATGGATCTTCTACCATATATACATATATATATATATTTATTTAATTTTGTTTCTCTGAAGAAGGCTCTTTTTGTGCTATCCTTTTGCAAGTGTGACATTCAAACAAATGAAACTTTTTTCAGTAACACATCTGCTGAGGTCAAAAACAAAGTTGCTAAATTCTTACACAAATCATCTTTCTGCCCTACGCTATATACAACCACAAATGCACATCCATAACTTGATACACAAAACAAGAGTGTAACGGATTACTGGCAAAATTAGTTACAGTTCTTTTTTTCTTTCTCTCAAAGTATATCACTGATGTATTCACACCCACAATACAAAGGGTTTTAGGTACATCCATGAGTCATTTTCTTTTGTTTCCACATATCTCTAGCTATCTCCAAAAATGTAATCTGCTTCCGGCACCTGCCTCTTAATGGGAACATTTACTAACCAGTCTTGTGGGGAATGCTAATACCAATATAAAAACTGCAAATTTGTTAAAAAAATAACGTAAATTAAGGTTTTGTGTAAACATTTGGAGTGATAGAAGACGTGATGAAAAATTTTATTTTTCCTTATATATCAGTCCTTATAAGATCAATAGTTTGTCAGAAGCGAAAGCTATTCCAAATTAAGCTACCTGTAAGCAGGGATTGTTCAGACAGTATAACTCTTCAATTGTATCATGAAATTGATATAAAACCCTATTGGTCTGAAACCCAGTTAAACAATCGAAAATATACACAGAATGGTGAAATATTATGTACAATGTCCCATTACACACACATAAATATATAGGCATTTTTCAATTAATAATCAATTCACAGACAATATTTAAGAAAAAAAATTGGGTCAAGCTTTGTTTTAAACGGATACATAATTGAATCTGTTGAGTTAATATACAGATTGCGACAATTTAAACATGACCAATTCTTCCAGTTCCATTTTCAAATTAATACACATTAAAATGCACAACCTTTGGCAAGTTAGCACTTTTATACTCAAATATATTGTTCCTCTTAGTAAAATCCAAGTAACTGCATAATATGTGTTACTTATTCCATCATACCACAGCAGGTTATCCCACTGTGTTGTGGCATATTGTGATCACTTTGCATACGCTTTCTTTATACACGTTGCATTTTGCTGTCAAGTACATGCCTTTATTTTCTTTAGTAGTTTGCCATCTTTTATAAAGTAAAATAACAGAAGAAGAAATATTCTTCAATGTGCCTACACTTTGAAATCTGTGTGCATTTTCTAGCAAATGTTAAACATAAGATGGTAATATTTTTAATATATGCCCCACCTAAAAATCGCTTACAATTAGGTAAGGATAATACATAGATGTAATTTGTTAAAAGAACTGTCTAAAAATGTATTGCTGGTTTTTAATGCATTGTGAAGTCCATTTTCCATGCCCTCTACTCCATATACTTTACTGTATGTACATATTGATACTTTAGTTATTAGAGTTAGAAATATGATATTAAATATTTTTAAGAAGACAATTAGTCAAGCTTTCCCCTATATGAAAAGTAAGGTTTGCACTATAGTTTTCTTAAACGTTTGAGTAAAATGAGTTGTTCCGACTTTTCAGAACTTCCTGTTGCCTTCTTTCTCCCTTAGCCAGTATTAGAAGCAGGCATATGCGCACATACTGTCGATGAGAGAAAGAAGACAGCAGCAAAAGAGTCTTTTACATTTAGGCTAGAGTGCATCAGTATATTACCAAGAACATGTTAAAGGGCTAGAAGACAATACATAGCATTTGAACATTCGTATTCCATTATATTACTGTCAATTTCAAGTGTTTCATTCAAGGTAGATCTGTAGCTAATAGTCTATCTAGTATAAAGGAATAATGGCAGGATTACCTCTGGGTCCAGTGTTCATCCTGATCTTGTTTAAGATTCAAACTGCATCCTTGTTGTATTCAATTGTGAGTCTAAATCTAACTGCATGATAAGTGTTATTCAGTATTAAAAAGTATATTAAAAGCTTTTGTACAGCATGCCCAAGACAGGAAAGGGCCTGGCTACTTTCCTCTCTTTACTTCCACTGCCAAACAGCTTGTCACCACCCTGCTACTGATGAATCACTGAATGATAATATGAACAACGAAAATTGCAGTCTTATCTTCTATTGCAGTCACTAGATTCATTTTCTGGTCTCAGGAAAAATTTCATGGAATCTCACAAGCTAATACAAGATAAATCATTTAAAATATATCCACCATGATTCAAATAGTCTTTCTATAGATTCAATGAAGACCACAGATTCTCTCCTAAAAAAGCAACTGAAGAGATAAAAAAATAAAACAAGCTGTGAATGTTACTGCAGGACAATAGGTAATCAGTCTGTACTTATGTATTTGTATTTATTAACCCCTTCATGACAATGGCTAATTTTATTTTCTGTACCCTTCAAGACAATGGCTTAACATTTCTGCGGTGTGCGTGTTTAGTTGTAATTTTCTTCTTTCTTTTTTAATGTACCTGCACAAGTCGTATATTGGGTTTTTTTCAGGACAACAAGGGATTTCTTTAGATACCATTATTTAATGGTCGTATCATATCATATACTATTAGAAAAGTATAAAATATGAGGTGGGAAAAGGACTTTTTCTGACTTTCACTTGAAAAACCTTTTACTCATCTACAAAAGCTAATGTAAAAACCCATTAAATAGATCCTACTATTTGTCCTGACCCAATGTTTTTATAGTTTTTTTGCACATTATAGGGCAATAAGTACAAGTATCATATTGCTATTTTAAAACCACTTTTTTCATACTGCCCTCATGCCCTATTTGGGATCAGTGGCGTTGGTTGGGGGGCCCAGAGGGCACCATGGCCCCTCCTATATCATACTGTGCCCCTCCATGTGCCCCCCCAATCGAAACGCTGTTTTGGGTTTTTTTTGCCGCGCGGAGGAAGCACTAGACGCGGTGGAGAGAGAGGGGCACCAAGAGGTCTCTCAAGTTTTCAGCAACCGCTCGGCGCCCCTCACTCTCCTCCGCTAGGCTTCTGTCTTCAGTGTCTTAGTTGCGGTGCCAGCCACCACAGGACGTCTGAAGGTAAGTGAACTACAAAGGGGGGAGAGGGTAGATAGTAAGAAAAAGGGGGGAGAGGGGGTAGATATTGAGAAAAGGGGGGAAGAGGGATAGATAGTGAGAAGGGGAAAGGGGGGAGATAGTGAGAAGGGGAGATGGGGTAGATAGTGAGAAAAGAGGGTAATAAGAATATTTAAATAATGTCAGAATGAGTGACAGAATGAATGAATGAATTTGTGTATGAATTGTGTAAATGGGTTAGAGAATATTTGAATGAATGTGTGGAAGAAATGTGTGAATGAGTGAAAGAATTAATGAATTTGTGAGAGTGCATTAATAGATATGTGTAACTAAATTGTGTGAAAGAGTGAGAGAATGATTGTGTGAATTAGTGAGTGACTGTAAAAGCGTCTGTGTATTATAGATGTAATAATAATTGATTTTTGGAAAGGCAAAGATTGCACAGGGCAGGGTGTTTATGGGATAAAAGGTGGCACAGGTGGCATGCTTATGGGACAAAGATGGCACAGGGTGGGCTGTTTGGGGACAAAGATGTCATATGCTGGGCGGAAGTTGTCTACGCGAATCGCGTCGAGCTCTACACGCTGCCCAGACTAAGCACCGGGGACTCAGAAGCACCGGTAAATTGGGGGGGCATAACACAGGAGGATCCAGGTCCCCTGCATCTGAGTCTGAGTCAAACATATATGTTTGAAAACTAGACACCCCAAGGGATGCATCAATTCTTCCACCAGTCTTTGTCAAACTTTGTGGCAGTAATTATTATGCGTTTAGTTTTTACACACATTTTACTTCACATATGAAATTACAGCTCCTTGTAAATGTCAGTGTCAAACACCTCAATGTGTGTTCAGCAACATCTCCTGAGTGCAGTGATACCACCCATGCATGAGTTTGTCTGTGTCAGGGTGTTCACCCTTCCCCCGCTCCACTGCTTGCTTCTCTGTGTTGCAATTGAACCCCTCAGCTGAGTTTAACGAGCAGTCTGCATTCCTCTATTTCTTTGGTTACCTGCTAATAAGCCAGCCCCTTTCCTGCTGTGATCTAGCTATTTAAGCTGCAAGGATCAGTACTTCTCTGCCCTTGCATGGTCTCTGACATCCAGCTCATTACTCTATGTTCTGCTGCTTATCTGTGTTTGAGTCTCGCCTGGCTGACTTCCCACTCTAGTTCCTGATCTCTGTCTTTGTTCCTGTGTATGCTGCTCTCCGTTATCCTGATCTCTGGCTTTGTTCCTGTGTATGCTCATCGCCATATTATATATTCCAGGCACGTCAATTGTCCCCAGCAGGATGTTTTTTGGTGACGTGCCTGGCACGTCAATTGTCGTCAAGGGGTCAAAGAAAGAAACAACCAATACAAGTAAAAGAAACAGAAACCATAAACAGTGCTAATTGTGTGGAATAAAATAGCGTGGAAACCATACTAGAGCAATGCAGAAAAGGTGGAAAATATGGTTTGTAGAAAAAAACAGAAGAGAAGGAACAACACAGGTACACAATCCATTTTCAAAACTGAACCTCTTTTACCACACATTTACACTTTGTCTATGCCTGCTCTCATAACAACCCTACTGCAATGCCTCCAACATCAAGCCTGTTCACTACCCCTTATTCTTGCGTAATCTGGAATGCACGCTCTTTCTGAAACAAACTTGTTTGGCCCCTCCCTCAGACGTTACATCACGTGACCCCATAGTGAAACTGAGGCTGCTTGCAGAGTGTGAGCAGCCGCACATAAAGCTGCAGGAGCACTGAGAAGTGAAAGGTAAGCGGGGTGGGGGGAAGGGGTATGTAATATTTTTTTATATGTATGTTTGTATGTATGAATATATGGTGAAAATTACAGGCCTCTCTCATCTTTCTAAGTGGGAGAACTTGCACAATTGGTGACTGACTAAATACTTTTTTGCCCCACTGTATGTGTGCCACTTTTGAGGGCAATGACGGCAAAGACCAGCTGTTTGGGGTAAAGATGGCACAGACCAGCTGCTTGTGGGCACTGGCAAGGTGTGGGCAAAGATGGGACAGACAGGTGGTTTGGGTGTTAGGATGTCACTGATAAGCTGCTTGGGGCAAAGGCTGTTTATGGCAAAGGTGGTGTGACATTCCAATCTAGTTTGTAAGGAACTCATCTGCAGAATAAGTAAACAAAGTTAAATGTATTACTTGAATATAAAGATAAATTATCAGAAATTAATTAATCAGAATTGAACAGAAAATATGATTTTTCTCTAAATTTTTAAAGACACAAAAGTTTTTTTCCTTGCAGAAAGGGTTGCTAGTTTTAAATCACATGAAAGAAAGTCTCTCCTCTTACCTTGTTTAAGGATTTGATAGATGATTTTGTGAACATAAGTAATTGTTTCATGAAAATGAATCAAAAGGTCACAGAGCAGGATTCATGTGAGCTTGGGAGGAGCTGCAAGGCTTCCAGTGAGAATCTTCACAAGGTAAGGAATGGGTTTTTTTTATTTGATTTGGAGATATAGGATATTTGTAAGCAGTTGAAAGTATAAATCTAGATGAATATTACAAAAGGTTGGTAGTTGCAGAGTCCTAAAGAGCATATTTACTAAATCGCTAGCTAAAGCTTTGATTTTTTTTCAGGACAAGAAGGACTTTCTTTAGCCCCTTTGTTACATTGCGGGTAACACTACAAGTAACTGCTGTCAAGTGTACCGGCAGCGGCAATTGAAGAGTTGTGCCCTTGCTGATAAGAGTTACCTGCCAATCGTCCATCTTACCTTGACCGCAGGTTGTGTGGAACGGGGCATGACCACTAGGTTCTAAGCCTGAATTATGCCTGCGCATCAAACCTACAACATCTTGTCCCTCCAAACCTGAAAGTGACTATATACTTTGGTAAGGAGACAGACTGACTATCCCGCACAACATTATACGACAGGCATACCAGGGAACTTCTGAGCTCCGGCTACCCGGAGCCTTCCCTTGCGGGACGCATCCAGGACTGCCCACTGACGTCAGCAGGCTGTCCTGTTGATGTCGGTGGGCGGTTCCGTTGATGTAGGTGGGTGGTACCACCATCAGTGGGCAGTCCTGTTGAAGTCGGGGGCGTTCCCGCTGACATCACAAGAACCACTTCAATTTAAAGGGGAAATGGGTGGCCGTCTCAAGGCCCCGCTTCTGCGACCCGGAGGATTCGGGAGTTGACCCAGAGAACCAGTGCTTCACCCAGAGAGTTCCCAGGTATGATGACAGGAGAGACTTGCATCCAAATTGGAGGGAACAATTCTTGAAGTACAGCCATCTTCTACACGTGTGGCGATTGGAGGGATTCCCTACACAGCACATCTGGCCCCATCTTGAGGCACATCTCTGATCCTTCTGTGAGATTCACTGGACATCAAGAGATGTGACTGAACAATACCTCCCTAAACTTTCTGCTACTCCCAGCACTCTCAAGTCATGTATGCAGGATCCTGGGCACTGGGAGTCGAAGCAGAGCTCCGGACACTTCTGATTTCTTCACCTTTCGAGCAGTAAGAGGCTGCGGTGGAAGAAACTGACTCTAGCCATCAAGTCTGCAATGCTACCTGAAAATATTGCTCTGGATAGTGGGGATGTTGAATCTTCATTGGCACCAAAGGATTGAAATGTTTCATTTTGTGTACAGGGATTTGACATTACTGTACCAACTCCAGAAGTGGTGGACAAGGGACATAACAGTATTATCTACCAATCTATCTTTTCAGTGAAGGTAAAACTGGAGGGGTATTGGTTGTTTGGGTGGGAAACAGGAAAGAGGAGAAACAATTCTAAGTTTACTTGTTAACTTGACAACTATTAACTGAACTCTATCTAAGGGTGTCTGTAGTCTAATAAATGTACCTTTTGCAGTTGCACGTGGGCTAGTGGGGTATACATCTCAATTTATGGTCCTGTACTGTATCTCCCTAATAGCTTACTGAATAAGGGTATACTACTTGCTATCAAAGTTTTAGTTGAATGATTAGTTGACTATGTCTCAAACAATACATTATTACCCAATTGTCAGCTATGTATCACTCTCAGCCAAGTACTTTCTTTTTCACATGGCTGTATCTACAGGAGACTCATTGTTGTGACAAATATATTATACACACTATGGATTAGTGTCTGTTATCCGGCTGTGTATACCAAAAAATCTCCAATTGTCGCACAACAAATTTGTCCTATGCGGTGGAGGTGACAGTCTAGGACCAGAGGGAAGTTATACTATTCTGAAAACCAAAATAGGAAATTTGGTATTTACTGTGGTCATATACACTCACTGGCTACTTTATTAGGTACATCTTTCTATTACCAGCTTGGACCCCCTTTTGCCTTCAGAACTGCCTTCATTCTTTGTGGAATACTTTCTACAAGGTGCTGGAAACATTCCTCAGACATTTTGGTCTATATGGACATACAGGCAACGCTTAGAAGACCACACCAAGGTACTGAGATTGGGACATCTGGATTTTTAAATCCGGCACCAGCAGCAACTACACTCATGAGAGTGCCCCTGCTGCTGCTATAAACAGTGGCGTCTCCAGCTTTCATTTTTACGGGGGGCACATGGGAGGACAGGGACCAAAGTAGGGGGGGCAATTATAAAACGCTATATATACGCTATATATATATATATATATATATATACACACACCGTATTTGCTCGATTATAAGATGACCCTGAATATAAGACGACCCTATAGGAAAAAAGTTTTACCAGTAAATCTTAATTCATGTAAACTATTTTTTTTAATAAAAGCTATGATTGAGAAAAATATTTTGGTTTTATTTCCTTCTATTTTCCAACCTGCCCCCCCAGTTATGCACATCTGCCCCAGAAATGCCTTATACCCCTATATGCCACTGTGCCCCATGATATGCCTTTTGACCCCCTATGTGCCACTCTGACTCCAGAAATGCCTTATACCCCTATATGTCACTCTGGCATTAAGGGGGTTAAAAGGCATATTATGGGGCAGAGTGGCATATAGGGAGGTTTAAGGCATTTCAGGAGGCAGAGTGGTGTATAGAGAGTTAAAAAGGAATTTCTGGAGGCAGAGTGGCATTAAGGGGGTTAAAAGGCATTTCATAGAACACTCTGCCTCCAGAGATGCCTTATGCGCACCATTTAACCCCCCCCCCCCAAACTTACCGGTGCTTCTGACTCCCCTGTCATGCAGCCGGGGCAGCGTGTAGATGTCTACACGATTCGCGTAGACAACTTATGCTGCAGCCGGAAGGAGGTGTGGCTAGCAGCGGGGGTTGTATGCGTCCCCGCACCGGTGCCGGTCTCTGACAGCCGGGGAAGGTCTGCGCGATGGACGCAGACAACCCCAGCTGCTAGCCACACCTCCTTCCGGCTGCAGCATAAGTTGTCTACGTGAATCGCGTAGACATCTACACACTGCCCCGGCTGCACACCGACCGTGGAAAAGACCGTGATTGAAATATTATTTAAAATTAACAGATGAACTGGCAGTTATTTTTCATTCTTTAAAATTAGTCCCTGCTTCCGATATATATATTAATATAGCCCCTGCAGCCGATATATATTACTATTAGCCCCTGCTGCCGATATATACTAATATTAGCCCCTGCAGCCAATATATATAAATATTAGCCCCTGCAGCCAATATATATTAATATTAGCCCCTGCAGCCCCTGCCCCTGCAGCCAATATATATTGATATTAGCCCCTGCAGCCAATATATAAATATTAGACCCTGCTCCCACTAAATATTAATATTAGCCCCTGCTGCCAATATATATATATATATATATATATATATATATATATATATATATATATATATATATATATTAGCCCCTACTCCCTGTAGTTCAGGTATAGATCAAATAAACAACAAATGGAAACAGCATGTGCAACTGGATAAGACATGAAAACCCTGTATTTGCAGATATACATAAATAATGTATGGAAACATAGCATTGCAGGTATAGATCAACAGAACACACAAACCCAGCCGTGCAGGTATAGATCAACTAGAAATCACATGTAAACTCAGCACTGGTATAGATCAAATAAATAACACATGGAAACAGCACTCGAGGTATTGATCAACTGAATAAGACTTACAAATCTTGTATTTGCAGGTACACATAAATAATATATGGAAACATAGCAGATATGGATCAACAGAATAACACACAAACCCAGTTTTGCAGGTATAGATCATTAAAGGTATAGATGAAACCCCCTAAAGTACAGACATAGATCACAGGTTCACTATCTACCCTCTCTCCCCCTGTCTCACTATCTACCCTCTCCCCCCTTTGAAGTTCACTTACCTTGTAGAGGTCCTGAGGTGGGAGTGTGAGGCCTCTGTCTATCTGCTCTGCCACGGTGCGTGCTGCTTCACTGCTGAACAATGGAATATGACATCATATTCTGGCACTCAGCATGAAATGCCGGCACTGCGACCAAGACAGAGGCCTTGCAGAGGAGAGTGAGAGGCGCCGAACGGTTGCTGAAAACGTATTCCTGAGCGACCAAGGTCGGCAGGATACAAGGCAGGATGGATCCATGCTTTAGCATGTTGTTTACACCCAAATCTGACCCTGCCATCTGAATGTAGCAGCTGGAATCAAGACTCTGTCATCTCGAACCAGTCTGCCTATTCTCCTCTGACCTCTGACATCAACAGGGCATTTTCGTCCACACAACTGCAGCTCACTGGATATTTTCTCTTTTTCAGACCATTCTTTGTAAACCCTAGAGATGGTTGTGCGTGCATATCCCAGTAAATCAGCAGTTTCTTAAATACTCAGACCAGCCGGTCTGGCACCAACAACCATGCCATGTTCAAAGTCACTTTAATTCCCTTTCTTCCCCATTCTGATGCTCAGTTTGAATTTCAGCAAGTTGTTTTGAACACATCTACATGCCTAAATGCATTGAGTTGCTGCCATGTGATTGGCGGATTAGCTGTTTGTGTTAACAAGCAATCGAATAGGTGTACCTAGTAAAATAGCCAGTGAGTGTATATGCCCCAAACTAGGGTCAATTATCTTTTTAGCCAAACTCTACTCTATCCTAGCAGAACAGTCTGCATCTAATATTATTCCAGGTGGCCGATACGCAATTAGAGATGTCCAAGCTGACTTCCTGATTTAGTAAATTCTCTTTGCCTAGCATTTTCCAAAGATGCTTGGAGGCATTCACACCTGACTGACAAACTATTTACATTTTATTTGCATTCCTATGACTCCTTCTCCAGACTAACTTACTTCATGATTCCTGATGCTTTATTGTATAGTATTAAGGATGTACAGATAAAGGCATGATCAGGGGTGTAACTAGAAACCTCAAGGCCACTCCCAGCTTTAGCAGCTAGGGATTTTTCCCCCAAACCCTGGGCCTCCATTATAGCTCTCTTTCCTGTGGCACTAAAGGTTCCAGAAAACTCAACAATCTTATCCACATACCCTGCAACTTCACCAGCCCTTCTTTTAACTTTGCGCTCTGGAAAACAGGTTTTGTGTGTAAAAAATTAACAGCTATACATGACCACTTCACCTCTAGTTTCCTGCACCTTTTTGCTCTAATGAAACCTGGTTTACCTTTTGTAACACTGCCTCTCTCTCCTAGGGTGGCCTCCACCTCACTCATACTCCAAGATTACAGAAAGGGTAGTGAAGCTTCTTACTTTCCCCAACTTTCACTTTTCAACCTATTCCCTATTCTTCTATTACTCTCTCTTCATTTGAGGTCAAAGCTGTCTGGCTATTTAATCCCATCTCCTCACATACTGCTATTGGCCCTGACAATATTTTTGTCATCAGGAGTAGGGGAGTTAGTATGTTGTGTGAGAGCAAAGAGGAGGTAAGGGAAAGAAATGTCAAACCCATGTGACTCAAAGGGGTCTACTGGGATGTTAAGGTCTCCAAGGAAAAGCAAATGTATCAGGGGAGAGGATGTCATGCAACTCAGTTTGTTAACTCCAACTCCTTACTTGTCCCCCTTACTAAAGTTACTAATTACTTACTCTCTGCTAAATCCAAGGGTCACTACTACATGCTAATCCTACTGGATATTTCTGCTGCTTCTGACACTGTGGACCACCCTCTCCTCCTTCAAATGGTTCACAACCATAGTCCTGTGACTCTTCTCTCTCCTGATTCACATCCTACCTTTTTGATCGTACCTTCAGTGTCTCTCTCTCTCTCCAGTTTAAAAGGCTAAATGATCATTAGAAAACTATTGCAATTATGGTAGCACAGCTAGAAACTTTGTTTTTTTTGTCTTATTCAAGTCCCCAGTGTCGAAGAGCACTAATGGCCCGCTACACAGCACCTTTTTTCACTCCTTGACCCTTATGGGCTTGTGTGTGCAAATACATTTTTTTTTTATCCGTCCACAATGGTATGGCTGGGCACTATTTAATTATTCCATGTCCTCACGATTTGCACTAACTTAAGTGCACGTGTGACAATGAGTTTTGTTTTCTTCTGATTTCACGGCTTATTTTGAAAATGGTGAGAACACACTGACTTTTTTGGACACGGATTTGGTTTTTATGTTTGAGCACTGCACCGCAGTGATGCTGGACTCCAGTGTTTTTGTTGGGAGAGATAGTGGATGCCTTATGGCTCCCTACCTCTTCCTTTCAGTGGTCCCCCTCCTTGACGGGTGACCAAGAAGATCCTGCCCTGCTGCTGGCCTTCTGGCAGAGGAGGGAAGGAAGACTTGGCATATCCCTTCAAAAGTCAGAAGAATTACAAAGGATCAGGCCTCTGCTGTGGCTTCTCACAAAGCACACAGTGCACCTCATGAGAAGCAACCTTTTTTAAAAACAACCAGCCACTTTATCCCCCATCCCATGCTCTGTTACCATAGTAGCAAACAGTCTATTACTTTTACTATTCTATTGTATATTTTAAATTTTATTGTTAGAGAAGCTGCTGATAGGTCCATGACGGATCTGCAACTTTCTCTTCTATTGAAAGAAACCTTTTCTTTCCTTGTGCATACTGTTTTACTTGTGCCACTACATGCATGGAACATAGACTTATTATTGTTTTGTAATTAATATTTTAATGTATTTTTTATTTGTAAAATCATAAGGTGGAAACAAGGTGGTGGCAGAAATGAATCATTTGGGGCCATTGCTCTCTGTCAATTGGGGAAAGTGATAAGCGAGCCTGAAGATTGGATGCTGTTAGCACCACATCACAGGCTGGTCAACATTTATATTTGTGAATAGGACGTTTCTAAAGGGAAAATAACCTTAAAAAAACAAACGAGGGCCATTTCTTAATCATATATGAAATACAATAAAGCTTAGGTTTAAAATGTACCTTTCCAACATATGAAGGTTCTTCATATACCCATGTCACCACCAGGAGGCTCTGTGGTCACTGTGATTCTTGTATATCCATGTCCTTTGTCATCTTTGTTCTGGTATCTCACAAAACTGTTGCTGGTCTGCAAATCAGGGCCATACATACTTACATACACACACACACACACACACACACACACACACACACATATATATATATATATATATATATATATATATATACTCCATCAAGAGGAGGTCAATTCTGGAGGATGACTCTCCCTTCCGGGTGGAACGCCTTCCAACAGTCAACTAGCCTATACTTACGTAGCATAGAATTGAATCACTAAATGTGAGAGGGTGGAGTGCTAGAGGACCCACACGGGGGTCCGGAGGCAGGTTAAAGTCCCCTCCTAGAACTACATTCTGGGAGATAAATGGAGGCGAAGTAAACATCTGGTCATGAATGGTACCCTTAACAAACGTAAATCTGCCGTCAGGATCGTCCCTAGCTGCTGTCAGAAGAAAAGGAGTATGTCGTGAAAACAAAATGGCTGTCCCCCTAGATTTACAGTGAAATTGCTAGTAAATACCAGTGGAAAACCATCAGATTCGAAAGCTGAAGGGGTGAGCTGGGGCAAGGCATGGTAAGAGGAAGTAGAGGTAGGTAAAGAACAAAGAGAAAGTGAGGGGACAGGAGGGGGTGGGGCAATAAAGGGGAAGGAAAAAATAAAAAATATAAAAAAGGGGTGTAGGAGAGCGGAGGGAGTGTCACCAAAAGAAAGGCTAGCCGTGTTGGACCGAAGGGCTGGAGGAACACGGGCGGCGCGTATCAGCAAAGGTCGGGGTGGGCAAAAACCAAGAGCTTCGATACAACACCGAAGCCAGGCACCCAGAAAAATCCAGAACTACAGGGGGATCAAATGGAAACCCTGCCACAGATGACAGCAAAACAGATAAAAAAAGAACACACAAATAAAAAGGTATAAACATCAATACTCCACAGCTGCAGCCCACATTTATGAGAAAACACGACTGTGACCAAACACGACTTTTTTGTTGTTGTTGTTGTTAATATTTTTTTATTCAAAGGGGTATATCCCCCCTTTTTCTTTTTTCTTTAACAAAACAGAAATAAATATACATAAAGCAACTAAACAAAACTAAGAAGGACAAAAATTCCATAAAATACATTTAAAACATAACATATCAACAGTTGTTGTTTGATGTATATATCACAATCATTGTTTCTTGAACAAGTGCAGGATAGGCTAGTGGGGTTTTTGAGAGATCAAGAAGTGTATCTAACTTATTCGTTCAGGGATGTCTCAGAAATATTTGTGACAACAGTAAGTATGTCATTCCACATTTTCTTTGTTTTTAATGTTGAATCTAAGATCCAACTGACCCTTTCTTTCATTATTATTTGGTGTTTTATCTGTGCTATTAATAACTCTAGGGAAAAGTCTACGTCTTGTTTCCAATATTTAGCAATTATTTTTTTTGCTGCTAGAAAACAGTGAATTGTGAAAGTTTTTTGAGTTAGAGTAAGAGAAGGCCAACTTTGGTGTAATAACACTTCTGTTGGTTCTCTTTTAATTACAATATTCATAGTTTGCTATAAAAAATCAAAGACTTTATCCCAGAAGTTTCTAATTCTTTTACAATTCCACCACATATGCAAATAGTTGTCTTCTTCTGATCGGCATCTGTTAGAGTGTTGTGGATATATATAAGATAGTCTTTTAGGTGTTAAATACCAGATATTGCACAACTTAAAATGTGTTTCAATTAAAGACAAATCTCTTACAGCTCTGGATACATTTCTAAAAGCCTTGTTCCATTCTCCCAGGGGGGAGTCCCGGCAAGGGAGATTGTTAAAGCACATCGTGCAGACATGCCGGCAGCGGAGGTTGTTTACGCGCATCGCCGCAGCCGGTGAATGTCCGCACGATGCATTTTACCCCTGCCCCCAAGACTTACCAGAGGAGACTCCCGACTGTCTTGCGGGGCCGGCGGGGGACATCTACGCAATACGCGTATACAACTTCCGGTGCCGGAACATCCGCTGAGTGCCAGCACCGGAAGTTGTATACGCGTATTGCGTAGATGTCCCCCGCCGGCCCCGCAAGACACCCGGGAGTCTGCTCTGGTAAGTCGGGGGGGGCAGAATGGCAGCATATCTCGGGGGGGGAGGAGGACAGTGGCAGCATATCTCGGGGGGTGGAGGAGGACAGTGGCAGCATATCTCGGGGGGGGGGGGGAGGACAGTGGCAGCATATCTCGGGGGGGCAGAGTGGCAGCATATCTCGGGGGGGGCAGAGTGGCAGCATATCTCGGGGGGGGGGACAGAGTGGCAGCATGTCTATGAAAAAAACTTTTTCTTTAAAAAAAGCACCAAACTTTTAGGGTGCGGCCTATATACGGGGGCGGCCTATATCCGAGCCAATACGGTATTTCTTATGTTGATAGCCAGGGGTTCAACTGATAGAATATATAGTAATGGGGACAGGGTGCATCCCTGTCTTGTACCATTTTTTAGATGAAAACGTTCTGAGCAGATATCTGAACCCACTATCCTCGCAGATGGATTAGTGTATAACGTTTTTATAGCTTTAGATATCCAGCCTGTGATCCCAAAGGTTTTTATCACTTGTTCCATATAACTCCAATTTACCCTGTCAAACGGCTTTTCGGCATCAAGAGACAGGGTGATGAGGGGCAGGTTTTTTTTATTAGCTCCGTCTATTGTGTCTATAAGTCGTCTTCTATTGTTTTCAGTGTCTCTATGTGGAATAAAGCCAACCTGATCGCAGTGAATTATTGTTGGCAAAACTTTCTGAAGTCTGTCAGCCAAAATTGCAGAATATAATTTAATATCTACATTAATCAATGAGATAGGACGGTAATTAGCAATTTCCGTAGGTATTTTATCTTGTTTTAAAATTGGCAATATGTTAGCAGATAACATCTCCTCAGGGCACTTCCCTTCTGAGGCCATTTGATTAAATGGCCTTGTTAAATGGGTAGCTAGTTCTGACTTGTGTTTTATAAAAAAAAATTCCAAAACCATCAGGCCCTGGGGTTTTATATTTCACCAAACGATTAATTACTTCGATTACCTCACTCTCTGTTATAGATTTGTTTAATAATTCCCTTTGTGTAGCTGTTATTTGGGGAATGTCTGTATTATGTAAATATGAAATAATATCGTTTTCTGAAGTTAACGTTGGTAAATTATACAAATTATAATAAAATGTCTTAAATCTATCCGCTATGTCATCTGGGGTTAAATATGTATTACCATAGTCTATGATCTTTGTTATTTTATTTTTCGTTCTAATCTTTTTCAATCTGTTGGACATAAATTTATCTGTTCTATTATTTCTATAGTATAGTTTAACTTTTAGTTTCTCCATGTTTTTAATTACTTTATCCATCTCTATTTGATTTATATTTTCTTGTACGATTTTAATTTCTTCTGACTTGCTTTTTGTAGGATTTTCCTTATTATCTCTCGTTAGTTTATATAGAGATCTGCTAGGGCTTTATTTTGTTTTTGTTGATTTTTTTTTTTATTTAATGAAATGTCCTCTGATGACAGCCTTATATGCACACCAGATAGTTTGTGCAGATATACCTTCTGTTTGGTTTTCTTGAAAAAAAATTCTGGTTGTATCCAGAATATGTTCTTTATTAGCCTCACTATACAGCATAGAGTCTTCTAGCCGCCAAGTTGTTTTTGATATATGTATATTTTTACCATTAAACTCGAAGAATATTTGGCTGTGATCAGACCATACATTCTCTTTAATATACATTTTTTCTATTAGTTTTTGTGTAGAGATATCACCTAAAATTCAATCTATTCTGGAATAGGAACAGTGTACTTTAGAGAAATGTGTGTATTCCCTAACGTCTGGATGCAATAATCTCCACAAATCATACAAGTTATTTTTCCTGATATCATTACTCATTGTCCTTGCTTCTTTTTTTAATCTTTTATCTACTATGTTTGATCTCATAAATTTTTTGTCCAAATCTACATCCTGAACACAGTTGAAGTCCCCTGCTATCAAAAGATTGCCTTTTGTGATTTTATCTATTTTTAACATTATTTTAGAGAAGAAATTAGAAGGAGCCTTATTAGGAAGATATGAATTTACAAGTGTGAATATTGTTTCATTTATATTTAGAATAATATATCTGCCTTCCTTGTCCTTCTCCTGGTATTGGATATCTATATTTAATGCATCAGAGAAAATAATTGCTACTCCACTTTTTTTTTGTGTCATAGAGGCATGGACAAATTTTGTAAAGGGTCTACTTCCCCAGTTTCTATTATCGTTGTCTAACCAATGGGTTTCCTGGAGGAAAGCAATATCTATTTTTTCTTTTTTTTTTAAAAAGCATATATTCTGTTCCTTTTAAATGGTGTATTCAAACCCTGAACATTAACTGATACACCTTTAATCATCTTCTATAAGATGTATAAAGGAAATTTTTCTTGATCTCTCTAACACCAACCATATGACAGAAAACACAAAGACTTAACATTTAAAAACTAGAACCTTGAGTGTAAACTCAGTGGTTCTCTCCGACACAATGGACATGACTCTTTCCATATGAGTCATGACTCTACGACAGTTTACCGAACAAAAGTCAGTAAATTCGATCCTGAGATCTATATATAGAACTCATGGCTGGGGAATTTTTTGGGTTGTGGCAATAGATGGTAAAAGGTGTGGACTGTTCAGACATGGGGTTACTTGCTCAATAAGGCAATGAGCGAAGAATGAAAGAAAGAAAGAAAAAAAAAAAGAATCGTAACCCTTTACTTCTATTTTGTTGTTATACAATAATCAAGATTTCATAATAATAGATTTTACATAACGGTGATAACAATACTCAACCAGTTCTTTAACAGTGCCCAAATTCGACTGTATTTAGTCAATGAATATTTAAGGGCCTTAACGGTAGTAAAAGTATTCTGGGTTAATCCATAGATTTATAAATAATAATGAGTCTTCATTAAGATGTATACTACAATTTTAGCATACAATTATGTCACCATCATTCGAAAAAAGAGAGAAAAAAAACAAACAAAAAAAAAAACAAGCCTTATCGTCTAATTTGTTGTTATACGATAGTCAAAAATTTTTTTGTTGTTATATGATAATCAAATATTCATAATAATAAATCTTGCATATCGGTGAAAACAATACTCAGCCAATTTCCCCTTTCTTTTTCCTTTTTTTCTTTTTAATAGTGCCCAAAATAAACTATATTTAGCCAATAAGTATTTTAGGGCTTTATCGATAGTAAGAGTATTTTAGGTTAATCAATAGATTTACGATAATAATGTCGTAAGTCTTCATTAACGTGTTAAGATATAATTATCTCACCATTATTTGCAATGATATAAAAAAAAAATAGCCTTATCTTCTATTTTGTTGTTATACGATGATCAGAATTTCCTAATAATAAATCTTGCATATCGGTGAAAACAATACTCAGCCAATTCTTTTTTTTTATTTTTATTTTTTTTTTCCTTCTTCCCCCCTTTCTT
This sequence comes from Spea hammondii, assembly GCA_029215755.1. Lineage (NCBI taxonomy): Eukaryota > Metazoa > Chordata > Amphibia > Anura > Pelobatidae > Spea > Spea hammondii. Next base: position 24,864,923 of record JARDYJ010000009.1, on the reverse strand, counting down.
TCAAATAGTGTCCAAAATAAACTATTTTTAGCCAATAAGTATTTTAGGGCTTTATCGAGAGTAAGAGTATTTTAGGTTAATCAATAGATTTACGTTAATAATGTCATAAGTCTTCATTAAAGTGTTAATAACATATAATTATCTCACCATTATTTGCAATGATATATATTAAAAAAAAAACAAAACAAAAAAAAACTTAAGCCTTTTCTTCTATTTTGTTGTTATACGATAATCAAAATTTCATAGTAGTAAGTCTTGCATATCGATGAAAACAATACTCAGCCAGTTTTTTTTAATAGTGCCCAAAATAGACTATATTTAACCAATAAGTATTTTAGGACTTTATCGATAGTAAGAATATTTTGGGTTGATCAATAGATTTACGATAGTAATGACATAAGTCTTCATTAAAGTGTTAACATTTAATTATCTCACCATTATTTGCAATGGTATATATAAATAAATACATAAATAAATAATAATCCTATCTTGTTTTGTGTTATAATTAAAAACTCATAATAATACCTTTTTATGTGAAATAAGAACAATACACAAACAGTTTTATAGTAATATCCTAAGTGATATGCACATAGCTATTAAATATTTAACAACAAAAAGTGGCTATATTTAACCCCTTAAGGACCGGGCTCATTTTTCGTTTTGTACCCTGTGGGACCAAGGCTGTTTTGACGCTTTTGTGGTGCTTGTGTTCAGCTGTAATTTTCTCCTCACCCATGTAGTGTACCCACATAAGTTATATATTGTTTTTTTCAGGACAAGAAGGGCTTTCTTCAGATACCATTTTGATCGTATCATCTTATTTACTATAAAAAAATAAAAAAAACATGGTGAAAAATTGAAAAAAACCACATTTTATGACTTTTATTTAAAAAATCTTTTACTCACCTAAAAAAGCAAGTAAAAAAACTAGCTAAATAGATTCTACTACTTGTCCTGAGTTTAGAAATACCCAATGTTTTTATGTTTTTTTGCTGTTTTTTGTAAGTTATAGGGCAATAAGTACAAGCAGCGTTTTATGATTTCCAAATCTTTTTTAACAAATCTGGCCAGTCTGCCTCCATCTCCTCTTTGGAATATCTTTGAAGTGGGTTAACTCAATTTAACCCATTCAAACCATATATTTTTGAAAACTAGACACCCCAGGGTATTCCAAATGCTGTTATTTTAACCCTTTCCATGCACCAATTATAGAACTACACTTTGTCAAACTTTGTAATAGTAATTTTTTTTATTTTTTTTTTCACACAAATTGTACTTTAGTTATAGATATACAGGTTCTGCTATATGTCACTGTCAAACAACACCCCTATGTGTGTTCAGGAACATCTCCTGAGTGCAGTGATACCCGACGCAAGGGTTTGTCGGGTTGTTTGAGATTTAAAATGCCACATTTGGGAAGTGCGCTTTTTTTCTCCATTTTGGTCAGTCTGTACCTATGCCCTATCTTTGAGCTCGGCCACTCCAATTTACCCCATCAGCCATTTTTTTTATATATTAGACACCCCTTGGGTATTTGAAGTGCTTTTATTTGTTAAGATTTTTGAGAAATTTTAGCACTTGCTCAAAATAATAAACTTTATTTTTTTATTTTATTTTATTTTTTTAATACTTTTATATTTTTTTACACATTTTGCTGGTACTGGATGGTTCATCAAGTGACATCACTGCATAATTATTTTTAAATGTTAGCACATTTTTTTTTTCCATTTTTTATTTTTTTTATTTTTTTTTTGAATATTTTACTTATCACATAGTGATTAGAAAGCTGGGTTCCATTGACTTGCTTGGTTGAATGCAGTACCTCTATTCAACCTGCAAGTGGAGCCAGAGTTCTCTAGAGGGTCTGGAGACCGTCTAGCGAACTCTTTCTTCTTTATTGTTTTTTTTCCCGGGCCGCCGCCATCTTGCTGATGGCGAAGATCACCGGCAGCTGCGGCTGTGACCGCTCTCCGGAGCGGTCACAGCCCATCCAAAGGTAAGTGTTTGGTGTCGCTGGATGCCTCCTGATCGAGGCATTCCAGCAACACCATTTAAGTTTAGGAGGCGATCATTGATCGCCTCCTAAACACTTTTAAAACGGGTGTCCGCCGCCATACAATGTATTGGCCCCTCGATGCCGATCTCGGCGTTACTGAATGCCTCAACATCGAGGCATTACAGTAACGCCGTTTAAGCGAAGAAAGTGATCGTTGATCACTTTCTAAGCTTATTTAATTTTTTGACGGTTCAGGACCGTCAAAGGTCATTTAGTGACCTTCTTGTCATGACGGTCCTGAACCGGCAAAGGTCGTGAAGGGGTTAAATTAATCAGTAAATTTATAGTGATAGTATATCTTAAATTTTCATATAAGTGTTTATTGTATTTTTTTCCTTTTTTTCTCTTTCCCTTCCTTTCCCTTCCTCCTTCCTCTTTCTTTCTCTTGTCCATATAACTATTCCCCACCGTTTATAGTGGTGTATAAAAATAATAATAGCATCATCAAGAAAGTGACTGTATTTAAATTAGTCAGTAAATTTATATGATAGTGTATCTTAAATTTTCATAGTGTTTACTGCATTTTTTTTTTTTTTCTCCCTTCCCTTTTCCCTTTTCCTCTTGTTTCCCCCTTTCCTTCTTCCTTACTTCCTCTTTCTCTCTCTTAAACGTATAACTATTCCCCACCGTTTATATTGGTGTATATAAAAAAAAAAAAAAGTGATTACATTTGAGTTAATCAGTGAATTTGTAATAATACAGTAATGTATAAAGTGCCTTGTGACAAAGATAAAATTTATGTAGGGATATGTCTTACCACTTTTAAGTATAAATTATAAAAAAAAAAAAAAAAAAATTAAATAAAAATTATTTTTTTACATTAAACCTTAATTAAGTATTATTGTAAATATATCCATAGCTTAAACAGTGCAAAGCAGTATAGTGGGAAGACCCCGTCTAACTACTAGGTACCCGAGAACGACGTCGTTAAATTTAGGATAAATTATATATAATATCTAGTAACGACGGCTTCATGATATTTTTTTCAGTTCTAGACAATTTTTCAGTTCAACAGCTTGATTAAATATAGTCGGATGGCCTTCCCAAATGATTTTAAGTTTTTTAGGGAAACCCCAAGTGTAATCAATTTTATGATCATGTAGAATTTTCAGTTCTTCCAAAAAGGATCTTCTCCATGCACGTGTGTGAAATGATAAATCCGGGAAGCTCATGATGTTTTTATACGTATTGTCTTCTATGTTCCTTTTTCTGTTTGCTTGGAGAATGAGTTCCTTAAAAAGGAAAGATTGAAAATAAATAATGACATCTCTAGGTGCTGCTTCAGGGGCACTTTTAGGTTTATTTAAGCGATGATATCTTTCCATTTGAGTGTTATGTTGCTGGGTGTCTTTAATCATGGATTTGAAGAACTCTTCCAAGTAAGTTTTTAATTTATCTTGAGTTATTGTTTCCGGAATATTCCTGATCCTCAGGTTATTTCTCCTCATTCGGTCTTCAAGATCACTTATTTTATCTTCCATTTTAATTGCTTTTTCTTCCAACCCTCTTATAGCTTGTTTTATTTCAGATAAATCTTCTATGTTTGATTCTATGGCCTTTAATTTATCAGTTAGTTGTTCCAGTTTGTTATTCAGCTCCTCAGTACTTTTATTAATCTCTAGTTTTAATTCTCACTTGAGAGTCTAAACAGTTCTTTAAATATGATTGAGATAACGTTAAAGGCGCCATTAAACTTTCAGAAGAGTCATCCATAGGTTGGGAAGTTTCCATATTTTTACTAGATGATTTGTTTTTTAATTGATGTGGGGAGAAGAAAGCCAAGGTTGAGGCAGAGGATCTTTTATCTGTTTTATCCATTTTAGATTCTTTTCTTTCTTTATCTTTTTTTTTGCTGTATGCTCTGTGAGTTTTTTGGAGGCATTATGTTCCCTTTTTTTCCTTCCTTTTTCTTTCCTTTCTTCCCCCTTTTCTTGTTCTCCCTTTATCTTTATTTTTAATCACACAGACTGTAGAATACGAGTAGAATAGGGCTTCGTAACCACTATCTCAATTTTCTTTACTCATTTGCAGAATAAAGCCGTACCATATTGTCTGATACTTACATGTAGACAAATAGTCTTTAAATAGAATTAGAGTGGATAGAACAAAACAATTTAACCCACACCTATAATGGAGGGTTAAATGGATTCTTTGTGTGATTTTCTCTTCGCTCTTCTCTCCCACCTTTTCTCTTTCTAGGCAGTTTTATAGCAATTCAAATAGCATTTGTTGTATTCTGCCAGTCCTGCCATATACAATATATCACATTTAGAAAGTCAGAAAGGCGTTTTCTTGAGATCATCCGTGGTAAATAGTTAGCGTTAATTGCGATTGATAATGGTTACATATTCTAGAGAAAATTTCATAGGCATATTATTAAGCTAAATTGCATTCACGCTCGCAGGGTTGGCTCCTGAAGATGACTTTGCAAGTGTATAACCACACTGAGCTGAGTATAAACTACAATTAGGCAGTCTCTAGGTGAGGATGGAAAAAAATATCAAATGTACCGGAGATAGACCGTTGGCGTGCGTCTAAAGTTTGTTCGTCAGTCCTCTCCTCCCACAGCCTCTGCCGTTCTCCTGCAGTAGCCGTGCAGCTCACTTAATTGGTGTTTGTGGAGGTTCTGCATCGGTTCTGCGTCGGCTGAGCATCAGCTAAGCCAGCCGGCAGCCCCCCGTCTTCACCGTCTCCACCGTGCACCCAAACGGGCTTCAGAATCACCGAGCATCAGCCATTGTCGTGGGCGCCATTACCGCGCCGTCACGCCGTCCTCTGGCTGTACTTCAACCCATAAAACTCCCCGCCTCCTCTGACGTGCGCGTTCCGTCACGTCATCACGTCCAGACAGTCGACCAAACACGACTTTTGTCCCCAGAAGCAAACCAGTCAACCCTCCCACCAACCGCACATAAAATAAAATGCTTTTGTTATACACCCACAACACAGGAACTATCCTCCCCCACCCCAAAATAAGCAATCCCAAAAGCTGCAAAAGATGAGGAGACAATTTAACAAATATCCCTCAGCGAGGCAACATAACTTCAAGATTCAACACCACACCCCAAAATAAGCAACCACTAAATAGCAATAGAGGAAATGATAATTGTGACGGAACCTTCCATCACTGGGGCCACTGGAGAGACCCGACTGCCAGCCTCCTCCCTATTGACTATGGGCCCTGACATTGTAAAGACTTCTGTGGCTACCCCACCAGTATATCATCCCATCACTTGCTGAGGTGATTATCTCCAGCAGACAGCCAGGATCTGTAAGCAGGGAGTGACCGCCATTGTTTTAGTTTAATATCAGACCCTTCCACTCCATGATGCATTATTATGTTGCCCCCCCTTCCCCCCAGTTCCACTACTACAGACATTTACCCTGGCCTGGAACTGATTTGGGCCAGTGATAGATAGTAGAGGTTGGGACCCTATGTCACGAACCGGGGGAGCAGGTCTGATAGGAGCCCAGGTGCAGGGGCTCTGTCTGTATCCCACGATACATGATGGCCTGGGGTTGTTACAGACAGGCGCAGGAAATAAACCACAGACAGAAGATCAGGATTAAGAGTTGTATTGCATATGATGGCACAACAATATAAACAAGGAAAGTCACTTGGCAGGTAGCCCTCTGGTTGGGGCACACACGGCAGGAAGCCCTCTTGTTGGGGCACACACGGCAAGAAGCCCTCTAGTTGGGGCACACACGGCAGGAAGCCCTCTAGTTGGGGCACACACGGCAGGAAGCCCTCTAGTTGGGGCACATATGGCAGGAAGCCCTCTAGTTGGGGCACACACGGCAGGAAGCCCTCTAGTTGGGGCACACACGGCAGGAAGCCCTCTAGTTGGGGCACACACGACAGGAAGCCCTCTAGTTGGGGCACACACGACAGGAAGCCCTCTAGTTGGGGCACACACGACAGGAAGCCCTCTAGTTGGGGCACACACACGACAGGAAGCCCACTTTCAGGGGCACACACGGCAGGAAGCCCACTTTCAGGGGCACACACGGCAAGAAGCCCACTTGCAGGTCACACACGGCAGGAAGCCCACTTGCAGGGCACACACGGCAGGAAGCCCACTTGCAGGGCACTGGCCGCAACTCAGGAACAGATCAGGAACCAAAGCGGGAACAGATCAGGAACCAAACAGGTAGTCCTCAAATGTCAATGTCAAGGCCCAGACTGAAGGGCTGGGCAGGTTTATATAGGCTGGCTTGATCAGGTAATACACTGCAGCTGGACCTGATAATGAGTCTGGGTGGTCCTGAGTGGCAAGGGCGGCCACTAGTGGCTGGAAACGGGAATGAGCAACTCAAAGTTTAAACAAGTCCAGCCAGCGAAGGGTGAACGTTACATACCCCCACCGCAAGGAGCAGCCTCCGGATGCTCACAGACCTGTGGTCTCACCATCTGCGGTGAGACTTCTTTCTCGCACGTAGTGCTTTCTCAAACCCTTCCAGACCTGCACGACATATCACGTTTCCGTTGGATGTCACTACTAGATCTGATGGCAGTGGTTCTGTTGTGCTGATTTGGGCTGGATAGACAGATGTGATAGTCCCGGTAAGTGCTTGTCTTGTCCCACATCTACTCCTGAATTCACCAGGGGTTAGGTATTCGCCCTGTGCACGGTTCTCCTCTGAGCGGTGTTGAATAGCACCAAGACAGGGCTGGGTTGCAGGTGGAAAAGAGGAACGCTTACTGGACCTTTGGTCACGGAGACGTTGTTCGTACTGTTTCAGTTCTGTTCTGTGTACGATCTTTCTATCTGATGCAAGGACGTTGCCAGGAGCTCCTAGGGAGTGTCGTGCGGTTTGGAGTGTCCTTTTCCTACTCCTGTGAGTGGTAGGAGTGGTGTTCCTTACCGCACAAACAGCTGGGGGGTTGAGATCCATTACATCCGCCTCAGATGACGCACTGTCCATATCAGACCACTCGGGGGCGTCAGACGAGGTCTGGAGGTCATCTGACGTTACTATAGAGGGCGTAGGATCCTCAGGTGCCGAGGACTGGTTAACCCCTGCATTACCTGTCTGCTTTGTGACGTTGCTGACGTCATATGCAGGTTCCTGGACATGGGGTTTCTCAATGGGGGTTGCGGACGGCTTGACTGGTATGTGCGGACAATATGTTATCCTGTGGCCAGTCCCTCCGCAATAAAAGCACAGGTCGTCCTCTTGCCTTCTCTGTATTTCATTTTTGGTGAGTGGCTCTCGCTTAAAGCTCTTAGCAGCCTTCTTTCTTTGTGTCTGTGACTTGGTCTTGGTGTCCATGCAATCAGCTTCTATCACAGTCCTTACTGACTTGCATAACTGGAGTACACATTCCGCCAATAGTTCCAATACTGCAGGTATCCCCGCGGACTCCTTGTATAGGCCTTGGCATTCTGTCACGAACCGGGGGAGCAGGTCTGATAGGAGCCCAGGTGCAGGGGATACGAGGGGCTCTGTCTGTACCCCACGATGCAGTATGGCCTGGGGTTGTTACAGACAGGCGCAGGAAATAAACCACAGACAGAAGATCAGGATTAAGAGTTGTATTGCATATTATGGCACAACAATATAAACAAGGAAAGTCACTTGGCAGGAAGCCCTCTGGTTGGGGCACACACGGCAGGAAGCCCTCTTGTTGGGGCACACAAGGCAGGAAGCCCTCTAGTTGGGGCACACACGTGTAAGGTAAAAATATGGCGGAGTCCGGTATGCAAGCCAGGGTCAGAGTATCCAGAAGATCAGCAAAAATCCAATAAACAAGCCGGGATCGGGGTATCAGAACATGAGCAAAGTCCGTTAAACAAGCAGAGTCAGGGTATCCAGAAGATCAGCAAAATCCGTTAAACAAGCAGGGTCACAACAAAACAATAGCTTAGCAATAGGAACACACAGAGAGAGAAATATACCAAGTGCCCAGCAGCAGGAGCTGCTGGGTTTTAAATGTTCCCGGGCTGGTGACGTCATCGGGAGCGCGCGCGGCCCCCACCCTCCTGAAGCAGAGAAAAAGGAGGCGGGGTTTCACGCACGCCGGCTAGATGCGGCGTGAACGCGAGCGAGGATGGACCCGTGTTTGTGCCGGCTGGATGCGGCGAGGCCCGAGCCGCGTCTCTGCCGGCTGGACGCGGCGTGGGTGCTGCGGAGGACCGACCCGCGGGTATTCCGGTGAGTGGCTGCGTGTCGGTCGTCCGCATGGTCGCTGACAGTTCCCCCCCCTAAGGCGGGGCCTCCGGACACGCAAAAGTTTAGGACGATCAGGATGTCTGAAATGAAAAGCACGAACCAATGCAGGAGCATGCACATCTCTCGCCGGTTCCCATGACCTATCCACTGCTTCATAGCCTTTCCAGTGAATGAGATATTGTAATTGCCCCTTATGAATTCTGGAATCCAATACCTCCTCCACTTCATATTCTTCTGCGCCGTCTAAAATAACAGGTTCCGGGGTGGAAATTTGTCGTCCTGAAAATCGATTTTCAACCCATGGTTTTAATAAAAGATACGTGGAATACTGGGTGGATTTTCATGGTGTGTGGGAGACGTAACTTGATGGCTAATGGAGAGATAATTTCGCATATGAGATAAGGGCCCACAAATCTTGGTCCTAGTTTCTGCGTAGGCCCGGATACCTTGAGATGTCTGGTGGATAGCCATACCTTGTCCCCCACTTGGTAAGTAGGGGCTGGAGATCGATGGGTGTCCGCATATTGTTTATAGCGTTGCTGAGCTTGTTTTAGTGTGCTGCGAATCACCATGTAGGTTTGCGTAAGGTTTCGCACATGTTCCGTGACAGATGGAACAGTGTTGAGGATGGGAGCCCCTGGGAGCATAGAGGGATTATAACCATAACTGGCAAAAAATGGAGACATCTTAATGGAACTGTGAATATGATTGTTATAGGCAAACTCTGCGAGAGGGAGGAATTGGGCCCAATCATCCTGTAGGTAAGTGGAAAAGCATCGTAGATATTGTTCCAAGGTTTGATTGGTGCATTCGGTTTGACCATTGCTCTGTGGGTGAAAGGCTGTAGAGAGACAGCGTTGAATGTGGAGTTCCTGGCAATGCTTTCCAGAATTTTGAGGTAAATTGAGTACCTCTGTCAGATACAATATTCTCTGGTAATCCGTGAAGTCTGAATATCTCCCGAGTGAATAGGGTGGCAGTCTCGACAGCAGAAGGAAGCCCGGTATAAGGAATAAAGTGTGCCATTTTGGAGAAACGGTCCACTACAACCATCAGGGTGGTAAATTTTTGAGAGGGAGGTAGGTCTGTAACAAAGTCCATAGAAATATTTCCCCAAGGTCTCTCTGGAACTGGAAGTGGTTGGAGAAGACCCGAAGGTTTAGAATGCATGTCTTTTGCCCTAGCACATGTAATGCAGGAGGATACATATGATTGGACGTCTTGCTCTAGGTCAGGCCACCAGAAGGAACATTTTATAAGGTCTTGGGTGACCCGAATACCTCCATGGCCGGCAGCCGGGATATCATGATGAAGTTGAAGGATCTGTAGACGGGTTTCGGGTGGAACATATATCTTTTGATGGTGATAGTAAAGACCGTTGTGCCGGGATAGAATTGGTCGTGTGGGTATGTTGGAGGGGGAGGAGTAGCTACGTAGCACGTCCCAGATGGATTGTGTGGAAGCCAAGAAGTGATAAGGTTGGAGAATGGTGTCAACATCACTGGTAGTAGTTAGGACCTCATCTGACAGGCGTGATAATGCGTCGGCCTTGCCATTGCGGGACCCTGGGCGATAGGTGATGTGGAGCTGGAAACGTGAAAAGAAGAGTGCCCATCTGGCCTGCCGGGGTTGCAGACGTCTTGCAGAACGCAGATATTCCAGATGATCTGTAAATACAATGATGGGATGAGGTGCCCCTTCAAGGAGATGTCTCCACTCCTCCAGGGCCAACTTAATGGCCAGTAATTCTCGCTCTCCCACATCATAATTTCGTTCCGGTGGTGTCAGTGTCCGGGAGAAGAATGCCACCGGGTGTAGTTGACCATCACTCTCTTGGCGCTGAGACAAAATAGCTCCAACCGCTGTATCAGAAGCATCAACCTCCAACGTGTAGGGTTTGGAAGGTTCCGGAAGCGATAGGATAGGAGCTGTGGTAAATTTTTTCTTTAACGTCTCAAATGCAGTTTGCGCCGCTGCCGTTCATTGAAAAGTAGAGTGTTTCGAGGTAAGTGCGGTAATAGGCTGGATAACCTTAGAAAAGTCCCTAATGAATCTTCGGTAAAAGTTCGCAAATCCTACAAAGCGTTGGACCCCTTTGCGGTCAGAGGGCGGAGGCCATCGTAAAACAGCTGTCACCTTTTTAGGATCCATCTTGATACAATTAGGGGATAGTATAAACCCCAAGAATTCCACAGTAGAGGTTTCAAAGACGCATTTCTCTGCTTTGGCGTATAACTGGTGTTGTCTGAGACGATTAAGTACCATTTTGACGTGTTCACGGTGAGCGGTAAGCGAGGAGGAATAAATGAGAATGTCGTCTAGGTAGATAATGATGAATTTATCCAAGACGTCCCGAAAAATATCTTTTATAAATTATTGAAATGTAGCAGTGGCATTACATAGTCCGAATGGCATGACCAAATATTCAAAATGACCGTATCTGGATCGATGCACGGGCGTAATTCTCCATCCTTCTTTTTGACAAAAAAGATGCCAGCACCAGCAGGGGAGGTAGAAGGCCGGATAAAGCCTTTGGCCAATTTCTCGTCAATATATTCTTTGAGGGTGGCAAGTTCTGGTTCTGAGAGAGGAAATATTCTTCCAAAAGGGATGGACGCACCAGGGAGGAGCTCAATGGGGCAATCATATGAGCGATGTGGGGGCAACTTCTCAGCTTTTTTCTTTTCAAATACATGCAGAAATTGATGATACGCTGGAGGAATGGCGGCGGCCAAGGAATAATCAGTGGTCAAACATAGTGCTGAAGGTAATAAACATTTATTGGTGCAAAATAATGATGAAAAGGTTAATGTCCCGGTCTCCCAATTAATAACAGGATTGTGACTTCGGAGCCATGGGAGGCCCAGGATGATAGGGAAAGTGGGGGCTGGAACGATGTCAAATTGGAGTAATTCGTGATGCTTGTCGCCGATGGAAACGATTAATGGAATAGTCTCTTGGGTAATCGGTCCCGACTTAAGGGGGTTGCCGTCAACCAGCTGGATATGAATAGGGCTTGATCTCCGTTGTGTAGGAATTGCCCAGGTCTTGGCTAGCTCCACGTCCAAGAAGCATCCACTTGCTCCGGAATCAATCATTGCAGAGAGGAGGATAGGCTTTTTAGTCCACTGCAAGGAAAGAGATTGATAAATGCGGTGTGCAAACGTGGGGTGAAATAAGTCTTTTCTGGGTGACAATATTCTTACCATCATAGTGATGGTGGTGGTTACGGCAGTTGTTAACTGTATGTCCCGGTTTACCGCAATACAGGCACAAATTTAGTGATCTGCGTCTGGATCTCTCTTCAGGTGTCAAATGGCCTTTCACAAGCCCAATCTGCATGGGTTTTTCGGCAGGAGTGGGTGCTCGAGAAGGCGAATACGGTACTGGAAAACGGTTGAAACCCGAAGTAAAGGACGTGGGACCCCGTTCTGCTTTTCTTCCCTCAGGCGGCGGTCAATTTGGGTCGCCAAGTGGGTAAGCTCGTCCAAGGAGTTGGGAATACCGACTCGTGCCAGCTCATCTTTAAGGGCATCCGATAAGCCCAGACGAAATTGATCGAGTAATGCCGATTCGTTCCACGTGGTCTCTAGAGATATGCGGCGGAATTCCGTGAAATATTCTTCTACCGGTCGGCGCCCCTGTTTGAGGGCCCGTAGATTAGTGGTAGCGGTGGAGACTCTAAACGGATCCTCGTACATAGAATCTAGTGCATGACGAAACGTGGCCCAAGAGTCCAGGACTGGACTCTGGGTATGCAGTAAATGGTGAGCCCATAGTTGGGGTTCTTCCTGGAGGAGAGAAATAACCGTATGAATCTTGACGTAATCAGAGACGTAGGTACGTGGTTTCAGATTGAACAGTATCTGGCAGGATGTAATAAAGGTTTTGGTTATATGAATTGGCCAAAGCATAATTAAGCTCACCCGCCACGTCAAGGCACAATCTCAATAGGGTGAGAACCTACTCTCACTTCCTACATAGTGGACACACAAAGCAGTTTATACTGCTACCAAAACCTTATTAATGTGTTGGGGGAGGTGCAATTAAACCTCCTCCCCATTAACCCCTGGACAGCAAGCTGCAACCAGACTGATGAGGGGCCAACAACCTCAAATATGTGCAAACAGGGAAAAGAAAAAATGTCGGTGCGCTAAGCTAGTCACAGGCTCAAATAATACAAATATGTAATACGAGGCCTACCAAACAGGTGTAAGCATGCAGCAAGAAACAGTGTATTGGCTGTACAATGTATACAAAAAACAAAAACTGTCTGCGCTTCTTACCCTAATAAAGTTGGCAACAAATATATAAACATAATATAAATGAGAGGTTTTGGTTATATGAATTGGCCAAAGCATAATTAAGCTCACCCGCCACGTCAAGGCACACTCTCAATAGGGTGAGAACCTACTCTCACTTCCTACATAGTGGACACACAAAGCAGTTTATACTGCTACCAAAACCTTATTAATGTGTTGGGGGAGGTGCAATTAAACCTCCTCCCCATTAACCCCTGGACAGCAAGCTGCAACCAGACTGATGAGGGGCCAACAACCTCAAATATGTGCAAACAGGGAAAAGAAAAAATGTCGGTGCGCTAAGCTAGTCACAGGCTCAAATAATACAAATATGTAATACGAGGCCTACCAAACAGGTGTAAGCATGCAGCAAGAAACAGTGTATTGGCTGTACAATGTATACAAAAAACAAAAACTGTCTGCGCTTCTTACCCTAATAAAGTTGGCAACAAATATATAAACATAATATAAATGAGAGGTTTTGGTTATATGAATTGGCCAAAGCATAATTAAGCTCACCCGCCACGTCAAGGCACACTCTCAATAGGGTGAGAACCTACTCTCACTTCCTACATAGTGGACACACAAAGCAGTTTATACTGCTACCAAAACCTTATTAATGTGTTGGGGGAGGTGCAATTAAACCTCCTCCCCATTAACCCCTGGACAGCAAGCTGCAACCAGACTGATACATTGTACAGCCAATACACTGTTTCTTGCTGCATGCTTACACCTGTTTGGTAGGCCTCGTATTACATATTTGTATTATTTGAGCCTGTGACTAGCTTAGCGCACCGACATTTTTTTTTTTTTTTTTTTTTTTTTTTTTCTTTTCCCTGTTTGCACATATTTGAGGTTGTTGGCCCCTCATCAGTCTGGTTGCAGCTTGCTGTCCAGGGGTTAATGGGGAGGAGGTTTAATTGCACCTCCCCCAACACATTAATAAGGTTTTGGTAGCAGTATAAACTGCTTTGTGTGTCCACTATGTAGGAAGTGAGAGTAGGTTCTCACCCTATTGAGAGTGTGCCTTGACGTGGCGGGTGAGCTTAATTATGCTTTGGCCAATTCATATAACCAAAACCTCTCATTTATATTATGTTTATATATTTGTTGCCAACTTTATTAGGGTAAGAAGCGCAGACAGTTTTTGTTTTTTGTATACATTGTACAGCCAATACACTGTTTCTTGCTGCATGCTTACACCTGTTTGGTAGGCCTCGTATTACATATTTGTATTATTTGAGCCTGTGACTAGCTTAGCGCACCAACATTTTTTCTTTTCCCTGTTTGCACATATTTGAGGTTGTTGGCCCCTCATCAGTCTGGTTGCAGCTTGCTGTCCAGGGGTTAATGGGGAGGAGGTTTAATTGCACCTCCCCCAACACATTAATAAGGTTTTGGTAGCAGTATAAACTGCTTTGTGTGTCCACTATGTAGGAAGTGAGAGTAGGTTCTCACCCTATTGAGAGTGTGCCTTGACGTGGCGGGTGAGCTTAATTATGCTTTGGCCAATTCATATAACCAAAACCTCTCATTTATATTATGTTTATATATTTGTTGCCAACTTTATTAGGGTAAGAAGCGCAGACAGTTTTTGTTTTTTGTATACATTGTACAGCCAATACACTGTTTCTTGCTGCATGCTTACACCTGTTTGGTAGGCCTCGTATTACATATTTGTATTATTTGAGCCTGTGACTAGCTTAGCGCACCGACATTTTTTCTTTTCCCTGTTTGCACATATTTGAGGTTGTTGGCCCCTCATCAGTCTGGTTGCAGCTTGCTGTCCAGGGGTTAATGGGGAGGAGGTTTAATTGCACCTCCCCCAACACATTAATAAGGTTTTGGTAGCAGTATAAACTGCTTTGTGTGTCCACTATGTAGGAAGTGAGAGTAGGTTCTCACCCTATTGAGAGTGTGCCTTGACGTGGCGGGTGAGCTTAATTATGCTTTGGCCAATTCATATAACCAAAACCTCTCATTTATATTATGTTTATATATTTGTTGCCAACTTTATTAGGGTAAGAAGCGCAGACAGTTTTTGTTTTTTGTATACATTGTACAGCCAATACACTGTTTCTTGCTGCATGCTTACACCTGTTTGGTAGGCCTCGTATTACATATTTGTATTATTTGAGCCTGTGACTAGCTTAGCGCACCGACATTTTTTCTTTTCCCAGGATGTAATAAAGGTACAGTATTTTTTCCTGTCTCCTGCAAACTTGTCCGGGAGGGCCACTTGAGGTTCTAACGCCATGGCCCCTTCCTGAGATAATGGAAGAGGCGGGGGGACCACAATAGGTGGACTCCCTGAAGCTGCAGGCGTAGTCTGAAGCTGTTGGAGCTGTTGATGAAGCTGGATATGGCTCGACTGAAGGTCTTGGACAGACTGTCTTAATGAAGACACCTGCTGGGTGAGAGTGGACAGGGTGTAAAAAGGAAGGCATGATTGACAACCAACTGTATGCCAATGAAGTGAAATGGTGTTCTGATGCAGAGATCCAATGGGCAAAGCCTCTCTATACAAGACCTTAAAATGGTCTCAAACATTAATGGAGATTCTTCTCTGCAGAGCACATGGCAAATCAGTTAGGACATTTGGTCACCTTCCACTCCCTCCCCCAGTGCAATGTCCTTTCCCTTTTCTATCACCTTGGTCTCTAAGGGTCACTGGAGAAGATAGGTTACCAGGGGAGTGTCCAGCAGAAGGAGGACTTATTGTGTTTATAAAGTCCTGCCAACTCTCTCTCTCTCTCTCTCTCTCTCTCTGAGTCTGCGTGGAGATGATCACAAGGGAGTGGTAATTGTATCACGTGTTTACAGGCTTATCCTGCTGTTTCTTTGTTATTTCCATTCAATCAATGAATAGTTAGTTTGGTAACAGCATATACTAACTTATAGTAATTTGTATATGTATTGTTCGTTTGTTTAGCCTCTCTTAATAAATATTGTTAATTGCAGAAAACAAGGAGTGTGGACTCTGACTTTACACTCAATAGTTAGTGGTTATTGATAGCATAACAGTGTATATAAATATATATTCATACATTAAATGTTATTCAGTAATCACAGTAAGATACAGACACGTTTTTATATTTATAACATTTGGCGAGCCAGGTAATTATTTTTTACCACTTTTTGCTCACTTGCAAGGGGGGACAATCCAGTTTTCTCCAGATACAAGTGAGCTAAAAGGGACAAAATAACCGAACCGATTTTGTTTTATTTGCTGGAAGCGTTTTCTGCAATACGTCTCGGGCCAAGACGTGAGAGATCCTAAGAGGCAACCAGAGTGAGACGCAATTAGTAAGCCGGACATCATTTCTGGAGGATCGAGTTTAATCCAGACCGAGGATTCAAAGTGGGGTGCACACCATTTGATTGCCTGCAGTCTGAAGACACAAGTCGTGTGAGTAAATTATAATTTGTTTTTTCATATATAAGAATGGAAATTGTAGCACAGTATGCAGAAGCTAGCACTTTTGACCCATTAATGATGGAAAATGAAAATGAATTTAAACAAATGCATAGTTTGTGGTTGCAATGTGAGAAAGAGAATTGCAGAGTAGACAATAAGAAGTGGTGCCTGAATAAAGATAGACTGAAAATCCAGAACTGTATGAAGTTGCTGAAGTTATTGAGGATTCAGTTGAACCGTATACTTGTGGGGCACACTCCTGTGGCCTCCATAATAAACAACACAAGTAAATATAGTGATTGTCCAACCTGTGGATTAAATGGAGATTATGTAAACACATTAGAGGACAATTACGAAGCGAGAGGAGAGTTGATATCATCCCTTAGAACATGTTTAGCCACGCAAACCCCAGTTGCTGTATGCAGCCAGGGGGAAACATGTGCAGAAGAAGAAGAGGCACAAAGTGTTGTAGAGAATGAGAACCCTGGAACAAACATAGGAAACCGTATACTGGATGAGCTAGATAATGGTGGTATTCCTGTATTAACCCCTCTTGTAACAAAGCCAACAATACCACATTTTATGGAACCTTTATCTGTTTCACCTAGTGTTAAAAGCAGGACATCTGCCACCCTGCAAACTGCTACAATTCTACAGCAGCAGGATAGAGATAAGGTGATGAAACAGCTGATGAAGTTAAAACCCCTCTTTCCCCCATATGACTGCAAAACAGATGTCCTTTCAAACATGTCTAATTTTGAATCAGCAGTTAAACAATATATGCTCTCTCCTAAAGAGGCATGTATGATGCTTAAAATGTGGGCCCCAAGCAGCATTGCATGTAGATTTAATCCACCCATAAATGGCCCTATTAATCGAGACTGAGATTGGTTTAAAGATGATAAATGGGGTACAGAGGGAGACAGACTTAGAGCTGTCTCCAAATTTGTAACAGGAGACAGAGATTTAGATAGTCATTCACTTGCTGAGATGATGGTGAATTTACAAGATGATCCGTGGGTTTTTGCTTCCAAATTCGAGCAAGTCTATCGGCTAACCCACCGCATTCCACCAGATCAAACCCCTCCTGATCTATTGCAATACCTGGTAAAAAAATTCACTTACTTAGACCCTGGAGTGCAAATGATGGCCGAGGAAAAAGATACTTTGGAAGGGGTATACCCCTATGACCATCATAGGGAAGGCCAGGCAGAATTTAATGAGGAAAGCAGTCATAGGACAGTGTAAGGTTGCGATTGTAACTACCAATGAAGGGAAGCAATCTCTACCTGAGATTCCCTTCAGAGGTATTTGTTATTATTGCAATAAACATGGTCATAGACAGAAAGAATGTAGGAAGGCCAAGAGAGACCAAAGGGTGACTGAGGGATGGCATGTTAGTCCATCCCCCTCTTGGTCTGTCAAAGAAAGTGATCAAAGAGGATCTGTAAAGATGAAAAGAAATAACAGTCCTGAAAAGGCAGGTCAGGAACATCATTCTAACCCTCTGCCTAGGACCAATCTGTATGGTCCGGCGCGGGAGGCTCTGAGAATGATGGCAGTACAGGGAGCGGTTACTAATGACCACAAACTGAAACCAGGGGATGAGGCTCCTCTAATTTTATTTTCAGATTGACTAGCACTGGACGATATGGTTCCTATTTGTAAAACATTTAGGGACCATTCCGGACGTCCATACGTGCATGGTATTATGGCAGGACATCACACTATGATTGATACAGGAGCTTCAGTGACATTAACCAATCTACCATTTCGCCTCCTTCTGGGGCGAAAAAGACATTTCTTGTAGGACTTGGTGGCTCCCAGTCTCAGGCATTTCTTATTCCACAAGTGACCTTGACTTTAAGTGCTCAGTGGCAGTGGCGTCGCTACAGGGGGGCAAGGGGGGGCAATTGCCCCCCCTAGGTTAATCTTTGCCCCCCCTGTTGCCCCCCTGCTAAATTTGGATCCCGTCTTTCTTTCTTTTTTTTTAATTTATTTTTAAACGCCGAGGAGAGAGAGGGTGCGGCCCGAGTAAGATCGGCAGCCAAGGCAACCGATCTTACGCGGGCCGCACCTCGAGCCCGGCTACTTACCTGTGGGAGGGTCTTCTGTACTGCAAAGAGGAAGCGGAACCTAGCAGAGTTCACGTGACATCACATGACTCTGCTTCAGTCCCGCTTCCTCTGTGCTTTACCAGAGAACGCAGAGGGAGGCCGCGCCCTCTGCTGAAGTCTGTGAGCAGCATCAAGGAGCTGCAGTGCAGGTAAGGGGGTGGGGAGGGAGTTTGAATGAGAATGTATGATTGAGGGAATGAATCTGTGAATGAAGTGTGTGATAGCATGGATGTGTAAGTGCTGGAACCTAGGCATGATGGGACTGTGATTGCTGTTAGCAATCACACTCCTATCATGCCAAGTCAGCCAGTACATGCTGAAACCTAGCTAGCTGCCCCCCTTGTCTATGGATGCTGCCAGCAGTATGGGGTCTGCACATCACTTACAGCCATCCTGTACCAGCATGTACTGGCTGACTTGGCATGATAGGAGTGTGATTGCTAACAGCAATCACAGTCCCATCATCCCTAGGTTTCAGCATTTACTGGTTGGATGTGTAAGTGCTGGAACCTAGGCATGATGGGACTTTGATTGCTGTTAGCAATCAAACTCCTATCATGCCAAGTCAGCCAGTACATGCTGAAACCTAGCTAGCTGCCCCCCTTGTCTATGGATGCTGCCAGCAGTATGGGGTCTGCACATCACTTACAGCCACCCTGTACCAGCATGTACTGGCTGACCTGGCATGATAGGAGTGTGATTGCTAACAGCAAGCACAGTCCCATCATGCCTAGGTACCAGCATTTACTGGTTGCCTGGGTATGATAGGAGTGTGATTGCTGTGTGGGCAGTGTGGACGGCAGGGCCGGCTTTGGGGTGCGCAACCTGTGATCTATGCATGTAATTTAGGGGGTTTTAAATATACCTTTTAATGCCGTGTTTTTATGTGAATTCCAATTGATCTTTACCTGCAAAGCTGGGTTTTTGCGTTATTCTGTAGACCCATATCTATATATTTCCATACATTATTTATGTATACCTGCAAATACAGTGTTTGTATGTCTTATTCAGTTGATTAATACCTGCAATGCTGTTTCCATGTATTTATTTGATCTATACCTGCAATGCTACGTTTTATATACTACTGTATACCTGCAAATACAGGATTTGTATGTCTGATTCTGTTTATTTGATATATATATCTTCAGTGCTGAGATCACAGGTGAATTTCATTTGATCTATCCATGCAAAGCTTGGTTTGTGTGTTAATGTGTTGATCTATACCTGCTATCGGCAACTGGGGCTAATATTAATATATATGGGCAGCAGGGGCAAAAACACTAAGGGGGGTATAAACGACAATGCAGTGTGAAAAATCCATCCTGATGCAGACGTCTGTGACGTGGATTGTGTCCTGCTGTTTGTGTGTTTTTGGTTATCAGTGTAGCAGAGCCTGTCCTCGGGTGTGTGTGTATAGGTGTTGGTGTGGCAGAGCCTGTCCTGGTGTGTGTTTAGTTGTCAGTGTGGCAGAGCCTGTCCTAGGGTGTGTGTTTGGGTGTCAGTGTGTCAGAGCCTGTCTGTGTGTGTGTGTGTTTGGATGTGGGTGTGGAAGAGCCTGCCCTGATGTGTGTGTTCAGTTGTCAGTGTGGCAGAGCCTGTCCTGGTGTGTGTGGGTGTCTGTGTGGCAGAGCCTGTCCTGGTGTGTGTGTGTGTGTTTGGATGTGGCAAAGCCTGTCCTGATGTGTGTGGGTGTCTGTGTGGCAGAGCCTGTCCTGGTGTGTGTGTGTTTTTGGATGTGGGTGTGGCAGAGCCTGTCCTGATGTGTGTGGGTGTCTGTGTGGCAGAGCCTGTCCTGGTGTGTGTGTGTATGTTTGGTTGTCGGTGTCGCAGAGCCTGTCCTGGTATGTGTGTGTCTGAGTGTTGGTGTGACAGAGCCTGTGTTGGTGTGTGTGTCAGTGTGTCAGAGCCTGTCCTGGTGTGTGTGTGTGTTTGGATGTGGGTGTGGCAGAGCCTGTCCTGATGTGTGTGTGTGTGTGTTTTTGGTTGTCGGTGTGGCAGAGCCTGTCCTGGTGTGTGTGTCTGGGTGTCGGTGTGGCAGAGCCTGTCCTGGTGTGTGTGTCTGGGTGTTGGTGTGACAGAGCCTGTCCTGGTGTGTGTGTCTGGGTGTTGGTGTGACAGAGCCTGTGTTGGTGTGTGTGTTTGGTCATCTGTTCCTGGCACTTAACTTACAGTAGGAATTATTTAATTTATATTTATCCAGAGATAAAATGCCCTCCTGAAGTTGTAGTGACTTCAGGGGACAAAACGTTCAAGGCCCTGAAATCATTTAGTTGAAAAGTTATTTATTGTGTTATAATATTTATTTCAAGGATTAGTTGCACTCAATTGTGGCTTCAGGCTTCCCATGTTGAATGATCAAGTATTATTTTAGCCCAATAACAAAAGTATAATTCCATAGCACATTATTTTTGGAAATTATGAATGCCCCCCCAGTTTGACTGTGATATCTTGTGTGCCCCCCCTTTCTGGTCATGTTGCATTTCCTTAAACAATTCAGGACACATGAATCCGATAATAATTCCCTATTGGAACTGAATGCAACTCCATCCACTCAGCAACATAATAGAAGTTATACAGATACCAAAAATGAATCTTCTAATACTTGAACTTAACACAAACTCATTTGACCAACATCCTGAAGGCAATTATACTGGAAACAGCTCTTGGACATCACTCCACCCTCTCGGGACCGCAGAGGGAAATATGCCCATGGAATGAAAGGATGGACTAAAATATGGAGTGGTGGCAATGTATATGATCTGTGTTTATATGTAATACTCAGTGCGGGTGTGGGGTGTTGTTAAAAATTGATGGGGAAATTTTTGGGGAAATAATTATATTCTGGGATTATGGGTGGATAACAAGGGCAATCAAGATGATTGGGAATGTAAAGGGTCGGTTTGGGGAAAATGTACTGTAGTTTTAAGTGGTAGGGATGTAAAACTGACTGATTGGTTAGTGTCTACACATTTCAAATTTCTACACATTTTCTAAATTGTTCCAGAATTACCTATACTATAAAAAGAGCTTTAATAAGGTGGGCAGAATGGGTAAAAGTAGATATAGAAGAGGGATTGTGGACACAGTTCTGGGAGGTGTAGGGCCTGGGTTGGGTTAGTGAATGCAGTAGACATAGCCAGTATGACAGCAGCATTATAATTGTTAACTGATACTTCTTATATTGTGTGTTTCTGTAGTATGTATTGTTATTCAAGTTTGTATGTGTTGTTACCTGAAGTCATTGATTGCCAGAGTATATCACCTCCATTATGGAATGCAAATGGAAAGAACTCTGTGAATAGCGGGCTGGGCATGCATACATAGTAGATACGCTGCGAGGTACGCTCTCCCTCTTGTCTCCAGTGGGTTTTATAGAGTCCAGGGGTCTCATCCACTTCATTGTCAAAAGGAGGGATGTAAAAAGGAAGGCATGATTGACAACCAACTGTATGCCAATGAAGTGAAATGGTGTTCTGATGCAGAGATCCAATGGGCAAAGCCTCTCTATACAAGACCTTAAAATGGTCTCAAACATTAATGGAGATTCTTCTCTGCAGAGCACATGGCAAATCAGTTAGGACATTTGGTCACCTTCCACTCCCTCCCCCAGTGCAATGTCCTTTCCCTTTTCTATCACCTTGGTCTCTAAGGGTCACTGGAGAAGATAGGTTACCAGGGGAGTGTCCAGCAGAAGGAGGACTTATTGTGTTTATAAAGTCCTGCCAACTCTCTCTCTCTCTCTCTCTCTCTGAGTCTGCGTGGAGATGATCACAAGGGAGTGGTAATTGTATCACGTGTTTACAGGCTTATCCTGCTGTTTCTTTGTTATTTCCATTCAATCAATGAATAGTTAGTTTGGTAACAGCATATACTAACTTATAGTAATTTGTATATGTATTGTTAGTTTGTTTAGCCTCTCTTAATAAATATTGTTAATTGCAGAAAACAAGGAGTGTGGACTCTGACTTTACACTCAATAGTTAGTGGTTATTGATAGCATAACAGTGTATATAAATATATATTCATACATTAAATGTTATTCAGTAATCACAGTAAGATACAGACACGTTTTTATATTTATAACACATGGCGTCCAAAAATTGGATCAGCAAAATCCGTTAAACAAGCAGGGTCAGGGTATCCAGAAGATCAGCAAAGTCCGTTAAACAAGCAGGGTCACAACAAAACAATAGCTTAGCAATAGGAACACACAGAGAGAGAAATATACCAAGTGCCCAGCAGCAGGAGCTGCTGGGTTTTAAATGTTCCCGGGCTGGTGACGTGAACGCGAGCGAGGATGGACCCGTGTTTGTGCCGGCTGGATGCGGCGAGGACCGAGCCGCGTCTCTGCCGGCTGGACACGGCGTGGGTGCTGCGGAGGACCGACCCGCGGGTATTCCGGTGAGTGGCTGCGGGTCGGTCGTCCGCATGGTCGCTGACAACACGGCAGGAACCCCTCTAGTTGGGGCACACACACGACAGGAACCCCTCTAGTTGGGGCACACACACGACAGGAAGCCCTTTAGTAGGGGCACACACAGCAGGAAGCCCTTTAGTAGGGGCACACACGGCAGGAAGCCCACTTTCAGGGGCACACACGGCAGGAATCCCACTTGCAGGGCACACACGGCAGGAATCCCACTTGCAGGGCACACACGGCAGGAAGCCCACTTGCGGGGCACACACGGCAGGAAGCCCACTTGCGGGGCACACACGGCAGGAAGCCCACTTGCAGGGCACACACGGCAGGAAGCCCACTTGCAGGGCACTGGCCGCAACTCAGGAACAGATCAGGAACCAAAGCGGGAACAGATCAGGAACCAAACAAGTAGTCCTCAAACGTCTATGTCAAGGCCCAGACTGAAGGGCTGGGCAGGTTTATATAGGCTGGCTTGATCAGGTAATACACTGCAGCTGGACCTGATAATGAGTCTGAGTGGTCCTGAGTGGCAAGGGCGGCCACTAGTGGCTGGAAACGGGAATGAGCAACTCAAAGTTTAAACAAGTCCAGCCAGCGAAGGGTGAACGTTACACCCTATTGTATTGTTAATCCCGTTACTGCCCCTAATGTCTCTGGGAGGCAGGTTAAGGGGGCGGTTTGTATCCCAATATCTTGTTTTATGTTCATGTGTGTTTTGCTGGATATATCCAGCCCTGTGTGTGAGAAATAAATCAGTCTTCGTTTTGGTTTATACCCTACACTGAGTCTCGGCTAGTGACTGGGAAAACGGGGAAATAGTGTATGTCCCAGGCTAAGGGAGCACAAGTCAGCGAAGGTAGTCGGTCGGACTAGCTAGATCCGTGATAATAATATAACAGGCAACCTGCAGCTTAAGGTACTAGAACAAGCTCCAGTGTCCCGGTGCAGAAAAAGTTTGAGATCTACAGCTGTCAATTCGACGTGAAGAAATGAGCATCTCCCTCATCCGGTGGACAAATGTAGCAGAGAAAAAAAAAAGAATTATAAGTCGACTGGGAGAGTGTCTGACAAGTAAGATGGCGTAAGATGATCGCAGAAATGCTTCCAAGAACCGACGTGGACTCCAGAGAAATGTCCACCAACAGTCTGCAGTGCCAATCCGCATAAGGCCGTCCTAGCCGTACGCCAGGCGAAAACGAAGACGACCCAGGATAACCTAGAAGCGATGAGACAGCCATCCAGGAAGTCCAGAAGTCAGGTCCCAAGTCAGACAAGGTGGTCGGGGGGGGAAAAGTGTAATGTTCAAGTGAATGCGTGTCAGATCATGGATACCAGCTAGGGGATCAGAATTTGGCTACGGAGGAGGCATAACAAGGAGCGCAATAAGCCGTCAAGGAGGGATCAGCCATGCACACAGCAGACAAAACACAAAACAAAAAAAAAAAACAACCAAAAAAAAAAATAAATGTTAACCCGTTAAGGACAATACTGTTATTTACTCGTAGTATATTGTGGGACAATGGCTCTTTTAACATTTTTCAGCTGTTTAGCTTCTCATTTTGTGCTCCCACACATATTATATATTGTTTTTTTTCAGGACAAACAGGGCTTTCTTTAGATACCATTATTTTTATAATATAATTTAATTTACTATAAAAAATTATCAAATATGGTGATTTTTTTGTTAAAAAATTACTTTTTCTCACTTTTTAAACAAAATACTTTTACTCATCTGCAAAAACTAATGAAAAAACCTGCTAAATTGATTCTACTATTTGTCCTGAGTTTAGAAACACCCAATGTTTTTATGTTTTTTTTCGTTTTTCTGCATGTTAGGGGGCAATAAGTACCAGTAGCGTTTTGCTATTTCAAAACCATTTTTTCCCCAAGCTGGTCATTCTGCCCCATGTGCTATTTCGGGTATCGTTGAAGCCGGCCAATGAAATTTACCCCATCAAACCTTATATTTAACTAGACACCCCAAGGTATTTCAAATGATGGTATTTTAACCATTTCCATGCACTAGTTCTACCATCAGCCTTTGTCAAACTTTATGGTAGTAAAAAGAAATTTTCACACACGTTGTACTCCAGGTATGAATTAACTGCTCCTGGTATACATCACTGCCAAACACCCCAATATGTGTTCAGCAACATCTCCTGAGCACATTGATACTCCACATGCATGGGTTTGTTAGGGTGTTCGGGGTAAGTGAACTACAAAGGGGAAAAGGGTAGATAATAAGAAGAGGGGGGTAGATAGTGAGAAAGGAGGGTAGTACGAATATTTAAATAAATAAAGAGTGAGAACGAGTATGAATTAATGTGTGTATGAATTGTCTAAATGAGTGAGAGAATCAATGAATTTGTGAGAATGCATTAATGAATATGTTTAAATGATTTGTGTGAAAGAGTGAGAGAACAAATTATTGTGCAAATGAATTATGTGAATAAAAGTATGAATTAGTGAGTGACTGTAAAAGTGTTTGTGTGTATCAAAGATGGCACAAGTAGTGTTTAAGCCTTGAGGACCAAGATGGCACAGGCAGGGTGTTTATGGGACAAAGATGTTGTACGCTGGGCTGTTAGGGGCCAAAGTTTACTCATGTGGGTTGTTTGGGGGTAAAGATGGCACATGATATGTGTGTAATTTGGGTGCTGGTCAGGTTCTATGTGGGCAGTGTGGATGCCAGGGCTGGCCTTTGGGGTGTGAAACCTGTGATCTTTGCCTGTAATTTAGGGAGTTTTATCTATACTTTTAATGTTGAGTTTTTATCTGAATTCCAATTGATCTACACCTTAAAAACTGGATTTTTGTGTTATTCTGCTGATCCATATCTGCTATGCTATGTGTCCATACATTATTTAGGTATACTTGCAAATACAGGGTTTGTATGTCTTATTGAGCTGATCAATACCTGCAATGCTGTTTCCATGTGTTGTTTATTTGATCTATACCTGAACTAGATGGAGTAAGTAAAAGTAAGGTGTGGGTTAGTGAATGAGGGGACAAAGGGACTCTGGGGATGATTATGGGGGAGAGGACCTCTCAATGTCACGGTAGGGTCAGAACTCTCACAGTCTAAATCGGTTCAGTTCCTCGGATTCACGGTGGACCCAGTGTCATGATTAACTCATATAACGTAGTAGATGCATGGAAGGGTAACCCAGCAGAGGTGGTTAGTTTCTTTGTTTAAGCATTCAATGAGTTAATCTGAGGTTGATTTAATGTGTTTCTTTGTGCATGCCCTCTGTATCTGTTCTGGCTAGAGGTGTCATCTTCCCGAAGGACCCCTGTGATGATTCATGGCCTAACAGATAAGGATCCTTAGTTATAGGAATTCCATTCCTATCTTAAGTGGAGGGGTTTCCATCACCTTTACCCCACCATAACTTATTGGCACATCAAAGATGGGACCCGATTCTTGGGGATGGTGTCATATAATCAGTCATGTGGTTAGAGGGGCGTTTGCTTGCAAAAGTCTGATTTAGGGACAATGCAGCGACCTCAAAGCAGAACTCCACGATATTCTGTGATCAGAACAACATCATAAGAAACCATCTGGACTTAAGGAGTTCCCACAGGCCTACTTATTGGAGAAACTCGTGAGTGAGGGTCCTGTGTTTAAGTCCCATTGTTTTTAAGAACTGTTCGCTGTTTTCTTTTGTATGTCTTGTTTTTTGTAATTCTGGCACTGTGTAATCTTTGTCTTTTTGTTATTAAAATATTCAAAATCCAAGTCTGTCTTTGGGCTCTAGTATCGATATCCACAAACCCTAAGAGAGGATACCACGTTACCGTATTGTTATTAAGTTCTACAGGATATATATATATGTTGTTTGCCCGGGGTGGGTTGATATATATATTGAGATAAATGTTCTAATTCGGATTTCTCATGAATCCGGTATCAAAATCGTGAGTGGTGGCAGACTACCTGGGGGGATACAGGCAGGATTTGGGGGTTAATTTGGTGTAACTTATGCCTTGTTAAGGGGTCAAGTTAGTAAATCCAGAAGCCTGGTGCTATTAACCCCTTCATGCCCACGCCCTCCACATAGTCACGGCTTGGCAAGTAGTCCTGACCGTGACAAACTTGGTGGCAGCTAGGTGGGACATCTAGAGTTTTTTTAGTGCTATTAATATTGCCCGGTTTGGTGATTTTAGTACTAGAAGAAATTACATGGGTTTTGTGTAATTTCCCAAAGACATTACTCAGTGCCTAATTACAGACATACAGTGCAAAACAGTTCGTTCCTCTCCCTTTTGGTTTTCTCTACCATACTGTATTATGGAGGCATATCGACGACAGCCCAAAGAATCTCTGGAGCTGGTTTGTCAAGAAAGGAATATACAAATTTTTGGCAAAAGCAAAGAGCAGCTGATTTTGGATCTCCTGGAACATGATAAACTCTGTGCAGAGCAGGCCATTGGAGCAGATGTGATTTTGGAAGAGCCTGTGGATCAAGGATGTTTTCCTGATAAAGTTAACGCCTTGAGTGCAATTGTAATTGAGTTACAAGTGGTACTAAAACATCTGGGGAGCGTGGATCCTCAGCTAAAGCTCAACCTGATTATGCAATACAAGGAAAGAGAGAGGGAGGCTGCTGAGAGAGCTGCGGAGCGGGCAGCTGCTGACCGAGAAGCTGAGCGGAGGTATCAGCTGGAACTTCTACGGTTAAAGCAATATAGTCCGTCTCCCCAAAGCATAGTTAACGGGGATGGATATGCTAACCGACCTCGCCTGGAACACTTTCCAATGCTGGAAAAGGACACTGACTTGGATGTGTTTTTGAGAGGATTTGAGAAAGTGTGCCGGCAGTACCAGCTGCCCAAGGAAGAGTGGGGAAAGTATTTAACCCCACGTCTGAAGGGGAAAGCCCTGGATGTGTTTGCTTCCTTACCAATGGAAGTTGACCAGGACTATGAGGCAGTGGCGTCGCTACAGGGGGGCAAGGGGGGGCAATTGCCCCCCCTAGGTTATTCCTTGCCCCCCCTGTTGCCCCCCCGCCGAATTTGAAACCCCCCAGGACAGTCCTTGACTGCTAACGACGGCATGGTGCCGTCGCTAGCAGTCCCAGTCAGGTGCTAACAACGGCACCATGCCGTCACTAGCACTATCTTACCTTGATGGAGGTCTGTGGACCTCCATCACCACCTACCCCGGCGATCTGCCCCTCACACTGAAGGGCATCACTGGGGCCACCCGATCTGCCCGGTGACGTCTCGCGCAATTACGCGATGACGTCACCGCGCAACTTTATTAACAACTGACAATTGTCAGTTAAAGAGGTATGGGGGCATGCTGCTTAGATGCCTGTATCTCAGGCATCTAAGCAGTTACATACCCCCAACATATACCATTGGAAAGGTAATCGCCTCACCTTTCCAACGGTATATAGATTTTAAAAAAAGAATAAAAAATATTACGTTAAAAAAAATAAAAATGTAAAAAAAATGATTTGGGGGTCTCTTAAGGCAGATAAAAAAAGATCAAAATTGCCTAGAGACCCCCAAATTAAATTATTTAAACATAAAGTAGTTTAACTTAAAAAAAAAAAAAGTTTACGTATTCTAGCTAAATGATCACTGTGGTAGCCAATGTTACCACAGCGATCATATAGCTATAAAAAGTCACATTCCCTTTTTAAAAATGGCCGATACTAATTTTTAATCCTATGATCCCTTTGATCATGGGGTTAAATTTAGCCAACGGTAGAGGGAGGCAATTTTTGAAATCCTGATGAACTGCAAATATTATTAAAATCAGCCATTTAGCCTGTGCGGTACGTGAGTAACCATCTCATCCCTGCAGCGCCTTGCATTACTGCTCACGTAGGAAGTTAAATTATGGCACAAAAAGTACACATTTGCAAAAACCACATCCCTTGGCGCATAAAATGAGGGGCTGCATGTGTTTCTAGTACAAACCTGGAGTGCGCAAGACACAAATGAACATGTCGCTATAGTTAGAAAAAACATATTTTCAAGCCAAAGCGGCATATTCCATCATTATTTGTGCACTCAACTTTTGTCCTAGAAATACACGTAGCCCCTCATTTGAAGCTCCAAGGGATGTAGTTTCTTAACATGGATGAATTGTCTGAATGAGGGAGAGCATGAGTTAATATGTGGATGATTTGTCTGAATGAGGGAGAGCATGAGTTAATATGTGGATGATTTGTCTGAATGAGGGAGAGCATGAGTTAATGTGTTTGTGTATCATAGATGTATAATTGTGGAAGGGCAAAGATGGCACTAGCAGGATGTTTGAGCCTTGGGGAACAGGATGGCACAGGCAGGGTGTATATGGGGAAAAAGATAGCAAATCTTATGTGTGTTATCTGGGTGCTGGCCAGGTTCTATGCGGGCAGCGTGGTTGGGGTGCAACCTGTGATCTATGCCTGTAATTTAGGGGTTTTAAATATACCTTTAATGCCGTGTTTTTATGTGAATTCCAATTGATCTGTACCTGCAAAGCTTGGTTTGTGTGTTCTTCTGTAGATCCATATCTGCTATACTATGTTTCCATACATTATTTATGTATACCTGCAAATACAGGGTTTGTATGTCTTGTTCAGTTGATTAATACCTGCAATGCTGTTTCCATGTATTGATTTGATCTATACCTGCAATGCTACATTTCATATATTATTGTATACCTGCAAATACAGGATTTGTATGTCTGATTCTGTTTATTTGATATATACCTTCAGTGTTGAGATCACAAGTGAATTTCAATTGATCTATACATGCAAAGATGGGTTTGTGTGTTAATGTGTTGATCTATGCCTGCTATCGGCAGCAGGGTCTAATATATATATATATATATATCGGCAGCAGGGACTAATATTAGGCCCTGAAATCATTTAGTGGAAAAGTTAAGGTATTGTGTTGTTTAAAGGATTTCAAGGATTAGTCGTACTAAATGGTGGCTTCAGGCTTCCCATGCTGAATGATCAAGTATTGTATTGTCCAATAACAAAAGTATCATTCCATAGCACATTACTTTTGGCAATATATATATATATATATGTTTGTGTGTGTTTTTTCAGTGGTATGATTTAATGGTGGAAATTATTAATGCCCCCCCAGTTTGACTGTGGTATCTTGTGTGCCCCCCCTATATATTGTTTCTAGAGTCGCCACTGCTATGAGGCCATAAAATCTGCCTTGTTAAAAAGTTTTAACCTCACCCCTGAATTCTACAGGAAAAAGTTTCAAGAGATGCACCAAGCTACATTGGACAGTTGCACCGAATATGCGGGACAGCTTCGGACTATTTTCCGGCAATGGACTGGAGGCCTACAAGTTACTACATATGAGGCCCTGGAGGATCTGATGATTTTGGAGCAGTTCCTGAGCACACGAAGTCCAGAGGCCCGAGAGTGGATTCTGGACAGAAAACCTAAAACCACAGCAGAGGCGGCAGATCTGGCTAACCATTATGCCAACAACCATACTCCAACAACCAAGCGGGTACAAGCATCACAAGGACCATCTACTTGGAAAGGAGCAGCCTACCAGCCACCAACTCCTAAGCCAGCCGGGAGATTATCACCAACACCTTTCCTAGCCAACAGAGCAGGGGCCACATCGGGCCAGGGGAATACCCGCCGGTGTTATCGGTGTTATTGAGTGCCACCTGCCCTTCTAAGAGATCAACTCCATGGACAAATGGAAATGGAGGTACAGCTGGGGGAGCTGCACCTGTTTTATTTGTGGCTAGACCAAAGGAGGCACAAGGAGACAATTTGCAGTGTGTAACAGTTGGGGAACACCCAACTGTCTTGTTTGTTTCCAGGTTTCAGGGGAATGAAGAAGAGAACCTACAAAGAGTAACTGTAGGTGGCCGTGTGACTATGGGACTCAGGGATACGGGGGCGGCTTGCACTCTGGTGCGGCCTGAGATGGTAAAATTGGAGGTTCATATCCCTGGGAAGACCATGTCCATCCATGGGATTGGCGGGGTGCGCCCTGCAGTGCCAGTGGCACGTGTGTACCTTGATTGGGGTGAGGGCAAGGGTTTGCGGGAGGTGGGGATATCCGAGGATATTCCTGTTAATGTTTTGCTGGGCAAGAATCTGGGTCGACTTGTTTGCCAGTATGCACCAGTTGAGGAAACCTGCAAACCTGGAGGGCTGGTAGAGAGCCCTGTCCAACCTAAGGTACTGTCTGAAACTTTAGGAGTAGTGGGTAGCTGGGAGGGAGCCCGGAAGGTAGAGGTATGCCTGTCTGAGCCAGCACCCAGGATCCTGTCTCCTGAAGAGATGGAGGTGGATGTGCACCAAGGGACCAGACCTAGCGAGCAAGCTCTAGGGGAAACGTGGTCAGCTAAATTACCTGGTTGTAGGAGCATGAGCGACGGAGATAGAAGGCCTTTAGGGGGTGTACGCTTCTCACATTTTTGGTGATACTCCGTACTTCCCATCAGGTTTGCAGACAACGGGTCACGATCCAGCTGTCAATGGTGGCTTGGATGGTTTCAGGGGATCCTGGGATACGTCAGGCTTATCATCTGAGGCCCAAGACCTGCTCTGGGACTCCTGGGCTCCGGGCACTAGAAGATCCTATCTTCAGGCGTGGAATAGCTGGTGAATGGAACGACGGATTGATCCCTTTACAGGAACATTGGTGATGGTACTGAATTTCCTAGCACATCGTTTTTCGTTAGGTAAATCGTAACGTACTAATAATGTGGCCCACTCGACCTTATCCGCTGCTCATGTTCCCGTTTCAGGTGTCATGAGAGATCCGACCATCTACAGTCTTCTGCGTGGTATCCGGATTTCTAGACCTCCCTCTACAAGGTATTCTTCTTTCTGAGATGTTTCCCTTGTTCTTCGTTTCGTGGAGTCATGGCCGGATAATGACCCTTTATCACTTTGTCAGATTTCAGCAAAGCTGGCTCTCTTGTTCTGCTTGATTTCCTTTCGGAGGGTGTCTGATATTACGGCTTTCGGCACGGATTAATTTACCTTTTCTCCTGAAGGCGTTATTGTCTCTATTTCTCCTAGAACTAAATGCCTTTCCTTTTCGGTGTCGGAATCTTATTTTCCCGAGCACCCTAGGTTGTGTGTGGCGCGCTGTAGCCGTAGTTATCTCTCAGCCACGGGCTTGCGTTGGTTGTTTCAGGGTCCTTTATTCGTTTCCTATGTTTCTTTAAGCAGGTATCAGTCCCTACGGTGGCTAGATGGATCAAATGGATCTTTCCTTTGGCCGGTGTGGAAGGGCCTTTCGGGGCCATTCAGTTCGGGGTGCGGTGGCTTCAGAGACTCTTGATTTGGGCGGTTCTGATATTCTTTCCTCTGCTGATTGGTGCAGGGAATTTACTTTACATGTTTTATTAGCATGCTGCTTCTGCGTTGGGTAGCTTCAAATTTGCAAATATGAATCCTCCTGTCTTGACAAAAAATTGGGGATTACTCTAACCTTGGTGGAGGCGAATATTTCCCTCCCTGGGTTTTCTCCCACCCTCTATTAATATTTTCTCGGTTTTTGCAATGTATATTTTTTTTTATTGTTTTATATGAATTTATTAATTTGTGATTATGGATTCATTTGTGTTTTTAACATGTGTTTTCTGCAGTTTACTTTCACAATGTTTTCTCTGTTTATTTGTATAGCCTGATTTTATATGGATTCCTGCTTGGATCAGATGGAAGTTCTGTCCTCCGGCTCTTGGACTGTTGCGGTTCCGGTTACTTGTTGGAGTTTTGTGCTACCTGTTCAGCAGTGGTGTCTCCAGCTTTCATATTTAGGGGGGCACATGGGGGGACAGGAACACTACATGATGATAGCGCTATATAAAACAAATAATAAAAACAATATGGCCAGATATATGCAGCAACATCATATTGTAACACCATACAATAACGTGCACATGCCAACACCATACGCATGTGTGACGGACCGACCAGGGACCTCAGGTTATCCCTCTCCGCCAAGAGACGACTTCTCCCGCTAGGATGACAAACCACCGCAATCCGTCGGCAATATCCCCAAGCAAAGTAAAGGGATATGGCTATCCGGTACCCAAACAACCAGGCAAGACTAGTCTTTAGGTACAACAAGAGGAGAACTGATTTATTTTACACACAGACGGCTGGATATATCCAGCAAAACACACATTAACATAACACAAGATACTGGGATACAAATCTTCCTCTGAGACAACAGGGGCAGTAACGGGATTAACAATACAAAAGGATACAGACGCCACTAAAATAAGGAATACACACTGTCTTGATTAGATTATCTCCCAGACTTTAGTGTGCTGTGTGTAAACAGTTAGGAAATAATAAAAAAATACATTTTTATTAATAACACACAAAAGGGCTTCATGTCACTGGATAACATTAACCGAGGGGTAGGGTGATTCTAGGAACCGTCACAGTCCCAAAATGCAGGAACCCCAAATCTGTTTCTGAGCTCCACAGTCTTTAGAGTCTCTTATGATTTGGATAACGTGGCACTCCTTACCAGGGCCCATAGTCTGTAGTAAGGAGGCTGGCACTCAGTCTAGTGATGGGAAGTTCGGATCATTAAAGTGAATCGGATCATTTCGACTCGTTCACTGAAATGATCCGATTCATGATCCGAATCTTCGGATCACTCAGTGTGACTCACAGGAATTACTGTTATCCAGTAACTCCGTGCAGGCACACTAACGATTGGCCCCGCCCCTTTCATTACTCAATGAATCCTCCCCCCTGCCTACTCCAGTGATGTCAATAAAGGCAGAGAGCCGTTCAAAGATTCGGATCTTACGGGGATCCGAATCTTACAGTGATCCGGATCTCTGTAAGATCCGGATCACTGTAAGATCCGGATCTTTGAACGACTGCCTTCATTGGGATTCGAATCAGTCAGATAATATCACCATACTGTTATAAATAATACATTAATAATCACTGCCCCCAGGATTTACATTCCCCTTTACCTGCAACTGCACCTTAAGCTAACTTTATTAAATTAATTAAATTAACCCTCACCATTAAATTAACCCTTAACACCCCTTCAACCATGACTGCCCCTAAAATTAACCCTTAACACCCCATCAACCATGACTACCCCTAAAATTAACCCTTAACACCCCATTAAGCATAACTGCCCCCAAATTAACCCTAAACACCCCATTAAGCATAACTGCCCCCAAATTAACCCTAAACACCCCATTAAGCATAACTGCCCCCAAATTAACCCTAAACACCTCATTAAGCATAACTGCCCCTAAATTAATACTAAAGACCCCATTAAGCATAACTGCCCCTAAATTAACCCATAACACCCCGTTAAGCATAACTGCCCCCAAATTAACCCTTAACACCCCATTAAGCCTAACTGCCCCTAAATTAACCCTAAACACCCCATCAACCATAACTGCCCCTAAATTAACCCTAAACACCCCATTAACCATAACTGCCCCCAAATTAACACTAAAGACCCCATCAACCATACCAATTTATTAGGTAATTTATCTGGAGTACATGCGATTAATTTAGGGGCAGTTATGGTTAATGGAGTATTTAGGGTTAATTTCAGGGGCCGTTATGGTTAATGGGGTCTTTAGGGTTAATTTCAGGGGCCATTATGGTTAATGGGATCTTTACGGTTAATTTCAGGGGCAGTTATGGTTGATGGGGTATAAGGGTTAATTTTATGCTGATGACTGAAGGTTAATTTAATTAATTTAATAAAGTTAACTGTAGGTGCAGTTATAGGTAAAGGGGGGGCAAACTCAGGGGAATCTAAATCCTGGTGGCAGTGTGAACATTATTAATGTATTTATTTATAAAAGTATGGTATCAGTAATATTCTCTGAATGATTCGAATCTCTGTAAGATTCGGATCCTTGTAAGATCCGGATCCCTGTAAGATTCGAATAATTTGAATCATTCGAATCTTCGGATCATTCGAATCTTCGGATCATTCGACTCTTTGAACGACTCTCTGACTCTATGAGTCATCGTTCCTCTGTGAATTAATGAGCTGTAACCTGACCCCAGAGTCTGTGTCTGAGTGCTCTGCAGATGACTCACAGCTCTAGGATCAGGTTACAGCTGCATGATTCACAGACTGAACCGCTACAAATGAATCGTTCAGTCTACTGAACCGATTCATCCGGATCACTAAAAAGAATCGGATCAAAATGAACGATTCGTTCATGATCCGGACATCACTAACTCAGTCCCTTCCAGGAGCCCATGACACGGAAGCTTCCGTGACAGCACGCATACACTCTCACTCTTACCTTGGGCTGACGTGCACTTACTACTACGACCTCGTTATGTGACCTCACTGAGTACCTCAGGAATATGAGCAACTGCTAATTGGGTATAGTGCACCTTACAGTTGCCCCCTGAGTCATAGCAAAGACCAACTTCGAGAATTAGCAGAGCGAATACACAGTCTGTGATACAAAAGAGGAACTAGTGGTATAAAATAATTGCAGGTAGTGACTTTCATAAAAATGCTTAACATTTGAGAATTATTCTAGCCTTGGTCTTTTTAATAAAGATAGGAGGCAAGTATTTGTATATCTCTACTGTCACCAAACAGCAGCAAAGAAACAAGAACAACAGTAAACTTGTAGACCAATCAGTAAACAGATGAGGCTATATTAGACCAGGGCTTGACAAATTTGTTGTGAATCTAGGCGCCAGGTAAAAAAGTTAGGAGCCAGGATTTTTTTAAACTAACAGTTGGTCAGGAGTGATCTGATCATCATCAGCCCACTTACTAAACTGACAGCGTTTGACCCGGAAGCACCCTGGACTTTCAGGTCAGTGCTGTTTTTTTTTTTAATTAATTTTTTTTTTTTAACTCTTTCGATGCTGATGTTCCATTGGAGCACAGCGTTGACTGATATTTAGCCCCCACAGGCTTGTGGGGACAAATGTTAAACCCTGCAATGCCACGAATGTGTCATACAATTGTGGCATTGAAGGGGTTAACGCTGCACTGTCGCTCTATAGACCAGCCATTGCAGGGGGAGTCTCTGATGACTGCTGTAGGCTTCCATGCCTACAGGAATCATCAAAGAGCTTGTGGAGGCTCGTTTTTTCTGTTGCAGAAGCAGAGCCCCGTACAAAACGGGAATTAACCCCTAAATGCCGCGATCGCGGCATTGAAAGGGTTAACGCTGCACTGTCGCTCTCAGGGAGCGATCAGGCAGCTGGGGGGTGTTGGGTCAGGTCCCCACACTTGTGTGGGGACCCAATCAACACACAACCCCCTTCCCTGAAGCTGCCTGTGGCAGCTGAAAACACGATTGCTGGTTTTGCAGCAACCGCGTTTTCAGCCTACTGGATCACTCCGTGGGAGTGATCTCAGGCTCGGGGGCGGGCTCTGAGTGGCTGTGCTGTCTGCCCAGACTCCTGGGCAGACAGCAGCAGCAGCGCCCCCGTGTGGTGACTCAGCCTCTTACATCCACAATTTTTTCTGGATGTAAGAGGCTGACAAAACCTAGGCGCCAGGACAAAATTCTCTGGCGCCTGGGATTTGTCGAGCCCTGTATTAGACCTAACAACCCCTCCTTTCTCCTGTTTCGAAAGCTGCCGAACTGAAATCATCAACTGCATTCTATTTGACTAGGAGTCAACTGGTCAATTCCAGGAAAACAGAGTCATGAAGAATCTAATGTCTGTCATGAGCACTTCAAACTGGAACAGAAAAGACAACATAACAGAAACCGCAACCCAACTAGATGACCACACAAAATACAGTATATGTAATTACACGTCTTAACTCTGTAGAGACCACAAGTACGGAAACAATAACCCAGCTGCAGTAAATAAAACCCAAAGGAAGCGAAATGGGAGGGAGGAAAATACTTGCCTCTTGTCTTTAAAATTCCAATTATTCAGGTACCAAGGATAGAATCATTCTCGATTTTAGGGCAAGACAAGAGGCTAATATTTGCCATTTTAATGATCCAAAATCAGAGCTGAAGGTAAAGGGTGGAAATAAATAGTGCGAAAAGTAGATGTGCAAGACTAATCTGCCGCCCACAAGATATCTAAAAACTATATCCACCTAGGAGCGCTCGTGTCAAATAAACACAGAAGCAGGAAAAAAAGAAATAACAAAATAATGGTGCAGTAATAAACTATTGTGTTTTTTCAATAGTTACGCTCACAAAATGTCTGTGATTTTCAGGCTTATCTCAATTCTTAGTGATCTGAGTAAAAAGAGAAAACAAAACAAAACAAAAATGGGATGGTATCTTCATAAATAGAGTAAATACAAAATGATTGCACTTACACACAGATGGACAAACTCAGCGGGTGTGTTAATCAGCTTTCATGATCCACAACTCCTTACTACTTGACTTATAGTCTCTGATGTTCTTTGTGCAGGAAAAAAGGACCGCTCACGCCACAGATGGTATAATTCTTTGTTAGACTCCCAAAATGTTAATGCAAGAAGTAGACAGTGTCACTATTTTTCCATGTTATACATGGTGAGGTAGAAGGAGTGACACTTTTATAGCAAAGTGCAAGTGGGGGTTAATAGAGGGCTTCACTAAACAAAATTCCAATATGAAGCTTTTTCAAAGTATTTATATAATTTATTATGGGACACAGCCCTTTTTTTAAAAACTCAGTCTATTTCATTTAGGGGCATAAATATATAAATAAATTATATATATATATTGCTCAACACTATCACTTGGTGTCAGTACACTTTTTAGACTCATGGTAAATCAAAGTATGTTCTTTTAGGTAGTTCTTGATACTAAATTGCAACGAATACATTGCAAAAAGAAGCTGCAAATGTTTAACTATTTACTTGCTGAAATATATACAGTTTTATAACGGAAACATAGTAAATTCTATAGAAATAATAGAAAAATGTTATGTAATCAAAATATTGATTTAATATGGTACATGTATGTGCAAACACCATATTTTACCTGTTTTGATTGGCACTATCTGGGAATATATTTTTTAAACATGGGGATTATGGGTGGAATATTATAGTTACACATGCTAAATAACACATTTGACCTGTTTCTGCTAAGAATATCGGTGTAATATTTTTTTACATGGGGATTATGGGTGGAATTTTATAGTTACACATGCTAAGAAACACATTTGACCTGTTTCTGATAAGAATATGTGAAAATTATTATTTTCAAATGGGGATTATGGGTGGACTATTATAGTTACACATGCTAATTAACATATTTGACCTGTTTTTGATAAGAATATGGGTATACTCATTTTTTACACGGGGATTATGGGTGGAATATCATAGTTACACATGCTAAATAACACATTTGACCTGTTTCTGATAATAATATTCCCATATTCTTATTTTTACATGGGAACTATGGGTGGA
Source organism: Spea hammondii (assembly GCA_029215755.1). Lineage (NCBI taxonomy): Eukaryota > Metazoa > Chordata > Amphibia > Anura > Pelobatidae > Spea > Spea hammondii. Next base: position 24,827,092 of record JARDYJ010000009.1, on the reverse strand, counting down.
ATATTATAGTTACACATGCTAAGTAACACATTTGACCTGTTTCTGATAAGAATATGGGAATATTATTATTTTTACATGGGGATTATGGGTAGAATATTATAGTTACACATGCTAAGTAACATATTTGGCCCATTTCTGATAAGAATATGGGTATAATATTTTTTTTACATGGGGATTATGGGTGGAATATCATGGTTACAGATGCCAAGGAACACATTTGACCTTTTTCTGATAAGAATATAGGAATATTATTATTTTTACATTGGGATTATGGGTGGAATATTATAGTTACACATGCTAAGGAATACATTTGACCTGTTTCTGATAAGAATATGGGTATAATATATTTTTTACATGGGGATTATGGGTGGAATATTGTAATTACACATGCTAATTAACATATTTGACCTGTTTTTGATAAGAATATGGGTATACTCATTTTTTACACAGGGATTATGGGTGGAATATCATAGTTACACATGCTAAGTAACACATTTGACCTGTTTCTGCTAAAAATATCGCTGTAATATTTTTTTACATGGGGATTATGGGTGGAATTTTATAGTTACACATGCTAAGAAACACATTTGACCTGTTTCTGATAAGAATATGTGAAAATTATTATTTTCAAATGGGGATTATGGGTGGACTATTATAGTTACACATGCTAAATAACACATTTGACCTGTTTCTGATAATAATATTCCCATATTCTTATTTTTACATGGGAACTATGGGTGGAATATTATAGTTACACATGCTAAATAACACATTTGACCTGTTTCTGCTAAGAATATCGGTGTAATATTTTTTTACACGGGGATTATGGGTGGAATTTTATAGTTACACATGCTAAGAAACACATTTGACCTGTTTCTGATAAGAATATGTGAAAATTATTATTTTCAAATGGGGATTATGGGTGGAATATCATAGTTACACATGCTAAATAACACATTTGACCTGTTTCTGATAATAATATTCCCATATTCTTATTTTTACATGGGAACTATGGGTGGAATATTATAGTTACACATGCTAAATAACACATTTGACCTGTTTCTGCTAAGAATATCGGTGTAATATTTTTTTACACGGGGATTATGGGTGGAATTTTATAGTTACACATGCTAAGAAACACATTTGACCTGTTTCTGATAAGAATATGTGAAAATTATTATTTTCAAATGGGGATTATGGGTGGAATATCATAGTTACACATGCTAAATAACACATTTGACCTGTTTCTGATAATAATATTCCCATATTCTTATTTTTACATGGGAACTATGGGTGGAGTATTATAGTTACACATGCTAAGTAACACATTTGACCTGTTTCTGATAAGAATATGGGAATATTATTATTTTTACATGGGGATTATGGGTGGAATATTATAGTTACACATGCTAAGTAACATATTTGGCCCATTTCTGATAAGAATATGGGTATAATATTTTTTTTACATGGGGATTATGGGTGGAATATCATGGTTACAGATGCCAAGGAACACATTTGACCTTTTTCTGATAAGAATATAGGAATTAGACTTGGGCACCAGGGGGCTCTTAGTGTTCGCCTTCGTGCTCGTCTTCGGGGAAAAAAAACCTTCGTATTCCGCGAATATTCGCCCGTTCCTGTCTTCTCTTCGGGCGAATATTCGCGGACATTCTTCGTGCTCGTTTAATCTTCGTTTCCTTCCCGGTTGCCTAGCAGGGGTTAATACGGGGTTAACAACACATGGGAGCATGTGTGGAACGTGTGTGCAACTCTATTGGTCGTTTCGGCAGGGGGCTGGTCTGGCATCAACGAGTGAATTGCAGAACGCACTTCATTCGTTGATGGCATGCCAGCCCCCTGCCGAAATGACCAATAGAGTTGCACACACGTACTGAGGTGTACTGTACACAAAATGACCTAGAGACAAATGCCCCAAGGAACTTGGCCTTCCTTTATCATACACAATCACACATCCATAGATGTTTAATAAAAGAATAGGGATTATTTTACATTTTTAAATTGATTTTGGACCACTTGTAATACATGCCTAACATTTGCTACCTATTCACAATGGCATACTTTGCAACAACCCAACTTTTATTGGACAGGACTGGAAAAAAGCAGGACTGTCCACCAAAATCTTGGGTGTGTTGGCAGGTATGCGGATGGAAAAATATTGGACAAGAACTAAAAAATAGTTTAGGGTTAATGTACGGTTATGTTTAAGATTAGTAGCAGTGCACTGGTTTGGTTAAAGATGTATTATGTCTAAATAATAATTTCATTTTAATTTTAATGGGTTTTAAAAAAAAAATTAGGGGTTTATTTAAATGTATTTTAAAGTTAGATTTATTATTTAGTACTTTATTATTTTTATTTAATGTTTATACTAGTGCTACCTACCGAGCTATAACTACCAACGTGTATTTGCATACCTAGATAGCTAAATTAGATGGGACAGGACTGGAAAAAAGCAGGACTGTCCCTGAAAAAGTTGGGTCTGTTGGCAGGTATGTGGATGGAAAAATGTTATAGTATGAAGTGTGAGTTATAGCGTTAATGCTAGTGAGTGTAGAAGTGAAGGCCAGGACCAGTGTATGTGTTATGTGTGTTATCACTGTGTGTTATATGTGTTGTGTGTTATGCCACTGTGTTATTTGTGTTATTGTGTGTGTTATGTTTGGTTGGTTGGTTGTGTATCAGAAGGAAAATAATGAAATGGAAATGGAAAAGGAAATGGAAAAGGCGAATGAGTGGGCAATTGGCGACCCACTCACCTGTTTCACCCCAGAGCAAAGCATCCAAACACTGTCAGTCCTAGACGTTTGGCAGCGACTTCCAGAGCTCAGACACAAGGCCCTAGCGTAAGCTGGCCACTCCGGCGGAGGTAGCAGGCGTTGCCACACCGCAAACAGACGCAGCCAGGGGGGAGAAACTGCCCTTACCATTAGGGACATTTTGGGCATGACGCTAGCCAGGAAGCGAACTGGCACAGAAGAGATGCTGGCACCACCACCACAACCACCACCACCAGCAGCAGCATTGAAAAATGGGAAAGGCGAATGAGTGGGCAATTGGCGACCCACTCACCTGTTTCACCCCAGGGCAAAGCACCCAAACACTGTCAGTCTTAGACGTTTGGCAGCAGACTTCCAGAGCTCAGACACAAGGCCCTAGCGTAAGCTGGCTACATTGGCGGCGGTAGCAGGCGTTGCCACACCGCAGCAAGTGCAACTAGGGGGGAGAAACTGCCCTTACCATTAGGGACATTTGAGGCATGACACTAGCCAGGAAGCGAACTGGCATTGAAGAGACACTGGCACCACCAGCAGCAGCAGCAGAATTGGGAAAGGCGAATGAGTGAGCAATTGGCGACCCACTCACCTGTTTCACCCCAGGGCAAAGCACCCAAACACTGTCAGTCTTAGACGTTTGGCAGCAGACTTCCAGAGCTCAGACACAAGGCCCTAGCGTAAGCTGGCTACACCGGCGGAGGTAGCAGGCGTTGCCACACTGCAGCAAGTGCAACCAGGGGGGAGAAACTTCCCTTACCATTAGGGACATTTGAGGCATGACACTAGCCAGGGAGCGAACTGGCAGAGAAGAGACGCTGGCACCACCACCAGCAGAATTGAAAAAAGGCGAATGAGTGGGCAATTGATGACCCGCTCACCTGTTTCACCCCAGGGCAAAGCATCCAAACACTGTCAGTCCTTGGCGTTTGGGAGCGGACTTCCAGAACTCAGACACAAGGCCCTAGCGTAAGCTGGCTACATTGGCGGAGGTAGCAGGCATTGCCACACCGCAGCAAGTGCAACCAGGGGGGAGAAACTACCCTCTCCATTAGGGACATTTAAGGCATGACACTAGCCAGGAAGCGAACTGGCAGAGAAGAGACGCTGGCACCACCACCACCAGCAGCAGCATTGGAAAAGGCGAATGAGTGGGCAATTGGCGACCCGCTCACCTGTTTCACCCCAGGGCAAAGCATCCAAAGACTGTCAGTCCTTGGCGTTTGGGAGCGAACTTCCAGAACTCAGACACTAGGCCCTAGCGTAAATTGGCTACACCGGCGGAGGTAGCAGGCATTGCCACACCGCAGCAAGTGCAACCAGGGGGAGAAACTACCCTCTCCATTAGGGACATTTGAGGCATGATTTCAGCCAGGAAGCGAACTGGCAAAAGATGCTGGCACCACCACCAGCAGCAGCGTTGGAAAAGGAAAAAGGTGAATGAGTGGGCAATTGACGACCCGCTCACCTGTTTCACCCCAGGGCAAAGCATTAAAGTCTGTCAGTCCATGGCGTTTGGGAGCAGACTTCCAGAACTCAGACACTAGGCCCTAGCGTAAATTGGCTACACCGGCGGAGGTAGCAGACGTTGCCACACCACAAACACGTGCAACCAGGGGGAGAAACTACCTTAAACATTACAGAGAAAAAAATTAACTTTCCAAGCTAAGAGCTGGGTAACCCAACTTGGGCAGATTGAATTTAAGAAAGGCAATCTGCTCCATCAGATGAGGTGCCATGTGTGAGCGCTGTGGACTCAGTATGTTTCCAGTCATAGAAAACACGCGCTCACTTTGAACAGTGGTTGGCGGACATGATAGTAGCTGCTGCACAACCCATGAGAGTGCAGGCCACACACTCTTCTTTTCATCCCAGTAGCTAAGAGGATCAACATTAGGCGCAGAAGGAACTTCACAGAGGTAAAGTTTGACCATTTCAGCAGCACTACTCTCCTTTCTGCTGCTAGCTCTGTCAGATGGTCCAACTATACTCCCAAGTGCCTCTTCCCAAAACACAGCTGCTCCACTCAGCTGTGTTGTGCTGCTTGTGGCACTGCTGCTGATGCTGCTGCTAGGAGTAGCAGACCACATCATCTCTTCCTCCTCCTGCACCTCTCCCTCCTCGGACAGCATTCCCATTTTACGCTGCCAGTCACGCACCTTGTTGACCAATTGCTCCCGGTAGCTACTGAGAACATTACATTTCAAAGCTAGCTTTCCCTTAATTCTTGGATTGCAAAGGCACGCTAGCATCATTTCGGGACTCTCTTCCATTCGTTTGCGAAGGTGTACTTTTAGCAGATCCTTCAGCTTCCTGACTATGGCTGCTACGTCAGGATGTAGAGTGCCACCTTGAACAGCCTCACGGTTTCCAAGGAACACATCCATCTTGCTGCCTAGATGGGAGAACACTGGGATTACCTGGGCCAGACTGGCAGTGTTTGAGCTTAAATTTTCTGTGGCATCCCTGAATGGTTTAAGGACTGCCACTAGCTGGGCGATCACTGTCCAATCCTCCCTATTCAATGGGAGGTAATCCCAATATTGTGCTCTGAGGCAAGATTATGGATTGCCCTCTGCTGCTCCAAAATCCTCTCGAGCATGTCTAACGTGGAGTTCCACCGTGTACTGACATCCTGACGTAGGCAGTGTACGGGAAGACCTGACCTCTCTTGCTCTTCCCTCAAAAGTTGGCTAGCCTTAACACTATGGTGAAAGTGCCCAGCGATCTTTCTGCAGCGGGACAGAACTACTGCTGCCACATTAGTTCCTTCTGATATTGCTGCCTTCACTACAAGATGGATGATGTGGGCTGCACAGCGCACACCAACAATATGACCATCTCGCAGCGCTTTCACCATATTGGCACCTCCGTCAGTTACCACAAAACCAACTTCAACATTGGTGCCCGCCTCTGCTCCCACCCAAAGGCTAAACATTTTCCTCATTGCATGCAGAATATTTTGGGAAGCGTCAGGAACCAATTTTTCACTGCCTGAACCATGGCTTTTTTATACCTGTGGCGTTTACATCTGCGACCACTAGTGGCCACCCTCCGCCCTCTGGAGCACTCAGAACTCAGGTGTGCCTTGTTACCTGGGTTGAGCCCAGGGGAGGGCTGGCAGCCTAAGGCCTGGGGGGCAAGTCTAGTCAACTGGCCCATTGCACCATCAAAGCGGCTGCGAGCGACATTGAAAGCGGCCGTCGTGCGGCAGTCACTCCACCAGCGCCTAATGAAATTAAAGTGGCCGGCGTGCACGCACCGCATGCCTCAGCTCTTCATCCCACCACTTTTAAGACGTGGGAAGAGGAGCTGAGGCATGGCCATTGGGTCTGACAGCCGCACGATGCAGGGGGGTACCTAGAGTATTTGGCACCTGTGGCAGACCCTGTATGTGGCACCCCCCCCCCACACACACACACACTTTAAAACTGCATAGTTTCTATGGTTAGGCAAACATTGACAGGGGTACAGCATATTTGTTATCATTATATGCTTAGGGATTATGCGGTATCACCGTCAATGTGTGCCTATACATTGAGACAGACACTGACAACCCCTATCACTATATACTAAGCCAAACATTGATGTGGTGTAGGCCTACCACTTTAGTGACTGGCATAGTATATAGTAGGGATGCACCGAAATGAAAATTCTGGACTGAAACTAAAAATTCAGCATTCACTTGGCCAAAACTGAAAAAAAAAAACAAAAAAAAAACAAACTTTAAAATAGTTTAATAAAAGTAACACCAAAATTAGACAAAAAAATCAACAATAATATTAACATATATATATATATATATATACACACACACATATATATATATATAACAACAATCACAATCCTATCATGCCTAGGTTCTAGCATGTGCTGGCTGACTTAGCATGATAGGAGTGTGATTGCTGTTTGCAATTATATATATATATATATATTAATACTGTCATTGAATTATTCTGTCCAATAAAAGTGTTAACACACCGAAGTTGGACCAAAAAATAATTTATAACAGCAATCACACTCCTATCATGCCTAGGCAGCCACAACATGCTGGAATCTGGGCATGAAAGGAATGTGATTACGGACTCCCTATGCCACGCTATCCCCCAACATTTACACATCCATGCTATCTGAAACCCTCATTCACAAACATTCAGCATAACACCCATCACTCTCACACACTTACATTCAGCATAACACCCATCACTCTCACACACCTACATTCAGCATAACACCCATCACTCTCACACACTTACATTCAGCATAACACCCATCACTCTCACACACTTACATTTAGCATAACACCCATCACTCTCACACACTTACATTCAGCATAACACCCATCACTCTCACACACTTACATTCAGCATAACACCCATCACTCTCACACACTTACATTCAGCATAACACCCATCACTCTCACACACTTACATTTAGCATAACACCCATCACTCTCACACACTTACATTTAGCATAACACCCATCACTCTCACACACTTACATTCAGCATAACACCCATCACTCTCACACACTTACATTCAGCATAACACCCATCACTCTCACACATTTACTAATCCACTCTCTCCTACCTTTTCTTCTTTCACTCTCACTTTTCCTCTTCCTCCTCTTCTTCCTCTTCTTCTTCTACTTCTACTTCTTCTTCTTCCTGTCCTGTGCACGAGCGCGGAAGACGGTGGGCGTGGCTTCAGTGTTGCGCGCCGAGATTTGACATCAAGTCCCGGCGCACAGCCACAGTTGCCGCGCGCACCGTTTCTGGAGGCGTGCCGGCATGGTGGCAGCCCTCAGATGAGCGGCAGCCGGGGCGGACCGCCCCCCCCCCTCCCTCCCTCCCCCGCCAGGTACGCATGACGGCCGCATTCAATCCTGCTCGCGGCCGCTTAGTTTTTAACTTTGCGGCCGCAGCTGCATTGAATGCCTGTCTGCCGGTCGTCCGTCCGGCCCACCGGCCCGGATTTAGGGCGGCCTGGGGGGCAATTGCCCCCCTGCCCCCCGGCCCAGCCCGCCCCTGGTTGAGCCCTAGTCCATACATCCTTCAGTCAGGGCCTTTGTATTGAAGTCTATGGACCTTCCTGCTGTGGCTCTGCACCTGTACTGTTCCTGGTTCCCTGCTTTGTGTCCTTCCAAGTGGACTCCCTGCTTTGTGTCCTTCCAAGTGGACTCCCTGCTTTGTGTCCTTCCAAGCGGGCTCTCTGTCTGTCGCGCCCTTCCAAGCGGGCTCCCTGCCAAAAGACTTATTACCTGTATTTTATTTTGCCATACGTCCGGTTACTTGCTTAGACTATATTACCCTTATTTGCTGGTCCTGTTATATACATTATATACATGGATTTCTGTTTGTGGTGTCTTTGTTTGCATAATCATGCACCGTGGGTTATATACTGAACCCCAAGTATCCCCTGCGTATGGGCTCCTACCTGACCTGATCACCCGAGTCCTGACAGAATACAAAGGCCATTACAAGGAGTCGGCGGGGTTACTTTCAGTCATCAAAGTGATAGGAGAATGCTTGCTTGAACTGTGCAAATCATTAATGCAAATCTGGGACTCCAACTCCAATCACTCTCATGAAGACCATTCACCTACACCTGCTACATCACCTGAGAAATCCAACAAGCCTGTTACCAGTATTGAAAAGGAATCTCCTAGGAAATCTAGGAAACGTGAACCCCTTACCACAACCGAATTACAACAAAGGCGTGATGAGGTATCTTGCTTTTACTGTGGCAAAAAGGGACACTGGATCACCCAATGTCCTCTGAAACCTCCTAAACCCTCTGTACCGATTGAGCAGTCTACGTCACAACCACAGAGCTCTGCTAAAAGGGGAAGTAGCTTTATTCCCCAGGATAGTGAACCCATGGAGTATATACCAACCCTGGTGATTCCTGGTACTTCTCAACCTCCGGTGGATGTCCAGCTGAAGCCTGATGATTGTTCTGTGATGGAATGCAGCGTCTGTGATCCTACAGTCTGTGGCAGTGTGGGTTGCTCCCATATGGATGAACTTCCTATTGCTTTCTGTTCACAGATAACCTTTCCTTCGATTGTGTTATTACCTCTAACGGCAATATAATCAGAAAGGAAGACCTGGAGATCTGTGAACAAGCTTTACCGAAGAAGAAGAAATCACGTTAAGTACACCCTTCTGCTCAGTTTATTAAAGGTGTACAGATTTTGTTCAGTCTGTTTGTGTTCAGTGACCGCTCCTTGGGGAGGGGGTACTGTCAGGAACCAATTTTTCACTGCCTGAACCATGGCTTTTTTATACCTGTGGCGTTTACATCTGCGACCATTAGTGGCCACCCTCCGCCCTCTGGAGCACTCAGAACGCAGGTGTGCCTTGTTACCTGTGTTGAGCCCTAGTCCATACATCCAGCTGGGCCTTGTTATCGGGATTACCCTGTCTTTATGAGCCTGCCCTGCCCTTCAGTTAGGGCCTTTGTATTGAAGTCTATGGACCTTCCTGCTGTGGCTCTGCACCTGTACTGTTCATGGTTCCCTGCTTTGTGTCCTGATCAAGTGGATTCCCTGCTTTGTGTCCTGATCAAGTGGGTTCCCTGCTTTGTGTCCTTCCAAGTGGGCTGTGTGCCTTTTGTGCCCTTCCAAGCGGGCTCCCTGGTGGTGGTGGTGGTTTTCCCTACAAAGGAATGAGATCGCTTTGGTTTGGGACCCCTCTGAGTCTTGTTGCTAATTTGGCTCTGCTTTGTACCTTGCATGCTGCTTGTGGATGGGGAAGATGCTGCTTGGGGCAAAAGGCACTTCTTTTTAGTCACTGGGCTGGTACTACTTGTGCTACCCTTTAACTTTGAACGTGCTTCTGGTGCTTTAGGCTTTCCGTAAAAAACCATAGAGCTTGTGGGCCTAGCCGCACTACTACTGCTTGCTTTTGGTGTCTTTCCTTTACTTGATGATCCTTCAAGCAATGCTTCCCCAAATGATAAGCGAGAGCTTGGCTTATTTGGCTGACTAGACTGACGCAAAGGCTGCATCTTAGAACTGGTGGTGGTGGTGGTGGTAGATGGAGCTTGTCCCTCCTTAGTCCCAAAAGGAGGATCCATTTCAAATTTTGTGTTGTGTGTAGTGTTTAAAAAAAAAAAACTATAAAAAAAAAAAACGAATTAAAGACAAAAAAATTAGAGGAAGTTCTCTTCAGTGCTACTGCTTAAAAAGTAAAACTATGCACTACTGCACTGTGCTGTTGTGTGCAATCTGGCAAAGTGCTAAAGTTATTTAAATGATTAACTCAAGATTAACTATTTAATAACTAGCAGTATTTTATTTTTAATTTGAATTTACACGGGCCTAAGAGCTTAGCCTACTACTATGCTAGCCTAAAGCTATATTTCCTTACTATACGTCTACCTCTAGGCAGACGCTCTCAAACCAATTAAGCTAAAGTGAGGTTAAATCAGATTCAGTATATGATTTATTAATTAATATTAAGTTATATAATATTAATAGATTAGAAATTTACTTATATATTATGTATTATAGATAGAAGAATATAGATTATGAATTAGAATTACTTATTTTATAGATTATGAATTAGAATTTATATTGTTATATATTATTTATAATATATTATAGATTAAGATTAAAGACGATTAGAATTATTTTAGTACTACAGCTAGTATCTTGAAGCTTTGCTTAGTACAACTCGTCACAGTCAATTTTTCTTAAAAAGAATTAGAAATAAAATAAAATGTCACAGCAAAACAGTTAGCTTCACTGCTTGCTGAACAAAAACACTCAGGGTGTTCACTACACTGATGGACTGAGGTGAGCAAAACACTAAGGGTACTTTTAATAAAATTGAAATAAAATGTAAAATAAATGAGAAAATTTTTGCAAAACGGTTAACGTCACTGCTTGCTGATCAAAAAAAAACACAGCACTTATGCGGCTGCACCCAACAAGTTCACTTCACTGATGGACTGAGGTGAGCAAAACAAATGAAATAAAATGAAAGATTATTAATTAAGAAAAATTGACTTGGTCTGTTGCTAAAACAAAGCACAAACTATAGAGCTGCAGCACCAGTACTAATAAGATTAGCTGAACTATACGCTAGTAGTAATTAATTAATATTATTACTTTTATTTATAGCTAATTTAATTAACTATTAAGATAAGAGAATTATTGATATTACTGATTTAAGATTAGACACTAGAAGATATCTTGAATGTCTACAGTACACTCTACACTAGTATACTATTACTAACTATAACTGACAAATATATATATAATTTTATAATTATTAATATTACTGATTTTAAATTAGACACTAGTAGATGAATGTCTACAGTACACTCTACACTAGTATACTATAGTATATATATATATATATATATATGTGTGTAAAATATAATGACCTATTAAATTATAGATTCTATTAAATTATTATTTATAAATTCTATTTAATTTATTTAAGCAGGACAGGCAGTAGGCACTAGTGCCAGCCCAGGGCAAGGGCACCCCAGTGCCACTGAGACACTGGGTGCACTGTCAACTCAACAGCACTTACACTACAGTTGATGACAAATTAAATAAAAAAAATTTTTAGTTAATCAAATTATTATTATTAATTATATTAAGTAGCACTGAAGTGAGGATGAAGTACACTGTGAGAAATGGCAGGCTAAGGCTTACCAGTCTCACACAGAACAGAACAATCTCTCTGTAACGCTCGGATGCAGCACAGCAGTGTTGCCAAAGCGGTCACAGTGAAAAATGAATGGATCTCTCAGGCAAGCTCTGGTTTTATAAAGGCGCCTTCAGAATTCATAAAACAGCAGCACAAGCATTGGACGAGACCCTTAGCGTGACGTCACAAGAGTGAGTTGATTGGAAATCTGGATTGGAAATTTGAAATTTTGGCGACTGCGCGGCAAAAACGAAGACGATCACGAAGAATCTTCGATTCTTCGTGGTTGTGAGTCTTCGTCTACGTTTTGCCGGCACTGTATTCTCTTCGGCGTGTCTTCGGAAACGAACAAAAAAACGGCCTCTTCGTGCTCGTTTTCATGTTCGCCCGAAGACAAATGCGCAAGTCTAATAGGAATATTATTATTTTTACATTGGGATTATGGGTGGAATATTATATTATAGTTACACATGCTAAGGAATACATTTGACCTGTTTCTGATAAGAATATGGGTATAATATATTTTTTACATGGGGATTATGGGTGGAATATTGTAATTACACATGCTATGGAACATATTTGACTTGTTTCTGATAAGAATATGTGTATAATCATTTTTTACGATGGGATTTTGGGTGGAATATTATAGTTACACATGCTAAAGAACACATTTGACCTGTTTCTGATAAGAATATGGCTATAAATAATTTTTATATATGGGGATTATGGGTGGAATATTATGGTTACACATGCTTAGTACCTTATTCAACAAGTTTCTGTTAAGAATATGGCTATAATTATTTTTCTACATGGGGATTATGGGTGTAATATCAAGGTTACACATGCCAAGGAACATAATTGACCTCTTTCTGATAAGAATATGAGTAAACTCATTTTTCTACATGGGGATTATGGGTGGAATATTATGGTTACACATGCCTAGTAATGTATTTCACTTGTTTCTGATAAGAAAATGGGTATGATTAAACGTTTTCATATCTATTATGGATAGAATGATATGATTGCACGTGCCATGTAACATATTTGCTCTATTTCTGTTAAGAAAATGGGTATAAATGTTTTTCTACATGGGGATTATGGGTGAAATGTCATGTTATACACCCCTAGTATTCCACCCATAATCCCAATGTAAAAATAATATTCCTATATTTTTATCAGAAACAGGTCAAATGTGTTCCTTAGCATGTGTAACTATAATATTCCACCCATAATCCCCATGTAAAAAAATATTCCCATATTCTTATCAGAAACAGGTCAAATGTGTTCCTTAGCATCTGTAACCATGATATTCCACCCATAATCCCCATGCAAAAAAAAAAAAGAGTATACCCAAATTCTTATCAGAAATGGGTCAAATGTGTTCCTTGGCATCTGTAACCATGATATTCCACCCATAATCCCCATGCAAAAAATATTATACCCATATTATTATTATTATTAGAAACAGGTCAAATATGTTACTTAGCATGTGTAACTATAATATTCCACCCATAATCCCCATGTAAAGATAATAATACTCTCATATTCTTATCAGAAACAGGTCAAATGTATTACTTAGCATGTGAAACTACAATATTTCACCCATAATCCCCATGTAAAAAAATATTTATAGCCATGTTCTTATCAGAAACATGTCAAATATGTTCCTTAGCATGTGTAACTATAATATTCCACCCATAATCACCATGTAAAAATTATAATATTCCCATATTCTTATCAGAAACAGGTCAAATGTTTTCCTTAGCATCTGTAACCATTTAGGTAGTTCTTGATACTGAGTTGCAACGAATACATTGCAAAAAGAAGCTGCAAATGTTTACTTGCTGAAATATATACAGTTTTATAACGGAATCATGGTAAATTATATAGAAATAATAGAAACATTTTAAGTAATCAACATATTGATATAATATGGTACATGTATGTGCAAACACCATATTTTACCTGTTTTGATTGGCACAATATGGGAATATATATTTTTATATGGGGATTATAGGTGGAGTATTATAGTTTCACATGCTAAGGAACACATTTGACCCATTTCTGATAAGAATATGGGAATATTATTATTTTTACATGGGGATTATGGGTGGAATATTATAGTTACACATGCTAAGGAACATATTTGACCCATTTCGGATAAGAATATGGGTATACTCATTTTTTTACATGGGGATTATGGGTGGAATATTATAGTTATACATGCTAAGGAACACATTTGACCTGTTTTTGATAAGAATATGGCTCTAAAAAATTTTTTACATGGGGATTATGGGTGGAATATTATAATTACACATGCTAAGGAACACATTTGACCTGTTTCTGATAAGAATATGGGTATAATAATTTTTTTACATGGGGAATATGGGTGGAATATTATAGTTACACATGCTAAGGAACATTTGACCCATTTCTGATAAGAATATGGGAGTATTTTTTTTTATATGGGGATTATGGGTGGAAGATTATAGTTTCACATGCCAAGGAACACATTTGACCCATTTCTGATAAAACTATGGGAATATTATTATTTTTACATGGGGATTATGGGTTGAATATCATGGTTACAGATGCTAAGGAACATATTTGACACATTTCTGATAAGAATATGAGTATAATTTTTTACATGGGGATTATGGGTGGAATATTATAGTTACACATGCTAAGGAACACATTTGACACATTTCTGATAAGAATATGGGTATACTCCATTTTTTCACATGGGGATTATGGGTGGAATATTATAGTTTCACATGCCAAGGAACACATTTGACACATTTCTGATAAAAATATGGGAATATTATTATTTTTACATGGGGATTATGGGTGGAATATTGTAGTTACACATGCTAAGGAACATATTTGACCCATTTCTGATAAAAATATGGGAGTATTATTATTTTTACATGGGGATTATGGGTGGAATATTATAGTTTCACATGCCAAGGAACACATTTGACCCATTTCTGATAAGAATATGGGAGTATTATTATTTTTATATTGGGATTATGGGTAGAATATTATAGTTTAACATGCCAAGGAACACATTTGACCCATTTCTGATAAGAATATGGGAATATTATTATTTTTACATGGGGATTATGGGTTGAATATCATGGTTACAGATGCCAAGGAACAAATTTGACCTTTTTCTGAAAGGAATACGGGAGTATTATTATTTTTATATGGGGATTATGGGTGGAATATTATAGTTACACATGCTAAGGAACATATTTGACCCATTTCTGATAAGAATATGGCTATAAATATTTTTTACATGGGGAATATGGGTGGAATATTATAGTTACACATGCTAAATAACAAATTTGACCTTTTTCTGAAAGGAATATGGGAGTATTATTATTTTTATATGGGGATTATGGGTGGAATATTATAGTTACACATGCTAAGAAACATATTTGACCTGTTTTTGAGAAGAATATGGCTATAAATATTTTTTTACATGGGGAATATGGGTGGAATATTATAGTTACACATGCTAAGGAACATATTTGACCTTTTTTTGATAAGAATATGGCTATAAATATTTTTTTACATGGGGAATATGGGTGGAATATTATAGTTACACATGCTAAGTAACATATTTGACCTGTTTCTGATAAGAATATGGGTATAATTATTTTTTACATGGGGGGTTATGGGTGGAATATCATGGTTACAGATGCCGAGGAAGACATTTCACCCATTTCTGATGAGAATATGGGTATAATATTTTTTTACATGGGGATTATGGGTGGAATATCATGGCTACACATACTAAGGAACATATTGGACCTGTTTCTGATAAGAATATGGCTATAAATATTTTTTTTACATGGGGATTGTGGGTGGAATATTATAGTTACACATGCTAAGGAACACATTTGATCTATTTCTGATAAGAATATGGGTGTACTCATTTTTTTACATGGGGATTATGGGAGGAATATTATAGTTACACATGCTAAGTAACACATTTGACCTTTTTCTAAAAGAATATGGCTATAAATATTTTTTTTACATGGGGATTATGGGTGGAATATCATGGTTACAGATGCCAAGGAACAAATTTGACCTTTTTCTGATAGGAATATGGGAGTATTATTATTTTTACATGGGGATTATGGGTGGAATATCATGGTTACACATGCTAACTAACACATTTGACCCATTTCTGATAAGAATATGGGTATAATATTTTTTACATGGGGATTATGGGTGGAATATTATAGTTACACATGCTAAGGAACGTATTTCACCTGTTTCTGATAAGAATATGGGTATAATTATTTTTTACGGGGGGGATTATGGGTGGAATATTATAGTTACACATGCTAAGTAGCATATTATATATCTATAACTATATTCCTATCAGAAACAGGTCAAATGTGTCCCTTTGATCATTCTATTCCTCCCATAATCCCTATGTAGAAAAAATATACCAACATTCTTATCAGAAATGGGTCGAATATGTTACTAAGGGTGTGTAACCATGACATTTCACCCATAATCCCCATGTAGAAAAACATTTATACCCATTTTCTTACCAGAAACAAGTGAAATACATCACTAGCCATGTGTAACCATAATATTCCACCCATAATCCCAATGTAGAAAAATGATTTTACCCATATTCTTATCAGAAACAGGTCAATTATGTTCCATGGCATGTGTAACCTTGATATTGCACCCAAAAGCCCCATGTAGAAAATAATTATAGCCATATTCTTAACAGAAACTTGTTAAATAAGGTACTAAACATGTGTAACCATACTATTCCATCCATAATACCCATATATAAAAATTTATAGCCATGTTCTTATCAGAAACAGGTCAAATGTGTTATTTAGCATGTGTAACTATGATATTCCACCCATAATCCCCGTGTAAAAAATGAGTATACCCATATTCTTATCAAAAACAGGTCAAATATGTTAATTAGCATGTGTAACTATAATAGTCCACCCACAATCCCCATGTAAAAATAATAAAATTCCCATATTCTTATCAGAAGCAGGTCAAATGTGTTCTTTGGCATTTGTAACCATGATATTCCACCCATAATCCCCATGTAAAAAAATGAGTACACCCATATTCTTATCAGAAATGGGTCAAATGTGTTCCTTAGCATGTGTAACTATAATATTCCACCCATTATCCCCATGTAAAAAAATGAGTACACCCATATTCTTATCAGAAATGGGTCAAATGTGTTCCTTGGCATGTGAAACTATAATATTCCACCCATAATCCCCATGTAAAAAAATATTTATAGCCATATTCTTATCAAAAACAGGTCAAATGTGTTCCTTAGCATGTGTAACTATAATATTCCACCCATAATCCCCATGTAAAAAAATTATACCCATATTCTTATCAGAAATGGGTCAAATATGTTCCTTAGCATGTGTAACTATAATATTCCACCCATATTCCCCATGTAAAAAAATAATTATACCCATATTCTTATCAGAAATGGGTCAAATATGTTCCTTAGCATGTGTAACTATAATATTCCACCCATAATCCCCATGTAAAAATATATATTCCCATATTGTGCCAATCAAAACAGGTAAAATATGGTGTTTGCACATACATGTACCATATTATATCAATATGTTGATTACTTAAAATGTTTCTATTATTTCTATAGAATTTACCATGATTCCGTTATAAAACTGCATATATTTCAGCAAGTAAATAGTTAAACATTTGCAGCTTCTTTTTGCAATGTATTCGTTGCAATTTAGTATCAAGAACTACCAAAAAGAACATACTTTGATTTACCATGAGTGTAAAAAGTATACTGACACCTATTGATAGTGCTGAACATTGGAGCCAATCATCCCATCATCCCCAATATGCTGTTTAGTACGTCCCAAAATGTACTGACGCCAAGTGATAGTGTTGAGCATTTCAGCCCAATATGCTGTTTAGTACGTCCCCACATCATTTTGGATTAACATATACAATTCCGTATAAATAATTATTCATCAGAATAACCTCGGATCGGGTAAATAAATAGGTTATTTATCAACAACATCAACACACTATTATGGATAACAGGTAAACCCTAATAACGAAATTCTAAACCTGCGGCAACCATTTTAGTTCGGGGAAACGCCGGCCATTTTGTGTCTTTCGTTTAATACACGGGCTGTGAGAAGCAGTAAACGGCTGGAAGCGAATGGAAAATAAGGCAGAGTAAGAGGGAGGAAACACCGGTAGTTGCTGACTCCAAAACTAAGGGCGTAACCAAGGAGCAAGAAAACGGGTTTAATAGGGGGTTAGGAGCACAGAAAAGAGACGATATTTTGTTTTCTATATCATCTGGATGTGATATCCATCCTTAGCGGTTTTTTACCACTATTTGACGTATTCTAGTGTTTACCTTTGATTTACTGATCCTTAAATATATAATTTTTATTGTTAGAAGCTCTTTCAAATACCGATATTGTTTGTATTCTTTTATAATGGTAGGAATACTCGGAACACAACAGGACCGTGGAAAGCTTCCTGTGTATTGCCCTTTCCTCTGATGTGATATGAATTCCTGGATGTAAAATATAACTCGGCTGCGGGAGATTCTTGTGATCGCGATAGGCGATTGGTATTTTTATACATCAGAAGCTTCTTGAACAACCCCCCCACAGCTGTTTGCGCCAACATCCTCTTCTCCAAACGTCCCGCTCTGTTTATAGCACATTAGAGCCTGATACTGAATTCTAAGAAGCGGACTGCTAGGTGTTTATTGCTGCAGACTATTGCACACGTCTTAGATTGAAACATGTCCTTGCTACAGTGCCCCAAGAGCAACCTTTAACCATCTGAGCGCCGGAAAGACCAGACAGTGGACTGTTCTACCCTATGATTACCGGTATTTGTGTGGTCAACCTAAGGGTGAGACCACAAATACCAGATATACTAATATACATATCCTGCTGTTTTGAGGTGTACTTGGCTACTTGCAGTTTGGTGCTATGTTCATGCATGGGTTACAGACCCCATTTACGCAATTTAAGTCGAAAACAAAACCTACCCAAGCCTGTTTAGGCGTATTCTAGCAAATGTCTACCGGCTAAATGTGCCAAGAGGAAATAATCCTAAACATGTTTATGTAGATTCGGTTATAGCGATATGGCTAACACTGCAAAAAAAAAAAAGCATTAGTGAAACCCTCTCTTTTAACCTGGAATGTATTTCCATTAACTGTACTGTGTATTCGTCTAAGGTATGCCATTTAAAAAAATACACTGATTTATGCAGGTGGTCTTAGAGAAAAGATTACACGAAAATGTAACTATATTATTTGATTATTAAAAAAACGTTACAGGGACAGTCCAGTCATCAGACGCCGTTTAACCCTTTAGGTTCCCCTCTAGGGGCTGCGCCAGCGTTCAAAGTTTTGCTATACTTCGATTTATGTATTTCCTATTGTTTGGGAGCTTTACTGGAATGGTATAACCTGACACCAATTCAGTTTTAAAGTACGTGTCGGTGGCTCTAAATTGTTATACGTGTGGTGCATTTTTTTTAGTGTAATTAGTGACATATCCCGCCTAGGACGACTGCACAAGGGTGGTGGCCGTCCTCCTGGTACACAAAAACGGGAGCCTGAACAATAATAACCACGCTCTCGGTGAGCAAGACCCCCCTCCTCTCTGTGTCCTGAAGCAAAATAGGTTAGCTGCAAGGGAGCTCTTCCCAGCTGGCCTTTTTTACGCCGGTTTACTAGGTGCTGAGCCCCATAGCACGGCGGGATACGGTCTCATATCCTGGTGCTCGGTTTCTTAAATGCTTGCGTTGCCTTTTGTTGTACCTGGGACGTTGACCAGAGGCGTGTGGTGGTAAACATACCACTGAGTGTAACACAGCAAGCACTTTGTTATGAACATATCAAGCACCTTCAGAATTTGATATGCCCTCCATGACATGTTTGCAAGAGTGGTATTGGTCATCTCAAAAGAAGGTCATTTAAAACAATAAACACAAGCACCGAATGATGGGAACGGCTCTATTTGTTTAAATATTTCATTATGTTTGCTAATTTGGACAGTCGTTATTT
Organism: Spea hammondii; assembly: GCA_029215755.1. Lineage (NCBI taxonomy): Eukaryota > Metazoa > Chordata > Amphibia > Anura > Pelobatidae > Spea > Spea hammondii. Next base: position 24,807,549 of record JARDYJ010000009.1, on the reverse strand, counting down.
TATATATAATATAAACACCTTAAGGTTTTTTTTCAAACTTTTTATGTAACACATGGATCTCATCATTTCCTCCGTAAGAGAAAAGTGAGGCGGTCCTGTGGGAGGGGCCAATTGCTTATATAAAGAAGGTGACTAAACCGCTTACGGTTAACTCATCGATAGCCGGCTGTGGTGGAGGAAGTGGAGCGGCGGAAACATATATCACTGCGCTTGTGAGCTGTGGTAGCTATAACATAAAGCACACCGAAAGAAGGTACATCTGTGCGACATTATTGTCGTTTAAACCGGGATGAGATTAACATGGACACTGATCGTGGACAAGCGTCACATGTTGTTAAATGTATTTTATTTATTCGTAGACATGACACAAGACACTGCTCTCGATATGAAGGATGTCGAGCTGAACGAGCTCGACCAGGAGAAGGTCCCAATGGCCGCTGGGGCAGGAGACTTGATTGCTGCAGGGGGAGAGAAGAATGGGGTAGTCAAAGTGAAACTGGAGGCTGATGGTGATCTGGGCACCGACAATAGCCAGAAATTCACAGGCCTCTCTAAAGAGGAACTTCTGAAAGTGGCTGGCACTCCTGGTTGGGTGAGGGTCCGTTGGATCCTTCTCATATTGTTCTGGGTGGGCTGGATTGGGATGCTGGCAGGAGCCGTGGTCATTATTGTTCAGGCTCCCCGGTGCCGACCCTTGCCGGAGATGCAGTGGTGGAACAAAGGCCCTCTTTACCTGATCGGGAACCCCGAGACCTTCCAAGATTCCAACGAGGATGCAGTCGGCGACATTAAAGGTGAGCAGTGGAAATGGGGCTGCTTACCAGGATGGGGTCAGATGTGGTTATTTTGCGTGGCAAAATAGACTGGAAACTGAGTGGATACTTAGGAGAATGTAACTGACAGGGACAATTCCCACTGTCCACCAGTAGCAGAATTAACGTTGCTGGTTCAGACCATCTCCGAGCACTGCTTACGAGACTAGACCCTGCTGGCTGCTCACGAGCGTGACACAGCAAGACAGGATTGCATCAGACGTTGCATCACACACAGGAAGCTATATCGGTCTTAACATGTCTAAAGTTTAAAAACTTAAGTCGAATACTGACCGAGGGCAATTTTTTCTGTAGTTTTGAGCAGCGTCAAACATTGAAGTGTTACAGAAATCTTGTCAACTAGATAATGAATGTATATGTATTGAATATGTATTAATTACGAATTTGATATGATTAATATTTTGGATTACCTTGTCTCTGTATGCCAGCTTTTTTTTTTATTGGGTTTTTTTTTTAAAGGTATGCCCAATGCTAAACCAGAAGGCTTATTTAGTGTATCTGTTTGAAGGTTTGTATATGAACTATGGTGTTGGCAATAATATTTCTCTATTTCCAGGAATTGAGCAGCGTCTAGATTCTCTTAGCTCTCTAAAGGTAAAGGGTCTCGTTGTTGGTCCTTTACACGTCACCAAAGAAGACAGTCTTGCAGACACTCATCTTACTGAAATTGATCCCAAGTATGGGACCAAAGAACACTTCAGCCAACTACTTGAAGCGGCCCACAAGAAAAGTGAGTATAGCGTGACTCCACCGATCACTTTCATGCAGGCTTTGTTAAAAAGTCTGACAGCTATTTGTTTGCAATCTCCAGCCTTCTCCCAAACCCAAAGTTTGAATGAAGGATATAAATTGTATTCTTAAATGAGCTGGGCCACGATTGTTGAATGGTTTGGTTGATTGAAAGTCACGTTGTCATTCACTAGGTGGGCAGTATGGTAGAAGATTAAACCTCATTTTCTTTCAGGTATTGAGATCATTTTAGATCTCACACCGAACTACCAGGGTGACAATGTTTGGTTTAGTCAGGCTGAAAGTGCTACAGATGGGGACCTCCAGAAAAAAGTCAAGGTAAAGCAAGATTTAACTTGTAATGTTAACCAGTTTTGCAATGCGACACTTGTTATGGAGCTATAAAATGTGGTTATTCCCTGTGTAAATCTGAACACCAACAAACAGCAGTACATGGATATTTGAGCTAATTATTCAAAGCGGATGTAAAAGCATAACTGCTACTGCCTCTTTGCTTGTAGGAAGCTATGGATTTTTGGCTGGAACAGGGTGCTGCTGGCATATATTTAAGTGGCATTGAAAAACTAGAAAATGTAAGTAATATGTCTGCCACTTGACAACTCCCATTTAACTTGGTTTTCATTTGGGTGTCATTTTAAAAACCCTTTCTCTTATTTTGTAGCCTACAGATCTTCTTGCTGAATTCAAAAACATTACTGCTAATCACAGCAAACAAGGGAAAGCCAGGTAAATACATGTGGCTGGTTATCATACAACCTCTTTAATGTTTTCAGTTGCTCTGACGCCTGTATTTAGGCCTTTTATAGCTCATGTCTAAACTTTCTGCCAGTAGGCCTTGTGATGGTCATCTGACTACATGCCCCAAATGGGTACTCGCAGCCCATGTTGTGGATAACTAATGTAAATTTTGGCTTCTGTTCACTAAAACATGGAGTGGTTAAAGGAACGTTGTATTTTAACTTCTTGATGTTACTAGACCTTCATGAACATCCAACCCCCGCGAGCTTCTGCTGCAGGGAGTGCTTGATTTGGCCTGTCCCAGTTGTATTTCTTTATAGCCTCCTCACGCATTGCATTATGTGGGGCCAGTCCTTTATACTAGAGAAATTTGCTAGGGTTTGCCATTCATAATAAATAGTGATGCAAGGGAATTAAAACTGCACCTATCCTGCAAACACTCCTGGCAATGCCCTCTTCTGCCCATGCCTCTGTGCTCGGAAATTAGTAATTCCCTTATGTGTTCTCTAGGGTTTTGCTGGCATCCACAGATGAGCCCAACTACAACAGTGTGTTGAACCTCTTCAATGAGACAGCAGTGGGCTTGCTCGCCTCTCGCTACTTTGTTGAAGCAAACACTAGCCAAGGCTCTCTGGGAGATCGTATCAACCAATATATGATGAATGCAGACGATCAGTGGAATAGTTGGGCGGTAAGGATCCCCAATATGTAGTTGATGAGTGACCTATAATTAAGTTTGAATTTGGTTTGACCTGCATTCTCTTATTGGAGATTATTTTGAATGTTGTTATTACATTTTGCTGCATTAACAAAAGTTCACTAAAATATCTGGGGGGGGGGGGGGGACACAAATCCTAGAGACTAGATATGAGTTTTTGTCTAGGACAAGGGAAGCCAACAACTTTCTGGCTGTGACTGAACCAAAGCTCACAATTTTCTGCAAGTCAATAGCAAGTTTATGGAGGCTGTAAGAATTCATATATTTTTATATATATATATATTTTTTTTAAACCATTTTATTTCAGATTGGTGGGCCACGAGTGGGTCACATGGCCTCTCTGATACAAGAAAAGTTGCTGCATGTATACCAGCTTCTGTTGTTCACATTAAAGGGGACCCCAGTCACTCAGTATGGGGATGAAATTGGACTCAAAGATCTTCCTGGACAGGTAACTTTGTCTACTGTTGATTCTATTTTTTTATTTTTATCTTTTTTTTTATTATGAATTCCAAAATTGGCCTATGTGCTGTACAGTGTTTGAGGTTTGTATTTATTTATTTATTTATTTATTTAACCAGCCTGCCCATTCTCAGGGCCCTTATATGCAATGGGATGATTCTACAAATTATGGATTCTCCACTCATCCACTCGCACGACTGTCCGTTATAAACATGAATGTGACCTTTAAGGTAAGCATTGAAAGTTCCCCCATCCAAAAGTCGGTGGCAATATAAAGTGATTTAGATCTATGAGTTGGGTCCAATCATAACCTAGTGGAAGGCATGCCATGGCAAGAGATGTATTTTATTTTCCTCTCTAGACACACTGGGGCAGAACAGAGTTACTTTGAGAAATATCTATTTACATTTAAATATTGGAGGGGAGTAAAATCCTAAATCTGCATAACATTTGATCCCGATTACAGGTTGTAAGAAATACTTTCTGATAAAGTGTTTTTCTACCACCAATACTAGTGTATAAGTACTCTTACACATTCTGCATGCAAGCTGATTTAATGTCTTGGACTTTAATTATTGCTGTAGTTAGAATTCCAGACTTGGGAATGCTTTTCATTCTCTTGATTTATTTTTTTTATTTTTTGCTTCAGCTGACTGGCTTGTTATAGCCTTGAGTAATCCGGTTTCAGCCAGCCTGATTAGACACAACCTTTGCCCTAGTTTGCAACAGGCTTAACAAAAGTAACTATTAGCAGTTTCCTCAATTTCTGATTGCTAAAGCAAAAAATAGTATCTAGGACAACAAAAGTATTGTTGACTCAAAGGTTAAGTAACTGGCCGCTAGCTAACGAGCTATGCTTGTTTTTTTTTGCAGTGGGTTGAGAAATCACTATGTGATGGTTGCTGCACTTTGTTTGTTTGTTTGCTACAAATATTTGAAATACAACACAGGTCTTCTGACAAATGCTTGTTTTGTATATACATAGGCCCAGGAGGAAGACTCATCCTCATTGCTTAGCTGGTACAAGCGCCTGAGTGAACTACGTGGAAAAGAACGAGCACTACTTCATGGAGATTTTTACTTTCTGCACATCAGTGAGAATTCTCTGGCGTTCCTGCGTAGTTGGGACCAGAATGAAAGATTTGTGTCAGCACTGAACTTTGATCCAGACAGTGAGGTAGAGCTTATGCTGACAGAGTCTGATGTACCTGAACAGTGCTCTGTAGTACTGAGTTCAAACCCACAGAGGCAGGAAGGTAGCAATGTGTCAGTAAGAAAACTGAAGCTGGCTCCAGGTGAAGCTTTGCTCCTTAAATATCCATACAATGGTTAACCAGTATTTAAACAGGCAAAACTTGCACATTCTATATGGTGACACTACCTAGCATACAATGAGAAACATTAACTATGAATATAAAAGAATCCCTGCTACCCCCTTCTGTGTGTCTAGGTAGAAAATTGTTGAGGCAAAAATTACGTGGTTAACATTGAAACTTCCTACTAAAATAAAATTTGCACGTACAAGAATTTCTGATTTTGCTTGTTTTATTGGGGCTGAGTAACAACACACCACAAAATACCGCACACAACCATGGTAACCGGCATATCTACCTTATTGCTCCTTGCATTGGTGCAAGTTTCATGGGTACGTGGGTAGACCTGGCTGTTGTAGAAACCTTAACTTGATAGTATAAATATCTTAACTAGTGGCCTTTTTTGTTTTTAATTCCTACTTTTAAACACAGGCTCAAGTAACCCCCATCTGTCAGTTCCTGTGATAAATCTACATCCAGTCCTGTTGAGTTTTTACTTGGGTTAATATAACCTGGCTTGCACGGTCAAGTTTAATGAAGGATTGGGCTGTCCCAATAGGCTGCTCCTATAACACGAATCGTATTTTTGAGAAGTCTTAAAACAGTTCTCTGCATTTAAGTTTATAGGTTATGTTTTACATTCAGCAAGGTGGGGAACTTGGTGCCTGAAATTGATGGTCTCCTAAGCCCTTTTTAAAAAAAAAAAAAACCTGTCTGCTGCCATAATATGTATGGTGGGTGTTGACGCCCAGGAAAGAGCCCACATGGGGCCCCTGCTGCAGTTATGGGTTCACATCATTGGGGTCCTGTAGCAGCATAGCAGCCCTAGACCATCAGACAATCACCACCATGGTTCGATGGAGTCCCAGAGTAGAGGACTGCATCGGGATGTGGGATCCGTTAAAAAACTTGCTGGTGGGGGCGGTTTTTCCAGTGTTGTGGGCGGTCAGACTATGTACCTGCAGGTCCCAGTAATCCCACGAGCTCCTGCAAGGCTGCCTTCACGTTGCTCGTACACATTGTCTCTTGTCCCGCCCAGAAACCCAGCGCAGTCGTATGAGTTTACATCACATGACTCTACTCCGTTCCTGCTTCCCCTGGGCCGGAAAAGAGACTGGACGCTGTGTGCGAGAAACGAGAAGGCAGTCTTGCAGGAGTGCGTGGGAAATCTGCAGTTCAGGTAAGGGGGTAGGGGAGTTTGTATGAAAAAGTATCTGTGATCGAGGGAATGAGTATCTGCGTAAGGGAATGACTGTGAATGATACTTGCGGGATTGGACACGTATGTTGTGGGCGCAGGCGGGAGTGGAACACATACGTTGCGGGCGGTAATGGTCAAATTCAGCAGGATTAAGAAAACAGTCCCGTGCAGGGTACTATCCCAGAGCCATAGAAATCTATTTTTTTTTTATTTTTTTTTTAACCTTCCCAGACTGATGGATTTAATTTATTTTTATTTTTTTTTTCTCCTCTATTCTTGAGATCAGTGCATCTTGAGGTGGTTTTAAAGGCCCTTTAGCCTACATCACTTTGCACGACAAGCTCTATTTAACCCCTTAAGGACTGGGCTCATTTTTCATTTTGTACCCTGTGGGACCGAGGCTGTTTTGACACTTTTGTGGTGCTTGTGTTCAGCTGTAATTTTCTCCTCACCCATTTAGTGTACCCACATAAGTTATATATTGTTTTGTTCAGGACAAGATGGGCTTTCTTCAGATACCATTATTATTATAATTTCGATCGTATCATCTTATTTACTATTAAAAAAACATGGTGAAAAATTGAAAAAAAAACACTTTATGACTTTTATTTGAAAAATCTTTTACTCGCCTAAAAAAGCAAGTAAAAAAACTAGCTAAATAGATTCTACTACTTGTCCTGAGTTTAGAAATACCCTATTTTTTTTTTGCTGTTTTTTGTAAGTTATATGGCAATAAGTACAAGCAGCGTTTTATGATTTCCAAATCTTTTTTTAACAAATCTGGTCAGTCTGCCTCCATCTCCTCTTTGGAATATCTTTGAAGCCGGTTAACTCAATTTAAACCATTCAAACCATATATTTTTGAAAACTAGACACCCCAGGGTATTCCAAATGCTGTTATTTTAACCCTTTCCATGCACCAATTATAGAACTACACTTTGTCAAACTTTGTAATAGTCATTTTTTTTTTTTTTTTTTTTTCACACAAATTGTACTTTAGTTATAGATATACAGGTTCTGGTATATGTCACTGTCAAACAACACCCCAATGTGTGTTCAGGAACATCTCCTGAGTGTAGTGATACCCGACATGCATGGGTTTGTCGGGTTGTTTGAGATTTTTAATGCCACATTTGGGAAGTGCGCTTTTTTTTTTCTCCATTTTGGTCAGTCTGTACCTATGCCCTATCTTTGAGCTTGGCCACTCCAATTTACCCCATCAGCCATTTTTTTTATATATTAGACACCCCTTGGGTATTTGAAGTGCTTTTATTTTAACTCTTTGTTGAGATTTTTGAGAACTTTTAGCACTTGCTCACAATAATAAACTATTTTTTTATTTTAATACTTTTTTTATATTTTTTTTACACATTTTGCTGGTACTGGATGGTTCATCAAGTGACATCACTGCATAATTTTTAAATGTTAGCACATTTGTTTTATTTATTTTATTTCCATTTTTTTTTTTAATATTTTACTAATCACATAGTGATTAGAAAGCTGGGTTCCATTGACTTGCTTGGTTAAATGCAGTACCTGTATTCAACCTGCAAGTGGAGCCAGAGTTCTCTAGAGGGTCTGGAGACCGTCTAGCGAACTCTTTCTTCTTTATTGTTTTTTTTCCCGGGCCGCCGCCATCTTGCTGATGGCGAAGATCACCGGCTGCTGCGGCTGTGACCGCTCTCTGGAGCGGTCACAGCCCATCCAAAGGTAAGTGTTTGGTGTCGCTGGATGCCTCCTGATCGAGGCATTCCAGTGACACCATTTAAGTTTAGGAGGCGATCGTTGATCGCCTCCTAAACGCTTTTAAAACAGGCGTCCGCCGCCATACAATGTATGGCGGCTGTTGACGCCCCGGGGAGGGGCCAGACATGGCCCCCCGATGCCGATCTCGCCGTTACTGAATGCCTCGACATCGAGGCATTACAGTAACGCCGTTTAAGCGACGAAAGTGATCGTTGATCACTTTCTAAGCTTATTTAATTTTTTGACGGTTCAGGACCGTCAAAGGTCATTTAGTGACCTTCTTGTCATGACGGTCCTGAACCGGCAAAGGTCGCGAAGGGGTTAATTGATGTTTAGATTCAGTTAGTGGTTGATTTGGTAATCAAGGGGGCAATTACTTTTTACCCAGGTAGGGTCGAATAGCTTTTTTTCTTTCTACAAAATCATTGTATAGAAAGCTACATTTTATGTTTACTCGGATTATCTTTGATATCAAAGTTAGTTTGTTAACAATTTTCATTATTGATTAGCTGGTCGAGACAGATGTCACACACACACGCACACACACCTGGGAACGTGTGCCCCTTTTAGTCAAGCATTTGCCACATTAGGCACTGATGTTGGGTGAGAGGGCCTGGCTCACTTTAGGCAACCTTATGAGCCTGCCATATAGTAGACAAAGGGCAGGTGTGAGATTATCCCTGAAATAGTCTGCTATATGTGCTTGAAAATACTTGGGATTTCTGAGGGAATTAGACTTTAACATTGGGTTAACCACCATGAACAGTACCGGACGTGAGCTTATTATGGCGCTAGCAGGAACACCTGACCATTACAGCAACAGGGGCTTCTAAACATTAATATGTGGTTGGTCTCCCCTTTGCAGGTATAACAGCTTCCACTCTGCTGGGAAGGCTTTAAACAAGATTTTGAATTGTGTCTGTGGGAATTTTTCGCATTTGTAAGGTCAGGCACTGATGTTGGATGAGAAGGCCTGACTCCAGTTCATCCCAAAGGTGGTTTGATGGGGTTGCGTTTAGGACTCTGTGCGGACCAGTCAAGTTCTTCCACACCAAACTCATAACCATGTTTTTATTGACCTTGCTTTATACACTGGGGCACAGTCATTCTGGTATAGAAAAGGCCCTTCCACAAAGTTGGAAGCATAGCATTGTCCAAAATGTTTTGCACGTCCCCTTTACCATACGTCCACTTCAAAGAGTTTTTTAGATAATTGTAGAGAACTCCTTTGTTTTCAGAAGTGCCTTCGTTCTTCTGGCATACTTTCTACAAGGTGCTGGAGGACATGTCATTGCGCAGTTGCTGTAGATTTGTCAGCTGCACCTCCCGTTCCACATCCCAAAGGTGCTCTATTGGATTGAGATCTGGTGACTGTGGAGGCCATTGGAGTACAGTGAACTAACTCATTGTCATGTTCAAGAAACCCGTTTGAGATGATGTGAGCTTTGTGACATAGCTATTTGCAGCAGGATAATCAGAAGATGGGTACACTGTGGTCATAAAGGGATGGACATGGTCAGCAACAATACTCAGGTAGACTGCCGCGTTTAAACGATCCTCAATTGGTACTAAGGGGCCGAAAGTGTGCGAAGAAAATGTCCCCCACACCATTACACCGCCACCAGCCTGAACTCTTAATACAAGGCGGGGTGGATCCATGCTTTTGTTGTTTACGCCAAATTCTGACCATGCCATCGGAATGTTGCAGCTGTAATCGAGACTCATCAGACTAGGCAAAGTTCTTCAAGTCTTCCATTGTCCAATTTTGGTAAAACTGTGCAAATTGTAGTCTGTTTTCTGTTCTTAGCTGACAGGAGTGGCACCCAGTGTGGTCTTCTGCTGCTGTAGCCTATCTGCTTGAAGTTTATACGTGCTTTGTGTTCAGAGATGGTATTCTGCATACCTTGGTTGTACGAGTGGTTATTTGAGTTACTGTTGCCTTTCTGTCATCTTGAACCAGTCTGCCCATTCTCCTCTGACATGAACAAGGCATTTTTGTCCACACAACTGCCACTCACTGGATATTTTCTCTATTTTGGACGATTCCCTGTAAACCCTAGAGATGGTTATGCATGAAAATCCCAGTAGATCAGCAGTTTCTGAAATACTCAGACCAGCCCATCTGGTACCAACAACCATGCCATATTCAAAGTCACTTAAATCCCCTTTCTTTCCCATTCTGATTGAACTTCAGCAAGTTGTCTTGACTACGACTACATGCCTAAATGCATTGTTGCTGCCATATGATTGGCCAATTAGCTATTTAGGGGCAAGGGGCAAAAATACTACATAATAAAACCTACACTAAAATGTAAAAATAACTTTGTCCGAGTCTCCATGCAGTATTTTTAACTGTGCTGAATACAAAAATAATTAAAAGCTCATGAACCTATTATTCAATTTCATAGAAATGAAAGAGGAAAGTAAACTCCCAATTCCTCTGATGAAGTATTTTTGAAATAAGCTTCTGGCTACATGCCAGAAAACATAATTTACAGTTGTGCTCAAAAGTTTGCATGCCCTGGCAGAAATTGTGAAATGTTGGCATTGATTTTGAAAATACTACTGATCTTACAAATTTAAGGCCTCAGAAACAACTATTACAAAAGACTGCATTCTATCATTGATGCTAAAGGGGACAATACACAGTATTAAGAACTAAGGGTATGCAGACATTTGAGCAGGGGTCATTTCATTTTTTTCTTTGTTTGCCATGTTTTGTTTTATGATTGTGCATTTCTGTTATAACCTATAGTTGAATATGAATCCCATAAGAAATAAAAGAAACGTGTTTTGCCTGTTTTATTTAAAAACGGTACATATATTACCAATTCTCCAAGGGTATGCCAACTTTTGAGCACAATTGTAGCTCACCTAGGTTGTGGATAAGTGGTTTACAACACTAGCCACTCAATACAATAGTTTACTTTTATTTATCAGAATGTTTTTATTGGGAAATTTTGCCAATTTTGTGTTGCAACACAGCATGAAAGCAAGGATCAGACAGTTTTCCACTGTGTCAGTCAGTTGATCTAACTATTCCTGCTAGTAACGCGCAAGCACTTTTTTGGGCACTATTGATGGCACACTAGCAAGCAGGTAGTTTATGGTCTCTTTCTACTTAAAGTCGTCTGGAATATTCTGGCTTCTTGGACTACTTCCGCCAAAGAGCCCTTTTCAGAAAGCGCTCTGAGAGGCCTGGATAACGGAAAAGAAAGAAGACAGAAGAATAAGAGGAGGTAAGAGAAGAAGTGGCGCTGCAGGAAAGAGTGATTGTGTGAGAGTGAGTGTCACGACCCTGCTCGCTGGAATACTGGCTTGTTTTCATTGTCCCCGCCATGCAGCGATGTAGGGTATGGTTGTCTCTTATGAGAGTGACAGTGCAGCATTAACCCCTTCAATATGTTTTGTACAGGGCTCTGCTGCTGGTGGTCTCCCTGGAAGTCAAGGCAGACCAGCAACAGCAAAACGAGCCCCCACAAGCCCTTTGATCACTCCTGCTGGAGGCAGCTTCAGGAATAGGGGCCAAGGTTTCTTCGGTCTCCATGAGTGTGGAGACCAGCCCCAACCCTCCCCACTGCCCTATCGTTCCATTAAGAGTGATCACGTAGTGTTGACCCCTTCAATGCCGCGATTGTGTATGACACGATTGCGGCATTGCAAGGGTAAATACTTGTTCCCACAAGCTTGTGGGGACTAAATATCAGTCAATACTGTGCTCCAATGGAGGATCAGAATTGAAAAAGTTAAAAAAAAAAACAGCACTGACCTTAACCCCTTTAAGGACCAGGCTGCTTTTTACTTTTTGTACCCTTTGGGACCGAGGCTGTTTTAACACTTTTGTGCTGCTCGTGTTTAGCTGTAATTTTCTCTTCACCCATTTTGGATCATATCATCTAATTTCCATGTAAAAAAAAACAACTCACTTTTATTTGAAAAATCTTTTACTCATACAAAAAAGATAATGAATAACCTGCAAAATAGATTCTACTATGTGTCTTGAGTTTAGAAATACCGTTTTTATGGGGGTTTTTTTTGCTTTTCTTATGCAAGTTATTGGGCAAGAAGTACAAATAGCGTTTTGCTATTTCAAAACCAATTTTCTTCAAAATCTGGTCGTTCTGCCCCATGTGCTATTTCGGGTATCTTTAAAGCCGGCCAACGTAAAGACACCTCAAGGTATTTCAAATGCTGGTATTTTAACTCTTTCCATGCACTAAAAAAAAAACAGAAAATAAATTACTACCATAAAGTTTGACAAAAGGTGGTAGTTGATACCACCTTTTGTCAAAGTTTATGGTAGTAATTTATTTTCTGGGTTTTTTTCATCACAAAAAATGCACTTCAGGTATGGATTTACAGCTCCTGGTGTATGTCACTGTCAAACAAGACTCCAATATGCGTTTCAGCAACATCTCCCAAGTACAGTGATACCCCACATGCATGTGTTTGTAGAGTTGTTTGGGAGGTAAAATGGGAGGAAAATTGTCAGGCGCTGGGTCCATACAGACGACTGTAAAGACCCAGAACGCCCAATGAAGGAATTGAGGAGATATTGCGCAGTAGTGTAGTTGGACAGGGCCTGGTGCAGGGCGACTGCACTCTCCCGAGTGTTGCGCACCTAGGGTTGTGCGGCCACATACCCAGGGCCCTAACATAGCAGCGGATGATGTCCAGAACAAAACAAAGTGATATCCTGCAGGCACACTGGAGAGGGCATGAGACATAGCTCAACAGAGAAATGGCTGGGAGTAGGGAAGTTAAGTAGGGTAACAGCAGAAATATAGCAAGCAAAGGGGACAAAGCAAAGAACAGGGAGACCGAGTAAGAAACATAGCCAGACAAGACATACATGGTACAGGACACAACAAAAGGACAGGGAACAAGGAAAGGAACACAAGGGATGTAGCCGAGATCCGCAGACGCTTCTCCTTTAAGCAAGCATAGGATATCTTAACTGGGACATGGAGAGAGGAACCAAGATCCTCAGATGATTCAGGGAAAAAAAACCGCAAAAGGTACATAATAAGACTGACACACATAAATACAGGACTAGCCTAGGACTATATGATAACAATTGGAGATTTAGTCGCATCTTATGGCCATAGTATGCTTAGCCCACCACTACACCAAAGTACTGTGGGTCCTAGTGCTAAACCCTGCCTACTGAATTACTTATAAACTGAAACTAAACATTGAATCTAAACACAGAATCAAGAAGGGCATACCTTTAGACTGCTGACAACCATACCAAACGGGTGGGGCACACCTTATAAAGGAAACAGAAGCTAAGGCTAAGAGCAGGACTGAAACAAAGTATGAGACGTAAACAGCAGAGCACAGGGAACTGTAGCCAGACAGGGGAAACTAGAGATAAGCATCTCCGCAGCCTGGATGGGGCGTGACATAAATGGTAATCTAAAGTAATAATACCCCCCCACACACAAATTATTAATAAAAAAAGACATTTATTACCTGTCGGTGACATTTTAATTCACTGAATATCCTTTTTCATTTGCACTGGTTATATATATTTTTTTATAGGTTAAAACTGTCAACATTTTTCCTTTTTTCCTAATTTCCCCCACATCTTTAGATATTTCTCATACTAAATGATGGTTTATATATATATATATATATATATATATATATATATACTGACCTTAACCCCTTTAAGGACCAGGCTGCTTTTTACTTATATATATATAATTATTTTGTCAATAGAAAGCCCTGACAGGTACTGAAAAATACTAGTCATTTGACTTATACATAGAACACTTATACATACATTGCAGTCTTTGGGTTTTGATGACATAATAGTTGAATGAATAAGGCAATAGTTGAATTATGGGAGGCAGAACTGTTTAGTTAATGGTGCATATTTAGAGGAAGGGCTTGTCACTAGTGGGGTACCTAAGGGATCAGTATTGAGACCTGTACTTTTTAATATTTCAGTAGGTCTTAATGGTATGCTATGTCTTTTTGCATGGGTATGCATGTTAGTGTCTGCCTGCATGAGAAATACCATTACAAATGTTATGGTGGGTAAAGGTGATGAAAAACCCTTCCACTTAAAATTAAGGGGTAGTAGAAGCATTATTAAACACTCATCTACAGAAATCTTGGTGCTGCCACAACCACAAGGGATTCTGGGTAGGTGCATGCAAATACCTTTTGTAATGGTATTTCTCATGCTCTCCCAAGCCTCAAGTAATAAGCCAGTATCATGAAATCATGCTGACGAGTCCCATGAAGGACGAAACAGTTGTCCATGAGTGGTGATCTGGCTACTGCACCTCTTTCCGAGTTTTGTCTAACGGCTGTCTTGTATATCGGGCAATTACTTTCAAGGTTCCATGTATAAAAAGTGGATATAGGGGCAAAAGGTGATTATTGTTGACCTTATTTGCATACCCCTACCCAGAATCCCTTGTGGCAGCACCATGAGATTTCTGAGGGGAAAAAAACAAGCCTTCTGGCTTGTCTGGTGTCTGTAGATGAGTGTTTAATAATGCTTCTATTACCCCCTTAATTTTAAGTGCAAGGGTTTTCCATCACCTTTAACCGCCATAACTTTTGTATAGGTATGTTAATCTCTCTCTCCCAGGGCATGTATGCATGTCTGGGTATTTTAATGTGTCTCTGCCTGGGTATTTTAGTTTGTGTTGGCTCTGCATCTGCCCCTGGGTAAGCAGTGAATGTATGGTGATAACATCACATTTTAAAACTTTGTGGGGGTTTTCATAAATACAGAACTAATGTATTTTACCTATCTTTCCGGCATTAAATGTACTTCCTGCTTCTAGTTTATAATACTTGCCTCAGGTACTTCTGTGGTGGATTACATAAAGTAAAAATGACACAACTTTCCCATATTGCTAAATGTACCAATAATTACAGGGAAATACATTTGACTTATACATTGACTTATTAGTCAAATAGTATGGAAATAAGTTCCTTGTTCCCGTGGATGGTTAATGCCCAGTGGATATACAGCATCCTGGGTTTGTGGGGGTTTTTTTTTGGTTTTTTTAGATCCTAAGAGATATTTAGAAGATGAGAGTAAAATATAGAAAACAAATTTAACTAATTGAATGGTATACACTAGAGAGGATCTGCACTTTTTTGAAGCAACGAGAATTCTAGAAATTAAAGAAAAATAGAAAAATAAAGATTAGTATCATATTACATTGTAGATTAAGAAACACAATAATAATTACAGTTTATTAAGAGTAAGAAAAGGGATATATATACGTAATATATATAGTATAATGTGTCCAGTTTAGATTGGAAATAATCGAGGAATTATCCCTCTCTTGTCTTTTTCTCTTCTTCCTTCTCATTTCTCCCTCTCTTTCTCTCTTGTGCTTTCTCTTCCGTTTCTGTACCTTTTTTTCCCCTTCCTTCTTTCTTTTGGAAAGGAAGGGGAAAGGGAAAGCAATAATGATTTGCTTTACAGAGAAATATATATATATATATATATATATATATATATATATATATATATGCATTAGACTGTACTTATCACTTTGAAGTAAAGGCCTTCATTGAAATTTGATTTCAAAATAACAGCTCAACTGGCAGTTTTCTTTCTTTAATATATATATATAAAATAATAATAAACAATTTATGTGAAAATATATAAAATATATAATACATCTTGCAACAAGAGAAAATTAAGTGAAACACCAACTTCAAATAAACTACAATGCATAACCTGTTCAAGGATAATAACACCCAAACCAACAAAACAACAATAAAAAAAGTAATAAACTTATTAATATAAAGAAAACATTAGACCAAGAAATGAAGACAAAAACGTATACAGTAAACACCTTCTCAATATTCTTCAAAGATTAACTAAAAAATAAAAATACAAAACACACAGTGTAAACTGATGGAAAATGGTTATTAAAAAATAAAGATGAGATGGCCTTAAAATGGCAAATGGTTCTCCAAATTTCTGTTTGTATAGAACATATCCTGTCCAAAGCAGTGTGACAGAGCAGGCCGCAGATGCGGGGACGGAGCCTGCCTATTTGACACACACACACGCCTTATTACTCGATATAAATTATATACAAATAATAACTATTTACTATGCAATACTTTACATAAAATAGACATCTCTGCACAGACACTACCTTATACCGATATGTGCATGAATCCAAGCTGCTTCAAATAGTTTTAATAGTAATACATTGCTCTTATCAGATATATACAACCAATTTCAGACGTGGTTTTCATTTCTTCTTTTATTTATATAACGTCAACATTCATGCATTGCTTCTTATAGTATATTCAAGGGGTATGACAAAACAAGAACTGCTGCTTTCTGCTAATAGCCTTGTATTGTGACTCTGGCCGACTGATCTGATGCTATTTGCAGTGCCCTGCCTAAAAGCTTTCAGACAAGGGCCCTGTCCAAGGGCTATCCTGACAAGCATCCTGTCCAGGGGCCATCCTTCAATATGTCTTGTCCTTAGAACTATCCAGCTTCTGCCCATGAAGTTCATGAATTTTCACTCTTTCCTGTGAATATATATATATATACTGGTATACTCACACTTCAAGCACCTCTTTCCCCCTGTCTTCCCTGTACAACTTCCTCGTACATATTATGGCTGGAACTGCTGAATCTCTGAACGCCTTTCTACTTTTAGGTATCATGCAATTTGAGAAGAGAGGAGCTAGATGCCACACACCTACATTTTTCAGATCATCCAACTAATTGTAATATAAGACAAAGACAACACAAGTAAATACAAATGCAGCTTTTAAACGATCATTTACATTGAAGATTAAGAGTTAACCTATATCACCCATTTTAAAAAGTAATTGCCCCATAAACACAACTGGTTGTGCCCACCTTGGCAGCAACAGCTGCAATCCAACATGTGCGATAACTGGCAATTAGTCTTTTCCATGGCTGTGGAGGAATTTTGGACTGTTTGTACTATGTTCTTATGGTGGAATGTTAGCTTTATGCCAGATGTAAAAAAAAAAACAGGTCCTTCAAAAACTTCCACTTTTGACTCATGAGTCCACAGAATATTATTCCAAAAGTCTTGAGGGTCATCAAAACACAGTTTTTGGCAAATGTGAGACAACCCTTTGTGTTCTTTTTGGTCAGTGGTGTTTTTTCCTTGCAACTCTCCAATGGATGCCATTTTTTGCATGGTCTTTTCTTTTTGTGGAATCATGAACACTGATCTTAACTGAGGCAAGCGAGGCCTGTAGTCCTTTACATGTTAATCTGGGTCGTTTGTGACCTCCTGGATGAGTCGTTGATACGCTCTCGGAGGAATTTTGTTGGCTCTCATAGTGTTTTTTTGAAGTCCTACAAATGGCTTTATAACCCTTTCCAGACTGATTTTAATGACTTTGTTTCTTATCTGTTTTGAATACCATACATTGTGACATCATGTGCTGCTTTTTGAAACCGTTTAGCCTACTACACTTTAAACTGATGTTTAGATTCAACAGGGCTGGCAGTAATCATGCCTGGGTGATTATCAATTAAATTATTTGTATTATTATTATTATTATATTTTTCATTTGGTGATGTTGTAGAGATAAGGTAGTTGTGTTGTAGGTTATTAAAGACATTTTACATAGTTTTTTCGTCCTTAAAAGTACAGTATCAAATGACCACAGCTGCACAGCATCATGAAGTTCAGCTAGATAGTTTTCAATTGCATGATTGCAGTGATTTTAAGACGTCTGGTAGCAGTGATGTAACAAACAGGGGAGGGCTAGAGTTGAATGACAGTGCTCTATCAAAAGTCTCTTATCAAAACTTTGCAGTTTCACTGCTTGTAGTATTTCTTATTATTTGCACCCCGCAAATAACACACATACTATCATTTTAACACCATACACTTACATACATACTGTCTCCTACTACTAACCCTAGGCACTAACCCTGACACTCTACTACCAAACATTGACACCATAATAACATAAAACACATACTCACACACCCCTTCATACCAACACCACACACTAACACAGTGACTTACTCTAATACCATATGCTCACACATACATACTCACACTAACACTTTCGACCACTGGGCTCCTTTGTTACAGGCACACCTCGTTGCCATGCACCCACCATAGCGTGCCACTGCCGTTTTAGGCGCTGACTGAGAAAAAGAAGTCAGATATGTTTTTGTTTCTCCCCTTTATCGTGAATGAGCACTTATCTTGTGATGTTAAGATTGACCTTGGGTGAAACAGCACCTTTAATGTTAGCACCTTTCTAAGCATGCCCTATGTGTTTGAACCTTATGTATTAGCTTTTCAAAATGTGTATTTGCCACAGGTCTATCTGAAAGAATAAAGGGATGTAATTCACGTGGGCATAATACTATTATTCCCAAAATCATCTTTCTTGGCCATGGATAGAAGACACACAATGAACAGTATATTGATAAGTGACAGATGCTTATCAGGGTGTTGTGACTCAATTCTATTTTGCACATCTTTTCCTGCAACATTGTGGTTTATACCAAGCTTTTCTACCATATTAAAAAATACCACTTCAACATTTTAAATCCCTGAATAAGTAAAAATCTTAGCACATTAAGAGATAGGTGCATGGGCATATACATATCTTCACATAATACACACTGGTTCCTACATACATGCAAACATTAATCCTAATGATACCGGCAGTATTTTTATGGGCAGGGGTGCCATAGGACCAACTGCTACCATATTCTGAGCCATGCCCCATTCAGTGTCTATCACTGAGACTGGTGGTTTGGCATACTCACATCAGGCGTTTTCTGAGGGGACCTAGATCTAGGGGAGGGGGCTGGAGCTGCAACTGTGTATGACAAAGAGGAAGATGATGAGCCAGTGTGTGAGTCACTCTCTGTGTTGCACTGCTTCAGTTTGCGTCTTTTGGCAAGAGGAGCATTCTCCACGCTCTTTAAGAAAACACCTTCTCTTTTTCCACGGTTAAAAGCCTGCAAGAGTAATCAGAAAACATGTGAGTTTGTAGGTAAAAGAAAATCAAGTCTTTAACCAAACATGTCACATATGCTTAAGGGACCTAAGAGGTCTCTTCATTAGAGTCACATTTAGTTGGTCCCACCAGATTTCAGTTACAGTGTTATTCAACAGATTAATAAAATTAGCAGTTGAGAATTAAAACCTACAATTTGTCAATTTATAAGAACATAGATCTCAAGCCATGGTAAATGTTTTTCTTTCAGACACAAACTAGATTTTTCAAAATGTATTTAGGTGGGGATCTGTATTTGCAGATTTTATCTATCTTTTGTGATGCCTTAAGACTGTGCAGTGGGTATATAAGCTATAACCCATTCTACCACAGAACAAGTTTTCCAAGACCAGATAAGGATGTAACAGTTTTCTGTTAGGTCAGAGACTGTAAATCCATGGTGTAATCACCAGGCAATGTGATTTTTTTGCTTTATGTTTTACAGCATGGTTTTGTTTATACTGCCTCCTATGATCTAGGGCATTATTATTATTGTTACTGAATACACCACAATCTTGGGGCACCAGTAGTGTATACCTTTTTTGCTTACACAACAGTGCTTTACACTGATAAACTATGTAACTACACTCACTGGCCACTTTAGTAGGTACACCTTGTTAGTAATGGGTTGGACACCCTTTTGCCTTCATTCTTCGTGGCATAATTTCTACAAGGTGCTGGAAACATTCCTCAGAGATTTTGATTCATATGGACATGATGGCATCACGCAATTGTTGCCAAAGTCTGACCCTGCCATCTGAATGTCGCAGCTGGAATCAAGACTCATCATCTTTCAGTCTTCCGTTGTTCAATTTTGGTGAGCCTTTTCGAATTGTAGCCTCAGTTTTCGGTTCTTTGCCGACAGGAGTCATACCCAGTGTGGTGTTCTGCTGCTGTAGCCCGTCTGCTTTATGGTTTGACGTGTTGTGCTTTCAGAGATGGTATTTTGCATACTTGAACCAGTCTGGTCATTCTCCTCTAACCTCTGACATTAACAAGGAATTTTTGTCCACACAACTGCCGCACACTGGATATTTTCGCTTTTTCAGACCATTCTCTGTAAACTAGATGGTTATGCATGAAAATCCCAGTAGATCAGCAGTTTCTGAAATACTCAGACCAGCCATGCCATGTTCAAAGTCACTTAAATCTCCTTTCTTCAGTTTGAACTTCAGCAAATTGTCTTGACTACGTCTACATGCCTAAATACATTGAATTGCTGCCATGTAATTGGCTGAATAGCTATTTGTGTTAAGAAGTAAATGAACATGTGTACCTGTGAGTGGCCTGTGAGTGTATATTGTTGCTACATGTATCACCATGGATGAATTGTATTGTATAACAGTTTTGTATGTTTTTTTTCTTGTGAAAATGGATCGTCATGCAACTTTCCAAAACTAAATTTTTTTTATTTTTTTTTCTAAATATGAAGGTAATTTTTCTTGCATTTCTTCCACGCTTTTTCTTGGTTTTTCTTTTCTTTCTTTTACTTGTTGGCAAAATATTGAAGCTCCACAGATCACTTGACACATAAGTGAAATCTTTCTTGTGACAATGTATATTTTACATTATTATGTTACAATTAATTACTTGATGGATATTTGCATTGATACCAATATTGACATATGCAACAAATTGTGTTATATTTATTATAATACATGCGATAAAGGTGTGAGGAGCATTTACTGAAGCCCATGTGACAACTGCAGAAGTGTAGCAGACTGCCTATGAAGCCAAGACTTTATATATGACTCTAACCTACTGAAAAATAATTATGTAATTAACCAATGACATTTAAAAGAAAAGGTATGTTAAAGAACATATTTTATTTTCACATTTTAATTTATAAACAAATTCCCTGTAGTTTCCATAAGTCCATGAGATAATTTACATTTAAACAAGATGTTAAAGAAGTATATTTATCAAAACAAATACCAAATAGCACAATACATCTGACATGTATCATAAATAAATAGAAATAAAATAATAATGCCACATCTAAAACTTTGCCCAAATGTTTTATTTTCACATTTTGTGAAAGTTGTTGAATTATAACACAAAAAGTAGCATATACATGTATAAACCAAAAATGAATGACATTTTCTATTTAAAGGAGATTCATAAAAATAATGTCTACCAGAGGTACAGAAACTTGAAAATATATACACACACATTGATACATACAGAACAGCTTAATCTTCTTAAGAAAGGGAAAAGACATAACATAACCACTAAAGAAAAATGCATTATTAAAAAAACAGCAGAAAGGAGGTACACTTTAATATACGCATAAAATACACACCAAAATTTATAGTATCAGGGCAGGAGCATATTTATGCCAAAGCCTTAGAAATAAAATACCGTATTTTCTCAATTATAAGACTAGTTTTTTTCAGAAAAAGTCATCTGGGAAAAAACCCAACATTGTCTTATAATCCAGGTCTTCTTTTAGTCAGATCTCAGATCCACTGAATCAGCACTTCCGCTGACTACTGGGGAGTCATTTTATAATCAGGCAAATACGGTATATACCTGTTGTCTATAGCAGTCTCTCTGCTCTGGAACATTGTCATGCTAGATTACAGTGAGAGGACCCTGAATCTGTTTCACAACAACAGATCAATCACACAATCAGTGGAAATTTCCACGCATCTGTTGTGTGTTGATGTTTAGATGTCAGCAGGCACCAGTGGACTTGAAGCCAGCAAAGTGCCTTGATTTTGGACAGGAAGTTGCTGTTCCATCTCCCCCTTTAACACAGCTCACTGTAACAGCAAAAATGCAAACATTTAGGCAAAGCTAATGATATACTGTTTCATCACACTATATATATATCGTATTTGCTAAAAAAAATGCTCTGAAAAAGACCCCTATAAAGTCTTATAATCGGGGTCGTCTTATAATCAGACCTCAAATAGGTCTGACTATTAGACTGCAGGGGACCTGGATCCTTGTCTTATGCCCCCCCCCCCCCCCAGGAACTTACCGGTGCGGGAAATTCTCTGACAGACAGGGAAGGTCTGCGCGATGGACACAGAAACCCCCGCTGCTAACTGCACCTCCTTCCGGCTCCAGCGGAAGTTGCCTACGCGAATCGCGTAGACGTCTACACGCTGCACGGACAAGTCAGAAGCACCGGTAAGTTTGGGTGGGGGTAGTGTTAAATGGGGGGCATATGGCATTTCTGTAGGCAGAGTGCTCTATGAAATGCATTTTAACCTCCTTAATGCCAGTCTGCCTCCAGAAATGCCTTTTAACCCTCTATACGCCACTCTGCCTCCTGAAATGCATTATACCTCCCTATATGCCACTCTTCCTCATAATATGCCTTTTTACCCCCTAAATGCCAGAGTGGCATATAGGGGTATAAGGCATTTCTGGAGGCAGAGTGGCACATAGGGGGTCAAAAGGCATAACATGGGCCACAGTGGCATATAGAGGGTTAAAAGGCATATCATGGGACACAGTGGCATATAGGGGGTATAAGGCATTTCTGGGGCAGAATGGCAAGCCTGGGGGCAGATGTGCATAACAGGTTGGAAAATAAAAGGAAATAAAAACAAAATATTGTTCTCAATCATAGCTTTTATTTTTTTTCCTATAGGGTCGTCTTATATTCAGGCTTTATCTTTTTTTTCCTAAATTAATATACAGATTTTGGGAGGTCGTCTTATAATGAATCGAGCAAATATATATATATATATATATTAGGGCTGCAACAACTAATCAATAAAATCGATTATCGATAATGAAAATCATTGCCAACGAGTTTCATTATCAATTAGTTGAATCATATCTGGGGTATAAGGCATATCAGGTGGTATAAGGCATTTCATAGGGCACAGTAGCATATCACGGGGGTATAAGGCATATAGGGGTATAAGGCATATCTGGGAGACAGTGTGGCAAGCCTGGGCTCAAATGTGCATAACGGGGGGGCAGGTTGGGAAATAAAAACAAGAAATGCATTTTTTCTCAGTTTTTTTATTCTGCCACTTGTTTTTAAGATCCTGTTGGTTTATTAAATTATTTTAAATAAATTAAAAACTTACATTTTTTTTATCCGATTAATTGAAAAAAATTGATTAATTGAAACTAATAGATTATAAAAATAATTGGTAGTTGCAGACCTAACAGTGGGACACTGGTACATCCATCTACTGTCCAGTGAAGTCTGGCCAGAAGTGGTCTTCACTGTGGCCAAACACCTCTCGGGTGCAGAAAAATGACAGCATTTTTTCTTCAATGGTTTCTTCAATGCTGAGAAGTACAGGCAGATACTTATTTACCATACATTACTCAAGGAGGCACTCTCACAAATGTCTTCTGCTTCATGAGAACGACCCCAAACATGCAGTTAAAGTCATTAAGAATTATCTTCAGGGTAAAGCATTACAAGGAGAACCCTGATCTCATCATCATCGAGTCTGTCTGTGATTACATGAAGAGAGAGAAGCAACCGGGGCTGCCCAAATCCACAGAAGTATTGTGGTTAGTTCTCCAAGATGTTTGGAACAAGCTACCTACCAAACTGTGTGCAAGTGGGCCTAGAAGTGATGCTGTTTTGAAGGCAAATGGTAGTCACATGAAATACTGATTTCATTTAGATTTCCCTTCTGTTCACTCACTTTGAATTTTGTTAAATGATAAAAATAATGTTTATAGTAATTTGATGAAATATAAAGTCATCACTTACCGGGCAACAAACACACATTTTCTTGAAAATAACTTTTGACTTTGATGATGCTAAACGTTAAAAAAAAAAAAAAAAAAAAAAAGCATTTTTTTTCCCTTTCATAAGTCATGTCTTACTGTATAAATAGCAGTGTATCCATATTTGCGACAATACTATGGGTTCCATTGCTTATGACCCCAGTTCCAACTAAGTACTGGCCCCAAGTGTCTATTGTCCAGCTGGGCTTGGACTGCATTTAAATCACACTGGAAACCAGAAAGTAGGGGATCCATTAGGAAATATATCCAGGTTTTCTTCAGTGTATTCCCCCATGACCTGGCAACCTCCTGGAATTTGGAAGACAAAGTGATGACGGAAACTGCTCATTGATGAAAAGGGAGCAAATTGAGGCCTTATTTTCTGCAGTACATGGCTTCAGAAACAAGGAAAGCCTGACAACTGAGTTCCTTCCAGCTGAAGGATACGGCATGGAGCCCTGTACCCATATTGGAAACAAGGACACCTATGCTCACTAGCTAGGCATACAACACTAGGAACCCTACCGACGGTATAGCTATACCGCCACCACCACCAAAATGAGTTCCCCTTTAAGTAACAAAAATTCTACTTGGTATAATATTGCTAGGAAGAATACTGGTAATATAAATATGCACCATACAGAAAAAGGACCCTTTTAAAGCCACAATAAATTAAATTAGACCTTTTTTGTTGGTAGAACACTTAAAAAATATGCATTATACTCTCAGTGATTAAATACCTTGTAATATTACATATACCGTATTTGCTTGATTATAAGACGAGGTTTTTTCCAGAGCAAATGCTCTGAAAAATACCCCTCGTCTTATAATCGAGGTCGTCTTCTAATCAGACCTCGATTAGGTTGCCAGGCTGCTTACCGGTGCTTTGGTCGCGAGCAGCGTCTCTTCTTCTAGCAGCAGGAGAACAGGAAGCTAGTAGAGTGTCACATAATTCTGCCTCCCCCCTCTTTCCTCTGGGGGCGGGGCCAGAGAAGTTGCTCGCACAGCCGGGCCCCTGCAGAAGTCTTCGAGTGAGAGATCTGCAGTTCAGGTAAGGGGGTGGGGGAGGGTTTTTGTGATTAATGTGTGAAGTATGTGTGATTAATGGAATGAATGAGAATTTAAATGTTTGTGAATGAGTGTGTGTATGATAGCATGGATGTGTAAGGTGGGTGGTGGTGGTAGCATGGCATAGGGAGGCTGTACTCACACTCATATCATCCCCAGGTTCCATCATGGACTGGCTGCCTTGGGTTGATAGGAGTGTGATTGCTGTTAGCAGATATATATATATATATATATACACACACACACACACACACACACACCTCCAGAAATGCCTTTTAACCCCCTAATATGCCACTCTGTCCCATGATATGCCTTTTAACCCCCTATATGCCACTCTGGCTTATAGAGGGTTAAAAGGCACATCATGGGGCAGAGTGGCAAATAGGGGGTATAAGGCATTTCTGGGAGCCGAGTGGCAACCCTGGGGGCAGATGTGCATAACTGGGGGGGCAGGTTGGCAAATAAAAAAAATATATATTTTTCTCAATCATAGCTTTTATTAGATATGAAAAAATTGTTTGCATGCATTAATATTTACTAGTAAAACTTTTTTTCCTATAGGGTCGTCTTATATTCAGGCTTTGTTTTTTTCCTAAATTAATATTTAGATTTTGGGGGGTCGTCTTATAATCAGGGTCGTCTTATAACCGAGCAAATACGGTAAATCAAATAGGAAATAAACCGTGTTTCAATTGGAGACTGAATGTATTAACCCTTTGAGTTCCAGAGATCAGGACACATTTTTCCCTGTGGGAGGCTGGGCCAATTTTTGTTTTTGTGCTATAGTTATGTTGCAAGTTATAATACTGATAGATACCTAATTCCAACCCAGAGTCAAAGTAACTAAAACTAAATATTTTTTTTTTTAAAAGTGTCTGCTCTCCCATATGCAATTTGGGAGAGCAGGCCTAATATATACTGCCTAACTCTCGTGGTGGTGATATTGATAAGAACAATCCAAACACAGGTAAGGTATAAACAGTTGCACGTATGTTTAAATAGAATATTACCAATCAATAAATAACCTATGTGTGATATGTCATCAGAAATTAACCTCATTGAACAAGCAGTGGTCTGTTTTAGATTGGTCACTTTCTGCATAAACCACAGGAACTCATCCATGATGGTTGTAATATAAATATGGTCATTAAATTATGTTAAAATAAAGAGCATGGAGATAAAATGCTAGAGTGTTATGGAACACTTACAATTCATTTTAAGGGAAATGAACTAATAACAAATATGATGCAACTTATCAAACTTGTTCGCATAAATTTGCGATCTTGATTAATGGCTGGGGTCCCTAGAGTACTGCTTGCCACTCACCAGGGACCCTCAAGGACCCTCTGCCAGAGCCAATATGCATGACACCTTGATCATCACTGACACCCCTACTAGCCCTGCCATTTCTAAGTTTGCCTGTAACGCTAAACTGATACCACTTTTTTAAAACGGCAATGCCTCTGTCAGTTAAAAAAAATGACTAAAGAAAGATGCAGGAGGAGTGACAAAACAAAAGACCTGATTAAAATATAAATATTTAAATATTTAATAAGAAACACAATGAGGAAAAATCTAAATATATGGACCCAAATACACTAGTGGGTTCCACTAGCCTGATCAAGATTAAGAAGCAAAAAATGAGGATCGCTCTCAAAATCAGGTATGAATTTATAGCACCTGGTATATATGACTGCCAAATAACACCCTGATATGTGTTCAGCAACACTGAATCTGCTGATACCACCCATACATAGGTTTTCCAGGTTTTTTTGAGGTTAAAAGGCCACATTTAGGAAGTATGCATTTTTCAACATAGAATTTTGAATCCTTTCCTATTTAGGACATCTTTGAAGCTGGCAATTCAATTTACCCCCATCGAACAATATATTTTCGAAAACTAGACACCCCGGGTATTTTATATGCAGGTGTTTAAACACTTTCCATGCGCTAATTCTACCACTAGCCTTTGAAACTTTGTGGTAGTAATTACAGCAATGTCTCACATACAGAGGTCGGTTTTGGAGAAGGTATGGGGCCAAAGATAAAAAATTTTTAAATGTTACCATGTTTTTTTTTTCCGTTTTTTTTTTTAATTATTATTATTATTATTTTTTTTTTTATATTTTACTAATCACATAGTGATTAGAAAGCTGGGCTCCATTGACTTGTATGTTTGAATGCAGTACCTGTATTCAACCTGCAAGTGGAGCCAGAGTTCTCTAGAGGGTCTGGAGACCATCTAGCGAACTTTTTCAACTTTATTTTTTTTTTCTGAGCGGCCGCCATCTTGCGGATGGCGAAGATCACCGTCCTGGGGTAAGTGTTTGGTGTCGCTGAATGCCTCCTGATCGAGGCATTCCAGCGACACCATTGAAGTTTAGGAGGTGATCGTTGATCGCCTCCTAAACGCTTTTAAAACGGGCATCCGCCGCCATACAATGTATGGCGGATGTTGACGCCCCGGGGAGGGGCCAGACATGGCCCACGATGCCGATCTCAGTGTTGCTGAATGCCTCGACATCGAGGCATTACAGCAACACTGTTGCTGTTTAAGTCTCATGACGTGTCAGGCACATCATAGGTCGTTAAGTGACCATTTTGCATGACGTGCCTGACCCGGCAATGGACGTTAAGGGGTTAAAGTTTTCAAATGTGGAATTTTCCAAAATTGGTTTGCTGGGTAGACAACCCAAAAAATAGATTAATTTATAACATTAACCAAAAATGATAAAGAATCAGAAAGAAAATCAAAATGATAATACAATTAAATTAAATGGTAAATATTAGACTTGGGATCTTAAAAATCTTGGGATTTTAAAAGTCTGTAAGAGCAACTCTATTGGTCGCCGGCAGGGGCCTCCTCTGCCAACAACCAATGAAGTGCACGGCAAACCTACAGATTTCCGCTCCAGTTAACCCCTGCGCTGCTGTGTAGATAAGGTAGGCTAGACGGGGAAGGGACCAGGGAGATAAGTAAATGAAGACAAACTCAACGATTCTTCGTGTTGTGTGTCTTCATATACGTTTTGCCGGCCGCCTTGTTCGTATGTTTGGTATTCGGGCTGAACAACGAAAACGCACCCTTTGTGTTCATTTTCATGTTTGCCCAATACGAATGCACCAGTCTAGTATATATGTAAACCTGTACCCTGGTATGCTTACAGCTGAAAA
Source organism: Spea hammondii (assembly GCA_029215755.1). Classification (NCBI taxonomy): domain Eukaryota; kingdom Metazoa; phylum Chordata; class Amphibia; order Anura; family Pelobatidae; genus Spea; species Spea hammondii. The sequence goes on along the minus strand of JARDYJ010000009.1, from coordinate 24,779,821 downwards.
ATAAAACAAGAATGATAATGATAATGAGATACTTTGAGAAAAGGAAAAAATAGTAACTCAACTGTGTGATACATTTTGACACAGTTGCCAATACAGAACCCAGGCTGATCAGGGCAATCAGGACAGTAAAACCTTGTTTTACCCAACAAGGCTATTGTTGGAGACACCACAGACCCAGAAAGTACATGCTCTATCATCCCTAAAATTAATTGGAGCTGATATTGCAGGACTATTTAGGATTTTTTTTTTAAATGAGGAATGAATTACAGGTGACTGCTCCATATAGATGGCAACCTTTTTGTACCAGGCCTTGGTTTTCCTCATTATGAGGTAGGGCTTCAAAAGCTGGTCTGTCAAATCCCCCCCCCATATGCCTGTTACATGGATGTGTACCTGTGTGCGTGTGAGAGCATGGATGTGTACTTGTGTGTGTGTGTGTGTGTGTGTGTGTGTGTGTGTGTGAGAGGGAGCATGGATGTGTACTTTGTGTGTGTGCATGCATGTGTACTTGTGTGTGTGAGCATGCATGTGTACTTGTGTGTTAAAGGAACCTAACATATATAGCCCGGAAAAAGTAAGTGACAGGGGGATAGGATCAGAGGCTTATCTACTGAAAATAGCGCCTATGGCAAGCACTGAAATTGCGCCCCTGTCCAAATAAAAACCCATTTACTAGCCCCTGCTGCCTATATATATATATATATATATATAGTCCCTGCTGCCGATAGCGGGTATAGATCAACACGCAAACCCAGATCAATTGAAATTCACTTGTGATCTCAGCACTGAAGGTATATATCAAATAAACAGAATCAGACATACAAGTCCTGTATTTGCAGGTATACAATAATAATATATGAAACGTAGCATCGCAGGTATAAGATCAACTGAATAAGACATATTAACCCTGTATTTGCAGGTACACATAAATAATGTATGGAAACATAGCATAGCAGATATGGATCTACAGCATAACACAAAAACCCAGCTTTGCAGGTAAAGATCAATTGGAATTCACATAAAAACACGGCATTAAAGGTATATTTAAAACCCCCTAAATTACAGGCATAGATCACAGGTTGCACACCGCAAAGCCAGCCCTGGCGTCCACACTGCCGACATAGAACCTGGCCAGCACCCAGATTACACACATAAGATTTGCCATCTTTGTCCGCAAATAGCCCACCACAAGTCAACTTTGTCCCCAAACACCCTGCCTGTGCCATCTCGGTCCCCAAGGCTCAAACCTCCTGCTAGTGCCATCTTTGCCCTTCCACAATTATACATCTATGATACACACAAACACTTTTACAGTCACTCACTAATTCACACTTTAATTCAGAGAACTCATCCACACATTAACTCATGCTCTCCCTCATTCAGACAATACATTCACACATTAACTCATGCTCGCCCTCATTCAGACAACTCATCCACACATTAACTCATGCTCTCTCTCATTCACTCAATGCATCCACACATTAATGCACACTCTTTACTTATATCTACCCCCCTCCCTCATCACTTTTTAACCCCCTCCCTCATCACTTTTTAACCCACCCCCTCCCTTACCACTTTTTAACCCCCTCCCTTATCACTTTTTAACCCCCTCCCTTATCACTTTTTAAACCCCCCCCCCTCACCTTGAAGTCCAGCGACGGGAGCACGATGTTGCTGTCTTCCTGCACCGCTCGCTGGTGCCCGCTGCTTCACTGCTGAGCGCCGTAATATGACGTCATATTTCGGCGCCCAGCAGTGAAGCAGCGGGCACCAGCGAGCGGCTTTTAAACACTGATGCGGAGGAGATATCTCCTCCGCATCTGTGTTTAAAAGCCGCTCGCTGGTGCCGGCATTTCATGAAATGCCGGCACCGGGATGGGGGTAGAGGGCTCGTGGAGGAGAATGAGGGGCGCCGAGCGGTTGCTAGACGCCCCTCTCTCTCCTCCACATCAAAAAAAAATAAAAAATGCCAATGAGCGGCATTTAAAAGCCGCTCACCGGCGCCCCCCTTGAGATGGCGCTCATGGCACGTGCCATGGCTGCCATACCCTATATACGCCTCTGGATAGGATACACTGGCATAACTACAGGGGCTGCAGCGGTCGCAGCTGCGAAGAGGCCTGTGTCACTAGGGGGCCCGGTGCCAACCCCTTCTTGTATCCCCATGCCGTGAGAAGGGCCCTTCCTAGACTATTTTGAATGGGCACAGGGAGACAAATGTGTATTGGGGTCACGTGACCTCGCAGTGAAGCCAAGGCTGCTTGCACACTGTGCGCTAGCAGCCAGAGAGAAGCTGCAGTAGGAGTGAGAAGTAAGCGGGGGCGGAAGGTGTATATATGTATATGTGTTTGTATATATGTATGTACGTATGGATGTGCAATTGTGTGGGTGAACATGGATGTGCAATTGTGTGGGTGAACATGGATGTGCAATTGTGTGGGTGAACATGGATGTGCAATTGATGTGTAAGTGGTGTGAGATGGAGTGTGTGTTAGTGAGTATGTGTGTGTAAGTGTGTTTACATACGTTGTATGTTGGAAGGGGGGAAATGAGGATCCCCTGCAGTGCTGCAGGAGACCTGGATCCTCCTCTCTGGCAGCCACTGAACGTGTGTGCGATGCGCGCGGAGAACCTCCGCTGCTAGCCGACACTTCCGCCGGCGCTTCTATGATAGAGCACCAGCCTCACATGTCCTTCCGTTCAGTCATAGGAACCTGGGCGGAAGTAACTGGTAGGAGTGGATGTTGTCTGGGCGCATCACAGAGACGTCCACCGGCTGCCCCCACTTGACACCAGGGAGTCTGGAGCACAGGGAACAAGTTTAGGGATACATCGGTAAGTCGGGGGGGCATATAGGGGGTTTAAGGCATATAAGGGGGCAGATTGGCAAATAGGGGGAATAAGGCATATCTGGGGGGCAGAGTGGCAAATACAGGGTATAAACCATATCAGTGGGGAGCAGAGTGGCACATCAGTGGGGAGCAGAGTGGCACATAGGGGGTATAAGACATGTCTGGGGTGCAGAGTAGCAAGCTGTGGGGCAGATGTGCATAACTGGGGGCAAGTTGGCAAATATGGTGCGTTGGCACAGCTACAAATGTCCTTGTTTTCCACTCCAAATATCTGAATGGTAGTGTATATATAATCAGAATGAATTATACATATATATCAGTATTCATGTATTCACAGTTCCATTACTGTTGTTACATGAGCTCAGGCACCTCTCAGTTAAGATAATATCATTCATCATTATTCTGTTGTGGAATTGTCAACACGTCTCGTGGTCTATACTTTTGCAATATGTATTACTATAATGAACTATGTAATCCATTTACCATAAAAGTGGCTTGGACACATGTCTTGGTAGTCGGTCCACTTGATTCCAGAACATCAGGTGTCATGAGTGGAGTCGAGGAGAGTGGATGTCCCTTTCGCAACCAATCATTCTCATGGAGATCACTCAGATTCAGCCGGCTGCAGGGGTCTACAGTCAGTAAACCTATGAAAAGTATGAAAGATGGGACTCACAGTGTAAAAGAGAATTGGAAGCCAAGAATAAACACACTGATCAGCCATAACATTATGACCGCTAATAGGTGAAGTGAATAAGACTGATAATCTTGGTATTATGGCTCCTATCAGTGGGTGTGATATATTGGGCAGCAATGGAACATTGTTTTCTCAAAGTTGATGTTTTAGAAGCAGGAAAAATGGGCAAGTGTAATGATCTGAGTGACTTTGACAAGGGGCAAATTGCGATGGCAAGGGGCAGAGCATCTCCAAAACTGCAGCTCTTGTGGGGTGTCAGTACTTATCAAAAGTGGTCCAAGGAAAGAAAAGTGGTGAACCAGCGGCAAAGTCATGGGCGGCCAAGGCTCATTGATGTACATGGGGAGTGTGGCCCGTGTGGTCTAATCTGACGAGCTACTATAGCTCAAATTGCTGAAAAGGTTAATGCTGGTTCTGATAGAAAGGTGTCAAAACACACATTGCATCGGAGTTTGTTGTGTATGGGGCTGCATAGCTCCAGACAAGTCAGGGTGCCCATGCTGACCCCTATCCATTGCTGAAAGCGCCTACAATGGACACGCAAGCCTAAGAACTGGACCACAAAGAAATGGAAGAAGGTGGCTTGGTCTGATGAATTATGATTTCTTTTACATTACATGGATGGCCGGGTGCGTGCGTGGAGGCCACACCTCTCAAATTACAGGACTTAAAGGATATGCTGCTAACATCTTGGTGCCAGATGCCACAGCACACCTTCAGAGGTCTTGTGGAGTCCATGCCTTGACGTATCAGGTGTGTTCTGGTGGCAAAAGGGGGACCTACGCAAAATTAGGCAGGTAGTCATAATGTTATGGCTGATCAGTGTATATAAAAATTTTCTGTACCCAACAGAAACCCATGAGTATTCTTTGAGAACACTATTTTCAAAATGATGGCAGCTATTTCAGTTTCTCAGAGGGATATGTTCATGTCTTAACTAACAAGTTTGTACAGTGTGTCAATGGCTATTACCTTTCACAAGCTCCTTGGCATTGTTGCTTACATGTTCCCAATTCTCCCCTTCCATACTGAAGTCACCTTCCTTAATCTTACGGATGATGTCAGCAGCATGACTCTGTGGAGACCCACCTTTTTCTGCCTGAAATGGTACTTGACCAGACAGCATGGTGTACTGCAAGACAGAAAGAGAGCTTAAAACATGGTGTATAACAAGACAGAACATTAAGCCACAGCATTTTCTATAAAAAAAACAAAATGGATACCTGTTCCTAATGCAAATAGACTAATTTATTCAGCAGAAAAAATAAAATGGTAACAACTCAGAGATTTATAGCATTTTCTAAATTATGTTTATTACAAAAAAAACCCAGATTCCCAAATGAAAATCTTTTTTTTTTTTTTTTTAAGATTTTATATATATATATATATATATATATACATATATATATATATATATTTTTTTTAATATTAAGGATATTAAGGGCTTCATTGATCACCCAGGAAGAGCTCTTAAAAAGGTAAATGATCCTTTTTTTCTTTACAGGTAGTAACCGACTGGATGGATCTCAACCTCCCCCTACCAGGAGGACTCAGGGGTAAGTAAGGTTTCTACTTTTTCATTTAATGTCTGTACCCTTCAAAGGGGGATTTTATTTATTCAGAATGGAGAAGGAGAATGAGGAGAGAGACTGCATGGACTGCAATATAATTTCTAAATTGTAATAAAAATATAACTTAAAACATTCTATAAGCTTTTATAGTATAAACAACAATACCAGTGATAATGCCCTTACAAACAGTCAGGCACAGTAACAGAGTGTACAGTAATACTACATTAACTCCTCCCTTACCATGGCTTTTAGTGCCATAAGTACCATTTTACCATATGTGGGTTTCCCAATTTCCATGTTTGAGGTATCCACACAAATTATACATCAATTTTTTTAAAAGAGACAATGGGCTTTCATTATAAACCATAGAAACATGCAAGTATGTAAAAAAAAAATCAGTAGGTGCCACTAATTATGTTTGACAGCATCCCCAAATACACCACACCGTAGGACACAGCGTAGGAAGGAGACACCGAAGTCAGGTAGGACTGGTAAGGGATAGTCCAGGAAGCCGAGGTCAGGGAACCAAGATCAGGAACGTCGAAATACAAGCAAAGGTCAGGATACCGGAGAGCAGGAACGTCGTGGGATAAGCCGAGGTCAGGATACCAGAAGACAGAGTAAACAGGAACAAGCAAGTTAAGCAACAGAAAGGCAAATGGAACGCGTACTGAGGAATAGGCACTACCAAGATAGGCACGACCATCAGAAGGCAATGGCTGTAGGTTGCAGAGTCTATTATACAGGCACATGAGTTTAGGCACTAATTAAGAATCTCCCGCCAAATATTCAAAGTCCCGTTACGTCATTTCGTCATTTCCATCTTGTGTGTAGCGTATTCGTAACCTCCCAGTATAAGGCAATGCAGTTTCCGGCGGCGCCACTAGGTGGTGTGAAGAGGATCGAGTCAGGACCCCGGAGCTGAACCTGTCTCCTGGCTGCGGCGATCCCAGCGTGGAGGCGGGAGGTCTCCCTCGCCGTCGCGGTGGCTGCTGCTGCCGTGCAGAGGCAGGGGGTCTGCTTCTTCTTCGCGGTGGCTGTGGCTGCCTTGCAGAGGCGGGAGGTCTCCCCCTTCTTCGCAGCGGATGTGGCTGCTGGTCAGAAGCGGGGAGTCTCCCCCTTCTTCGCAGTGGCTGCGGTTGCCGATCAGGGGACCCGGAGGGCCAGGTACGTGACAACACCTCGTCATAATTACATAATTTTTTTCAGGGCAAAATTGGCTTTCTTTGGATTACTTTGATAGTATCATATAATTTACAATAAAAAAAGTATTAAATATGGTAAAAAAAAAAATAAAAATATGGACTTTCTGACTTTTACTTGAAAAATATTTTAGTCATCTATAAAAAACAATGTTTTTATGGGTTTTTTTGTGCTTTTTTGCAAGTTATAGGGCAATAAATACAAGTAGTGTGCTATTTGGAACATCTTTGAAGCCGTCCATTGCAATTTACCCATCAAACTATATATTTTTGAAATCTAGACACCCCAGGGTATTTAACTCTTTCCATGCACTAATTCTACCGCCTTTGTCACATTTGGTAGTAATATGTTCTCAGCAACATCTCCTGAGTATAGAGATTTGTTGTGTTGTTTGGGGGGTAATTTCTTTCTCCAACATATCTATATCCTTCTGGAGCTACAGTCTCCAGTATTGAACACAATACTTCAATCGAGGTCTTCCTACCTTTAAGTCCTCTGAATTAAGTACTCCTACATCTCTTTCCTCAAATGTTGAGGTTAGGACAGTATCAAATATTCTATACTCTGTCCTTGGGTTTTCATGTCCTAGGTGCATTATTTTGCATTTACAGACATTAAATGCAAGTTCAGACCATTTTTCCAGTTTACATAAATCATTTGGCTTATCCCTCCAGGAATACCAACCCTGTTGCATATCTTTGTGTCATCAGCAAAAAGACATACATTACCAACAAGACTTTCTGCAATATCACTAATAAAAATATTAAAGTACAGATCCCTGAGGTACCCCATTGGTAACAAGACCTTACTCAAAATTTACTCCATTGACTACAACTTTTTGTTGTCTGTCACTCAGCTGCTGCCTAATCCATTCAACAATATTGGGATCTAAACTCAGAGACTGCAGTCTATTGATATCTTATATGTGGGACAGTGTCAAAAGTCTTACTGAAATCTAGATAAGCAACCAACACCACCTTGATCAATTACTTTAGTCACCCAATCAAGAAAATCAATAAGATAAGTTTGGCATGATTTTCCAGAGGTAAACCCATGTTGTTTTTTATCTTGAAACCCATGTGACTTTAGATGTTCAACAATCCTATCCTTTAACATTGTTTTCATTAATTTCCCCACTACTAATGTACGATTCACAGGCCTATTATGTTAATACAATAATACCGTATTTGCCCGAATATAGGCCGCACTTTAAGTCTTTAAAGTGGGGGTGTGGCCTATATTCGGGGTTTAGCGCAGGAATGCTCAATTCGTATCGTCCGACGCCCGGGACATGCAGTTTCAGGCGCCAGCTGGGTTAGGATGCAGGAGACCTGCAGCCTACTCTCTGATACGCTCAGACAGCCTCCCCTGCCAGCACTTTCCACGAGGGGAGTGCCGGCACGGGAAATTGTCTAAACGCATCGCGCAGATGTTCACCGGCTGCGGCGATGCGCGTTAACAACCTCCGCTGCCGGCACGTCTGCTCGATGTGCTTTAACAATCTCCCTTGCCGAGAATTCCCACGGGAGGAGTCCCGCCAAGGGAGATTGTTAAAGCACATCGTGCAGACGTGCCGGCAGCGGAGGTTGTTTACACCTGCATCGCCGCAGCCGGTGAACGTCTTGGGGGCAGAGTGGCAGCATATCTCGGGGGGGGGGGGGGGGGGGGACACAGATTGGCAGCATATCTTGGGGGGGGGCAGAGTGGCAGCATATCTATTACATTTAGAATTCAATTTTTTCTTTAAAAAAAGCACTTAACTTTTAGGGTGCGGCCTATACTCGGGTGCAGCCTATAATTGAGCCAATACGGTAATAATGCATCATACTTATTTAATATATCAGCAGGTTAGAGTTATTTTAAGTATTATTTAAATATGGGTATATAAATAGCTTGAACTATGAAATGCAAGGGGGTTTTACTGTAGCAAAGTAGTTGGTTTCCAGCTAATGCCTGGAGCTCAAAACCACTGGTGCTAGGTGTAAGGACTTACCTGCCTCTCCGGTCCCGCTCCATGGCTGCTCCCGCAACGCTTCCTCCTCAGACGGCTTCCCGGGCTGCGAGTACCACCGCTACCTGGTCGGCGTCTTCACCGCATGGCCGACCACGCGGCAAACAGGTACCACGTTACATTTGTAACATGCCCTTATAACCTCGGGTGACCTCTTCATGCAGGACACGCCTCTTCCTCTCCCTATTTAAACCCGTACTTCCTCTTCTGGATCACCCTTGGTTGGTGTATTTTTGCTACTTGCTTGCGCATTAGATTGTGACTGACTGCTTGTTGACCTCGTTCCTGTCTCCTGATTCGGCTCCTGATTCCTGCTCGTCTGGTATTGATTTGGCTTGTTTACCTCGTCTCTGGATTCTGATTTGGCTTATCCTGATTACCTGTCTGACCCGGTTGGTTCTCTGACTTTCTGGTTCCGGTTTGGCCTGGCCCACTCCGCCATCCGGGGTCCTACCTCATCATACCATTACACTAGGGTATTTACACGGATTTTAACATTTTAAATTGGATATACAACTCCCTGGACCACATCTACATTTAAATATTGTCAGTGTTTTTAAGGTGTTTTGGCAGTAATTAAAATGGAATGTAAAATTGTTTAGCTACAAATGGGTAACATCCTTTTCAAATCATGGCAAATATAAGATGTTATGCCTTCTGCTTACAACAAACAATCCAAAACCACAAAATGCTACTTGCTCCAGGGCAAATCCCTCAACCGCTGCAACATCCAACTCATTTGCATCCCACAAAACATGAGTTAATGAAGCAATGCAAATGTACAGAACACTTACCAGAATAACACCAAGACTCCAGAGGTCACATGACTCATCATAACCTTGGTGAGAAAGTAACTCTGGGGCTGCATAGTGCAACGAAAAGCAGGGAGTGTGCAGAGGACGTATTCCTGGTGGACAAAGCCTTGCAAATCCAAAATCTATTACTTTCAGAACTGCATCATCCGCGGAAGACGAAAGGAGTAGATTCTAAGTGTGAGAGAAAAACTATAATTTTATATTATTTTAACCCCCTCCTAAGCCTTTAAAATTACAATTGTCTTTGCTTACCTCTGGTTTGAGGTCTCTGTGCACCACTCCAGCCTCGTGCATGTGAGTAACAGCGCTCACCAGACTGCGCATAAGACTACTTGCCTCTACTTCACTAAAACATGACTGTTTTTTTATGCAATCCAGCAATTCACCGCCATCCAAAAGTTCCATAACAATATAAGAGTGGTACTGAAGTAGTAACAACAGTAAAAATAAAAAGGTAAAAAGAAAAAAATAGTCAAATAGTAATAGTGATGGATACACAATAGAAAAAAGTTACACAATAGAAAAAAATATAATTTTATGACACTCTATATATACCCACCATCTCCAAAAGTTGCCCTTGCACTGGTGAGCATCTTTGGAGGAAATCCAATTTACACAAGGTCTTCTATCATTATATACTGAGGCAAACATTGATGGTGGTACACCATAACTGCTATCATTATATACTGAGGCAAACATTGACGGTGGTACAGCATAACTGCTATCATTATATACTGAGGCAAACATTGACGGTGGTAGAGCATAACTATCATTATATACCGAGGCAAACATTGACGGTGGTAGAGCATAACTATCATTATATACCGAGGCAAACATTGACGGTGGTACAGCATAACACCTACCTATCACTATATACTAAGCCAAACATTGATGTATTGTAGGCCTACCACTTCAGTGTCTGGCTTAGTATATAGGGATGCGCCAAAAGGAAAATTCTGGACCGAAACCTAAAATTCAGCATTCACTTGACCGAAACCGAAAATGATCCCCCACCTTTAAAAATAAACACTTTTATTAAAAGTAAGTAACACAACAAAATTAGCCAACAAAAACAATAACAATATTGATATATATAATATATATAGAGAGAGAGATTGTTATCAGCAATCACACTCTTATCAAGCCCAGGTTCTAGCATGTACTGGTTGCCTGGGCATGATAGGAGTGTGATTGCTGTTGGCAATTAATATTGTTATTTAATTTTTCTGTCCAATTTTGGAGTGTTACTTACTTTTAATGAAAGTGTGGTTAACACACCAAAATTGGACACAAAACATCAACAACAATATTATATATATACTGCTATCATGCCCAGGCAGCCAGTACATGCTGGAACCTGGGCATGATAGGAATGTGATTACAGCATCCCAATGCCATGCTATCCCCCCCACTTACATTTCCATGCTATCACACACACTCATTCACAAACATTCATCATTAACTACAGCATAACACCCACCACCCGCACAAACTTACTGATCCACCCTCACTGAATGTTTTCCTACCTTTCCTCTGTCACTGTCACTTTTCCTCCTCCTCTTCATTCTTCCTCTTGGCTCTTCTTCCTCCTCTTGGCTCTTCTTCCTCTGTGTCCCTCTCACCACTTGCAGCTTTCTTCTACTGTTGTTACCTCTTTCCACTCCCGTATTCAGGATTTCACCCGTGCCGCTCCCCTTCCCTGTTCCGTCACACTTTCTGCCTCGTACGCGACTTTCAAAACCTCTCTGAAAACTCACTTGTTCAGGGAAGCATACAACATTCCTTTACACTGCTCCCAACCATCATCCTAATCAAAGCCATCTGAACAAACCGCTTCAACACATCACCGCAACCAGATCAACTCATCCCCATCCAAGCAGTCCTCTCCTATTGTCTCCGACTAGATTGTAAGCTCGCAAGAGCAGGGCCCTCTTCTCCTTTGCACCAGTTTGTTATTGTATGTGTTTATAAAGTGTTCTAATGAATGTAACAGCGCTGCGGAATCGGCCGGCGCTTTATAAATAAATATAATCTAATGTAACGTTCTGTTCTTCCGGTGCAGTAAGTGCGAAAGGCGGTGGCACGGCTTATGTGTTGTGCGCCAGGATATGACATCAAATCCCGACGTACAGTTCAGGATCAGTTGCGACACGCATTGCAAGGGAGCAGGATCGGAGGTCTGCATTAACAGACCTCCCGCTCCCTTGATTGTCTTTAAGCCGGTTAGAGGGAGATCCTTGATCTCCCCAACCGAGCCTGCTCCTCCAGCGGTGGACATTACTGTCCGTCTCTGGAGGGTGCCGGCGTGATGGCACCCCCTGATGAGCGGCACCAGGGGTGGACTGCCCCCCCCTTGGTATGCTACTGTGTCTATAGTTATCTTACCCACTTTCTTGCATCAAATTATCTTCTAGACACTCTACTATCTATACCACAATTACTAATGACCTCCTTACCGCGAAAACAAATTTTTCTTACTCATCCTGTTGGACTCACTCATAAATAAAAACAAGAAGCATGCAACCTATTCTAGTTGTACCCTCAACCTACACACTTGCCACTTTATTAGGTACACCTTGCTAGAACCGGGTAGGACCCCCTTTTGCCTTCAGACCTGCCTTCATTCTTCATATTATACTTTCTACAAGGTGCTGGAAACATTCCTCAGAGATATTGGTCCATATGGACATGATGTCTTCACGCATTTGCTGCAGATTAGTGCTCGTTACATTATACATGGTAGTTTATTCAGTTTATTTAAAAAACAATGCTAACTTCACAGAGAATCAAAGCAAGGGAGTAGCTTGATCTTCCCCATAATAATATTTTCCAATATTATACCATGGAGTAGTTAGCGTGCAGTCAGGTAGACAGAGAGGGTTCATACCTGATCGTGTAGAACTTCATGTAAAGTCACAATGTTGGGGTGTCCTTGACACAACTTCAGTGCTGTCACTTCCCGCTGAGTGTTAACTTCCATCCTGTCAGGAACAGAAATAAGAAAGGGTAATTAAGTGAAAATGGAATAAAGCAATCAGTTATCAGCAACTGGAAGAAATTATTGAGGTGAGGGAATACGAAAAAAGACCTGAGAGAGGGTAGGCCCTTGGTGACAGAGGCATTCATATAAGATACTACCTAGGGAAGAGCTGGAAATACGAGTGAAAGACATATGAAGAATATTGCCACTCTTGGGGTACAAAACAGCATTGTTGTTTTAAAATAATCTGGGCAGCTGCTGTCAATGACACCAGAGTGTATTTGTAAAATGCATTGTCTTGCAGAGGGATATACATATAGCAGGTATCAAGAGAGACCAAGAGACCAGCTACATGGGAACTTGAGGCACTGTCAGGAACCATGGAGATTTATACCATCGACTCCTTGTCACCACCAGGTGGATTTGGGGTTGTTGGACTCTTTGGCTCCCCATGGAAATGAGATCCCCATCTAGTCCTGATACAGCTGCTCATTTCTACAATCAAGGGTTTCTCCTACGCTCTTTTTGCGGGAGCATTGTATTTCTTGGCCTTGCATTATTGTGGATCCTGATTGTTTGGTTTATGTATTTTCTTTGGTTTTGACCACATGCCTCCAACTCAGGGTTCAATCCTGTTTTTGCCTTCTTGTACCCTAAATGGTTATTGTCATGGTAACCCCCTAAGGCTGAGGACACATGGGGGTATGTTTGAGTTTGGGACTGGTGGATTCCTGGGGATGCTTCTTACCTGCCTGTCTGCCCAGTCCCCTCTTATGTCTATGTAACCATGTGCTCATTGGGGACACAGGGTGAATGGGAAACCCTGTCTGGTGTGCCCTAACCAGACCCCCATGAACTAGCTGGCTATGGAGGCTCTACAAGCCAGGAAACACTTGATGTGCCTGACCATGACCTTGCCACAATTTCTGCCTGTCCTGAACCCATCAAAAGATGTACGATAGAAACTGCGTCCTTGGCTGCACCCCACCCCCAAATTTCTATCTTTTTTAAAGATTGTCTTAGAAAGGGTAGAACTCCTGTCTTAGTCTATGTAAGAAGGCATTTTTTTGTCTACAGTTTTGTACCCTGCACAATTATCAAGAAAAAACTGAGATGATTAAGAAAGGAAAACAAGAAGCTGCTGATTTTTATGTCTGTTAAAACAAACGAACCATTAAAATAACATTAAATGAACAAGTAATTTGGTGGAGAGATATATATACACAATGCCAAAAATCGTGGCATATGAATGTATGTATGTATGTATGTATGTATGTATGTATGTATGTATGTATGTCTGAGCAAAACTAACTGAGGGAACAGGAATGGCAGACGTATAAACAAGTATATTAGAAAAATAAAATCATGGACAAATACAATGCACGCATTCAAGAAAGGACTGGATGCTTTTCTGAGGAAATGTAAGAAATTGATTTAAGGGAGAAGCTGTCCTATGCCACGTGTAGGATTGATACAAGCTGTGCTACATACTTTAGTGTAAGTGGTAGGGTCAACTTAGACAACCTTTTGCTCAGGATTTTCACAGCATACTCCTTCCTGGTCTGTCGATGTCGACATTTTCGGCAGACAGAAAAACTGCCAGAACCCAGGGCTAAGGCTTGCAGATCCATATCATACTGCTGGAAGAATGCAGAATCCTGAGGGCAAGTCCAATTAATTAGACAGAGGTTAATAGCCCAGCAGAAATGTAGAATTTAACTCTTTAAATGCCACAGATCCAGACAAATATTTTCACCCTGGAAGGTCTGGAACATTTATTATGTAGTTTTATTTAGTTATATAACAACCCTATAAACTTATAAAGGAAGTTCACCTATGAAGCAAACCTATTTATTTTGCCCTGGTTTAAGCTAAACAGTGTGGAGGTAGCATTCAGACTATGCTAGACACCTTAGGGAGCATGATAAAATATTTGTTAAAAATATATCTTATGGTCATTATAGGTGTAAAAGGAGCTAAAGTGATCTGACCTAACAAAACAACATTTGGCCAGTTGATTTCACATGCTCCCAAAAACACAGGTGGAGACTTTTATTTAAGTACAAGGCAAATGTGCAAAGGTAAATAGTGTATTGCATTGTTTGTGAAAGCAGTTGTGTCTGTTTGTAAATAATACGTGAGGGGATCTGTAGAAAGAATGAAGCGTTTTGTTTTTTGTTAGGATGAGGTTTGTGGATCTCTGTAAAGGTGATGTCATTGTCCCTATAAGAATTGTGTGTCTCCCCAATACTGCATTACATTATTTTTACATTCTTGTAGCAGTTAGTTATATCCATGCTAAAATAAATCTTTATTACCAATGTAATCCTGTGTGTGTTGGCCTTTCCACAATATTAAACACTCCATTTTCTTACCAATAAGCATTTTTTTGTTATTATTCTCTCTACATGGAATGAAACTATTTACCCCTAGAATGCTCCTATGTAAGCAGGAGATTGGAAAGAGTTTATCCCAGTGACTAATGAGTTAACCCCTGGTCCCATTAACACAGGTGCCCCAGGTTTAAATCTGCACTGTGGGGTGGGGGAAACAGCCTCTCTCTCTCTGACTGAGAACATTCCACTGTATATTTTCCAACATGCTAGAAGTTTACTCTCTGCTGTGGGGACCAACTGCATTACTCTGTCTCCTTGTTGAAATTCCCTCACTGCAGCAGTCTGGTCATAAAGTAACTTCTGAGCCCCCTGTTTTTCCATGTATTGGCGAACAAGGGGAACAACGCTAGTCATACGCTTCTGTACAACATACATACTGTACAACACTGTAGTTTCTGGTACCCCATTGCCCTTCCCAATCATCTTTGAGTACATCCAACATCCCTCTTGGACGTCTACCATATAAGAGCTCAAACAGGGAAAAACAGTTAAACTCTGGGGAACCTCTTGTATTGCAAATAATAGGTAAGTAGCATTTCTCAGTGTTTTCCATCTCTACTAACCACTTTCCTTAACATCCCCTTGAGAGCGCGATTAAACCTTTCGACGAGTCCGTCCATCTGAGGGTGATACATGCCTTGAAAACCTCAGTGTATTTTAAACAGGTGACACAATTCCCTCATGAGTCAGGAAACAAAAGGGGTACCTTGATCAGCGAGTATCTCCTTTGGTATGACTACTCATGAAAATGCATGCACCAGTTCTTTAGCAATGTTTTTAGAGGTAGCCTGTCAGGACCAGGGACTGCCACCTACCTCGCGGGGAGGATCGCCGTCGCGGGGGACGGTTTCCTTGTGGCACGATCGCTCGTCCGCGGGGAAGGCCATATCCCCGGCCTCGATTTTGCCGCACGCCGTGCTTTCCTCGTGGCAGGGGGCCGTGGCTTCATTCCAGAGGACGGAGGGAGCTGCCAATCAAGGGAGGAGCCAGAATCCATTACCCCTATCCTTCTTATGCCAAGGGGAGGGCAAGAGGTGTGTGGAGAAGGGGAACAGGTGTGCAGAGGAGGTAATCAGGTATGAAGGGGAGGAGACTTCGAATCAATAATTATATTGGAACTGTGACTTCGGTTATGAACCTACGCTGCCTGCCTTTGACCTTGGAACTGTTTGATTGACTATGCTGACGTTTTTACCTTTTGTTGGGACTGTATGCTTATTATTTGTTGCTCATTAAAACTTTGCTTATTCAACCTGCACTACGCTCCGTTTCTGATTCTGACATAGCCTTAGGTAAAGTAATGGCTTCGGGATACCAGGTGGCATAATCAAGGATGACCAGAATATACTGGTGCCCGCGAGCTGACTTCTCTAAGGCGCCTACTATGTCCATTCCAATCCTTTCAAATGGAACATCAATAACCGGGAGTGAAATAAGGGGAGCCCTCAGCTAGGATCTTGGGGATGACAATTGGTATTGCAGGCAGGAAGCACAATATCTTTTTACTGCCTCTTATACCCCTGGCCAAAAGAATCTCTGTAGGATCCTCTCCTGAGTTTTCTCTACCCTTAGGTGTGTGTGAGCAAAATCTAGAACATTTCTAGTATGATTAGAAGGAACCAATAACAGTTCAACCTCCTGCCCCTCTTCAGTGGTTACTCTATACAGGAGATCTTTCTTAATAATAAAATATGGATATGTACTAGTTCGACTCTACAGGTACGCCATTTACTTCTATTACTCTACTGCATGCATTGGCCTGGTCTCGTCCAAAATTGCCACCAGAAAAGTCACAAGGAGCAGAACTGTTTTCTTAAGATTCACCGTCCTGGTTAAGATGTACCTATATAAAGCCACAACTAACTCACAGAGCTTGCTCACTTGAGTTTCTTCTGCATAGAGATAGTCTCTTTTGAAGTAGGCTATTTTAAGTAGGCGTTAAAAAAAAACCAGGAGTTTAAAAGACAAAAGGAGATTAGACAAGTTACCGTTATATATCTATTTGGACTGTTTTGTACTTTTTAACATTTTTTGTTTTTCTTCTTGTTTAACTATTTTTTAGATTGCCCGTTATTAATATAATTCTTCCTGTACTTGATAATTCTGTGTGTGGTTATGGGAGTTTGATGGTCTTATGCACATCTTGCTCCATGTTTGCATGCCTGGATAAATCCATCCAGGGTCCATACATCTGTGGCAGGTGTGAGCAAGTGGGTTCTCTGGAAGCTCATATTGGAGATCTGGAGAAGCAAATTGCAACTTTGAGACAGATTGACAATCTTGAAAGGAGTCTATTGCTTACTGAGTGTAGTGGGGGCAGGTAGTGAAGAGGGAGGAGATAAATCAGCTGGGGAACAGGCACATAGCTGGGTGACAGTTACACGTGGTAGCAGAGGGGGAGGGAAGAGGAAAGGTTTAGCTAGCACTGACCTTGTGTGGCCTAACAGATTTGCCCGCTTGAGTGAAGATCTTTATAGCCACGATGGATTGCACCTAAACGGAAGAGGGTCTGCTGTGCTGGGGGACAGGATGGCTAGAAGGTTGGAAGGGATTTTAAACTAGTTGAAGGGGAGGGGCAAAGATATATAGAAAAGGTAGATAGCACAGAAAGGAGAGGGGCTTTAGATTGGAACAAAGGGGGCAGGGGCAAGATCAGAACAGAAGAGGTATGTAATAAAAAAGCACATAAAACACAAGAGACTTGTGATAAATGTATGCTTACTAATGCAAGGAGTCTAAATAACAAAATGGTGGAACTAGAGGCAATAGCATACACTAAGCAATATGACATAATAGGCATTACGGAAACATGGTGGGATGAGCCGCACGACTGGGCAGTTAACATAAACGGGTACACGTTATTTAGGAAAAATAGAAATAAACAGGAAGGGAGGTGGAGTATGTTTGTATGTTAGCAATGAGCTAAAATATAATATTAAGCAACTTGAATGTGACAAGGAAAATGTGGAAACTTTATGGGTAGATATCAGCTTGGGGCAAAAAAAGGAAATCAACTACTGGTTGGGATATGTTATAAACCACCTAATGTTAATACCAATGAGGAAGAACAGCTGTTAGAGCAATTTGAGAAAGCTGCACATTTGGGATCGAGGGACTAGTAGTTCTGCAAGGGGAATCAGGTTTTTGAGCCTGTTAAATGACACCTTCATGTCACAACTGGTACAAGCTCCAACTAGAAAGGATACTTGTCTGGATCTTGTTATAACAAACAATGTTGATCTACTGTGGGGGAGCACTTGAGTAATAGTGATGACAATATGGTGTCTTTTGAAATAAACTCAAAAAAGGAATTGTACATGGGGAATACTAAAACATACAATTTTAAAAAGGCCAATTTTAATAAGATAAGGTCAGCTTTACAACATATTGACTGGCATAAACACTGAGGGAAAAAGGGTAAAGAGGAAAATATTAGAAAGGTACACTTCTCAGTATGTACCATTGGATAATAAATATAAAAGAAACAGATTGAAACAAATGTGGCTGAGCGGGAAAGTAAACCAAGAAATTAGATAGATAGACTCCTCCTCCGTACCTGAGATAGGGCAGGACACAAAAAACTTTAAAAGCCCCCCCCACTAACCCCAGTGAATACCAAAGACCACACAGGAAAAGCAATCTGATGCAACAAAATTTATTGCAAGGAAGGGAGGGAACAAAAACGTGTCACCAGGGATTGGCAGGGAAAAGAAACTCTCGGTAAGTAGAACTTCCTGTTTCTCTGCCATCCCAGGTGACACTAAGGATAGATGTACCAAAGCAGAAGGGTGGGTAAACTTAAGGAGACAAAACAGCTTTAAGGACCTTCCGACCAAAAAGAGAGTCCTCCTGAACCATCTGGTCCAGACGGTAATGCTGTACAAAAGCGTGGAGAGTTCGCAGATCTGGTCAGGCGAAATACAACATCTTTCGGCCCAGGAAGTGGAGACCGCCCTAGTAGAGTGGGCACGGATCCCCACAGGAGCAGGTTGGCCAGCCGCAGAATATGCCAAGGTGATGGCCGCGACAATCCACTTAGCGATGGAAGGCTTGGAGATGCTGACACCTCTGTTGGGCCCCGAAGAGGCCACAAACAAAAGAGAGGACTGACGCAGCGGCAGAGTCCGTTCCAAATAGATGGTGAGGCATCTCTTCAGATCGAGAGTGTGAAGAGCTTCTTCTTCAGCTGAGCCAGGTGCTGGAAAAAAGGTAGGCAGCATGATCTCCTGGTTCTTGTGGAAAGCCGACTGAACCTTGGGTGCAAACTCCGGCGGTAGAGAGAGAACCACCTTATCCGGGAAAAAAAACGGAGAAACGGTTCCTTCATAGACAGAGCCTGAAGTTCACCAATCCGACGAGCAGAAGTAATGGCTACTAAAAAGGCCGTCTTCAGCGATAGAAAATACAGAGAAACCGACTGAAGAGGCTCAAAAGGAGGTAACGTGAGTCTACGAAGGACGAGATTCAAGTCCCATGGAACGAGGACGCATCCGGGCAGAGATATAAGCTCGAACCCCAGGAGAGCACTGATGGCAGAAATATGCACCCTGATAGTGGAAGGTTGAAGTCCACTGTCGAATCCCTCTTGGAAGAAGTCCAAAATGGAAACCGAGGAACAGGAAGATGGCAAAATTCCCCTGGAACAACACCAATCATGAAATCTCTTCCAGATCTTAATGTATCGCAGAGAGGTAACCTTCTTTCTACTCTGCAGAAGAGTCTCAGCCACAGGAAAAGAAAAACCTTGCGCTCTCAGCAGTTCGCGCTCAACCTCAGGTGGAACACGGCAGAGTTTGGGTGCAGGAATGAACCCTGATGCAGAAGGTCTCTCCAAGCCGGGAGCTTCAGAGGGGGAGAGAGACCTAGAGTGATCAAGTCCCAATACCAGACACGCTTGGGCCAGTCTGGTGCTATCAGGATCACGGAGGCATGGTCCTTTTTGATCTTCTGTAGGACCCTGGAGATCAGAGCAAACGGAGGAAAAACGTAGGCGAAATGGAAATTCCACTCCTGGGCGAAGGCATCTATCGGCAAGGGATGATCCTGAGGCTTGAGGGAAATGAAGACCGGAATCTGAGCATTGTCTCTGTATGCCATCAGATCGATCTCGGGTAAGCCCCACTGTTGGACGATGAGGTCGAAGGCTGCCGGATGCAGAGCCCATTCGCCGCTGAGCACAGGAGTTCTGCTTAGGAAATCCACTTGAGAGTTTAGAGTCCCTCTGAGGTGGATAGCGGATAGAGTCATGAGACGGGACTCCGCCCAAAAGGAAATCCTGAGGGATATTTGAAGAAGTCGAGGACTTCTTGTGCCCCCCCTGTTTGTTGACATAGGCTACTACAGCCTGATTGTCGGAGCGAAGCAAAATGTCCTTGCCGATGAGCAGATATTCCCAGTGATGCAGAGGTCTTTCTACTGCAAGCAACTCCAGACAGCTTGAAAGAAGAAGTTTAGCAGCTGGAGACCAGAGACTCTGCAGGAATAGGTCCTGATACGTAGCGCCCCACCCCTTGATGCTGGCGTCGGTGGTGAGAAGAACCTTGGAGACAATAGACCATCTTCTCCCTGCAGCAAGGATGTTTTGTTGGAGCCACCAGGCGAGGGAGACTCTGACATGCGGTGGAAGACAGACAAGCCTGTCCAGAGCCAAAGGGTTGTCTTCTAGATGGTTGAGGACAAATCTTTGAAGAATTCTCATGTGGGCCAGAGCCCAGGGCACCACATACCTTGCGGAGACCATCTTGCCCAGCAGGTACATGCACAACCTCAAGGAGCTTTGGTGCACAGAGCAAACCCTGTGTACTAGGAGCCGAATCCCCTTGATCCTGGCAGGAGGAAGGAAAGCTTTCCCGGAGCAGGAATCCAGGCGAAGGCCCAGAAACATCAGTTGTTGAGAGGGAATGGTACAGGATTTGTCCCAGTTCAGAATCCAGCTGAGATCTTGTAACGTGTCGACCACTGTGGAAAGGTGAACCCGAAGAATCTGCACCGTCCGGGCATGGATAAGCCAATCGTCCAGATAAGGAATGACCGAAATTCCCTGAACCCGGAAATGTGCTGCCACTACTACAGTTTCGTGAAGACTCCTGGGGCTCCCGACAATCCGAATGGAAGGGCTTGAAACTGAAAATGCTGGACAGCCGAAACCTCGAGGAATCGCCACGCCTCAGGAAACGTTGATGCGATGGATGGATGGGAACGTGGAAATATGCATCCTTCAGATCCAATGAAGCCATGAAATCGTTGAGGCATAAGGTGTTGAGGGTGGATTTCACGGTTTCCATCTTGAACCGGACAAACTGAAGGTGACCGTTCAAAAAGCGTAAGTCTATGATGAGACGAAGACCTCCCGGCTTCTTGGGCACCAGAAAAAACGGAGAATAAACCCCCTGGCCTTGCTCTGGCCAAGGAACAGGAACCAGTACTCTGAGGTCTGTCAACTGCTGAATGGTGGATAACAGGACCGACCGCATTGGCTAGTCTGGAGGAAGGTGGGAGATCAAAAACCGGTCTGAAGGTCTGGTCCTGAATTGAAGACGATAGCCGTGCGATACAATTGCTCTCACCCAAGGGTCTCGGGTGAGTGAGAACCAATTGTCCCTGAAAAATCGGAGCCTTCCTCCCACCAGAATGGAGGAGGCGTCATGCAGAGCTCTTGGGGTCTTGAAACGCTTTGGGAAAGGCGAGTCTGCCAAATCTCCCCCTCCCTCTAAGGAATCTGCCTCGGAAGTTCTGTTTTCTGGACGAGGGGTTGAATCTAGAACTATGTCCCGGGAAGAATGGCGGAAAGGACTGCCGTCTTTTAGAAGGAGGTTTTCTCTGAGGCATCCAATGCTTGTCCCCTGTGGTTTTCTCCAAAAGGGACTCCAGCTCTTCCCCGAATAAAGTCTTACCCTTAAAAGGGATATTAAGAAGCCTGTTTTTAGAGGCATTATCCGCCGCCCAGGCCTTAAGCCACAAGGCCCTTCTAGCTGCAACTGAAAGCGCTGAAGCTCTGGCTGTCATTCTGATGTTTTCAATGGAGGCATCACAGAGAAAATCCACGGCCAATCTCACTGCAGCAACATTCTTGAGAATAGTCTCCCTGGGGGTCTTGGCAGCAATATCCTCCTCAAACTGGGATAGCCAAATCTTGACTGCTCTGGAAACTGAGGAAGAAGCAATACCTGGTTTAAGGACGGCAGCAGAAGCCTCAAAAGATTTCTTTACTGCAGCCTCAGCTTTCTTTTCCATCTGGTCAGAGAAATGAGAGCCACTCTCAAGCGGTAAAGCAGTCTTTCTGGAGACCCTCATAACAGCAGTGTCTACCAGTGGAGTAGCACAGAACTGAGTCTTCATTAAAGGGAAACATGTGCTTAACCCTTCTGGACAGGTTAACCCTCCTTTCCGGGTGGTGCCATTCCTGCTTGATAATGTCAGACAGCACAGGATGAACAGGAAAAGAGGCGGACTGCTTGGAGAAGCTGGCACCAAAGACCGGGTCACTCTTCTGGGTGGAGGACTCCTCCAAATGCATGGCTGACCTAACAGTGGAAATCAAAGTCTCAATCTCTTCCACCAGGAACAAAAAAGAACTCTCCTCCCGGATCTCTCCTTCCTCCGAGGAACCTTCCTCAAACTCTGGATAGTCAAATTCAGAGTCAGACAACAAAGGCTGATGTCCCAGGATAGCGGGGTCTTGCACTGCTGGAAGGTTGTGATAGGCAGGAACAGGAACAGTCTGACGGAAGGCAGAGAAGGTAGACTGCATCTCCTCTTTAAGCCAGGTCAAGAACTCTCTACCCCCAGACGGCTCAGAATCCGCTACAGACCTCAGGCAAGCGGAGCAGAGCTTCTTCCTAGAATCCTGCAAAGCCTTGTGACACCCGGAACATTGGGCATGGGATTTAGTAACAGCTTTCTTAGGCTTGTCCTCAACAAGGACGACAAAGAGGGTGGCTCAGAATTATCCGGGGCTGACATATCTAAAGATGCAACAGCACCCAGCCAAAAGCAAACAGCAGGAACACACAAAGAAATAAAATCACCTACCTATTATATCTACTGAAAAAGGGGCTGAAATCAAACAGTAATCCGCAACAGCGGAGGATTGGCGCCAAAAATTCAAATCTTGAGTGAAAACGAGGCTTGGACTACAGGAAGTGCGAGAGCCCGGACCGGAAGTCGGCCGCTGCCATTATGGTCACAGTCAGCACACCGCAATAGCGGCGTTAAGCCGCTGATTCAGTGACCGGCAAGCCTCCCTGGGGGCAAGAGGTGCACCGGCTCTACCCAGGCGACTGCCACAGCAGACCAGGTGACCGTCGGGGCGCGGACGCGCCGGGACACGGGCACCGCAGCCGCCGGGACAAGGGCGCCGCAGCCGCGGACACCACCGGGACAAGAGCACCGCCCTATCTCAGTTACGGAGGAGGAGTCTATCCTTAGTGTCACCTGGGATGGCTGGGAAAAGGGCTTTTAAAGCATTTAAATCAGACAAATCAGAGGCATCCTATATAAGATATAAATAAGCCAATATTGCATGAAAAAAGCTGATTAGATGGGCTAAACTAGAAAATGAGAGAGGGATAGCCAAAGAGAGCAAAACCAACCCCAAAAAGTTATTTAAGTACATAAATTCTTAAAAAAACAGGAAAGTGTACACTAAAAACAGAGATGGGAGTTAGACTTGCTTTTGGGACCTGTACGACCCCATGAAGAGAACTTAGAGTGAACTGGGGTGGATTTCGACAAATCTTTAGCGGACTGGTGTCTTTCCACTTGTGCCACCATGGAGTCATACGTGGTGGGATTCCCTTGGCCAACCCATTCTCTTAGGCCACGCCAGAATTCCCGTAGTAATCTATCAAGTACCAGAGTCTCCACAATCTGTGCAGGGGTTTGAGCCTCTGGTCTGAGCCACTTCCTTGCTAGATTAATAAAATCAAACAACTGTGATCTAGGTGCTTTTTCCTCATGGAACCGCCAAGCCCAGAGGCGCTGGACTCTTACTGTTACCGTCACCCCCATCCTTGCCAGAATTTCTGCTTTAACCGAGTGTAATCAGCACCCTCTTCTTTCAGGTCCAGGTCTCCCAGCAAAAAGGGAGCAACAATTCCTGCC
The DNA here is from genome assembly GCA_029215755.1 of Spea hammondii. Lineage (NCBI taxonomy): Eukaryota > Metazoa > Chordata > Amphibia > Anura > Pelobatidae > Spea > Spea hammondii. Next base: position 24,756,194 of record JARDYJ010000009.1, on the reverse strand, counting down.
CACTGATCATGGGGCCATGCATCCCAGGTCGCTATGCCCCCACATCATCCTCCGAAGTCATTTTCTGGAGACAACTGCTTGCCCTTATCTGAGAAACACTACTACCTTGTGCAGGTATTCCCCGGATGGCAAGATGTTGTACTACCTCTAAGTATAGCATGGTCCGCGTTTTGAGCTTCAACCAGGATCCCAATTTGTGCTGCCAAAACACTGTTGTGTTGCTACCGAGGCCACAGCTTGGCGATTAGTCGCTTGTTGCACTGTTGTAGCCTGTAGCAGGGCCCGTACAACATCCTTTTAGCCTTTAACTGTAGTAAGGTTAGGAACATGGCATCCCACATGTAGTAAGGTACCTGCTAGGACACTTCTAGTGCAGCCCACCTTGTAGCACACTGGAACTTAAACCTGGGGCACCTGTGTTAATGGGACCAGCAGTTAACCCATTAGTCACTGGGAAACTACTCTTTCCAATCTGCTGCTTACATAGCCATCTTTCATCCTGTCACAACACATTGCACATGAAGACCATGCAGTTAACAGTCCGCAATATATTTCAGGGTAAACATTCCTAAGATAAGGTAAAATGGCATAGTAGTAAAGAAACACAACATGTGGACAAACTATACATTTCTATAAGTCTAACATGCCTTTTGAACCTCTGGTATACTTTGGTGTAATAAAACTCCCATAACCCTTATCATAATTCTGGCGGTTACAAAAGTTATATTTCACAAACCATACCTGCATCTTTAAATTAACAAAATTATAAAATATTATTGGAATATATTTGCGTACTTTTTAAATTGAATATTTACGGGGGTTTTGGGTGCCTCCTTTATACATTGATTCCCGATTAAAAGCCAGGCCCATATACCAAACAAAAGGCTATTAATTGCTCAGTAACTGATTGGAAGCCTTCTGTGCAGCATTTTGTATATATATCCAGTGTCCACATGGTTAGCCATGTATCTCATGTAGTTGCTACTAATAGGGCTAAACATAACAATCGGGAAACCAGTACATATAACCAATAGAGTTCACTAAGGAGGGCAACAAGGAATGACATAGGAACTTGGAAGTGCTACTATACTGGTCTATTGTGTTCTCCAAGTACCATGTCCACAATTCAATTGTTCTTTTTCTCAATTTTCTCTATTGTCAATAGAATTTTTATCTCCTTCCAGTCACCCGCACCACCACACTATATCTGTATCTTGCTCATTATTTTCTTTCCCCCTTCTATCATCCCAGGCAGTTTTTACTGTCACCAGCTCCCTCTCCCCCTTCTAACATTTTCTTTGTTCCCACAAGTCCTATTTCCACCTTCTCTCACTCTCTCTTCTTCTACTTTTAGCAGCTGGGCATATCTCCCCAAATCCCGGTTCTCTCTTATTGCTTCCTTTCCTTTTCACTGCCACTCAAGTTTTCAGAAACCTCTATAATCTCATTCATACTCCTTGCCCCTTTTACCATTGCTCTATTGAATGCACGTTCTGTGTATAACAAACTAACAGCAATACATGACTACTTTTAATTCCCTGCACCTCCTCGTTTTAACTGAAACCTGGCTAACCACTTGAAACACGATCTCTCCTGTGGCTCTCTCCTATGGAGGCCTCCAATTCACTCACACTTCCAGAACTGACAAAAAGGGTGGTGATGTAGGCTTCTTACTCTTCCCAACTTGCACTTTTCAACCTATCCCTTCTGTTTCATCACTATATTTCTCCTCATTTGAGGTCCAGCTATTTAAGTCCATCTCTTTACACATTGCTATTGTGCACTGTTCCCCTGGCCCTGCTAATATCTTGCTTGACCACTTCTATCCTGCTTCCTCTCCTTTGGTGTATCTTCTGTTATCCTTGGAGACTTCAGCATCACAGTAGACTCCCATTTAAGTCCAGTGGCTTCAAAATTTCTTTCCATTATCTCCTCCTTTGATCTCATACAGCATACTAACTCCCCTACTCAAGATGATAGTCACACCCTGGCCGTGATTTTTTCTAGCATGTGCTCTCTCACTAACTTCTAATTCCCCTTTGCTCCTAGTCCTTCGATTTTCTTCCAACAATCTTGTCTAACCAGAGACATTAGCTCTCAATCTTCAGAAATCCCCATCCAATTTACTCCCTGCTACCTCTTTTTCTTAACTCCACTCCATCTGCTCATGAGAATATAGCCCAAACTATTATTCACTCTTCACAATGCTCAGGTTTCCAACCCTGGCACACAACAGTAACCCAACACCTTCCATATTGCTCCAGCACTGCTGAACATAGCTGGTGGAAGTCTCATTCTATGTATTACTTCCTACACAATAAATGCATGTTTCGTTCCTACTACTCTGCTCATACTCTTGCTAAGGAAACCTACTTTACCTTCCTTATCTCACAACCCTAAACACCTCTTCAGTTCTTCCAATTCCCTTCTTCACATTATCATAACTACCCCCTTTGACTAACCTTACTTTGGCACATACTTTAACAGTAAAACTGAAACTGTCAGATGTGATACATCTGATCAGTCCCCCTCTAGCCCTTGCCCTCTCTTTGACTCTGCTTCCTCATCTACATTAAATTGTCTATCTCTTGTCACTGAAGATGAGGTTCATGCTCTCCTTCTTCCCTCTTGTCCAACCACATGTCCCTTTGATTCAATCCCTTCTCATCTTACCAAATCTCTCTCATGTAGCTTATAGCTTCAACTTCTCTCTCTTTACTGGATCCACCCCATCCTTCTTCAATCATTATACCATAACTCCTATCTTGAAAAACCCCTCCCTGGACACAACTGATCTGTCCAACTAATGTCCCCTCTTCCCAACTTCCTCTCACCTCCAAACTTCTTGAAAGAATTGTTTACACTCAACTAAGTTTCTTGACTCGAACTCCTTACTTGACCCTTTTCAATCTGGATTCTGCTCTCAACTCTACTAAGACTGCCTTTACTAAAGGTTACTAATGATCTCCCCACTGCCAAATTCAAGAACAACTCAGTGCTAATCCTACTTGACCTTTCTGCTGCTTTTAACACAGGACCACCCTCTTCTCCTAAAAACTCTTTGAAATCTTGGTCTCCATAACACTGCTCTCTTCTGGTTTACATCCTACCTTCCTGAACATACCTTTTGCCTCTCCCGCTCCAGAAACACTCCCCCCCTCTCCATCAGGGTACCCCAAGGCTCAGTTCTAGGACCCCTTCTATCCTCACTTTACATTACCTCACTTGGAAAACAAATCTCAACCCTTGGCTTTCAATACCACCAACAGTGGCAGTTTCACCTCTTGCGTAATACAGCATAACTCCCTCTAGATTGCAAACTGGTTTGAGCAGGGCCTCTCTCACCTGTTTCTGTAACTCAAATTGTTATGTTATATATTACTTATGTTCTGTTTTTACATTATTACACAGCAATGTACAACTGGTAAATCTATAATAATAATATGCCTAATGTTAAAATTTGTTTAAATTACCTTCATAGCAGCACTTAGAGCCAATGTAAGGCTACCAGGTTTGTCATCTGATGGAGCAGGCGTATCTGTCATTATTGCATTCAAGCTGAACAGAACCGAAGGTGCAACAAAGGAGTAACCCTGGGCCACAGGAGACAAAAATACATTGGTTAAGACGTTTGAGAAAGCAGAAAGATTAGTATAGCCAAATAAAATATCAGCCATTTGTAGACACAGAGGGGAAACAACGTAATACGGACCAGAAGGTCTAGGATAAAAAATATAAAGGTAACAGAGACCTGGAACACATGAGCACCAGATGGTGGAGTGTCAGCTGGGGAGTATACAGGATCAAGGCTGGTAAATTCATCAGAGAAATTGCTGACATCTGTCTCACTTCGAAGAGTGGGTCGAAAGGGGGGAGAGACCTTGCGTTGGGCTAGTGCATCCCATTCTAGTCCCTACAATGAAGAAACAAAACAGCCGATCCATAATTGGGCCAAAAAGCGCTGTGGTAGAGGAGACCATGCCATTTTGGCAAACATGGCACAATTAAGATTAATTAAAGGAAGTAACACAAGAAAGTAAGAACACACCATCAAGATTTTCAATAAACAGACGCTAATTATACAGAAGAACAGAATTCTCACTTTGAAAAAGGGATGATCCTTAATTGGGGAGGCACCTGTGGCTCCAAGGCGTTTTTTAGGGTCCTTCAACAGCAACTTTTGCAAAAGGTCCCGAGCTTCTGCACTCAATGTTGATGGATATGATGGATCCATCTTTAGGATCCGCCTGTTGGCAAAACCAGTACTCATTACACACCTCCACTCCCATTTTCTTGTTTTAAAGTAAGATAAACTTTACCTTTCTGTTAATTTTGGCTCGTTCTAACTTGACAAACTCTTACCTTGAAACATCGCTTTGTGTGTTCTTTTCTCCTTCCAGAGTGAAGGGAGATGCTCCTGTTAGAAGTTCATATATTAGGATTCCCAAACTCCACCAGTCCACGGACTGTTTAATGAGACAACACCCCCAAAATCATCATAAAGTTCTTCGCGCCTCACAAAAAATCTATTGTTTGATCTCAGTCTCTTCTCTTTTGTATCAAAGCACTTACCTTGCCATGACCACCCTGTCCACATATAATTTCTGGTGCCATATACTCTGTAGTCCCACAAAATGAATAGGTGCGATCAATCTTTAGAAGACATGTCCAAAGAAAGAGAAAGCAAAAGAGAAAAAGTGTGAAGTGTACAAAAAAATTAAAGTCGGTACAGAGTAGGTAATTAGAAAGTAGAAATTATTACCCCCCAAGTGTCACCAGTGATATATACACTTAGGAGTAAAAGGAAAACAATCATTCTGATAAGAAAGTCAAGGTCCTACCTCACATGAAGGAAGGTGTCTGAAAGCACTGGATTTGTTTTCAAGTGGATTTGGCAGCTGCCTGGAGGATCATTTTACAGGGATACTATGGGAGGCATTTGGGTATGACTAAATGGTAGTAGGGCTGCAACAACTAATCGATAAAATCGATAATGAAAATCGTTGCCAACGAATTTCATTATCAATTAGTTGAATCTATTTTTATCGATTATAAAATGAGGGCTCTGAAAATACCCCTCATTATATAATCCGTTTAGTCTGACTCACAGCAGCAGCTCCTACTTACCAGTCTCTCCCTGTAATCACTGTGACAACTGGCCCCGCCCCTTCCTTCTCCCAGGAATATTTGGGCTGCTGAAAATTAGGGGACGTGGGGGTTAATTTAGGGGCAGTTATGGTTAATGAGGTGTTTAGGGTTAATATAGGAGCAGCTGTGGTTAATGGGGTGTTTGGGGTTAATTTGAGGCAGTTGTGGTTAATGGGGTGTTTAGGGTTAATTTAGGGGCTGTTGTGGTTGATGGGGGTCTTTAGGGTTAATTTAGGGGATGCTGTGGTTAATGGTGTGTTTAGGGTTAATTTAGGGTAGTTGTGTTTGATGGGGTATTTAGAGTTAATTTAGGGGTAGTTATGGTTAATGGGGTGTTTAGGGTTAATTTAATGATGAGGACTGAGGGTTAATTTAATTAATTTAATAAAGTTAACTTAAGGCGCAGTTAGAGGTAAAGGGGGACAGACTAAAGGGAATCTAAATCCTGGGGGCAGTGATGATTAACCCAGTACTTATTTATAAAAGTATGGTGTCAGTGTGCTGTGAACAGGTCTGTGACTCTATGAGGGCACTATGAGATATCTGGGGGGTATAAGGCATATTTGAGGTCGGATTATAAAACTCTGGGTTTTTTTTTTGCTCTGAAAAAACCCTCATCTTTTAATCGATAAAATCGATTAGACTATTTCAACGATTTTCATTATCTATTATTTGCGATTTTATCGATTAGTTGTTACAGTCCTAAATATATATAAAAAAGACTTCTCTCTCTTTAGGACACTGTAACAAGGAAATACTCTTATAAATCAATTCTCATTGAATTGATTGTAATGGGCAAAGGTTTGAAGACTTGCAAATCTGATCTGTAGGAACCAAAAACTTCCCCATTAGAGGATACTGCCCTGTCATTAAGGAGGCTGGTTGTTATTTTCCCTTCAGTCAAATAAGCTACTCTCACAACCAGCAGGAAATGAATATCTGTACAACGCACCCAATATCCAAATGGTGCCATTCCCTTTCCTTCCTGGATCAGGATAATGTATACAAAATGATCTATTGATTCTTGTGAAATGCAGAATCCTAAGTTTAAGTCTTTGGGTAGCTCCAAAACATCTGGGTATCCTAGTCTTTTTAAACACCTTGGACACACAAAAAGAGGCTTGCTCGTGCTTGACATTCTTAATCACTGCTATAAGGAGAAACATGGAAAAATACACTGTTTGAGAGCATACAATAAACTCCTAATTATTGAGTTTAGGTGTTTCAGCCACCTATATTGGTAAAATCAAGCATGCCATCTCCACAGAAATATTGGTCGGAGAATGGGTCATTCTGAAGAGCTCAGTGAGCATTGTTAGGATGCCATCTTTGCCACAAGTCAGTTCATGAAACGTCTGCCCCGGTCCACTATTGTGAAGGAGGATCATTTAAGAGTAATAACAGTTCAGTTACAAGTTGTAAACCATGGATACTCACAGAGTGAAGTCGCCAAGTGCTGAAGCGCATTGTGTGCACTGTCCTAGGTAGCATCACTCACTACACAGTTTCAAGCTTCCTCTGGAAGCAACATCATTGAGCTTCATTAAATGGATTTCTATGGCCAAGCAACTGTACATAAGTAAAAAAATCACTGTGCGCACTTCCGAGGGTCAGCTGGAGTGATGTAAAGCAAACAGCCACTGGACTCTGAAGTCCCTTGGTATAAATTGCATGCCCATATTCGTTTGGTCATATAGTGCACGTTATAACTTAAAAAAGGCTCCCTTTAAGCCAGGGCATCTCTTTCAAGTAACTAATCAGCCATGCTCAAGAAAAAAAAAAATGTTCTCTTAGCAATTACATTTATATGTTGTTACATCCAACGCTTTACTACCATAAGAAGAACATCTCAAAAAGATGATCACTCATTGATGTACTGCAGTTCTGCAGAGAAAGCCTGCTTTTTTCCACCTCTGGGATACGGACGAATGCTAAGGCTAACAAACACTTTTTGCCAAAATCACATTTCCAAGATATGGTCAAGCTTGCTTTGAGTATCGTCTGCCTGTTTTTGAAGGCAACTCATAAAGAACCTTAGCAGCTCCAAATTATTTTATGGCATAGTACCTTCTTTTAAAGACACTGAAAATCTTTCACCTCACAGTGTAGCTAAAACATAACCTTTATTATTTAAATTTAGAAATAAAAGTAAAAACACCTTGATGAAAACGGCCTGTCAAAGCGCACAGGCCTTTCTTTCTGTGATACTTTAAGATCCTATCTTTTTTTTTGTATGGTTAATGCAGATTAGCTCAGTAGCTCAGGGTTATGATACACTGCTCTTATAATTTCATTTTAGACCTCATAGAATATGATAACATCTCTCAGAAGATTTTGCTGTAGTCATTTGAGTTTTGGTACCTAATAAACCTTGTTCAGATAGATTTCTAAAGTACCCGTATATATGACTGAAATTACAAGATTTAAGAGCTGTTTTTACTAGTAGTAACCTAGAACTCTCACCTCTTGAGACAAGAATTCCTTGCTCAGGCCAAAGTCTGTCAGCACCACATGACCATCACTGTCTAGTAAGATGTTCTCCAGCTTGATGTCCCGATATACGATGCCCAGCTGGAGACAAGAGTTTTGCAATCAGTAGAGCCCCTATTCCCATGCCTAATTCGCTGAACAATGAAGAGGAGGAGTCGCATGATCTGTGGGTAGGGATTCCTTTGTATAAAATGAGGTGTGTAGTTCTTACCTTGTGCAGGTGCTCCAGTGCCAGAATAATTTCTCCAGAATAAAACCGCACAGCATCTTCAGAGAAGTTGTCCCGCTGAAAGAGGTGCGTGAATAGCTCCCCACCGCTAACATAGTCTAATGGATGCAGAGTCAGCCATATAAAATGTAAACTAAATGGACTGTAAAAAAGTAATCTACACTTCAAGTGACACACATTATTTTTGCTGCATGAGGGACAAAATGTGTTTTAGTATCTGTCCAAGCAGAAGATCAAAAGATAAAGGTAGACAAGTGCTATAAGTCTGTCCCCTTGTGCCACAATTACACAATGCCATGTGTACAAAAATGTTTGTAACTACAGCGTCCTAGAAAAAATAAGTATGAGCCTGTTCCTAATACTAACCAATACACGGAGGACACTCACCTAATATAAGGTGGAGTTTGGCTTCTGTCTGGAAAGCATAATGAAGGGTCACGAGGAAAGGGCTTTGTCTTACATGTTCCAACACAGTTCGCTCTGTCCGTGTGTGCTCAGCAGTTTTCTCCTTCTGAACAAGAGATGCTTTGCGCAATACCTTCATAGCATAAAGATTCTTAGCATCTGGGCCAGTCACTTTACGTACAAGAAAGACTTTTCCATATGCTGCAGTAGTATAAGCAGAAAAAAATGGTATCAAGGGAGTAAAAGCAAACTTCATTAGTGAAAGAATAAACTAAGAAGGAAGGTTGGATTGAAGAATGAGAGAGTGGATTCAAGGTAAAGAAATGGAAGAACTAAAAAAAAGTAGATGACATCTTACCCCCAGTTCCCAGGATTTTCAACAGCTCAAAGTCTTCCATTGCAACTTTATCTTCATGTCCAGTTTCATTTACTGATGGATGAGAGATGTTTACAGGATTAAAAACAAAACACAGGTCTACGTGCATCACACTTATTTCATGAAAAAACTCCATTAAAGCAAATATGACAAAATAAACATAAAACACCTTAAGCAAAAAATTTATCTTTTTCAGTTTTTCTTGCATTACTCTATGCACAATTCCTTAATTATTCAACCTCCCCTTTCTTACTCATTGGTCTCTTCTTTAACCTTTCTCTCTCTAATATTCCATTCTCTTTGTCCTCGTCATCATTGTCTCCATACACTTCCTTTATTGTCCCCTTTAAGGCTACAACCAAATCTTCTGCAGTCTCTGCAAAAGCGTCAGTAAACTCCCATGGTACATTTTATTTTCAATGCATTGCTTGCAAATGTATGTGATGTAACACATTGGTTCCCTAACAGTTTATGTTTGAGAGAACATCTAAAGACAGATGATCGCCTGATTTCTAAAACTGAACTTATTTTCTTCACTGTTGCCATTACTTTGACAGCCTCTCTCAATTTCAGTTGCAACTAATGTTTTCGTTTCCAAAAATGAAAACATTGTTCAGTCACCCTCTTTCTAAAATAAGACAACTAAAAAAACTTGTTCATGCAGTTGCCTTTTTTCCAGATTGATTATTGCAACTCTTTGCTGGTCTCCCTTGTATCTGACTCTTACAGTTGACTATGAATTCTGCTGCCAGGTGTATCTTTCCTAACCATAACTCTACTAATAAATATTCACAAAACAAAAACTTTTTAAAAAAATGAACCAACTAACTGATTAACTCCAATCCTCTCACCTAAACTACTACACTTTTTTTTGTCTCAGTCTTACTCTTCAGTCGGTAGGGTATTAATGTAATTTATTAAAACAACGTTTACCCTGGGAGGGAAGAGTAAACTGGTATGTGTTCCAAAATAATAAAATAAACAGTTTAGTAGTCTCACCAAAATTGAATTAAAAAAACAAAAAAGCTGTGACAGGTTTAGGCTACTGACATTGATCAGTGAGACTGATCAATAATCAGTGAACTAAAGCGTCCCTAAAAATTGATCAGCTACCGGAGCAGATTTCAGGAGGGCAACATGTTAATGTCCAGCAAGCCGCATTTGGTACATGGGCTGCATGTTGCACTCCCATGCAATAACAAATATCAATCTTGACTAAAATCTATAAAGGTCTAGTTAGATATTAGACTAGGTATCTAACATTGTAATATGTGTAGCACATTGTGTGGCCTCCCTTCCTCTTCCAAATTGATGATGCCATCATTGGCACCTACAAGATATGATAGCCCCAAGAGCAAAATCAAAACGTGCCCCAGTACCACTTCCCCCACCATAAGAGGTAGACTTATTAAATTATTGCGCCAAAACATATAGTACTACAGGACATTATTACTGTAATCAGGGAAAGTTACCAAAAATAAACTGGGTTATTGTTCAGCAATGGTACTTACTATGGAAAATCATTAAAAATGTTTTTATTAGATAAAAGCACTAACAATTATATTTTGTGTGTTTTTATGGCTTCAAAAGAGGGCCCAATGGATGGGTACATCAAACATGGAAAAGGGGAATTATGGTAAAAATAGCAAAAATGCTCCAGTATTTAGGGAATGTAAAAAAAAAATAAAAAAACATACACAAATTAATTAAAAAAATGTAATACATAATTATAACCTAATAATTTTAGGTCACTAATTATTGATCAGTCTCCCTGATCAATGTCACTGGCCTAAATTTGTCACTTACAAGTGATCTTAGTGATCTATTCTTATGTTTGCTTTTGCAATACATATTTAACCTAATAAAATCCATATCACTAACACTACACAGTACTGTAACCTAACCCTAAAATCTAGCCTTACCTATAACTATCCACTAGCAGGACCCTTATGCTGTTTGCCAACCCCTAACACCTAGGTATTTTCAGCTGTTATGTTAGTTATTTGCGTGGTAGTTGGTTCTGAGACACATTTGGAAAAATTAAGAAAGACACCAAAAACAACATTTCTAGGAGAGAAACAAAAAAGCCATTCCAAAAAAAAGTCCCAAAACCCAGGGAACAAGGAGACACAAATAAACCCTGCCATGTGGAAATCCTGATATTCATCTACATATGTGCAACAAATATTATTAAAAAGGTAGAAGAAAAAACCTCAATCAGTTCCTGTTAGATTTGAGGTAGTGTCTCCACGCATAGAAAGGTAAGGGGGAGACTTTGAGGTCATTGGGCTTTGTGCTTTCAGGGAAAATATAGTCTATGAGATTATTTTTGTTCTTAGTAGCTGTGCATGAGGTTTAGCTGTTTAAACCTTGTTAAGCTGTTTAAACCTCTTTGCAATCTCATGATTTGGTGGTCTCTTGTGACAGTGTACTGCTGACATACCACTGTAAGGGCCGCTCTAAGGCAGGCCCCATTCAGGCTGCGGAGCTGCTCATCTCTGGTGTCCATGCTTTGCTTCAGTTCCCAGTTATTGCACAGTAGCAGAGTTGGACAGGGCCTGGAGCAGGGTGACTAGGGCCTCTAGGGCTGTGCGGCCACATACCAGGGCCCTGACATAGCAGCTAAAGTTGTCCAGAACAAAGCAGAACTTGGAGATATCCTGCAGGCACCCTGGAGCAGGCATGAGACATAGCACTAGAATCATGTGAAGGGTGCTGCAGGCTGGGAGTATGGAAGCTAAGCAGAGTAAAAGCAGAAACATAGCAAGCAAGGAACAGGGAGACCGAGCAAGGAACATAGGAAGACAGGACATACCTGGTACAGAACACAACTAAGGACAGGGAACAAGGAAATGAACACAGGGGATGGAGTGAGGAGCCGCAATCATCGGACACTTCTCCTTTAAGCAAGGATAGGACAACTTTACTGGGACATGGGGAGAGGAACCGAAATCCTCAGATGATTCAGGGAAAGGAAGGCAAAGGTTTGTAAGTGACAAACATGAATACAGGAACTAGCCTAGTACTATTTGATAACAATTGGAGATTCAGTCACATCACATGGCCATAGTATACTTAGCCCACCACTACGCCAAAGTACTCCAATATTCACTGGGTCCTAACACTAACCCCTGCCTACTAAATCACTAATAAACTGAAACCAAACATTGAACCTAAACACAGAACCAAGAAGGACATACCTTTAGACAAACAAACGTGTGGGGCACACCTTATAAAGGAAACAGCGCTGAGAACTGAGGCAAGGCAAGGAAACCAGAGACAAGCAGCTCCGCAGCTTGAATGGGGCCCGACTTAGAGTGGCCCTTACAATCACACAGCTATGTGCTCAGGAGAAATGTGAAATTAGTATCTTGTGTTATCTTACTTTATTTCAAGTTACCCCATGTGAAGCATCTATCCCAAAATGTGCATGGCATATGAAAAGGTAGAACAAAAACCTCAACCCCCCCCCGTTCAATTTGTGGTTGCTGTGGGCTACCTAGAAATCTAAGTACAGTGTCTTTGAAATCTTTAAAGGGTGTGCTTCGAGGAAATATTTATATTCCCTCAAAGGGTTCAATTGATATTTGGGACCTCTAATGTGTCTCAAATGAGACATGGGCCAAGTAAAGTGAGCTGTCAAAATTCCAGACCCCACAATGTCTGAGAAACATGACTTATCCATGCGTGTGGGGTATTGCTGTACTTGAGGGTTGTTATTGAATACAAATCAACAACCGTTTTTGTTCTCACATATCCACATTGCAAAGTAGATGTGAAAATGCTTTTTTTTTGGTTTCACCAACTTGGAAAGATGTTGGTATGCAATAGGATAGGCCAATATGCCCAGAGAAAAAGCGAGGTGCAACTGCAAAGTGGATGTCAAAAATATTCCAACTTTGGTAGGTGCTGGTATAGAATCAGCTACGTTGGACTAGTCAACATGCACCTAATCAGATTACCTGCACTGTCTAGTTTTTGAAAATATATAGATTTATTGGGTGACATTGAAATATGGGACCGCTAATGTGTCTCAAGTGAGACATGGACCTAGCAAAACAATCTGTCAAAAATCCATTTTTTAAAACTGTTTCAATTTTGAATATTTAGAGAACAAAAGTGACTTAACTGGACGATTGTTCTAGGCACAAAAATATCCGCCTTAGAGGTATTACAGAATCAATTCAACACGACCAGATGGAAATATATATGAAGTTTTTTTGGATCGTTTATATCTTTAGAAAACTTGGGATCACAATACATTGAAAGTTTTCATAGATTACAAAGACCAACGGGGGGGGGGGGGTAATTCCCTCCCACGCGATGTGATAAGATTTGCAAATTTTTATACAAAAAAAAAAATAAAAAAAATTGTCCAAGCCTCTAGGAAAAGAATATTTAATACCAACTCAGATCAGTACAAACAATTAAAAATACTTCCCGATTTTTCGTTGGCAACGCGAAAGTCCTCTGAACACAAACTCTTAGAAGAAATGAAATTAGATACAGATGGACATTTTCAACTGCAATCCTAAAGGAAAAAAGATTACATCATGGGATCTATTTTTTTTGCACTTTATTCATTATAGTTATTACATCTTATCATATATTGTTAATAATGTATAAAACACGATTAGCATAATTTCATGAAATTACACGATTAATATGAATTGTAATTTATATTAGATTTTACTAATTAGTAAAACTACTGACTTAAGCATTTTATATTATATGGGTTAAATTATTATAATCATATTTTTATATAATCAGATGTTGAATAAAATGAATTATGTAAATTTAGGTTTGCTAAACTAATTGCTTGGAGCACCGGAGTCTATTAGTGGAAATTCACTAAATATTCTGAAATATGTTTTTGGGTCAAAAGAAAAGGAGCTGCATTACTATTTTTGAGTAAACTAAAATTGCAACTAATACATGAGTAAGCTCACTCAAATGTAAGATACCAAATTGTAACTATAAAACTGAATGACGTACAGTACACATTTTTAAATATATATGCTCCAAATCAGTCACCTAATAGATTTTTAAAAGAAATATTTACTAAATTGGAGAATTTCTCAATTAGTATTCTCATATGTGGAGGTGACTTCAATTGTGACTGACCCTAAAATCAATAAAAAGTTATAGGCAGTAAAGGGAACCAGATTCACATTTTCAAGACACTTCCTCGGCCCTACAAAAAATATCACAATATGTACTATATGACTGCTGGAGGGTCTTTCACCCAACTGAAAGAGACTATTCATTTTATTCAAATGTACACCAAACATATTCCCCATAGATACACTACTAATGAGACCACAGATATTTAATAAAGTTATTAAGATAAATATAGGCCTGATTACTTGGTCTGATCATGCTTTTGTTATCCTTGAATTAAAAAATAACAATGAATATAAATGACGGACAAATTGGAGGCTCAATGAAAGTATCTTGAATATTCAAACTTACTTAGATTATTTTCTTACTGAGGCAGAACATTTTCTAGTTACTGTCACGCACAGCGTAGAATAGGACCTGTAATCAGGTAGAACAGCGTGTGCAAGTCCAATAGACAGATCACAAAAGTCCAGCACAGAATAGCCAATGAGCAAGCCGAGGTCGGGAAGCCAGAAGTCAGGATAGTCGTGAGGGTAGCCAGAGTCAAACGCCAGGAATCGGTAACAGGAACAAGCCGGGTCGGTAACGGGAAATCAACAGGAACGCGTACTGAGCAGACACTATACAAGATAGGTACAACCATCAGAAGGCAAGGCTGGTAGGTTCTGAGGTTCCTTAAATAGGCAGGGAAGGTTTAGGCACCAATTAACGTTTTCCCGCCAGAAATTCAAAGTGCCGTTATGTCACTTCCGGTCTGCGGCCATCTTGGGATTGGCAAGATCGTAAATTTCTAAAAGGAGTGGTAGTACCGGCTGGCGCCACTAGGTGGCGTGCAGAGGAACGAGTGTACGCAGCAGGACCGGACCTGGTTCCAGCAGAGGATGATCGACGCGTGGAGCCGCGAGGTCTTCCCCTTCCTCGCGGCGACGGAGGCTGTCTCGGAGAGGCGGGAGGTCTCCCTCTCCTCCGCGGTGGTTGCGGCTGCCGCGGCAAGGCGGGTGGTCTCCCCCTCTTCCGCGGCTGGGGCTGCTGTGCCGAGGCGGGAGGTCTCCCTCTCTTCCGCGGCGGTTGCAGGCGCTGCGGCACGGTGGGGGGTCTCCCTCTTCTCCTCGGCGGCTGCCGGTCCGAGGACCCAGAGGCACCAGCAGCCAGGTATGTGACAGTTACTAATGATAATGGAGATGTCTCCCCTGGGATGGTGTGGTATACTTTTAAATGCTATCTGTGAGGTTTCATAATAAAGTTAGGGGCTGAACAAAACAAAAAGAATAACCCAACTATAAATGAACTCCACATTATGTTTTCTAAACTAGAGGATAAACAAAGTACAATTTTATAAAAAATGTCTAGAGAACATTCTTAAAATTAGAGCAGAAATACAGATTTAAACCTATGAGAAAATTAATATAGTGATTACTAAACTGAAACAATGAAGGGTACTATGGAAATAGGACAGGTAAATTGACAAACAAAAAATTACAATTAAAAAAAAAAAAAAAAAAAAGTCGGCGACAAACAATATCTAGATCCAAAGAGCATTGCAAAAGCCTTTGGTGAATTCTATAGTGCATTATACAATTTACCAGATACTAAATGTGATAGTTCAAAGGATATTGTGGAATTCTTAGATGGCCTATTACTGCCTAAATTATCTGAATTTGATATGACATACATATATATATATATATATATATATATATATATATATATATATATATATATATATCTATCAAATCTCGGCATACTGATCAGGCCAGTATTGTTCCTGGAAGAAATACGGTGGATAATACTCGTAGCATGTTAAATATAATTCATAAACTTAAGATACATCAAATTGGATCAGTACTGATGGCGATCCATTTCTTGATAAAGTACTAGATAAATATGGAATAGTGGGTAATTTTAAAAATAATATCATGAACCTCTACTAATCCAAATACCAGGGCTCTCGGCTCGTTATTTCAATCTGAATATTTAGATATTCAGATTGAAATAACGAGCCGAGAGACCTGGTCATTACTTGCCAGGGATGTCCTTTGGCTACATTATTGTACATATTGACAATCGAAGGATTAGCTATCATGATTAGACAAAATAATGATATTATGGGTATATCAATAGGGGAAGAAACTACAAAATTACATTATACACTGATGACTCTCCTGTCATTAACAAAGCCGTCCTCTTAGATTCCAGCTTTATTACATACAATTGAAATCTATAGTAGATATACCAAAATATATCGACTAACTGGTGACAAAAACCCCTATGGGAATCCCATCGCCACCGACTAGACCTAAGCCCCTGGGAAACAAATGAAGAATTAATGTGGTAATTTAGTAAATGAATACTATACGATATGATTTTCTCTTTTGGTAGAATTATCTAATTCATGAAATTATACGTACGATATGACATGTAACAATGAAACATCATTGGTATTTTATGGTACGATAAACAATATATTTATGGAAATATGTATATTTTGATGGATATAAATGAAATTAAGACGTTAATCATAACAATTTATAATAAAATATATCTTTGTTAAAATTAGGCAATTGACATAAAATTCCAATTAGCCAGGAGAAGATAGCAAATATGAAGATTAATCAAGGTAATTATAAGAGTAAAAATCTGGTCCACAATGTCAAAAGCCTTAAATCTATTTTTTTGTTTAAGCATAAATTTTTACAGACCATAATCTCCACCTATTGATTAAAAACCTCCAATCAGAATTATGGATATCACTTATTGTAATTAGAAACTTTGTAGCATATTTACACACTTTTATTTCCATTATTCACTGCTGAGAGACGCTCCAGTCTAAGGAATAATTTTAAGAAACCACCTGCTGTTTATCCTTGACCGGATACCTGTTTATCTGTAGTAGAGAATACGAGGGGAGGGAGGAGAGAGAAATATTTATATGGATTAAAAGCAAACAAGATGGCTCTGACTCCATTTTGTGTTTGTGTGAGTGTAAAATGCTAAAATATAATACACTTACTTTCCAGCCTAAAATATCTGACAGAACTGAGTTTATTGGGAACAGCACAGATATTTAAACACACAGCAATGCCCACACAGAGTCACTTTTTCGGTGCAATACAGAGGGTGCGGCGTAAATCCCTGGGTCCCAATGGATAGCTCAGGGCCCAATGTTATGTTTCAATATGTGACTTGATCCGTTGTCGGGAACCTAAGCCACAGCGCTGGAAGCGTCCCCGGGAATAGTCTGCACAATAGCCGGGCCAGAGTTCCAAAGCCATGACTAGGTAAACCTCAGTTCCGAAGATAGGTAATAAAAACAGGTTTCCCAAATAAGCTTCCTCTTCGTAACCACCTCCAATTGTGGCCCACCAGGAACACAGGAGTTTTTCTGCTCAACATTTTTGTATATCAGGCATTCTTTGGTATATATGCTACACGCTGGGCTGCCTGGAAAAAGAAAGAAAACACAAATTTAATCTTCCGCTTCTATTTAACAGATAACACATATGTGTGGTATGTCAGTGTTACACAGTCAGAGGAAGCCCTCACATCATGAGAACATAAATGTGTACCTCATGATTTTGATAACTACCCCAATACACCAAAATAAACCAAACTCATTATTCCTTAAATCAACCCACCAGGATTTCAAAGACACCTCACATACTTCTGTTGGTGGCTCACTGCAACCATAAATCTAACTGGAATTTTTGTTTTTTACTCTACTTTTCCACATACCAGGCATGTTTTGGTATGTCTGCAACAAGCTTGGCTACCTGAAACAAGAAAAGAAAAAAACACAATTAAACGCCCATTTCTCCTGAACGGTTGGACCAGGAAGGTGCACTACATGGTTTGGAGGAGGAGGTAAAAACTACCTTTACACACCAAAATAACCCTCACAAATGATACTTTCTGAAACTACAGTCTATGAAGATTACAAAGACATCCTACTTACCTTTCTAGGAGGTCCACAGGAAATTTGAATACATAATAGTTACTCCAGAATCAATTTTTATTTTTGTGGATAAGTTTACATTGTGGGATGTGCAGAATTCTACAATTGGCCATATCACGTGGTTAGATCACAAGCCAATTTCCATTACCCTCTATGAGATTATGGCAGTTAGAGGGTATGGTGTTTGGAGACTAAATGAGGCACTGCTAAATAACTCTTAAGAAAGCAAAGCAGAATGCATATTTTAACTTTTAGGCTAAATGGGTAAGTAAAATATTGCCATCACTAATACCCCCAGATCGAGTGGTGTTTGTACCAGGATGTTAAGTTAATAGCTAATTCATGAAGATGTGTCAGTCTTTTTTCAAGTGCACAGTAAAGAGAGACAACACTGTTACTATTATCACCTAAAAAGACTTTCTATTTTTAGCCTCTAGTGTAGACACCCGCGCGGCACTGTTTTCTTAATCCCTCTCCGGCTGAATTTTTGACCATTACCACCCGCTCCCGCAACATGCATTCAATCCCGCCCGCTCCCACAACGGGTGTCCAATCCCACCCACTTCCGCAAACATTCTGTCACAGATAGTTAAGAGTTTACACAAATGTTAGGGCTATGCTAAACGTTCAAAATAACAGACATAAAACACTGCATTCCATTAAACGGACCATAAACTGAATATTAAAGTGAGGTTAGGACTACAGGACTGCATTGGGATCTGTGAGACGCTTTGCGGGACTGCGCGGGAAATCTGAAGTTCAGGTAAGGAGGTGGGCGTGATTGGCCACATTTGTGGCGGGAGCGGAACACACACATTGCTGGAGCAGATGGGATTGGACAAAAAAATAAATAAATAAAATCAGCGGGATTAAAAAAGCAGTCCCAAGCAAGTTTTTGTTTACAGGTCCCACAGTACCGTAATCCTGATGTAGTCCTCTACTCTAGTGTGTCAGTTATGTATATCATAGATGGCTGGTAAAGTGTGCATCCACAACTAGCTATCAATGTCTGACAGTGTCAATTCTTCTCCTTTCCAGCACAATTAGTCTCTTAGCCACTTCAAAACACTGCCCTTCACACAGCAGGAAAGGGTGAGAGCAATCAAGCAGTGTTAACCTCTACAATGCCAAGATTGCATCAATGCTGCATTATGCAGTTCAGAGGCTGCGACCATGGGTGTCTTTGGTCGCACCAGCATTGAAATAGTTAAGAAAAACAATTAAATCTTCAACCCACATACATATATAAAAGTTAGGTGCTTTTCTAAGGAAAAATTTTTCTTAGTTAAAAAAAACCAACCTAGAATAGATCTGCTGCCACTCTGCCCTCCCCCCGAGATATATACTGCCATTCTGCCCCCCCCCAACTTACCAAAGAAGACTCCCGTGTGTCTTGCGGGGCCACTAAGGGTCCTTGCCAGGCAGCCAGTGGACAGCTAAGGAGCCCTAAAATAGGGCCCAGGCAGATAACCCTGCCCCAAGCCAAGTGCACAAATAGATGGAGAAATGGCCTGCACATGCGTATACTGCCACAGGAGTAAATGGTCGGCTATCATTGGAGTGGCCTGCGCATGCGCAGGGTCCGACGGCATCTGCGGGAGGTTGCTGTAGCCATAGGTAAGGTGGTTACACTTTCTTAATGGTTTGTATTCTAGTTAGACACCAAAAAGGGCATTTAGACCCATGTCTGCCAGAAAACGTAGGGGCTCCAGCATGAAACACTGATCCTGATATATAAATAAAATGTGAAAAGGAGAAGGGGGAAAAAAAATCTAAATCCTGTGTTAGATTTGTGGTTGCCGAGGTCCACTTAGAGAGGTAAGTGGGGTGTCCCTGAAGACATAGATTGTGGGGGTTTAGCGGTAGTTCCTTCCTCTCCAAAAATATGAAGTGTGCAGTCCAGGCTTAACTGTAAAAAGCTTAAACTTTGCATACATATGATTATGAGGGTCCCTTGTGACTGTGTTACATTGACATACCACATATATGTGGTATCCATGTTCTCAGGACTAGCAGGAGATTTATTTGTATTTTCTTTTTTATAGCTAATTAAGGATCATCATCACAAAATGTACGACCTGTTTTGGAAGTTTTATCAAATGAAAAGTACAAAAATGAAAAGATGAATTTCTGAAAATGTCCCAAAGGGAAAAATCTGTCCATACATATGGCACGCAAAGGGTTAAATATGGTCAAGACCTTAAACATATATACAAAAATTACAGATCATTTCCTTAAGGTAACCCTTACGTTAGAGTCCAAGTTGCATGCTATTCCAATGGGACATGACAAGGCTCCTTGTCCTACTAAATTTTTGTATCGGCTCTTAAACCTTTAGCCAAGGTCCAAGGATACTATTATTCAACCGCTTACACACAGCAAAAGTATAGAGCCTAAAACTGTCCTTTTTTAACATGATGATCTTTTGGCGTTTTATTGCCACTATAAATACAGCTGCAGGATTATGGGGAAAATATATATGTATACATTATAAAAATAACCAAACTAAATCCGCACAGCTTCCAGTACAGATGTAGTTCCGTGTAAACACAACTATCTAGATTAATATATTCTAATAAGTAAAAATTGCAAGGCATAATTCAGGACCATGCCTAGGCATTCAACAGAATAAATGACCACATTAGGAAGAGTAAGAAATGCACAGATTAGTTCAATTTTTGCCTAGGGGTAGCAAACAATTCACTCACCAGCTGATTTGCTTAACCAGTACAAAGCGAGCAAGTGGGAGGCAAACAAGCATTGGACAGCCTTCACTTGCTCTCAGTGGCTCGCACTTTTTATGGATTTTGGAGAAAAAGGTTTCTCATCTATTGCTATAGTGGCCACATGCAACAACGTTTAATAAAATGAGCTTGGTATATTTAGCCTAGGGTTACTAGGCCTATGTCAGCAAGTCAGGTAGCAGCATCCTGCTGCAAATAGTATCCCCAGTGTTGTATAACTACAACAACAAGGTAAATGCAAGGGGATGCTTATCATTTGTATAAAAAAAATATGCAGATTCTAAGTATTTAATAGTGGTAAATGTTGCTGCATAACAAGCATTATATATATATATATAAAATTTCAAATATTTAGTAATGTGATTACATATACTGACTGTTCCCTATATAGTATATTTATATATCTTAAGTTTGTATATCATCTCTATATGCTTTACGGAAATGGAGACAATATATTTGTATACCTAGGTACATATACACTGTGTAAATATAATGCTAAACAGTATATAATGGGCGTGCTAGATAAAATTATACATAATTCCTTATAGCACACTGTACACATTTACAAGATACCTTAACAGATTGCAGTTACGCAATCTAGGCACAGGGCAGACAGACTCGCGTAAAAGAAACAAATCATAGCATTAACACAAACCCTGCACATTGACACACAGACTCCGGGATTCACAACGTTGATGTGCGAGCCGCTGAGCATTTTTACACCAGTACGTTTCTTTCTTGCTACTGTGTACTGAGCGTATATGTGGTTTTCGTGGACCTGGGTGATTTATTTAGGGCGCCCTGACTATATCGCTGTATCTACTACCTTGGATCGATTTGTCGGTGTCGGTCCTATCCGGATTCCCCATGACCGGCGCAGATCCCTGTTAGAATTGGCCGCTTCCTCGGATTTATAATATGATTAAAATGGTACAAAGCAAAGAAAGAGGAACTTCCTGTGTGTGAGCGCGCTGTGTCAGCTATTAATGCGATACAGAGGCTCTCCCCTGTCGTTGGGTGTGTCAGAATGCATGCCAGTGGTACAGAAAGGGTGCAGTCGTGTTTCTAGGTGTACTCTGCATACACGCGGGTTAAACTGAGTATGCGTTAAATGATAGAACGGATTATGCGCCCCGCACAATATCCATATGTCAAAAAGAGAAATGAAGTCCAATATGCTGGAGGAATGACGGAATTTAAATTTGGATGTATGCCTCATTATGTAAAGAAATCCCCAGCAAAATGCATCATTAGTTTTTGGCAAAAACAAACGTTTTTGCTTACTGTTAAATTTTTTTCCAATCATTTTTAGTCATTTCTATGTGCTACTAATACAAAGCTTTTTCAATGGCCGATGTTATTTTTTGTACCCTTTGTTTTAACATTTCTGCGGTGCTTGTGTTTAGCTGTAATTTTCTTCTTTCCCATTTACTGAACCCACGCAAGTTATACATTTTTTCAGGACAAAAAGGGTTTTTTTTAGATACCATTATTTTGATGGTATCATCTAATTTACTATTAAAAAAAGTATATAATATTGAGAAAAAAGTTGACTTTTTCTTACTTTTTCCTGCTAAATTTATTCTAATATTGGTCCTGAATTTAGAAATACTCAATGTTTTTGTATTTTTCCATGTTATAGGGCAATTAGTACAAGTAGCATATTGCTATTTCAAAGCTTTTTTTTCTCTCCAAATATGGTCATACTACCCATGTTCTATTTGGGACACCTTTGAAGCTGACCACTTCAATTTACCCCATCAAACCATATATGTTTGAAAACTAGACACCCCAGGATATTTCAAATGCTAGTGTTTTAATGCTTTCCATGCACTAATTCTACCACCAGCATTTTGTGGTAGTAAAATGTTATAGAGTTCTTTCCCACACACATTTTACTTCTGGTATGAATTTACACCACCTGGTGTATGTCACTGCCAAGCAACACTAATATGTGTTCAGCAAAATCGCCTCACTGCTAGTGATGTCCGGATCATGAACGAATCGTTCATTTGATCCGAATCTTTTCTAGACTGAACGATTCATTTGTAGCAGTTCAGTCTGTGAATCATGCAGTTGTAACCTGATCCTAGAGCGAGTCATCTGCAGAGCACTCAGACACAGACTCTGGGATCAGGTTACAGCTTATTAATTCACAGAGGAACGATGACTCATAGAGTCAGAGAGTCGTTCAATGATTCATATGATTCAAATGATCTGGATCTTACAGGGATCCGGATCTTACAGGGATTCGAATCATTCAGAGACTATCACCATACTTTTATAAATAAATACAGTAATAATTACTGCCCCCAGGATTTACATTCCCCTTTACCTCTAACTGCATCTTAAGTTAACTTTATTAAATTAAATTAACCCATAACAGCCCATCAACCATGACTGCCCCTAAAATTAACCCTTAACACCCCATTAAGCATAACTGCCCCTGAATTAACCCTAAACACCCGTTAAGCATAACTGCCCCTAAATTAACCCTAAACACCCCATCAACCATAACTGCCCCTAAATTAACCCTAAACACCCCATTAACCATAACTGCCCCCAAATTAACACTAAAGACCCCATCAACCATACCAATTTATTAGGTAATTTATCTGGAGTACATGCAATTAATTTAGGGGCAGTTGTGGTTAATGGGGTATTTAGGGTTAATTTAGGGGCAGTTATGGTTGATGAGGTGTTTAGGGTTAATTTAGGGGAAGTTATGCTTAATGGGGTGTTAAGGGTTAATTTTAGGGGCAGTCATGGTTGATGGGGTGTTAAGGGTTAATTTAATGCTAAGGGCTAATTTAATTAATTTAATAAAGTTAACTTAAGGTGCAGTTGGAGGTAAAGTCATGGGGGCAGTGATTATTAATGTATTTATTTATAAAAGTATGGTGATATTCTCTGAATGTTTCGAATCCCAATGAAGGCAGAGAGTCGTTCAAAGATTCGGATCTTATAGTGATCCGGATCTTACAGTGATCCGGATCACTGTCAGATCCGGATCACTGTAAGATTCAGATCCCTGTAAGATCCGAATCTTTGAAAGACTCTCTGCCTTCATTGACATCACTCGAGTATGCAGGCAGGAGGGTTCATTGACTAATGAAAGTGGCGGGGCCAATCGTTAGTATGCCTGCACGGAGGGACTGGGAAACAGTAACTTTGTGAGTCACACTGAGTGATCCGAAGATTCGGATCATGAATCAGATCATTTCAGTGAACGAGTCGAAATGATCCAGTTCACTTTAACGATCCGAACTTCCCATCAATACTCACTACAGTGATACCACCCATGCATGGATTTGTCAGGTTGCTTGGATAGTAAACTGCCACATTTGGGAAGTGTGCATTTTTCAATTTGGGTACTCCCGCGGACCTGGCCTCGCAGGCCGATGAAGGCCACGAGGCCGCCTCTCCAGCAATTTCCTCCTCTGTGGACGACTCTGCCTCAGCGGTCCGCTTACCTTCCGCATCTCACCCTCCAGAAGTGCTGCAGCTTTTCTCATCTGCGCCCTGGAAGTCGGACTTCTCCACGCTCATTACGGAGCTTAAACAAGTGGTGCGTGATGAGGTGTCGGCTCTTCGTTCGGATTTATCTTCGCTGGAGCAGAGGGTGCAGGCCCTGGAGGACTCCTCTTCCCGCCAACAGCGCACTGTGACGCAGGCTCAGCAATTGGGCGATCGACATGCGACTTACCTGCGAGATCTTCGCCGCCGGATTAAGGACATCGACAATCGGGGCCGTCGTCAGAATATTCGGGTACGAGGGGTGCCGGAATCCGACGCTTCGGAGGATATTCTAGCTCTACTTTCCGAGATGTTCAATGGTCTCCTGAACAGATCCCCTGACTCGCCGGTGCCGATAGACAGGGCTCACCGGGCTCTCCGTCCTAGAGGTGGCCCAGGATCCCCTCCGAGGGATATCATGTCACTTGTCGGATTTCCGCTTGAAGGAAGAGATCATGGCCAAGGCTCGGATTTCCTTTTTTCAGGACTTGTCTGACCTCACCCTACAGGCTAGACGGGCTCTTCGCCCATTAACCTCTGAACTTCGTCGTCTGCAGATCCCGTACCGTTGGGGTCATCCTTTTGCCCTGGTGATCCGTTATGACAACAGATCCCTCACCATCAGGCATCATCCTGACGTTCTGCCTGTCCTCCAACTTCTGGACTTACCCGACCTGCGAATTCTGGATTGGGTCGATCTGGATGTGGTATCTGGCGTGTCCTCGAACCCGCTGCCGCAGTTGCGACGTCCTTCTCGCTCCGACCGTGTTCGCCGGAGCCCTCCTCGGGGACTGTCCGCCCGCACCCCTGTTTCTCGCCGCCTGGGTGCCATTGAGGAATGAGTAGTCGTGAGTATCTCAGCTTCGCCCTGGCAGGTCCTCTTACCTGGATGGACTGTCTAGTTGCATTGCCTCTCCTCTACACCGTGCTGTGGCTTCCACTCTCCGCGTCACTAGGCTTCGTTGGACTGCCGCTCGGTGCCATCCCGGTTTATTTGTTTGTTTACCGTCGCCTTTCTGTTGAGTTTCCTTTACGGTTGACGATGCTGCTACTAGTGGTTTCTGGGGGGCGGGGGGGGTCTATGGTTTCATATTCCAATCTGAGTGTTCACATTGCCTGGGCCATCGATTATTGCTCTGGTTTCGCTGCATATGGGATTTGCGAACTGTGTGGCGTTATATCCTCTATGTGCTGTGGCCCTCATATGTAACTGTCTATGTTCTGCCTTCCGCTCTAGTTGCGGTGTTCCCTGGCCTATGCACCCTTACACCTCTACACATCTGTCGTTTCGGGGGGTGGGGGGGAGTTGTGGGTCTTGGGTTTTTTTTTTGTTTTTTTGTTTTTTCCTTATTCCGGACGGGGCTGTGGTTGTGCACTCTCCTGCTTTCGCTGCCTGCCACCGCCCCCCCCTCTTCATGGTTTCCCTTGTGCCCAGATTATCTATCGCTGCCTTACTTTTTGTGTTATTAGAGTTGCGAGCGGCGGCTCGCGTCGGTTCGTTTGTTTTTTACGGTTCTTTTTTCTTTTCTCTAGTTTTTGTTCGCGGTTCTCCCTCTGTGGTGGGTCTTTCCCCTACACAGTGACGCCATCCGTTGCCGGGTAGTGGTCCCCGGCAAGCGTAGTTTGTGTCTGTTTTCTTTCCCGCCTTTCCTTCACTTCCCTTTCGCCCTCTTCTTCCCCTCCTCCCTCTCTCTCTCCTTGTTCCCCCCCTGGTCTTGTTCTTGTGAATTTCCCCCTCGTTTCCCCCCCCCCTTTTTTTTTTTCTCTCTTTCACGTCTCCTTCTCTCTGACTTCCCTTTTTCTGTACTATGGCGCCTCCGGCCTGCTCCGAGCTCGCTTTCCTGTCTCTCAATGCCCGTGGGCTCAACACCCCTGAGAAACGTTCCTCCCTTTTCCGGGACTTGAAAAAGAATCGGATTGATGTCGCCTTTCTACAGGAGACTCACTTTTTTGGGCCTAAGGCTCCCAAGCTTCAACACCGGCTCTATCCCACCGTTTTCGTGAGTAACAACCCCCTGACCAAATCTAAAGGAGTAGCGGTGCTTTTCTCCAGCCATGTTCCCTTTACGGTGATGGACACTCGTGTTGATCCTGAGGGGCGATTTCTGTTGGTGAAGGGGACAATTTTGCAGGAGGTGTACACCTTTGCGAACGTTTATCTCCCTAATCGGGGGCAACATGTTGCTCTCCGTGCGGTCCTGCGTGAGCTTGACCTTTTCCAGGAGGGTTTATTGGTTTTGTGAGGGGACTTTAATGTGGCTCTGCACCCGGCGCTTGACGCCTCCACGGGTTGTACGCGGACTCCTCGACATGTCTTGCGGAAGATTCTCTCTTCTCACGGATCGTAAATTGGTTGATTGCTGGAGGGCTCTACACCCCGCTGTTAAGGACTACACTTTCTTTTCTGCGGCTCACTGCTCCTACTCTCGCATTGATTATTTTTTCATTCCATGTCAGTTTGCCCCGTTTCAACGTAGCTCCGCTATCGGGATCGCCACTTGGTCCGATCATGCCCCTCTCTTCCTCTCTCTCTCCTCTTCTTTGACCCGCCCCTCTGGGCGTTCCTGGCTGTAAGAAATCATTTTTATACTTTTATTTTGTTCTGCACATTTTAGGCCTGAATGCAACTTGAGTGCTAGGAACATATGGTTTCAATTAAGTGACGTAGTTTAGAGGGTCTTCTGTGGAATGCCGGTGTATCCTATTACTGTTCCAATAGGATTCCTTTACGTATACCCTAACCAAATGTAAAGGGGTATAAATTGGCATGACTACAAGGACAAGGTCTCTTTCCACGCTCTCATCTTCATCTCACCAAGATACTTAGCCTACAGTACCTTTTATCAACATTTGTTCCAGCATTGGTATTGTATGAATTGATAATTTGTTATCGAATAAACCTTATTAATAAGACATAGAAGCTGTGGTCTTGATTGCTGTTTGATCACTGGAGAAGCTTAGATATTCAAGACAAAGAATATTCTAACAAATTGACGAGCCAGCCAGTCTTTAGTCAGTTTTCTACGGCGAGCCTTTCCTGCACGTTTGTTTTTGACTTTTCCTCTTCCGACAAAGGGGGGATAGTGTGCAGTTGTCTGAAGAGATCAAAGAGATCCTCTGACTAAAAACAAAAAACCTAGCAGTGTGATCAGAAGAAAGTGTAATTCGACACTTCCAGACCATTACCAGACCACGTGGTGAGAAGCAAGAGCATTCCAGAACCGTGTATCATAGTGAGAGCAGATTGAGCAAGCAACTGATCTACGGTAAGTATGGATTTTATTAATACTTTGTCTTCCGGAAGTAAACTTGAATTTACGTTTGTTCCTTATACGGCTAGTGATTCAGCTTTGTGGCATGATTTATGGCGTCAATGTGAAGATGCAAATAAGAAGATAGACAAAAAGATATTTTCTGTGAATAAGGAGAAACAAAAGTTGAGAAATGTAATGAAAATGATTAAGATTTTTAATACATTACTTGATGGTGGTGATAATCTGACTAATAATGATGTTAGTCAAAGTAATTCACAGAGTAGTGACATGGTTAAAAATGAGATGCACAATGTGTGTGCAATAGAAAAGGAATGTCCTAAATGTGATTTATTAACTGAAGAGATTTCTGATTTGTCGGATTGCTTAGAAATTAAGAATGTGTTAATTACAAAATTGCAGAAAGATTTGAAACAAGTTTGTGTTAACACAAGGAAAGATAAACAAAGACACAGCTTAATACCAGAAAATGTAGATGACGAACAAGAGGTCAGTTCAGAACAGGAACTGCAAAGGAAGAAGCTTAGAAATAAAGCAGCAAAATTAAAATTACAAATACAAAGTGAGTTAATGAAATTACTTAAAGAAATACCGCCGTATAATTCTAATTTGGATGCATTTGGTAATGCAGATGTATTTGAATCGAATACAGAGAAGCATAATTTGTCTAATAAAGAAAAAAATATTTTGTTTAAGATTTGGTTACCTACATACATGAGTAGAAGATTAGTAGCTCCAATAAGTTCTCCTATAGTGGAGAATGATGAAATAATTCATGGAACAGATAAGGATAGACTCCAGCAGTTGATTAAATTTACAACTGGAAATACCAATCCAACAATTGATATACTAGAAAATCTGAAACCTACAATTTCAGAGGATCCATTTTCTTTCTTGTTAAGATTTGAGCAGGCTTACAGATTCGTTTTTAACATTTCTGATGAATGTCCTGTTTCTATGATACAGGTGTTTGTTAAAAAGTTTAACTACCTGGATCCTACTAGCATAGCAATTGCTTCTGATATGCAAACACTTGAGGATGCTGCTGCATTTATTGATAAAATCAGGAGAGAATGCAGACATGAAGGGGTTAAAATTAATGTGTCTGCAGTTAACATGGTTAATAGCAAGGATATAGGTAGAAAGGACAGATCACATTTAATTCACCCCCCTTCTCCCCCTCAGGAATATAAACATACCCAGATGCAGAATCCCAGGGGACACAGGTTTTGGAATAAAGAGTCTTTTCACTGTTTCTATTGCAAGAAACTGGGACATTTTAAAAGACAATGTCGCAAATTTCTCTATAATAAAAAATTAAAAGAGCAAAGAAAATCAAATGGATTTGTTTACAGTTCAGATCCAAATGTATATACTAACAGGGCTGTAACACCTCAAAGAGATTTACTTTACACTCCAATGATTAGGCAAATCAGGGAGATTGAAGTTAATAAAGAAGATTTACCGAATACTGGAACTACACAGGAGTATGTTTGTTGTAAATGTCGTGAGAGCTATAATACGTAGATCTATGTTGATTCAGTATATAGGGAGCTAGTATAGCAATTAACTCTAATTCGTACTGTATCCCTGCACTCTGTCTTCTATGAAGATGTTTTGAATAAGTTAATTTATTTATAAGAAAAACTATATGAACAACATCAGATGTGTTATATGTTAACATTTTGTGTTTTGTTTTATTCTGTAATGTTATATGTTGTATATGTTAAACTGCAACTACATAGTGTCCATCATTTGCAGAAGTACAAGTTAGGGATATTTCCTTTCTTGCTTCTCAGGTTGATTCAAAACCTTAATTTAGTTCATGAGAACAGGGTTTTGCGTCATGACTAAAAAGGATTACTATGTATTGTATTGTATTGATCAAATATGTTTTTCCGTAAACAATTGAAGTATTAATTATTTACTATTGTCCATATCCTTAAATTCATCTCATGATCCAAATTCATGTGTTATAATTTGCTATTTGGTTATTTGATTAAATGATGCAGTCTTTAATGTTAATCATTTTAAACAATTTCTTAAGAATCATATTAGAACATTACATCATGTTTTATAGTGAGGTGCTACAATAATAAAGGTTTTGTATCAGCTAAGATTTTGATGCTGCATATTTGTTGTGTTTTTTAGGTTGTATGTAAGAATCGAATGGGCAATGCAAATTATTAAAAAGTCCATCATGGCAAAGACATCTGACATTTAACAAGAGACAATCCTTTTTTGTTTCTAGCAGTTCTGACGGCGACCATACTGATGATTGATGGTTCTAAGGAAGATCTACAGAGTCAAGAAGATATGCAGATTTGACAACCAATTTATAGCCAATTTAACAATACTCAAGGGTTCCCAGACATAATTAAGAAGAAAAGAGAAATTGATGATTTTAATGGTCATGTGTGTTTTGGTGTAATGAAAGGGTACTTATTAGTTTGTAACATTAGAATTAACGTTACTAGACAAAGTAATGTGAGGTTAAATGTTATGATAGGGCCTAAATATTTATTTAGTTGGACTAAAGGGACTTACACACAAGATGATAAATTTGGGTTTTGGGAACATATCATAAACAAAGTAGTTTTATTGAGTATAGTAATAGGATGCAGTAATAATGTATGTGAAGGTACATGTTTAATACCCATGGCAGATAAAGAAGAAACATTGTTTCCTATGAGAGTATTGGGAATACCTGTCAGTAGTACACAATTATTATTTTATAAATTAGAGTATCCTGATTTTGTTTTTTCCACAGATATGTCAGAACCGGAACTTAGACTTGTCTGCATGTTTACATTTTGTGTCCAAAATTATTTGTTTCTCATCAAGCTGAGACTATATATCATTCATGTTTTCATAACCAGAGCTCATGTTCAGGTACAATTCAAAGTGTGAAAACATCTAACGATCTTGTAACGCCTATAGAGAAAGGTAGAGTATGTGTACAGGTAATGTCTAATGGGGAATTGATTAAAGCAATGTTTCCTAAATGTACGCATAAAGAAATATTATCGAAAGGTCTGTATTGTATTGATGGCGATCCAATAGCAATCTATATATATATGGAACTCAGATTAATGTTTCTCAAATTAATTCTCAAAAATTAAATGTTTTGCCACTACAGTTTAATTTATCACAAGTAAGTGAATTTCCATGGCAAAAGTGGGCAAATGAGATAAGGAAAGATGTAGGATTTTTAAATGTCTTGCAAAAACAATTAAAAGAAGCACAGATTGTATTTCAACATGAGCAAGGTAAACTCAAAAACATAGAACATGAGTGGTCAATAGTCTCAGGTACATCTTGGTGGAAAAACTTTGCTAAGTCAACAGAAATTATGGCAAAATCATCTGTTGGCTCCGCTATCACCAATGTTTTGTTACATCCATTTATTATTGTTTTATTTGTGTCTTTTATATGTATTATTTTTCAAATATGTTTATTATGTAGAATAAGAAAATCATATTTAACTATTCGAGAAAAGATAAAGCAAGGAGAGATGATATTAAGGGAAACTTTAAGACGTAGGATGCATCAGTCTTCCACAGATTCTTTTTTATAATATTATCGTTTACATATCTTCCTGCACTCACTGAATGTGATACGAATGTGATACGAATGTTGTATGAATGGACAGCAAACATTTATTTATGGTACATAACCATAAACAGGGGGAAGTGTAAGAAATCATTTTTATACTTTTATTTTGTTCTGCACATTTTAGGCCTGAATGCAACTTGAGTGCTAGGAACATATGGTTTCAATTAAGTGACGTAGTTTAGAGGGTCTTCTGTGGAATGCCGGTGTATCCTATTACTGTTCCAATAGGATTCCTTTACGTATACCCTAACCAAATGTAAAGGGGTATAAATTGGCATGACTACAAGGACAAGGTCTCTTTCCACGCTCTCATCTTCATCTCACCAAGATACTTAGCCTACAGTACCTTTTATCAACATTTGTTCCAGCATTGGTATTGTATGAATTGATAATTTGTTATCGAATAAACCTTATTAATAAGACATAGAAGCTGTGGTCTTGATTGCTGTTTGATCACTGGAGAAGCTTAGATATTCAAGACAAAGAATATTCTAACACTGGCGTCTTAATGAGTCTGTCCTTACGGATGCCGCGGTCTGTGAGGAGACTTCCCGCGTCCTTGAGGGATACTTTGCTGACAACTTAGTGCCGGGGACCCCTTTATTGACTGTGTGGGAAGCGCACAAATGTGTGGTTCGGGGCCACCTTATTAGCGCCTGTTCCCATCGTCGCCACCGTGAGGCAAAGAGGATTGAGGAGCTCTATGGGCAAATAGCAGTAGCTGAGCAGGCTCACAAATCCTCCCTGTCGGGAGAGGACCTCCAACATCTTTTGGCTTTGCGGGGGGAGTTGGCCTCTCTTCTTAATTATAACATGCAGCGTTCCTTTCTGAAAACAAGGGCCTTATTTTACGAGCATGGCAGCAAACCGGGTAAGTATTTGGCACGGGCTCTCCGTGCTAGTCGGAAATCTACCTATGTTTCCAAGATCCGCTCCTCTGATGGCGTTTCTAAGTCTCTCCCAGCAGACATTGCCAAGCGTTTTAGGGATTACTATGAGGGCTTGTACAACCTTCGCTCGGACGCCGGCACTTCGCCCTCCCCCAATGGTGTCTCCTCGGCCCGCTCCTACCTGGAGAGATCGATTGGTAGGAAATTGATGGCGGAGGAATCTTCTCCTCTGGATTCCCCAATTACCTTATCAGAATTTACACTAGCCCTCCGCTCCTCTCAATCTGGTAAATGCCCTGGCCCCGATGGGTTCCCTTTGAGGTATTACACCGTCTTCCAGGAGCTTTTGGGTCCTCACTTTGTGAGGGCCTTTAACTCCATTCTAGACGGTGGCCGTATCCATGAACATACTTTGGCGGCCTCAATCGCCGTGATTCCTAAGGATGGTAAGGACCCCGCGTCGTGCAGTAGCTATCGCCCTATCTCCTTACTGAACGCCGATTTTAAGCTTTTTGTAAAAATCCTAGCCAACAGAATGAAGCCTCTCATGCCCTTGCTGGTTCATCCCGATCAGACCGGCTTCATTCCAGGCCGGGAAGCTAGGAATAGCACTATTAGGGCCTTATCCCTCATGCATTATGCCCAACACACCTCCACGCCAGCCGTCCTGCTGGCCACTGATGCGGAGAAAGCATTTGACAGGGTGGACTGGGGCTTCTTGATGTCCACCCTCACTCATATGGGCTTTGGTCCTGGGCTGCTCTCCTGGGTGAACTCCTTGAACACCACTCCCTCAGCTCGTGTTCGCGTTAACGGTTCCTTTTCTGACCCTTTTTATATTCGTAATGGGACCCGGCAGGGTTGCCCGTTATCTCCTCTTCTTTTCGTGCTTGCCCTGGAGCCCCTACTCCAGGCTATCAGACTGAACCCTGACGTCAGTGGTCTTCGCATCGGGGGTGCTCACCATAAGGTGCTGAGCTATGCCGACGATCTACTGTTTGTAGTCACCTGTCCTCCGGTCACCCTCCCTAACATTATCCGGGAATTTTCGACCTACGGTATGCTCACCAATTTTAAAATTAACAACTCCAAATCGGAGATCCTTAATATCACTCTCTCCCAGACTGTCTCGTCCCACCTGCGGTCCTCTTTTCCCTTTGCATGGTGCGGTGCTAAACTTCGATATCTAGGGGTTTGGCTTTCTCCTGACTTCTCCCAACTCTTCGCCAATAATTTCTTACCCCTTCTCACCGCACTTTCCACTTATTTTCAGTCCTGGAAGCGGTTGTCGGTCTCCTGGGTTGGTAAGATTAATATCATTAAAATGAACATCATGCCCCGTTTACTGTATTTGTTCCAGACCCTCCCTATTGCTATCCCCCCTTCCTTTTTTGCCTCTCTTCGAACGTCGTTTCTGCGGTTTGTATGGAATTCTCGGGCCCCTCGGATCCGCTTCTCTACTTTGATCCTTCCTAAGTCTCAAGGCGGTTTAGCTTTGCCTTGCCCCCGCTCTTACTACAGGGCTTGTCACTTACTCCGAATCCTGGAATGGTCCCATAACCCTGGTCATAAGCAATGGGTGGGGGTTGAGTCCGCATTGCTGGGTCTTCCTGTCGGTGTGTTGCCCTGGCTTTCGATCCCGACGGCCTGGGGGGTTGCGCTACCCCATCCTTTCATTAGGGCTACCTTGGACACCTGGCTCTCCATCATGCGACGGACCAGGTTGTCCACTATTCCCTCTCCCCTGATGTCCATTCGCAATAACCCTGATTTCCCTCCTGGATTGCGCGCCCCCCTCTTTCCCTCCTCCTCCCCTATGGTGCGGTGCGACATCCGCTTGTACTTGACTACGGCTGGTGTCAAACCACTGGCTCAGCTTGCCACGCATTCTCCTCCTTCTCTTACTGATGTGCTTCACCATGCTCAGCTTCATTGTTTCTTTCGGTCCCTGGTTCCAAAACATAATGTGCTACGGGATTTAACTACGTTTGAGGACCTTTGTGTGGTGCCCTCCCTTCCACCTCATGGCATATCACGTCTCTATGGCTTACTTCTCGAGGCCTTCAGCTCTGGCTCTCCCCCCTTTATGGGGCGTTGGGAGTCTGACCTGCAGATTGTCCTCTCCTCCGAGGAATGGGAGAAGGTCTGTGTCCTTACTCATCGTTGCTCTAGGAGTAACGGTTGTTACAGGGTCACCGTACCCAAGGCTGGGTACCCCTGTTTGAGGGCTGAGGAATCACCAGTCAGTCCCTCATACGGATAGCACTCAGCTATCCACGGATCATCCAGACCACCATTCGTAGTAAACCAAGAAGAACTCTCTTTATTACAAACACACAGAATTTATATACAATCTCAATAAAATGTGTACCGAACCCAACCCCCAATCTCATCAGCCACATCCCATCACAAATCCCATCAGTATACAGGGGATGTATCAGGTGAGGGGATTACAGAATACAATGGGTTCCCCCACCTGTGTTATCCCCCCTGTAGTGCGGGTGCCGTCTGGGCAGACAGGGCTGTGTTGGCTGATTAAGAGCCCCAGCCAGATTATAGGATCGTCTCTTTGAAGGCTGGGGCTGAATCCACATCAGTCTCCGGGTCGGTTACACAATAAACACAATATAATATATTACCGGGTCACGGTATACGGAACCGGACACAAAAGTGCTCCGTGACCCGGCTAAACTTCGTATGACATATGAGCCAGCTAGCCTGGCCCTGTCACAGATCTCCCCCTTGACCAACGGTCCGGCAGACCAGGCAGATCCACACGGGTCTGCTGCAGGCTGTCCGAGTGGACAAAGTTCAAAGGTGCAGGCCTTAGTTCATGGCCCCCTTTGTCAGAATCATCCATTGAAGGTGGGCCAGGGCCCTGGTTGCCCAAAAGGATAGTCAGTAGTCCTCTTTGAATTGGAGGACGGTCCCAGCTCAGCCGGGGGCACATGGCTATCCCCCTCACCGGGGTAACAGGGGCACGTGGAGACTCTTGCTCCCTAGTCTTGGGAACTGAGTCTGGGGCAGCTGCCAGGCCAGGGTGGTTGCATGGAAGGAAAACCCTGCTGATCGGGCCGGGGGCACTCGGGGAACCAGGGAAACACGTAGAGGTAGTAAGCTAGGGGACACTCTGGGACAGGAACAGGTGCCCTTACAGGGTTATTGGGCGAGCTAAGCAGCTCTGCGGGGTACTCAGGGGACCCAGGGGAATACTCCGGGGCAGGGACAGGTGCCAATACTGGACCACCGGGAGAGTTAAGCAGACCCTCGATCTTCCTCTCTGGGACAGGTGCCTCTGCCTGGGCATGGAGAGAGTCAGAGGAACACTCTGGGACAGTGACCTGGGCTTCTACCAGGACACTTGGGGAATCAGGGATCACTTCGGAAAACACAGGGATAGGAACCAGGGCCTGCGCCAGGCTACTGAGAGGACCCAGGGAACTCGGCAGCCCCTCTGGCGTCCTCGCTAGGTTAGGGAACGGTGCCTCTACCGGGTCACCGGGGACTTCATAGGGAACCTCTGGGGCACTGACCCGGGCTTCTTCCAGGACACTCGGGAAATCAGGGGGACAGTCTGGGGCACTGGCTGCTACGGGAATAGCTAGGGGTTTGGTGAGGGGGATTGTGCCACTTACTCGGGCGGTGGGGACAGTCATCTCTTCTGCCGGGGTAGAGCAGCCAGGGTTGTTGGTGGGGACTTGGGTCGGAGCTTTTGGCTTCCTCCTCCGCTTCTTCTTGCTGGCAAGGAACTCGGTTCTTC
Organism: Spea hammondii; assembly: GCA_029215755.1. Taxonomy (NCBI): domain Eukaryota; kingdom Metazoa; phylum Chordata; class Amphibia; order Anura; family Pelobatidae; genus Spea; species Spea hammondii. The sequence goes on along the minus strand of JARDYJ010000009.1, from coordinate 24,720,676 downwards.
TCGCCAGGACAGGGGCAATGGAATAGGTGAAGAGGACCTCGGTCCCACTCCCGCAAGTTGTAGTACCATGCTCCCAGTCTCCTTGTAACTCCTGGAGCTCCACTCTCCGCAGCAATTCTTTATAGTCCCTCTCGAGCTGCCATTCCTCTTGGACCAGGCAATCCATAACAGCCTCCAGCTCGAGGGGGAATAGCATAAACCAGGACTTCTGCACGGTTGTCCCAGATTGTATCCCTGCGGTACTGGCAGGGGCTTCCGAAGGACGAGTCAAATTGGAAGGCATCATATATCAGTCCTGGGTCGACGGGGCTATACAGCATCAGAGGGTCGCTGTGGTCTTCACCTGCTAACTGCTGGGAGAATCCCTGGTAGCGGCTCTGGAGGTCGAGCTCTGCATATATGAGACCTCTCAATTCTTCTTCCCACTCCGGCAACGGGTTCTCCCCCAGGAGTGGAACTCGTAGATCCCACATTGTCCAGTACTGTGCCCAGTATGATTCGAAGTGGGGATGGAAGAAATCATCCCTCCAGTCTGCGGGCGCAGACTCTAACTGCCATTGCTGGTGTTCCAGCTCACACACCTCGGCTGTAACCCGGTCTGTCTCATCCTCTGGTCCTCGGAAGGGTTGGATATCCTGGTATGATATTTTGGTGTTCTGTTCCCCTAGTCTGGGAGATACAGACCCACTCTGGCTCAGTTCCTGGTGACACATTTTAATCACCGCCGTCACTTGCTCCGATGTAGCCCCTCCTGGGTACAGGGATAGATGCCATAGAATGTTCTTTTGTAGAGCACTCAGTCCGAGGCTCTCCTCTGGGGCATCCTGGTGCCGGTCCATCTCTCTGCAGTCCGCAATCAGAGTAGCCTTTCCTTTGCTACAAACCTCCAGGAGCTCTCTTGGTGTCTCTCGTCTGCAATCCCAGTTGGTGGTTTGGATTTCACCCAAGTCGTGGGATTCATCCCACCGCTGCCAACCAATGTTACAGGGTCACCGTACCCAAGGCTGGGTACCCCTGTTTGAGGGCTGAGGAATCACCAGTCAGTCCCTCATACGGCTAGCACTCAGCTATCCACGGATCATCCAGACCACCATTCGTAGTAAACCAAGAAGAACTCTCTTTATTACAAACACACAGAACTTATATACAATCTCAATAAAATGTGTACCGAACCCAACCCCCAATCTCATCAGCCACATCCCATCACAAATCCCATCAGTATACAGGGGATGTATCAGGTGAGGGGATTACAGAATACAATGGGTTCCCCCACCTGTGTTATCCCCCCTGTAGTGCGGGTGCCGTCTGGGCAGACAGGGCTGTGTTGGCTGATTAAGAGCCCCAGCCAGATTATAGGATCGTCTCTTTGAAGGCTGGGGCTGAATCCACATCAGTCTCCGGGTCAGTTACACAATAAACACAATATAATATATTACCGGGTCACGGTATACGGAACCGGACACAAAAGTGCTCTGTGACCCGGCTAAACTTCGTATGACATATGAGCCAGCTAGCCTGGCCCTGTCACAACGGTGACCAAGAGATGTGTTATAAATTGCTGGCCCTTTGGTATCGGCCTCCCTCTGTTCTCTCCGCTTACCGCCCGGATGTACCAAACACTTGCTGGAGATGTGACGCGGTCCCAGGCTCTCTTCTCCATTTGTGGTGGCTCTGTCCACGTAGCGTTCCCTTCTGGTCTTACATCCACCTTCAGCTGCAGCACTTTACGGATAGGGCCATACCGTTCACGCCGGAATTTTTTCTTCTATTTCACATGCAGTACTCCGCCTCCTGGTTCCGGAAGTCGGTCCTTCGCCATCTTCTCACTGCGGCTAAGGCGTTGATCCCCCTACATTGGGGTTGCTCCGCCCCGCCTACTCTTAAGGAATGGATTCTCCGAGTGGAACAGACCCGGGTATTTGAGGAGTTCCACCTCTCTGCGATTGGGGCGACTGAGCGATACCAAAAGACATGGTTCTACTGGTTGGGATTTGTGTCTGGTCCTCTGGCCCGTTCTCTAGTCCTTTTGCTTTTCTATCTCGCCCTCTCCTCTGCGTTTATGTCTCTTGTCCTTTTCTTCTCCCCCCCCCCCTTTTTTCTTCCCTTTTTTTTTTTTTTTTTTTCTTACTCTCCCCTCTTGTCCCTTGGTCCTGTCGCCCCGTCCCTTTGTTGTCCACCCCTCCTTCCCTCTCTTGCCCCTCCTCCCCCTGCTCCTGCCCCCCCTGCCCATGATACTTACCGTCCCTTTATGCATTTCAGGTTTTCGGCTTAGTACCGCTATTGTGCACTGCGGTGCATTGTACAGGTTACTCCCCTTGACCTGCCCTGACTGGTTATGGCCGTATACTCACCCGGTCCGGCCTATGCTTGGTCCGAGCATAGACTCGCCTTCTTTAGTTGTCCTTCTCGATTGGTCTTTCCAGTCCTCTTTTCTCCTCTCACACCTCCACAACCCACGATACGCTTTGTCGCCTCTGCTTCCTGTGATTTTAGCACCATTGCGGGCCCTCTGTGAGTGCTGCCACTCCCATCGTGGTGCGCCTTTCCGAGTTGCGAATTCTTCATTATTGCCTGTATATTTTATCTACGCCGGATTTGTGCCTAGTCCCGGGGCTTGTTGTTGCCTCCCGGGCCCTCTCACACTTGGTGTTGTGTTGGATGCTGTAATGTCCTGTAATGTACTTTATTGCATTGTACCTTGTCCCTCCCGCCCTTCCTTTTTTCCTTTTTGTATCCCTCCCCAAAACTTTTGAAAATGAATAAACTTTGATTTACCCTTAAAATGCCACATTTGGGAAGTGCGCTTTTTTTCTCCATTTTGGTCAGTCTGTACCTATGCCCTATCTTTGAGCTCGGCCACTCCAATTTACCCCATCAGCCATTTTTTTTATATATTAGACACCCCTTGGGTATTTGAAGTGCTTTTATTTTAACTCTTTGTTGAGATTTTTGAGAACTTTTAGCACTTGCTCAAAATAATAAACTTTATTTTTTTATTTTATTTTTGTAATACTTTTTTTAATATTTTTTTTTACACATTTTGCTGGTACTGGATGGTTCATCAAGTGACATCACTGCATATTTATTTTTAAATGTTAGCACATTTTTTTTTTTTTTTCCATTTCTTTTTTTTTTTTTTTTTTTTTTTATATTTTACTAATCACAGTGATTAGAAAGCTGGGTTCCATTGACTTGCTTGGTTGAATGCAGTATCTGTATTCAACCTGGAAGTGGAGCCAGAGTTCTCTAGAGGGTCTGGAGACCGTCTAGCGAACTCTTTCTTCTTTATTGTTTTTTTTCCCGGGCCGCCGCCATCTTGCTGATGGCGAAGATCACCGGCAGCTGCGGCTGTGACCGCTCTCCGGAGCGGTCACAGCCCATCCAATGGTAAGTGTTTGGTGTCGCTGGATGCCTCCTGATCGAGGCATTCCAGCGACACCATTTAAGTTTAGGAGGCGATCGTTGATCACCTCCTAAACGCTTTTAAAACGGGCGTCCGCCGCCATACAATGTATGGCAGCTGTTGACGCCCCGGGGAGGGGCCAGACATGGCCCCCGATGCCGATCTTGGCGTTACTGAATGCCTCGACATCGAGGCATTACAGTAACGCCGTTTAAGCAAAGAAAGTGATCGTTGATCACTTTCTAAGCTTATTTAATTTTTTGACGGTTCAGGACCGTCAAAGGTCATTTAGTGACCTTCTTGTCATGACGGTTCTGAACCGGCAAAGGTCGCGAAGGGGTTAAAACCCCTGCTTAAGCAATGTTTACAGCACTTGATGGCAACACTGTTCAAACCAATTCTGAGAGACTCTGTCAAGTTTGTGTGCCCACCATTTGGTTTCTTAGAACTGCCGCTGGTAGGTGTCTGGGGAGATAGCATACTAGACAAGCAACTATCCCCTGTATAGTCACTGCTCCATTTACCAGAATGCCTCTGTACAGGGGAGGACTGGCAGCCTAAGGCCTGGGGGGCAAGTCAAGTCAAGTGGCACCAATGACAAAGTGAGAGGGAGGCGGAGTGTCCTTAAAAATGATTTCAGGGACTTAGGTAGCAAGCTTAAGGCAAGGACCTCCAAGGTAGTATTTTCTGAAATATTACCTGTACCACGTGCCACACCAGAGAGGCAGCGGGAGATTAGGGAGCTAAACAAGTGGCTCAGAAGCTGGTGTAGGAAGGAGGGGTTTGGGTTCATGGAGAACTGGGCCGACTTCTCTGTCCGATACAGGCTCTACGGTAGGGACGGGCTGCACCTCAATGGGGAGGGTGCAGCTGTGCTTGGGGAGAAGATGGTCAGAAGGGTGGAGGAGTGTTTAAACTAGGGAAAGGGGGGGAGGGAAACTACAATATAGAAGGGGAAGATAGTGTAGATAGAGATCTGGGGCTTACAAATGTACCTGGGGGTGGAGCGGAGGGAGGGGTTAGAATAGTTAATAGGGATAGGCTTCATAGGGAAAAAAACCATACACCTCTAAATTGTATGCTTACTAATGCTAGAAGTCTGACCAATAAAACTGACGAACTGGAGTTAATAATGTCTGAAGAAAATTATGACATAGTGGGTATAACAGAGACATGGTTGGATGATAGCTATGACTGGGCGGTTAACATACAGGGGTATAGTCTATTCAGGAAGGATCGGAAAAAACGAAAAGGGGGAGGAGTTTGCCTTTATGTAAAGTCCAGCCTAAAGGCCACACTGCGGGAGAATATATGTGAGGGAAATGATAATGTGGAGTCATTATGGGTAGAAATATATGGAAAGAAAAATAATAAAATACTGATCGGGGTTTGCTATAAGCCACCAAATATAATGGAAGCAGCAGAAGATCAATTATTAAAGCAAATAAACAAGGCAGCTAATCACAATGAGGTGGTTATTATGGGGGACTTTAACTATCCCGACATAAACTGGGAAAGCGAGACCTGTGAATCTCATAAAGGAAACCGGTTTCTGACTATAAGTAAGGATAATTATCTGTCCCAAATGGTACAGGACCCGACCAGAGGGGGCGCCCTACTGGACTTAATATTAACCAACAGACCTGACAGAGTAACTAATGTGCAGGTCAGGGGACATCTAGGAAATAGTGATCACAATATGATGCATTATAACTTGTCCTTCAATAAGGGAACTCTTAGAGGAGCCACAAGAACTATGAACTTTAGGAGGGCAAAGTTTGATCAACTAAGAGAAGCCCTTAACGCTGTAAATTGGGAAAATGCCCTCAAAAACAAGAGTACAGACACTCAATGGGAGATTTTTAAGAATATCTTAAATTCTCACTGTGAAAGGTACATAGCGTATGGGAATAAAAGAGTCAGGAACAAGAGAAAACCAATGTGGATAAATAAAAATGTAAAGGGGGCAATAAATGGCAAAAAAAGGCATTTAAGCTACTAAAACAGGAAGGCAGTGAGGAAGCACTAAAAAGCTATCGGGAAAAAAATAAAATCAGATAAAAGCAGCAAAATTGGAGACAGAAAGACTCATTGCCAAAGAGAGTAAAACAAACCCCAAAATGTTCTTTAACTATATAAATAGTAAAAAGGTTAAAAATGAAAGCGTTGGCTCCTTAAAAAGTAATGAGGGAGAAGTTATAGATGGGGATCAGGAAAAAGCTAATCTATTAAATATATTCTTCTCTGCTGTATTCACAGAGGAAAATGAAATGCCAGGTAATATACAGCAGGATGAGATAAATGCCTCAGTACATGTCGCCTGTCTAACGCAGGAAGAAGTGCAGTGCCGCCTAAAAAAAAATCAAAATAGACAAATCACCAGGTCCAGATGGCATTCACCCCCGCGTTCTAAGGGAGTTAAGTAATGTAATAGACAGACCCCTATTTCTAATATTCAAGGACTCTATAGTGACAGGGTCTGTTCCCCAGGACTGGCGCATAGCAAATGTTGTGCCAATATTCAAAAAGGGGACAAAAAGTGACCCGGGGAATTATAGGCCTGTTAGTTTAACTTCTGTTGTGTGTAAACTGTTTGAGGGTTTCCTAAGAGATGCTATTTTGGAGTATCTCAATGAAAATAAATGTATGACTCCATATCAGCATGGGTTTACAAGGGATCGGTCCTGTCAAACTAACCTGATCAGCTTTTATGAGGAGGTGAGCTCAAGACTGGATCGGGGTGAATCGCCGTATATCTTGATTTTTCCAAAGCATTTGATACGGTGCCACATAAAAGGCTGGTACATAAAATGAGAATGCTTGGGCTGGGGGAGAATGTGTGTATGTGGGTAAGTAACTGGCTCAGTGATAGGAAACTGAGGGTGGTTATTAATGGTACATACTCTGAGTGGGTGACTGTTGCTAGTGGGGTACCACAGGGGTCAGTTTTGGGTCCTATTCTTTTTAATATATTTATTAATGACCTTGTAGAGGGATTGCATAGTAAAGTATCAATCTTTGCAGACGATACTAAGCTCTGTAACGTGGTTAACACAATAGAGGACAGCGCACGATTACAAATGGATCTGCATAGGTTGGAGGCTTGGGCTGGGATGTGGCAGATGAGGTTCAACACAGATAAATGTAAGGTTATGCACATGGGGAAGAAAAATCCAGGCTGGGAATATGTATTAAATGGGAAAACACTGGGGACGACTGACATGGAAAAGGACTTAGGAGTTTTAGTTAACAGTAAATTTACCTGTAGCGACCAGTGTCAGGCAGCTGCTGCTAAGGCAAATAAAATCATGGGGTGCATCAAAAGGGGCATAGATGCCCACGACAAGGAAATAATTCTACCACTGTACAAGTCACTAGTCAGACCACACATGGAATACTGTGTACAGTACTGGGCACCAGTGTACAAGAAAGATATAGTGGAGCTGGAGAGGGTTCAAAGACGGGCAACCAGAGTGATAAGGGGAATGGGAGGACTACAGTACCCAGAAAGATTATCAGAATTGGGGTGATTTAGTTTGGAAAAAAGACGGCTTAGGGGGGACTTAATAACTATGTATAAATATATAAGGGGGCAGTACAGAGATCACTCCCAGGACCTATTTATACCCAGGACTGTATCTATAACAAGGGGACATCCTCTACGGCTGGAGGAAAGAAGGTTTCTACACCAGCACAGACGGGGGTTCTTTACAGTAAGAGCGGTGAGATTATGGAACTCTCTGCCAGAGGAAGTGGTGATGGTAAACTCAATAAAAGAGTTCAAAAGGAGCCTGGACGTGTTTCTTGAAAGCAATAATATTACAAGTTATGGATATTAGATTAATAGGGACAGAACGTTGATCCAGGGATTTATTCTGATTGCCATATTTGGAGTCGGGAAGGAATTTTCCCCCTGGTATGGGGCAATTGGCATCTGCTTCATAAGGGTTTTTTGCCTTCCTCTGGATCAACACAGTAGGGACACAATATGTATATAGGTTGAACTTGATGGACTTTGGTCTTTTTTCAACCTTATGAACTATGTTACTATGTTACTATTGTGCCACCGAATCAGCCCATCTTTTCCTGATTTTCTAACGCATATTGATTATAAAAATACAAATATGATTCAAATGTGGTTTAACATAAGTAAATTTAATAGCAACAAAGGATAGTAAAAAAAACGCAAAACCTAATGTCCCCCTGATGCTCAGCCAGGTAAATGTCCCCCATGATACTGGCTGAGAATTATGGGACGTATAGTACACAGCAACAGGGAAAGTGTTTTTAAGGCTAATATGAGTACCCTACCAGGATCAAGTAGGCCCATACACTCCCAAATATTAATTCCCTGGAAGAGATGATTGGGGACAGAGCTGACACTGGAGAGCTGAATGGGGACAGTAATGACATGGGGGGCTGAATGGGGACAGAGGTGAGACTGGGAGGGGCTGATTGGGGACAGAGGTGACACTGGTGAGCTGAATGGGGACAGTGATGACATGGGGGGCTGAATGGGGACAGAGGTGACACTGGAGAGCTGAATGGGGACAGTAATGACACGGGGGGCTGAATGGGGACAGAGGTGACACTGGTGAGCTGAATGGGGACAGCAATGACATGGGGGGCTGAATGGGTACAGGGGTGACACTGGAGAGCTGAATGGGGACAGTAATAACATGGGGGGGCTGAATGGGGACAGAGGTGACACCGGGAGGGTATGATTGGGGACACAGGTAACACTGGGGAGCTGAATGTGGACAGCAATGACATGGGGGTGCTGAATGCAGACAAAGGTGACACTGGGAGGGGCTGATTGGGGACAGAGGTGATACTAGAGAGCTGAATAGGGACAGCAATGACATGGGGGGGCTGATTGGGGACAGAGGTGACACTGGTTGGGGCTGATTGGGGACAGAGGTAACACTGGAGAGCTGAATGGGGACAGTAATGACATGGGGGGCTGAAAGGGGACAGAGGTGACACTGGGAGGGGCTGATTGGGGACAGAGGTGACACTGGAGAGCTGAATGGGGACAGTAATGACATGGGGGGCTGAAAGGGGACAGAGGTGACACTGGGAGGGGCTGATTGGGGACAGAGGTGACACTGGTGAGCTGAATGGGGACAGCAATGACATGGGGGGCTGAATGGGTACAGAGGTGACACTGGAGAGCTGAATGGGGACAGTAATGACATGGGGGGGCTGAATGGGGACAGTAATGACATGGGGGGCTGATTGGGGACAGAGGTGACACTGGTTGGGGCTGATGGGGGACAGCAATGACATGGGGAGCTGAAAGGGGACAGAGGTGACACTGGGAGGGGTTAATTGGGGACAGAGGTGGTACTACCTTTTTTTTTTTTTTTTTTACCGAATACAAAAGAATAATATATAATTTGTACAAAGATTGGTTTAATAACCTTCTTCCACTTCTTCGTCTAGGCCTCCGTCTCCTCGTAGCTGCAGACTGCCGTTTCTACTTTGTGTCACTAACATCCGGTGCTCCAGCAGTCTGAGCGCGAGGGGGCAGAGCTTTCACTCCTGACGCTGCTCCCATCATCACTAGGCGGCCAATCTAATCTAAACGGCCGATGCGTGCTGCTGATGCTGCCGGCCGGAGCTTCTTTAATACTTTTTTTTTTTTTTTAAATTTATTATGGCAAGCCAATCCGGCTTGCCATATTAAATAAAAAAAAAAAAAATTAAAGTAGCGCCGGCCGGCGGCATCAGCAGCACGCATCGGCCGTTTATATTGGATTGGCCGCATAGTGATGGGAGCAGCGTGAGGGGTGAAAGCTCTGTGCGAGGGGGCGGAGCTTTCAACCCTCACGCTGGCACTGCTCCCATCACTAGGCGGCCATCGCACACAGCCGCTGGGTGCTGATGCTGCCGGCCGGCTCTGCTTTAATACCTTTTTTTAAAGGATCGGCTTGCCGCTTGCCATAGTAAGTAAGTAAAAAAAAAAAGTATTATAGTAGCATCGGCCGGCGGCATCAGCACCCAGCGGCCGTTTAGATTAGATTTTGGGCGGCCTGGGGGGCAATTGCCCAGCCCGCCCCTGCCTCTGTACGTCTCTCCTCCTCACTCAGATAGTTTCCTGGCTACAATGGTGAACCACACCTGGCTATCAATTCTGTATAACCTACACATCATTTCAAAGTCTTGTCATGACTGATGGGCGTCAGTGACTATTTCAGATGTAGGATTGGCTCCCTGTAGTTGCCTTCTGTTGATCCTAGTAACATAATCATCAAATTTAGGGCTTTCTTGTTTTGCTAGGAGGACTCGGGTCCCCAAATGACTCAGGGTATCATATGGGTCCTCACTGCTATTATCTTGACTGGAGCCATACCTCTCAAAAGACACAATTATCAGGTATTGTCCCAGGGATCTGATGCAGTGTAGGATGTTCTAAAGCTCACATTTCAGCCATCCTCAAATAAAGAGAACCGTCTAGGATCCCACATTTACTTCTTTATGTGGCTGTCTACTGTTTATTCTGCAGAAAAAAGACACAGTGACACTGGGCAACCAAAATATTCTATCCAAATATGTATATTTTCTATTTTTTTGATGCAGCTGCTGCGGGACCAAATGTTATTACTCTAACTCAGTTAAATGGTTTTCCTCTTTCTCTCCTCTTTTCTCATTTTGCTCTTAGCAATTCTCCTTCTGATCTTCTTTCCCCTTTATTCTCTCGTTTTCTTTCTTTTGTGTTCTCTCTTCTTTCCATTCCCTCTTTGGTCTTTTTGTTCTTAACTCCTGTTTGTTTCTCTCTTTTTTCTCCTCTGTCACTTATCTCACTTTTATCTTCTCTTTTCTTTCTTGTCATTTCTGTTTTCTCATGTTTCTCCCTCACTTTCCCCTTTTGTTCTCTTCCACAATTTCCCTATCCTTTCTCTCTTTTCTCCCTCTTCTTCTTTAGCAATCGTCTGATCTTTCGCTCTTTTTTTCCCTCTTTTTATTTATTCTACTCTCTTGTGTCTTCTTTCTATCATTTATTTCTTCTCTCTAGCCTCTAGCCTTGGGGACTGGGCGTGCAAGTGGCAGATGAGGTTCAATATAGAGAAATGCAAAGTTATGCATTATGGTAAAAATAATAAAAATGCAACCTATTCTTTAAATGGAATATCTTTGGGGGAAACTACCAATGAGAAGGACTTAGGGATAACGGTTGACAACAGACTTGACAGCAGTGCGCAATGCCAGCAAGCAGCTGCGAGGGCCAAGAAGGTTTTGGCATGCATAAAAAGAGGTATTGATTCAAGGGAGGAGGATATCATCTTGCCTCTTTACAGGTCATTGGTAAGACCTCACCTTGAATATGCGGTACAATTCTGGGCACCGGTCCTTAAAAAGGACATTATGGTATTAGAAAAAGTGCAAAGGAGGGCTACGAAATTAATAAGGGGATTGGGAGATACTAGTTATGAAGAGAGACTAAAAAAGTTAAAATTATATACACTGGAAAAACAGCGTCTCAGAGGGTATATGATAACATTATACAAATATATGCGGGGCCAATATAAAGAGCTCCTCGGTGACCTGTTCATTAACAGAAATATACAAACAACAAGAGGTCACCCTCTGAGACTGGTTTCATAGACGACAAAGGAAGGGATTCTTCACAGTGAGGACAATTAAGGTATGGAATTCACTTCCAAGGGAGGTAGTGTTATCCAATACATTACATACCTTCAAAAGGGGCCTCGATATTTTCTTAGAAAGGCATGATATACAGGGATATAAATAGAATAACATTAATATTTTAGAGCTTCTTGATCCAAGGAGAAATCCGATTGCCTCTTGGAGTCAAGAAGGAATTTTTTTTCCCCTGATGGCAGAATCTGAAGTAGCTTAATTAGCTTAAATTTTTTGCCTTCTTTTGGATCAAGAATAGGAAGGTTAGGTAGAAGGGTTGAACTTGATGGACTTAGTTCATAAGGTTGAAAAAAGACCTATGTAACTATGTAACTCTACTCTCTTTCTACTAAACCAAAGATTTTAACTGTCACAGCTAAACCCTCTCAGAGTGCCCTGTAAACAGCTGCCACTTGTGCACAAGTTGCCATTGTTTACATGTAAGGTGCATCATTTTAATGCATATACGTCTACACCAAATTCACCTGTGCATCAAATGTGAGCATGCAACATATACACCATTGTGATAAATTGTGGCATCAATGTTTAGGGACCTCTTTTTAATGTTAGGATGTGCATCTGCAATGCATTAGTTACAGGGCAGAAGTATTAATTTTTCTAGTGGGTGCCTTATGTTTTTTTTTTACGGGAATTCTACGATAAAATTCTTTAAGAGGGCAAAGCAAATTCAGTTTTTGCCCTGTCATCAAATATTAGTTGGCTTACATTATGAACTTTTCCTTTACATTTAACATTATTAAAGTGGTAGTAGTTTATTAAAGTGGTCCTATATTCACAAAGTGGTAGTAGTGTTGCCCGCTGACGTCGGGGGAGTTCCCGGGCGGGGAGGGGGGCGTGTCAAGACCCCGCTCCCGCGACCCAGAGGATTCGGGTCTTGACCCGGAGAACCGGAGGAGCATCGCCCACCCGGCAATCTACGGGTCAACCCCGGAGAGTTCCCAGGTATGCCGATCATCAAAGATGGCGGCAAAGAAGGCAATCTTCTGTGCCTCGCTCAAGCAGTGGGAGAATAGGGAGGTTAATGCATGGCTAAAGTCATGGTGTAGGAAGGAGGGTTGTGGCTTTTTAGAGCACTGGGCTGATTTTGTGCTTGGATACAATCTTTATAGCCGTGATGGATTGCACCTAAACAGAAGAGGGTCTGCTGTGCTGGGGGACAGGATGGCTAGAAGGTTGGAGGGGATTTTAAACTAGTTGTAGGGGGGAGGGACACAGACATCTAGAAAAGGTAGATAGCACAGAAAGGAGATGGGCTTTAGATTGGAACAAGGGGGCGGAGATGGGGGAGGGGCAAGATCAGAACAGAGGCGGTATGTAATAATAAAAATTCACATAAAATACCAGAGACTGATCATAATACTAAATGTATGCTTACTAATGCAAGGAGTCTAAATAACAAAATGGGGGAACTAGAGGCAATAGCATACACTAAGCAATATGACATAATAGGCATAACGGAAACATGGTGGGATGAGACGCATGACTGGGCAGTTAACTTAAATGGTTACACGTTATTTAGGAAGGATTGGAAAAGCAGGAAGGGTGGTGGAGTATGCTTGTACGTTAACAATGAGCTAAAGTCTAATATTAAGCAACTTGAATGTGACAAGGAAAATGTGGAAGCTTTATGGGTAGATATCAGCTTGGGGCAAAAAAAGGAAATCAACTACTGCTTGGTATATGTTATAAACCACCTAATGTTAATACTGATGAGGAAGAAAAGGTGTTAGAGCAAATTGAGAAAGCTGCACATCTGGGTAACACGTTAATTATTGGAGATTTTAATTACCCGGACATAAACTGGGATAGAGGAACTAGTAGTTCTGCAAGGGGATTCAGGTTTTTGAACCTGTTAAATGACACCTTCATGTCACAACTGGTACAAGCACCAACTAGAAAGGATTCTTGTCTGGATCTTTATATAACAATGTTGATCTACTGTCAAACATTCAAAGTGGGGGAGCACTTGGGTAATAGTGATCACAATATGGTGTCTTGAAATAAACTAAAAAAAAAGAAATTGCACATGGGGAATACTAAAACATATAATTTTAAAAAGGCCAATTTCAATAAGATAAGGACAGCTTTACAACATATTGACTGGCTGTAACATTTCACCCTTCGCTGTCTGGACTTGTTTAAACTTTGTGCTGCTCATTTTCATTACCAACCACTAGTGGCCACCCTTGTCACTCTGAATAATGAGTGATTATCATGTCCAGCTGCACTCAGACCTGATTGCCATGTCCAGGTGCACCTTGTTTCCTAGTTATCACAGCCTTTATAAACCTGCCCAGCCCTTCAGTCTGGGCCTTGATATTGATGTTAGAGGACTGCCTGTTTTGATTCCTGATCTGTTCCTGTTTTGATTCCTGATCTGTTCCTGTTTTGATTCCTGATCTGTTCCTGTTTTGATTCCTGATCTGTTCCTGTTTTGGTTCCTGATCTGTTCCTGTTTTGGTTCCTGATCTGTTCCTGTTTTGGTTCCTGATCGGTTCCTGATCTGTTCCTGTTTTGGTTCCTGTATTGTTCCTGAGTTGCGGCCAGCGCCCCACTAGTGGACTCCCAAGACGAGTGCCCTGCATCCGGACTCCCAAGACGAGTGCCCTGCATCCGGACTCCCAAGACGAGTGCCCTGCATCCGGACTCCCAAGACGAGTGCCCTGCATCCGGACTCCCAAGACGAGTGCCCTGCATCCGGACTCCCAAGACGAGTGCCCTGCATCCGGACTCCCAAGACGAGTGCCCTGCATCCAGACTCCCTGTTGTGTGTGTGTGTGTGTGTGTGTGGGTGGGTGCCCCATGCAGAGGGCTTCGTGCCGTGGGTGCCCCATGCAGAGGGCTTCCAGCCAGAGATCATGTTATGTTGTTGTACCATCATTTGCAATGATCAGTGCCTTTTGTCTGGTTTATTTCATGTGCCTGTCTGTACCAACCCCAAACCATCATGCATTGTGGGGTACAGACGGAGCCCCTTGTATCCCCTGCACCTGCGCTCCGATCAGACTTGTTCACCCAATGTGGCTTTTAAAGCATTTAAATCAGACAAATCAGAGGCATCTTATATAAAATATAAGGAAGCCAATAATGCATGCAAAAAGTTAGTACCATATTTGCTTGATTATAAGACAAGGTTTTTTTCAGAGCAAATGCTCTGAAAAAGACCCCTCGTCTTCTAATCGGGCCGTCTTATAATCAGACCTCAAATGGGTCTGACTATGAGACTAAGAGCCAGATCCCCTGCAGTGCTGCAGGGGACCTGGATCCTCCTGTCTTATGCCTCCCCCAATTACCGGTGCTTCGGACTCCTCGGTGTGTAGCCGGGGCAGTGTGTAGACGTCTACGCAATTTGCGTAGGCAACTTCCGCTGCAGCCGGAAGAAGGTGCGGTTCACAGCGGGGGTTGTCTGCGTCCATCGTGCAGACCATCCTCCGGCCGTCAGTTAGAAGAGTTCCCAGGGGTACGTTTGGGAGGAAGTGTTAAATGGGGGGCATAAGGCATTTCTGTAGGCAGAGTGCTCTATGAAATGCCTTTTAACCCCTATGGCATTTAGGGGGTTAAAAGGCATATTATGGGGCAGAGTGGTGTATAGAGGGTTAAAAGGCATTTCTGGAGGCAGAGTGGCACATAGGGGGTTAAAATGCATATCATGGGGCACAGTGGCATATAGAGGGTTAAAAGGCATATCATGGGGCACAGTGGCATATAGAGGGTTAAAAGGCATATCATGGGGCACAGTGGCATATGGAGGGTTAAAAGGCATATCATGGGGCACAGTGGTATTTAGAGGGTTAAAAGGCATATCATGGGGCACAGTGGCATATAGGGGGTATAAGGCATTTCTGGGGCAGATGTGCATAACTGGGGGGCAGGTTGGAAAATAAAAGGAAATAAAAACAAAATATCTTTCTCAATCATAGTTTTATTAAAAAAAAAAATAGTTTACATAGTTTACATGAATTAACATTTACTGGTAAAACTTTTTTCCTATAGGGTCGTCTTATATTCAGGCTTTTTCTTTTTTCCTAAATTAGTATTCAGATTTGGGGGGGGTCATCTTATAATCAGGGTCATCTTATAATCGAGCAAATACGGTATTCACACTGAAAGAAATTGGTCTAGATGAAAATTTTTGCCCCCAACTACCAACTTTGAAGCCTCACCTGCGGTGTTTGCAAGAACGTGCACGGGCAGCCCAGGATGGATCCAGGGATCCTTGCGTCCGAGACACGTGGCTCTTCGAAAAGACTGTTCTGAGGGGTTTCCCAGTCCTTGCTGAGTTGCCAGTTAATCAGCTAAAGGAGTGATAACTACTTGACTCGGTGATGTATTACTGTATGGACATTTGACACTATAGCATTGATTGCTGTGATATTGATTTATTGATTGCTTAACTCGTTTCACACACACACACACATATATATATATATATATATATATATATATATATATATATATATATATATATACATACATACATACAAGTTTACACACATACCGGAAACTACTTTCTATCTGCTGTAGTGATCAAATTGCTGTGTGTTAGGCTGTCATTCCATATCCTTATTTATTGGGCAAAACAGGGACATTCAGTCCATTCCAAGTAAAATGTTCCCCATATTAAGGCACCATAGTCTTTCGTTGAACCCATGCCTTTACAATCCTTCAAAAAGTGTGTGTACATGTCCCTTAACCCCTTCAATCCCAGGGGTTTTTGGTACCTCAAGTCCCAGTGCAATTTTTGCGGTATGTCGGTTTAGCGATTATTCTCCTTTCCTGTGAATAGTGTTTTTTTTCAAGGAGAGATAGAGCTTTCTTTTGATACCATAGTTGGATGATTAGCTGAAAATTTAGAATGAGAAATTTAGTAAAAACTAGCGACAATTAGAAAAGAAACCTAATATTTTTTACATTTTCCCTCTGAATCCTCACAAAATTAGGTAAAGTGATGGAAAATCCCCTCCAAGGTTATCAATTCACGTCATGATTTCAGAAATACCTAACTTATATAGATTTTCCATACTTTCCCAGCACAAGGGAGCATACTATAAGGTGTACATTTTTTGTATAATTTTGGGTTTGGGGTTGTAAACGGGGGCAGGATGGTTATACCGGCTAGATGTTATACTAGGGCAATGGGATGTAAGGTTTTTTTATTTCCCTCTTAGGGACCTCCTGAACATGCCAGTAATGTCACAATGACATCACAGCTCACATTATTATTTATATTATTATTGTAATCATTTTTTTATTATTATTATTTTAAATAGTTTCTCACTCCCCTCCCCGCGATCCCCCTGCACCGATCACACTATGATCTCTATGCAGGTCCTCACAGACGTGCATAGAGATCGCAGCGTCTGTGCCTCATCGGAGGACAGGATATCCCCTGCAGGGGATATCCTGTCCTCCGATGAACTTCCGGGTTACGTCAGCAGTGATGCAACCCGGAAGGGAATGCCCGATCACGCGATCGGGCAGTTAGAAATGTAACAGCTTTCCGGCTTTCATGCCGGGAGCTGTTACATCAGATCGGACAGCAGAAAGCCGGCGATGCCGGCTGTCACACCAACTTGTGTAGTGCATACATGGACTTGCTACCTGGTAGAGATGGTATGGCCAATTTCAGTATGAGAGGGGTTAATTTGATTGTACAGTCATGTGGTGCCAAAAGGTCTTGTGAGATAAATTTCTCCTTTGAAGCTCAGACTCCAACCGGGGCCTTCTACGGGGTGTTAGGTCCTGCAGTGGAGCTGCCGTTTTGTCTAGGTTCAAATGTAGACGACCATATGCCTGTTTCCCCCTCATAATACTGGATTCTTTGATATGCTAAGTGACCACTAGCAGTCAGGAAAACCATCTCATATCCAGGTCATATCCAACACATATCAATAATAACTCATATATTCATTATCATACCTCCTTGTGTGCATACCTAGAACGGGGAAAGCGCAGCCTACAAAAAGAGTACAAACATGACAGCGCAACGTAAACGGTTTGGAAGGAATTGTGAAGTCTATGATGGTCAGTCATATGTAGCAAGTGTGACATATCTATGGACTTCACAATTTACAGGAAATTCATAAATGCATGAATTATGGCTGTGGCGAGCACAGGAGGGACGATAAAATGAAAATAAGTTATTTTGACTGATGTTTCCACTACTCAAGGGGGAGGTCACTTATGGTACACCTTCCCTCTGCTTATACCACCTCTGGGCCGGCTTGGAAACTCGAGATGAACTGGGAAAGGGTATAAAATTAAGGAGAGAAGATTGGTCATTGTGCTTACTAGGGGCCAAGATCTAATTTTGAGTAAGTCGCCATCTTTCCTTGCCGGAGCCCTACGGACAGAAAAACTGTTACTTGACCATTCAGTGAGTAGTTAGGTTTTCTGTAATTTTCTCCTTTTTATTTTATCTGTTTGGTGTAAATAATCTGTTATCATCTTTTTGTGTATGCACTGTGATTTTTTTGTTCATAATAAATATTCCTTTATTAAGTTCTGCCTTTATCTGGTAAAGACTTGCGTTACCTGAAGAGACCGTTTTATTGGTAATTTTAAATCACATAATTATTGTGTTAAAATATACTGTGTGGGTTTTTATAGTCTGATTCACTTGGGGTACCAAGACACCCCATTTCTAAATTGTCTTGGTGGTGGCAGCGTTATTTTGATATTTGTTATATCATTATAGTTAATTGCGGGTGGTATTAAGGGTGGATATTTGTATTTTTATCACTATTTCCGGTCTAGTGCAGACAGATAGTGAATTTTAACCCTTTTACCACCAGAACCAAGTCACGCGAACGCTTGGAGTAGAGTGCGTTCGTGACAAATTGGTGGCATAGCGGTGGGATAGTTAAAAAGATTTTTTCCATCTTTTTCGGTACCAGATTTCAGTGTTGCTGGATTTGCTAATCCAGACACTAAAAAGAAATTGTTTCTCAATTTCCAAAGGCTGAACTCAGTGCATACTTAGTATATTTACACCTCAACAGTCCCCCCCCCCCCCCTCTTTGTTTTCTTTTCTTTTGCTATCATTTGTTTGGGCCGGCGTGATAAATGGAATACCAAACACAATCCAAGAGTGCTCTGGAGCAACGTTGCCGTGAACAATGTATTCCCATCCGGGGAAAATCAAAGGATGAACTTATTCAAGCGCTTGTGGACTATGATATGCAACAAGCAGCGCAAAGTGATGCTGCAAACACTTCTGAGGGAGGCATGGTCACACGGGAGATACCTGCAGCTGATGTCGGTGACGTGCCAAGATCTGGAGATCCCTTGGACTCTTATCTACAAACTGTTTTCAAATACGTGGACTCAACAGATGCAAACCTCAGGCTGCAGCTTATCCTTAAATATCAAGAGAGGGAAGCTGCAGAGCGCCAGGCTGAGAGAGAGAGGGAAGCTGCAGAGCGCCAGGCTGAGAGAGAGAGGGAAGCTGCAGAGCGCCAGGCTGAGAGAGAGACTGCAGAGCGCCAGGCGGCAAGAGAGCATGAACTAAAACTGGCAGAGTTGGAGAGGTTAAGTGCCTCACCTATCAGTGTGGTTTCAAGAGACTCTTCTGCACCCAAACCACGTGCAGAGAATTTTCCCACTTTGGACAAAGATGGGGATCTGGATGTTTTTCTGCGCAGTTTCGAAAAGGTTTGCAGGCAGTACCAATTACCAAAGGACCAGTGGGCAAAGTACCTCACCCCTGGTCTCCGAGGTCCTGCACTGGAAGCATTTGCAGAGCTACCAGCAGAATCTGACCAGGACTATGAGGCAATTAAGGCTGCACTGCAGAGACGGTACAACCTTACCCCTGAGGTGTACCGAAAGAAATTCCGGACTTTGCAAAAGCGTTCCACCGAGAGCTACACTGCAGTTGTGGGACACCTGACAACGGCATTCCGGCAGTGGATTAGAGGGCTGGAGATTAAAACCTTAGAAAGCTTGGAAGATCTGATCATCAAGGAACAGTTTTTGCAGCTGTGCCCAGCCAATGTACAGGAATGGCTGCTGGACCGGGAGCCCAAAACAGCATTGGAAGCGGGTGAGCTGGCGGATTTCCACACCGCCAACCGAGCACAATCGGACCGGAGCAGAGGTTTTGCTACAGGAACATCCAGCTGGAAGACCACTACACCACGGCTTCCCACCACCCAGTCTACTGTACCATCTTCTGCGTCAGTTTCTACCTCAGGGAGAGGGGGAGCTAGTGCCATTTCTACGTATGGGGATAGCCGCAGGTGTTTTATTTGTAATAAAGTGGGGCACATTAGCTCTACTTGCCCGGAGAAAAGAAATCCTACGCCATCCACAGGAGTGGGTCACCCCTCAGAATCACCATCTTCGGTGTTGTTCGTCTCCAGCTCTGAGAACACCCCCAATGTGAATATGCAACCTGTCACTGTGGGAAACAAGGTAACTTTGGGGCTCAGAGACACGGGGGCAGAAGTGACTTTAGTGCGTCCAGAGCTAGTGAGCTCTGAGGACTTTATTCTTGGCAAGAACTTAACAGTGCGGGGAATTGGGGGAGTACGTCATGCAGTGCCAATGGCACGAGTATTTTTGGATTGGGGAGCAGGGAAGGGTGTAAGAGATGTGGGGGTATCAGATAACATTCCTACTAATGTGTTACTGGGTACTGATTTGGGTAGGCTGTTGTCAAAATATATGCCGGAGGATGACACTTTTGATTTATCCAGGTCTTCTAGGGGCCCTACCATAGAAAGGGCAGTGTATAAAAATGTACCAGGGCAGCCTCATGGGGAGAGTGGGCAGAAAGGTTGTGCGTGTCTGCCTGTGCTAGAACCCAGAATGTCTGAGGTGCCGTGGGAGAATGTGAAGGTTTCGCATCACTGGGAGGGAGGGCAGATTGAATCTGTGCCAGAACCAGGGATGTCTGAGGTGGCGTGTAAGAATGTGAAGGTTTTGCATCACTGGGAGGGAGGGCAGAGCGAATCTGTGCCAGAACCAGGGATGTCTGAGGTGCCGTGTGAGAATGTGGAGGTTTCGCATCACTGGGAGGGAGGGCAGATTGAATCTGTGCCAGAACCAGGGATGTCTGAGGTGCCGTGTAAGAATGTGAAGGTTTTGCATCACTGGGAGGGAGGGCAGAGCGAATCTGTGCCAAAACCAGGGATGTCTGAGGTGGCGTGTAAGAATGTGGAGGTTTTGCATCACTGGGAGGGAGGGCAGAGCGAATCTGTGCCAGAACCAGGGATGTCTGAGGTGCCATGTGAGAATGTGGAGGTTTCGAATCACTGGGAGGGAGGGCAGATTGAATCTGTGCCAGAACCAGGAATGTCTGAGGTGTTTTGTGAAGGTGGGAGAGGACCACCCGACTATGAGGAAGGGCAGAGAACGAGTAAATGTCCGTCTGTGCCAGATCCCAGAATGTTTGAGGTGCCGTGTGAGAATTTGAAGGTTTCGCATCACTGGGAGGGAGGGCAGAGTGACTCTGTGCCAGAACCAGGGATGTTTGAGGTGCTGTGTGAAAATGTGAGGGGGCCACCCTGTGAAGAAGGGCAGAGGGTGAGTGAGTGTTCCTTTGTGTTAGGATTAGCTGGTTCCCAGGGTCCTGTATGTATGCATCCTTGGAGTGGAACAGGTGGAGTGACAGATGTTTCAACCATAGCTGTGGTAACCTGGCAGCAGAATAGGGGACAAAGAGAGGGCTTTTGTGCACCTGTGCCCGTATTCTGTGGGATTACAAAGTCAGGACACAAGGGAGAGGGTGAAACTGGTGACCATTCTGTTATCCCTTACTTAGGGCCTACATGGTTTGGGAAGCCAGGGCGAGACACCCTAGCTACCCATCAAGTAGATTTGTTGGGGCTTGTAGCTATACCGAGCCGCATGGAGAACCAATCTGTTACTAAGGGGATGGACTATGCCCCTGGGTACCCTGAGACCATGGCCTTCTCCTGTAACAGAGCAGACAACGTAGCCGATGCTTTGAAAAGTACCTTCTGTAGGGTGGGTTTTCCCAAAGAAATACTTTATCTTAGCCGGAAACTGTTACCCAGGGAAAGAGTAGGTAGGCGCAGAGATAAGCTTGTGGCTTAATCTCTGGGCCACCATCTTATTTGGGGGAGGTGTCACACCAACTTGTGTAGTGCATACATGGACTTGCTACCTGGTAGAGATGGTATGGCCAATTTCAGTATGAGAGGGGTTAATTTGATTGTACAGTCATGTGGTGCCAAAAGGTCTTGTGAGATAAATTTCTCCTTTGAAGCTCAGACTCCAACCGGGGCCTTCTACGGGGTGTTAGGTCCTGCAGTGGAGCTGCCGTTTTGTCTAGGTTCAAATGTAGACGACCATATGCCTGTTTCCCCCTCATAATACTGGATTCTTTGATATGCTAAGTGACCACTAGCAGTCAGGAAAACCATCTCATACCCAGGTCATATCCAACACATATCAATAATAACTCATATATTCATTATCATACCTCCTTGTGTGCATACCTAGAACGGGGAAAGCGCAGCCTACAAAAAGAGTACAAACATGACAGCGCAACGTAAACGGTTTGGAAGGAATTGTGAAGTCTATGATGGTCAGTCATATGTAGCAAGTGTGACATATCTATGGACTTCACAATTTACAGGAAATTCATAAATGCATGAATTATGGCTGTGGCGAGCACAGGAGGGACGATAAAATGAAAATAAGTTATTTTGACTGATATGTTTCCACTACTCAAGGGGGAGGTCACTTATGGTACACCTTCCCTCTGCTTATACCACCTCTGGGCCGGCTTGGAAACTCGAGATGAACTGGGAAAGGGTATAAAATTAAGGAGAGAAGATTGGTCATTGTGCTTACTAGGGGCCAAGATCTAATTTTGAGTAAGTCGCCATCTTTCCTTGCCGGAGCCCTACGGACAGAAAAACTGTTACTTGACCATTCAGTGAGTAGTTAGGTTTTCTGTAATTTTCTCCTTTTTATTTTATCTGTTTGGTGTAAATAATCTGTTATCATCTTTTTGTGTATGCACTGTGATTTTTTTGTTCATAATAAATATTCCTTTATTAAGTTCTGCCTTTGTCTGGTAAAGACTTGCGTTACCTGAAGAGACCGTTTTATTGGTAATTTTAAATCACATAATTATTGTGTTAAAATATACTGTGTGGGTTTTTATAGTCTGATTCACTTGGGGTACCAAGACACCCCATTTCTAAATTGTCTTGGTGGTGGCAGCGTTATTTTGATATTTGTTATATCATTATAGTTAATTGCGGGTGGTATTAAGGGTGGATATTTGTATTTTTATCACTATTTCCGGTCTAGTGCAGACAGATAGTGAATTTTAACCCTTTTACCACCAGAACCAAGTCACGCGCACGCTTGGAGTAGAGTGCGTTCGTGACACCGGCTTCTGCTGTCATTGGGGAGTCCAGGCTGTCAAACGACAGGGATGTGTCCCTGACACTGTAAGAAGGGCTGGACGTACCGGAAAGTCCATAGGGGTTTCTTAAGAGGCGTTTTTTGGACGTCCCGGTACGTCCATAAGGGATTGAAGAGGTTAAAGACATCTTAAGAGGAACGGAAGGGTCTATATATTCTTGCTTAAGCAATAAAATATTGCCTTCTAAATTGCTTCTTTTATACAATTTATCAGGGCTGCAACTAACGATTATTTTCATTAGGGCTGCAACTAACGATTATTTTAATAATCGATTAGTTGGCCGATTATTTTTTCGATTAATCGGATAAAAAAAAACAATATGCAAATTCTTCGTTTATTTAAAATAATTTAATGAACTGGATGTTCAAAAACAACTTAAAATTTACATTAACATTCTTATTTTGTTATGATATAATAAAAAACAATATTTTCAAAGTACAAGAACCCAAACACAATATTTATGAAACAAAATAACCCCAAACATTCTGAAAAGAGGTGGACTATTACTGTTCAAGAAACTTTGCATTAGAATGCAAAAATGTTAACATGTCCACATGCTCAGGGCTGAGGCTGGCTCTCTTTTTACAAGCAATGTTGCCTGCAGCAGAGAAGAGGCGCTCTGATGGAGTGGAGGTGCCTGGGATGCACAAGTAGGATTTTGCCAGTTTTGCCAATTCAAAGGGTTTCTCTCCTTGGCAAGGGGCCTCTCTGCAAAATAAGCCTGGACCTCATTTCGGACTTGAGTATGAATATCCTCCTCCTCAAGTTTCCCCTCTCTAGTCTCCTCTTCACTGCTGCCCCCAGACTCAAGGAGTGAGTCAAGTAAAGAAGCAGCAGATGTTGAGGGTATGTCAACTGTCATTACAGGCAAAGAAGTTGTTTCCCGCTGCACCATCTCCCTTCTTACAGCAAGCGCCTCTGTCTGCACTTTTGCCTGTACACTTATAATTTGCTCTGGTGTTAAAAACTTCAGCCTCCTAAATCGTGGATCCAGGGCAGAGGAAACAACAACAGTGTTTGGGATGTTTTCA
Source organism: Spea hammondii (assembly GCA_029215755.1). Lineage (NCBI taxonomy): Eukaryota > Metazoa > Chordata > Amphibia > Anura > Pelobatidae > Spea > Spea hammondii. The sequence goes on along the minus strand of JARDYJ010000009.1, from coordinate 24,697,170 downwards.
AAAAGGATCCCCTTCCATCTGCTTTGAAGCTGGTCTTTTACTGTGGCTTGGAAGCTCTTCAGCGGGGATGATTCAAAACAGGCAACCTCATTGGACCTTAACAGCCCCTTCACAAGTGCAGGCATGGAAGATACAGTTACATATTCTTGGCCACTCATGAATACAGTGGCACATTCAAAAGGCTTAAGAGCGGTGGAAAGTTCTTCAAGAAGATTCCACTGTTCTGGCTTTAACTCCAAATAATGCTTGCCCCTTTGAGTAACAGATGGGTCAGACAGAGTGGCAGTTACGGGCCACCTTTGTTCAATTAGTCTGTCGACCATATAATAAGTGCTATTCCATCTAGTGGTTACATCCTGAAGAAGTTTGTGCTCTGGTGTACCCATCTGCTTCTGCTTCTCCTTCAACCTACTGCTGGCTAGCTCACCTTTTTTAAAATGCTCAACTAGTGCTCTTGCAGCACTAACAGCTCTCTGAATTCCAGAGTGCTTTAATGAGGCATTGATCACCAGCTGTAATGTGTGGCCAGTGTAGCGAATACTGGCCCACCCATGCTTGTCCTCTAGGATTTTTACAGCAGCCACAATATTTGCACCACTGTCATGTACAATGGCAATTATTTTTTTATCTGGAATCTCAAACTTTGCGGCGACCTCCTCTATCCATTCTGCGATGTTTGCGGCTGTATGTCTGTCTTCAAGAGGCATTGTAGTGAGACAGAGAGAAGACAGCTTCCAGTCATCCCCTATGTAGTGGCATGTAATGCCAAGGTAAGCCTCAGTAGCTACACTTGTCCATATGTCTGCTGTAAAAGCAATTCTGCAGTCATTAGCGCTGATGGCATGCTTCACGTTCTGAAATGCCTCTTGGTACTTCCTCTCCACTAGTTTGGTGAAATGAGTTCTTGAGGGAAGAGTATATCCGGGGTTTAGTACACTGACCATGCTTTTGAATCCTTGGTCTTCAACCATGGATAGCGGCCGCATGTCAGTGACCAGCATTTTCAATGGAATCTGTTATAAGCGTTGCTTGCTGTGGAGTGCACTGGGGATTTCGCTGCACAAAATCTGTCATGGTACGCTGTTTCTTCCTGAAAGTAAAAAAAATATATATATCAATAGATTTATAGATTATGATTGGTAGTAGAATGCAGAAAAAGCTACTTCTCAATTTATCATTTGGGTTTAACATACCGTCCTGATGTTTCACCTTCCTCCGTGAAGCCCACATGTTTCCTTTTCATGTGCTCGTTCATCACAGTCGTGCTTCCGTGCCACACAAGCTCCATTTTGCAAATTTTACAGGTTACAACCTTCTTTGCAGCATTTAAAGTAAAATGCTCCCATGCCTTAGAGGACTTGGGTCGCACACTTTTTTCAGCGGTTGCCTTGCCAGAACCCTCAGCCATTTTTATTATTATGTATGTGCAGTGTTCTTTGCAGCTAGAATACAAAAATAAGTTTGTTGTATTATTATTGCAGTGTAGTTTTCCCAGCACCCATATTTGCACTTGCCCCAGTGCTTTGTCCAAGCACTCTGGTCCCAGCACTTTGCCCTGCACCCACACTTTGCCCCAGCATCAGCACTTTGCACCCAGCACTTTGCACCCAGCACTTTGCACTTTGCACCCAGCACTTTGCACTTTGCACCCAGCACTTTGCACCCAGCACTTTGCACCCAGCACTTTGCACCCAGCACTTTGCACTTTGCACCCAGCACTTTGCACCCAGCACTTTTGCCCCAGCCCTGGCACTCTGCACCCAGCACTCTGCACCCAGCACTTTTGCCCCAGCCCTGGCACTCTGCACCCAGCACTCTGCACCCAGCACTTTGCACCCAGCCCTGGCACTTTGCACCCAGCCCTGGCACTTTGCACCCAGCACTCTGCACCCAGCACGTTGCACCCAGCACGTTGCACCCAGCACGTTGCACCCAGCACGTTGCACCCAGCACGTTGCACCCAGCACGTTGCACCCAGCACGTTGCACCCAGCACGTTGCACCCAGCACTCAGAACTTTGCACCCAGCACTTTGCCCCAGCCCTGGCACTTCGCACCCAGCACTTTGCACTGTGCCCCTGCACCCAGTCTCCAACTCTGCCCTGCCCCCACATTCTGCCCTGCCCCCACACTCACACCCTACCCCCACACTCACACCCTGCACCCACTCTGCCCTGCACCCACACTCACACCCTGCATCCCCACCCCCACTCTGCCTTGCACCCAGTCTCCCACTCTGCCCTGCACCCACACCCTGCATCCCCACCCCCACTCTGCCCTGCACCCACACTCACACCCTGCATCCCCACCCCCACTCTGCCCTGCACCCAGTCTCCTGCCCCCCCCACTCTGCCCTGCCCCCCCACTCACACCCTGCCCTGCATCCCCACCCCCACTCTGCCCTGCACCCAGTCTCCTGCATCCCCACCCCCACTCTGCCCTGCACTCAGTCTCCTACCCTGGCCTGCCCCCCCACCCCCACTCTGCCCTGCATCCACACTCACCCTGCCCTGCATCCCCTGAAACCCCACCCCCACCCTGCCGTGGACCCCCACTCCGCCGTGGACAAACCACTCCGCCGTGGACCCCCACCCCCAGAATCGCTCTGTGCGAATGGAGCCACTCGCACAGAGCCACTCGCACAGAGCGATTCTGGGGGTGGGGGTCCACGGACATGAAGAATACTTACCTCCGCTACGGACTCGTTCCACTTTCAAGCTTCAAGTCTACAACTTTATTAAACTCTTGATGCGCGTCACATCCGTCACGTACGTATGCAGAAGGCGGAGACTGCAGAAACGGGGCAATGCTCGCGGAGGTAAGTAAAAGGAGCCGAGTGCTCCAACGACGAATTGATCGCTCGATTAATCGATAACGGAAATCGTTGACAACGATTTCCGTTATCGATTATTATCGATTTTATCGATTCGTTGTTTCAGCCCTAATTTTCATAATCGATTAGTTGGCCAATTATTTTTTCGATTAATCGGATAAAAAAATAAATGTAAATGTTTCATTTATTTAAAATAATTTAATAAACAAACAGGATGTTAAAAACAAACGGCAGAAAAAAAAAAAAAAAAAAACTTTGCTAAAAATGCATATCTTGTTTTTATTTCCCAACCTGCCCTCCCCAGTTATGCACATTTGAGCCCAGGCTTCCAACACTGCCTCCCAGATATGCCACAATGCCTGCCAGATATGCCACACTGCCTCCCACATATACCACTCTGTCTTCCCCACATATGCCACTCCACCTTCCCCACATATGCCTTATATACCCCCTGATATGCCTTATACCCCAGTATGCCTTATACCACCAGATATGCCATAGTGCCCTAATATATTCACAGACCCGTTCACAGCACACTGACACAATACTTTTATAAATAAGTACTGGGTTAATCTTAACTGCCCCTAAATTAACCCTAACGACCCCATCCACCATAACTGCCCTTAAATTAACCCTGAAGACCCCATTAACCATAATTGCCCCTAAATTAACCCTAAGCACCCCATCAGCCATAACTGCCCCTAAATTAACCCTAAAAACCCTAATTTTATAATCGATAAAAATCGATTCAACTAATTGATAATTAAATTCTTTGGCAATGATTTTCATTATCGATTAGGGCTGCAACTAACGATTATTTTCATAATCGATTAGTTGGCGGATTATTTTTTCGATTAATCGATTAATCAGATAAAAAATGTAAATGTTTCATTTATTTAAAATAATTTTATAAAGTAATGTAGGATGTTAAAAACAAACGGCAGAATAAAAAAACTGATAAAAATGCATTTCTTGTTTTTATTTCCCAACCTGTCCCCCAATTATGCACATTTGAGCCCAGGCTTGCCACACTGCCTCCCAGACATGCCACTCCACCCTCCCCACATATGCCTTATATACCCTATGTGCCTTATACCCCCAAGGTATGCCGTATACCCCCCCTGATATGCCATAGTGCACTCACAGATTTGCAGACTCGTTCACAGACACAATACTTTTATAAATAAATACATTAATAATCCCCAGGATTTAGATTCCCCTCAGTTTGCCCCCTTTACCTCTAACTGCACCTTAAGTTAACCTTATTAAATTAATTAAATTAAATTAACGCTCAGTCCTCAGCATTAAATTAACCCTGAAGAGAAGACCCCATTAACCATAACTGCCCCTAAATTAATCCTGAAGACCCCATCAACCACAACTGCCCCTAAATTAATCCTGAAGACCCCATCAACCACAACTGCCCCTAAATTAACCCTAAACACCCCACTTACTATAACTGCCCATAAGTTAACCCTAAACACCCCATTAACTATAACTGCCCCTAACTTTCAGTGCCGTGGCTCTTGGGCCCTATTTTCAAGTGGCCCTGTTTCTAAGTGGCAAGCAGGAGTTAACACCTGTAGTTAGAAACTGGAGGGAGGAACAGCAAGCACTAACAGGTATCCCTCACTAATCACACTGATACAACATGTTCACACCGGCTATCTTGCTCCTTCTATTCACCACTCTGCTAAAACAAATCACCATATCCCATTGCACCAAGCCCCACAATGATCCCTTCACCATCCTTATCTCGCTCTCCCTCCTCAAATCACCTATGCTTGCTTCGCACAATCTGCTATGTTTCCTCAGAAACCTTTCGCCATTCACTTCTGCTGCTACCAAAACTACCCGGTCCTTTAAATCTTACTCCCACATTCACTCCTTCCTTCTCCTACTACTGCTTGCTGCCGGTGACATCAATCCGAACCCCGGTCCCTTAACAATCCCCACCCTGTCTTGCTCACCTTCCCACAGAAAACACCACAGGTCCCGCAACACCAAGTATCTCACTACCATTAAACCACAGCTTTCATCCCCATTCTTTCTTGTGCCCTCTGGAACGCTCGCTCGGTCTGTAACCAACTCACGGCGGTTCGCATTGTGTACTGCGGCCACCGTGAGTGTGCCACGTCAACACGCACTTCTCTCCATGTACGTGCAGTATGCACGTCACATGGAGAGGACGTGCATGCGTCATCGCGAGAGATGACGAGGGACCGCGTCAGAGATGGTAGGTACGACAGTATTCCTGTGTATTCGGTAAAATACTGTTTTAACATTCCACTAATGTGTATTTTTTCTTTAAAAATATTTTTTTCCTTAAAATAGAACCAAACTTTTAGGGTGCGGCCTATATTCGAGCCAATACGGTATATTGGCAGCAGGGTCTTATATTAATATATATTGGTAGCAGGGTCTTATATTTATGTATATTGGCAGCAGGGTCTTATATTTATGTATATTGGCAGCAGGGGCTAATATTAATATATATTGGCAGCAGGGGCTAATACAGTGGCGGCTGGTGGGTAATTCCAAAGGGGGTTCACATGCTGCTGCTCCCTCTCCAGGAACACACAGAATAATGGTGCTTCGCACCTTGTGTTGTTAGCCCCACCTCCCCGTTCGCGTTAGTCACTGGGGAGGGCAGGGAGACTCCGGGCTGGGCAGTGAGTGTGGTGGCTGGGAGCTGACAGCTGGGAGCTCCTCCCCCGTTTGCACAGCCTTTACTGTGCTAATGGGGATCAAATGGGCGGCTCAGCCAGCGCTTTAGCAAAAGATCAAAAATCCATTTTAATCTACAATAAATTATTTCTATTTATTTTAGATTAAAATGGATTTTTGATGAATTTTGCAATTTTTTTTCCTTTTGCGCTTGGGGGTTCACGTGCGCTGGGCTAATATATATATATATATATACCGTATTGGCTCGGATATAGGCCGCCCCCGTATATAGGCCGCACCCTAAAAGTTTGGTGCTTTTTTAAAGAAAACGTTTTTTTCTTTAAAAAAGCACCAAAAAAACATGCTACCACTCTGCCCCCCCCCGAGATATGCTGCCACTGTCCTCCCTCCCCGAGATATGCTACCACTGTCCTCCCCCCCCGAGATATGCTGCCACTGTCCTCCCTCCCCCTCGATATGCTGCCACTGTCCTTCTGCCCCCCTCGATATGCTGCCACTGTCCTCCTCTGCCCCCCCCCGACTTACCAGAGCAGACTCCCGGGTGTCTTCCGGGGCCGGCGGGGGACATCTACGCAATACGTGTATACAACTTCCGGTGCCGGCACCGGAAGTTGTATACGCGTATTGCGTAGATGTCCCCCGCCGGCCCCGCAAGACACCGGGAGTCTGCTCCGGTAAGTCCCCCCGGCAGAGGTAAAACGCATCGTGCGGACGGTCCGCACGATGCGCTTAGACAACCTCCCGTGCCGGCACCCCCCCCCCCCCCGTGGGAAGTGCTGGCAGGGGAGGCTGTCTGAGCGTATCGGGGAGTAGGATGCAGGTCCCCTGCACCGCTGCGGGGGATCTGTATCCTAACCCCGCTGTCTGCCCGGCGCCCGGGACTGCATGTCCCGGGTGTCGGGCGCTAGACCCCAAATATAGGCCGCACCCCCACTTTAAAGACTTAAAGTGGGGGAAAAAAGTGCGGCCTATATTCGAGCCAATACGGTATATATATATATATATATATATATATATATATTGTGCCAACAGGCGGTAATATTAATATATATTGGCAGCAGGGTCTTATATTTATGTATATCAGCAGCAGGGGCTAATATTAATATATATTAGTAGCAGGGGCTAATAATATATATTGTCAGCAGGGTCTAGTATTTATATATATATATATATTGTCAGCAAGGTCTAATATTCATATATATTGGGAGAAAGGGCCAATATATCGGCAGCAGGGTCTAATATTAAAGAATGAAAACTAACTGCCAGTTCAGCTGTTATCTTGAAATTATATTTCAATCACAGTCTTTACATAATATGTACTTATCTCTTTGAAGTAGTTAAAAATGCATGTCAAAAGCCTGAATATAAGTTTTATTAGTAAATATTAATTCACATGTAAACAATGTTTTCATATTTAATAAAAAAACTATGATTGAGAAAAATATTTTTGACTCTCATGGCTGGTAGAAGGTCCTACACAGGGATTTAAAAACACATTGGGATCTGCAGGACCCACCACTGGGGAGGAATTCATTGGACCTGAAACAGCCTGTTCCTTCTTCTGGTTGCTTGGCATTACTGATCCCACCGTAACCAGCAGAGCAGGATCATCCAGTGGCGGCATCACCATCACAGGCTCCTTAGGGTCAGCTGTAGAGGTCTTACTTGGACCTGGATCTAATTTCTCTTCTACAGCCAGGGCGAGGCAGGAATCCAACGGAGCCATGTGAAGTACGTCACATGACCTTGCTGCACGTCTGCTTCCCCTGTGCAGATCCGCGGAAGTCTGCGAACGGCGCGTACATCATCAGTTCAGGTAAGGGTGTGAGGGAGGCTGTATGGAGTATGTGAGATTGAATGAAAGAGTGAATTAATGAGTATCAGTGAAGGAGTGAGTGAATGAATGTTTGTGAATGAGTATATGTAAATGAGTATCTGAATGAGGGAATTGAGTATCAATGGATGAATGAATACCTGAATGAGTGAATGAATTGTGTGTGTGATAGCATGGATGTGTAAGGGGGGGGGCAAAGATGCCACAGGTAGGCTGTTTTGGTGGCAAAGATGCCACAGGTAGGCTGTTTTGGTGGCAAAGATGCCACAGGCAGGCTGTTTTGGTGGCAAAGATGCCACAGGCAGGCTGTTTTGGTGGCAAAGATGCCACAGGCAGGCTGTTTTGGTGGCAAAGATGCCACAGGCAGGCTGTTTTGGTGGCAAAGATGCCACAGGCAGGCTGTTTTGGTGGCAAAGATGCCACAGGCAGGCTGTTTTGGTGGCAAAGATGCCACAGGCAGGCTGTTTTGGTGGCAAAGATGCCACAGGCAGGCTGTTATGGGGGCAAAGATGCCACAGGCAGGCTGAGTGAAGCCGTCCGTGGAAACCCTCCGGATGCAGGTGTCAGTGTGGCAAAACCTGTCCTAGTGTTTGTGGTTGGGTGTCAGTGTTGCAGAGCCTGTCCTGTTGTGTGTGTGTTTGGGTGCCGGTGTGGCAGAGCCTGTCCTGGTGTGTGTGTGTTTGGGTGTCGGTGTGGCAGAGCCTGTCCTGGTGTGTGTGTGTGTGGGTGTCGGTGTGGCAGAGCCTGTCCTGGTGTGTGTGTCAGTGTAGCAGAGCCTGTCCTGGTGTGTTTGTGTATGGGTGTCGGTGTGACAGAGCCTGTCCTGGTGTGTGTGTGTTTGAGTGTCGGTGTGCCTGTCCAGAGCCTGTCCTGGTGTGTGTGTCTGGGTGTCAGTGTGGCAGAGCATGTCCTGATGTGTGGTCTGGGTGTCAGTGTGGCAGAGCCTGTCCCGGCGTGTGTGTTTGGGTGTTGATGTGGCAGAGCCTGTCCTGGTGTGTGTACGAACACAGAAAAGAACCCCAGCACTCCAATCAGCTTCCAATCCTTAGGTTACTTTATTCAAAGAAAGCAAAACAAAAAAGCAACGTTTCGGCCAAACAGGGCCTTTGTCAAGCTCAAAAGGCCCTGTTTGGCCGAAACATTGCTATTTTTGTTATGCTTTCTGTTTTTGTTTTGCCCTTTTTCCTGCTAGCTCCCAGCTTCCTGGGAGTTGAGTGCTGAACAATTTCTTCTTTTTTTAACTGTCCTGGTGTGTGTGTGTTTGGATGTCGGTGTGGCAGAGCCTGTCCTGGTGTGTGTGTGTTTGGATGTCGGTGTGGCAGAGCCTGTCCTGGTGTGTGTGTCTGGGTGTCGGTGTGGAAAAGCTTGTCCTGGTGTGTGTGTTTGGTTATCTGTTTCCTTAATTTACAGTAGGAACTATTTCATTTTTACTTATCCAGAGATAAAAATGTCCTCCTAAATTTGTAGTGACTTCAGGGGACAAAACATTCAAGGCCCTGAAATCATTTAGTGGAAAAGATACAGTATTGTGTTATTTACTCTATAATATTTATTTCAAGGATTAGTCGCACTAAATTGTGGCTTCAGGCTTCCCATGTTGAATGACCAAGTATTATGTATATGTATGTACATATATGTTTTTTCATAGAAATGGGCTGCTCAGTCTGAAATGCCCGGGCCTATTTTTTGTCCCAGTCCGGGCCTGGTCTTCAGAATCCTTTTGGTACTTCTGCTTCTTCTCCTCCTCTCTCTTTTTATTTTCCTTCTTGTCATCCTCCTTCATGTCCAAATACTCCTCCAAGCTCTTTCCTTAAACTCGGCCTTCAAATGAATGCCCATGGGGCCCTCAAAGGATTCATATACCTTCTACTGAGCCGCTTTCGGCACACTGGGCAATATACTAGTGCTGCAACAACAAATTGCTAAAATCGCTAATAATCGATGTGAAGAACCTATGTCTGATCTTCACTGTTATTATTATTATTATATTTATTTGTACCCTGTTTGAATGTGGCTGCAGCTCCAGCCTTCAAAGAGACGATCCTATAATCTGGCTGGGGCTCTTAATCAGCCAGCACAGCCCTGTCTGCCCAGACGGCACCCGCACTACAGGGGGGATAACACAGGTGGGGGAACCCATTGTATCCCTTAATCCCCTCACCTGATACATCCTCTGTATACCGATGGGATTTGTGAGGGGATGTGGCTGATGGGATTTGTCATGGGATGTGGCTGATAGGATTGGGGGTTGGGTTCGGTGCACAGTGAATGTAGATTGTATATAAGTTCTGTGTGTTTGTAATAAAGGGAGTTCTGTTTTTAACCTCAAAGCATGAAGTCCTGTCTCATGATTGAGGGAAGTGCTGGTCTGTGACTGCTTTCTTCGGACAGCCGCAGCGCGTCCGCTTACTAGGAGAGGGAAGGAGCTGATGGGCGGATGTGTCCAGTCTGGGGCACAGGACGATCCGTCACATTGGTGGCAGCGGTGGGATCTAGTCCTTCCAGACCAGAGCGGACCAAAGCAACTAGCCGCAGAACAAAGTTATACCCTGGCGAGGAAGAGCCAAACGGATCCACAGATGGAGTGGATTGAACAGTCACCGGGATGCGAGGTGACTTGGAGGGGAGTCGAGACCCTCGAATCAGGGACTCCAGTATGGGCGTTTGAGAGACGGACCCGAGCCCGGCTCGTGAGATGGAGAGCGGCCCTAGAAAAGTGGAGCGCCCACCGAGGTATACATCTGCCCACCCTAGAACAACAAATCAGGGACCAGGTGAATGGGAGGCTCTACTTGTTCGGGGGACCTGCGTCTCCAGGTGAGGTTGCAGAGCTAGAGAGGCTGGTCCGACAGGAGATTGGGCTCGAAGAGGAGTACCGAGTCATATACTGGCCCGCAGCAAAAATCCAGAAAGCTCCATTCTTCAGAAGGGATGGATGTTGGTGGGCCTGGCCTGTTGTGGGAGGCATTCGAGGAAAGGGGTGTCTTTGGCAGTGGCAACATGGACCGATGGTGGGACATTAGTGACAAGCGCCGGAGAGCCCTGCCGCCCACTGCAACAAGTGAACTCAGCCAAGACCTTGAGAGACTAGTAGACAGAGAATGGTGTCTCGAGGCAGAATACTTGGCAGTGTTCGAGGGGAGCTACGCCCTGCAGTGTGAACCGACAGATGTCACAGAGCGAGCTCCGGAGGCCGCTCACTGTAATTGGCAAGCCTCCGGACTTGAAGGTTCAGCCACTCTGCCCCTGGTATTGCAGCCAGAGCCCGAAGAGGTGAAAGTGGGCAGAAGAGGTGAAAGTGGGCAATCACTTTTGGGAGGAAGTCTTCAGGGCGATTATGGACCGCATGCAGTCGCCGGAATTTGAGGCAGCGGTCTATGGGTTTCCACTAGAGGCGGCAGAAGCACCGACAACAGGGCAGAGAGACGCTGTTCTCTGCCCAGCACCATGCGCCCCTCCTACTCCGGCTGAAGCGCCGGCAGCGGGGCAGAGTGCCGCTGGCCTCTGCCCGCCCCACAGTGAAATGTCCCTGCCTGCTAGCAGGGACCCACCAGGACAGTGCGACGCGATCCTCTGCCCAGCACCGCAAAATGCCAGACCGGCAGAAGAGCCGGCCACGGGGCAGAGTGCTGCTGGCCTCTGCTGATCCCCCAGAACAGTGTTCCCGCCGGCTAACGAGGACCAACCAGAAGTGCTGGCACCCGGAGAGAGAGTCGCTGATCTCTGTCCTGCACCAGCAATCCTCGCTCTGGCTGAAACGCCGGCAATAGGGCAGAGGGACACTGTTCTCTGCCCAGCACCATGCGCCCCTCCTACTCCGGCTGAAGCGCCGGCACCGGGGCAGAGTGCCGCTGGCCTCTGCTCGCCCCACAGTGAAAGGTCCCTGCCTGCTAGCAGGGACCCACCAGGGCAGTGCGACGCGATCCTCTGCCCAGCACCGCAAAAGGCCAGACCGGCAGAAGAGCCGGCCACGGGGCAGAGTGCTGCTGACTTCTGCTCATCCCCCAGCACAGTGTTCCCGCCGGCTAACGAGGACCAACCAGAAGTGCTGGCACCCGGAGAGAGAGTCGCTGACCTCTGTCCTGCACCAGCAATCCTCGCTCTGGCTGAAACGCCGGCAACAGGGCAGAGTGCTGCTGGCCTCTGCCCGCCCCACAACGAAGGGTCCCCACCTGCTAGCAGGGAACCACCAGCGGAAGAGCTGGCCACAGGGCAGAGTGACGCTGTTCTCTGCCCAGCAACGTTCCCTGCACCAGCAGAGGCACTGGCAACCGGGCAGAGAGTCGCTGACCTCTGCCCTCCACAGCTTACACCCCCATTATCTGGCTCTCCGCAGCACGAGCATCTGGGAGGGGGCGCAGGCGGCGACCCTCCCCAGCGGCTGTCACCAAGTATGGGAGGAAGGGCAACCGGTACTCCTTCCCAGCGGCATGGTCCAGTGGGCAAAACAAGCCCCAGCTCGGAGAGCCAGGTAGGGGTAAGTGAAACTGCTGCTGCTTTGGAGTGAGCTCTTGTTGTTTGGGTGGGGGAATGTGGAGCTGACTCGGGACAAGCCCGTAGTCAGGATAACCATGGGAGGGTTCCATCAGGTTGAGAGGGAGCAGAGTCTGGGCTGAGGGCCCAGAGGGGAAAGGAAGCCCTGGAGAAAGGTCTCCCATGCCTGCAGAGGAGACTAAAGAGGGCTGCCCACTGGAGAGGCTTCTGGGCTGGCCTCTTACCCTTTGACTACGGGCCAGGCCTAGGAGCCTGGGTGACTGACATGGGGCTGCCAGGGTGCCCCAGAAGCCACACGCCCGCTCTCCCTACCCCGCAGGACTAGAGACAGTAGAGGCCCGGTCATCCCCAAGCCGATCCGTTAGGGATCTGGCTGTGTCTGCCGGACGTTTGCACAAGAGGGGAGTAATGTGAAGAACGTATGTCTGATCTTCACTGTTATTATTATTATTATTATATTTATTTGTACCCTGTTTGAATGTGGCTGCAGCTCCAGCCTTCAAAGAGACGATCCTATAATCTGGCTGGGGCTCTTAATCAGCCAGCACAGCCCTGTCTGCCCAGACGGCACCCGCACTACAGGGGGGATAACACAGGTGGGGGAACCCATTGTATCCCTTAATCCCCTCACCTGATACATCCTCTGTATACCGATGGGATTTGTGAGGGGATGTGGCTGATGGGATTTGTCATGGGATGTGGCTGATAGGATTGGGGGTTGGGTTCGGTGCACAGTGAATGTAGATTGTATATAAGTTCTGTGTGTTTGTAATAAAGGGAGTTCTGTTTTTAACCTCAAAGCATGAAGTCCTGTCTCATGATTGAGGGAAGTGCTGGTCTGTGACTGCTTTCTTCGGACAGCCGCAGCGCGTCCGCTTACTAGGAGAGGGAAGGAGCTGACGGGCGGATGTGTCCAGTCTGGGGCACAGGACGATCCGTCACAATCGATAATGGAAATCGTTGCCAACGAATTTCATTATCGATTAGTTGAATCGATTCTATCGAATAATAAGATGCTCTCAAAAATACCCTTCATTTTATAACCAGACTTCAAACAGAGGTCGGATAATAACACTAATAGCGCTGCAGGGGACCCAGATCCTCCTCTCTGACAGCCAGCGGGCGTCTGTGCGATGCACGCAGACATCCTCCGCTGCTGCCTGCACTTCCGCCGGGGCTTCTATGATGGAGCACCAGCGTGACAGGACCTTCCGGTGCTCCACCGTAGAAGCCCCGGCAGAAGTACTGGCCAGCGGAGGCAGAGGTTGTCTGCGCGTATTGCGCAATGTTTGCCAGCTGCCAGAGAGGTGGATTGCCCGCAGCGCTGCAGGGGACCTGGATCCTCCTCTCTGACAGTCGGTGGGCGTCTGTGCGATGTGCTCAGACAACCTCCGCTACTGCCGGCACTTCCACTGGGGCTTCTATGATGGAGCACCGGCGTCACATGCCCTTACGGTGCTCAGTCAAGCTCCAGCGAAAGTGCCGGCCAGCAGCAGAAGTTTGAGCACATCTGGGGTGTGAGGGGCATATCTGGGGGTATATAGAATTTCAGGGGGTATAAGGCATATCAGAGGGTGCAGTGGCATAGCGGGGGTATAAGGCATATAGGGGATATAAGGCATATCTGGGGGCAGAGGGGTATATATGGGGGTCTAAGGCATATCTGGAGAGGGCGGAGTGGCACATCAGGGGTATAAGGCATATCATGGGGTATAAGGCATATCAGAGGGCACAGTGGCATATCAGGGGGTTATAAGGCATATAGGGGATCTAAGGCATCTGGCAAGGGTGGAGTGGGAGAGGGGTATAACGCATACAGGGGTTATGAGGCATATCTGTTAGGCAGTGTGGCAAGTCTGGGCTCAGATGTGCATAACTGGGGGGGCAGGTTGAGAAATAAAAACTACTGGCTGCCCCCAAGCTCCCCCAAACTCATCTCCCCGGAACTGAGACGCGCTGAGCCCCCACCAAAGAACCCCTGTCTTTTCAATCCCCTACACGACTCCACCAAGGCTTGCAAGTCCTGTATAATCCCCTCCACCGCCCCACCTGCGTGCCTCTATGGTTGCCGCCACACTGCGTCACACCCATACCTGCAAGACCTCTGGCCGTGCTGGACCGCTGGATCTGACACCGAGCCCGGGGACTGCCTCTGCTGCCCATGTAGCCCTTGATTAGGCCGCATCTCCTCATGAGCTTGCCTGGCCGGCTCACCGCTGCCCCTGGCTACCTCCCTGCGACGCCGCACCCTCCTTCGGCCCCTGAGGCCCAGCAGGGCCTAGACGAAGCCCTGCGTGGGCTCAAACACTGTGGAGGACATCACCTCCGTACAGGCCGGGGAGCGGGAGGACCAAGTCTCAGGGTCCTGCCGGGGCTCAGGTGATGCGGGGGACGAGTCTTCCGTGCAGGCCTCTTCACTTCTCAGTGGGCCCAGTTCCTAGCGATACAGAAAATGCCATGCAAAGTACCATCTCTTTTTTGAGCTAAAGGGGAGGGACACAAGGTGCGAGACGAGGAGGCAGGCCCTGCATCTACATGGGCTGACGAGGAACAGCTCAGCAGGACCCAAGACAACTCTCTACTCACAGTAAGCACCATGACAGAAATACTAACCAAAACAAGGGCAGCTTTCAAAAGAGACATCGCAGATATAGTGAATATCTTAAGGGAACACATCTCCCACGTGGAGTCAAAGACAGCATAAGTCTTTAGCAGATCCCCAAGATAAAGTTACAACTGAGCTAGAAGTTATCAAAATAAAATTACCTATTAACAAATGGACCTAGAGGTTATGTCTAGGAGAAAAATTATATGAATAAGGGGAAATAGGCAGGTAAAATATCATCCTATATGTGCAACATCCAAGTGAGAAATGGATTCCCTAGGTCCTCATGTCTTGTTCGAGAGTGGATGCCAACACCTCAAGATTTTCATTGAAAAAGCGGCCAAAACCATTTGTATGTCAGATGCCCAGATAATTTAGTTTCTCCAGGCACCATCTCAAGGGGAAAGAAGAACAGAAGAGAGAGATCAAGGAACTGGAACACGAGTTCAACACTTCTGATTTTTTTATAATTTATGAGGTCCCCTGCATGGAGAGCAATGGCCGTGATATGACGAACAGCAGATCGTCTGCATATCCAAGGATTTTATGATGCCCTTGCGTGCTTTTTAAACACATCCTGGTTACTTCAAATGGCTGCCATAAGGGGCTGTAAGGTGAGGATAAGTAGCGGTGGGGAAAGGGGAAAGCCCTCTCTAGTTCCATTTGAAACATTGAAGGGGCATGACAGATACACTTGCGAATGGAGCAGAGTTGAGGGAAAAGACCCAGAGCAACATCCCCTCACCTAAACCCATATGTGACAGTGTCACAGCCACGGATTTCCAGAAATTTCGAGAAAATAGAGGAGACAAGTGGTCAGGAATCAGATTCCTCCGGTAGCAGTCTGCATTTTTGTGAACCACGAAAGACTAGTGCACAATTTCCCCCTGAGCCTCCACCTTCTCCCCTACTCCTATCATCATAACCATGATCATCACCACCATCAGCAACACCTACCAAATCTGGTAAAAGTAAAAAAGAAAAAAATTGCAGTCCCGCTACCATTTCTATGGCAAGTACTCCTGTTTGCACTGGCACAATTACCAGTGCCACTACCCGTACTGTAACTGTTCCAATAAGAAGAAGAACCACTGTTAGTAGCCAAAGTAGCAGTGTGGAGAGTCTAATGAGCTATCTCTCAGAGCACTAGTCCTGTTGCTGCTCATCCACCCAAAGCAATAGAAGCAGCACCCATGCCGCTATTTCGGAGCACTTTGAAAGTGTAGAAGAAGGGAGCTATGGAAAGTGAAAACATTGTGGGAAGTAAATCAGCAGAGGGAAAGTGTCCAGACATTTCACCATTCCTGCGAAGAAGCATCACCTCATCACTCAACACAATGCTGTGTTATTGGGGAAAGAGGCAGAAAAATGTAGGGCAGGCAGCATAGTTGGTGGTACTACTACAACAATCAGTACCATCTCCAAAGAGAGTGGGAAAACCCCAACAGCTGTTTTAGACCCACTCTTCTTGAACATGAAAAAACTGCAATACTGCACTTTTAATGCAGTATTACTGCACATTTACTGCAGTTTTACTGCATTTGTACTTCACTGTACTGCAGTTTTACGGAAGTACAAATGCAATAAAGCTGCAGTACGTTGAAGTACAACTGTAGGTTTGCAATATAAAAAAAAGTGCAGTAAATGTGCAGTAAAACTGCAGTACAGTGAAGTACAAATGCAGTAAATGTGCAGTAATACTGCAGTAAAAGTTCAGTATTGCAGTTTTTTCATGTCCAAAAAACTGCAGTATTACTTCAGAAAAACTGCAGTAATTTTTTCGTAAGGGCAATAGGAGCTACAGCTGGTGCTGGCAGCCAAAGACCAAGACAGGTTGGAGCATAACAAGTCCGGTCCACCCTGGAAGACTTTGGAATGGTCAAACAGCAGGCCAATAAATAACCCGACTTATTGGGCAGTTAATTGCTGTTGGAGGTGCATCCTTTTCCATGATTGAAGGTGAGACTTTCAAACAATTGGTGGGGGCTTTGGCTCATGTTCCACTTTCAGTAGGAATATTGTCCCCTCAGAGTATCGGTCCTGTGTTTCAGCAGGAGGCGCTTTCCAAGGCTGCTGGTCGGTGTGTGCATCTCACAACAGATTTGTAGAGTGCACCTAGCGGGTAGCATATCTTTCGTTCCCTGACAGCACACTGGCGGCAGCACGGTGTGTGTATCTAAGGAAGCTGCTGCAGCTGGCAATCATTCCTTCTCCATTCAGAAATGATGGACTAAAAGCACACTTCTGAAAATATTCTGCATGCAATAATAAAAATGTTTTTCCTTTGGGTGGGAGCAGAGGCGGGTTACCAATGTTGAAGTGGAGTTTGTGGTAACTGAGGGAGGTGCAAACATGGGGAAAGCGCAGTAGCAATAGTTTTGTCACGCTGCAGGAAGATTGCTGGGCACTTCCACCACAGTAAAAATATAACACAACATAATAGTGCAATATGTTATACAGATAATATTTGAATAAGTATTGGTGATATATACACTCACAGCGGTATAGCCCAAACTCGGCTCCATAGTATGTGCCTGTGGGGTATATAGTTACCATACACCCTCTGGTCTGGAAGCAGTCCACCTCATCAAACAGCAATCTTGGAAAGAGCCTGTTGGTGAAACACTGGCTCAAAGTGTATATACACTGATGCTGACTCCCTTAGGCCGCCGGATTCAACCAGAAAAACGGACTTTGCAAATACGGCTAAAGGTAGTTATTACAACAAAATAAACAAATACCCAATGCTGCCAAAGTACCCGATGCCGCGTTTCGCCCTGGATGGGCTTTCTCAAATTGGTCTGGTTGTCTGGATATATTGACTGCCAATTACAACCTACTGTACAAAAGAGTAGAAGTTATTTAAAAGACACCATTAGTATGTTGCAAATTTTAATTGGAATAAGGGAGACTTTTTAGTCACTGCAGACGTTAGCTCCCTATATACTATTATCCAAACGATTGCAAATGATTTCTACTTGCAAGCGTGTGGGACGGCGATAGGGACTAGGCTTAGTGAGGCCCCAAATGCTTAGGATGTGAAGAAACTGTACCGATGTACAACAATTTGAGATCCAGGCAGATAAAATAAAAAAATATTTTTTGGAAAAAGGATACGATAAGAATAAATTACAGGCAACAAAAATAAAAGTTGGGGAAGAGAATAGAGAACAACTCTTTCAATATAGGGACAAGACCAATAATGATAGTAACAAAACTTAGTTTTAAATTGAGAAACAGTATCAAGAAATATTGGCCCATTTTAAGAAAGGACCCCATTTTAAAAGACATTTTACCATCACATCCACAGATTGTATGTAGAGGTGCACCCAATTTAAAAAAACACCTAGTTAAGAGTTTTATAAAAACCCCACAAGAAACACATTTCTTAAACCAAGAAAAAGGATTCTTTGGGATGTGGTATGTGATTAGCCTGTAAAAGGACAGGGAATAAGAACAGACATCTAATTAAATTTACAGTACCTCACATCCCTAATAGTAATTTTTAAATTAACGAGTTGATAACATGCCACAGTAACAATATAGTATATCTTATAACGTGCCCCTGTGGATTAAGCTATGTTGGAAGGACAACACGTACTCTTCATATACGTGTTGAGGAACATGTAAGGAATATTGCAAAGGGCTCTGAGTTTCATAGCCTTTCTTTACATTACAATATTCTTTGAATCACAATAATGATCCCATAGGCACTTTATTTATAGGAATACAGAGAGTCAGCACAAATTGGAGAGGGGATGATTTTTTAAAGTAACTTGATGTCAGGTAGGGGGGTGCGGAGCGTGGCGCAGGCACCACTACACAAAGTCCAGTACGCAGTACAAAGAGGGGCAAATCCAATAGAAGAGTCGGGGTCACGGTCCAAAGGTCAAGGCAGGCAGCAGACAGCATAAACGTGGGACGAAAGCCATATAGTCAGGATACCAGGGAATCAAGGAATACAGAGAGGTTATACGCTATGATGAAGCTTAACAAAGAAGCATTGGTGCAGAGGCATGTGGGGATTATATAGGGGCAGGTAATGAGTGATCCACCCCTAGGACCTGATCCCCTCCCACACTAAGGGCTTGTTCCCCTCCCTGCTGCTACACCTGAGTGGAGGGAGACAGAGCAGTGTCTATCTCCTCCCCTCCCTCTGGTGGCTGTGGAGAGGGAGGTTGCATCAACGGGGCTAAGCCCCGCCCCCTCCTCTCCGAGAGCGTGGCGCGTGTGCGGCACTCCGTGCACGCAGACCGTGAGGCCGGGAGCGCGGCCTGCCACAAGGCAGGGCCGCGCCGTGATCGGGAGGTCCGCGGGCAGGAGTAGACCTCCTGCCTGATGGTTCCCGCAACGCGGGACCCGAGACTCAGCGTGGCTGGCCGGCCTCCTCGTGACGTGGCCACACGTCACGGATCGTGGTCCGGGCGGACGGACCCCGCAGCGAGGTTGGTGGTCCTCGCCGGGTCTGACACTTGATCAATGTGAAATGAGGTGCATTTTTTATGTTCTTCAACCAAATGGTTTAAACTCAGATTTTGAGTTGTGTCACTTTCTATAATGCATGTGTATATTGGGAAGGGTTTTATAGGAGGTTCCATATGTATTTATATATTTTAGGATAAGGTTTTAATATATGAGATATAGTATGGATATATTTTGAACTCCTACTATTTCATGGGGTCTGTTTCTTTAAATGATTATTTATGCTTTTTAATGGCTTTTTATGCAATTGTATTATGAAATTGGCAAGAATGAATGCCCCCCCCCTATTTGTCCCTCCCTTTAGAGGAGTATTAAAATATTAAATATTTATATATGGTTAAATTATTTTATATTATGTTTTTGTATCTTTAAGTTGTTTTTATATTTGTTTACTTGGGGTGAGTTATGTCTTATAAGGACCTGCTATGACAAGAAACAATTTAATAAAGTGCACAACATTGTATGCTATATGCATTGTACTGTAAGATATGTACTGTGTTTCCCTATACGTACTGACAGTATACTCTATTTTATCTGCATGGTCCATATGGTAGCGAGAGAAGGACTTTAAAAACCTCCATTTTATATTTAAGGCATGTTCTATGAACTTTTATATATTTTGGCCCCAACCGCTCACCGTACCTTGTGCCTGTAAGCGGCCATATTGGTATAGGACAGAGATTTTAACACTGACTCTAGTAGGCGGCGGCATTATAGAAGGACGCTTAATGAATGATCCGCCCTACGTTGCTTCTGATTGCTCAACAAAACACCGGGCGGCACCCGGAAATGAAGTTAAAACCACGGACGATTCCGGAGTACAAGCAGACCAATTTGCCCATCCAGAGCAAACGCATCATCGACTTTGGCAGCATTTGGTATTTGTATATTTTGTTGTAATAAATACCTTTAGCCATATTTGCAAAGTCTGTTTTTCTGGTTGTATCTGGCCGCATAAGGGTTAAAGAAGGGAGTGCTGCCCTGAGTCAGCAGCAGTGCAAATACACTTGAGCCAGTGTTTCACCAACATCGATCGCTTCCTAAGCTGTTTTAGCCGGGGGCGCCGCTTTTTTTTCTCCAGGGAGGGCTTTCCTCCCCGAATCTACGGTCAGCCTCAGTTCTGAGGCTTCCGTGGATGCTGCAAACCTGCCGATCGCGTCAATGCAGCTGTTTACTTGCCAACTGATAAACCAGAAATGGGTAGTAACCTTAAATGTCTTTTAGCAAATGCGAGAAGCTTGGCAAACAAAATGGGTGAGCTGGAAATATTGGTAAGTAATGAACAATACGACTTGATCGGTATCACAAAAACATGGTGGGATGATACGCATGACTGGTCAGTAAACTTACAAGGATATTCACTTTTTAGAAGGGACAGAGTAAACAGAAAAGTGGGAGGGATTTGTTTATATGCAAACCCTAAACTAAAGCCCAGTTTTGAGGAAGCTGTGCGTGATGACAGTAGTAATGTAGAGATGCTGTGGGTGGAGATTAACCTAGATAGTAAAAAGAGTCATACACTACTTGTGGGTGTATGCTATAAGCCACACAACATTAGTAATGAGGGGGAAGATAAGCTGCTATTTCTAATTGAAAAGGCTGCAAATAGGAATGAAGTTTTATTCATGGGAGATTTTAATTACCCAGATATAGATTGGAATAGTGGAACTTGTTCCACTAAGGGCAGCAAGTTTCTGAACCTGCTTAATGACCAATTTATGTTGCAATTAGTAGAGACTCCAACCAGAATGGATGCCTGTCTGGATCTGGTAATAACTAACAATGAGGAACTTATCTCAAACATCAAAGTAAGAGAACACTTAGGGAATAGTGACCATAACATGGTTTCATTTGAGATTAATTCCAAAAAGCAAATGGGTAACTGCTCTACCAAAACACTTAATTTCAGAAGGGCAAACTTTGACAGGCTAAGGTCAACCATGGAATGTATAGACTGGGATGGATTGTTCTCCGGGTTAAACACAGAGGACAAATGGAATACCTTTTAAGCACACATTGCAAAGTTACACATCCCAATATATACCTATGGGAAACAAATACAAAATAAACAAATCAAAACCATTGTGGCTTACCTGGAAAGTAAAACAGGATATAAGGAATAAACAATTGGCATTTAAGCATTATAAAAGCGAGGGGTCGGTAGTATCATTTATGGCATACAAAGATGCCAACAAAGCCTGCAAAAAGGAGATTAAAATGGCTAAACTGTAAAATGAGAAATTTATTGCAAAGGAAGAACCAATCCCAAGAAATTTTTTAAGTATGTAAATGGAAAAAGTTAAAAGTAGAGTTGAGTTCCTGCTCTGCCGCTGCTTCCTGCTCTGCCACTGTGCTGCTTCAGTGCTGAGCGCCAAAATATGACGTCATATTTCGGCGCTCAGCATGAGATGCCGGCACTGCGACGGAGTTTGAAGCCTCGCGAAGGAGACTGAGGGGCGCCGAGCGGTTGCTAGGCGCCCCTCTGTCTCCTCCGCGTAAAAAAAAAAATGACGAGGCCGCCGGGGATCCAGGCAATCAGGAACATGTGGTCACCCTAGCTCGTGGCACCCCCCTGATGAGCGACACCCGGGGCGGACCACCCCCACGCTAGGTACGCTGCTGATATGAGGTTCAATATAGAGAAATGCAAAGTTATGCATTATGGTATATATAAATATATGCAGTGCCAATATAACGAGCTCTTCAGTGACCTGTTCATTAACAGAAATGTACAAAGAACAAGAGGTCACACTCAGAGACTGGAAGAGTGCAGGTTTCATAGACGACAGTGAGGACAATAAGGGTATGGAATTCACTGCCAAGGGAGGTGGTGTTATGAAATACACTAGATGCCTTCTGTGGTGTTTCAAACCAAATATAAAAATATATCTCACAAAGGTTCGTCTACTTTAACAGATATTTAATAAGTAACATACAATAAATGAGTGACAGCCCAACATACAATGCAACACTTTCCAAGACTAACCTGCAACCTAAAGGTCCAACATAACCCAGCACACCACCGATTACCCCATCCATGCAGGATGGTGGGCAGAGAGAAACTGAACTAAGATTTTGCATTCAACAGGCATATTGAATCACTGTAGGTGTGCCCTCGTTAACATATCAAAAGACATGTAATACAAGAAGAGTTCAACTGGCTAAAACATTGACCACAATACTTATGTCACCACATTCCCCCACTTTATTTTCTCCTGTGTTGCACATTTTCTAAGTATCCCCCCTCTAATGCAGAAAGCCTAGTGGGAGCTAAAAAGCCTTTGGGTACAAATTGAGCCCACCGTCCCTCCGGAATAAATTCCCTCAGCGACGTAAGTTTTTCTGCAATTGACCTAGGACTGTCACTTTACATTAATACATGCATATATCAACATATTTACATTACAATCTTAAATACTTCCCCCTACCCAAATGCAAGAAAACCCAGTGGGAGCAAAAAAAACCTTATAGGTAAAAATTCAGCCCACCGTTCCTCCGGAATAAATTCCCTCAGCGACATGAGTTTTCCTGCAATGTATTTTACAATACCCGTGACCCACAAATTACAGTACATTTATTATACAAAGCATAGGCATAAATTAAATGAAGTGATGGTAATGAAGTGGTGGTCCAGGATTATAGCTGTAAGCTATTTCATGGTTCTATGGATTTAAAAGAATAAAAGAAATATTAAAATCAAAAAGTTATATTGTCTTTTTGGCCATCTTTTTGCCAGAACACATTCTCCTCAGTTTTGCCAGTAACTAATTACTTTATGTTGGGATGAACATGTATTTCAGCATCCCACTCACCCCCTTTAAAAAAACTTTTAACATTTAACCTAAACCATGATTTTCTTCTCTTTACAATAATACAATTTGATACAGTGTATACTTATCCACTGGTCCATCACCACTGTCTCTTAAGCTCTGAGATGTCCTGTAAGATCAAAAAATAATTGTTGTGGAGTTGATGGCAGGGTTAGTGTCTAGGTTGAGACCCAAAGAGAAGTTGATCTGCTGGGTTTGTTCTGTCTTGTGGAGATTGTTCTTCAGAATATTCTTCACAACCAGGCAATAATTCACTCATATAACTTTGTGACCCTGAGCTGGAGGAACAATCAGATAATCCATCATCTAAGTCAGATGCAGGAACTGCCAATAATTCTGACTTCTTATGCTCTTCTTCCTGTTTCTTGATCCCCCTTCTTAACTCCCTAGCCTGTTCTCCCAATGTTTCTACACCACCCCTCATTCTCTCAGTTTGTTGTCTTGGTTCCCTATAGTTATTCACCCCTTCTTTCCTCCTCCAATTATCATTTTGCCTAGTGCTGTTTCCCCGAGGATCCCCCCATTTCTGATTTCTCCAGTTACCCTCTCTCTCTCTCTCTCTCTCTCTCTTTTAGTGTCCCAGTTATTATCTTGCCAGTAGTAGTTGTACCTTTGTGGCTCATCCCATCTCTGTTTCCCTAAATTATTACCTATCCTTTTGGTATTCCAATTATAACTTGCCCAGTATCTAATGTCTTTCTCTTCTCTTCCCATCTCAGATTTTTTAATTTATTTTCCTTTTCATTTCTCCTCCAGTTACCAGTCTCCCTGATTCTTCCATTATCTCCAAATCTCTGGTTTCTCCAATTATTTCCTTCTTTCCTCCTCCAATTCTGACTAAATCTATGTCTGTTTCCCTGAAGCTCCTCCTATTGCCGATTTCTCCAATTATTCTCCTTGCATGTCAAATCTCTAGGTTCTCTTTGAAACCGTCTCACTGCTGAGAGAACAAACGCATGTTCAGTGTGAAGATGATCAATCCACCACTTGTCTGCTCTAGTTAGCAGCAGTTCTAGGTCTGTGGGCCTTTGGTCAAACAGCCTCACAAACCCCTGACATTCATGGGGTAGAGCATCCAACACTCTGGATATATGTGCCGGTGAACCCAACACCATTGGCTGCTGTGGCTGGCGTAGTGTAGACCAGAATAATATTCGATGAGCTACTTCTCTAGGACCATCTGTTCGTTTCATTGTAATGTCAGCTAATTCTTTCTCTACACTGAGTAAATAGAATTGTTTTGTTGCAATTCTTCCTGGCTGTTTAGACACACTCCCATTAAATCCCACTAAAATACTAGCTATGGGTCCCATAGCATACGCTAACAGCTCTGTCCATTCCTCTAATTTAAAGCCTCCTTTACTAGCTCTTTCTGCTCCCCTCTGAAACCAATGTGTAAAATTGTTAAAACCATTGGTTGGCATGTTTCCCCACCATTTTTGGAAACTATCCTTCTCAGCCATAGACAAAGGACGTGTCTGAGTAGAAAAACCTTTTGTTTTTCTACACATTGAAATTTGTTACACATTGAAATTTTCAGAGACAATTATTGGGGCTTGTGGAAGATTAAGTTTTCGGCTATTATGTAAATCTTCCCTTGGGTTTTCAGGTTTTATTTTATTTTTATACTCCATTACCATGTTCTGGAGTTCAGTGATTTTAACCAAATATGTATCCCTCTGTTCCTCTATGTCTTTTAATTCCTTTTGTAAGTTATCCACGATAGTGGTGGTCTTTAAGGCAGCTAGCATAATGCAGTCCTTTTTATTTTGTGCTTCCTCCATTTTGCCTGCTAATTTCCTCTTCTCTTTTTTTAATTTCTGTACCATGTCTGCCAAACCTCCAATTGTAGACAGTACAGATTGTGCAATTAAACTTTTTCTTTTCTTAGCACTTAGCTTTGCTTTAATAATGTTTGTTAATACATCCATGAATCATTTATATTTCCCACAGTTTGAATCTATTGGTTCTGGGAGCATGTATGGACCATTATGCTTTTGAATATAATTTCTAAAATAATTGTGCACGTCTACAGAAAAATAGTTAGCACCTGGGAATGCCATTGTAAAATACTGTTAATCCTCAAAAACGAATTCAAATGAAACCCCCTTTAAATAGTGCAGACAATGGTAACAATGCTTATATGTTAACTAAGGTGAATACAGAAAAGTTACCCTTTGTTGGCCTATCCTGAAATGAGAAACAAAGAAAATAGTGAGAAAACCAAACAAACCCCCCCAAACACAATTCAATTCACCATGAGGCAAAGGGTTTTTGTATTCAACTAGGCCTCACACATGCACCAGGCCTACCCCACGATCAATGGCAAAGATATTAAAATTGGTGTATAGAGAAATAAATTACAAAATAAATTGCTAATAAAATTATGCAATGTAAAGATGAAATAAGACACCATTTGCAATAAAGACATTAAAGATATCTCCACAATGAGGGATAGTGTCTTACTATCACCAGGCCTCATACACAAATCAGGCCAAGATTTCAAACAAACAAAACATCAACAAGATTATGCACAATATATATTCAAATCAGTAATTACACCCGTCTTGTGAAAATGCTGCACTGCAGTTGCGCTGTGCACTAAAAATGCAATTTAGTCAATGGCCTCATAAATATCGGCTGTAGAAGTCTGATATTCGTGGTCGCCAAATGTGGTGTTTAAACCAAATATAAAAATATATCTCACAAAGGTTCGTCTACTTTAACAGATATTTAATAAGAGACAAAAACACAGTAACATACAATAAATGAGTGACAGCCCAACATACAATGCAACACTTTCCAAGACTAACCTGCAACCTAAAGGTCTAACATAACCCAGCACACCACCGATTACCCCATCCATGCAGGATGGTGGGCAGAATGAAACTGAACTAAGATTTTTCATTCAACAGGCATATTGAATCACTGTAGGTGTGCCCTCGTTAACATATCAAAAGACATGTAATACAGGAAGAGTTCAACTTGCTAAAACATTGACAACAATACTTATGTCACCACACCTTCAAAAGGGGTCTGGATATTTTTTTAGAAAGGCATGACATAACATAACATTAACATTTTAAAGCTTCTTGATCCAAGGAGAAATCCGATTGCCTCTTGGAATCAATTAAGTGGCTTAATTAGGGTTTTTTTTTTTGCCTTCTTTTGGATCAAGAATAGGAAGGTTAGGTAGAAGGGTTGAACTTGAAGGGCTTTTTTCAACCTTATGAACTATGTAACTATGTAAGACTATGAAAGAAATGGAAGAGAGAGAGAAAAAAGGAGAAGGGTCAAAGTGGTGGAGAGAGAAAGAGAGAGACAGATAACATTAGGAGGGGAAGGTATCCCGACCGCTAAGGACAGAAGGGAGATGACCCCTGGGAGGTTAAGGTATCCGCCTAACCCTCAGAAACCCACTATGCCCCATCCTCAACAGAACTAGAGAGAGAGAGAGAGAGCAATCTTGATAGCAATGTGATTCCTAATACTCAAAGATGTTGACCAATTACACAAGAAATACCCGGGCCAATCAAGTGGCTGTGAGCCAAGGAATGAGAGTAAAAAAAATAAAATTTTACAGCAAGACAGGAGGCTTCATAATTTGCATAACATCTTTACTCTACCACCAATAGCAGCAAAGAGACAAACATGAAAATCAAAATATATAACTAATCAACATAAAACAGGGACTATAAAGCCTGAAGATAGCCACTCCTCCTCCTTTGCTGCTACCACCAACAGACCAGATCAGCTATCCATTCAATTTTCCTATATTCATTGTTTCCATTATTGATTTTTCATTATCGTTATTTTGCTGATATTATTATTGCAATTACATCACCTCTATTTGTTCTCTATTCTTCCCTATCTCTGCTCCATGCAGAGACTCTGCTTTTAGGGCCCTCTCTTT
The DNA here is from genome assembly GCA_029215755.1 of Spea hammondii. Lineage (NCBI taxonomy): Eukaryota > Metazoa > Chordata > Amphibia > Anura > Pelobatidae > Spea > Spea hammondii. Next base: position 24,670,492 of record JARDYJ010000009.1, on the reverse strand, counting down.
AGGCCCTAAACCCTCTTCTTGTGCATCTCTCGCTTTATTTTCCCTTTTATTTTCTCTCTCTAGCAGGTTTTCCCTTGCCTTTCTGTAGCAGTGAGCTGCTTCCCTTGCGCTCCGCATTCTGCTTCTCTGCCCTCCTCTCTCATGGTGCCAGTTCCCCGTTCGGCTCCTTCTCTCTCTTTTAAGCAATTGTGCTTTTACTTTCACTTTCGTTTTTGCCTTGTTTCTAACAGTTTCTAGGTAGGCTCGCTAGGCCTAATTCTTGTTTTAAGGAATCTTGCCTCTTTTTTTCTGTTTTTTATATTATTTATTTTATCGATTTATTAAATTATTTCTGACATATGTGGTGCTTGCAGGCATATTTTCTCACCTGGTCCCGTTTTTATACTAAAAAGGACATATTGCTATACAGGGTGATTCAGGGAGGCTTACCAGGTGTGGGCCTCCCTTTAAGGTTGTTCCATGTCCCCATCTGGGTGATACTTTTACTTCACCTGGGACCTTACCATTCATACACTACTAGCCTCTACCGCCACCTTGTGGTTGTATATATACTGTGCCTTGCACATTTATTACTGATCTCTCACAGAACTCTGGTGCCAACATCTTCATATGTTTTCTGTTCATACTCTCTTGTTGTGAATACCACCAAGAGTAGTGCTTAACTATGCCAGACAAGCCCCGTACACCTTTAGCAGCAGACCTGTCATCATCACACCTGGGAATTCTCCGGGTTTGCCCGGAGATTGCTAGGTGAAGCACTGGTTCTCCAGGTCAAGACCCGAATCCTCCGGGACACGTCCCGCTTCCCGCCCATTTATCCTTTAAATGGGGGAAGGCCCCCGACGCCAGCGGGAACTCCTACTGACGTCAACGGGAACTCCTACTGATGTCAACGGGAACGTCCCCAACATCAACAGGAACGCCACTGACGTCAGGGGGGACGCCCATAGAGGGCTCAGTGAGCAAACGCCTGTGTAAAGGCATTATGTTGGCACCTCTAAAGGGAAGCAACGAGCGCTACGCATTCCCGTTGGCTCTGCCCCAGAGCTCAGTGGGGATATCCATGGTTCCTCATCTAAGGAAGATGAGGCTCCAGGCGCCTGCAACGCAGGTGGTGAGGCGATTCTCCTGACTCAGACCTAGATTCGGACAATCCAGACCTCCTTACCTCTCGCAGGGTGGGCGAGACGGCCTCGGATCCCCAGGCTACAGGCTCCTATCTGATGACTCCATCCAGAGCTGCTGCAACACCAGAGGATTCTGGTGCCCTCAATGCTGCGGGTGAACCCTGTCCTAAGCTGCCACACAAGGTCTTAAGACCCCCAAGTTTCACCCCACGATAGTGACTATATGTCCAAAGCCGAGAGGAAGGGGCTGATTGTGGTAGCAGAGGAGCCCAGGATAAGCTTCTGGACAGTGCCGGACCATGTCCCAATTGTTCCTGATGGCCGAACAAGCAATCATGTCTGATACCCAAATGGATGCCTCCCCGCCAGGGAATGGATTCAGCGTTGCATCATCATGGGTAACGCTAACTTAGCCCTCTGTACCGAGCAACGCCTTGGCTGCTCTCATGCGCCAAGACCCTCGCCTTATGGATCTGGGGAGCAAGGAGATGGGTCCAGCGGCCAACGGTCTCCTTTTCCGGGATGCTTTCATAAAGGAGCTCAATAAAAATGTGAACATTTTCACTTCCTTCCCAAAGGCTCAATCCTCCATCAGGAAAGGTTTCTCTTTCAGCCAGCATTTTTCTGTCAGGGCTGGAAATCCAAGGAGCTGGGCCACCAGACGTTCAGCCACCAGAGGCTCCCGTTCAGCCACCAGAGGCTACCAGTCGTTATTCCAGCCAGGGTACCAGTTCCGGGCTCCGTTTCCCTCCGCCAGACGTTCAACCGGACAAGGTGCCACCAGTCCTGAACGAGGAAGACCACAAACCTGTAAGTTCACTGTTTTCAAATCTCTCTTCTCCCCTTTGTGTTGCGGGAAGGCTATCTCTCTTTTCCCACAATTAGTCCCTCATGTCCCTGGACCATTGAGTCGGTTCAGGGATTCCTCATAGATTTTTCCATTCCCCCGTTCAACATGCCCTTCCTTTTTCCCCTGAGCTTTCTCTTCCCCAACAGGAGCTGGTGGACTTGAAACTTCACCTACTATCCCAGAAGGGTGCCATAGAACCCGTGTCTTGGGCCCTCCTCACTTCATCAGCAACATCTTCCTGGTTCACAAGAAGTCGGGGAAATCTTGACCGCAGAAGGTCTCAGAAGCCTCAACGTCTTCGTCACCTGCCTTCACCTTCAAGATGGAAGGCATACATCTCCTCAGAGATCTTCTACTAGAGGGCGGTTGGCTTACGTCTGGATATCAAGGACGCCTATCTCACAGTCCCTGTCCACCAGGATCACTGATGGTTTCTTCAATTCTTCTGGCACAACAAGCTTCGGCAGTTCACTTGCCTTCCCTTTGGACTCAGCTTGGCCCCTTGGTGCTTTATCAAGCTGATGAAACCTGTCATGGCTTTCTTTCAGACCCAGGCGATCAAGAAGGAGATCCACAGGGTGCTATGCTTCAAGACTATTCCACTTTGGACTCTAGCTTACATTATGGGCCTTCTCTCCTTGTCCATCCAAGCAATCGTTCCTGCTCTGCTTCACTACCGAGCTCTTTAGTGACCCACCTTTGCAGGTTTCCATCCTATGATCAACAGATCACCCTCTCAATGGAGGTGAGGATAGAGATCATGTGGCTACGATACATGGAGGCATGGAATGGTCGAGCTATCTTTGGCTCCCTTTTCGACTTAGTCCTGGAATCTGATGCCAGCTTTTAATGTTGTGTTGTGTCCAGACCTTCCGGAGCCACCGGGGGTCGATGGTCAGTGGAGGAGAGACAATTGCACATCAATTGCCTGGAACTGATTGCGGGTTGCTTTGCCATTCCGAGCTTGGTCGCGGATCGCTCCAACTGTTGCCTTCTCCTTCCGATGGACAACATCTCGGCAGGCCAATACATCAACCGTCTGGGGGGCACGTGGTCACATACGCTAAGGGTCCTCTATGATTTCTGCCTGGCCAACCACATCACACTGAAGGCAGAATATCTTTCAGGCTCCGACAACACGGTGGCAGACTGGTTTTCCCGGGAGGGATGCCAGTGATTGGAAGCTGGACTCTGCGGTCTTCCAGCGTCTGGACTCTCGGAGGGGTCAATTTTCTATTGATCTCTTTGCATCTAATACTCAACTGGCGACTTTCTTCAGCTGGCTTCCAGATCCGGACTGCGCCAAATGCATGTCTTCCTACAGACTTGGCCTCCATCTGGGGCTTACGCTTTTCCCCCCTTCGCTCTGAATCCTCATGGCGTTTCGCATGATCGGTGCTTCTCATCACACCCCTCTGACTGCCTCTACCCTGGTTCCCGTCACTCCTGGAACTGCCTGCAAGGACCCACCTTCTTCAGGATCCAGACGGTCAGTTTCACCCCCTCATCCTTCAACATCGCTTATCCTTAATAGCATGGAGCCTCTCCAGTGACCTGGAGATTTGTTTCAACTTTCAGAGGATGCTCGCATGCTTCTTTGAGACGCCCTTGCACCAGACACCAGACGAGCTTACGCTTATGCTTGGAGGTCCTGGGTGTCTTGGTGTCTGGAACGGCAGGATGATCCGTTCTTGGCCCCTGTAATTGCTGTTCTCAACTTTCTCTCTCACCTTTTCTCCCAGGGGAAGTCGTACCCGGAATGCCTTATGTCACGAACGCACTCTACTCCAAGCGTGCGCGTGACTTGGTTCTGGTGGTAAAAGGGTTAAAATTCACTATCTGTCTGCCCTAGACCGGAAATAGTGATAATATCCACCCTTAATACCACCCGCAATTAACTATAATCATATAACAAATATCAAAATAACGCTGCCACCACCAAGACAATTTAGAAATGGGGTGCCTTGGTACCCCAAACGAATCAGACTAAAAAAACCCCACACAATATATTTTAACACAATAATTATGTGATTTCAAATTACCGATAAAATGGTCTAATCAGGTAACGTGAGTCTTTACCAGACAAAGGCAGAACTTAATAAAGGAATATTTATTATGAACAAAAAAAATCACAGTGCATACAAAAAAGATGATAAAACAGATGATTTACACCAGATAAAATAAAAAGGAGTAAATTACAGAAATTACTCACTTGAATGGTAAAGTAACAGTTTTTCTGTCCGTAGGGCTCCGGCAAGGAAAGATGGCGACTTACTCAAAATTAGATCTTGGCCCATAGTAAGCACACTGACCAATCTTCTCTCATTAATTTTATACCCTTTCCCAGTTCATCTCGAGTTTCCAAGCCGGCCCAGAGGTGGTATAAGCGGAGGGAAGGTGTACCATAAGTGACCTCCCCCTTGTGTGGTGGAAACATATCAGTCCAAATAACTTATTTTCATTTTACTGTCCCTCCTGTGCTTGCCATAGCCATAATTCGTGCATTTATGAATTTCCTCTAAATTGTGAAGTCCATAGATATGTCACACTTGCTACTTATGACTAAACATCATAGACTTCACAATTCCTTCCAAACTGGTTAAGTGGCGCTGCCATGTTTGTACTCTTTTTGTAGGGTGCGCTTTCCCCGTGCTAGGTATGCACACAAGGAGGTATGATAATGAATATATGAGTTATTATTGATATGGGTTGGATATGACCTGGATATGAAATGGTTTTGCTGACTGCTAGTGGTCACTTAGCATATCAAAGAATCCGGGGTCTATGAGGGGATACAGGCATATGGTGAATGACTCGGCTAGCAGACTTAAAGGCACCGCCTCCCTGTGAAATTTCACACCTGGCAGAGGGCCTTGGTTGGAGTCCCAGCTTCAAAAGACCAGTTTATCTTAGAAGACCTTTTGGCACCACATGCCTATACAATCGAATTAACCCCTCACATACTGAAATTGGCCGTGCCATCTCTACCGGGTAGCCAGTCCATGTACGTACTACACCGGTTGGTGTGACACCTTAGATCAGCCATCTCGGCTTCTCACTCTCCGGTCTTGGGAGCTCCCCTGGGTAGGCATCCTCTGGTCTGCCATCTTTTGCATAGGGCCCAGTTATCTAGTCCCCCGGGTCCTAGGTATTCTTCTCGCTGTGACATCCAGAAAGTATTGGATTTTCTGAAATCCTGGCCTAACAATACTTCTCTCTCTTAAACAGCTTTCGTCCAAACTTGCTTTGCTTCTGGCTTTAGTTTTCTTTTGCCGCATTTCCGATGTCCGGGCTTTCGATGCTGATGTCATTTCTTTCTCTCTGGAGGGGGTGGTTTTCTCGCTCTCTTGTCGCACAAAATCTTTTTCTTCGGCTGTCTCCTACCCATCCAGTGCAGGCGCTTTTGTCTGTGGCTCACTGCTCTCAGCAATATCTTCTGTCCAAGCCCTCTCATAATCCAAGGGTTTACCATCAGCTGCTTCTCTCGTATGTTTCTCTCTTTCGTCTGGTATCTTCTCCTACCATCGCTAGATGGGTGTGCTGGCTTTTGGGGCTGGCCGGGATTGACTCCAGTTTCGGGACTCATTCGGTCAGAGGGGTGGCGGACTCTGGTGCTGTGTCTCTAGGCACCTCCCTGACGGACGTCCTGCACTCTGCGGACTGGTCCAAGGCTTCTACTTTCCATACCTTATATTTTTGCCCTGCTCCCGTTTCGTTTCTCCTGTAGCGTGGGGGTTGTGGCGTGTTTTTATGCCTTCTTGTTGTTACTGTCTATGTTATTGTCTATGTCCTATGCTATAGGAACACAGTTACTGTTCCCTTTTTCTCTCAGTTTAATCATGCCCTATCTGTGGCTCTGAGGTGATTGGTTCCACCCGTCGGAAATAGTCGTTTCGCTTGGTTCTTGTTATACCAACTGTTCGTATTTGTTCTTCACATTGGCTCTGCATCAAAGAAGAGGAGTCTTCAGGCTTTATAGTCCCTGTTTTATGTTGATTGGTTATATATTTTGATTTTCATGTTTGTCTCTTTACTGCTATTGGTGGAGTAAAGATGTTATGGAAATTATGATGTCTCCTGTCTATTAAAATTTAGATTATATATGCACCAAGGCTATTATAATCTCTAATTACATTACACCACATTTATTCATATAGTGCTGGTAGATTTACAATCAGAGTCGATAGGATAAACTTAAAGCTGCAAACAATAACAAACTGGTACAAAAGGAGAAGCTCTTGTGAGCTAACAATCAAGTCAGTTAAGAGGGAAGTGAAACAATAGGAGAGGACTGGGGATGAGCTGCCAAGGTTGTTGGTCATTTGTCCTGATTGATTTTATGAGGTTCCCGTACCAGTCCAGCTCAACTATTATGTTTGGTATGGAGAGCAATGGCTGTGATACGACGAACAGCAGATCATCTGCATATCCAAGGATTTTATGATGCCCTTGCGTGCTTTTTAAACGCATCCTGGTTACTTCTAATGGCTGCCATAAAGTGCTGTAGGGTGAGGATAAGTAGCGGTGGGGAAAGTATTCGACACAGTTTGTAAAAATAAAGACAGAAAAAAACTAATTATACAAAACCCATATAGGTCATCTGTGGGAACAACATGTGATTTCTTGAGCTGGGGGACCTTGCGGGCACTGCAGTTTTTCAGTCCTTCACAGCATAGTGTGTTACCAATTGTTTTCTTGGTGACTATGGTTCCAGCTGCCTTGAGATCATTGACAAAATCCTCCCGTGTAGTTCTGGGATGATTACCGTTCTCACGAACATTGCATGGAGCCCCCCACACTGAGGGAGATTGACAGTTATTTTGTGTTTCTTCCATTTCCGAATAATCGCACCAACTGTTGTCACCAAGCTCCTTGTGAAGGTCTACAATCTTGTCCCTGACATCCTTGGACAGCTCTTTGGTCTTGGCCATGGTGGGGAGTTTGGAATCTGATTGATTGATTACTTCTGCGGACAGGTGTCTTTTATACAGGTAACAAACTGAGATTTTGAGCACTCCCTTTAAGAGAGTGCTCCTAATCTCATCATAAAAGACACCTGCGAGCCAGACATCTTGCTGGGATCCAATAGGGTATCAAATACTTATTTCACTGAGCAAAATGCAAATCAATTTATAACTTATTTGAAATGCGTTACTCTGGATTTGTTTGTTGTTATTCTGTCTCTCACTGTACAAGTAAGCCTACCATTAAAATTATAGACTGATCATGTCTTTGTCAGTGGACAAATGTACAAAATCAGCAGGGGATCAAATTTTTTTTTCCTTCACTGTATATATATGGTAATGCTTGATGGAATGGAGTAAGAATTCCTTTTACCTCATGTTATTACACTCCACGTAGATCTTTGAATGTAGATTCAAGGGTATTGTACCACCTTGTGTATCATGTTTTTTTAAGCCAGAAAAAAATATATGTTTTATTTTCTTATAATGGAAAGGCTAAGGGGCACTTTAAGTAAATGGCATATACCCTCACTGGCCACTTTATTAGGTATACCTTGCTAGTACTGGGTCAGACCCCCTTTTTCATTCATTCTTCATGGGATACTTTCTACAAGGTGCTGGAAACATTCAATTGGTAATAAGGGGCCCAAATTGTGCCAAGAAAATGTCCCCCTCACTATTACACCACCACCAGCCTGAACCGTTGATACAAAGCAGGATGGATCTGTGCTTTCATGTTGCTTATGCCAAATTCTGACCCTGCTATCTGAATATCGCAGCTGGAATCGAGACTCATCAGACCAGTTTGCTTGGTACTTACCAGTAACCTGGAAAAACATTTTACAACAATGTGTTGGAGAGGTAGGTCATAAAATGGTTAAAAAAAAAAGTGTTATCAAACCCTATATACTTTTGTGAAACAGTTCTGGATTCTGTTACCACTATCAAGGCTACCCTCAAAGCATATCAAGTTTGGAAAACCTCTAGCGTGCAATCAGTGAAAGGTATCCTATCGTCTTATACATGAAAGGATAGAAGAAAAACACTGCACGATCCTGTGTTTTCATTAGATTTGTGGTTGTAGCAGTCCACTTACAAAGGGAACTGACATTAGACTTGAAAAAATAAGTCTGATAAGAGATCTGTTTCAATTATTCTAAATGTTTTGCTGGTGATTGATTCACTTTAATCAAACTGCATTCATACAACTAGCATAAAAACACACATTGTCTCCAAGGGTGGTTAGTGAGCAGCTAGAAGGCTCAGTGCAAGGTAAAAGGGAGAGAGTGTGTGTTAACATGAGTGCATGAGAGTGTTTGTAGATATGTGCCAGCTAGTATGTTTGTTACGGGGGGGGGGGGGGCGATCAATGGTCTTGGCTTTCCTGGCCCCTAGGCCAGAAGGTGCCAACCCCGTTCTGACAGTCTCAATACAGAACCATAAAGACATACAGCTTATCTGTCATTTATACCATATGTATGAAAAGAGGAATAATGGTTTAACAATGTATGGTGTATTCCTCTTTTCAATGTACGGTGTACCGATACAAATAAGACATCTTTTTTTCAGGACAAGTAGGGTCTTCTTTTGAAAAACATAAAAAATTTTAGTGCTTGTCTACTGTGCTGTGGCTTCCTCACTGCATGAATTTGGCTAGTCTGATCATCCTGATTATCTCTCGGTCGTTCTCCCTGGTTGTCATCATCCACCAGACTCCATCTTCTGCCATACTGCTGTCTGCAAGTCCTAATCTACAGTACTTGCCCACTGTACCTTGTAGTCATATGGCAACAAAGCACTGACCTTAGGCTGCAGCAGATTTAACCAGACAGATATGATTGGTTGCGTAATGACTACAAATGAGAACTTTTCTTTGGTCTCTGTGGGTTATAGTTCATAGCGCTTGTTTTCATCTTTCTTTTCTTGACAAATAGAATGGTACCTTAAATTTAGTGAATCATGGGGGGCAGATTAAGAATAACCAGACATCGATAACCTGTAATAAGAGGATTCCAACCTGTACAATTACAAAATAAAATAATCTGACACTTCCCTACTCTTTTATGCATCCACCCTGTCTGAAATGGTTACTTGATGGTCTGCCAGTTTTCAAGGCTTGTTTTCGTCAACCCTCTTTACAAAGACATATGAATATAATGGCAAAGTGTAAGGTTTCCCTAAAAAAAAAAAAAAAAAAATAGTAGCAATAGAAGCAATAGTTGAAGTTAGAAGCTTTATTTTGCTTTGAGAAAATCCACTGTCACACACTTCATAATGAATTTCCTTTAAAGTGTTTACAGATTTTGGAAGTTAAAACCATTTTATTGTTTCTTGTTTATAACCAGAAATGGAAACAAAGTTTCACCCTCTCTCCCCCAACCAAAAGAGCAAAATAAACCATTGACATGCAGCATTTGATTATGAAAATTGATAGCTTGAGAAAATCTTATAATACAATAAAGTGCATTGAACAATGGGGTATGGAGGGCAGAATATATATTGACTTTTTGCTGGGGAACTGTTAGTTTTACATAATTCTGTCATTATGTAATCCTAACACCCTCTCTGTTGAGCAAAATGTAAAAGAAAAACAAATGTAGAACATATTTCAAAAACAAAGAAAATGCAGATTTATGTAAAGAAATAAAATCTATACATGCACAGTTACTTCATTGTCATCATTTTGCATTTTGCCATGCTTTTGTTAAAAAATAATTAACTATGAAAAGAAAAATCATGGGCCAAAAGAGAAAAACGTAAAGCACAATAAAAGAATATTTAATTAGAGACATGAAAATGCAATGTGATTTGCATAAACTGTGTAGTAGAACATATTTACATAATTATTCAAATGTAACAGGTATAAATGTAACCACTGGTGTTACAGACTTCTGTGAATCCCCAGAATTTTAACATTCCCATTGATTCAATGCACTAATACAGTGTATTTAATAAAACTGCTGATTTTTTTTGTAAAGCACACAAATGAAAAAATATATAGCTGTAAGCAATATAAAAATATATATGGAAAAATATATTTCCACGTACAGTTAAATCAAAATAGCGAAGTACCTCACCTGCAGAGACATTGTACAATAATACATTTCTCCTGCTTGAAAAAGGTTAAAACTTTTACAGAATTACAAAACTGTATATATGTGTGATTAATTACTTTTGGTTACCTTTTGAAAATCTATTAGCTTGCAAAAATGTATATACATACACAGAGACATATATATATTTATATACATGCTTTGGGTGAGGAGGGAAAAAAGACAACTTTATTCTTTCTTTTTAACAACATTCACCTCTACCTTGGGAAGCTGGAACTCAGCCTTGGTGGCACTGTCATTGCTTGATGATGAGGACACTCTTGACTTACTAGAGGACAGAGGTGCCCCACTACATTGGACATTTTCATCATCAGTTAATGTGACCTCATAAGAACCCTTTGACTTAGATCCTAAACCCCCAAATGTGCCAAATTTGATCTTAGAATGCTTCCCCTTTTTCTTGCCAGGCTCCACAGAAACTTCACTTCCCTCTGCCTCCAGGGTTCCACTTGGTGAAGATTGAGTGGAACCATCGTTTTCCTCACTTAAAGAGGAAGTTCTATGTCTTGTCTTTTTGCTAGTAAACAAGGAAAACTCATACTTTGGGGTCTTCTCCTTTGGGGAGATACCAACTCCACTCTCCAATTCTAAAGTAGCAGACCCTAGACCCCCATCAACAGAGCCCACACTGGAAACATCTGGAAGACTGGCATCATTTTTTCCCTTTGCTTTTGAGAAGTTGAACTTGGGCATTTTTATCTTTGACTTTTTTATCTTGATATCACCCTCTTCTAATTCAGTATCAATCTGACCTGACTTCCCAACATGTTTATCTGTTATTGGGAAGTTGACATCAACTCCTACCTCCCTTCCAGTCATCTCTGGTCCAGAACTTTTAAATTTAGGCATCATGAGTCTGGGGAAAGTAACTTTCCCAACTGAATCACCTAAATATTCATCAGCACTACTCAACCGTATTTGTCCCTCTGCTTGTGTTCTAGTAAGGCTTCCCTCAACCTTTGGTCCAGATATATTTACAATTTCTGTTCCTTTAAACTGTTTTTCTCCCCAACGTGTATCAGTTCCATGAATAGATACTTCTGGTATCTGAAATTGTGAGCCTGACAGTTCTACCTGAGGCACTTTGCCCTGAGCATCTAAGACTTTAGTATCAATATTGGGCACCCTAATATCAATTTTTGGCCTTTTCAAATTACCAGAAAGGTCTATATCACTTTCAGATGTTGGTCCTTTAAAATCAATCTCAACATCAGGACTGGAAACCTTTGCAGCTGAAATATCAACAGCGGGAATCCTGATAGAGGGGCCTTTCAGATCTTCAACCAACCCTGACATTTTAAGTTCTGGAGCTCCAACATCAATGCTAGTTGCTGGTCCACTCACAGAGGAGCCCAAAACCCCAAATTCAGGCATACTGAACTTGGGTATTTTAATTTTTTCACCAGACACACCAGTACTTGGGGGGTCTAAGATCATATTTCCAGAAACATCTATATTTCCTTTAGTCTCTGGTCCTTTCAAGTTTAAATTTAAACCTGGAACAGAAATATTTGGTACTGAATTTTCTACTGAAATACCAGGTGGCTCAATAGTAATACCTGTGGCACTTATATTAGCATCCGTGCTAGGACCATTTATGTCCCCTGCAAGCTTTGGTCCAGATAGACTGTGGTCCGTGTAAGGTACCTTTGACCCTGATGTATTAAAAGTAGGTAGCTTGAATTTTGGTTTCTTAACCTTAATATCAGGACCCTCTACACCAACTCCAGGTGATGACAAATTACCCTCTAATATTTTTATATCACCTCCGATGTCCAAATCAGCAGCTTTTGAGTCTAGTTTAGGGCTGTGCAAGGAGCCATCTCCTTTTAATTTGGGAGATTTGAGATCAAATTCTACATCAGGGAAATTGATTTTTCCAAAAAATTGTTTGCGGGTTCTTGGTGCCTTTATGCCAAGATCTGTAGCCCCACTTGAAACATTGATATCAACATCAGGGGCATTCAGATTTATGTCACTCTGTGCCTCAGGAGTAATTACGTCAAATCCTCCTTTTTTCCCCTTGATTTTAGGACCACTCATATGAATCTTGGGCATTTTAAACTTGCTTTTCTTTGCTCTGACTCCTAGGTCTACATCAGGGATGTCTGCATCTAATTCTACATCTGGGGTAATGGTGTCAGATTGTGTTTTCACATTTGCTTTGGGCGATTTTGTGCCAAATCCAAATTTTGGTTTTTTTACTTTTAGTTTCAAATCACCCTCGGGGCCCTCAATGTCCATATCTGGAATATTTAGCTCTGACTTTGGAGCTGACGTATCCAGTTCACATTTTGGAAGTTTAAGGTCTACATGTGGACCTTCCAACTTTCCTCCAAAGTCCACATTTGGGCCTGCTATCTTTAGATTACCTTTTGGAACATTTACATCAATATTAGGACATTCCATTTTGGTTTCAGAAACACCAAATTTGGGCATTTTAAATTTAGGAATTTCTAGTTTTCCTTCTGGCCCTTTTAATTCAATGTCAGGCATATCTACATCCATATCTGGACCCTTTATGTCAACTTTAGGACCTTTTATTTCACCTCCTATCTTGGGACCTGACATATTTGCATCTCCTTTCCAGTTTGGACCTTTCAGATTTAAATCAACATCGGGCATGGATACTTTAGGGAGATTCATTGATGGCATCTTGAATTTGGGCCCTTTCACTTTTCCATCAATATCTAAATCTGGAGCATCCATATCTACCCGAGGACCCTTAATGTCAACTTTGGGACCCTTTATATCCCCTTCAAGTTTAGGGCCTTTCATGTTCAAGTCAAAATCAGGCATGGATACTTTAGGAAGATTCACAGTAGGCATCTTGAATTTCGGCCCTTTCATTTTTCCATCAATGTCTACATCTGGTACATCTACTTCAGGACCCTTTATATCAAAATCTGTTCCTTTCAAATCTCCTTCCATTTCAGGACCCTTCAGATTAAAATCAATATCTGGCATAGATACTTTAGGGAGATTCATTGATGGCATCTTGAATTTGGGCCCTTTCACTTTTCCATCAATGTCTACATCTGGAACATCCACATCTAATTCTGGACCTTTGACGTCAACTTTGGGACCTTTTACGTCCCCTTCCACTTTAGGGCCTTTCAGGCTTAAATCAAAATCAGGCATTGACATTTTAGGAAGATTCATTGAAGGCATCTTGAATTTGGGTCCTTTCACTTTTCCATCAATGTCTACATCTGGAACATCCAAATCTAGTTCTGGACCTTTAATGTCAACCTTGGGTCCCTTCAAATCCCCTTCTACTTTAGGACCTTTCAGGTTGACATCAGGCATGGACACTTTAGGGAGATTCATTGAAGGCATCTTGAATTTGGGCCCTTTCACTTTTCCATCAATGTCTACATCTGGAGTATCTACATCTAATTCTGGACCCTTGATGTCAAGTTTGGGACCCTTTACGTCCCCTTCCACCTTAGGGCCTTTTAGATTTAAATCAAAATCAGGCATGGACACTTTAGGCAGATTCATTGAAGGCATCTTGAATTTGGGCCCTTTCACTTTTCCATCAATATCTACATCTGGAGTATCCACATATAATTCTGGACCTTTAATGTCAACCTTGGGTCCCTTCAAATCCCCTTCTACTTTAGGGCCTTTTAGGTTGAAATCAGGCATGGACATTTTAGGCAGATTCATTGAAGGCATTTTGAATTTGGGCCCTTTCACTTTTCCATCAATATCTACATCTGGTACCTCAAGATCAACATCCGGAGCCTTAATATCCATCTGTTGACCTTTAAGGTCTCCTTCTAACTTTGGGCCTTTTAAATTAACATCAACATCAGGCATGGATATCTTTGGGAGATTCATTGAAGGCATCTTGAATTTGGGCCCTTTCACTTTTCCATCAATGTCTACATCTGGAGTATCCACATCTAATTCTGGACCCTTAATGTCAACCTTGGGTCCCTTCAAATCCCCTTCCACTTTAGGACCCTTCAGGTTTAAATCAAAATCAGGCATGGACACTTTAGGGAGATTCATTGAAGGCATCTTGAATTTGGGCCCTTTCACTTTTCCATCAATATCTACATCTGGAGGATCCACATCTAATTCTGGACCCTTAATGTCAACATTGGATCCCTTCAAATCCCCTTCCACTTTAGGACCCTTCAGGTTTAAATCAAAATCAGGCATGGACACTTTAGGGAGATTCATTGAAGGCATCTTGAATTTGGGCCCTTTCACTTTTCCATCAATGTCTACATCTGGAGTATCCACATCTAATTCTGGACCCTTGATGTCAAGTTTGGGGCCCTTTACGTCCCCTTCCACTTTAGGGCCTTTTAGGTTGAAATCAGGCATAGACATTTTAGGCAGATTCATTGAAGGCATCTTGAATTTGGGCCCTTTCACTTTTCCATCAATATCTACATCAGGAGTATCCACATCTACCTCAGGTACCTTAATATCAACATTGGGAGCCTTCAAATCCCCCTCTACTTTAGGTCCTTTCAGGTTGAAATCCAAGTCAGGCATGGACACTTTAGGTAGATGCATTGAAGGCATCTTGAATTTCGGCCCTTTCACATTTCCATCAATATCTACATCTGGAGTATCAATATCAACTTTGGGACCCTTAATATCCCCTTCCACTTTAGGACCTTTCAGGTTGAAATCAAAATCAGGCATGGATACTTTAGGGAGATTCATTGAAGGCATCTTGAATCTTGGCCCTTTCACTTCTCCATCAATATCTACATTTGGTACGTCTACTTTAGGACCCTTTATATCAAAATCTGGTCCTTTCAAATCCCCTTCCATTTTAGGACCTCTCAGATTGAAATCAATATCCGGCATGGATGCTTTAGGAAGATGCATTGAAGGCATCTTAAATTTGGGTCCTTTCACTTTTCCATCAATATCTACATCGGGAGTATCAACATCTAGCTCGGGTACCTTAATATCAACATTGGGAGCCTTCAAATCCCCTTCTACTTTAGATCCTTTAAGGTTGAAATCCAAGTCAGGCATGGACACTTTAGGGAGATGCATTGATGGCATCTTGAATTTGGGCCCTTTCACTTTTCCATCAATGTCTACATGTGGAATATCCACATCGAATTCTGGACCCTTGATGTCAACTTTGGGGCCCTTTATGTCCCCTTCCACTTTAGGGCCTTTTAGATTTAAATCAAAACCAGGCATGGCTATGTTTGTTAAATTACCATCCACAGATGGAATCTTAACCTTAGGAACCTTTATTTTACCATCTGGACCCTCAATGTCCAACTCTGGAGCTTCTATATCTACCTTTGCACCAGATATATCAATGCCCCCCTTTGGCAACTTAATATCAATATCAGAAGTTTCCCCTTTGTGGCCAGAAAACCCAAATTTGGGCATGCTGAATTTTGGCATTTTTAATTTTCCTTTTCCTTCTATATCAACATCTGGAGTTTCAAGGTCTACATCTGGTACCTTCATATGCAGATTTGGTCCTGTTAAATCCCCTTCAATTGATGGAGTTGTAACATCCACATCTCCCTTTACTTTGGGTCCTTTTAAGTTTAGTTCAACATCAGGCATAGAAACTTTAGGACTTGTAATGTTTAATGAGGGCATTTTGAATTTGGAACCTTTAACTTTTGCTTCTTGGTGTGGAATATCTACATTGACACCACTGGCCTCCAAGTCAGTTTTTAGAAGTTTTACATCTGTGGTAGGTACCTGTATTTTAGGACTAGAAAAGTTAAACTTTGGCAATTTAAATCTGGATTTTTTAACCTTTGCCTCTGGGATTTCAACATCTACTTTAGGACCACTGATTTCTAAGGCAGGACCTTTAAGGCTTCCTCCCTTGGGCATAGAAGCATCAATGCCACCCTTTACATTTGGGCTCTTTACACTAAGGTCAACATCTGGCATTGAAACACTGGGTTTAGAGAATCCCCATGAAGGTAATTTGAACTTGGAGCTTTTTACATTTCCTTCTGGCAAATCAACAGCTAAATTAGGACTTGGAGTATCAATTTCAGGACTTTGAATTTCAACTTTTGGAGCCTTCAAGTTAACATCCAAATTTTGATCAGTTGCGTCTAAGTTTCCTTTCAGTTTGGGAGTTTTTAAATCCATGTCAATGTCCGGCAAGGTTGGTTTTGGTAAATTTACATTTATTGATGGCATTTTAAATTTAGGTCCCTTCACTTTATACTCATGTCCTTCTATTTCCAAATCTGGAGTAGACATATCTACCTTTGGTACATTAATGTCACTATGTAAAAGTATAGAAGGATCCTCTATGTGGGGTCCAGAGAAACCAAACTTTGGCATTTTAAATTTAGGTAATTTCAGCTTTCCTTCAGGACCTTCTAGATTAACATCTGGTGCTTCTAGATCAATTTCTGGACCTTTAAAGTCTCCTCCTACCTTTGGAATTGTTAGGTCTGCATCTCCCTTCCAATTAGGAGCTTTTAAATTCAAATCAATATCAGGCATGGACACTTTAGGCAGATTCATTGAAGGCATTTTGAATTTGGGCCCTTTCACTTTTCCATCAATATCTACATCTGGAGTGTCCACATCTAATTCTGGACCTTTAATGTCAACCTTGGGTCCCTTCAAATCCCCTTCTATTTTAGGACCTTTTAGGTTTAAATCAGGCATAGACATTTTAGGCAGATTCATTGAAGGCATCTTGAATTTGGGCCCTTTCACTTTTCCATCAATGTCTACATCTGGAACATCCACATCTAATTCTGGACCCTTGATGTCAACTTTGGGACCTTTTACGTCCCCTTCCACTTTAGGGCCTTTCAGGCTTAAATCAAAATCAGGCATTGACATTTTAGGCATATTCACTGAAGGCATCTTGAATTTGGGCCCTTTCACTTTTCCATCAATGTCTACATCTGGAACATCCACATCTAATTCTGGACCTTTGATGTCAACTTTGGGACCTTTTACGTCCCCTTCCACTTTAGGGCCTTTCAGGCTTAAATCAAAATCAGGCATTGACATTTTAGGCAGATTCATTGAAGGCATCTTGAATCTGGGCCCTTTCACTTTTCCATCAATGTCTACATCTGGAACATCCACATCTAGTTCTGGACCTTTAATGTCAACCTTGGGTCCCTTCAAATCCCCTTCTACTTTAGGACCTTTCAGGTTGACATCAGGCATGGACATTTTAGGCAGATTCATTGAAGGCATCTTGAATTTGGGCCCTTTCACTTTTCCATCAATGTCTACATCTGGAACATCCACATCTAATTCTGGACCCTTGATGTCAACTTTGGGACCTTTTACGTCCCCTTCCACTTTAGGGCCTTTCAGGCTTAAATCAAAATCAGGCATTGACATTTTAGGCATATTCACTGAAGGCATCTTGAATTTGGGCCCTTTCACTTTTCCATCAATGTCTACATCTGGAACATCCACATCTAATTCTGGACCTTTGATGTCAACTTTGGGACCTTTTACGTCCCCTTCCACTTTAGGGCCTTTCAGGCTTAAATCAAAATCAGGCATTGACATTTTAGGCAGATTCATTGAAGGCATCTTGAATCTGGGCCCTTTCACTTTTCCATCAATGTCTACATCTGGAACATCCACATCTAGTTCTGGACCTTTAATGTCAACCTTGGGTCCCTTCAAATCCCCTTCTACTTTAGGACCTTTCAGGTTGACATCAGGCATGGACATTTTAGGCAGATTCATTGAAGGCATCTTGAATTTGGGCCCTTTCACTTTTCCATCAATGTCTACATCTGGAACATCCACATCTAATTCTGGACCCTTGATGTCAACTTTGGGACCTTTTACGTCCCCTTCCACTTTAGGGCCTTTCAGGCTTAAATCAAAATCAGGCATTGACATTTTAGGCATATTCACTGAAGGCATCTTGAATTTGGGCCCTTTCACTTTTCCATCAATGTCTACATCTGGAACATCCACATCTAATTCTGGACCTTTGATGTCAACTTTGGGACCTTTTACGTCCCCTTCCACTTTAGGGCCTTTCAGGCTTAAATCAAAATCAGGCATTGACATTTTAGGCAGATTCATTGAAGGCATCTTGAATCTGGGCCCTTTCACTTTTCCATCAATGTCTACATCTGGAACATCCACATCTAGTTCTGGACCTTTAATGTCAACCTTGGGTCCCTTCAAATCCCCTTCTACTTTAGGACCTTTCAGGTTGACATCAGGCATGGACATTTTAGGCAGATTCATTGAAGGCATCTTGAATTTGGGCCCTTTCACTTTTCCATCAATGTCTACATCTGGAACATCCACATCTAATTCTGGACCCTTGATGTCAACTTTGGGACCTTTTACGTCCCCTTCCACTTTAGGGCCTTTCAGGCTTAAATCAAAATCAGGCATGGACATTTTAGGCATATTGACTGAAGGCATCTTGAATTTGGGCCCTTTCACTTTTCCATCAATGTCTATATCTGGAACATCCACATCTAATTCTGGACCTTTGATGTCAACTTTGGAACCTTTTACGTCCCCTTCCACTTTAGGGCCTTTCAGGCTTAAATCAAAATCAGGCATGGACATTTTAGGCATATTGACTGAAGGCATCTTGAATTTGGGCCCTTTCACTTTTCCATCAATGTCTACATCTGGAACATCCACATCTAATTCTGGACCCTTGATGTCAACTTTGGGACCTTTTACGTCCCCTTCCACTTTAGGGCCTTTCAGGCTTAAATCAAAATCAGGCACTGACATTTTAGGAAGATTCATTGAAGGCATCTTGAATTTGGGTCCTTTCACTTTTCCATCAATGTCTACATCTGGAACATCCACATCTAGTTCTGGACCTTTAATGTCAACCTTGGGTCCCTTCAAATCCCCTTCTACTTTAGGACCTTTCAGGTTGACATCAGGCATGGAGATTTTAGGCAGATTCATTGAAGGCATCTTGAATTTGGGCCCTTTCACTTTTCCATCAATGTCTACATCTGGAACATCCACATCTAATTCTGGACCCTTGATGTCAACTTTGGGACCTTTTACGTCCCCTTCCACTTTAGGGCCTTTCAGGCTTAAATCAAAATCAGGCATTGACATTTTAGGCAGATTCATTGAAGGCATCTTGAATTTGGGCCCTTTCACTTTTCCATCAATGTCTACATCCGGAACATCCACATCCAACTCTGGACCCTTGATGTCAACTTTGGGACCCTTTATGTCCCCTTCCACTTTAGGGCCTTTCAGGCTTAAATCAAAATCAGGCATTGACATTTTAGGCATATTGACTGAAGGCATCTTGAATTTGGGCCCTTTCACTTTTCCATCAATGTCTACATCTGGAACATCCACATCTAATTCTGGACCCTTGATGTCAACTTTGGGACCTTTTACGTCCCCTTCCACTTTAGGGCCTTTCAGGCTTAAATCAAAATCAGGCATTGACATTTTAGGCAGATTCATTGAAGGCATCTTGAATTTGGGCCCTTTTACTTTTCCATCAAGGTCTACATCTGGAATATCCACATCTAGTTCTGGACCTTTAATGTCAACATTGGGTCCCTTCAAATCCCCTTCTACTTTAGGACCTTTCAGGTTGACATCAGGCATGGACATTTTAGGCAAATTCATTGAAGGCATCTTGAATTTGGGCCTTTTCACTTTTCCATCAATGTCTACATCCGGAACATCCACATCCAATTCTGGACCCTTGATGTCAACTTTGGGACCCTTTATGTCCCCTTCCACTTTAGGGCCTTTCATGCTTAAATCAAAATCAGGCATTGACATTTTAGGCATATTGACTGAAGGCATCTTGAATTTGGGCCCTTTCACTTTTCCATCAATGTCTACATCTGGAACATCCACATCTAATTCTGGACCCTTGATGTCAACTTTGGGACCTTTTACGTCCCCTTCCACTTTAGGGCCTTTCAGGCTTAAATCAAAATCAGGCATTGACATTTTAGGCAGATTCATTGAAGGCATCTTGAATTTAGGCCCTTTTACTTTTCCATCAAGGTCTACATCTGGAACATCCACATCTAGTTCTGGACCTTTAATGTCAACCTTGGGTCCCTTCAAATCCCCTTCTAGTTTAGGACCTTTCAGGTTGACATCAGGCATGGACATTTTAGGCAGATTCATTGAAGGCATCTTGAATTTGGCCCCTTTCACTTTTCCATCAATGTCTACATCTGGAACATCCACATCTAATTCAGGACCCTTGATGTCAACTTTGGGACCTTTTACGTCCCCTTCCACTTTAGGGCCTTTCAGGCTTAGATCAAAATCAGGCATTGACATTTTAGGCAGATTCATTGAAGGCATCTTGAATCTGGGCGCTTTCACTTTTCCATCAATGTCTACATCTGGAACATCCACATCTAGTTCTGGACCTTTAATGTTAACCTTGGGTCCCTTCAAATCCCCTTCTACTTTAGGACCTTTCAGGTTGACATCAGGCATTGACATTTTAGGCAGATTCATTGAAGGCATCTTGAATTTGGGCCCTTTCACTTTTCCATCAATGTCTACATCTGGAACATCCACATCTAATTCTGGTCCCTTGATGTCTACTTTGGGACCTTTTACGTCCCCTTCCACTTTAGAGCCTTTCAGGCTTAAATCAAAATCAGGCATTGACATTTTAGGCAGATTCATTGAAGGCATCTTGAATCTGGGCCCTTTCACTTTTCCATCAATGTCTACATCTGGAACATCCACATCTAATTCTGGACCTTTAATGTCAACCTTGGGTCCCTTCAAATCCCCTTCTACTTTAGGACCTTTCAGGTTGACATCAGGCATTGACATTTTAGGCAGATTCATTGAAGGCATCTTGAATTTGGGCCCTTTCACTTTTCCATCAATGTCTACATCTGGAACATCCACATCTAATTCTGGTCCCTTGATGTCTACTTTGGGACCTTTTACGTCCCCTTCCACTTTAGGGCCTTTCAGGCTTAAATCAAAATCAGGCATTGACATTTTAGGCAGATTCATTGAAGGCATCTTGAATCTGTGCCCTTTCACTTTTCCATCAATGTCTACATCTGGAACATCCACATCTATTTCTGGACCTTTAATGTCAACCTTGGGTCCCTTCAAATCCCCTTCTACTTTAGGACCTTTCAGGTTGACATCAGGCATTGACATTTTAGGCAGATTCATTGAAGGCATCTTGAATTTGGGCCCTTTCACTTTTCCATCAATGTCTACATCTGGAACATCCACATCTAATTCTGGACCCTTGATGTCAACTTTGGGGCCCTTTATGTCCCCTTCCACTTTAGGGCCTTTTAGATTTAAATCAAAATCAGGCATGGACACTTTAGGCAGATTCATTGAAGGCATCTTGAATTTGGGCCCTTTCACTTTTCCATCAATGTCTACATCTGGAACATCCACATCTAATTCTGGACCCTTGATGTCAACTTTGGGACCCTTTATGTCACTTTCCACTTTAGGGCCTTTTAGACTCAAATCAAAATCAGGCATGGACACTTTAGGCATCTTGAATTTGGGCCCTTTCACTTTCCCATCAATGTCTACATCTGGAACATCCACATCTAATTCTGGACCCTTGATGTCAACTTTGGGACCCTTTATGTCCCCTTCCACTTTAGGGCCTTTCAGGCTTAAATCAAAATCAGGCATGGACATTTTAGGCAGATTCATTGAAGGCATCTTGAATCTGGGCCCTTTTACTTTTCCATCAATGTCTACATCTGGAACATCCACATCCAATTTTGAACCCTTGATGTCTACGTTGGGACCCTTTATGCCCCCTTCCACTTTAGGGCCTTTCAGGTTTAAATCAACATCAGGCATGGACATTTTAGGCAGATTCATTGAAGGCATCTTGAATCTGGGCCCTTTCACTTTTCCATCAATGTCTACATCTGGTGTATCAACATCTACATTGGGAACCTTAATGTCAACTTTGGGGCCCTTTATGTCCCCTTCTACTTTAGGGCCTTTTAGATTTAAATCAAAATCAGGCATGGACACTTTAGGCATATTCATTGAAGGCATCTTGAATCTGGGCCCTTTCACTTTTCCATCAAAATCTACATCTGGAACATCCACATCTAATTCTGGACCCTTGGTGTCAACTTTGGGACCCTTTATGCCCCCTTCCACATTAGGGCCTTTCAGGCTTAAATCAAAATCAGGCATTGACATTTTAGGCAGATTCATGGAAGGCATCTGGAATTTTGGGCCTTTCACTTTTCCATCAATGTCTACATCTGGTGCATCAACATCTACCTGGGGACCCTTAATGTCAACTTTGGGGCCCTTTATGTCCCCTTCTACTTTAGGGCCTTTAAGATGCAAATCAAAATCAGGCATGGACACTTTAGGCATATTCATTGAAGGCATCTTGAATCTGGGCCCTTTTACTTTTCCATCAATGTCTACATCTGGAACATCCACATCTAATTCTGGTTCCTTGATGTCTACTTTGGGACCTTTTACGTCCCCTTCCACTTTAGGGCCTTTCAGGCTTAAATCAAAATCAGGCATTGACATTTTAGGCAGATTCATTGAAGGCATCTTGAATTTGGGCCCTTTTACTTTTCCATCAAGGTCTACATCTGGAACATCCACATCTAGTTCTGGACCTTTAATGTCAACCTTGGGTCCCTTCAAATCCCCTTCTAGTTTAGGACCTTTCAGGTTGACATCAGGCATGGACATTTTAGGCAGATTCATTGAAGGCATCTTGAATTTGGCCCCTTTCACTTTTCCATCAATGTCTACATCTGGAACATCCACATCTAATTCTGGACCCTTGATGTCAACTTTGGGACCTTTTACGTCCCCTTCCACTTTAGGGCCTTTCAGGCTTAGATCAAAATCAGGCATTGACATTTTAGGCATCTTGAATCTGGGCCCTTTCACTTTTCCATCAATGTCTACATCTGGAACATCCACATCTAATTCTGGACCCTTGGTGTCAACATTGGGACCCTTTATGTCCCCTTCCACTTTAGGGCCCTTCAAATTCAAATCAAAATCAGGCATGGACACTTTAGGGAGATTCACTGAAGGCATCTTGAATTTGGGCCCTTTCACTTTTCCATCAACCCCTGGAATATCAAGATCTACTTTTGGACCTTTAAGATCCCCTTCCAAATCTTTCCCCGCATAACCTTTCACATTAATATCTATGTCTGGTGTTGATATTTTTGGTTTAACATCTGGACTTTCTACTTTGAGTCCAGATACACTGAACTTGGGCAGCTGTAGTTTGGGTATTGTTACGTTTCCTTTTTCTTCAATCCCTATATCTGGTGCAGTAAGATCTACTTCTGGAGCCTTTAAATATATTTCTGGACCTCTCATATCAGCAGATATGTCAGTGTCACCCTTTGGCAATTTCATATCTAGGTCTGCACTTTCTCCTTTCCATCCAAATTTAGGTAGATGAAATTTGGGCATTTTCATTTTACCTTTTACTTCTGGGTTTTCTACTTCCAGATCAGAAGCCTTAAGGTCAACCGCTTTAATGTCAAGTTCTGTGGCTTTCAAATCTCCTTCTAGTCTGGGTCCTGAAATATCTGCTCCTGCCTTCCATTTAGGACTTTTTATATTTAAGTCCACATCAGGCATGGACATTTTTGGAAGATGCATCGAAGGCATCTTAAATTTAGAACTTTTTACCTTCCCTTCTAGACTCTCAACATCCATTTCCTGAGTATCCATATTTACCTTGGGACCAGATATATTGAGGTCACTTTTTGGTATCTTGACATCTGCATCTGAACCTTCTAATTTTGGTCCTGAAAAGCTGAACTTTGGCAAATGGAATTTGGGCATTTTCTTTTTCCCCTTCACATCTGAAACCTCAATATCTACATCTGGACCTTCAAAAGCAACTTCTGGACATTTAACGTCTGGGCTTTTTAGTTCACTTTCCAAATTAGGATTTACAGTATAAATCCCAGTTTTCACTTTAGGACCTTTCAGATTAAAATCCACATCAGGCATTGACATTTTAGGTAAATTCACATGCATTGTTGGCTTCTTAAATTTAGAACCTTTAACTCTACCTTCTGGACCTTCTATCTCCAGTTCAGGAGTTTCAAGATCAATCTTTGGACAAGTCATATCAATATCACCTTTTGGTAGTGTAACATCCATATCTAGGCCCTCAGCCTTTCCAAATTTAGGCATTTTAATGTTTGGCATCCTTAGCTTTCCTTCTGGACCTTCCAAATCAACACCTGACAAATCTAGGTCAGCCTTCAGATCAGCTTTAGGATTTTTTAAATTAACATCCCCTTTCAGATTGGGATCTTTAAAACTTGTATCAAGGTCAGGCATGGACACTTTGGTTAAATGAACTGAAGGGATTTTAAATTTCGGACCCCTTAGTTTCCCATCTACATCAATATCTACATCTCCAGTTTCAACCTCTAAACCTTTTATGTTTACTTCTGGGTTATTTGAATCTTCTAAATTAGGTACGGACATATCTGCATCTGCCTTCCACTTAGTACTTTTAATGTTTAAATCAACATCAGGGATTGATACTTTTGGTAAGTGGACATTCATTGAAGGTATCTTAAATTTAGGTCCTTTGACTTCCCCTACTGGACCTTCAATGTCTACTACAGGAGCCTCAATAGCTACCTTTCGGTCCGATATATCAATATCTCCTTCTGGCAATTTCACATCTACACCTGGAACTTTTTGTCCAGACATACCAAATGTAGGCATTTTAAATTTAGGCATTTTAAATTTTCCGTCTAAACCTGTTAATTCAATATCTGGCTCTTCTAAGTTAATTTCTTTCCCTTTGATGTCAACTTTGGGGTCTTTCAAATCGTTCACTTTAGGGCTTTTCAGATCTGTGTCAGGCATTGACACTTTCTGAACATGCACTGTAGGCATCTTGAAGTTTGGACCCTTTATTTTTCCCTCAGGACCCTCCATATCCAACTTTGGACCACTAATATCTAGGTTTGGAACATTAATGTCCATGTCTGGGCCTTCCATTTTGGGCTGTGTGATGTCAACCTTAGAACCTTTTACATTTCTGTCTAGTTTAGGGACTCCAATATGGAGATCAAAATCATGCATTGATTCTTTAGGGAGACTAACTGCAGACATTTTAAATGTGGAACCTTTTACTTTACTATCTATGTCAATAGCTCCAATTTCAAGATCATGGCCCTTAAGCTCTCCTTTTATTTTTGGTACTGAAATATCTGCTTCCTCTTTGACACTTACATCTGGAACATCAATCTTTGTTCCAGACATGAATTTAGGCATTTTAAATTTAGGCATTTTAAATTTACCTTCTGAACCTTTAAATTCAGCATCTGGTACCTCTATATTCATGTCTGGACCTTTGATGTCTACTTTGACACCTTTCAAATCTCCTTCCTCTTTAGGACCTTTGCCTTTCCCCTGTAGACCTTCAATATCTACCTTTCCACCTGATATATCAAGCTCAACCTCAGGACCTTTCAAATCCCCTTCCAGTTTAGGCCCTTTTAGATGAAGGTCCCTATTAGACATTGACATTTGCATAGAAGGAATCTTGAATTTGGACCCTTCCAGTTTGCCATCAGGGCAGACATCTGGCATAACTGAAAGGTCTGGGCGATCAATATGAACTTTGGCTTCTTTTAAATACCCTTTAAGATTGGGCCCTGAAATAATAGTTTCCTTTTGATCCACATCATGCCCTGAAACTTTTGGCAATTCAATATTCATTGAAGGCATTTTAAATGTAGGACTCTTTATCTTGGCTTCTTGAGCATCAGTATTGACCTCTGAAGTATTAATGTCAAACTTAGGACAAGTTATGTCAACTTCACTCTTTGGAATTTTAATACCCATTTCAGAAGGGTCTACTTTGTGTTCAGATATATCAGCAATATCAACATCCCCTATTAAAGTGGAACCTTTCAAATTAAGGTCAACATCAGGCATGGAAACCTTTGGTAGGTCAACATTCATTGATTTCATTTTTAGTTTGGAACCTTTTATGTTCCCCGCTGCACTGTCAATTTCTAAACCTGACTTCACATTGATATTTGGACCTTTAAATTCAATTTTCTGACCCTTTGGGTCTAGCTTTTTATCAGACATAGAAATGGGTAGATCAATCTTTGGAGCTTTTACTTTACCATCAATATTCTTACCATCCAACTGTGAGCTTGCAATCTGAAATTCGTGTACAGTTTCAGGGGTGGGAGTCTCAACAGCTGCTTGGGGAACATTTAAATCAATGTTTGCAGTCCCACCTTTTGTTCCAGAGTAAAAAAACTTTGGCATTTTAAATGCAGGGATCTGAATCTTCCCCCCATAACTATCTTTGTCAGGTTCTCTCATATCCACAGAAAGACCTTTTGCTGTTGTGCTTTCATGTGAGACTTTTTTGATGTCAGTTTGTGATGCAAAGAAATCACGTCCTCCTGGAGTCGTTGTGGGGTCGCTGGTTGCGCTGTTTGTCTTTGGTCCAGAGATACCAAATTTGGGCATCTGAAATTTGGGTATTCTTATCTTTCCTTCTGGGAGTTCTACTTCCGATACATCTATTTTCGGGCCGTACACAGATATGTCAGATTTTGCAAGGGTGTCAACCACATTTTCTCCTTTGTAATCAAAGTCAGGCAAGATAGTTGATGGTTTAGATGGAGCACTAATGTCAACACTTGATTTTGCTTTTGTAGTGTCAAAATCGGTTCTTTTAACAATGTGCTTTAGGTCTTCATGCTCTGTTCCAAACACATCAGTTTTGCTTGTGTAACTCTGAACTTTTGGGTCAGAGACGCTGGTTACTTGGACTCTTGAATCTGTGCAAATACTAGGAAGATCAAACACTTCCCTGCTACGCTCATGATAGTGGACAGTTGTGCTGAGAACACTTAATGAATCTCCAGACAGAGAGACACCACCTCTGGCTGTGAATAATGCTTGCTCTCCTTCTACCTGAAAGGTTTTACCCGTAAAGTCAGTCCCTGGGATTTTTATTATAGTTTTGTCCTCTTCAGTTTCCACATTGGTTTTGGAAATTTCAGTTATGTCATGCCTGGGAATTTTAATCTTGTACTCAGGACTGCTGATGTCAATCTCCTTGCAATCTTTAGATCCAGTCACATCCACAGTGTAGGCAGCCACTTTTCTAGTGACAGTGATTGTCCTTGTTTGTGTTTCTGGCTCCAGAATCTCTTCAGACTTCAGACGTGGCTTAATCTTTTTTGTGTAAATGCGTCTGTATTCCTCATCATCGCCACTCTTTAAAAAAAATATAAATATATGTATATTGATTAACCTAAATTACGCAATAGTCTTGAACATCGCAAGATGTCATTTCTGTTCACAAGAAGGTATAGTAAAGTTCTATGAAAGGAAGTGTCTAAAAGCCTCATCATTTCTCATTCACTTGTCACGTTTCTCGTCACCATATGATTATCAACAGATTATCAAGAGCTGGCATTTGGGTGCTTAAGCATTTGGGTACAGAATGTACAAAATAATTGGAGCTATAAATATGTGCAGGTGAAAGCAGTGCAACATTGTCTCCTGGCCCTTGTTTTTTTTTGCACATTGCTTGGGACTCTGGTTATGACATCATCAGATGCAGGGCCGGCCTTTGGGGTGTGCGACCTGTGCGACCGCACAGGGCGCCACACTCCAGGGGGTGCCGCCGCCACCATAGCGTACCGCTGCCCCGGGGGGCACCCGTCACCCCTCCAGAGACGGACAGTAATGTCCGCCGCTGGAGGAGCAGGCTCGCAAGGGAGCGGTATCGGAGGTCTTTAACAGACCTCCGGCTCCCTTGAGTGATTTTAAGCCGGTTCAAGGATCTCCCTTGAACCCGGCTTAACATCACTCAAGGGAGCCGGAGGTCTGTTAAAGACCTCTGATACCGCTCCCTTGTGATCCACGCGGCAACAGCTGCTGTGCGCCGGGGTTTGTTGTCAGATCCCGGCGCACAACACTGAAGCCGCGCCCACCGCTGTCCGTGCCCTCTGACCCGGAAGAAGACAGAATAACTGAAGAAGAAGAAGAACAAAGAGGAGGAAAAGGAGCTGTAAGGAGAAAAGAGGAAAGGTAGGAAAGCATTCAGTGAGAATGGATTGGTATGTGTGTGGATTAGTGTATATATGTGTGGATTGGTATATATGTGTGGATTGGTATATATGTGTGGATTGGTATACGTGTGGATTGGTATACGTGTGGATTGGTATACGTGTGGATTGGTATACGTCTGGATTGGTATGTGTGTGGATTGGTATACGTGTGGATTGGTATGTGTGTGGATTGGTATATATGTGTGGATTAGTATGTGTGGATTGGTATTTGTGTGGATTGGTAAATATGTGTGGATTAGTGTATACGTGTGGATTGTATGCGTAAGAATTGGTATGCGTGTGGATTAGTATATGTGTGGATTGGTAAGTGTGTGGATTGGTAAGTGTGTGAGAGTGATGGGTGTTATGCTGTGCCATTTCCAATGTCTTTTTCATGATCTAATTATGCTCTAAAAGTACATCATAACTCCCATCACTCTATACTGTTCCATACAGTGGCAGAGCTGGGAGGCAGAGGCCTTGCACCCCCACCGCAGGACTCCTGAAAGGTAAGTGAACTTCAAAGAGGGAAAGGGTAGATAGTTAGGAGGGCGTATATAGGGAGAAGGGAGTGAGACGGGGAAAGGGGGTAGATAGGGAGAAGGGAGTGAGAAGGGGTAGATACGGCAGAAGAGAGTGAGAAGGGGTAGATAGGGCAATCATACTCCTATCATGCCAAGTCTGCGAGTAAATCCTGGAATCTGGGTATGCCTGGGCATGATAGGAATGTGATTGCTGTTAATCATATATATATATGATATATATAGACTTGAAAACCGAAGTTGTTTGTGTGGTTATTTGGAAAGTCCCTGGAGTGCCGGTAACTATTTTTGGACTTTATATATATATATATATATATATATATATATATATATATATATAATTTAATTGTTTTCTCCTATTTTGGTGTGTTACTTACTTTAAATAAAAGTGTTAGATTTTTTATGGTGTTGGGGGGGTCATATTCGGTTTTGGCCAGGTAAATGCTGCACTTTCGTTTTCAGTCCAGAATTCGTTTCGGTGCATCCCTACTACTAAGCCAGACAATTAAGTGGTAGGCCTAGACCACATCAATGTTTGGCGTAGTATATAGTGATTGGGGTTTTGTTACAAGTTTTTATTCCTTTCTTTTTTTGGGATGGGGGGGCGCCAGAGGAGTAGTCCGCACAGGGCGCCAGAACACCTAAGGCCGGCTCTGATCAGATGCACACTGAACTTCTAGCAGACATGTGTAGTTTGGGGTGGGGGCAGGAAAACAGAATATATATAATAGAAACAATAACAAATATACCACTTAGTTGAGAGATTTTAGTGGTAGATGTAAGTCGCCATAGAGCTTACTTAAACATCATAAGATGATCCAATTCACCACTTTATGTTGATTACCAAAAAATAATCAAATGTACTAAATTCTACTTACCAGAACAACATCAGGACTTTTTAGGCTGAAGACATCATGAGACAAGGACACTCCAGGCTGGGGTGATCTGTCCCCTTTCCTTTGCAGTTTAAGGCCCACAGTGTGCTGTCCTACATTAGTTAGCAGCCTCTCAATATCATCCGATGACATGTTGTCAAAGTAGACAGTGGCACCTACAATCTGATCACCTGTACATAAGAGACAAGCAAGTGTGCCAACTTGTGAATTGAGACAGAAGATGGGGAGAATTCTAGTGGCAACATGGTTTAATACAGGGGAAATTGACCCATGTTTTCACAACCTTATGTTTAACTTCATCTCCCACAATCCCCTCTGAGATACATATACATTGCAAAATGGACTGGCACTGTTTAGGTGTATAGAGGTGATTTCCTAAAACAATAGGGTATGAAACTTAGGTGATTTTCAGGCCACCTTTCATTTGCTTATACTTGCCCACTTTCTCACAGATATCCCATGCGTTCTAAGGTCTAAAACATGACACACATGACATTGATGCCCTCTACTTGCAATCATTGCCAATTGACTGTTTGTAAAATTCACCAAGATTCCAATTACTGGTACCAAAGTGGCTACAAGCAGGTGGATATTAGGTTAAGAATTATTTTAACTTGGGTGTAACTAGGTGGAAAGGACTCCTGTGCTCTAAAACATTTGGCTGATCCTGAACCGGTGTTAGATTAATGCAGAATGTTGCATACAAACATCATGTAGGAAAGGCATATGGTGACCGACATTCCTAGTATCTACCAGGTCAACAGGAGTACAAAAAAAAAAGTACAAATAATGGTATCTAGCTACAGCTCCCTTGACATCGTTATATGTGCCATTAACTCCTGACAACTCTAAGTAGCGGGGAGCAAGAAAAACATAGTCCCCAGGTTACTGGTTGCACTGTGGCTTGTTACCCTGGTATCTGTGGTTTGGCTGTAGCTGCCCCCTCTGCAACCCCTATTTCCTATACTGCTGGCCTTAAAATAGAGGATGTGGGTGGTCTGTTACACTAGCCCTGAGCTGAGAATAACCAGTTTTGTTTGTGGCTCATAGTCCAAATCTAAGGACAGGAAGTAACCAGGGTTAAACACAAGTCAACAGCTTAGTTATAACCTCATAGATAAAAATATAAAAAACATTATTAGAGTGTGTTCTCTATTTACCAAGTTATTTTTATATATATATATATATATATATATATATATATATATATAAAATCATGTATCACAGGAAGATGACGGTGGGGGACCCTTGTTAGCCAAGAGACATGGGGTGACATGCGACACAGCTGTGTTTACAGAGAAGGGGTATGGGTATGGATACCAGAATAGTTGAATGGATAGGCCAATGGTTGAGTGATAGGAGGCAGAAGGTTGTAGTTTAAGGTGTATATTCAGAGGACGGCCTTGTCACTAGTGGGGTACCTCAGGGATCAGCATTGGGACCTGTACTTTTTGAATTTTTATTAATAATATTACAGACGGTCTTATTGGTATATGATATGTCTTTTTGCAGATGATACAAAAGGTCTGCAGCATGATAGACATTCCAGGTGGAACAACCCAAATGGAATTAGAAGAATGGTCGAGTGTGTGGCAGCTGCAGTTCAATATTAATAAATGTAAAGTAATGCATTTAGGATGTAAAAATCCCAAGGCAGAATATAGTATTAGTGGCACTGTACTGTCAGTAACAATGGAAGAGAGGGACTTAGGAGTAATTATATCTGATGACTTAAAGGTAAGCAGACAATGCAATTAATTATCTCAAAAAGCAAGCAGGGTGCTGGGTTGCATAGGGAGAAGCATTAGTAGTAGAAAGAGGAAAGTAGTTATGCCACTTTACAGATCTTGAGTCAGGCCTCACCTAGAATATTCCCTTACATCAGGAAAAATGGGCAGACTAGATGGGCCGAGTGGTTCTTATCTGCCGTCAAATTCTATGTTTCTATGATACAAAACCCTGTTTGGAGGTGCTGGATAGATTAATTTAAGTTTTCCATGGCACAGTTACTTACCTTCTCTTACAATTCCCGTTTTGGCCGCTGGTGAATTCTGAACGAGCTGTTTCACAAACACACCTTCCTCATTCTGATCCAGGGTAATACCCATGGACCCACTTCCATGCCAGTTGGGGAGCAAAATTTCCCTTGTCTCTTCTTCTTCCTTCTCCATCTGAAAGTAAAATCAGTCTATAAACTGTATAGTAATTGTTGAGCCCAAATAAAAATGTACAGAATTAATTAAATAATTTCACTACGTCTTTTCATTGTTTTCAAAAGGCAGCATAGTATAAGGCCAAAGCCAAACTTATCTGGCATTGGGCAGTTAATTTGGCCTAGGCAGGTGACATAACAGTAAACATATCTTAAATTATCTTAAAACGCAGTAACGTCAAGACACATGGGTCTCAAATCATATTACAGTGATGTAACATCACAGTTATCCGTGCTCAGGTGTTTACCAGCTTTCTTTATTGGGAAAAGCTGTGTGCGTGTCTTATTCTTTTGCTTGCTGTGCCTTTATCTAGTGGATGGCTTTTGTCACTTTTGACCCATCATAAGCCTTAAGAATTATTGGCTATACACTTGTCAAATCATGCTCTTCCAACCCTTTGGTGTGCTTAAAGGCTGTGTTTAATACAGCAGTCACATGCAAATGAGGGAGTAAATGTAATCACGGATAAAAAAAAATAGAAAAGTGTCATACCTTGTTTTTGTGTGTGTGTGTGTTTTTGTTTTTAGGCATGTCCATACAGACAAATATTTTACTCACTTTTATTTTATTTTATGTAGAGATATCCTAATAGACTCGCACAATTTACAAAAATGATGAATACACCAAAGCAGTGCAAGTAAAAGGCACAAGACCGATACTTAACCTTGAAATTAATTATTCTGTTATCTTCAATAAGACCTTGCTGGCTCTTTCTGCACTGTCATTTGCACGAGGACCTCAGGCTACAAGGAAATAAAAGATCTCAATTATGCTACAGGAAAAAAAAAAAAAAAAAATGTTCACACATTTTAAAGTAAAGACGTTATAATCTCATGTCATACTCTAGCCAACAGCTTTTTATGTGATCATGTCTCTTATGGATCACAGACGCTCTGGGTTCAGATAAAAATCATCTCAATCACCTTAACTCAGCGGGAGCTATCTGGGTCACTGGGTCTGCTACCATTTTTGGCTACCAAGAATTCACAACAAGGCTGTGCAAGTATAGTGTGCTGAGAATAGTGAGGCTGCTGCATCGTATTTTGTGCAGGATGGTAAAGGACTTTTGGATGGTGTTCTGTGAAGTGAGGAGAGCATAGTTGCCAACATTTCGAAGGAAACCCCCCAAAAAACAAACAAAACTAAATAGTGCCCTCGGTAAAACATGTGTTATAGGGAATAATTCTATGCCCTGTAGGCCCAAAACAGTTATAGTTAGACACATACACTAATTATACGCACACTTACACTGCCTTAACACACACCTGCCCATATGCACATACATATACACTACCCTTACACACAAACATACACATGCACTCTTGCTGTTACACACAAACATACTGGCCACACACTTGCTTGCCCATAGACAAACTTGCCCAAACAAGCACTCACTTACAAACACACTCTCTTCCCTAACTAACCCTCCCATTTTTCTGTATCTTAATTCTCTCTCCTATTCTTTACCTCTCCCTATCTCTCGTATCCCTCCCCTTTATCTTGTTTCTCATTATATCCTCCCTTTCCTTTCTCCCTCTGCCCCACCTTCTCCCCGTCTCTTACCTGTCAGCTGCCATATTGTAGTA
The DNA here is from genome assembly GCA_029215755.1 of Spea hammondii. Classification (NCBI taxonomy): domain Eukaryota; kingdom Metazoa; phylum Chordata; class Amphibia; order Anura; family Pelobatidae; genus Spea; species Spea hammondii. The sequence continues at coordinate 24,637,145 of JARDYJ010000009.1, read as the reverse complement.
GACAAGTATAGGCAGCAAAAAAGTTATCAGAAATTGTGAGTAAATTGTCATATGGATGCCTGATAACATAGCATCTTATGGAAGTTAAAAGGTATTAGAAAACATTAACATATTGTCACATTGCTGGGACCCGCTACAGGCATGATTCGTCAGACCAAGCCATCTTCTTCCATTGCTCCGTGGTACAGTTCTTATGCTCATGTGCCCATGGTAGGCAATTTAGGCAGTGGACAGGAATCAGCACGGGCCTCCTGACTGGTCTGTGGTAATGCAGCCCCATATGCAAAAAATTGCGATGCACTGTGTGTTCGGACACCTTTCTATAAGAACCAGCATTAAGGTTTTCAACAATTTCAGCTACAGTAGCTTCTCTGTTGTCTTTGACCACACGCACCCCCCCCCCGCCCCGCCATGTGCTTTAATGATCTTTTGCCTTCCATGACCCTGATGCAAGTTTACCACTTTTCTGCCTTGAACCACTTTTGTTAGGTAGTGACCACTACAGACCAGGAACACCCCACAAGAGCTGCAGTTTTGGAGATACTCGGACACGGTCGTCTACCCATCGCAATTTGGCCCTTGTCAAAGTCGCTCAGGTCTTTATGCATGCCCATTTTTCCTGCTTCTAACACATCAACTTTGAGGACAAAATGTTCCATTCCTGCCCAATATATCCCACTAACTCATAGGTGCCATAATAACAAGATCATAATGTTATAGCTGATCAGTGTATATGCTTTCAATAACAAAGAGATCCCAATCACTTGACCTGCTAGCGATCATAATGTTATAGCTGATCAGTGTATATTCTTTCAATAACCAAGAGATCCCAAAGACTCCAAGGTTTTGCAAATTGCCTACAGTGTATAAGATGTAGGTAATACCCAAGACACATTTCAAGTCACAGTTTGTTTTGTGTCCCATCTTACATGTATAAAAGGCTCTCTAGCCAACATCTAGCAGGGTGTGTGCATTTATAATACACGAGAATATTTTAGTAATCCATGTGACATTAAACAAACCACCTTATGTAAATATTACACAAAGAATGCTTAGCAACTCCTTCTCTCATGGCTGGCCACATAGAGACCATTCTCGACAAATTAAACAGCACTGAACAATCCTGATCATAATAACTTTAGGCAGTGCAAATGTTGGCAGCTAATTAAATAAAGCCCCCCCCCCCGGCCAGTTTAAAAGCAGTCATAAGACACGCCGGCCACTTTAAAATCATTAAGCAGCCCGCGTGCCTGCACCATGCCTCCCAGTGAGGCTCTTCGTCCCGCCACTTTGAAGACACGACGTGCCGCTCAAGGGGGCGGGCTCACACGGAACAGCTCCTAGTGACATGAAGAAGAGCATGTCGTAGGAGAGCAGGGAAGGAAAAGGGGGGCTGCCTTGGGGCAACAATTAAATACAAAAAGGGAGTGGCTTGGGGTATAAGTACACAACAGGGTGGTTGGGGCACCACATAAATCAATACACAAAAGGGGGGTGGGTGGCTGGGGGCGATACACAAGAGATGAAGGCTGGCTGGGGACATCACATAAATCAATACACAAGGGTGTAGGGGGAATACATTAAAACCAAAGGGGGGGGGCACACAAAAAACAAACCAGTGTGGAAAGCATTTTTTATGTTTTGTGTAGATTAACTTGTACTGATGCAGGTGTGTGTGTGTTTGGTGTGTCGGTGTGGTAGAGCCGGTCCTGATGTGTGTTGGTGTGGCAGAGCCTGTCCTGATGTGTGTGTGTGTGTTTGGGCATCTGTGTGGTAGAGCCGGTCCTGGTGTGTGTTTGGGTGTGTCGGTGTGGTAGAGCCTGTCCTGGTGTGTGTGTCTGTGTGACAGAGCCTGTCATGATTAACTCATATGACATAGTGGATGCATGGAAGGGTAATCCAGCAGAGGTGGTTATTCCTTTGTGTTAGCATTCAATGGGTTAATCCGATGTTAATTTAAATGTGTTTATTTGTGCATGCCCTCTGTATCTGTTCTGGCAAGAGGTGTCATCTTCCCAGGACCCCTGTGGTGATTCATGGCCTAACCGATAAGGACCCCGAGTTATAAGAATTCCATTCCTAGTTTAAGTGGAGGGGTTTTCCATCACCTTTACCCCATCATAACTTATTGGCAGATCAAAGATGGGAACTAATGGTTGGAAAGGTGTCATATAACTGGTCATGTGGCCAGAGGGGTGTTTTCTTGCAAAAGAGCCTGATTTAGGGGCAATGCAGCCACCTCAAAGAAGAACTCCATGATATACTACGATTGGAACAACATCATAAGAAACCATCTGGATTTAAGGAGTTTCCACAGGATGGCTTATTGAAGAAACTCATGAGTGAGGGTCCTATGTTTAAGTCCCATTGTTTTTAAGAACTGTTTGCCGTTTTAGTTTTCTTTTGTATGCCTTGTTTTTTGTAATTGTGGCACTGTGTAACATTTGTCTTTTGTTATTAAAATATTCATAATCCAAATATGTCTTTGGGCTCTAGTATTGATATCCACAAACCCTAAGAGTATAACACATTACCAAATTGTTATTACCTAATTTCTAGAGGATATATATGTTGTTTGCCTGGGGTGAGTTGATTATGAGAGATGAGTGGGAGTGTGGTGAGAGTGGGAGTGAGAGAGAGAAATAGATATTTTAATTCGGATATCTCACAAGTCCGGTATCAAAATCATGAGTGGTGGCAGACTACCTGGGGGATACAGGCAGGATTTGCGGGGGGGGGGGGGGGGGGTGTTTCTGCGTGGTACAGCCTGTCCTGGTGTGTGTATGGGTGTTGGTGTGGCAGAGCCTGTCCTCTTACTTTTATTTCAATCTGCATACCTTATCACAAAGGAGTAATCGCAGAAACTTGAATGGTGGTTGGGACCTTCAGAGTGAAACCCAATTTAGTTGTAAGAACTGATTTAATTACTCCCGTTGGTTTCACAGTCCTTCCCCCGTAAGAGAGGACCTTTTATATAAACACACTAGCAGACCACTTTGCACCATGAACTGTGTGCGTTTAAAAAAAATAATAATGTATCTGGGATGAGGTATTCATTGGATGATGCAGTGCTAGAACAGTTGCGGTGGTATTAATAATATCGTGAAGAATAATATGATCACTGTTTTGTTCCACTGAATAAAATGGAACTTTTTCATCTAAAAATTCTTGCAGTAGCAAATGCTTTGATTCCATTATGTCTAATGTATTTAATTTATTAGGACCTTTTTAACACTTTTGCTTTCTGGCATTTTAATACAAATAATGTGATAAAAAGAATGTTTCATAGTTATTTGTATGGCAAATAGTGTGACTCAAGTATGTATAAGGGGTGCGTGTGGATACAAGAGCTCGACCACGAGATACAATATATGGGGCTGTTTCCAGGGCTGCTTTCCATTCCCAGTCTGGCCCTGGACCCAAATTTATGTACTCCATGTTTGAGCCTCTATCTTGTTGGCATTGCCGGTTTATTAATTTTCAAAAAACTGCAAGACTTAACATTTTTTTCATTCCCACTATAATTACTAGTAGGCTGAAACTTTATTACAATCTATACAAGAGGCAAGACAGACAGATTTTGTAGATTGCCAGAACTATTTGTTAGGCATGCAAGCACTTTTGTATGCTTATAGACTAACGTGCCCACATTGATCTGTACTGTTTTCTAAAGAACACACATTACCATCATACATCTGAAAATGTGGTTTCTTAGCAAAGATTGGGGGTGATACAAAGGTTGATAGTGAGAAATGGAGGAAAGAAATTGAGGCACGGTGTCGAGAAAATAGGTTTAGAAAGAGTTCTTGTCAAGAGTTAAACATAAAAACAAAGCAGGATTTGTTGTGTTCTTTGAAAAGAGAAGCTTTGGGAATACAAGAATGCAGAGTGGCCATGCAGAAACATGTATGGGAAGCTGAGAGATTGAGTAGAGCTGGTCTATCCATAAATAATGTCACATGCATACCTCTAATTACACACAGAGTTAGAAGGAGTGGAATCTAACCCCAACACATATGTACAACATCTGCAGCTAATAAACTCCACCCTCGTCTCCAGCATTTTTTCTTCCCCAATCAGAAATCCCCCTTAATCGAAAGTACTCCGAGCAAATGCCACAGCATTTTTTAGACATATATTTATGCTTGGGAGTTACTATGACATAGTTTAGGCCTATTCATTAGTAAACATTAATGTCATTACAAAGTAAAGTGATGGCATATTATAGACGGATATTACAAATTGCAATGAGTTTGTATAATTCCATAGCTGTATTTCTTAATGGTGTTTTATCTACACAGGTCTACTTTTGTGGTCATCAAGGTTTTTAGACAGTTTCCTAGTATGTATGTATATATAGTTTTTTGGGAATACTTGGTGTGATCCATTTTGGCAGGTTAAATACTAAAACTTAATCCAGATAGCTTCCTGGTTGTTTCACTTCTCCCATAATTATCATTCAACTGTTGGGAAGGTTCATAGCAAGCTTTTAAAGGCCTATGACCAATTATAATACCGTGGAAACAATGTCAGCAGGCTAATTTAGAAATTCAATATGGCTTTACTAGGCAGTTGTGGCATGTGGCAAGTCTCTACATGGAATGTATCTGAGAAGCTATTTAAGTATATTTAATAAATTTTCCAGAGTCTTTGCTTAACATATGATATTGTATATATGGGAGATATTTAATTTTCACAGATTTTTACCAGACACAAATGCAGCTCCTTCTGCTTAAAGAAAGACCTTAGCTAGCCTTGTATGATGTGGATTAATGGAGAACTCACATTAAACTATGCATTATGCAGGGCTAGCAAAGCACTTCTTATAGAAGCCTTTCCATGTTGGCCCTTCATAATTGATAGTGAGGCAAGTTGAATCTGCAACTACCGTTTCAACTCTCCCTTTAGTGAAACAATCTAACGGATATATTTTTATTGCTTATTTTCTTAATAACCCCTCCTGATTCGAAAAATGTTGTGCGGTGTAACAAGAAATAGAAAAAATGGTTTCCTGCAGCTCTATGTAACACTTATATATTACCCACACACCTTTCATTTGAATATTTGGTCACTGTTAGAAATTCCTTTTAATTTATGAAAAATTTTAAACTGCAGTATCTCTTGAATTGGGAGAAACTTGAAAATGTGCTATATTACAAATGAAACTCTTGGCTAAAGTCAAGAGTAAAAAAAAATGAGTTGTGTAAGAGCTGCGCTTTGAATGTCATAGCAGAATTCCAGGTAATATGAGAGATGCAATAGCTTCATGGAATGTTTTGAATCTATTTTCATCATTGCCACGTGTTAGGGCACTTGGGATTATATGTCCAAGGAAACATCCAAGGGACATAGCAGTCAGAAACACACTAAAGGTGCTCCCTCAATCAGTGTCACAAACAGGAGAGGAGGCTCCTTCGGTCAGCTCATTTTACATATACACATAGCAGAAAGGCTCACTAGTTCAGTTTGAACTTATGCAACAGAGGCTCTGCTCATTGCTAGATAAACATTTGCTTCAGCTTGCTACACACCCAAATGCTAAATTGAGTTGTAAAGCTGCAGAAGACAGTGAAACATTCAAACCATACTGCAGTTCTGGAAAAGATGATCATGGAAGGGAGGAGGGAATATAACATTTTTAAAACACACACACACACACACACACACATATATATATAGGCAATGTACATAGCAAAATGGGTGCGCAAGTGTAGGAAAACAAAATGGCCTAAATAGTGCATGTCTCATGATTGTGTCCTTAATCCTGAACCAGGAAAACTGCATTCCTGGGGTAGAACAGCTGTAGGGCAAACAGCAAAATTCTGGCCCCTCCCTGCCTCCACCTTATTAAGTATGAGACTACCAGGGCATGCTGGAACATGTAGACCACATACAAAGAATTGGTGAAATAAACTAGTAGTCTTGAGGATGCAATCCAACACTGATTAAGGCTAGATATTACAAAGGGCAATTACAATAATGCATTACAATGAGAGTCCAAGTGTGTGGGAATACCAAGAGCAGATTCATGTGTATTAATCAAAAATAGCAAAAGAAAGGGATAAGTGGACCATTGCACTGGTTTCTATAATGATAAGATCACTTTTTGACTGGACAAGATACACAATCTCTATTGTTTAGAGTAGCACATGTATAGTTAGGTAGAAAGGAATATTCATAAAAAAGTGTCATTTGCTGCAAACTCATTTCTTGTTAATGTATGTCACTGTATTACTGACTATACTTCCACTTTGTTTCTTCTTCTCTTGAGCCCTTCAACGCGAATGTTAACGGCTAACAAAGCCTGTGTAGCAGCAACTAATTATACATTTCCTTTAGAGAAATTCAGGAGTTAAAATGTTGTTAGACTGTTTAACCTGCATTTAACCATGTTACAGTTTGCAGTAACAAAAAGGTGTATGTTTGACACACCTAGAGACACATACTAAACAGATAAAAAGTAACAAAACAAAAAAGGGACATACACTCCCATAATACAAAATAAAGCACGATGGAAAAAGCACTTAAAGTATATAATGCATATACTGTATACACTACATACCAACATTAAAACTCACTATTTTATTAGAAACTGATATAGGATAACTGAATTGTAAACATTTGAGCATGTGTATGAAATGTATCCGGAGTTGGTGGGGGCTATTGCTGCCTGATACGCATGTAGGGAGTTGGCAGGTTTCCGGTGATGTAACCAAATAAAAATATTTCCAGATGTGGATGAAAAGTAAAACTTTCTTGAACAAACGCAGTTTCAGAAAACATTAATGATATTCTAAGAAATTTGGGGAGAAAAAAGTATATTGCGCACACAAATCCCCTCTTCTACGCAACCTTATTGTGTCCATTAGGGTTCATATAAACTTTTTTTTTACATTTTCTGTTACTCACAGACTTCATTCTTTTCAGAGTACGGGCAACCTCTTGCATTACAGCTAAGACTCTCACTGTCTAATAACCCATGTCAGATGATATTAAGGGTAAGGGTTTATAGTTGCATAGTGAAAATCTATCCGAGATTCTTACATTGATCCAGATAAAAGCAAAAACAGTTTGTCCAGAAGATTCTCCACGCTTCGATAGGCAACTAAAATAATCCTCTAGAGTGTAAATGTTTAAGCAGGACCCACTTTACTCCCCTAATCATTAGTGGCCTCTTGTTCTTTGTTCTTCTGTCTATTTCTTCAAGGACCTCATACAGCCTCCTTTGCAACTGAAATCCCGATTTTCTTTATTAATCTTGTAGCTTTTCCAATTCAATCACATATAATCATTTGGTGCTGAAAAATGAACTGCAAATTACAAATTAACTTCATATAGAGGAGTAATCATATTTGCAGATCTTACCTGGAAAGCCTTTTAAATGCAGGTTATTTATTTTCTTTCCTTAAGCAGCGGCTCATTGATATCGTGTTTGATTCGAGTTATTAGTTTGAGTCAACAGGTATACACCAAAAGATCATGAAAATTATGTGGACACCTGACCATCACACCTGTTTAAACTTGTTGGACTTCCCATTCCAACACAATGGAATGGGAAGCTGGCTCCACCTCTTCTGGGAAGACTCAACCAAAAAATAAAAACAAGCATTTGTGAGGTCAGGCACCGATGCAGGACGAGGAGGACTGGCTTGTAATCAGCGTTCCAATTCATCCCAAACGTGTTCAATGGGGTTTAGGTTAGGGATCTGTGCAGGTCACTTGAGTTCCTCTACACCAACAATCTCAAACGTTGTCTTTATGGACCTTGTTTTGTGTAATGGGCACAGTAAAGGAAAAGGGCCTTCAGCAAACTGGTGCCACAAACTTGGAAGAATACAATTGTCTCAGATGTCTTTGTATACTGTGGCATTAACATTACCCTTAACTTGAACTAAAGGGCCTAGCCATAACCCAGAAAAACAACCCCAGACTATTTTCCCTCATACACCAAACTTTACACTGGGCACTATGCATTCCGGTAGGTAGCGTTGTCCTTACATCCACCAAACCCAGATTCCTCCATCAGAATTCAAGATAGTGAAGCATGATTTGTCACTCCAGAAAATGTTTCCACTGTTCCAGAGTCCAGTGGTGGTATGCTTTAGACCACCCTAGCTGATGGAGCATGTGGCATCTTGCATAGGGATCTTCGACTCCTGTGCAGCTGCTTGGTTATGGATACCCATTTCATGAAGCTCCCGACCCACCATACTTGTGCTGATGTTGCTTTCAGCGGCAGTTTGGAACTCTGTAGTGAGTGATGCTACATAGAATTGTTGAATTCTATCTGCTGCAGCACTCAACAGCCAAGCTCTGTAAGTGTGCGTAGTCTACCACTTTATGGCTGAGCTGCTGTTACTCCTAGAGACTTGCACTTCACAGTAATAGCACTTACAGTAGACCGAGGTATATCTAGCAGGGCTGAAATTTCATCAACTGGCTTCTGGCAAAGGTGGCATCCTATGCCATTAGTGCCTTGATTTTATATACCCGTTACTGTGTGGAGCTGTCACATGTGTTCTGATATAGGAGGAAATAGTGATTGATATATTGTATTCATTATCTGCTTACCACCATTACATTTTTATATAGGATTTGTCTGCATGCAATATTTTAGTTCAAGCATTCAAACTGCACTACTACATAGATATACATAAACTGACTTATACTGCCTTGGCATAAGCAATATCATTCCTCAGTCTGAATCACCCAGGTGGACACTTCATGTACATGATGCAAATAATTTCACTTCATAAGCAGACATTCCTTAGCACTGCCATAAACAGCTGATAAATCACTTTTTTGTTGTTGGAAGAATGGAAAAAAAAATTTCTTCACTGCTTAACTACATAACTGTATACAGCATTGTAATTAAAGCTTAAAGAAGCTTTAATTACAATGCTAAAATGAGCACAAATCATCAAATCCTGATAATTGGCATTACATGGCAAAGTATAACAGAATATAACACGATTTGTCAATGAAAGGTGAAGTTGTTTTAACACCATCTTGGTGTATGGCTGTGTATATCTAGCCAGCAGCCCCCCTACTCCAGCAATGAAAGAGGACGGCAATGTGCATATCTCTTAAGTCATGTGAATCTAGCTGGCAACTCTGCAGGTTGTTTATCCGCAACTAGCAGCAGCCTCGTATTGATTTCGTATATACATACCAGGTAAAACGCTCTTGTGGAACCATTTAAAACCATTTTGCCATAGTTATAGTCACTCCAATGTACTATGACATGTGTCAATGCACAATTTACATATTTATTTTTCAAAGACAGACGAGGCTTTCTTTTGATAATTTTGAAATTACTTTTTCTGCAATTTAGGTGCTATTGATGAAAACCTTGATTTATATTCAAAAACAACATCCCCTGAGGAGAATACCCTGCATGCATAGTTGTTTTTAATATTATAAAAGGTAGCAAAATACTACTTTACATACCAAACTATTTTGTTATTTTTAAACTAATGTTATATTTATAATGGGAGGGGCATAAGGTGCTTTGGCCTTTCATTTATAAAATTACTTTTTTCACATTTTTCACTGGCAATTGTTTCCGGGTGTTTATAGTCCTTTTGCATCTCTCATATGGTATTCCTTAAGATGTCGTAGGGGTTTTTTTACCATTTTTTTTATGAAAAGAAAAAACTTGATTTCTTTGTCTTTTAAATTCAAAACCCACATAGATGGTAATATTTTAAAGCCTAGCTGGGTCTAGCAGTGAATTAGCTGTACAGAGTACGGGGCAGAGTAATGATTTCTTATGAAGGAGAAGCTGAGTCAGGTAGACAGGATAGATCACACCCAGGCACAGGAAATAATTGCTCTGCCCCATACTCTCTACAGCCTCTACACTCCTTAGTGCGCTACTCCCTGCACACCACCTGCCTGGCTCATACCCTCTATGTGCAATCACACACGATCAGTCTAATGCCATACGCCAACACACCGTATACTGAAACTCAAAGAATAAACTCACACACTTTAACAATGGACACTGCACATTGACACCCCCAAAAACACACACTTAAGAACTGTACACTGACACACACGACCATTGTACACTTATGGTAACGCTCATTGTAGCACTGTACTCCAATGTCGTACATTGACACTCCCCTCGCACATAAATACCATACACCAACACATACACAGCTTAAGTTGTGTTCCCAATGAAACAGGATTTATCCTAATCAAGGCAAGAAAGACTGTTTAATCAATTTGTCCGGCTGTTCATGTAACTCATGGGTTAGAATTAAGTCTATCAGAACAAAAGTTTTTGTTTGTTGCCTTTTTTTCAGAAACAAAGGCTCAGTGAACCTTTACACTAAATTCCATAAGTAATGCTTCAGTGAAAGTTTCTCTGTAAAGGTGCTGTTCCACTTAGAGGGCCTCTTAAGATATCAACTAATAAGTTATGCATTGTGTAGAGAGAAGTTCCTTGTAAAGCTCCCTGTCACATAAAGATTGGGTGTGAAAGGTTTTTTTCAGAATACTACAGTAACCTAAGAACAGAGTCCTATTGTTCCTCCACAGCCCTCCTCTATGTATTACATTACAGTGGTATTACCACTCCCGCCTGATATTTAATGATCACGCACATGAAACAGTGTGATGGAGCAAGTCGTTTTGTTTGAATTGGTGTTTGGGAGTGAGGTCCCTTTAAACTAGGAGCCCTTAAAGGTAACACCCCTTGTGTGATCACAGAGATTGGCTGCCAGAGCAATACAGACAGACAGGATTAGAAGGCCCTGATTTGAAGTTGAAGTTTTTAACAAGAAAATACAACGGTATGTTATTTAAAAAAAAAAGAAAGTTTAAGATATATACCATAGTAGTTGATAATATAAAAATCTAAGAAAAAGTCTGTTACAGCACCTTTAATGTCAAGAATAAAAAAAAAAAATATGTAAGTGAACTCCAAACTGCTAGCTAATACTGTTGTGTTAAAATACTACTATAGTGTTAGCATGATATTAGTTGTAGGGCCATTTTAACATGAATTTCTCTTTTAATGATGACTGGATGTAACTAAGTACAGGGCTCATCATTGTCACTATCAGCATGTTCATCAAAACAGGGTGGCCGTTCAGGGGTAACCTTTAATATATGATGTAACACACATATAAAGAAATATTCTTTGTTTAATAATCAGATCCTCTGCCATATAAACAGTATAATTGTCAGTCTTCACTAACAAAAAAGTGTGATATCTATAATTTATAGAGGGACTGGTCAACAAAAAGTGCTTAAAAAATATACATAAATTCAGTATATATATATATTATTATATCCCCATGGTGAGAGCGAGCCTGCTATAATGCTTGCACAGTTAGTCAACTTCAACTGAGTAATGAAAAGCCACACCCTATATCAATCACCCTGTCCTTCTGAAGGATTATCAGGTAAAGTGGATAGAAGTGTTACATGTCACTAAAATCTCCCAGATAGTGACCACAGGCCCAGACTGGCCAATAGGCAAAGTGTTTGGTGGGATGGTTTTTGATGATATATCCCCTGCACCTTTTTCCTTTTTTTTTTTTTTTTTTTTTTAGGGCTCATGCGGGTTGACTGTGTCCTTTTAATTTGCAGCAGCCAGCTGGATACATAGGTTACCTATAGGTAATTTTATCAGATCCTGTCTTTAAAGGGCCAGGGCCAAATTGAATCCCCAGTCTGCCCCTGGGTGACATCAGCCATTTCCAAGGGGGACATATATACATGTTGGCCAGATATCTAAAATGCTACCCTACTGTACATGGGATGGATAATAGTAACCTATCTTCTGCGGATTTATACATCCAATACACTGCAGGGTAGCTCTTTTCGCATGTTGCCGCTTGCCAGGTACATGTAATGTATACGTTTCCAAGAAGAAATAGTTGAGGTGGTCAACCTACTCCCAAATTATCGTGTTCCGTTGTGTATATCATGCCCTTCTATATTAAACCCTTAGATAACTACTTCCTATAAAGCTAAAGATTAAAATTTATATAACAGATATACAAGGCATCTTTCCATTTTACAACAAAGGATGCATTTTACACACACTTAAGAGAACATGAGGTCATGTGTAAAACTTTAACCTCTAAAACTCCAGAGGCCTTAGCAGCATGTTACATGGCTATTCATTTTGCCATCAACAGTTAAAACTAGTTGTGCCAAGACAGAGAGAGGTTTAAACCCAAACTTGACATCTCTAGAATCTTAAGTTCCCTTTCTGAGACTGAAAGCATTGAACACGGGATGGGTTTATACTTTGGGTGTATGAATTGTTCTACACACTATCATCCCTTTGTAAGTAATCACCAACACCCGAATCACATGAGTTTCCACTGAAGGTTTTGACACACATGACTGTGGAATCAGATGATCCTTATAAGCTGTATGATTCATCTAGCCCCCCCCCCTTTTTCCTTGATCTTTGTTTTAATGAATTTAAATGAATTTTTACCAGTACCATCTATGCTGGGAGGCTGGGGCATGCTTCAACTATTGCTAAAAGTCAACTCTTCAAACTTTTTCTATGTAAAATAATTTACACTACACTGAACAGAAAAATAAAATTTTGTGGGTCCGTCCCCCCCCTCCCTCCCTCCCTCCCTCCCTATAGCTTATAAGGAGATAATACAGCAACAGATGCACTCTTGCACGGCAGACACATACTCTTGTGCAGAGTGCTTTCCCTTAGTAAATTACAGGCTGTTTTCCCTCCTCCTCTTTCCCTCCCCTCCGTGTAGGAACTGCTGTGAGTCACGCTTGCTTCCAAACCAACATTCCTGAAGGATTCTGGACAGAGGCCAGACACACCCAGAACCAAGTACCAAACAGAACAGGGTGCAGCACAAAATATATCCAGAGAATCCGAGCACACGAAAAACAGAGCAAGCTAAAATTCGCACCCAATTCCCGCCACATCTTAGTCTGCTGGCATTTCAAGGAGAAGAAAACAAGTTTTGTTACAATGTGCGCTATTGATAAAACTCGCTTACTAGCAAAATAACTTGCATAGCGAATATAGAAATAGTTCCGGCACGCTCCCAAAATCCATACAGATTCAGAGATTCTCCAGTTTTCAGTAGATGAATAACTTTAATCGTTAATATGAAAAATCAGAACTTTTAGCAAGCACTTTCCTTGCAGCGATATACTGGGAACCGGGCATTCAAATACTTTAAATCCTAGATCAAAAGCTAAATTCAAGTGCAATGAGACCAAATGAGAGGTTCCCTCGTTTTATTTTGTCAGGTAAGCAAATGACCCGATCAGCACTTCTCAGAGCTCAAGAAGCTCACTTATACCTTTGGCCCAGGTTACACAGAAGGCGTGTACCGCACCCTTGTCCCTAATTACAGCGCATTCCTCATTCACACTCAGTATTTGGTTGGGATGTTTCTTCCAATAATAGCCAACACGCTGAGCCCTTCACGAAGGGCATACGGGACATATAAGCGCATCACAAGAAAATTAATTATATGTATAAATGTGAACTATTATGAACACAGTTACTGTTGCAATGTTATACATAAACCTATTATAAAACGCACAAGGCCACACCTTTCCCATCGCCGCGTTCGCCAAAACCTGTACGCAAGAATCCAAACTCAAAACAACAATACGTAGCATCGCGGTTGCAACTGCATTTTAAGAAAGAATACCTTAAACATGTTGCACGCATACAAAATACCAGCTACAGCTTCAATCACAATATTAGATATATGTAATAATCCAATCGTTGCATTTACAAAATACAGAAACATGTTTACTAATCTGACCCGAAATAAAGCGACGAGAAGTTTAATATTATAAGATTATGTATATTCTTTTTAGGGGAGATAGTTTCTACTCTTTGGGTGTAGCTTTGTTCCACCTCCCTAATGTTCTTTTGAGCAAAAGGTTTTTTGTTTTTTTTTTCTCTTTCTTTCTAACTCTCTGGCCCCACCACCCTCTCCAAAATGTGCTGCACGAGGGTGTGGTGCCTGTAACTCAGTCCTCTGTGTTGTAACAGCAAGGGAAATCCTTCCAAACCAAACATTACCATTAATCCAAAGAGACTGCGCCTGTGTGAGATATATATATATATATATATATGTATAATGCCCACATACTAAAATGACAGTGAATTTAACTGCACATTATACATATTCTAATGGGGCATAGCGATATCCTAGATACGCAACGCGTTCAAAAAGTATTCAGATTGCACGGAATATATTTGTAAGTATACATACACACCCAATCTACGTGGACTGTCCAATACGCATATCAGATACACAATCCGAGCACGGAGTAGGTGTTTTGTTGTTTTTTTTTTTGCAGGATTTACTAGGCTATTGCTGTGAAATCTAGAATAGTAATCGGCCATCTCAATATTTTTTTTTATATAAGATCTTCACTCTTACATATAATCAGGAAACCGACAGACATAAAAAAAATAACAGCCATGCAGTGTAAACAGATATAATGTACTATTAAATTTAGCACCTATGCATATAGATTTGCTGAAAAGAGAGGGTGTTGCAAAGAACGGCGATGTTTATGTATTGGGAGTAGATAAATACACACAGTGTACAGTAGAGAAACAATATTCAAACTTTGAAAGAACAAATGACAGCCGCTTTACGGTCCCTAATATGTTGATAGAGAATATGGAGAGTGTTCAGAAAGAGTAGTAAGTATGATTTGAGATTATTACCTGTGTGGTCCTGGTCGGGCACTTTTAATGTGCAGGGAGCCAGCGGCTCTGTTCTGCCTTTTGGAAGCAGGCTAAGTGATCCGCGCAAGCAGGGTTGGGCTGCTATACAGGCAGATTGAGCCTAGCTGGGTGTGTCGGTCTCCCAATCCTGGAGAAGAGGCAGAGCTTGGCCTGCCCCGGGCTGAGTTTTCTGTCTATGTGTACACACGGATAGTTTCTTCCAGAGCTACACAGGCATGCAACCCAACAGCCTCGTGTATGTAAAGCTATATGAATTATCTGAGAAATGAAAAATATTTTTGCACATACAGCAAAATGAGCACCCGACTTTATACAGCACTTGTGTTCCCAATATTTCATAAGCTATCTTAAATACCAATAACAAAAGTTATGGTGGGGTAAAGGTGATGGGATAACCCTTCCACTTAAAATTAAGGGGATAGCAGAAGCATTAAGTACCAAACTATATCCAGCAGACAAGCCAGAAGGCTCGTTTTTTTCCTTCAGAAATCCTTGTGGCGCTGCCACAACCTCAAGGGATTCTGGGTAAACACATGCATGTGTTTAATAATGTGTTTGCTATCCCCTTTATTTTAAGTGGGTTTTCCATTACCTTTACCACATCATTGCTTTTGTTATTGATATTTCTTGTGCTTCTCCAAGACTCAAGTATGAAGCCAGTACGACAACCTCGTGCTGATGAGTCCCATTAAGGATGAAACGGCATCATTGTTTCTCTGCCTTTTGGCTAAGATCAAGTATGTACCTGTAAGAGAGGGAAAGCTTGGGCCTCTGGCCTTAAAGGTGGGAATTGCGTCTGAGAGCCCCAGGTGTTATAGTGTCCCCTAGCAAGGATCCACTGGGGCACTCGGCACAGTGATGGGTACACTTTTTGAATCACTTTTAACAGGCTGGTAAGCACATTGTATTCACCTTGGATGCCCTGTGCTATGGCTGGTGGTGGAGAGTGCATTTTTTTTTAACTTACCAGCCATTGGCTGGGGCCTGTAATACTCTCACTGGCACTTATTTGGCACCAACACTTTTCAGGTTCTTTGGATTTCAGTGCATGTATGATTTTAAGTTTCAGAGCGAGTTAAGCAACATTGGGTTGCCTGAAGCTACAGTGGAGCTGAGCCCCCCAAAGACTCAGTCCAGTTTTGGTGGGGGAGTGGTGTGCGCCTTCTAGGGAGATCCTAGAAGACCGGGCCACCCAAGGCTTCTGTCTGGGTGGGAAGGAAGGGCTGCATATCCCTTCTGGAATCTGGCCCCAGAAGATGAAGATTGGCTCCACTGTGACTCCCTCAGTTTTGGATCACCGATCACCTTCTTCACTTGATAATGCACGGTTGTAGAAGATGGAAGAGCATGACCTCAGGCTCTCAAAATAAATAAATAAAGATGAAACAGCTGTCCATGAGTGGTGATCTGGCTACTGCACCTCTTTCCCAACTTTTGTCTAAAGGCTATGGCACAGCGAACATTTGCTCTCAAGGGGTCCATGTATAAAATGGATATAGAGGTGAAAGGTGATCATTGCTGACCTTATTTGCATGTGCCTACCCAGAACCCCTTGTGGTTTTGGCAGCGCCACAAGATTTCTGCGAGAAAGAACAAGCCTTCTGGCTTTTCTAGTGGCTGTAGATTAGTGCTTAATAATGCTTCTGTTATAATCTTTTATGCAACAATATCTTAAATCAAGGCGGTTTTCAGAAATGGTGAGTTGTCCATTACTAGGTCTTTACAGTATGAACAACCTTGGTCAAGCTATCTCACAGTGCCTATTGTGTCAGTTTGTAGCTGTCTGCCCTGCCCTTGCAAGATAAGCTTATTTAATTTCAATTTTTTTAATATATTTAATTGGCTGAGCTATCCAAAAATATTTGCGCACACACACATAAGACTGTACTGTATTGCAACAGAATGCTTAAGAAGACAATTTATGTATTACATGATCATGCGTGAGCTCTTTAACCCTTTCAACTCGGTGCACAATACCTGTATTGTGTTTTTCAAGAACGTGTTAGCTCATTGCATTTTATTCTTGCCCTATTACTTACAGGTTTCCATCCCCCCAAGCTCAATACACATACATCCATACACATCTTAACGCTATACCTGCCTTTGCTAGTCTGCTTCTGTGACGGATGGGATTATGGGAGATTATACCGGTACAAGGATAATTGTGAAAAACTCAATAATATTTTGCTTCATCTAGTTATGCTGTCGTTTAATTTTTTTTTTTATAATACATGTTTTAAAAAGAAAACATAATCTGAATAGATTTTAGCATTGACAGGCAATTTGTAAATGGAAGGAGATGTAAGATTATGCCAGGCTCACACAGACACTTTGTCACTATTGTATTTAATTTTGGAAAATTGCCTATACTTTATGGATAGTACATACTTTTTCAAACAGTGAAACAGGACTGGAGTAGGTATGAAAAGCAGCCCTGGCAAATGCGTTTTTTCTGCTTACAGACATGCAGTTGTGCGTATCCAGCCAGCAGTTGCGCATACTTCATTTAGTATTAGGTTGTCCAGTGATCAAGATTAATACCACCAAAAAAGCAAGCTTTAGGGGAAGATGGCAGAAACAGTAGAAGCCAGATTCGTATTCATTAACATTGATCACTCTATAATTAAGTGCGTTAGCAGGTGAAATGCATTAGATGCTTACTTTTATGTCGTCTTCTGTTTTGATAAATATTTGAAGAAAAAATTACCGAATAAGGTACAAAGAAAGTGGATTGGCATTTTTTTTCTTTCTTTTTTTTTTTTTTTAAGGTGAAACGTGTTTTCCATGGTGGGATAAGCTGTGATTCTTCTGCCATTGGGAGTGCTTGCTGAATGTTCTCCACTCGTGCTTGTGATTTCATTACTGCATTGGTATCCTGGCACCCTCTGTTTTCTGGTCCCTATTGAAGCTATATGATCTGAAGGTCAGCACCACAAGATATTAATCATTGTTAAGAACTCAATTCATACGGTGCTGTACAAATGTTTGCATCTGATTCCTTGTCACTTTGGTGGCTTGTTGGGGGATTCTTTCTCTAGAGTGATACTTTATTCTAAGGACCAGAGCAACTACCCATCTATAGCTGGCCCATAGTACGAGAAAGGCAGCAATGAGAGCTACGGATGTCCCTGTAGATCTCTGGTTCCCATTACAATCCAACCAAGACATATTACGTCCACATTTAGTACAAAGATTAACCATTCAGGCCTGGGGGTTTTCAAAACCAAATGACTGAAATATTGTGATTTTTACCTTATGTTTGTAAAATCATGATTCTCCTTTTCCATATTTGATAATTTATGCATCATTTTGCTCAGGAGAAGTAGGGTTTAATTTAAAAAAATAGAAATACATAAAACATAATTGGTGATAATAGAAAAAAAAAATACAAAAATAGACCAAAAAAATCTTCTGATTACATTCAACCATCACATACATTTTTTATGTTCTAGAGGTCTACAACCATGCTTTACATATTACTCCATATTACATATGTTTTAATACTATTGGCTCAAAGAGGTTTGGGGATAGTGATTTTTTTTTAATATAACATGCATATCACTTTCGTCCTCCCTTTGCCCCCTACACGGATCCATGCTATCACACACACATATATTCATTCATTTACTCCCCCACCCTTACCTGAACTGCAGATCTTCTGGTGCCGCTCGCAGATTCTCATGGGGGGCCGCTGATTTGATGTACATTCACATGACTCCACTGGGTTCCTGTGTCGCCTCAACGGATCAAGAGACGCTGCTGAGCAACACAGAGGTAAGCAGCAGGTGCCCACCTGCTGTATAAGACAGTTTTTAGACCCCAAATTTTTCTAAAAAAGGTGCGTCTTATACATATATATATAATTACTTATAGTGTAAAGACTAAGAGGCACTTTTTTATTATTTATTTATTTTTTTACAAAAATGTATTTGTTTTTGTTTTTAAATGTATTTTTTGCACAATTCCCAGTGCCAGTGCAGTATGGCTTAAGATACCTCGTGGTGACATCACTGGGCTCCTAATTAATTTTATTTTATTTTTTAGGAAGGTATAGAAACTATTTTTCTCTGTCCCCTCCTGCTTTTTTTTTTGCGCTGATCATAATGATTAGAAATGCAGGGCTCTATAGGCAGAATTGCTATCTACTGGCAAGGTCTGGAAGGACCCTGCTGAGGCTCTGCTGTCCTCAAATATACTTCTGGAAGGTGTCAGCAGTGATACCTATAGGAAGGGTATGCTCGATCACCTGTTCGGGCATTCCTTGAATGATGGTGCACCAGCATACGCAGTGAGTGCTTTTACACACGATCAGTTGGCAGGAATCCAGCAATGATGGCTTCTGCCAACGGGAGAGTCTGGTTGTCAATATAGAGAGGTCCCTGCCACTACAACAAAGTCAGAACTTACCTGTACACCATAATGGGCTTCTTGCCCCAGGTTTTAAGGATGTACAGCTACATCCTAAGAGGACTGAAGGCGTTAAATCAAATGAAAAGAAAATCAAGCTTGTTAAAACCAGGGCAGCTTTAGTAGGCATCTGTGGACTAGGTTTCAAACACTTCAATTCAAAACTTAAATTTTGAGTAATAGATCATGTACTACCCCCATGTTGCGACAGGGACTATCTGGATCAGTAGGCTTGAAGCCCTGAATCCCAGAATCCTTAAGAAGAATTATGAACTAAAGCCCTTTTGTGACTTTGGCTTGTGGGATTGCATTGATCCTGGTTCACAGAACCTTACAGCCACACTGTTTGCACCCCTCCCTTCAGTCACATAGAATTGTGGTTACCCTTTAGTGCATATTAAACCCCGGAAGCTGTCGTGGGAGTTCTTAAAGTTATTGAATCCCCATGACTCTGATCATCCAGAAGCTGTTTTGGTTGTTTACATTGTTGAGTATTAACATTAATGCTTATGTTTGCTCCTGAATATCCCTACAGAGTGGTACTTCTGCTAAAGGGTATAATGATGTATTTTCTATTAAAAAAACAACAACAAAAAAACACACAAGCTGAAATCCTACTGTCCTCCAGACCCTCCTATTATCCCTCAAACCTTTTTCCTATATAATGGATGCTAGAGCAGATGGATATGTTCTGTTTCTAGAAAAAGATTTAGGAAAACCTAGAAAAAGGATGATCAAACTATCCTTTTCAGCTGCCTGTCATCAATTGGACAAGAGCTGGTTTCCTTATTGCCAATGTCAAGGAATTCACAAAGGAATTGATGTACACTTCATGTACTTCATTCTGTATTCAGAGAAAATCAGCTTTTCATTTACTTCAGTATATTTCTGTCATATTCTCTTTTCACACTGAATGCTTATACTAATTAATTAGTAGTTTGTCTCCTGTTTGCAAATCTCCTATTTGCAGTGGTATAACTAGTAACCGCAGGGCCCTAGTGTGAAAATTGCCCTGGGGCCCCACACTTCACCAAGCAAAATGTGCCACCTTTGCCCCAAGCAGCCTATTGGTGCCCCCAAACAGCCTGCTTGTTCCATTTTTGCTTGCCCCCCTCCAACATACTCTATGGCACACATATGTAAACACACATACACAAATTCACATGCTAACACTCATGATACACTCATAGTCACTAACACACATGTACACACTCACTCCATTTCACAACACCTACACCTCCACATCCATGCTCATACACACTTATATATCCACATCCATGCTCATATAAACTTATATATAGACACAGGATCACATACATTTATACATAGACATCCATACTCACGTAAAAGTTTGCATTTGGAGAAGAAAAAAAAATAATGCTAATTACACACGTGGGATCTGGGGGTAGCCCACAATCTCAGTGGAATGAGTGTATGGGATGAGAATGCAATTGCTAGATTCCTTTTGGGCCTTTAATCTGTAAGCGTAAGGTTCAAAGTCTGTAGATGTATTCTGTCTACTGCCAGGGGAGTCAGTCTGCTCCTAACTTTTACAAAGAGTTCTCCTGCTTCTGCCTTTGAGCACTTGAACCTGGAGGCTGAACTTCTGAAAAGCATGTGGCTGGGGAAAAAAACTCCCATGGAGCATTCTGGTTTTCTCAACCCTTTGCAAGTTACACCACTCTAACAATAATATTGCCCCTCATTACTAAGACCATGCCTTTACTATGCATTATAAATTTTGACTCGGGTCATAAAAAAATGCACAATGGAAATAATTCCGGGGAGTGCAGCAAAAAGTAAATGAATGGAAGATAAGATCTCCAAAATTGGATTTGTTTACTTTGGACAAATATGTGAGGCTATTATTATCATATGCAAGTATATTAAAGGGCAGTGTGTCCATTCTTACACCTCGATGGACAACATAGTTAAAGTAAAATATTTCTTATTAAGGAAGGGAAATGTATTTTTTTTTACAGGTAAGTCAGTTAAAAGGACACTCTAGGCATCATATGCACTTCAATGCATATGATATCCGAGAGGTCCTTTTCAAATTCTGTGATGTCAGCCTTCCAATGCATTGAGGAATTATTGCAGAATCCCCCCAAATGCATTAGTCCTTTCCCCTGCACTTCATAAATTTTTTTGTACGAGGTGTTTTCACCTGTACACAAGTGATGGACTTACTGCCAGTCAGTTCCAGCTCTGGCTCAATAAACACAGCAGGAGATGATTTACTGAGATATGAACACTTTCCTACCCCTGATTGGCTGCCCCTCATGTGCAGCTTCTACCTAAGGTAACTACTTGCCTCCCCTACTCCCCACTCATCTCCTCTCAAAAAACAGCATACGTCCTGCAACATCAGCAGGACCGTCCACTGATATCAGTAGGGGATGTTCCCAGGTATACTCACACACAGCCATTAATGTCTAAACCTTGGCAACAAAAGTAAGTATACCCCTAAGTGGAAATGTCCAAATTGCCCAACTTAGCCATTTCCCCTCCCAGTGTCATGTGACTCGTTAGTGTTACAATGGGGAGCAGGTGTGTTAAATTTGGTGTTATCTCTCTCGCACTCTCTCATACTGGTCACTGGAAGTTCCTCATGGCAAAGAACTCCGTGAGGATCTGAAAATAAGAATTGTTGCTCTACATAAAGATGGCCTAGGCTATAAGAAGATTTCCAAGACCCTGAAACTGAGCTGCAACACGGCGGGGAAGACCAAGCAGCGTGTCACTCCTTCAGTATCGGGTGCTCGCGTGCAGAGGACTGCTCGCGAGCAGCAGTTACTGGAGGTGACTGTTAACCCCTTCAACGCCGGTGGTCGGGTGTCCGACCACCCGCATCGAAGTCAGAAAACAGTATCTGGGGACCTTGCTGCCGTCCAGCAGCGTTCCTCCTGTCTGTGATGAAGGGGGCGTGGTTGGAGGCGGGGTCCTGGGAGTCTGCCCAGAACTGCTGTGCCGCTGTCCAGGGGGCGGAGCTTGTAATGAGCGCCGGATTTAAAAACCCCGGAAATGCTCTATTCAGTACCCTGCTGTGGTCTTCATTGCCTGAGTGATTCTCTGAAGTTCGTTACCTAGTTTTTGACCCTTTGCCTGCCTGAGGATTGTTTGCCTATCAATTTTGTACCTTTTGCCTGTATCTCCTGGTTTCCAGTTTTTGCTCATCTGATTACCCTCCCTGTTACCGACCTCGCTCGCCTGACTACCCACTCTGTTACCGGCCTGACTACCTGCTTTTGTGTACCGACCTGGCTATCCAGACCATCCTGTTTTATTTAACCCCCGCTCTGCTGTGTTTGTTCCTGGTGTCCTGATTCCTGTCAGTGGCATCGGCAGGGGGGGGGGGGGAGAGGGCCCCCCCTTACTTCATGCTGTGCCCCCCCAATTGAAACGCTGTCCTTTTTTTTTTTTTTTTTTTTGTAATAGACGCGGAGGAGAGAGAGAGGCGCTGAACGGTCGCTGAGGAATAAATTTTCAGAAACCGTTCGGCGCCTCTCACTCTTCTCCGCAAGGCCTCTGCCTTGGTCGCAGTGCCGGCATTTCAAGTTGAGCGCCGGTATATGATGTCATATCCGGCACTCAACAGTGAAGCAGCGCACACTGCGGCAGAACCAGGGAGACAGGGACTTCGCGATCGCACCGCTGGACTTCTACAAGCCCAAGGTAAGTGAACTTCGAAGGGGGGAGAGGGTAGAAAGTTAAGAGGGGGTTAGAGAGTGAGAAGAGGTAGATTGGGAGGGAGAGGGGATATATAGGATAGATTGGGAGGGAGAGGGGAGAGATAGGATTGATTGGGAGGCAGAGGGGAGAGATAGGATAGATGGGGAGGGAGGGAGAGGGGTTAGGGTAGATAGCAAGGGAGAGGGGGTAGATAGGAGGATGGCAAGAATATTGAAATAAAGAGTCAGAATGAGAGAGAGAATGAATGGATTAATGTGTGGATGCATTAATGAATATGTGTAAATAATTTGTGTGAAAGAATAAATGATTGTGTGAATTAGTGAGTGACTGTAAAGGTGTTGTGAATCATAGGTGTATTATTGATTTGTCAAAAAAGCAAAGATTGTATAAGCAGGCTGTTTAGGCAATGGGGACAAAGATGGCACAGATAGTGTTTATGGGACAAACATGGCGTACGTTCAGCTGTTTGGGGACAATGTTGACTCATGCTGGGCTGTTTGGCGACAAAGATGGCATGTCCTATGTACGTGTAATTTGGGTGCTGGTCAGGTTCTATGTGGGCGATGTGGACGCCAGGGTTGGCTTTGGGGTGTGTGACCAGTGATCTATGCCTGTAATTTAGGGGGGTTTATCTATACCTTTAATGCAGAGTTTATATGTAATTTCCAATTGATATATACCTGCAAAGCTGGGTTTTGTGTTATTCTGTTGATCTGTATCGGCTATATTTTCATACATTATTTATGTATACCCAGTGGCGACTCTAGAAACAATATATAGGGGGGGCACACAAGATACCACAGTCAAACTGGGGGGGGCATTAATAATTTCCACCATTAAATCATACCACTGAAAAAACACACACACACACACATATATATATATATATATATATATATATATATATATATATATATATATATATATATATATATATATTGCCAAAAGTAATGTGCTATGGAATGATACTTTTGTTATTGGACAATACAATACAATACTTGATCATTCAACATGGGAAGCCTGAAGCCACAATTTAGTACGACTAATCCTTGAAATCCTTTAAACACAATACCTTAACTTTTCCACTAAATGATTTCAGGGCCTAATATTAGTCCCTGCTGCCGATATACATATATAAATATATATATAAATATTAGACCCTGCTGCCGATAGCAAGTATAGATCAACACATTAACACACAAACCCAGCTTTGCATGTACAGATCAATTGAAATTCACTTGTGATCTCAGCACTGAAGGTATATATCAAATAAACAGAATCAGACATACAAATCCTGTATTTGCAGGTATACAATAATAATATATGAAATGTAGCATTGCAGGTATAGATCAAATCAATACATGGAAACAGCATTGCAGGTATTAATCAACTGAACAAGACATACAAACCCTGTATTTTAAGGTATACATAAATAATGTATGGAAACATAGCATAGCAGATATGGATCTACAGAATAACACAAAAACCCAGCTTTGCAGGTACAGATCAATTGGAATTCACATAAAAACACGGCATTAAAGGTATATTTAAAACCCCTAAATTACAGGGATAGATCACAGGTTGCACACCCCAACCACGCTGCCCACATAGAACCTGGCCAGCACCCAGATAACACACATAAGATTTTCCATCTTTGTCCCATATACACCCTGCCTGTGCCATCCTGTTCCCCAAGGCTCAAACATCCTGCTAGTGCCATCTTTGCCCTTCCACAATTATACATCTATGATACACACAAACACATTAACTAATGCTCTCCCTCATTCAGACAACTCATCCACATATTAACTCATGCTCTCCCTCATTCAGACAATTCATCCACATATTAACTCATGCTCTCCCTCATTCAGACAAATCATCCACATATTAACTCATGCTCTCCCTCATTCAGACAGTTCATCCACATATTAACTCATGCTCTCCCTCATTCAGACAATTCATCCATTTTAAGAAACTACACCCCTTGGAGCTTCAAATGAGGGGCTACATGTATTTCTAGGACAAAAGTTGAGTGCACAAATAATGATGGAATATGTCGCTTTGGCTTGAAAATATGTTTTTTCTATCCATAGCGACATGTTCGTTTGTGTCTTGCGCACTCCAGGTTTGTACTAGAAACACATGCAGCCCCTCATTTGATGCGCCAAGGGATGTCGTTTTGGCAAATGTGTACTTTTTGTGCCATAATTTAACTTCCTACGTGAGCAGTAACGCCACATCAAGGCTTTAACCCTAATTACTGACCATTCACACGCCTTTCATATCTCCATTCACTCACAGAAGCACACGCCATTCTTTCCATACATTTACTCACAGAAGCACACACACCATTCTTTCCCCTTACAATCCCAAAGAAATGATGGTAAAGGGAGAAAAAAAATCACTTTTACAGCAAAAATAAGTTTTGCCGTAAAAATGCAAGGCGCTCCTGGGATGAGATGGTTACTCACGTACCGCACAGGCTAAATGGCTGATTTTAATAATATTTGCATCAGGATTTCAAAAATTGCCTCCCTCTACCGTTGGCTAAATTTAACCCCATGATCAAAGGGATCATAGGATTAAAAATTAGTATCGGCCATTTTTAAAAAGGGAATGTGACTTTTTATAGCTATATGATCGCTGTGGTAACATTGGCTACCACAGTGATCATTTAGCTAGAATACTTAAACTTCTTTATGTTTAAATAATTTATTTTGGGGGTCTCTAGGCAATTTTGATCTTTTTTTATCTGCCTTAAGAGACCCTCAAATCATTTTTTTTACATTTTTTTTTTTTTTTAACTTAATATTTTTTATTATTTTTTTACAACCTATATACCGTTGGAAAGGTGAGGCGATTACCTTTCCAATGGTATATGTTGGGGGTATGTAGCTGCTGAGATACAGGCATCTAAGCAGCATGCCCCCACACCTCTTTAACTGACAATTGTCAGTTGTTAATAAAGTTGCGCAGTGACGTCATCGGGCAGATCGGGTGGCCCCGGTGATGCCCTTCAGTGTGAGGGGCAGATCGCCGGGGTAGGTGGTGATGGAGGTCCACAGACCTCCATCAAGGTAAGATAGTGCTAGTGACTGCATGGTGCCGTCGTTAGCACCTGACTGGGACTGCTAGCGACGGCACCATGCTTTGGTTTCAAATTCGGCGGGGGGGCAACAGGGGGGGCAAGGAATAACCTAGGGGGGGCAATTGCCCCCCCTTGCCCCCCTGTAGCGACGCCACTGTGTATACCTGCAAATACAATTTTTTTTTTTATCTCATTCAGTTGCATGTGCTGTTTCCATGTGTTGTTTATTTGATCTATACCTGAACTACAAGGTGTAAGTAAAAGAGCGGTATGGTTTAGTGAATGAGGGGACAAAAAGGGACTCTGGGGATGATTATAGGGGAGAGGCCCTCTCAATGTCATGGTGCAGTCGGAAGTACTGACTCTCACGGTCTTCCTCTGATCTGCAGTCAGTGTGGCAAATATTTTTTTTTTGGTGTGGTAGCGGAGGGAGTGATTGCATGCAAGGAAGCGTTGAGCGGGGCCCAAGGAAATGCTTGGGTAGGGTCCAATTTTTTCACTATAAAATATATTGGCAGCAGGTTCTAATATTTATATATATATATATATTGGCAGCAGGGGCTAATATTTATTTATATATTGACAGCAGTGTTTAATATTTATATATATTGGCTGCAGGGGCTAATATTAATAAACATCGGAAGCAGGGTGTAATATTTCTATATTTCGGCAGCAGGGTCTAATATTTATATATATTGTCAGCAGGGGCTAATATTAAAGAATGAAAAATAACTGCCATATTTCAATCACGGTCTCTACTATTATGTAGTTAAAAATGCACGTCTAACGTGTGGGTGTATGTATGCATATATATATGTGTATATGTGCCGTTTTATAATTGGCCCCCCTACTTTGGTCCCTGGCCCCCCATGTGCCCCCCTAAATATGAAAGCTGGAGTACTGATTCCTGTACCTTGCATTTAAACCCGGCCCTTGATCTATCCGCTGGCCCCAGGCCTCCTCACTGTTGGGATCATCCTAGTCCCAGATCCCTGTCTCTAAGAGTCTCCCTTGGTGGTGGGCTTCTGGGCAGAAGAACTTCTACGGTGAGTGCCTTGGTGTTCATGGTCGTGACACAGCGGTTTCACAGGACAGGTTCTGTTCAGAATACACCTTGCCATGGTCGACCAAAGAAGTTGAGTGCATGAGCTCAGCATCATATCCAGAGGCTGTCTTTGGAAAATAGACGTATGAGTACTGCCAGCATTGCTGCAGAGGTTGAATGGGTGAGGAGTTAGCCTGTCAGTGCTCAGACCATACACCGCACTGCATCAAATTGGTCTGCATGGGTGTCGTCCCAGAAGGAAGCCTCTTCTAAAGATGATGAACAAGAAAGCCTGCAAACAGTTTTCTGAAGACAAGCAGACTAAGGACATGGATTATTGGAACCATGCCCTGTGGTCCGATGAGACCAAGATTATTTTATTTGGTTCAGATGGTGTCAAGCGTGTGGCGGCAACCAGGTGAAGAATACAAAGACAAGTGTGTCTTTCCTACATGGTGGTGGGAGTGTCATGGTCTGGGCCTGCATGAGTGCTGCCGGCACTGGGGAGCTAGAGTTCATTGAGGGAACCATGAATGCCAACATGTACTGTGACATACTAAAGCAGAGCATGATCCCCTCTCTTTGGAGACTGGGCAGCAGGGAAGTATTCCAACATGATAATGACCCCAAACACACCTACAAGACGACCACTGCCTTTCTAAAGAAGCTGAGGGTAAAGGTGATGGACTGGCCAAGCATGTCTCCAGACCTAAACCCTATTGATGCCAATCTCCCCTTCCACCACATCCCAAAGATGCTCTATCGGATTGCGACTGTGGAGGCTACTGGAGTACAGTGAACTCATTGTCATGTTCAAGAAACCAGTTTAAGATGATGTGAGCTTTGTGGCATGGTGCATTATCCTGCTGGAAGTAGCCATCAGAAGATGGGTACACTGTGGTCATAAAGGGATGGACATGGTCAGCAACAATACTCAATTGGTACTAAGGGGCCCAGAGTGTGCCAAGAAAATGTCCCTCGCACCATTACACCACCACCATCATCCTGAACCGTTGATACAAGGCAAGATGGAGCCATGCTTTCATGTTGTTTAAGCCAAAGTCTGACCCTGCCATCTGAATGTCGCAGCTGGAATAGAGACTCGTCAAACCAGGCAACGTTCTTCCAGTCTTCCATTGTCCAATTTTGGTGAGCCTGTGCAAATTGTAGCCTCAGTTTCCTTTTCTTAGCTGACAGGAGCGGCACCCGGTGTGGTCTTCTGTTGCGGTAGCCCATCTGCTTCAAGGTTTAACATGTTGTGTGTTCAGAGATGGTATTCTGCATACCTTGGTTGTAACAAGTGGTTATTTGAGTTACTGTTGCCTTTCTGTTATCTTGAACCAGTCTGCCCTTTCCCCTCTGACATCAACAAGGCATTTTCGTTCACACAACTGCCGCTCACTGATTTTCTGACCATTCTCTGTAAAACCTAGAGATGGCTGTAGTTTCTAAAACATGCTGGCCTCTTGGAGTACTTTTGCAAAAGAGCAGAGACATGGCATGCACCATAGGAAAGGGTGTGTACAGAGGCTCCAGCCTTTGCAGAACTACCTGGATGATACCAAGGAGAAACGGACAAAGGAAGAAGAAGAAAGTGTGAGAGCAACCAAAAACAACCCCCCCCCCCAAAAAAAAGGGTCGTCTTCTATTCAGACTTTTTATTTTTGATTTTGTTAAGATCCAACATTTGGAGGTTATCCTTATAACTGAGCAAATGCTGCAATAAGCAAACAGAGGGAAAGTATTATATCGACATTGCCCACCCAATCCTTCTGCTTAACATAAACAAGCTATGTTCTGTTCTACATTAACTAATACACGCCTATAATGAACTACTATATTTCATCTATATAATGCCAGATTTCATAGTATGTTACAAGCGAGGACAGTGCAATTTAGCAAAGGCCATTAAAACTAACAATTACATTAATAGTATATACAAAAAAATAGACCAAAATACTCTCCTTAAAGTGGTATGGTGTTGTTCCACAGAGCCCCTGAGGAAGTTAAGTTTTAACGAAGCGTGTAGGGTGGAAACTACACCGCTGCATATAGTGAATATTAGTTTATTATTTATTTATGTTAACGGAGTTGCCGGGAGGAGCGTCTCAAAAATAGTGACTTACCACACCTTTTTACTGCACTCTGGAACAGAGGGGAATGCCTGAGCACTTCACACGAAGCACCTAATTCTGCACTACTTCCAGAAGAGCACTTTATCTTACGGGGTTGTCCGGTAACCCTAATTTTATCAATGCACATTTTGCACTTCCGCTGGTCCTCACTGCATGTTTGTTTGTGAGTTTATTTATAATACATTTATATACAGAGATTTTTAAAGAGACAATATTACATTTTTGTCCTTTCTCGCATATATCCACCTGTGTCCCTGAGAGCTATTTTTGATGAGATGTTCTGTTTTTTTTACTGGCTAACAATACAATTAAGATACATTGGTACAGTAAGGGGAAGAGGGTCCTGCTCTTGAAAGATTACAATCTATTATATACAGTTGATATACACATACACCAAAGTGTTACAATGCTTATTATCTATAATTCTACTTATTTATTTATTATCTATAATAAATCTACAATTCACTTAACACCACATAACAATGATACGTTTTTATATTAATGTGACAGATAAGAGTGCACCAAATAGCACCCAATATTCAGCATGACCATATCTGTTTCCAGCTATTTTCTCTGGTGGTGAGTACAGTAAAGGGGCATAAAATATATCTGTATAATCATGGCAATAAAAACTATATTCTGTTCCTCCCAAAGGTTTTTTTTTTTTTTTTTTTTAACTCAATTTTTTTTTTTTTTTCGTTTGAAATGTACAACATTGCACACGCGTAGAGCAATACAAGCAAGGGTAAAGACAATCACGGAGCGTATTGCCAGGAACCCAATGTATGAAAATTAAATAAAAACAAAAAGAAACATTAACCATGTAATCCAGAACGAGTCCTGGCAGAAAGAACCTCCCAAAGGTTTATCTGTTTTTGATAATATAATATGCATTATTGCTTGGAGATAAATACATTACAAGTATTGAAAAAACACAATAATTTGTGAGCGTATGAGCTTTTGTTGCAAACTGTCAGATTGTAAAGCCAAAACAGGCAAACTTTTATGCAGGTTGTATTTTTTTTTTTCTGCATTATTAATGCATTTCTTTGGCCTATGTGTTGGTAGTGGAAGTTGGTATTTGTTTGCCCACAAAATGCTTGTTAACTGTAAAAACAGGAATAGAAGAAGTAGAAACATATGAACAAGGGAGGAAACAGATCTGATTATCGCCTTCCTCTCTATCATAGAGATATTATATATTTAATATATACGAAAATACTTGCAAGTTTGGAAATAGTTATGCAGATAGAGCTAGTGATACTGACACACCAGGGGTCTTCGTTGTATTTGGCTAAATAATTACATATTACATAAGTTATTTACAGAGTACTGGCAGATTTTGTAACACTTTCATACTTGTCATACTTATGATAAGGGAAACATGCTTAATCCGTTTCACATATCGCTTTACTTGAATGTTACCAGCACTGCCCTGCATATATGTATTTTTTTCATCAGTTTGTATATTAGTATTTTGTGTGCTAAGGGAACATGTAAACAAAGATATTTTAATACAAATGATTGCAAAAAAGATTGTAAATATTACAAACTCTACTACCATAGGCATGTGCTGGCTTGTTATTAACCATCTTTGTTATTTCCTTTGTTTTTGTTCTTGGTCAGGAAGTATTATGCATAGTTTTGAGCAGTTGCTGTGGTTACCAGCTGCATACTAGGGGTTTTTGTGTGTATATCTGTGGTATGCTCAGGAATCCCCATCGTCTTTGAGTCATCATTTTAGGGAACCTTTTGTCACAAAGATATGGGTGTGTTTTTGTGTGCTACTTAGTAACGACGTGTGTACATAAGTCATATATCTAATATCCAGGTGATCACATTCTATGTAATAGCCTCATTGTATAAAGATGTTTGATATTTGATACAGTTAGGTCTGGGGTCCCTATTTTATATAGTGTGTGTGTGTATATACATATATATTTTTTATATATCACTTTTTTATTTAAACAAAGGATAACCCCCACCACCGTCCACCCTGTCACGCAGTTATCAGAAAGCAGTATTATTCTGTACTTCCCAGGTGTCATCAGTATTCAGTTACTTCAACAGTTACACTGAAACTGTCAGTTAAGAGGCTCTTGCTGACATAGAAGGGAGACCCAGCTGCACTGCAGGTCTAATTGAACCAATTATGCACCAGGTACTGTATATATTTGGTCTTTTTGTTAAATGGTCAAAATAAAGCTTTTAGAAGTAAGAACTAAAACAAACGATACATGCAGAATACTAATAATGTATTACCTTGTAAACCACATGTACACGTGACTGTATATTCAAGAAAAGACAAGAACACAGTCATATTTGCAAACAGATAAATGTGTCATCACTAGGAACATTAAATTAGTTTCCATGGTAACTGCTTAATATTTGGAATTTTATTCCACAATTATCATTTAAAAATAGGGCTTAACTCAAAAGTTTTTACAGGAAGGGATGTTACAATGTAAGAGGGTAATGTAACATAGTTACTAGCTGTTGCAGAGTTAAAACCTGGGTGTAACCGTGTTAAGTTAATGAGCTGCAGACTCTGCGCAGCTATAACTAGCTGGAGGCTCAGTAGCTCATGGATGGGTCAGGGTTAAGGGATATGTACACCCCTTCTAGCAGTTAAACCGAAAATTGCTCAGACTACATAAGCATACTGGTTTTGTTAAAGGTAATAGACATTTAATATTGCTTACAGAAGCTGTATTTTGCCTTTGGGCAAATAAAGATCGTTTTGTTTATGAATCCGGTTTCTGGTCTTCACTGCTGAGATCGTTTAAAAGTCGTGTCAAAGGAGGAATGCAGAAGTTTCTCAAGGGTGCCATGTTATGGAGTCACACTTTAAGTTTAAAAAAAGTAGACCATTCAATTACACAGCAGTTGCTACAGTAAGTTTAGGCACAGCAGCTGCTCATGATGAAACTTTTGCTTGACAGCTGTCCCAGTCCACTTCACCTGCTAGAAGAGTACCATCATGCAAACCCAGTTTCCTTGGGAACTGATGATCCAACGGCTAATGAAGGCGGGTCAGAGTATAGAGGAAAAAGGCCGTACTCCAGTACATCTACCAGAACATTCCTCAAACTGTTTCCATTTTTGTGTTGAATAATTACATTGTTTTTAGGCTACAATTGCTAGTCAAACAGAGGTAACTGAAAAATCCTAGTGCCAACAATATACTTAAAGTTGATTTTACATTCAGCAATACAGCACCATGGGGAGGGCACTTAGGCAGTGACAAAGCTACACAGTGTGTCATGTCTCATTTCCTTTGGCCAGGGGTACACACTGATATGACGAAGCTATATACAGGCTCTCCCAAGTACCATCGGACTAGTCAGAAGAATCGCAGACCAGTCCTGGTAGCCCCCCCGCCCCTGGTGGATGTCCCGTTTTGAAAGTATAGGGATAAGTCGTGTATGGCTCATACAACCCTAAAAAAGAGCATATTATTCATGTTGGAGCTGCTAGATTATGTCACTGGTTATCCAGTTATCCTTAATAACCACGACAGGCATGTGTCCAATAAGTTGCTAGAGCTGTTCTCAAGCGTGAGGGTGCCCAAGGCCATTTTGACACAGCAAGGTACTGTTTTTATGTCCAGACTTATGCTGGATGTCATGAAATTGTTGGAAATTAAGTTGGTACTGACTTTAGTCCATTATCCACTGTGAAGTACTAAAATTCTCTACCATGTTCTCCAGTCATGGGAAGGACAGCCGTTTCCACCAAAAAAATATTTTAAAATGTAATTGACCTCCGCAAATATATTTTAAAACACAACATGCTGATATGCAGTGCTGCGGCCATAAGGACTTTCAGCCTTGGGACTGGGTGATGTTCACTGTCCAGTAGTGAGAGTAAACTGTTGGCAAAATAGCAGGGTCTTTTTAATTTCCTAAAGTGCACAGAGTAAGATTGCCCAGCCAGTTTACAGAAGGGGAGAACATATATAGTATATAAACCTCCTGAAACCATGAAAATCTGATGAATTTAAGACACTGATACAGGGTCCCAGCTTCTAAAAATGGAGACCATAGTCCAGGTTATTTTAGCAGAACTGTTAAAGCAATTTTGTGGGGATATTCTCGTGAAGATGTTTTCTCATATAAGCCAATGACTACCGATTTAATATAGCACTTGATCACAACAGGGCCAGAGGTAAATATTTTGTTACTATAGGCTTGTTAAGCAGTACAATACATTTTGTGGTCAAGGGTTTGAAGAGTCGCATGGTGACTAGCGTAGGCCCATGGTTCAAGTGCTCAATCCTGATGGGAAGATACGGTTCTGTGTGGACCTTAGAAAGGTCAATGCCATGTCATAGTTTGATGTGTGCCTGGTGCCCATGGTAGATGAGTTACTTTATTCCCTGGATTAGACAAGGTATAATTTAATTTAGACTTGACACAAGTCAGGCGACAGATTCCTTCCACATGTGCAGTATGCAGCTAGACACATCTATGACTCTGGCATTTTTAGGCAAATCTTAGGTTGAAGGCAGTCCTGGTTTTTAAGGAAGCTAGTCTGATTGTGAATCCAGGAAAATGCTTCTTGGATAATGCAGAAGCCAAATTCCTTGGGTATGCTGTTGGGAATGGGAAAATCAGACTATTGACGTAGCTGCCCTAAGGGATTTCCAGTTCCTAAAACCAAAAAAAAAAAACTTGTTCCAGACAGTAATTCTGCAGTCCACTAAAAACAAGGGTATCTTACAAAATGATAAAATATTATCAGAAAAATTTTAGGCATATTGCCTCTTGAAATATTTTGATGATTCTTTTCTTTTAAATTCACAGGTCCACCGACGATTAACAGCCTATTTAAGGTTGCCATGTCAGTGAACCTGTGAAACTGTGGGCTGATTCCATCATGTTTCTTTTGCTGTTGTGGTGCTCATATTAACCTTCTAATATTCAGGTCTCAAAATAACCTCTGAATTGAGTTTCTACTCACCTCTACAGTTTGAACTGCTTTCTTACCTTTTATTCCCGGATTTAACCTTCATTTGCTTTATACTCACCTGCTGAAACCTTAATGGAATCCATTCTTGCTCTGCTTCCTCAACTACAGCCTGCCATACTTTTCTCCATAAAGGATTTATCTTCCCCAGGAATCACTTACCTCAAGAGTTTGGTTTTCAAGAGTCTGGATTTCATTTTTTATATTTCTTTGCTTCTAACATTTGGGCTGTTGGTCATGAAATTTCCCTTTGCTAAATTTGCAAGATAAACTTATATGGTGAAACAACCTACTTCAGTTAAGGGAGGCTTTCTTTTGTTTTGTTTTATTATTCTTAAGATAATGCTCTGATTTAAACTGCCTGCAATAAAAGTCACTGCAGTATTATACCCCATTTCCTTCTTCATTTGAGGGTAACAGGAGGGAATATAACATTTATGTTGGTTAAGTTTGTTGTATGTGCTCAGTTTTTGGATGTGTGTGTGCATGGGTGTGTATTATGATTATTATTATCTTTAACTTATATAGCTCCAACAACTTACGCAGTTCCCAATACAATATATATACCGTATTGGCTCGGATATAGGCCGCCCCCGTATATAGGCCGCACCCTAAAAGTTTGGTGCTTTTTTAAAGAAAAAGTTTTTTTCTTTAAAAAAAGCACCAAAAAAACATGCTACCACTCTGTCCCCCCCCCCGAGATATGCTGCCACTGTCCTCCCTCCCCGAGATATGCTGCCACTGTCCTCTGTCCCCTTCCCCCTCCCCCCGAGATATTCTACCACTGTCCTCCCCCCCGAGATATGCTGCCACTGTCCTCCGTCCCCTTCCCCCCGAGATATGCTGCCACTGTCCTTCTGCCCCCCCCGAGATATGCTGCCACTGTCCTCCTCTGCCCCCCCCCCCTGACTTACCGGAGCAGACTCCCGGGTGTCTTGCCGGGCCGGCGGGGGACATCTACGCAATACGCGTATACAACTTCCGGTGCCGGCGGGAAGTGCTGGCAGGGGAGGCTGAGCGTATAGGGGAGTAGGATGCAGGTCCCCTGCACCGCTGCGGGGGATCTGTATCCTAACCCCGCTGCCTGCCGGGCGCCGGGGACTGCATGTCCCGGGCGTCGGGCGCTAGACCCCGAATATAGGCCGCACCCCCACTTTAAAGACTTAAAGTGGGGGGAAAAAGTGCGGCCTATATTCGAGCCAATACGATATATTGAAGGGGTATAACAAGATGAGAATTGACAGACTAAGACAAACCGATACAGAGAGAGCCCTGCTGTGTGGGTGCATGTGTGTGATCATGGTAATATGGTGAAACAACCTATTTCAGTTAACAAAGACTACTTCCTTTGTTTTATTTTTCTCAAGATTTCTCTTTTCTCTGATTTATTTTTTCTCTGATTTAAACTGCCTGCTTTATTATTAGTTTTTTCAATTACCAATAAAACTCACTGCAGTCTGAAACCCCATTTTCCTTCTTCATTTGATGGGAACAGGAGGGAATATAACATGTTGGTTACATTTGTGGTATGGTCTCAATGTATGTGTGTGTGTGCATGCATGGATGTGTACGTGTGTGTGTATGCCCCTGTACCAAATGTGTAATTGCCTGGGCAGATCACCTAAAGGGGCAGTTAAGTGGTCCTCCTGAGGATCTCCAAGGTGTTGAAAAGCAGCTCCTTTTATTTTGTATAATTCGAAAGCCTGATATGAGCTAAAATTTCCCTAGGAGGTCCAAAAGTGGGAGTATTTTGTGAGTCTCTAAGAAACAGATCCAGGTCGTTGGTGAAAGTCACACATTTCATCTCCACATGTATGTATAGTTATTCCATTTATATGTATGTATTTTTTTGTAAATATATCAGTTGAACGGTTCTAAGGCCAGGTTAAACAGCAATGATGAGAGCGGACCCTCCTTCCATGTTCTTTTCTCAAATAGGAAATGCTGTGAGTTAAAATTGTAGGTGGAAATACTTGCCTGCAGCAAATCATAGGTTTTTTATATACCTCAGAAATGTTTCTCCCCAATCTACCTTGTATTGAAAAGTAATGATCAAGCTACTCCTGTCAAATGCTTTATCTGCATCTAGATTCACTAACATGGTTGGATTTGTGGGAAAGTCTATTGCTTTGATTAGAGAGGCTAATATTATTTGAATATTGGTGACAGCGTCTATCTGTTTTAAGTAAAATATTTTGCCATCTGTCTGCCAAGCTCTTATTAATAGTTAATAATCTGTGTTTAGAAGCCAGATGGGTGTATAAGAGGCCAGGAGCAAAGGGCCGGCACCCTAAGCCAAAGAAAAAAGACTAAACCATAACCATATAAACTGAACACTTAACATCATAAATTCTAATTAGATCAATATGGGCCTTTGTGTGGGCCCAAACAGAACAAACAGGTTTTGTGACAGAGGCAATACCCTCTGTTCTACAGGCTATGTACTATGTAACGTTAACTTTTTGCATTGGTACGATAACCACACCAACAAATCTGATTTTACGTTTTGCTCAGAAACATTTCTGAAACAGTAGGACTGAGTTTGACAATCCTCTATGAACCAATATGTGTGTAGTGGCCCCTTAACCTCATCACCGGCGAGGTCTGGTGTCCTTAGTGGTTACCTGTAGGCTTATATAAATGTTATGTTCTGTATATTATTATTGCAGAGTCTCTCAAAAGTTTTTAGTCTCTTCTGCCACCAGACTTTATCCTGGTGCTGATTTCTCTGGTAAAGTGCCGTGCAAATGGAGGAAAAGCTCTGACGTTCTTGAAACCGCAGAAGTGGGTGTCAGGGCCCGGGTTATCAGGTTGGGTAGGCGCCTAATTGCAGGGGATAACTGGGGTTCTGTCTGCACACAGCGATGCATGGTAAATGAAGGATAAGACAGACAGGCACAAAGGAATACACCACAGGCAGAATTCCAGGAAATGCTATGTATTGTATATTATGGCAGGACAAGCAAATACAGGTTAAACAGTCTTTTAGTAAGAAAACGTACTTATGACAGGAAGCCCACTTGGACAGGGCACAAGGCAGGAAGCCCACTTGGACAGGGCACAAGGCAGGAAGCCCACTTGGACAGGGCACAAGGCAGGAAGCCCACTTGGACAGGGCGCAAGGCAGAAAGCATTCAGGATCAGGTACAAAGCAGGATCAAGTACACAGAAAGCCAGGAAAAAGTCAGGATCAGGTCCAGCGCCAGAGTAAAACGGTCCCATTACTTCAATATCCATACTTTTCAAACAATTCAAGAATATCCATAGAATGCCCAAAAAAGGCAAATTCGCACTTGAAAAGAGATCATTTTAAACATTCTTTCTGTAGTCTATACAGTACTTTCAACAATCTTGCCTTGTGTTTATCAGGAATCTTCCCAAATGCAATGAGGCCATCTAGGGACACTAAGAATTAGACTTGTGGATTCGTATTTGGGCGAACATGAAAATGAACACGAAGGGTGCGTTTTCGTTGTTCAGCCTGAATACCAAACATACAACATGGCGGCGGCAAAAAAGTAGACGAAGACACACAACATGAAGAATCTTTAGGGTGTACAACCTGTGATCTGTGCTTGTAATTTAGGGGGTTTTTTTATACTTTTATTGCTGAGTTTTTATGCAAATTCCAATTGATCTATACCTGCAAAGCTGCATTTGTGTGTTATTCTGTTGATCCATATCTGCTATGCTATGTGTCCGTACATTATTTATGTATACCTGCAAATACATGCTTTGTATGTCTTTATTCAGTGGATCAATATCTGCAATGCTGTTTCCATGTGTTTATTTGATCTATACCATCAGTCCCGAGTTTACATGGAATTTCCAGTTGATCTATACCTGCAATGCTATGTTTCCATGCATTATTATTGTATACCTGCAAATACAGGATTTGTATGTCTGATTCTATGCCTTCAGTGCTGAGTTCACATGTGAATTTCAGTTGATCTATACATGCAAAGCTGGGTTTGTGTGTTAATGTGTTGATCTATCCCTGCTATGCTATGTTTCCATACATTATGTATGTATGTAGTTATGTAGGTTTGTAGGTCTTATTCAGTTGATCTATACATGCAAGTGCTGTTTTACGTGTTGTTTATTTGATCTATACCTATTTTGTGGTACGGGAGCGGAGGGAGTAATTGCATGCTAGAAAGCGTGGAGCGGGGCCCAAGTAAATGCTTGCGTAGGGTCCAATTTTTTTCAATATAAAATGTATTGGCAGCAGGGTCTAATATTTATATATATCGGCAGCATGGACTAATATTTATATATATATATTGAAAGCAAGGTCAAGACTTGTGGATTCGTTTTCTGGCGAACATGAAAATGAACACGAATAGTGCGATTTCGTCATTTAAACCGAAAAACAAAGAAATGGCAATGGCGGCAGCAAAATGTAGACGAAGACACACAACACAAAGAATCTTTGTCTTCGTCTACTAATCTCCCTCGTCCCTTCTCCATCTAGCCTACCTTATCTACGCAGCATCGCAGGGGTTGACGGAAGTGGAAATCTGTAGGTTCGCAGTCAGGGGTTAAGGGCCTGTGTGAACGACTCTATTGGTCGCCTGCAGGGTCCTCCTCTGGCATGAACAAAATCATAAAAAGAAACAACCTAGCTCCCAATTGGAGCCCATTCTAACTATACTTGTTAGGAATAAATCAGATGAGAATCCCAGTATGCAGCAATTGGAATGATGATCAAAATCAGGTAACCAAAAATTCAGTAGAATGGTTGGGCAAGCCGGGTCAGGAGCGGAGAGGTCAAACAGGCAAAATCAGCAACAGAAGTAATGTAGATACACTACTGCAAAGAGTAGTGAGCCCCAGCCAATACAACATACCGTGTGACGAAGACCCGCCCCTTGTGCATGACATTACGCTGTGCGCGCCCCGTCGCCTCCACTGTGGTACAGGATAAAATGGTGTGTGTAGCGTGCGCAGCTCACCTCCTGGAAGACTGTGAACATGGTAAGTGACGAGTGCCCGCTAGACACGGGTACTGTAGAGACAGGCTTCTGTGTAGACCGTGACAGTCCCCCCCCCTCTAAGGAGAGGTCTCCCGATTCTCAAGGGACCAGGACCAGGACCAGGGAGATTGATAGTCTTGAACCAAATCATCAGCATGCACCTCTCTAGCATCTTCCCAAGAATTCTCATTAACCTTCTAACCTTTCCATTGTATGAGGTATTGAAGACGACCTCTATATCGTCTGTAATCAAGTATTCTCCTGAACTGAGGATAGGAGAACCAAGAAGCATAGAGCGGAAGGATAGCATAGAGCTGCAGGAGTGTCATGAAAACACTGCAACACCTTCAGACGTACTTCAGGAACATAGATCATGTTATTATAATAATATAACCCATCTCTCAATTGCATGTTTGTAATATAAGAAGGGGCCACATTGGAGGAATGGAGGCAGAAGGCATCCCATAAGGATTGTGTGTCATAAAATATCATCAATACAGTGTCTTCTTCCTGGGGATGCGGTGCTGGTGATTCAAACATACGTAAGAGTGAGTCAGCTTCAGTATTATGAGATCCTGGTCTGTAAGTAATGTGTAATCGTAAGCGTGAGAAAAACAAAGACCATCTGGCAAGTCTAGATTATAGACGTTTGCCAGAACGAAAATACTCCATGTAGACTGTGATGGGGTGAAGAGTACCCTCCAATTGGTGATGCCACTCTTCTAGTGCCATTTTCATGGGCAACATTTCTATTTCACCCATGCTGTAGTTCCTTTCTGCGGGGTCAGCATACGGGAGAAGAAAGCAACTGGATGGAGTCAGAATCATCAATTTGAGATAGGACAGCAACCGCAGACTCAGAGGCATCTACCTCGAGGACGTTATGGTCTTTGGGGTACCGGAAGAACAAAATAGGTGCTGATGTGAACCTTTCCTTTAGGAAATCAAATGCTCTTTGAGCGGCATCAGACCAACAAAACTTTCTTTCAACTGTGATGGGTTGCATGACCGTGGAGAAGTTCCTGATGAATTTCCAATAGAGATTGTCAAAGCCCACAAACCTTTGGACATAGGAGGTGGCCGTTGCAGGACGGTTAAAAACAGAATAAAACTCAAAAACTCAACATGTTGGGTTTTAAAAATACATTTCCCCGCTTTAGCATATAACCTATTCTCTCTGTCTCATAAGCACCCTAGATACATGTTCTCTGAACTGTCAATGAAGGGGAGCAGATTAAAATGTCATCCAAAAAAAACACTACAAATTGTAGTGTTGGAAAGTGGTGGGGGCATTGCACAGGCCGTACGGCATTACCAGGTACTCAAAGTGCCCATATCTGGATCTGAATGACATTTTCCACTCGTGCCCCTCCTTGATTCTAACCAGATTGTATGTTCCTGGGTCTTCAGATTAAACATAACCTGGCAGGAGGTCATGAATGTATTATACTTCTTACGATCTCTGGAGTACCTTTCTGGCATGGGTATCTGTGGTTTAGGAGTGGCTGCCCCCTGTATAACTACAGACTCTGGAAGCATAGAAGGTCGTAGAAATGGATCTCCAGGAACATTGGGGCTGATCTGCATTTGTTGCTGTATCTGATTCTGTCCTGCTTGGACGTCTTGTAATGACTGGTTAAAAGCCGCCATCTGTGTTTTTAGCGTGTGC
This sequence comes from Spea hammondii, assembly GCA_029215755.1. Lineage (NCBI taxonomy): Eukaryota > Metazoa > Chordata > Amphibia > Anura > Pelobatidae > Spea > Spea hammondii. Next base: position 24,596,439 of record JARDYJ010000009.1, on the reverse strand, counting down.
GTGAAAATGGTGACGAGTGCCCACCAGGCTTCTGTGACAATACTACCCTGGCCCAGACTGACCAGCCTAAACACCCACTAACTTGAACTCCCAGCCAGACCCAGCTAAGCCAAGCTCTGGAAACCACCCCCAGACAGCACACAAAGGTCCAGGCAGGTATTGCCTCACTTGGCTCAGGAACGGTCTTCTTCAGGGCTTCTCTCCTTGCCCTGGGAGCACAGGGAAACGTACTCTTCCCCCAACAGTCTCTCTGATTATCAGGTTCCAGGGAGTTTTAATGCCCAGCACCTGTGCCTGATGTAAGCCCCATAGAAATCCGGGACTGGATCCTACAGACCTCTAGCCTCTTGGAAATGCCGGCATGGATTTTCCACTGAACAGGGAACGGAGCATTGGCCCACTCTGCTCTACAGTTGCTCCACCCCAGGGACCCATATATATATGATCTGCATAGCACCTGTACCGAAATGCTAAACTAATCATCTCCCTGGGGTTTACAGCATCACAGTATGTACATATGTGTGCAGTGTTAGATTGTCTGTGGTGTCAATGTATAGTGTTAGAATGAGCAAGTTGTGGGAGTGTCAATGTATAGTGTTAGAATGGGTGTGTGTGTGTATGGGTTTCCAGTGTATGTTTGTGTGGATGCTGTCATTGTACAGCTTTAAATTATGCGGGTTGAGCGTTTGTGTAAAGAGGGTGTTCGTACACAATGTTTCAATGTGTGGAGTCCCAATATATGGTGTTAGAGTGTACAGAACAGAGGGCAGAGTAATTATTTGCTGTGTCAGGGTGTGATGCTCCCTGTGTACCTAACTGTGCCCCTGCACAGTAAATAATTGGTCTGGCCCCTAGTCAACATAGCTTCTTCACTGCTCAATCTTGCTACACCTTAAAAAATATTGTTCTCTATGTAAAAGAATAGGTAGGCGCAAAATAATATTTTTTCCCGGGGTGCCATATCGTCTAGGACCTGCCCTGCTCCCAAGCACTCAAAGGGATGTTTGAGTGTTCCTTGAAGGACAAAAAGGAGCATACAGTGTCTATATAAAGTATGTATCAGATCACACATACAACCCTGATTCCTGAAACTGTGCAAATAGCACACTGGGAGATCAGAGTGAGAAGATAATGAGACAGTCTTTTCCCTTTCGTTAATAAATACATTTAAATATATAAATAGTTAAAGGGAATAACCTGTGATACAAGAGAGATCACCATGGTTTACAGTTTACAAGTACTGCCTAACATCTTCTTATATTTGTCTATAAAGGTCTGTACAGAGCAGGTCTTCCTGTCTGATCGCACATAGAGCCCTGATTTCCAAAAACTGTGTGGGTAGACACAGTTTTTTATTTATTTTTACAGAATGACCACTCTCCTGCACACAGACAGCTGATAGAGGTAGTAACAGCATACTCTGTAATTAGCTTCCTGGGAGTTGAGTGCAGAACCATTTTTAATTTTTTTATTTTTTACTCTGTAATTATAGGCAGAGGTAGAAACCAGGATTCGGTTTGGAAATCCAGTAACCAGTGGCAGGAGACCCCATATCAGAACAGATGAACATTGGCATACTGCAGATAGCAAGAGGAAACAGAGGGATCCCTTGAGGAAGCTCAGGTATAACCCCTAACTCAGAAGGCAGGCCAAACGTAGCTGATAATTAAATGCAGGTTCAAAGCCAAACAAGCACGCTTTCCTCAACAAGTAGGCAAAGCAGTGCTGATTAGGATAACTCAACCTAAAGAAACATAATGCAAAGTTTAAGGTGTACTCAAGGTGAAATTAAGACAGAGGCCATCAGAGGTGGGGTATTAGCCGGACACAGGTCAAACCAGGATCAGGGAACAGTACTAAGGATTGATTCATTAAACTGCAAAAAACTGACTACCTGGGAGTAGGTGTTTAACTAGTGAATTGATAGGCTAATTGTCACGAAAACTCCATGAGGCTGAAGACACATGGAGTAGGTTTGAGTTTGGGAGGGGGCCATGACAGTTTCATGGAGTGACTTCTTACCTGCCTGTCTAGTTCCTTCTTATGTCTAAGTCACCCTGCCCTAACCAGACTCCCATGGACTAACACTCCATGCACCTGACTAGAACTAAGAACTGCAGCAAAGCCCGCTGACAATTGGAACTGCGTAGTTATGGACACCTTCTGTCCCACCTCGCTCTTTTGTGGTTACACTATGCTTGTGGTTATGGAGAGGGAGCTCATGTGGGAACCCTGGTTTTATTACCTATCTTTAGGACCGGGGACCCAGCCATGGCTATTAGATTTACTTCCCTTCCTCGGGATCACCCGGAAATAGTGACTCTCTTTCGGGTTGACGTTGCTGGCCATAGAACTGTATGGAGGCGCTGGGCTGGCTGGAAGCGATGGGATTTTACTCCTGATCCAATTATGTTTGTGTATAAATAGCTGTGATTGTTCCAAGTAAACTCTGTTTGTGTATTCCACCTCAGCATTAGTTCTGTCTGATGATTGAGGTGGGCTTCTATGACAATTTATTGTCCTTCTCGGGACTCCGGCTAGCCACAGTGCCAGCATGGCTCCATTAGGTGTTCCAGCGACTGTTCAGGCATACTTGGGTTCAATTATTATTATTGTTTTATACAGCGCCATCAAATTCCGTAGTGCTGTACAATGGGCAGACAGGTCATTTAGGGATTTAGGGTGTATTACACAATATGTATAAGTGCCGTTGTTAGGGATAGACCAGCCACACTATTAAAAGTATTGCAGGAGAGGTACTAGGAAAGTTGAGCTAAAGGAATATGGGAGGGCGTTAATTCGCTATGTTGTAAGCATCCTTAAAGAAGTGGGTCTTGAGGGATGGCACGGAGAAAGGCGGATAGGCCGGGGGGACAGCATTCCAGAGGATAGGGGCAGCCCTTGAGAAATTGTTTTACTATTCCACTTGTATTTATTTTTTCTTCAAAAATATTTTTTCTTTAAAATAGTACCAAACTCTAATCGGGTATGGCCTATAATCGAGCCAATATGGTAATATGCTTCTATATTTTCTTTATGCTAAGTATAAATATGCAGTATGTAAACCTACTTCACCTCGATTATTTCTTGCTTATTTCATAACCCTAAACACCTCTTAAGTACTTTCAGTTCCTTTTTAGCCCTATCACAACTACCCCTTCCCCTAATCTCAGTACCTCTGACTTTGCCACACACTTCAATATTAAAATTTAGATGTGAAATATCTTCACAGCCCTCCTGCTGCCCTTGCCCCCCCTTTGACTCAACCTGGATTCCACTCTTGATATTCCACTGAGACCCCCCTTACTAAAGTTACTAATGATGTAATCACTGTTAAATACAAGGGCCAAAACTCTATTCTAATCCTACTGGACCTTTCTGCTGCTTTTGATACGGTGGACCACCCAATTCTCCCTCAAACTGTTTACGTTCTTGATATCCATGACACTGCTCTCTCCTGGTTCACATATCACCTTTCATATTGTACCTTCAGTGTCTCCCTCTCCAGTAACATTTCCCCTTCCCCTCTCAGTTGGTGTACCCCAAGGATCAATTCTATGACCCATTCTGTTTTCACTTTATACTACCTTACTTGGCAGACTAATCTCAATTTTTGGCTTTAATACCATCTGTATGCCGATGACACTGAGATCTACCGATCCTCTCCGGGTCGCCCCCCTCCCTTAAGCCTTGTAACAGAGGCCTTGCCTCTGTCTCTAACTTCATGTCTGCACGATTTCTTCAATGCAATCTCTCCAAGACCAAACTTCTTATTTTCTCTCCTACCAATGATAACATTCCCTCAACAGTTTCTCTCAATGCCAATCACCATCCCCTCACGCTCACTGCCTTGGTGTCACCCTTGACTCTGGCCTCTCATTCATCCTCTACATCCAGTTTATCTCAAAAAGCCCCTCCATCTTAAAAACATTGCCAGCATTCGTCCCTTTCTAACACAAGATGCCACTCAGACTTATCCAATCAGTTTACTAGTGCTTCTCCCCTTTGACAGTCTTTTCACCGGCTGCCTATCAGCATTTCAAAATCCTGACTGTTACTTTCAAAGCTCGTAATAGAGGTTCCCCTACTTACATCTCCTCACTTATCTTTAATACGCTCCTACCAGGTCTTTCACAGATCATCTGATAATCTCCTGTGCTCTCATTTCTAGTTCTCATGCAGGCTTGCAAGATTTCTAAAGGGCTGTCCCCATCCTCTGGAATGCCCTCCCCCAGCCTGTCCCACTGCCCTTGGTCCTTCAAAAAATTCCTCAAGACCAACTTATTTAAGGACGCCTATGAAGTTATGTGTTAATACCCTACTTTTTCTTTTGCTCACCTTTCCTAGTAATTCTCCTGCCTGACAATACTAATACAAGTGTGGCCGATCCATCTCTAACAATTGCACCTTTATCTTTTATGTAATATACTCTAAGTCCATCTAGATCATAAAATAATGTGAGCAGGGCCCTTCTTACCTTTTGTTTCTCTAAGTGGAATTGCTATGTCATATATACTACCTGTTTACCTATTGTACAGTGCTGCAGAATATAATGGTGATGTATAAAACAATAGAGATTTCATTATTTGATTGAACATAATAAAGTTGTGTTTTTTTTAACAGCTTGCAACTTCTTGTATTGAAGTAAAACAGAAACTGGGTTTTAGTGAAAACACACCAGTATTTAAACGGTTCAAAAGGAAAATGTACATACAATTGTCACAGCAAACATGGTTCTCCATCAGGCCCTCCTTTGCATACCATTACTTTATCATGTAAAACAAAAACAGCATGCTCCTACAACTAGAACTGTAAAATAAAAAAACACTTTGAAATTTCCTAAAAATAATAAAAATGTGAGTATGTCAGATCACTTTACTCCTTTAAAACTTTAATTAAAAAAAACCTGTGTTTGTGGTATACAGCACACACTTCTACTGATTTTATAGCTCCCTGAGCCAGTCAAGAGAGATCACAGAATATCACCAACAAACCCATGATCCTCACTGCCAGCAAAAGTGGGAAAATTAGGTTATGTGGAATAGTAGGATACTGCCAAAAATCAAGACTATCCCACAAAAATAGGACATTTCAAAGGTATAAATTACATTGTATATATGTTTATTGAAACAAATAACAATGGGGAAGTAACAAATTTAACATTGTGGAATACGTTTAAATGTTATATGCGAGGATGCCTAATAAAAATAGCTTCTAATATTAGGAAGAAATCAGCACAAAGTTTAGCAGATCTATATATTGAATTAGCAAAAAAAGAAAGATTAAATAAAGACAATCTTAATATAACAAATACACTAGAACTTAATAAAATAAGAACAGAAATTAACATAAAACTAGATGAAAGGGTGGAGAGGGGACTCTTAAAAATGAAACAAAGATGGTATTACGGTAGCAATCGAGTAGGTAAATATTTAACTAATAAATTGAAATATGAAAAGAAAAAGAATATGATAAAAAAGATTATAGTTGGAAACGAAACCCATTTAAACCCAACAGAAATTGCTAAATGTTTCGAGAATTATTATAAATCATTATATAATTTAGAAGGCCCTTTAAAATCACAAATCGAAATTAGAAGATATTTGCAATCTCTTAATCTACCGAAGTTAAAAGAACAATATTTTGAAACATTAGTTGCTCCAATATCTGAGGAAGAAATTAAAACATGTATAGAAAATTTAGAAAAGAAAAAAGCTCCAGGGCCCGATGGGTACACAGCGACATTCTATCTATCATTTAAAGATATAATTATTCCATTATTATCCAAGTCCTTTAGAGAAATAGCAAATGGTTTGGATTTTCCTTCTGAAATGTTATTAGCCTCTATATGTCCAATATTGAAACCCAATAAAGATGCAAGTAATGTATCTAATTATAGGCCTATCTCATTAATCAATATAGATATTAAAATCTATTCAAAAATTTTAGCAGAAAGAGAAGATCTATCTTCCAGAATTAATCCACCCGGATCAAGCAGGGTTTATTATAGGCAGACATTTATCTGATAACACCCGTAAGATAATAAACCTGATGGATATAGTTAATAAAAGATCAACATATACAGCTTTTCTCGCATTAGATGCAGAAAAAGCTTTTGACCGAGTGGACTGGAAATTCTTGTCTGAAACCTTAGAAATCTTCGGCTTACCCAGCGAATTTAACAGACAGATTTTAGCATTATATAAAAATACTACTGCTCAAATTACAGGATTAATGACAACATCAGATAGCTTTAAAGTAAATAATGGAACAAGGCAAGGATGCCCTTTGGCACCATTACTTTATGCTCTCTCAATTGAGCCTTTAGCTCAATCTATAAGAAATTCTAGTGGGATAATAGGCATCAAAATAAATCAATATGAATTTAAAATTACACTGTTTGCAGACGATATTATTTTAACACTATCAAATCCGGATAAATCAATAAAATACGTGCTGGAAATAATAGAAAAATATGGTAAATTTTCCAACTATAAATTAAACATTAATAAAACTCAAATCATTGCTATTAACCAAACTAAAGAACAAGCAGCATTGATGAGAACATATATAAATGTAGCTTGGAATATCGATATATTAGAGTACCTAGGAATAAAAATCAAATTTAACCTCAAAGAAATGGTAAGAGAAAATTATTATATATTAATAAAGAAAATGGAAATAAAATTGAAAAAATGGAAAGATCTTGAAATCTCCTGGTTAGGGAGAATAAATGCTTTTAACGCATATTACTTACCAAAAATACTATACTTATTAAGAGCGATCCCGTTAAGAGTCCCCTACTCTATCCTTTCTCAAATCCAAAAGCTGATATCAAATTATATTTGGCAAAACAAACTTCCAAGAATCCCCTTTAATAGATTAACTAAAAAAATTCAAGCAGGAGGTTTCTCGGTTCCTGATATTAAAGATCTCCATGAAACTTGTATGATGTATCATCTACTCCTTGTGGATAGACCTGAGCACGATAAAACTGCATGGTTTATAATTGAAAAAGGAACTATAAATCTTTTAAGATTTTCAGATATTATCTGGATGATATACGAAACAGATACATATATTAAGACCGAAAGCTCAATTATTAAGGATTTAATTATAACAATAGACAAAATGAAAAAAATAATGAACATAACAAAAGGATTGCTATCCACCACACCAATAGAGATCTTAACAAATTATATAAGTGATCTGGACCTAACCAAATGGAAATATACAAATATTAAATGTATTTCCGATCTATATAATATACGATCCCTTTTATCCTGGTTCTCTATTCAATCGAAGGGGGAGCTCCCCAATTCAGAATTATTTAATTATATTAGGATAAAGCATTTCCTTAAAACAGTTGATTATATAAACCTTCCAATACTTGAAGAATTCTTAAAAAAACATCATAAAACTAGATTAATCCATCGATTAACTATGTTAAAATACAACTTAGAAGCAGATAACAGCATCTCTATTAAAGAAAAATGGGAACAGGATACTGGAGAGATTTATTCAAAAGAAAAATGGTTACATGCTTATACAGAAATTAAGAAATACTCACACTGTTTAGGGATGCATGAACTCCATTATAAAATTATTCATAGATGGTATAGAACACCAGTTCAAATCTCTAAATATGATAAACAAACCTCTAAACTTTGTTGGAGGTGTGGTAAAGAAAACGGTACAATTTTTCATATGTGGTGGGGATGTGAAGAAGTGAGAAAAATAGTAGAAACTCTCTTCAAAGTAATTAATGAATTAGTTGGCTGCAAAATTGAGCCTTCCCCTCAAATTTTTATTCTACATATGGATCTCACGAAATGTAACAAAATACATAGAAACTTTATAATACAACTATTATTAGCCTGCAAATTAGTTATCGCAAGGAATTGGAAAAAGAGTGGGGGAATATCCTGGGATGAGATCCAAGCTCAGATCCATTTTCAATGTAAAATGGAGAAAGGCTACTATGGAAGCATAGCTAAAAATAATAAATATAGAGATATATGGAAACCCTGGATAATCCGCGCATAATTAATATGGCGCTAAATAAAGGGAAAAAACAAAAAATAAACAAATAAAATTATAATACTTAAATAAGAGATATCCTTATATTTGTACAAGGAATGTGTGTTATTAGGAATCTGCAATAACCTAACTAATATATAAATTTTTGCCTGCAATTAAAAGATTACGTCTAAATAACATGAGAAAGGGACACTATATATATTTTATTCCTATGTAATGTGCAATATGTTTGTATGTGGAAGTCCTCTGTGGAATTGTGAAATTGTATGTATATTTATGTATATTTATTATGTATGAGTCTATTTTTGTAGTTATATAAACTAATAAAAAATTAATTAAAAAAAAAAAAAAAATTACATTGTATACCTAGTACTAAGTATTCAATTTTTAAGCTCAAGTGTTTTTAATACATCAACCAGATTAGAAAATTGTAATAGAAGACACTGCATTGGGTAAATTGACACAGGTCATGATGGCACTTTATGCTGTAGGGAAATCTGCCTCCAGAAATGCCTTATACCTCCTCTATGCCACTCTGCCCCATAATATGCCTTTTAACCCCCTAAATACCAGAGTTGCATATAGGGGTATAAGGCATTTCTGGAGGCAGGGTGGCATATATCACAAGAATGTGATAAAGAAACATAGAAACAGACCTGTGGCCATCCACAACAGGTTTTGTGCACCTGATGAAATTCTGCTTTATCCAGACCCTAGACTTGATTCAGTGACCTGTGTAACACGTTTTTTTGTGAAAATGTATGGTTTGCAATTTAACTCCCTGTTAAATAAACTCAAATAAAAATGCTACAAGTAACAGTAAACCACTTCTACTAAGCTAATCAATTGGGCGTGTCGAGTATTAGTCTACAATGGATACATTTTTACCCATACATTCCAGACTATAAAATTTTGATCCTAGATTTGTTTAGACAAGTCTAAAGAAATTTAAAGCTCCAATAAAGCTGAAACCCTTATACATATGCAAAGAACCAGTAGCATTTAACTATCAACGCTAATATGATTTTATAACCTTAAAAAGTTACCACACAGTTTGCAGTTGATAATTAGATGACTGAAGTGAACCTACTTTATCCAACGTGTTAAGGGGATGTCTGCATCAAAGTTCTGGTTGGTGCACTGATGTTGATAGGACTTTCTTTATCATGGGGGGAAAAAGTGGCAGCTGCATGTCCTAGCAACAACAGAACTTGGACAAAGGTACAACTTAGATGGCTATAAAGAAGTCCCAACCTGTTGAGTACACTAAAAAGAAATACCAGTGCATATTTGTGCCCAGTCAGCAAAATTTGTGAGGTCAGGCACTGATGTATGGTGAGAAGTCCTGATTTCCAATTGGTTGTCGGACACGTACCTCGCAGCTGCTGCCAGCCTCCTCTATGTGTCTCAATAGTGGGAGGGTGTGGTTGTGTGGCAGGGCTCCATTACCATCCCTGCTGCCTAGGCCCTCACTCCCTATATCATGATAGTGGTAAGGTGAAGGGGCAGAGCTTCAATCAACAAAGCCAGCGCCACCTCTTTTATCACCATTGGTGCAGGAATACACCAGTGGCGGGGCATGCAGCATTTTCACTGCAACCCCGGACATATTATTCATAACCTTTTCCGTAGGTGAATTGCAGCAATGGGCTCACCACTGTCCGGGTTGGAAGAACCAATGCAAAAAGGGCTCTTCCAAGGTCCCCTTTGCGCTGAGGAACGCACCTGAAGGCAAACATTGCACCTGTGTCTTTTTTGCGGAATTGCCAGTCACATACTCCGTAAGCTCTTGTCTAAGCATCCTGTGGTTCAACCTGGTCCTCATTACACAGCCCTAACCTGTCTATTTCTCTTATACTATAATTGACTGACTCCATTTTTACTACAGCCATGATGAATTCATATGCGTGAGTGGCTGTTTTATGGACTTACCGTATTTGCTTGATTGTAAGACGACAATATCTGAATATTAATTTAGGGGAAAAAGAAAAAGCCTCAATATAAGATGACCCTATAGGAAAAAAGTTTTACTAGTAAATGTTAATTCATGTAAACTATGTAAACAATTTTTTTTAAATAAAAGCTATGATTGAGAAAAAAATTGTTTTGTTTTTATTTCCTTTTATTTTCCAACCTGCCCCCAGTTATGCACATCTGCCCCCAGGCTTGCCACTCTGCCCCAGAAATGCCTTATACCTCCTATATGCCGCTGTGCCCCATGATATGCCTTTTAACCCTTTAAATGGCACTGTGCCCCATGATATGCCTTTTGACCCCCTATATGCCACCCTGCCTCCAGAAATGCCTTATACCCCTATATGCAACTCTGGTATTTAGGGGGTTAAAAAGCATATTATGGGGCAGAGTGGCATAGAGGAGATATAAGGCATTTCTGGGGGCAGAGTGGCATTAAGGGGGTTAAAAGGCATATCATATAGCACTCTACCTACAGAAATGCCTTATGCCTCCCACTTAACACCTCCCCAAACTTACCGGTGCTTCTGACTCCCGGCGTGTTGTCCGGGCAGCGGGTAGACGTCTACGTGATTCGCGTAGACGACTTCCACTGCAGCCGGATGGAGGTGCGGTTAGCAGCGGGGGTTGTCTGCGTCCATCGCGCATACACCCTCCGACTGTCAGAGAGAATTCCCCGCACCGGGAGTCAGAAGCACCGGTAAGTTTGGGGGAGGGGGGTTACCAGACAGGAGGATCCAGGTCCCCTGCAGCGCTGCGGGGGATCTGGACCTTAGTCTTATAGTCAGACCTCTATTTGAGGTCTAATTATAAGATGACACCGATTATAAGACAAGGGGGATTTTTCAAATCGTTTGCTCTGAAAAAAACCTTGTCTTATAATCGAGCAAATACGTTATATATTGCTGAAGACCTTGACACCATACAGTGTCAAGCAAAATACCACATCCATCTGGTTGACAGAAACCCCTTGGCCTCTGGACATGTTACTTATGAGACCATCTAAGTGATAGCACGACTGATTCCCGGTCATCTGGAGCTCCTTTGGTTTGATTTGGTGCAGTCACCCCTTTTTCCCCTGATATTAGTCCCTCCCTAGCTGAGACAACATAACTGGTTTCACCCTGTATTAACTGGTCCACTGGAACTTTTTCATCTTTCTACTGAAAAAGCTGCTGCTTGCACGAGACAACAAAACCACAGGGACAGCTTATTTTTCTGGAATCTCCCTACAATACAACACAATTCCTTCAGTTTTGATGTCTTTGAGAAAAAAGGAGCTGATAGATTACCAGCACATAGCAAGTATTACTGTATCATTGATCTCCTGCCTGGTGCTCCTATACCATATGGGCATCTATATCCTTTATCCTAACTGCATTTGTGAAGGAGTATATCGATGAATTCCTCAAGAAAGGCTTTATATGGCCCTCTACCTCCCCTGCAGAAGCCGGCATATTTTTTGTAGATCATTATGAGTACACTTTTATGCCCTTCAATCTTTGTAACGCCTCTGCCATGCTCTGCAAAATGTCTGACTCTGTTTTTTTATAACCTCCATATTACCTACAGAACTGGTTCTAAGAATGCAAAAGCAGATGCTTTGTCCCTTATGTCTGACCAATGTGAATCCCGAACGAGGGTTCTTTCATAACCCTTACTCATCACTTGTGGGAGGCACTCCATACATCAGGTGCTTCATAGACCTCTACCGTAGTGCTACATCTAATACCTTTGGATGGACTCCTTTAACCACAAGACATAGATCTACGTGCCTTCATATGTACGCACATGGTGGGTTGAAGAATACTAAGGACCTCATTAGAGCTTCTGGCGCCCTGCTATGCGTAAAGACATTGCTGCCTAAGTTTTGGCATGTCAGTTCATTGCCATCACCAAAGGATTAAGATGCAGGCCTGCAGGATTGTTACAATCCTTACCTGTACCCAAACATCCTTAGGTAGATATAACCATGGACTTTATTCTCAAGCTGGGTAGGGAGTCCTGTCAGGCACGTACCCTGTGGCTGCTGCCAGCCTCCTCTAGGTCTCACAGGAGTGTGGCAGGGCTCTGTTTCATTAAGCAACGGTATCTGTTGCCATCTTTGCTGCCCAGGATCTCACTTCCTGAATCCTCATGTGGAGCTGGTGGTAGTAGCAAGGGGGCACTAATGTCAGCAGAAGGGGCAGGGCTTTAATACACAAAGCTGGTGCCGCCTCTTTTATCACCATAGGTGTAGGAATACAAAGAAGGGGCGGGGCAAGCAGCATCATGCAAGATGTCATTACCAGCAGCCATAAACCCCCTGGAAACCTTAACCCTGCCATAGAGCCTGTCAGTATAGTCCTTCTGCCATCATCTCCTGCCTTTGTGAACTTGGACTGTATAAGATTAACCCTTTGCATGCCTGCCGAGTGCCTTTATGACTTCAGGTTGTACCTATTCAGGGCCGGCGCTGCCATGGAGCAGTGTGGGGCAATTGCCCCAGGCAGCACTTTTGAAGAGGCCCTTTTTTTTTTTTTTTTTAAGCTTGGTCTTGGTGCCGGCTTGTAATGCTGAGCGTTTGAATATGGCGTCATTTCCGGCGCTCAGCAGTGAAGCAGCGCGCACCGTGGAAGAGCAGGGAGACTCTCACCGGAGGACTGCTGGAAGGCAAAGGGGGGGTAGGGTAGATAATAGGGAGGGAGGAAGGAGGGTAGATAATGAGAAGGTAGGGAGAGGAAGGGTCGTGCGGGGAAGGGGGGTGGCACTATGTCTTGGGCCGGCCCTGTACCTATTGCTCTGTTTATCAGCTGTCTGCCTCTTGTGAGTACCTTTTTTCCTTTCTGTTTAACGGTTCCATTCTCAAGTGTGGGCTATCCTGCATTTTGGACTACTATTTCTAGAATCTCTATACTGGGATATTACATTAAAATTACAATCCATCCTAAGGTGTTCAATTGGGTTAAGGTTAGGGCCCTCTGAATGATACCTGAGTTTCTCCACATCAAGCTTTGTTTACAGGGGCACAGTCATGCTGGAACAGGTTATCTTTGGCAAGACAGGTCTCCTTCCATCTGACATTGAGCAGGAAGAGCAGCACAATAAGAGAGAGACCTCCCCTCCCACATAACCTGCCTGCAGATAGGAGCCAGGCCATCATCCTGTTTATATTTCTCTGGCTCCAGGTGTAGCTAATGTATCCCCTCCCACTACACAGAGTTTTGTCTTTTTGGGACATCCTGTACTTTCCCTGGCCGACCACTGGGATCTTTATGGTCAGACCTAGAGGAGGTAGGCATCAGCGACATTCAACCTGGAGCAGGGTGGATGACGCTTGACAACCATTACCAACAACCAGCATTCTGAGCATGCGTGTACAGTCATGGGGATGCCTAGTCATGTGCAGTACAGGTTTTTTTGTTTTTTTTTTAGGAGAAACATATTTAAATGACTCTACCCAAGGTTTCTGCAACCAGACCCCTCCAAAAAGGCCAAGACTAAAGATCTCTGACACCAAGCATAGAATCTGTTCAGCTTGTGTTCAGTCTTCTGAAAATATAGATTTTTATCGTGGATGAAGAATTGCAGTCCACCTTTGAATACTTGTAGTCTTCCCCAGGCTTTACTTCCTGTGGATCGTATGGCTGAAGAGCCCATTTGATGAACTTTTGAGCCAGTGGCTACCAGTCTACATCCAGGAATAGCTTCGGCCTCTGTTGCAAAATATGGCTGCAACCAGGCCCGGACTGGGACAAAAAATAGGCCCGGGCATTTAAGCCTGAGCAGCCCATATTTATTTATTTATTTATTGTTAAAGCCCACCCTTCATGTACCATCTTTGCATTTAATCATTCACACAAATCATTAACACATTCATTAATGCAGTCTCACAAATCATTCACACAATTCATCCACACATGAATTCATTAATTGTCATACGCATTCACACAATTCATCCACACATTTATTCATTCATTCTCATACGCATTCACACTACCCCCTCTCATCATCTTATCTGCCCCTTCTCACTATGTTCCCCCTTTTCACTATGTAACCCCCTTCCCCACTTCTCAATATGTACCGCCTCTATCTATCCCCTCTCCCCCTTTCTCACTACCTAACCCCCCTCTGCCCCTTCTCACTGCAGCCCCTTCCCTCACCCTATTTACCTTGTTGCCAGAGCAAGCAGCAACTGCGACCGCGCCTGTGGCAGGGCAGGATTGACTTAGGGGCTGATGGAGCTGCAGCTCCAGGCTCCTACCTTAAAATAGGCCCAGTCAGGACCGGACTGACTGGGCCTATATGGCCGCATTAAGGCAGAGCCCCTTAAGCCCGCCGCAACTGCAACCGGGTCCGCCACTCTAAGGCAGAGCCGGCCTTAGGTGTTCTGGCGCCCTGTGCGGACTACTCCTCTGGTGCCCCCCCATCCCAAAAAAAGAAAGGAATAAAAACTTGTAACAAAACTCCCCTATCTATCCCCCTGTATCACTATCTACCACCTCTGCCTCTTCTCACTGTTATCATTATATACTGAGGCAGACATTGACGGTGGTACAGCATAATACTTATCACTATATACTGAGGCAGAAATTGACGGTGGTACAGCATAACACCTACCACTATATACTGAGGCAGACAATGACGGTGGTACAGCATAACACCTATCACTATATACTGAGGCACACATTGACAGAGGTACAGCGTAATCCCTATCACTATACATTGAGCCAGACATTGACAATAGTGCAGCATAACCCCAATCACTATATACTACGCCAAACATTGTTGTGGTGTAGGCCTACCACTTCATTGTCTGGCTTAGTAGTAGGGATGCACCGAAACGAATTCTGGACTGAAACCGAAAATGCAGCATTTACCTGTCCGAAACCGAATATGACCTCCCCACACCATAAAAAAACCCTTTTATTTTAAGTAAGTAACACACCAAAATAGGACAAAACAATAAAAAAACAATATTATATGTATATATATATATATATATATATATGATTGTTAACAGCAATCACATTCCTATCATGCCCAGGCATACCCAGATTCCAGGATGTACTCGCAGACTTGGCATGATAGGAGTATGATTGCCCTATCTACCCCTTCTCACTCCCTTCTGCCCCATCTACCCCTTCTCACGCCCTTCTCCCTATCTACCCCCTCCTAACTATCTACCCTCTCCCTCTTTAAAGTTCACTTACCTTTCAGGAGTCCTGCGGTGAGGGTGCAAGGCCTCTGCCTCCCAGCTCTGCCACTGTATGGAACAGTATAGAGTGATGGGAGTTATGATGTACTTTTAGAGCATAATTAGATCATGAAAAAGACATTGGAAATGGTACAGCATAACACCCATCACTCTCACACACTTACCAATCCACACATATATACCAATCCACACGTATATACCAATCCACACGTATACACCAATCCACACGTATACACCAATCCACACGTATACACCAATCCACACGTATACACCAATCCACACGTATACACCAATCCACACGTATACACCAATCCACACGTATATACCAATCCACACGTATACCAATCCACACGTATACCAATCCACACATATATACCAATCCACACATATATACTAATCCACTCTCACTGAATATTTTCCTACCTTTCCTCTTTTCTCCTTACAGCTCCTTTTCCTCCTCTTCGCTCCTCTTCTTCAGTTCTTCTGTCTTCTCTGTCTTCTTCCGGTTCAGAGGGCACGGACAGCGGTGGGCGCGGCTTCAGTGTTGTGCGCCGGGATCTAACAACAAACCCCGGCGCACAGCAGCTGTTGCCGCGCGGATCACAAGGGAGCGGTATCGGAGGTCTTTAACAGACCTCCGGCTCCCTTGAGTGATTTTAAGCCGGGTTGAACCCGGCTTAAAATCACTCAAGGGAACCGGAGGTCTGTTAAAGACCTCCGATACCGCTCCCTTGCGAGCCTGCTCCTCCAGCGGCGGACATTAATGTCCGTCTCTGGAGGGGTGCCGGGTTGGCACCCGCTGATGCGGACCGCCCCCTAGAGTGTGACGCCCTGTGCGGTCGCACACCCCAAAGGCCGGTCCTGCTCTAAGGGGCCGGGAAGCCCCCACCAGGGCCGGCCTTAGGGGTCTGCGGCCGCACAGGGTTTAAATTAAAACATCGGGGGTTTTTTTCAACTTTATTTAACATCCTCCATGTTAAATAAAGTTAAAAAAAACTTTATTTAACATGGAGGATGTTAAATAAAGTTAAAAAAACCACGATGTTTTTGACAGCCCCTAAGTCAATGAGGCCCTGCCGTGGCCCGGCCCACCGGGCAAATGCCCGGTGTGCCCGATGGCCAGTCCAGGCCTGGCTGCAACATACAGAGGAAGACCTGCTCTGTGCGGTGCACCCAAACAAAGTGGCCAAGAGTCTGCCGGCTGCTTGTTCTGCAGTAGACTTCCTATACAGTGCCTCTATTGAATCAGTTAGGATCTCATCTTGAACTGAAGCCCGTACATGTACAGGCTCAAAATGCATTGTTTTCAATGGGTTTAGGGACCGCCCATTGTCCTTAAGGGGTTAACAGCACCATATACAGCTGCTTGTAACTAGTTCACACTTGTGTGTCAGTATTCGTGATGAATTTAGACATGACACCAATTAACTCTTAACAGTGAACTAGGAAAGCTCACTAAGCAGCTTGATTACTCCAGGGTTCAGTGTAAAGTCTACACAGAACTTCAGAGTTTGGCTGAGTTTGGTAGGTTTGAGCCACAACTTAACTGTTACTGGTTTTTCAGTAACAATAGGTAAAATCACACGTTGAATAAGCTCACTAAAACTGAGTTTGACCTTAACTTTACACTAATACTACAGGAATCCGTAGTATGACATGATCCTGTACACTACTCTGATTTTATCTGCTGGATTCTCTTTTTCTCCTTCTGGATCTTAGTGTCCTGTATTCTCACTAGTATTCAGAAAAAGCAAACATTTTTATTGGTTTACCAGGCTCATATTTCACTGTGTTGTACAATAGGATCCAAAACTGCTGTATAAATAATGTTTACAATGCCTTGCAGTCTTTTCATCTGGTGTTTGTCCTTGGCTTTACTCTTCTTTCTGGTTTCATTACCTGCCCTGTTTGTGTTATTTATCTGCCCCATCTGCTTTTAACATATCTGCAGTTCTCAGTCACCACTTCCCTTTTCTCTCTTTCTTATTTGGCTTTACAATTCCTGTCCGGGTCCCCACCACCAGCATCACTCACACATTGCAACATTTTTCTATCAATTACACTACAGCTCTCTCACACTGCTTTCCTCTCTAGGTCAAGCTTGTTATGATCTGCATTTTTTTCAGGCCAAGTTATGAAGCTTTTGAAGCCCAACAGAACATTCCTAACTAAGGTAGGAGAGGCCTGTTTACAAAGAGACATGGAGTTAAGGAAAACATTTGCCCCAACATTTAAGGGGTTCAAACTGGGATATCAGTGTTAGGAGCAAGGTTGGAATGGGTAGAGCAAGGGAGATGGCCACCAGCACTGGCATAACTAAAGGGTCGCAGCTAAGGTAGGGCATGTGCCTCTAGTGTAAGGCGACCAGATTTTTTAAATTAAATCCAGGGACATTTTTTTATATTTGGCAAATGGTAAAAAACATTTTATAAGCATATTTTCTTCAAACTATATATGCAGTGTATTTAGAATGTGTTTATGAAGTGATTGTTTGATATATATATTTATATATTATTTCTCACATTTTGTCCATGATATAATACTTCTTTTGAGCAGGGCTGGATTAAGAGCTTCATGGGCCTGGTACTGAGGATTTTGGGCCTTTTTCTGGAAATAAATAATATTGACAGAATCTAAACTCCTCGGCATCCATGTGTACTGGATAAAGATGACATTGGTGCTAGGCAGATAATATAAGATGGAATCTTATGTGATGGGATTAGGAGTCATCATACAGGGGACGTCTGAAGTCACAATTTAGTGCCACTAATCCTTTTTAATAAAATATGAGGATTGGAATAGAGTAAATAACACAAAACCTTTACTTTTCCTCTCACTGATTTCCGGGCCTAGAAAATTCTGTCCTCTGGAGTGACTACAAATTCAGGAGGGTGATTTATCTCTGGATAAGTAAAAAATAAATAGTTCAATTTATTCCTACAGTAAGTAAGTGCCAGGATGACCAAATACACACCAGGACAGGTTCTGCCACACCAACACCCAAACACACACACACCAGTACAGGCTGTGCCACATGGACACCCAAACACACACACCAGGACAGGCTCTAAAACACCAACGCCCAAACACACACACACCAGGACAGGCTTTGCCACACAGACACCCTAACACACACACCCACCATGACAGGCTCTGCCACACCGACACCCAAACACACACCAGGACAGGCTCTGCCTCATTGACACTAGGGATGTATAAAATTCGGGGCCGAAACCGAAAATTCAGGATTCACTTGGCCGGAAACCGAAAATGCCCCCCCCCCCCCCCACTTAAAAAAAAAAAAAATAGAATAATAATAACCTGCTGTTGGCAATCACACTCCTTTCATGCCAAGTCAGCCAGTATATGCTGGAATCTGGATATGCCTGGGCATGATAGGATTGGTGTTAGCATTTTTATTTTAGCAAATTTAATATAGCAATCACACTCCTATCATGCACAAGCAGCCAATACATGCTGAAACCCCTTGTATTGATGCTGCCAGCAGTAAGGGTCTGCACATCACTTACAGCCTCCTTGTACCACCCCCCACACACTTAAACATCCATGGTATCACACATTAATTTACTCATTCACAAACATTAATTCACTCATTCATATACTCATTCATTCATTCATTCTCAGATACTAATCAGTCACAGATACTCATTTATTCCCTTAATCACGCAATCGTTCATACACCCTCCCACACCACCTTACCTGAACTGCAGATCTCCCACAGGGGCTGGAACACTGTAAGAAACAACGCAGAGGTAAGCTGCAGGGCCCCTGCAGAAGTGTCCTCAATCCGGGGACTGTGCGGTCACCCTGCTCTAGGGGGCTCCTCATAACGGTTTAGAAAGGGCTCTTCCGACCTGGGCCACACCTCTCCAGGTTGGAAGGGCCCTTTCTAAACTATTTTGAACCAACACAGGTGCGTCACAAGACACAAGACAGGTCACAAGACAGGTGCGTCACAAGACAGGTGCGTATTGTGACGTCACTTGACCCCGCTGTCAACCAGAGGCTGCCCACAAAGTGTGTGCGAGCAGCCGGAGAGAAAGCTTCAGGAGCAGTGAGAGAGAGGTAAGCAAGGAGGGTGGGATGTATGTATATGTGTAAGTGTGTGTGTATATATAAATATATATATATAATGTGTCAGCATGGATGTGTAATTGTATGTGTGTTAGTATGGATGTATAATTGTGTGTGTAATCATGGATGTGTAATTGTGTGCGTGCATAGATATGTAGGTGTGTGTGAGCATGTATGTGTAATTGTGTGCGTGCGTACATATGTAGATGTGTGAGCATGTATGTGTAAGTAGGTGAAATGGGTTCTGTTATAGAATTAATGTGAACATGTGTATTAGTGAGTATGAGTGTGTAATTTGTGTAATTACACACATGTGCCAGAGTGTATGTTTGAAGAGGAGGAAAAGGGGCAAAAAAGGCACAGACATGTTGTGAAGTTGGGGGGCCCCAGGGCAATTTTTGCTCCAGGGTCCTGTGGTTTTTAGTTATGCCCCTTCCCACCTCTACCCTGAAGAGAGGCACAATGAGGTCACATGGCAGATGCAGATTATGTCTCCAATCCCCTTCCGCCTGCAAATCAAGACAAGCCAGTGCCTGAAAATAAGGACTGTTTCATCAAACCTGGGACAGTTGGGATGCATGGAAAAGTAGTGAGAAACAATTGTCTCACAAGGTGATAAACACAAGAAAGGAGAGACAAGGATGAAAAGATTAAACCAAACGAGCACTGATGAGGAGAGTAAACAGAGACAGCACACAAGAAGGGAGATCTAAAGCTCTGTGCACAGAGCACACAGGACAGGAGATCTGAAGGAGAGGAGGAGGGAGCGACCAGAGAGTTGCTGTTTACACTCCAGATATATGTGGGTAAGGTGGAGAGCATTAGAGAAAGGGTTTGGAAAGAAGAGGAGAGAATGCGAAATTAAGACAAGAGGAGCGACCGATACTAGACATGGCAGGGGCGGAAAAGAAAACATGCAAATATAAGAACAAGGCTGCATGTTTTCAATGCCCACTCCTCTGACTTGTAAACAGTTTCTGCAGATTAACAGCATGGTTAGATCAATATTTTTTACTTGTCTAGTAAGCTTCGTTTTCATCTTTATAGCACTGATAAAGAAGATAATAAGGCTAAACATGTGACAGAGTAAACAGATTGTGGAAGGAGACTAGAAGCTAGAACTTAAAAGAACTAAGGAGGTAGAGCATACATTTCATAAACAGATCAAAAAGAGGCATGAGTAACATAATAAACGGCCCTACCCAACCCAGCAAAAAGGAGTAGAAGTCAGAGAGAAAGTGTTAACCTCTCCTTCCCTCAAGGACAATTTCATGTTCATGTTTATGCCTATAATAATAAGCCGGGATTGAATGTGTTGCACAGACAGTAAGCTAATGAACTGACTTTCTATGGCACTGATGTCTGATTAAGAATGTAATGAGGAGTGCAATTGTTTAATTAATTCTGAGCGTGAACTTGGTTAGGATGACTATACATTAAACAACAATCAACCAGTGTTTATGAAATGTATACTGCAGCACATCATTAAATTAATAGGGTTTAGACTCTCATCCAATAATTCTGAATGTAATAGCTCCCAGTTTATAAAGTAGGACGGCGCAATTTTAGTAAATGTAATGTACATGTATTAAATTAGATGCCTCATATTGAAAAGAACATAATATGCATGACTTGTTTTATTCACCTTGTGTGAATTTTGCTTTCTAAATATTAACAGGTCTTTGTCTCATGAATAAGCAGAGAATACAATTTGCTGCTGTTACTGGATCTTTGTGCTTTGATGTGGAGTTTCCTGACAGAGTATTATGTAGATGTGATGAGCAAAAATCACAAATGGTACCCCATTAAATGGACTAAAACTTTATATGGAGACCACCAGTCTTAACACTGAAGAATGGCAGGTAACCCTTTAAACTAATTTAAAGAGGCACAGACTTTAGTTAGATTGCGTGTACATGGAGTGAGGGTTCAGTGGGAATGTAGAGCGTAGATGCAGTTGTGCTCAAAAGTTTGCATACCCTTGGAGAATTGGTGATATATGTACCCTTTTTAAAGAAAACATGAGTGAGCAGGCAAAAGACATTTCTTTTATTTCTTATGGGATTCATATTCAACTGTAGGTTTTAACAGAATGGCACAATGTTTAAAGAAAACAAAATGGAATGACCCCTATTCAAAAGTCTGCATACCCTTAGATCTTAATACTGTGTATTGCCCCCTTTAGCATCAACGACAGAGTGCAGTCTTTTGTAATAGTTGTCTGTGAGGCCTCAAATTCTTGCAGGTGGTATAGCTCAGGGCTTGACAATTTTTTTAAAATCTAGGAGCCAGCTAAAAAAGTTAGGAGCCAGGACTTTTTGGTTAGGAGTGATCATCATTAGCCCACTTACTAAACTCACAGCATTTGACCTGGAAGCACCCTAGACTTTCAGGTCAGTGCTGGTTTTTGTTGTTGTTTTTTTTTATTATTATTATTTTTTATTTTTTTTTAACGCTTTCAATGCTGATGTTCCATTGGAGCACAGCATTGACTGATATTTAGTCCCCACAAGCTTGTGGGGACAAATGTTAACCCCTGAAATGCCACAAATGTGTTATACACAATTGTGGAATTGAAGGGGTTAACGCTGCACTGTCGATCTGGCAGCAGGGGGGTGTTGGGGCTGGTCTCCACACTCATGTGGAGACCAAGAAACCCTCTCCCCTGTCCCTGACCTAGACCAGCCATTGCAGGGGGGAGTCTCTGATGACTGCTGTAGGCTTCCACGCCTACAGGAATCATCAAAGGCCTTGTGGGGGCTCGTTTTTGCTGTTTGCAGGCAAACCACCAGCAGCAGAGCCCCTTACAAAACGGGAATTAACCCCTAAATGCCGGCATTGAAGGGGTTAACGCTGCACTGTCTCTCTCAGGGAGCGATCAGGCAGCAGGGGGGTGTTGTGTCAGGTCCCCACACTTGTGTAGGGACCCAATCAACACTCAACCCCCTTTGCTGAAGCTGTCTGTGGCAGCCTACAGGTTTCAGCTGACAGAATCACTCTGTGGGAGTGCTCTCGGGCTCGGGGGCGGGCTCTGAGTGGCTGTGCTGTCTGCCCAGACTCCTGGGCAGACAGCAGCAGCAGCGCCCCCGCGATCACAGGCTGACAAACACCTAGGCGCCAGGACAAAATTTTGAGTCGCCATGGCGACTGGGATTTGTCGAGCCCTGCATTAATCCCATTAATTAACTCTGTCCCCAGTTTCCATAGGCATCTTTGTCACTAAACATGGGACTATGGGAAGCTATTTAGTGACATAGATGCCTGTAGGAAATTGGGGATAGAGTTTGCACTTGCCCCCAGTCTCCCTTAGGCATCTTTGTCACTAAACATGGGACTATGGGAAGCTATTTAGTGACAAAGATGCCTATAGGAAATTGGGGACAGAGTTTGCCTTTGCCCCCAGCCTCCCATAGGCATCTTTGTCACCAAACATGGGACTGTGGGAAGCTATTTAGTGACAAAGATGCCTATAGGAAATTGGGGACAGAGTTTGCCTTTGCCCCCGTCTCCCTTAGGCATCTTTGTCACTAAACATGGGACTATGGGAAGCTATTTAGTGACAAAGATGTCTATAGGAAACTGGGGACAGAGTTTGCCTTTGCCCCCAGTCTCCCATAGGCATCTTTGTCCCAGCCTCCAACTGCCAAACATGCCCCCAGTTACTTCCACTTACCTGACCCCAATGTGCACTCTGTTGGATTCCCGCTGCTCCTGCCGGCGGTTTCACCCATCCTCCTCACTGAACGGGGCTGGCACCACCCACAAAGCTCATTGAGCAGCGCTGGTGCCGGAAGCGAAAGTTATTGAGTGGCACCGGGTGACTCACTTCTATTTTGAATCGACAGGGGTGCTGTTTTAAGAAGCCGTCCCCGTTGATCCGAAATAGAATTGAGTCAGCTGGCCAGCGCGACTCAGTGACCTTCGTGGGTGGTGACAGTCCCGTTCAGTGAGAAGGGTGGGCGGAGCCGCCGGCAGCAGCGGGGTTGTCTGCATCGCACAGATGCCCGCTGCTGCCGGAAAGGAGGATCCAAGTCCCCTGCAACGCCGCGGGGGATCTGGATCCTAAACCCAATTATAGGTTTGGCTCACAAACACCTAGGCGCCAGGACAAAATTATCAGTCGCCATGGCGACCTGGGATTTGTCGAGCCCTGGTATAGCTGCTCATTCGTCTTGGCAAAATGCCTTCAGGTCGTGCAAAGTTTGGCAGTATTTTCTGGTAACATGCTGCATTCATCTTCCAGAGATTCCCTGTGCCTTTAGAGCTCACACCTCCCAAAACATCAGTGAGCCATCACCGTACTTCACTGTGGGGATGGTATTCTTTTCACTGTAGACCTTGTTGACACCTCTCCAAACATAGCCCTTATGGCTATAAAGCTCTAATTTGGTCTTGTTACTCCAAATAACAGTGTGCCAGAAGCTGTGAGGCGTGTCAAGGTGTTGTTGGGCATATTGTAACCAGGCTTTTTTTGTGACATTGGCGCAGTAAAGGCTTCATTCTGGCAACTCGACCAGGCAGCTCATTTTTGTGGCTGAAATCTTTCTTGGTCTACCAGACCTTGGCTTGGTATCAAGAGATCCCTAAATTTTCCACTTATTAACAAGTCATTGAGCAGTAAGGACTGGCATTTTCAAGGCTTTGAATATATTTTTATATCCTTTTCCATATTTATAAAGTTTCATTACCTTGTTACGCAGGTCTTTTGCTAGTTTTTTTTTTTGCCTCCATGGCTCGGTATCTAGCCTGCTTAGTGCATCCATGTGAGAGCTAACAAACTCATTTACTATTTATACACACTAATTCCAATTTAAAAAGCCACAGGTGTGGGAAATTAACCTTTAATTGTCATTTTAACCTGTGTGTGTCACCCTGTGTGTCTGTAACAAGGCCAAACATTCAAGAGTATGTAAACTTTTTATCAGGGCCATTTGAGTGATATCTGTTATCATTATGATTTAAAAAGGAACCAAATGACTATGTGATAATAAATGGCTTCAAATGATCACTAGCCTTAAATAAAAGGCATTTTTTTGCATGATCAATCATATTTCTAAAAACAATGCCAACATTTCACAATTTCTGCCAGGGTATGCAATCTTTTGAGGACAACTGTACATGTGTTAAATACCGGTAAGTTGGGGGGGGGCAGGGGAGTGTTAAATGGGGGGCATAAGGCATTTCTGGAGGCAGAGTGCTCTGTGAAATGCCTTTTAACCCCCTTAATGCCACTCTGCCTCCTGAAATGCCTTAAACCTCCCTATATGCCACTCTGCCCCATAATATGCCTTTTAACCCCCTTAATGCCAGAGTGACATATAGGGGTATAAGGCATTTCTGGAGGCAGAGTGGCACATAGCGGGTCAAAAGGCATATCATGGGGCACAGTGGCATATAGGGTTAAAAGGCATATCATGGGGCACAGTGGCATATAGGGGGTATAAGGCATTTCTGGGGCAGATGTGCATAACTGGGGAGGCAGGTTGGAAAATAGAAGGAAATAAAACCAAAATATTTTTCTCAATCATAGCTTTTATTAAAAAAAATAGTTTACATGAATTAACATTTACTGGTAAAACTTTTTTCCTATAGGGTCGTCTTATATTAAGGCTTTTTCTTTTTTTTTTTCTAAATTAATATTCAGATTTGGGGGGTCGTCTTATAATCAGGGTCGTGTTATAATCGAGCAAATACGGTATGCTGTTTAAGTTAGTCTTTCCCCATCCCTCCCCCCTTTGTATTCCATTATGATAAAAATGTATTTATGTCTGTATAAAAACCCTTTGTGTGACTCCTGAATAAACAGTTCTTGTACTTGAATTAGGCTTCTGCTAGTGATTTGGGTGAATGGAGAAATGGTGCATTGGAGTGTGCCCATATAAAGCCCGTGTAAACTATGCAGAGCCCCAGGATCCATTGGGAACCCACCGGGACCGGGAGGCTCTGTGGTGCTTGTCCCAGTAGGGGATCAACCCTCCAGTTGAGATGATCCTCGCAGTGATGGCAGAGGTGGATCAGCTCCAGATTACAGAGTATGAATGGCGTGCACAGGGGCTGTTCGATCTTGCTCAACGGCCTGTCCCATAGACTGTGGTAGTGGATGGGACTGTGGTCTCCACTGGCACAGGGTCAGCAGAAGAGCTCACATTGGAGTAGAGGACTGCATTGGGAGGCAGGTCCCGCCAAAAAACTTGCAGGCGGTCTTGCTGGTGTTGCAGGCCGGAGCAGGTGGTAAGGCATTGTACCTGCGGGTCCCGGTAATCCCGCGCGGTCCTGCAAGGCTGCCTTTGCGCTGCTCCCTTACAGTGTCTCATCTCTTGCTCCGCCCAGGAACAAAGCGGAGTCACGTGATGTGACATCGCTTTCCGTGACTCCACTGTGTTCCTGGGCGGAGCAAGAAGAAGAAGAAGAGACACTGTGAGGGAACAACTCGAATGCAGCCTTGTGGGACTGCGCAGGAAATCTGCAGTTCAGGAGAGGAGTGTGATTGACCACATATGTGGCGGGAGCGGGTGGGATTGACCACATATGTGGCGGGAGCGGGCAGGATTGGACAAAAAATCAGCGGGATTAAAAAGCAGTCCCGCGCAGGGCTCTACATCGGAGGTTACAGAGTGTGTGGATTTTTTCATCTACCGTCACGGGGTTTATAACCTTAACCCCTTAAGGACCGGGCTCATTTTTCGTTTTGTACCCTGTGGGACCGAGGCTGTTTTGACACTTTTGTGGTGCTTGTGTTCAGCTGTAATTTTCTCCTCACCCATTTAGTGTACCCACATAAGTTATATATTGTTTTTTTCAGGACAAGATGGGCTTTCTTCAGATACCATTATTTTGATCGTATCATCTTATTTACTATAAAAAAAATTAAAAAAACATGGTGAAAAATTGAAAAAAACCACATTTTATGACTTTTATTTGAAAAATCTTTTACTCACCTAAAAAAGCAAGTAAAAAAACTAGCTAAATAGATTCTACTACTTGTCCTGACTTTAGAAATACCCAATGTTTTTATGTTTTTTTTGCTGTTTTTTGTAAGTTATAGGGCAATAAGTACAAGCAGCGTTTTATGATTTCCAAATCTTTTTTAACAAATCTGGTCAGTCTGCCTCCATCTCCTCTTTGGAACATCTTTGAAGCCGGTTAACTCAATTTAACCCATTCAAACCATATATTTTTGAAAACTAGACACCCCAGGGTATTCCAAATGCTGTTATTTTAACCCTTTCCATGCACCAATTATACAACTACACTTTGTCAAACTTTGTAATAGTAATTTTTTTTATTTTTTTTTCCACACAAATTGTACTTTAGTTATAGATATACAGGTGCTGGTATATGTCACTGTCAAACAACACCCCAATATGTGTTCAGCAACATCTCCTGAGTGCAGCGATACCCCACATGCATGGGTTTGTCAGATTGTTTGGCTGGTAAAAGGCTACTTTTGGGGCATGTGTAATTCAGGTGGTCATTTGGTCATTGTGCCTCCCTCTCCTCTTTGGAATATCTTTGAAGCCGGTTAACTCAATTTAACCCATTCAAACCATATATTATTGAAAACTAGACACCTCAGGGTATTCCAAATGCTGTTATTTTAACCCTTTCCATGCACCAATTATAGAACTACACTTTTGTCAAACTTTGTAATAGTAATTTTTTTTCTTTTCTTTTCACACAAATTGTACTTTAGTTATAGATATACAGGTCCTGGTATATGCCACTGTCTAACAACACGCCAATGTGTGTTCAGGAACATCTCCTGAGTGCAGTGATACCCGACATGCATGGGTTTGTCGGGTTGTTTCAGATTTAAAATGCCACATTTGGGAAGTGCGCTTTTTTTCTCCATTTTGGTCAGTCTGTACCTATGCCCTATCTTTGAGCTAGGCCACTCCAATTTACCCCATCAGCCATTTTTTTTATATATTAGACACCCCTTGGGTATTTGAAGTGCTTTTATTTTAACTCTTTGTTGAGATTTTTGAGAAATTTTAGCACTTGCTCAAAATAATAAACTTTATTTTTTAATTTAATTTTATTTTTTTAATACTTTTTTTTATATTTTTTTACACATTTTGCTGGTACTGGATGGTTCATCTAGTGACATCACTACATAATTATTTTTAAATGTTAGCACATTTTTTTTTAAAAAAAATTTTTTCCATTATTTATTTATATTTATTTTTTTTGAATATTTTACTAATCACATAGTGATTAGAAAGCTGGGCTCCATTGACTTGCATGGTTAAATGCAGTACCTGTATTCAACCAGCAAGTGGAGCCAGTTCTCTAGAGGGTCTGGAGAGACTCTAGCGAACTTTTTCGTCTTTATTGTTTTATTTCCCGGGCCGCCGCCATCTTGCTTGATGGCGAAGATCACCGGCAGCGGCGGCTGTGACCGCTCTCCGGAGCGGTCACAGCCCACCCAGAGGTAAGTGTTTGGTGTCGCTGGATGCCTCCTGATCGAGGCATTCCAGCGACACCATTTAAGTTTAGGAGGCGATCGTTGATCGCCTCCTAAACGCTTTTAAAACGGGCGTCCGCCGCCATACAATGTATGGCGGCTGTTGACGCCCCGGGAGGGGCCAGACATGGCCCCCGATGCCGATCTCGGCCTTGCTGAATGCCTCGACATCGAGGCATTGCAGCAAGGCCGTTTAAGCGAAGAAAGTGATCCTTGATGACTTTCTAAGCTTATTTAATTTTTTGACGGTTCAGGACCGTCAAAGGTCATTTAGTGACCTTCTTGTTATGACGGTCCTGAACCGGCAAAGGTCGCGAAGGGGTTAAGAAGGAATGGGCCTAATTATTTTCATAATGGAGTATTCAAGAGCATAAACATATATAGGTGACCACGCCCCTTACACCAAATGAGTATAAATAATGCAAATAATACCAATTCAATGTAGCTTCAAGGAAATCCGAGCAGTATGTAAAATTTAATCATAGAGCAAAAAGAAAATAATAAAACATCATAGTGTAGTTCATCAAAATAATTGTATATATATCTAGCAGGCAAAATGGACCCTTATGTTTGGTTGGGCTTCTTCATCGCGTAGGGGGATGAGCGGGAGGGATTGTTAGTCTCCCAGATAGGTTTCACTCTCCACAAGAGCATTTTTGCAGGGCTAATTGGTAATAGTATTTGTCTCCTGCAACGATCTTGGCCAAGGTTATCATTAATTGAACTATTGTTTTGAGTTCCAGCTAAAATCAGTGGTGTCTTACTTTTTTTCTGAAATTCTGTGGATAGTGACTGTAGTTTGGGGTAGCCGTATTAGTCCAGTGTATAAGAATGCAAAAAAACAGAATCTTGCAGAATCTTGTAATACCTTTTTTATTGAACTAACAGTATTTAAAATAATAGACGAGCTTTCGGGAGTCCTCCCTTTATCAAGTCAAAAGCATTTCTGACCAAGCAAGTGAAAAACACAGTTTAAAACTGACCAGTACATGTTCTGATACAGGGTTAAAACAGGGGTTAAAACAACATGGTAGAGAATTTGCAGACAAAAAACTAAGAGGGTCGTAAATAGTCAATAGTGGCATATACTGCACAGATAAGGCTAGGGGGGAGCAGGGGTAAGCGTGTAGGAGAGAGAGAAGAGAAAGGAAAAAAAAAAAAAAAAACACAGGTTATAGGAAGTGTTGATAGTGTGCTAAGAAGCTCAAATCCACATTAAGTCCTCTGTTTTTACAATCATAAAAATGTATCATTTTGGCTTCAAATGTCTTTCTTTCTTGGGTGTTTTTGAAATGACCTTTCAGTGTTTTGATTTTAAGGTCATGTATGGAGTGACCTGTTTGGGTGAAGTGGTGCCCAACTGGAGTGCAAAGGTTTTCTTCATCATGATGGTTGATGGAGTATCTGTGCAGATTCATCCTTTTATTGAGTTGCTGGCAGGTTTCACCGATGTAACACCCTATAGTACATTTGGTGCATTGAATCATGTATACAACATTTTGTGAAGTGCATGAGTATGATCCTTTAATATAACCCTGAGCTTCATACAAGACACCACTGACTTCCTTAACAAACTCAGTAAAATTACAAACTTGCCTGCCAATTCTATACTTGTAACCATGGATGTGGAATCTCTATACACCAACATCCCACACGTAGATGGAATTGAGGCCTGCTCTCTGTTCCTCTCAGAACATACTCATAACCAGAAATACAGTCCTCAAACCATTACTAAACTCATAGAATTCATCCTCACACACAACTACTTCAGTTTCAACAACAATATATATCTGCAAACCATGGGCACTGCCATGGGGACGAGAATGGCACCACAATATGCCAATCTATTTATGGCTGACCTGGAACAACGATTCTTGGAAACACAACTTCACAAACCCTACAAATATTATCGCTACATTGATGATATTTTCATTGTCTGGACGGACGGAAAAGAAAACCTCAGAGAGTTCCATAACGCATTTAATACATTTCACCCATCTATTAAACTCAAAATGGACTTCTCCACAGAAAGTGTAAACTTCTTGGATACAACTGTCACAATAAACAAGGACACACTACATACATCCCTATACAGAAAACCCACAGACCGATCCAACTACCTGCACAAATCCAGCTTCCATCCTTCCCACACAAAGCAAGGCATCATCCATAGCCAAGCCACCAGGTACCACTGCATCTGCTCCAACACTGATGACAGAGACATGCATCTAAAAACACTGTCTGAGACACTCAAACAAAAGGGATACAAATCTAGGATCATCAATAAGAAAATTAACTCTGCTCTACAAACACCACGTGAACACCTGTTGCAATACACAAACAAACATCCTCATGCATACCTCTAGTAGCCACATACAATCCTGCCCAGTGGCGGATCTACCGGGGTCGCAGGGGTCACGACTGCGACCGGGCCCCGGCGGCAGGGGGGCCCAAGCCAAGGGGCCACCCGAAATCTTTTTTTTTTACGTTTTTTTTTTTTTTTTAAAATAAGGCAGGGGCGTCCAACATGCGGCCCGCGGGCCAAATGCGGCCCGCGAGACCTCGAGGTGCGGCCCGCGTAAGATCGGCAGCCAGGGCAACCGATCTTACACGAGCCGCACCTCAAGCCCTGCTACTTACTTGTGGGAGGGTCTTCTGGACAGCACAGAGGAAGCGGAGTTCACGTGACTTCCTACTTCCTCTGTGCTTTAGCAGAGAAGGCAGAGGGAGGCCGCGCCCCCTGCTGAAGTCTGTGAGCGGCATCGAGGGAGCTGCAGTACAGGTAAGGGGGTGGGGAGGGTGTTTGAATGAGTGTGTGTGATTGAGGGAATGAATCTGTGAATTAATGATTATATGAATAAATGAGTGTGTGTGTGTGTGTGATAGCATGGATGTGTAAGTGCTGGAACCTAGGCATGATGGGACTGTGATTGCTGTTAGCATCACACGCCTATCATGCCAAGTCAGCCAGTACATGCTGAAACCTGGCTAGCTGCCCCCCTTGTGTAGTGATAATGCCAGCAGTATGGGGTCTGCACTTACAGCCACCCTGTACCAGCATGTACTGGCTGACTTGGCATGATAGGAGTGTGATTGCTAACAGCAATCACAGTCCCATAATGCCTAGGTTCCAGCATTTACTGGATGGATGTGTAAGTGCTGGAACCTAGGCATGATGGGACTGTGATTGCTGTTAGCAATCACACTCCTATCATGCCAAGTCAGCCAGTACATGCTGAAACCTGGCTAGCTGCCCCCCTTGTGTATTGATGCTGCCAGCAGTATGGGGTCTGCACATCACTTACAGCCATCCTGTACCAGCGTGTATTGGCTGACTTGGCATGATAGGAGTGTGATTGCTAACAGCAATCAGAGTCCCATCATGCCTAGGTTCCAGCATTTACTGGATGGATGTGTAAGTGCTGGAACCTAGGCATGATGGGACTGTGACTTCTGTTAGCAATCACACTCCTATCATGCCAAGTCAGCCAGTACATGCTGAAACCTAGCTAGCTGCCCCCCTTGTGTAGTGATGCTGCCAGCAGTATGGGGTCTGCACATCACTTACAGCCACCCTGTACCAGCATGTACTGGCTGACTTGGCATGATAGGAGTGTGATTGCTAACAGCAATCACAGCGAGCACAGTCCCATCATGCCTAGGTACCAGCATTTACTGGTTGCCTAGGCTAACAGCAATCACACTCCTATCATGCCAAGTCATATTGCTAATTTTGTCCTATTGTGTGTTACCTACTTTTATTAAATATGTGAGTTTTTATTATTATTTTTAAAGGTGGGGGTCATTTTCGGTTTTGTCTAAGTGAACCCTGAATGTTTTGGTCCAGAATTTTCATTTTAGTGCATCCCTAGAATAAATCTAGGGAATCCTGAATTTGTAGTCGCAAAACTTTCAAGGCCCAGAAATCAGTGAGAGGAAGAGTAAAGGTTTTGTGTCATTTTACTTTATTTTAATCTGCATATTTTATTAAAGGCCATATTTTTTGTCACAGTGAAAAATGAGTGCGGCCCGCGCACGTATACAATTCTGATGAAGTGGCCCACTGCAGAAAAAACTTGGACACCCCTGGATTATGCCCTTTGTACATGCGCCCCTTTTCTTTGATTATGATTCAATATGTAAATTGAATTTGTTGAATTAGTTGAAAAAATTTTTTGGGTAAAAATCATGTTTTTTTGGGGGGGTGAGGGGGTGGGGGGCCCTTAACAGATTCTCGCACCGGGCCCTGAGGCGTCTAGTTACGCCCCTGATCCTGCCCTAGAAGAAATCCGAAAAATCATCAAGGATCTGCAGCCAATGCTAGCAGAGGATGTGGTATTAAAAGAAATTTTCCCTGAACCCCCCATCTTGGCCTTCAGACAACCAGCTAATCTCAAACAAAAGCTGGTGAGTAGCAAACTACATACTGAAACAACACACACAGATAATGGAAGCAAACCATGCAACAAAGCCAGATGCAAACTTTGCCAACACATCTGTACCAGCAACACAGCCACCCACAACAAGAAGACATACAATATTAAAGGATCATACTCATGCACTTCACAAAATGTTGTATACATGATTCAATGCACCAAATGTACTATAGGGTGTTACATCGGTGAAACCTGCCAGCAACTCAATAAAAGGATGAATCTGCACAGATACTCCATCAACCATCATGATGAAAAAAACCTTTGCACTCCAGTTGGGCACCACTTCACCCAAACAGGTCACTCCATACATGACCTTAAAATCAAAACACTGAGAGGTCATTTCAAAAACACCCGAGAAAGAAAGACATTTGAAGCCAAAATGATACATTTTTATGATTGTAAAAACAGAGGACTTAATGTGGATTTGAGCTTCTTAGCACACTATCAACACTTCCTATAACCTGTGTTTTTTTTCCTTTCTCTCCTACACGCTTACCCCTGCTCCCCCCTAGCCTTATCTGTGCAGTATATGCCACTATTGACTATTTACGACCCTCTTAGTTTTTTGTCTGCAAATTCTCTACCATGTTGTTTTAACCCCTGTTTTAACCCTGTATCAGAACATGTACTGGTCAGTTTTAAACTGTTTTTCACTTGCTTGGTCAGAAATGCTTTTGACTTGATAAAGGGAGGACTCCCGAAAGCTCGTCTATTATTTTAAATACTGTTAGTCCAATAAAAAAGGTATTACAAGATTCTGCAACATTCTGGTTTTTTTGCATGTGGATAGTGAAAAAGAGACTCCATATGGGGGCATTACTGAAGCCTTACATTTGGCTATTATTATGGTGAGCTGGCAGACAACACACCAGGACAATCATGTAAGTGCACATAAAACGAAGTGAACTATTCTGTGACTTAGGGTTCCCTTTGAATCTTGAAACCATTCTTTCTTCTGTGGCTTCTGACACACTGCGGTGATGACTCATGAGGCGCGGCAGGATGACCCCCTCCCCACCCTGTGACTCAGAGCCAATATGCTTCACATTTCCAGAAAGTGCTGTGTAACCCCTTCTCTGCCACTACAAAATAGAGCACTGGATAACACAGAGCATTCATTCTGCAAACGTTTACATTGTCAGCAGGTATGTAAAAATCTGGTAAAGTAAGGGCCTTGCAGAACCTCCTTGTTAATTAAGTATTTAAATTCCCGCTGGCAGGAGTGCTATACACAAAGTTCAATAAATTCATTACAGCAGTGGGGTTACACAATTCTTGGCATATTACTACAGAGAGAAGTTACACAATGTTTAGAAGATTCCTGACAAATCCCTAACTGGAGATGGCTTAATAGTGCTCAGCAAAACTCTGGTAAGGGAGAAGTAATAGAATATTCTGCAGAACCTGGACAGGAAAGGAATAATGAGAGGCTCTGCAGATGATTCACAGTTGCAACCCACGCTACGTGTTTGACTCTGCCTCAGGCTTCTACATGATCCTCATCAACAATAGATGAGGAAACTTCCAAATTCTACTCTGCATACTTCACTTCTGTTGTACCCCAAATATAGCCTACCTTTTTGGTAAGTAGATAAAAGGTCCATACTACAATCAGGTACCATCCCATAGCCACAAAGAAAGCCCACTGAAGCCACTTTTTCTCCATGAAAGGATATATTACACATTTATGCCATAGATAGATATATATATATATATATTACTAGTATATATGCCATTCTTTGAAACAATGTGCCCACAATCCCTCCTCCCTTTTTCTTTCTCTTCCCCACTTTTCTCTCTCAGCTTATTTTCTCTCTCTCTCGCAATGTTATATTGCTTTTATCTGTTTCCACTGTTCTCTCCCTACGTTCTATCCCAACCCTCCCTTTTCTTTTTCTCTTCCCCACTTTTCTCCTTTTCTGTTTTTCTCTCTCCCACCTTCTTGCTAGTTCTCTCGTCATCATCTACTTCCCACAAATCCTCACCTCTCCCTAAATGTCACAACATCAACCCTGCCCAACTCTTAACTTAATGTCTACCTGATAAATATTAATTTCAAATGCAGCAGATGTGAACTACAGTGATAGATGTAAACAACTACATTTTTTCTACCAACAACTTCAGATTACCACTAACATACAAATATAAAACAAGCTAAGTACACCCCAGTAAAGCACGAAAATAAAATATAGTTTTTTCTTAAATAACAGTATAATAATAGTATAATGAAGCATATACACATGCATAAATAGTGTTATAAATTGTTATAGCAATATATGCAAATCTGTGGCAACATACATAAATTGGTGTACAAAATTAGGAGAGAACTGAAGGAGAGGAAAAAAGAGGAAGCCAAAAAAGGAGAATCAGAAGAAAATAAAAGAAGATATGGAGGGGAGTCAGGAAGACAAATGCTTTACAGTAAAAAATTGATGCTGGCCATTCAGCATGTGTAATTACAATCATGCAATGTGAAAGTAGTACACTGAGTGAACATTGTTTGGTAAACCTGAATAAAGGTTTGTAATCCACATTCATAAGTGTCACATACATATACGGATTAGAACCACTAAGTAAGCTCCTAAGGGCCTCAGTCAGCACCCTGGTACGCAACCCAATGAAGCCATTTTAGCAAATTGTAACCGTTTCTCAAAAATGGACGGTTAATGATTTTTTTAGTCAGAGAGAAGTGTTTGATGGCGGAGAGCTACTGCAGGCATACGGTGGAAATCGGAGTCAGACACTGATTTAATTGTCTTACCTCAAAAAGGTCAAATACATGAGCACATCCGCCAGATGTGAAGTTCCAGTGTGGGCTTTTAACCTTCAGCGCTAATTGAAGACCTGGGGGAGTAAGTAATGAAGCTCCCCGGGAACCCCATGCCAACTTGATAGCAATTTATAAGAGGTTTCCTGTACTTTACTGTGCATTGAGTTTTTGTGTCCCCATTTTTTCCCATTCCTGCTTGGTTAAAGTAATGTTTAAATCCCTTTCCAACAGTAAAAAGTAGGGTGGAGAATCAAACTGCGTGGGTAAGTGGTGTGTGTGTGTGTATATAAGTAACAAATGGTGTAGGGTCTCCTGCTGCATTGCATAAATCCTCAAATGGAGGCAGGGTTTGTGGAAGGTAGACATCTATCCGAAGAGCAGTTATAAAGTGCTTGAGCTGATGATATAGAAAGTGGATCTTAAAAGTCCTGTCTGGGGTTTTTCTTCATTTATATTGGAAACTGGAAGGACATGATGGAGACGTAGGAATTGAGCAGTCAGTGGAGTAAAAACTGCCATGGCTCCTCTGGGGGTGACTGGAATGAACTCCGGATTATGTGCTAGGGGCACCAAGGGGCTGTCAGACACGCAGGGTGGGAATTATCATTGAGTGGTCAGTATTGGTAGAGTGTTATGGTCCGAGAGCCAAGCAACAATTGGGAAGGGGTCTGGTAAGTAGTGTTCTTCAAGTAAGAGCCATCCAACCACTATTGGGAGGTCTGAGAGTGAATGACAGTCTCAGATGTTTTCCAGTTGTAGGTTTCCATACTGCCTGAAGTAAATCAAATATTTATTAACACTGAGATGTGATGTGTTGTCCCTCATGGAAACCATACACTTCTACTTTCTTACTCCACACATGTATGCCATGTTGCCCAATCTTTTTAAATGTTTTGGCCCTACTCGTGTTAGTCAAAATGTATGTTGCCTTGTGACGCTGTTGATTGACATTGTACAGTCTTGATAAATTATATTTTTGTGTATCACTCTGCATTACATTTATTTTACTTTTTAGATGCAGCCATGGGTGTCTACAGGCTTGCCCTTCATAAAAAAAACTCCACATTTTAACTGTCTGCCCATCTCTGTAGGGGGCCTGGGAGAGCCCTGCTACCACTTGTTCCTGTCTTGTTGTTCAGAAAGGGCCCTTCAGTGGGCATGTATGGCATGGATGAATATAAGACAAAAAAGGGGAAGGAGATGGCAGGCATGGAAGAATATAAGACAGTCCTTCGACCATGCCTGCCATCTCTTTCCCCCTTAATGTGTTATATTCCTCAATGCCTGCCGATTAGTTGGCCGATTAATTTTTCGATTAATCGGATAAAAAAAATGTAAATTTTTAATTTATTTAAAATAATTTAATAAAGTAACGTAGGGTGTTAAAAACAAATGGCAGAAACTTTCATAAAAATACATTTCTTGTTTTGATTTTCCATTTGCCTACCTTTACCTCTAACTGCACCTTAAGTTAACCTTATTAAATTAATTAAATTAACCCTCAGTTCTCAGCATTAAATTAACCCTAAAGACTCCATCAACCATAACTGCCCCTAAATTAATCCTGAAGAGAAGACCCCATTAACCGCAACTGCCCCTAAATTAACCCTGAAGACGCCATCAACCATAACTGCCCCTAAATTAACCCTTAAGACCCCATCAACAACTGCCCCTAAATTAACCCATGAACTATAACTGCCCCTAAAATTAACCCTAAACACCCCATTAACCACAACTGCCCCTAAATTAACCCTAAACACCCCATCAACCACAACTGCCCCTAAATTAACCCTAAACACCCAAATTAACCACAACTGTCCCTAATTTAACCCTGAAGACCCCATCAACCACAACTTCCCCTAAATTAACCCTAAACACCCCATTAACTAGGGGGGCAAACTAAGGGAAATCTAAATCCTGGGGGCAGTGAAGATCAACCCTGTATTTATTTATAAAAGTATTGTGTCAGTGTGCTGCAAACAAGTCTGTGAATCTATGAGGGCATTATGGGATATTTGGGGGGTATAAGGCATATCTTGGGAGGACGGAGTGACATATCTGGGGGTATAAGGCATACTGGGGTATAAGGCATATGTGTGGAGGGCGGAGTGGCATGTCTGGGAGGCAGTGTGGCATATCTGGGGTAGAGTGGAGTGGCATATCTGGGAGGCAGTGTGGCAAGCCTGGGCTGAAATTTGCATAACTGGGGTGGGGGGCAGGTTGGGAAATGGTGGGCTTTCGGGAGCGGTCACAGCGCGTCCTGGGGTGAGTGTTTGGTGTTGCTGAATGCCTCGTTATTGAGGCATTTAAGCAACACCATTGAAGTTTAAAACAGGCGTTGACGCCCCTGATTCCGATCTCAGTGTTGCTGAATGCTCCCATGGAAAAGAGAGGCCCTGAAAAGAATCCCTGACCCAAGAGTGGTATTGGCAATCTGGACCCGTGTGTGCTGTCTGAGGATATTTCCAGAGCCTAGCTTAGCTAAGTCTGGTGGTGAAGTTGATGAATAGTTGGACTGGTCAGCCTGGGCATGAAAACTCTAAGACCAACAGGGCTCCAATTTAGGGCTAGAGTTTTATTTTATGGTTTTGTTTTCAGGTGTTTTTTTGCACTTAAATAAAATCTAATTTGTTTGTGTATATATATATATATACACACACATACTAAAACTTATTGAGTAAGTTATTATTTATGTATATGGAGTTACTGGTTTGTGCCTTATATAGGTCTGTATCAATTAAAACGTTTGGACAACAGTCAGCAAAGCAGCAACTTAGGACTGGTGTAGAACTGAATCTTCGCCAAGGAATTCTGATCCTCTCTGGAATGTAGGGCTGCAACAACTAATCGATAAAATCGATAATAATCGATAATGAAATTCGTTGCCAACAAATTTCATTATCGATTAGTTGAATCGATTATTATCGATTATAAAATGAGGGTTTTTCAGAGCCAAAGCTCTGAAAAATACCCCTCATTATATAATCCGTTTAGTCTGACTCACAGCAGCAGCTCCTACTTACCAGCCCCTCCCTGTAATCACTGTGACAACTGGCCCCGCCCCCTTCCTTCTCCCAGAAGGCCAGAACCACATGGCTGTGACACTCATCTAACTGTAAGTATAAAATTAATATTTGGGCTGCTGAAAGTTAGGGGATGTGGGAGTTAATTTAGGGGCAGTTATGGTTAATGGGGTGTTTAGGGTTAATTTAGGGGAAGTTATGGTTAATGGGGTGTTTAGGGGCAGCTATGGTTAATGGGGTGTTTAGGGTTAATTTAGGAGCAGCTGTGGTTAATGGGGTGTTTGGGGTTAATTTGAGGCAGTTGTGGTTAATGGTATGTTTAGGGTTAATTTAGGGGCTGTTGTGGTTGACAGGGTCTTTAGGGTTAATTTAGGGGATGCTGTGGTTAATGGGGTGTTTAGGGTTAATTTAGGGGCAGTTATGGTTAATGGGGTGTTTAGGGTTAATTTAGGGGCAGTTATGGTTAATGGGGTGTTTAGGGTTAATTTAGGGTAGTTGTTTTGATGGGGTATTTAGAGTTAATTTAGGGGTAGTTATGGTTAATGGGGTGTTTAGGGTTAATTTAATGATGAGGACTGAGGGTTAATTTGATTAATTTAATAAAGTTAACTTAAGGTGCAGTTAGAGATAAAGGGGGGCCAAACTAAGGGGAATCTAAATCCTGGGGGCAGTGAAGATTAACCCAGTACTTATTTAAAAAAGTCTGATGTCAGTGTGATGTGAACGGGTCTGTGACTCTATGAGGGCACCATGAGATATCTGGGGGGTATAAGGCATATCAGGGGAGGACGGAGAGACATATCCGGGGGTATAAGGCATATACGGTATATAAGGCATATGTGGGGAGGGCAGTGTGGCATGTCTGGGGAGGACGGAGTGGTGTATCAGGGTGTATAAGGCATATCTGGGGCCACAGTGGCATATCTGGGGGTAGACTGGAGTGGCATATGTGGGGAGGGCAGCGTGGCATGTCTGGGAGGTAGTGTGGCATGTCTGGGGAGGATGGAGTGGTGTATCAGGGGGTATAAGGCGTATCAGGCACAGTGGCATATGTGGGGGTGGAGTGGCATATGTGGGAGGCAGCGTGGAGTGGCATATGTGGGAGGCAGCGTGGAATGGTATATGTGGGAGGCAGCGTGGAGTGGTATATGTGGGAGGCAGCGTGGCATATGTGGGAGGCAGAGTGGAGTGGTATATGTGGGAGGCAGCGTGGAGTGGCACATGTGGGAGGCAGCGTGGCATATGTGGGAGGCAGCCTGGGCTCAAACGTGCATAAATTGGGGGGGGCTGGTTGGGAAATAAAGACAAGAAATGTATTTTATCAAAGTTTTTTTTTATTCTGATGTTTGTATTTAACAATTTGTTTATTAAATTATTTTAAATAAATGAAAAATTTACATTCATTTTTTTTATCCGATAAATAAATATCTCGATAATTCATTGTTGTCACTTTAGTAATGGTATCCCTTTCTTAATGATTAAGCATGGGTGTAGTTTGTGCAGCGCTCTTTGAACCCTTTGCTGTTTCTAGCGCATATCCATGGATATTTGAAGCCTTTGAGGGTAAGGTCGGGGCATTTTCAATTACAGTTAGGCAATCTGTTACCTAGGGAAAATTAACAGGTGAAATTAATAACGCTGATATTTTTGTTATGATGGCACCACATTTCCTCAAAGTTGATGTGTTAGAAGCAGGAAAAGTTTGAGTATCTGAGCAATTTTGACAAGAGCTGCATTGTGATGCTATATGACTGGGCCAGAGCATCTCCAAAACTGCAGCTTTTGTGGGGTGTTCCCGGTCTGCAGTGGTCAAAACCAGCAACTGGATCGTGGATGGCCAAGGCTCATTGATGTACCTGGGGGCGAAGGCTGGTCCGTGTGGTCAAGTCCAACAGACGGGCTACTGTAGCTCAAATTGCTGAAAAAGCTAATGCTGGTTCTGATAGAAAGGTGTCAGTGTAAAAACACATAAGAAATGTTACATTCTGTAATCATACTAAATAAATAAAACATAGGTAGAAACTACTAAAATCCTCAAGTATACCACTTTTTGGCACCAAGAGTGCACTTATTTTAACCCCCCACATAACACCAGGAATGGGATTGGGGTGAGGAGGAATCTAATGGAAGAGAGATTAGATCACCCTTGATAAAGACCAGTTTAGTCGAAATATTGAGGATCTCTCTTACGGTCTCCGCTTTCATGTCACTCTCGTATTTGCCTATGTATCTATGTAAGTGCTTTATACGCTTTAACTTATTTTTGGTAATAAAAATTATATTTTTTTACTATTTAGCCATTGTGTTATGCATTTTTTGAGTGCAAAGTGCTTTATACGCTTTAACTTATTTTTGGTAATAAAAATTACATTTTTTTACTATTTAGCCATTGTGTTATGCATTTTTTTAATGCAACTTCCACCCATTAGACTTGTCTGTAATTTAACCTGTTGGGCACAGGAGGCAGTTTATTACACCTTTTTTTTGCTTTATTATTTAAACCAGGGCTCGACAAATCCCAGGCGCCAGGTCGCCATGGCGACAGAGAATTTTGTCCTGGCGCCTAGGTTTTGTTAGCCTCTTACATCCATAAAAAAATGTGGATGTAAGAGGCTGAGTCACCACACGGGGGCGCTGCTGCTGTCTGCCCAGGAGTCTGGGCAGACAGCACAGCCACTCAGAGCCCGCCCCCGAGCCTGAGATCCCTCCCACGGAGTGATCCTGTAGGCTGAAACCGCGGTTGCTGCAAAACCAGCAATCGTGTTATCAGCTGCCACAGGCAGCTTCAGGGAAGGGGGTTGTGTGTTGATTGGTTCCCCACACAAGTGTGGGGACCTGACCCAACACCCCCCTGCTGCCTGATCGCTCCATGAGAGCGACAGTGCAGCGTTAACCCCTTCAATGACGTGATCGCGGCATTTAGGGGTTAATTCCCGTTTTGTACGGGGCTCTGCTGCTGGTGGGCTGCCTGGAAGCCCAGGCAGACCAGCAACAGCAAAAACGAGCCCCCACAAGCCCTTTGATGATTCCTGTAGGCATGGAAGCCTACAGCAGTCATCAAAGACTCCCCTCCCTGCAATGGCTGGTCTATAGACCAGCAATTGAGTCCCAGCTGCCAGAGGCAGCTTCAGGGACAGGGGAGAAGGTTCTTTGGTCTCCACATGAGTGCGGACACCAGCCCCAACACTCCCCTGCTGCCTGATCGCTCCATGAGAGCGACAGTGCAGCGTTAACCCCTTCAATGCCACACTTGTGTATGACACAATAGTGGCATTGCAGGGGTTAACATTTTTCCCCACAAGCTTGTGGGGACTAAATATCAGTCAATGCTGTGCTCCAATGGAATATCAGCATCGAAAGAGTTAAAAAAATAAATAAAAAATAATTAATAATAAAAAAAAAAACAGCACTGACCTGAAAGTCCAGGGTGCTTCCAGGTCAAATGCTGTGATTTTAGTAAGCGGGCTGATGATGATCCGATCACTCCTAACCAACTGTTAGTTTAAAAAAATCCTGGCTCCTAACTTTTTTACCTGGCGCCTAGATTCACAACAAATTTGTCAAGCCCTGATTTAAACATATTCTTTGCATTTTGGTGTGCCACTTCTATATTATTTTGTTATGAGGGAGAAGAGGAGGCACCACTTGAGGTACATGCCTCCCATACAGGGCCGGATTAAGAGTAAATAGATAAAAAAGAATAGACAGAAGCTTAACTCCTCGGCATCCATTTGTACTGGATAAAGATAACACCAGTTCTAGGCAGATAGTATAGGATATATTCTTATGTAAAGGGATTGACTAATTGGTTCCCTTCCATGAGTCTACACATCCCTAATACTGCAGGTTAGCATTTCATCTGGGCTGGTCAGCAATATGTAAAAATTATATGTGTCGTGGAAAGCATGGCCGATGTGGTCACTCTAATGCCCCCACACCCTTGTGTTTTGCCCCCAGCCAGCCCCACATTATATAATTATCCCAC
This sequence comes from Spea hammondii, assembly GCA_029215755.1. Taxonomy (NCBI): domain Eukaryota; kingdom Metazoa; phylum Chordata; class Amphibia; order Anura; family Pelobatidae; genus Spea; species Spea hammondii. Next base: position 24,554,452 of record JARDYJ010000009.1, on the reverse strand, counting down.
CCAGCCGCCTCTTTTTATAGTATTGATTTTTGTGATGCCACCAGCTAGCACTCCTTGTGAATTAATGCCCCAAACCCTAGCCTATCGCCCCCAGCCCCCCCACATTGTTTATTTAAGCCGCTCAGCCAGCCCCAGTATCAACGTTTAGACCTCACGGTGAAAAAGACCTCATTGTGAGGTCAAAACCTTTGTCCCAACCTTTGTCCCATTAAAACTCGAGTGCCTGGAGCCTTTATTTATCTATTATATATAACATATGCGGACAAACTGTCCCTGTTTATTAGATAAAATACTATTTTACCATTCCACTAATGTGTATTTTTTCTTTTAAAATATTTTTTAATGTGATGAAGTTAATTAATTGGCATATATATAAATATATAATGATAAAAGTAGTTGAGTATTATTGTTGACAGATATCTCCAGCAAAGTATGTCTACCTAGTTCTGTGTAGATTAAAGGGTTGTAGAGCAGTCAGGTAGTTGGGAAGGAAAGCATCCCTTGGAACTGGTATGGAAGTGAATCCTCTCTAAGGAATTCTGAGCCTCTCTGGAATGTTGTTCTTACATTCCAACCTGCAAGGTATAGGGAGGGGGCAGGGTAATAGGAAATGTAAGGTGCCAAGCTGGCTCATATTCCCTTTCATAAGCATAGCTACAGATAATCATGAGGACTTGATGTCTCAGCTTATTTGTTGCTCAACAAGTGAAATTTGAGATCTGAGTAGACACTAGCCACCTCTGATGCAGTGAGCAGACTTGTCCACAACAAGCAAAATTGATTCGGACAAAATGTTTAATTCTTGTCGTATTAATTTTCAGGCTACAAACTTTATTTCTAGCCCGTTCAGCTCCGATACAATTTGGGGGCATGTTAGGATTTGGAAAGGAGGAGATCCCTGACAACTTCTGGACTTACCTTTCAACTACAGCAGCATTCAAATCCACTCTGTTTTGCACTGCAGGATGACCACCACCAACAACAGCAGAACTGCACCAATGTATACACACATCCAGCAGTATGCTATAGGCCTCAACTTCAACAATTGCACCAGTTTGATTAATTAATCCCTCTGAGTAGGGAAAGTGATATGGCAGCAGCAGTAGTAGTAGTAGCAGCACTGTGAGTGGACAGACACATAATCTCGAAGACAAGATGGAGGAATATGCACCTGTAATAATACAGTTCCTGCCACCCTTCAATCTGAACTTGAGTCCCTCAGATCAAAACTCGGCGACTTGGAAGATCGCTCCCACCGTAATAATAATATCCTCCACATTCATTTTTATGACATCAAAGAAAAGTTCATACTAAAAGTAAAGCAAACTAGTAGCCAAGCTTCCCTCTTAGGAGCAATTATTTGGGACAGCTGAGCCACGTTATCTGGAAGTTAGCCTTGCCTTTAAATACCTGCTGAGCTCCTTAGTTGAGGCCTTTGCTTCATGGTCTATTCAGCTTAGCTGTTTCTCTGCTTCATGACCCTGTGCTGTTCCTCGCAGTCCTCTGTTGGATTCTACCCATTTTGACCCGGCTTGTCCTCACCTTGATCTCGGTTTCCAATTTGGATCTTGTCCCTGTGATCTAGTATTGGCCCGGCTTGCCTAACTAAGTGTGTCCTGCCTGAGGGCTCCCTACCGTGTACCCTGCCTGAGGTCTCCCTACCGTGTGCCCTGCCTGAGGTCTCCCTGCCATGTGCCAGCCATGTATCTTGTCTGAGGAGTTAAAGCCTTGTGAAGTTTGCTCTGTGGTCCCCAGTCTGAAGTCTGCTCTGTGGTCCCGTCTGAAGTCGATTCTGTGGTCCTCTGTCTGAATCTGCCGTTATCACACTTATTGACCAGTCATGTTTCTCCTGTTCCGCCAGCACACTCCAATATAAACTGCTATCTGCGTATATATATCCAGCCTCTTGTCTTTATTTAAAACAGTAAAAAAGAGTATTTCACTGCCAGTATTGAGCACTTTTATCACAATATATCTTATTTATTTTAAGTGTTTATTATTTTTAAAAATTGTAATTATTTGAAGTATTGATAAATTGTTTAAGAACTTTTAAATTAATACGAACATCTTGAGTGATTATTCTCAGAAAGGGGCTAGGACAACGCCTTAAGAGTGTCCATATGTGTCTTTCATGAGCCTAAATTTTTAGGTAAATCAATTTTTATTGTTTTAACATGTCAAAAGAAGAAGGGTACAGAAAAAAAAAAAGGGGTAAGAGGGAGAGTAACATCAAAGTTGATGATCCAGCATAGGGCTGCAACAACTAATCGATAAAATCGATAATAATCGATAATGAAATTCGTTGCCAACGAATTTCATTATCGATTAGTTGAATCGATTATTATCGATTATAAAATGAGGGTTTTTTCAGAGCAAATGCTCTGAAAAATACCCCTCATTATATAAGCCGTTTAGTCTGACTCACAGCAGCAGCTCCTACTTACCAGTCCCTCCCTGTAATCACTGTGACAACTGGCCCTGCCCCCTTCCTTCTCCCAGAAGGACAGAACCACATGGCTGTGACACTCATCTAACTGTAAGTATAAAATTAATATTTGGGCTGCTGAAAGTTAGGGGAGGTGGGGGTTAATTTAGGGGCAGTTATGGTTAATGGGGTGTTTAGGGTTAATTTAGGGGCAGCTATGGTTAATGGGGTGTTTAGGGTTAATTTAGGAGCAGCTGTGGTTAATGGGGTGTTTGGGGTTAATTTGAGGAAGTTGTGGTTAATGGTATGTTTAGGGTTAATTTAGGGGCTGTTGTGGTTGACAGGGTCTTTAGGGTTAATTTAGGGGATGCTGTGGTTAATGGGGTGTTTAGGGTTAATTTAGGGGCAGTTATGGTTAATGGGGTGTTTAGGGTTAATTTAGGGGCTGTTGTGGTTGACAGGGTCTTTAGGGTTAATTTAGGGGATGCTGTGGTTAATGGGGTGTTTAGGGTTAATTTAGGGGCAGTTATGGTTAATGGGGTGTTTAGGGTTAATTTAGGGGCAGTTATGGTTAATGGGGTGTTTAGGGTTAATTTAGGGTAGTTGTTTTGATGAGTCCTGACACACACACATTGTAAGTGCCATTTTTTTTTTTTCTCTATGTAGTGTAAGTTGATTTTCCGCCAACATCTAGTCGGAGGGAAGAAAGAGAAGAAGAAAATGGATAACCCCTTTTTCTTTATACAATACGGAACTGCACTGTTCATCTAGCAAGATACAAGACACACCGGCACTTCTCCTGTTCGCTCCCCTACCTTTATTCATGAGGAAATGAACTTGCTACAAAAAATATCCAACTCTCATCATCCTTGGACATGGTCGAACAGCAACACAAGACTAAACATGGACTCAAGAGCCTCAGGTGTTAAAGGGTCAGCTGCGGCTCTCAAACTATACATACAAATTGAAATACTCTTCCCTTGGGGTCTATTAATTTTCGTTTATTGGGGTTTAACCATTTTTATTCCCCGCAATTTTCATTTTCAGAAACTGCTTAAAGTAGATCCACCAATTTTTTACTATGGCCAATTTTAGTCTGATGTCACTTAATGTCAATGGCTTTAACATGCCTCATAAGAATAGACTTCTTTGGCTGTTTGAACATTTCTGTGGTGCTCGTGTTTAGCTATAATTTTCTTCTTTCTCATTTCATGAACACACACAACTTATATATTGTTTCTTTTTTTTCAGGATAATACGATCGTAGTACTACTTTTGGTCCAGAGAGTCAGCAATGGACGGAGAACGAACCACACCGAAGATAGCCGCTTAAGATGGTCATCCAATTCAAGAACTCTCAAATCAGGGGATCCCCTAGGAAGAACAGTCAGGTGGAAACCATAGACACAGTAAAAGGTGTATGCTGGGTAGAGCTTTGTACAGCATTGTTTAGGGCGAATTCCACGAGTGGAAGAAGGTCAGTCCAATCGTTCTGGTTGTCATTAATGAAAGGCTGCAAATACTGTTCAAGGCATTGGTTGGTTCGTTCAGCCATTGGTTTGGGGGTGATAAGCGGTGGAAAAGGAAAGGGTGATACCCACAGCTTTGCAGAAGGCTCTCCAGAATTGGGAAACAAATTAGACTCCACGATCGCAAATAATCACCTGGGGAAGGCCGTGGAGTCGAACGACGTCTCTGACGAAGATAACTGCAAGCTACTTAGCTGTCGGTAATTTGACGAGAGGCACAAAATTAACCATCCTGGAGAATTGGTCAACAACAGTAAGCAGGTCCGGACTGGCCATCGGGCACACCGGCATTTTCCCGGTGGGCCGGGCGGCCCAGGGCCGGATTGAAGTAGGGGCTGATGGAGCTGCAGCTCCAGGCACCTACCTTAAAATAGGCTCAGTCAGGACTGGACTGACTGGGCCTATGCAGCCGCATTAACGCAGGGCATAAGGGGCACCTGCACCTTAAGCCCGCAGCAACTGCGACCGTGTCTGCCTCTCTAGGAGGCCGGACAACCTCCACCAGGGCCGGCCTTTGGGGTGCACGGCCGCACACGGCTTAAATTAAAACATCGGGGGTTTTTTTTGGTTTACTTTATTTAACATCCTTCATATTAAATAAAGTTTGTTTAACTTTATTTAACATGGAGGATGTTAAATAAAGTTAAAAAAAAAACCCTGATGTTTTAATTTAAGCCCTGTGCGGCCGCGCACCCCTAAGGCCGGCCCTGGTGGGGGCTGCCCGGCCTCCTAGAGTGGCGGACCCGGTCGCAGTTGCTGCTTACTCCGGGAACAAGGTAAGGGAGGGGGGTGCAGTGAGAGGGGGGAGAGGGGTTAGATAGAAAGGGGGAGATAGAGGGGGTACATATTGAGAAATGGGGAAGAGGGGGTACTGTGAATGCGTTCAAGAATGAATGAATAAATGTGTGGATGAATTGTGTGAATGCGTATGAGAATTAATGAATTCATGTGTGGATAAATTGCTTGAATGATTTGTGAGACTGCATTCATGAATATGTGTTATTGATTTGTGTGAATGAGTGAGTAAGTGTTTGTGTCTATCATGAATGTTTAAGTGATTTGGGGAAATGCAAAGATGGTACATGAAGGGTGGGCTTTAAAAATAAATAGATAAAAATGGGCTGCTCAGTCTTAAATCCCCGGGCCTATTTTTTGTCCCAGTCCGGGCCTGACAGTAAGTATAGTGGTATGGCGAGGGAGGTAGCTCCACTATAAAGTCCATGGCGATGTGGGTCCAGGGATGATTGGGCACTGGAAGGGGCAATAGAAGACCAGAAAGGGGAGTCTTGGTCATAGCACACATGTGGCAGGATTTAAGGAACTCTGCAACGTCCTGTCTCCAGGCGGGCAACCAAAAACGTTGGCCCAGAGACTGACAGGTGCATCGGAAACCAAGGTGGCCCGCAAACTTTGTGGTATAGTGCAACTTTGTGGTATATCTTCTCACAGTATACAGGGGGCACGAACAAATTGTCAGGAGGGGTCTGGGCTGGAGCAGAGGGTTGACTGGCTTGAATGCGTTGTAGAAGGGGAGAGGCAACGGCAAGAGTGACAGCAGAGATGATATGGTTAGTAGGTACGAAGGGTCAGGCTTTTCCTCTGAGGCTGTACAGAACATATGCGATAAAGCGCTGGCCTTGGTATTCTTGGATCCCGGACGATAGCAGATTATGTAATTGAAGCAGGATAAAAACAGGGACCATCGTGCTTGTCGGGGTGTTAGTCGCTTGGCATCACCAATATACTGGAGGTTCTTGTGGTCCGTGAGGATGGTAACAGGGATATGGGAGCCCTCCAGAAGGTGACGCCACTCAGAAAGGGCGAGAATGACTGCCAGTAGTTCATGATTGCCTATGTCGTAGTTCCTCTCTGCAGGGGAAATCGTTTTGAGAAGAAGCCACAGGGGTGTAGAGGCCCTTTGTACATTTTGCGTTGGGACAATACTGCTCTGGCCCCAATTTCGGAAGCATCTACTTCGATTACAAAGAGTTCAGATACATCAGGATGTACGAGTGTCAGGGTCCATCCAGGCTGAGGAGCTGCATATCTCTGTTTTTCCCTGCCTTGCCTCAGTTCCCATGTTTTGCTGTGGTCCACTCCTGGATTTGCATATGCTCTGTCCTGAACCTGTGATTCCTTGATTCCAGTCTGCTCTTTGCTTCACCTCCTGTTTCCTTTATAAGGTGTGTCCCACCCGTTTGTTCGTTATGTCTCAGTCTGCAGTCTAAAGCTATGTCCTTCTCGGTTCTGTGTTTGGATTGAATGTTTAGTTTATCAGTACTTTCGTATGCAGGACTTAGCGTTAGGACCCACCGTCATTGGAGTACTTTGGCGTAGTGGTGGGCCATAGTATGGCCATACTATCGCCATAAGATGTGATGGAATCTCCAATTGTTATTTTTTAGTCCTAGGCTAGTTCCTGTATCCATGTGCATCTGTCTCTTATGTACCTTTGCCCTTCTTCCCTGAATCATCTGAGGATTCTGGTTCCTCTCTCCTCTCCCCATGTCCCAGATAATATGTCCTAACCTTGCTTAAAGGAGAAGCGTCCGAGGATTCTGGCTCCTCACTCCTTCCCCTGTGTTCCTTGCCTTGTTCCCTGTCCTTTGTTGTGCCCTGTATATCTTGTCTGTTATGTCCCTTGCCTGGTCTCCCTATCCCTTGCTTGTTATGTTTCTTCTATAACCTCTGCTTAGCTTACACTCTTCCAGCCTGCAGCATCCTGCACATGAGTCTTGTGCTATGTCTCATGCCTGTTCCAGGGAGCCTGCATGATTTAACTTCATTCTGGTCTACATCCGCTGCTATGTTAGGGCGCTGGTGTCTGGCTGCACAACGCTAGATGCTCAACATCTGGGTGAGTGCAGTCGTCCCGCACCAGTGTCAGGTGGGGGGGTGCTGAGCGTGGCGCACTACACAAAGTCCAGCAACGCAGTACAAAGAGGGGCAAATCCAAGAGAAGAGTCGGGGTCACGGTCCAAAGGTCAAGGCAGGCAGCAGACAGCATAAACGTGGGACTAAAGCCAAATAGTCAGGATACCAGGGATTCAAGTAATAGAGAGAGGTTATACGCAAAACTGAAGCTTAACAAAGAAGCATTGGTGTAGAGGCTTGTGGGGATTATATAGGGGCAGGTAATGAGATATCCACCCCCTAGCACCTGATCCCCTCCCACACTAAGTGCCTGTTCCCCTCCCTGCTGCTACACCTGAGTGGAGGGAGACAGCAGTGTCTACCTCCTGCCCCTCCCTCTGGTGGTTGTTGGAGAGGGAGGTTGCATCAACGGGGCTTACGCAGACCGCGAGGCTGGGAGCGCGGCTTGCCACGAGGCAGTGCCGCGCCGTGATCGGGAGGTCCGCGGGCAGGAGTAGACCTCCTGTCTGACGGTTCCTGCGACGCGGGACCCTAGACTCGGCGTGGCGCACGGTCCTGGGACCGTGCGGCCACGTCGCGAGGAGGCCGGCAGACGGGGATCGCAGTCCGGGGCGACGGACCTTGCAGCGAGGTAGGTGGTCCCCGCCGGGCCTGACAACCAGGCCCTGTCCTGAGACTCCGCTACTGCATACTGAACTCCTGAACTCCATCTTTGGGCGCGCTGGGTCGTCCGTATGGACCCAGTTTCCTGACAACGAGGATCGGAGCGGACACAAACAGGGTCTTTAGTTTATGGAAGGCTTGGACTGCAGCTGTAGGCCAGTTATGAAGAAGTCCCGGATGAATCGGTGATCATAATTGGCAAAACCAAGGAATCTCTTGAGGGCTTTAAGTCCCTGTGAAAACCACACAAGTGTCTGCGCACCCAAATAATAAGTTTCTTTATCCCACACTGGTACTTGTAGATAAAGAAACTCCTAAGGAGATCATCACACTTTATGTATGGGCATATTTATTGTTCCTGTGTCTTTGCAGCACCACCTGACCAGAGGTATAATACTTATATTTAATTAGAATATTGCGCTTCACTTTTTTGTATTTTAAGTCCCTGTGGTTGAGGCCATTGCACAATGGACTCGAGCTTATGAGGATCCATCTCGAACCCTGTATCGCTAATGACGTAACCTAGGAAGGATACACGGTTGACTTTGAATTCACATTTCTCTAGTTTCGTGTATAATCGGTTTTCACGAAGACGTGTCAGGACCTTCTTTACATGTATTCGATGAGAAAGCAGATCAGGCGAGTGGATTAGAATGTCATCAAGGTAGAAGACAACTAATTGGTGCAGATAGTCCCAAAAACAGTCATTTACAAATTCCTGAAAACCAGCTGGGGCATTACAGAGACCGAACGGCATTACTGTATAAATTACCATAATGACCAGAGTAGGTATTAAAAGCTGTCTTCCACTCCTCGTTCTGATGGATACGAATGAGGTTGTACCCCGTAGATCTAATTTCGTAAAAACCTTTGAGCTGTTGAGGCAGTCAAACAACTCAGAGATGAGTGGCAAAGGGTATGTGTTTTTGATGGGGATTCGATTAAGACCTCGATAGTCAATGCACGGACGTAAACCTCCATCCTTCTTGGAAACAAAGAAAAATCCCGTGCTGGCAGGAGACGTGGAGCGGCGGATAAAGCCTTCTTGGAGATTTTCACGGACATAGGTCTCCATGGCTTCGGTTTAAGCTGGGGATAACGGATATACACTCTACCCCGTGGGGATATAGTACCGGGAAGCAGGTCGATAGGGCAGTCATAAGGACTGTGGGGAGGCAAGGACTCAGCCTCCTTTTTGTCAAACAGCAAAGGTCTGATATTGTGAAGGTAAGATGGTAGTTTCAAAGGAGGCAACTTTCAATACACAGGGTTGGGGAGAGATGCAAGTGGAACACCGCCAGGAGGTGATCTCACGGGTTGACCAATTGATGTGTGGGTTGTGTAGCTGTAGCCAAGGGTAGCCCAACACTATGGGAACAGCCGGAGAGGAAATCACATGAAATACCACCTTCTCTTTATGGAGAACCCCCTACTTGGAGACAAAGAGGTGTAGTGTCATGGGTCACCCCTGCAGGTAGGAGAGGCCACCCATCGATTGCCTTCACAAAAAACGTGGAGGCTTTCTCCTGCAAGGGTACGTTGTGGAGCCTACAGAAGTCACGGTCGATGAAGTTTCCAAAGGCTCCAGAGTCTATAAGGGCCAGGGCGAGAATGGTTCTCTCCTAGACGGTGAGAGCAGTAAGCACAAACATACGAGACGCCTGGTCATTGGGAAAAACAGCAGAAAGGCCCAGAGGAGACTCCCCAATCCTCCCTAAGCCCTGTAGTTTCCGGGCTTCACGGGGCAGGAGCGCACATAATGTCCTTGTTTGCCACAGTACATACAGACGTCCTGGGGGTGCCGAAGGGATCTGTCCTCGGAGAGATGTGTAGAGCCAATTTGCATGGGCTCTTCAGTGGTAGGAGAAGCAGGTTCAGAAGGTGCTAGTCAAGGGGGAAAATGTACTGGAGGCCTCTTTTGTCGACCTTGCTGCACCTGACGTTCCCGGAGGCCTATGTATGCAATGAGCTCTTCTAAATCCATGGGCAGGTCCCAGGCAGCCACCTCGTCTTTCAGGCGGCAACCAAGGCATCGTTGTTTCATGCCACTTCTGCAGCCAGGGTACGGAATTCAATGGCATAGTCAGATAGACTGCGTGTACCCTGACGCAGTGAGAAGAGACTTGATGAGGCAAAGTGGCCAAGACCCGCCCTGTCAAATACTTGACGGAAAGTGGTTAAAAAGTCATTATGGAGAATGTCATTCCCAAAGGAGTTGCCCAGGCCAGAGCCCTGTCAGTGAGTAGGGAGATGACATATCCCACGCGGGCTCTGTCAGATGGGAACAAGTGGGGAGACATTGGTTTAGGAATCCACGACAGGTGGCTGGATTGCCTCCGTATCTGGGAGGAGGAGGAGGAGGCAAACGTAGGGTATGAAGTCCTGGGTCACCCGGCGGTGGAACAGCAGCAGGCGCGGCCGCAGTCAAGGGAAGAGGACCACGTGATGGATCGGTCCTCGCCAGGAGCGTTTGCAAGGGCTGAGCAAACTGGTCCATGTGATGATCCAGACTTTCTATACAGGCTTCACAGGCAGACATCTTCCGGCCAATCTCCGCGGGATCCATGGTGACCCTTACTGTAATAATTTGATGAGGTAGGACCCCGGATGGCAAAGTGAGCCAGGCCAAATAGGAACCAAGAGAAAGCCAGAGAACAAGTCGGGTCCAGCAGGTAGGCAGGATAAGCCGAATCAGAATCCAGAGACGAGGTCAACATGCCGAATTAATACCAGACGAGCAGGAATAAGGAGCCGAATCAGTGAGACAGGAACAAGGTCAACAAGCCGAGTCAAAACAGAGCAGTTAGTCACAATCAAACGCACAAGCAAGTAGCAAAATATACCAACCAAGGGTGACCCAGAAGTGGAAGTCCCAGGAAGAAATCGGGAGAAATGCAGGTAGAGATCACCCGAGGTTATAAGAGTGCGTTCCTTGAAGGAACACACCATTTCAGGTTTTGGTTTGCGGACGGGCAGCGGGAGTACTTGCTACCCGGGAAGCCACCAGAGAGGGATGTGTTGCGGGAGCGGGGAGGCAGGTAAGTCCTTACAGTAGTATTTTAACTATTTTAACTCGTTCCATGAAGAATTTCCAAAGCATTAAATATACCATGGAAAACAGTGAAGAAAATATGGCACAACAGAGACATTACAACTGGACGTCCCTCCAAAATTGATGAAAAGACGAGAAGAAAACTGGTCAGGGAGGCTTACAAGAGGCCTACTTCAACCATGAAAAAAGGTTAACAAATTTAAATCTGTTTAGTTTAGAAAAATGGAGCCTCAGAGGGGATATGTTAGCATTATATAAATATTTTCGGGGCCAATACAAATCATTGTGTGGAAATCTGTTCATAAACAGGACTATGCATAGGAGACGTGGTCACGTATTTAGACTGGAAGAAAGGAGATTTAGTCTAAGGCAGACAAAAGGGTTTTTTACAGTAAGGACAATAAGGATGTGGAATTCTCTGCCTGCAGAGGTAGTTTTATCGGAGTCTGTACAGACGTTTAAACAGCAACTGGATGAATACTTGGAAAAACATAATATTCAGGGATTTAATCTTTCATTATGGGGAAACAGCTTATTGATCCAAGGAGAAATCTGACTGCCATTTTGGGGTCAAGAATGAATTTTTTCCCTGGTTAGTGCTGTTTTTTTTTGCCTTCTTTTGGATCAACAGCAACAAATTAATAGATATAGGAAAGGCTGAACTTGATGGACGCATGTCTTTTCAGCCTATATAACTATGTAACTATGTATTAAAAGAACTGCAGGAATTTCTGGCAAGTACTGGTTGTGTGCTACATGTGACAGCAATCTCCCGTATTCTTCATATGAATGGGCTATGGGGTAGGGTGGCAAGACGAAAGCCTTTTCTTACAAAGAAAAACATCCAAGCTCTGCTGAAGTTTACAAAAACAGATATCAAGTCCCCCAAAAGCATGTGGAAAAATGTGTAATGGTCTGATGAAACCAAGGTTGAACTTTTTGGCCATAATTCCAAAAGGTATGTTTGGCACAAAAACAACACTGCACCCAAAGAACACCATATCGTTCGTGAAGCATGGTGGTGGCAGCATCATGCTTTTGGGCTGTTTTTCTTCAGCTGGAGGCAGTGGTGTCGCTACAGGGGGGCAAGGGGGGGCAATTGCCCCCCCTAGGTTATTCCTTGCCCCCCCTGTTGCCCCCCCGCCAAATTTGTAACCACCCAGGACAGTCCTTGACTGCTAACGACGGCATGGTGCCGTCGCTAGCAGTCCCAGTCAGGTGCTAACGACGGCACCATGCCGTCACTAGCACTATCTTACCTTGATGGAGGTCTGTGGACCTCCATCACCACCTACCCCGGCGATCTGCCCCTCACACTGAAGGGCATCACCGGGGCCACCCGATCTGCCCGGTGACGTCTCGCGCAATGACGTGATGACGTCACCGCGCAACTTTATTAACAACTGACAATTGTCAGTTAAAGAGGTATGGGGGCATGCTGCTTAGATGCCTGTATCTCAGGCATCTAAGCAGCTACATACCCCCAACATATACCATTGGAAAGGTAATCGCCTTTTATAGATTGTAAAAAAAGAATAAAAAATATTAAGTTAAAAAAAAAAAAATGTAAAAAAAAATTAAATTATTTAAACATAAAGTAGTTTAACTTTAAAAAAAAAAAAAAAAAGTTTAAGTATTCTAGCTAAATGATCACTGTGGTAGCCAATGTTACCACAGCGATCATATAGCTATAAAAAGTCACATTCCCTTTTTAAAAATGGCCGATACTAATTTTTAATCCTATGATCCCTTTGATCATGGGGTTAAATTTAGCCAACGGTAGAGGGAGGCAATTTTTGAAATCCTGATGAACTGCAAATATTATTAAAATCAGCCATTTAGCCTGTGCGGTACGTGAGTAACCATATCATCCCTGGAGCGCCTTGCATTTTTACTGCAAAACTTATTTTTGCTGTAAAAGTGATTTTTTCTTCTCCCTTTACCATCATTTCTTTGGGATTGTAAGGGGAAAGAATGGTGTGTGCTACTGTGAGTAAATGTATGGAAAGAATGGCGTGTGCTTCTGTGAGTGAATGGAGATATGAAAGGCGTGTGAATGATCAGTAATTAGGGTTGAAGCCTTGACGTGGCATTACTGCTCACGTAGGAAGTTAAATTATGGCACAAAACTTACACATTTGCAAAAACGACATCCCTTGGCGCATCAAATGAGGGGCTGCATGTGTTTCTAGTACAAACCTGGAGTGTGCAAGACACAAATGAACATGTCGCTATGGTTAGAAAAAACATATTTTCAAGCCAAAGCGACATATTCCATCATTATTTGTGCACTCAACTTTTGTCCTAGAAATACATGTAGCCCCTCATTTGAAGCTCCAAGGGGTGTAGTTTCTTAAAATGGATGAATTGTCTGAATGAGGGAGAGCATGAGTTAATATGTGGATGATTTGTCTGAATGAGGGAGAGCATGAGTTAATGTGATTGTGTGTATCATAGATGTATAATTGTGGAAGGGCAAAGATGGCCCTAGCAGGATGTTTGAGCCTTGGGGAACAGGATGGCACAGGCAGGGTGTATATGGGACAAAGATGGCAAATCTTATGTGTGTTATCTGGGTGCTGGCCAGGTTCTATGTGGGCAGCGTGGTTGGGGTGTGCAACCTGTGATCTATCCCTGTAATTTAGGGGGTTTTAAATATAACTTTAATGCCGTGTTTTTATGTGAATTCCAATTGATCTGTACCTGCAAAGCTTGGTTTGTGTGTTCTTCTGTAGATCCATATCTGCTATGCTATGTTTCCATACATTATTTATGTAATAAATACAGGGTTTGTATGTCTTGTTCAGTTGATTAATTCCTGCAATGCTGTTTCCATGTATTGATTTGATCTATACCTGCAATGCTACATTTCATATATTATTATTGTATACCTGCAAATACAGGATTTGTATGTCTGATTCTGTTTATTTGATATATACCTTCAGTGCTGAGATCACAAGTGAATTTCAATTGGTCTATACATGCAAAGCTGGGTTTGTGTGTTAATGTGTTGATCTATACCTGCTATCGGCAGCAGGGTCTAATAGTTATATATATATTTATATATATATCGGCAGCACGGACTAATATTAGGCCCTGAAATCATTTAGTGGAAAAGTTAAGGTATTGTGTTTAAAGGATTTCAAGGATTAGTCGTACTAAATTGTGGCTTCAGGCTTCCCATGTTGAATGATCAAGTATTGTATTGTCCAATAACAAAAGTATCATTCCATAGCACATTACTTTTGGCAATATATATATATATATATATGTGTGTGTGTGTGTGTTTTTTCAGTGGTATGATTTAATGGTGGAAATTATTAATGCCCCCCCAGTTTGACTGTGGTGTCTTGTGTGCCCCCCCTATATATTGTTTCTAGAGTCGCCACTGGCTGGAGGGTGGAGGGAATTATGAACAGTTCCAAATACCAGGCTTTTTTTGCACAAAACATTCTGGCGTCCGTTAGGAAGATGAAGAGAAAGTTCACCATTCAGTACGACAACGACCCAAAGCACATATCCAAATCCACAAAAGCATGGCTTCACCAGAAGAAGATTAACGTTTTGGAATGGCTGGGAGCCCAGACCTGAATATCTGTGGGGTGATCTGAAGAGGGCTGTGCACAGGAGATGCCCTCACAATCTGACAGATTTGGAGAGTTTTGGCAAAGAGTGGGCATATATTGCCACCTCAAGATGCCATTCTAATAGACTCCTAGCCAAAAAGACTGGTTTCTGTAATAAAATCAAAAGGTGCTTCAACAAAGCAATAGTTTAAAGGTGTGCACACTTATGCAACCAGGTGATTGTGAGGTCCCCCCTCAAAGATTTCAGCTTGTTTTGCAATTGAATTGTTCACGTTGTAGGTCACAGTAAAGGTGGAGAAAGTTCTGACATGATTTATCTCTGTCTCATTCTTTAAAATCGCAAGAACCTGGCATTTTAACAGGGGTGCGTAGACTTTTTATATCATATCTATATATATATATATAGACTTTAAGACTTACAATATGTTGGAACTGGAAGGTTCTCCTGATGGTGACATCAGTGGGGAATTATTTTTACATGTTACCAAATTTATTTATTTATTAATTTTAAATTTTTTTTCTCTTTTTTTCCAATGAATTTTACTAATTTTACTAATTATATTAGTAAATTTACAAATCTTTGTACTCTTGTTGGAACCGCTTATGTAAGTCATCAGGCTGTGCCCAGATACAGGGGTCCTGCAAATGAGGAAGACCCAGCATAAGATCATTGGGTACGCAGATTACCTTCTGTTTGCAGTCACTCGCCCAAGGACCTCTTTACCGGTCATCCTGAGAGAGTTCCCTGTTTATGGTGTTTATGGTTTAAGATCAACACTTCCAAATCTGAAATCTGCAACATCAATCTGCCAATGGCAGATAGCAGCCCTCCAGACTAAAGTACCTGGGGATCTAGCTGACGGCCGACCTCTCCCTCTTGTTAGCAACCCTGCAATATGATTTGTCCTCCTGCTCGAAGCTCACGGTTTCCTGGTTGGATAGAATGAATACGATTAAGATGAACATCATGTCTCTTCTCTTGTATTTATTTCAAACTTTCCCTATTCACATCCCGCCTTCCTTCTTCACTTCTACCTGTATCGCCTTCCTGCGATTTGTCTGGAGCTCATGCGCACCACGAATAAAATTTTGCACATTAATCCTTCCCACGCGCTTATTATAGAGCTTGCCACTTACTCCGTGTAGTGGCGTGGTCACATAATTTACAGCAAAAATAGTGGATAGGGGTGTAGAGTGAACTGGTGGGCATCTCAATGAGAGCGCTACCATGGCACGACCCAACAGCCTCGCCCCTTTATTCCTGCCACTCTTCAGATCTGGCACTCGCTTGTCCACCATTCTGTCCCCTTTTACCCTGTTTAGAGACAACCCTGACTCCTCCTGGCATGGGTACTGACCACTTCACAGTCGCTCTATCAGGGGAGGGCCCTGGGATCCGTCACCTGCTAGATCACCTGGTACCATCTAGACCATCTAGATAAATTCAGATACACCATATATTGAGATCTCTTTCTATACCTGTTTAAAGTCATGACGTGCCAGGGAGTGCAGTGTATAGCCCAGGATTTTATTCATAAACCTGAAAAAAATGTATGGACAGATAGACAGAAAGAGAGGGTAAACAGGCTGGGCCATGGATAATTAAAAAATAGTAAAGTATTGAAAAATTAGCACATCAGCCTAATTAAGTTCTTTTAAGGATAAAAGTGTCAGGCTGTATTGCTTGTGTATTATGTGTGTACTTGCTTTGCTTCAACAAAGATGAAATTAATTTTACTATTTTCTTTTTTGATTATCCATGGTCCAACCATTAACTTGAGAAACTGTATCCAACGCCCCTAAACTCTCTGGTGAATCACAAAAAATTTGAGCACTGCAGCCCTGTGGGGTTTGGTGCCTCTGTGTGGTACTTTGCTGCATTACGATAAACACAATTTAGGCCGTGAGCCATTTTTCTTACATCAATAAAGGTTCAGTATGAACATTAAACAAAAAACAAAAATTCCTATTAGGAGAACTTACTAAACAGGACCAAGGCTTTCTTCTTCCATTCACAGTTACAAGTACTCAGCTAATCTAAGCATGTAAAAGATAACATTTCATTCAGGCACCTAAATCAAGTATGTTTGCAGCCAGCATGTACTCCTCTATCGACCCAAAAACATTGAAGGCTACCTCTTTTAAAATCCCTGACCACACCCTTCCACTGAGGGTAGATTAACCCTATGTAGACCCAATTGCCTGTTTTAACCTGTTGCTTGCATAGTGGTTATGCAAATCTTCCCGTTTACATCTATACAATTTGTCACAAGTCCCTTTAATTTAGAAACCTGACAACAGACGCAGGCCTGATATTTTAATTTGTCATATTTGGTTGTTATAGTACACTGTACATTAACCTGTTGGCAACAATGGACGTTCCAGACATACAACGGAAAAACATCCCATTGACGACAATTGACGTGCCTGTGTCACGTTCGGCTGCAGAGCTGCATATCTGTGTCTTGCTACAGTTTCTGTTTGCTACGATCGATTCCTGAATTTCCTTATGCTCTGTTCTGATCTTCTGTTCTTTGCTTCCAGTTCTTCTCTTTGCTTCAACTCCTGTGTGCCCCACACATTATGTTTGTCTCAGTCTGCAGTCTACAGGTATGTCTCTCTGATACGTGTTTTGACCACGCTGATCTCTCTGCTCTCAACCTGGATTGTTTTTGCTTACTCCGATTACACCTTACTGCTGGACTTTGCTTTTTGTTGCACTGTGCTGTCTACTCCGCTCCTACTCAGGAGTCATCCATACCTGTTGAGCTCACTAAAGAGACAGATTCCTCATTCCCTGCATCCTGGTTTCCTCATCTGTTCAAACATAATAGCCTGGCACGTCATTCATTTAAATGGGTGTAGAAAGCAATCTACCAATTGGTTTTGCGGTAATGCCTCGATGCCAAGGCATTCAGAAACACAGATATCTGTAGCATGGGCTCCATGTGGCCCCTGCCCCGGAGGTCACACTTAGGCTGACCACATCGGCCATGTTTTCCAGGACACATATCATTTTTACATATTGCTGAACATCCCAGATACAGTATCTCACAAAATTGAGTACACCCCTCACATTTTTGTAAATACTTTATTATATCTTTTCACGTGACAACACTGAAGAAATTACACTCTGCTACAATGTCAAGTAGTGAGTGTACAGCCTGTATAACAGTGTAAATTTGCTGTCCCCTCAAAATAACTCAACACACAGCCATTAATGTCTAAACCTTGACAACAAAAGTACACCCCAAAAATGTCCAAATTGGGCCCAAAGTGTCCATGAAGTTCACCAGAGCTTCACAGGATGCCACTGGAGTCCTCTTCCACTCCTGCATGGTGACATCACAGAGCTGGTGGATGTTAGAGACCTTGCATTCCCGCACCTTCCATTTGTGGATGAACCACAGATGCTCAATAGGGTTTAGGGCCTGAGACATGCTTGGCCAGTCCATCACCTTTACACTCAGCTTCTTTAGCAAGGCAGTGGTCGTCTTGGAGGTGTGTTTGGGGTTGTTATAATGTTGGAATACTGCCCTGCGGCTCAGTCTCCGAAGGGAGGGTATCATGCTCTGCTTCAGTATGTCACAGTACATGTTGGCATTCATGGTTTCCTCAATGAACTGTAGCTCCCCAGTGCCGGCAGCACTCATGCAGGCCCAGACCATGACACTCCCACCACCATGCTTGGCTGCAAGACAAGGCAAGACACACTTGTCTTTGTACTCCTCACCTGTTTTTCCGCCACACATGCTCGACACATCTGAACCAAAAAGGTTTATCTTGGTCTCATTTGACAACAGGACATGGTTCCAGTACTCCATGTCCTTAGTCTGCTTGTCTTCAGCAAACTGTTTGCGGGCTTTCTTGTGCATCATCTTTAGAAGAGGCTTCCTTCTGGTAAGACAGCCATGCAGACCAATTTGATGCAGTGTGTGGCGTATGGTCTGAGCACTGACAGGCTGACCCCTTCAACCTCTGCAGCAATGCTGGCAGCACTCATACGTCTTTTTCCTAAAGACAACCTCTGGATATGATGCTAAGCACGTGCACTCAACTTCTTTGGTTGACCATGGCGAGGCCTGTTCTGAGTAGAGCCTGTCCTGTGAAACCGCTGTATGGTCTTGCCCACCGTGCTGCAGCTCAGTTTCGGGGTCTTGGCAATCTTCTTATAGCCTAGGCCATCTGTATGTAGCGCAACAATTATTTTTTTTGTCAGATCCTCAGAGAGTTCTTTGCCATGAGGTGCCATGTTGAACTTCCATTGACCAGTATGAGACAGTGTGACAGCAAAAACACCAAATTTAACACACTTGCTCCCCATTCACACCTGAGGCCTTGTAACACTAATGAGTTACACAAGTCTGGCATATAGGGGGTTAAAAGGCATTTCTGTAGTCTTAGTGGCATATAGGGGGTTAAAAGACATATCAGGAAGGCAGAGTGGCATATCTGGGGCAGGTTGGCAAATAAAAGGAAATAACATCTCAATCATAGTTTTTATTATTCAGGCTTTTTGGTTTTTTTTCATAAATTAATGTCAAAATCGAGCAAATACGGTATATGCCACCTCCCTGCAATGGAGGGGGAGACCCCCCTCCTCTGACACACAGCAGCCTCAATCGCTGCAAAGATTATTATTATTATTTATTATTTTATGTACCACCATCAAATTCCGTAGCGCTGTACAATGGGTAGACAGGACATAACAAGTAGTATGTAACAAATTGACTAACAGAGACAACAGGTGAGGAGGGCCCTGCTCAAACGAGCTTACAGTCTAGAGGGAGTTGGGTTGTATTACACAATAGGTAAAAGTGCCACTGTTGGGGATAGACCAGCCAGACTAGTATAAGTATTGCAGGAGAGGGAGTAGGAAAGGTAAGCTAAAGGAATATGGGAGTATGGGAGGGCATTAGTGTGCTATGTTGTAAGCATCCTTAAAGAAGTGGGTCTTGAGGGATTTTTTGAAGGAATAAAGGCAGGGGGAGAGACGGATAGACTGGGGGAGGGCATTCCAGAGGATAGGGGCAGCCCTTGAGAAATCTTGTAAGCGGGCATGAGAGCTAGAAATCAGAGGAGAGGATAAAAGGAGATCATTGGATGAGCGGAGAGACCGGTTAGGAGTGTATTTAGAGATGAGAGAGGAGATGTAGGGAAGGGGACCGCTCTAAAGGGTTTGAAAGTAAGAGTGAGGATTTTGAAATGAATCCTGAAGCGCACAGGAAGCCAGCGAAGAGACTGACAGAGAGGAGAAACGTTAGTAAGGAAGATAAGTCTGGCAGCAGCATTCATGGTGGATTGTAGAGGGGTGAGACGGTTAAGAGGGAGACCGGCTAAGATAGAGTTACAGTAGTCAAGACGGGAGATAATCAGGGCATGGACAAGAGCCTTAGTAGCATGCTGTGTTAGGAATGGACGGATGCGGGCAATGTTTTTAAGATGAAGCGACAGTTTTTAGAGACAGACTGAATATGGGGTGTGAACGAAAGGTCAAGGGTGAGACCAAGACAGCGTGCATGAGTAGACGGGGAGATGATTGCACCATTAACATTGAGGGAGATAGATGGGGGAATCTTAGCATTGGAGGGAGGGAAGATGAGGAGTTCAGTTTTGGAGAGGTTGAGTTTCAAGAAACGTTCAGACATCCAGGTAGCGACAGATGCAGAGCAGTTAGTTACACGATCTAAGACAGAGGGAGAGAGATCAGGGGAGGATAGATAGATCTGGGTGTCATCACCATATAGGTGGTATTGAAAGCCAAAGGATGAGATCAGTTTGCCAAGGGAGGAAGTGTAAAGAGAGAACGGAAGGGGTCCTAAAACTGAGCCTTGGGGTATCCCAACTGAGAGAGGGAGGGGAAGAGTTACTGGAGACAGAGACACTGAAGGTACGATCAGAGAGGTAGGAAGTGAGCCATGAGAGAGCAGTATCACGGAGGCCAAGATCATAAAGCTTTTGAAGGAGAAGAGGGTGGTCCACAGTGTCAAAAGCAGCAGAAAGGTCCAGTAGGATTAGCATGGAGTAGTGGCCCTTCGATTGAGTGTCATTAGTAACTTTAGTAAGGGCGGTCTCAGTAGAGTGTCGAGGGCGAAAACCAGATTGAAGAGGGTCAAGCAGGAAGTTGGAGTCTAGAAACTTACTTAGTTGTATATAAACAATTCTTTCAAGAAGCTTGGAGGTGAAAGGAAGCAGAGAGATGGGACGGTAGTTGGAGAGACCAGTCGGGTCAAGTGAGGATTTTTTCAAGATAGGAGTAATAGTAGCATGCTTGAAGGACGATGGGACAGATCCAGTAGTGAGGGAAAGGTTGAAGATATGAGTTAGAGTAGGGACAAGGGTAGATGAAAGAGACTGGGTGAGATGGGAAGGGATGGGTTCAAGGGGGCATGTGGTTGGAGAAGAGGAAAGAAGAGCATGTACATCCTCTTCAGTGACAGCAGAGAAATTAGTTAATGTAGTGAGGGGAGAAGAGGTCAGTGGGAAGGAGGGTGCGTAGTCAGAGGGAGGTGACTGTGCAGATATGTCATCTCTGATAGTTTGAATTTTATTATTGAAGAATGTGGCAAAGTCAGATGCATTAAAGGTTAGTGGAAGGGGTAGTAGGGATCGGTCGAAGCAGGGAATTGAAAGTATTAGTCGTTTAGGGTTGTGGGACAGGGAGGAGATGAGGGAGGTGAAATAGGTTTATTTAGCAAGGTTAAGAGCAGAGTAGTAGGAACGTAGCATAAATTTGTATTGCAGAAAGTCAGACATGGAATTAGACTTTCGCCAACTAAGTTCGGCAGTGCGGGAACATCGTCGTAGGTGTCGGGTTACAGTCGTGTGCCAGAGTTGGAAATGTGAACGTCGTGAGCAGCAAGTAGTAACTGGTGCTACATGCTCAAGAGCAGATATGAGAGTGGCGTTATAGACAGAGGTAGCATTGTTAGGGAATGACATGTTTGAGATTGGAGAGAGGAGAGGGAGTAAATTGATTGAGAAGTCCTGAAGGTTAATAGAGCTGAGGTCTCTGGTTAGGCGGGTTGATTGCACTAAGATCCAGATCCCCTGCAGCACTGCAGGACCCCCGCTGCTAAGCGCACCTCCTTCTGGCTGCAGCGGAAGTTGTCTATGCAAATCGCGTAGACCTCTACACGCTGCCCCGGCTACGCACCAGGGACTCAGAAGCACCGGTAAGTTTGGAGGAGGGAGGGAGTGGGGGGGTGTTAAATGTGGGGCATAAGGCATTTCTGTAGGCAGAGTGCTCTATGAAATGCCCTTTAACCCCCTTAATGCCACTCTGCCTCCAGAAATGCCTTCTAACCCTCTATACGCCACTCTGCCTCCTGAAATGCCTTATAACCCCCTAAATGCATATAGGGGTATAAGGCATTTCTGGAGGCAGAGTGGCATATCCAGGGTTAAACGGCATATCATGGGGCACAGTGGCATTTAGAGGGTTAAAAGGCATATAGGGGTATAAGGCATTTCTGGGGCAGATGTGCATAACCAGGGGGGCAGGTTGGAAAATAAAAGGAAATAAAAACAAAATATCTTTCTCAATCATAGCTTTTCTTAAAAAAATTAGTTTACATCGTTTACATGAATTAACATTTACTGGTAAAACTTTTTTCCTATAGGGTCAGCTTATATTCAGGCTTTTTCTTTTCTTCATAAATTAATATTCAGATTTTGGGGGGTCGTCTTATAATAACCTTTTCCAGTGCTATAATATTCTTCTTTAGAATAGGTGCCCAAGATTGCACAGCATATTCAAGGTGTGGTCTTACCATTGATTTATAAAGAGGCAAAATTATATTTTTATCCCGCAAATTGATGCCCCTTTTTTATACATGGCCTTAGCAACTGCTGACTGACATTGCACATTGTTGCCTAGCTTGTTGTCCACAACAATTCCCAAATCCTTCTCATTTGTTGTTATGCTTAATTAACTTAATGTAAGTTGCTTGTGCATTCCTTACCCCGAAATGCATAACTTTGCATTTATCTACATTAAATTTCATGTGCCATTCCTCTAAATCCATCTGCAGCAAAGTAATATCCTACTCACATTGTATTACTTTACAGAGTTTAGTGTCATCTGCAAACACGGAAACATGACTTTCAATGCCTATTGCAAGATCATTTATAAATATGTTGAATATAATTGGTCCCAGAGCAGAACCCTGAGGGACACCACTTACCACTTTTGTCCTGCTTAAAAATTACCGTTTAGCACAACTCTCTGTACTCCATCACTAAGCCAATGTTCTACCCAAGAACAAGAATTTGCATCTAGACCAATTTCTTTCAGTTTGAATACTAACCTATTGTATGGAACCACGTCAAACACCTTGGCAAAATCCAAGTAGATGACATCCACTGCAACACTTTGATCTACACTTCCATTAACTTCTTTGTAGAATGCAATTAAGTTAATTTGACATGACCTATGCTTCAAAAAACCATGCTGATTTTTGCTAATAATACTGTTTTTCCCAATGAATTCCTTAATATTATCCCTTAATAACCCTCCAAATACTTTCCCAGTCACTGAAATTAAGTTCACTGGTCTATAATTCCAGGCAAAGAGTTTGAACCCTTTTTGAATATAGGAACCACATCTACCTTCATCCAATCTTCTGGTACAATTCCTGAAAGAAAAGAATCCCAGAAGATATAAAACAGAGGTTCACTTATTTCCAGACTTAGCTCATTAAGTACTCGTGGGCGAATACCGTGAGGCCCCGGAGCTTTATTTAGTTGCTGCAGCACCTTTTCCTGAGTCATCCAATCACACTTTTCTTGCAGTAGTTATTTGCATATCCAGTGCCTTAATATATACTGAGGAAAAATAGTTATTTAAAGCTTCTGCTTTTTCTTGGTTCTCGTTAACTAACACACCCATCTCTTTTTTCAGTGTACCTACACTTTCATTTTTTTTTTATTTTTTTTTTAGAATTTATGTATTGAAAGAACTGTCTAATTTTCTAGTGTAACCCTTCTAATCACCTTTTTGCATGCATTATTGGCTTCCTTATATCTTATATAGGATGCCTCTGATTTGTCCGATATAAATGATTTAAAAGCCATTTTCTTATTTTTAATTTCTTGGTTTACTTCCAAACTAAGCCACATTGGTTTCAATCTGTTTCTTTTGTATTTATTACCCAGTGGTACATATTGAGAAGCGTACCTTTCTAATATTTGTTTGACGATATTCCATTTTTCCTCAGTGATTTTTTCACTAAAGAGTTTATTGCCAGTTTATATGTTGTAAAGCTGCCCTTATATTATTGAAATTTGCTTTTTTTCAGCGAAACCTTTAACGAGATAATAGAAAAGGGGATTTTCCCCCCGGATATGCCAAGAACTAATATAGTCCCTATTTTAAAACCTAACAAAGATCCGGAGATTTTCTCTAATTATAGGCCAATTTCACTTTTAAATAGCGATATTAAAATATATGCAGCAATACTAGCAAAAAGGCTAAAAGAAGTAATTCCGGATTTAATTTCACGTGATCAATCCGGGTTTATCCAGTTGATACCGCTTGCGATACCTAAAGCATGGCTAGGAATGATCCAAACAGCATTTAACAAGTTTATTTGGCAAGGTAAGAAGCCAAGATTGGGGTTGACACTCCTATCTAGGAAAGTAAACGATGGGGGCCTTGGAGTCCCAAATATAAATGAATATCAAGAGGCCTGTATGGTAGCACACGCGATGGCGGCTCAGATTAGTGGAATAAAAGAAGAAGTATGGTACCAAATTGAGGAGATAGCTATAGGCCTAGATGGGCTAGCAGTATTGCCATGGTCTACTAGAGTAGTAGAAAGTAGCTGTGAGGCAGGACTAGGATCTCTGGTATTAAAAGACATTCTAGGCATCTGGAGAATGGTTAGGAAGAAGTTAGCCCTTCATAATAGTATAGCGGATTTTCTTCCACTGGAAGTGGTAGAGTTTAGGATAGAGGATATTAAATTATCAATGTGGAAACAGGCCGGAATCTTAACTATCCAGGATCTATAATTTGATAAGAAATGTAAATCCTTCCCCCAGATACAGGAGGAATATTCACTCCCTACCAAAGAGCTATTTTCCTATCTAAGAATTAAAGGCTTCTTTTCAAAATATGACATATTAAATAATGGAGAGAAATGGGTACTATTAAATTCTATATACAACATGATAAATACCAAGGGGATGATTACTAAGTGTCTAAATTTAATTAAATCTAATTATGAAAATATGCCAGTGAGGGCTATTAAGACCTGGGAGAAGGACTTGAATAGGAATATTTCCTGGAATACTTGGATAAACACAATAAGATCGGTCAATAGTGTAATACACTGTCTAAATATAACAGAAAACTTGCTATAGATGCTATAGTATGCTATAGATGGTATCTTGTCCCAGTAAAGTTAGCAAAAATGTACGAAAACACCGAAGCTAATTGCTGGAGATGTGGAAAGGATGATGGAAGTTTTACACATTTGGTGGACATGCCACTATATGATGGCTCTCTGGATAGAGGTTCTTTGTCAGATTGAGAAACTAACTGGGGTAAATTTACCTCTATCACCGGATTCTTCCCTACTTCACTTAGGACTGGCCAAAAGTTTCAAATGTACATAAAAGCCTAATCACTGATATTCTTTTATCCACAAAATTATATATAGCGAAAAATTGGAAAAGTAAAAAATTGCCGAAATGGGAGGAGATAAAAGCAATCACAATACACCATTGTAAAATGTAACTGGGCGCGACCAGATTACTGGAAAAATGGGAATTTTTTACTCACCGTAAATTCCTTTTTCCTTAATACAGTGGCAGTACGACTGGGTAGTGTTCTCTCCTGTGGACAAGATGCTTAAAAGAATAGAAAGGGTTAAGTCACGGAGAACTCCTCCTACTTACCCATAAAACCCGGCTTCCCCTGAACAGCCCCAGTAAGTAACAAGAACACAAAACTGCTTGCAAAAATAATTAGGAATAAAGGGGGGGCGAAATCCGTACTGCCACTGTATTAAGGAAAAAGGAATTTACGGTGGGTTAAAAATTCCCATTTTTCCTGTCATACAGTGGCAGTAAGACTGGGATGTAACAAGATCCCGTAAAAAAGGGGAGGGCAATAAATTCCTCAGGAAACAACAGCTTGGAGCACCTTACGCCCAAAATCCGCTGCTGAGCATGAGAAGACGTCTAGCCGGTAGCGAGGAACGAATGTATTGAAAGAAGACCACGTAGCTGCTCTGCAAATATCCTCTGGTGAAGCGGAAGCCTTCTCAGCCCAAAAGGCAGACACGGCCCTGGTTGAGTGGGCCGTGATCGGAGATAACAAAGGTAGGTCAGAGACATGGTAGACCACTTGAATAGTTTCCGTGATCCATCTTGACAAGGAAGCTTTAGTGGCAGCCTTACCCGCCAAACGACCATACCAAGAAACGAAAAGCTGGTCGGTGGAACGGATGGAGGAAGTCCTAGCAATATATAACTCTAGTGCTCTCTTAACATCTAACATATGCCACTTAGCTTCATCCGTAGAGGAAGGAGACGGAAAAAATGATGGAAGCACCAAGGGCTGATTAATAGGGGACTTTGACAAAACCTTCGGAAGAAAGGAGGGCTGTAGGTGGAGAACAACTTTATCCTGATGGAAGATGGTAAACTTGTTCGAGGATGAAAGGGCTTGGATTTCACCTACACGTTTGGCGGACGTAATCGCCACTAAGAACACAGTCTTTAAAGAGAGGAGTTTCAACGACACTTGTTCCATAGTTTCAAACTGAGCAGAGCAAAGGGCGTTAAGAACTACGGTAAGATCCCAGGACGGGAAGTGAGTCCTTCTCGGAGGACGTTGAATTGTAATGGCCTTAAAAAAACGTCTAACCAGTACATGAGAAGCCAGGTCTTCAAGAAAAAAATGACTTTTTGGCCGATATCTGACCATTTAGAGTCAAGACACTAAGGCCCGTAGAAAAAACATCTTTTAAAAACATCAAAATGGAGCTGATGGAAGGAGAAAAAACCGAAACATCCCTAGCAGGAACTTCTTCCAGACCCGAAAATAATTTTTTGAATTAGAGCCCGACAGATCGTAACAGCAAGTCAGAAAGATCCTCCGTAAAACCCTGACCACGACGAATCATCCTTGCAGTAGCCAGGCCGTCAACTTGAACATGTGGAGATGATCTGGAGGAAGATTGCCGCCGTCCAACAATTGACCCGAGGGAGGCAGTTCCCAATACATTAGACTCAGTTGTCTTAGGAGGGAGAACCAACTGCGGTTCTGCCAGTAAGGGATAACGGCTAATACCCGAGCCATGTCCGCACGAATCTTCTGGAGGACACGGGGAATTAATGCGACAGGCGGAAACACGTATCCCAGATGGAAGTTCCACTTGATGGACAGACCGTCCAGGAAGTCGGGCAAATCCTGCCTGTTGATTGAGGCAAAAACCGGTACCTTCCTGTTTCGCCTGGAGGTCATCAAATCTATATCTGGAAGGCCAAATCTTGAAACCAAGGAGGTGAAGGTTCTTTCGGTCAAGGACCACTCTGCTTGAGACCATCTTAGCCTGCTTAGATCGTCTGCAATGAAATTGTCGCAGCCTCCTTTGTGGGTGCCGATAAGTCTTCCAAGTGAAGCTGGGCCCAACTCATTATGGTCGAACAAAGAACTTGCAGGCTCCTTACTCGTGTACCCCCACATATGTTTCTATATGCGACTGTTGTAGCGTTGTCTGACTGAATCTTCACGGAACGACCTTCCAATCGGGGCCTGAAGGCTACTTGTGCTTTAAGATCCGCTTTTAGTTCCCGGTAGTTGGACGAACGAAGCGAATCTTCCGGAGACCAGATTCCTTGCCTGAAGTCATAACTTAAATGGGTGCCCCAACCGATACCGGAAGCATCCGTGGTAAGAGTTATCCAATTGCGAGGACAAAAAGAAAGGCCTTCTGAAAGATGAGAAGAGGTCCTCCACCAGGAAAGTTGGGATAAGACCTGACTCGAGATAGTTATGTCCCGGTCTAGGTCATCCTCTCGCCTGGACCAACCCTGAAGAATATCCCACTGAAGGGGACGTAGTTGAGATCTTGCCCACCTGACTGCTGGGGTGGAAGCTGTCAGTAGACCTAAGATGATCATGGCCTTCCTGAGAGAGCAAGTCGGATGTAATTGAAGCGACCTGACCTCTCATGATTTTCCTGATCTTTTTGGAAGGAAGAAATATACGTTGGGAAATCGAATCCACCTCTAGGCCTAGGAATTGGATCCTGGTGGAAGGTCTGAGGTTGGATTTGCTGCGGTTGATGCACTTCCAGCAATCGCATTGTGGTGACTAGATCCGCCCGGAGCTCCCTTGAAGATTCGGCCTTGATGAGCCAGTCGTCCAGGTAAGGAACGATGGAAATCCCTTTTTCTCTTAGAGAAGCCGTCAAGGGACACAAAATCTTTGTGAAGATCCTTGGGGCCGACGACAGACCGAACGGAAGGGCCTTGAACTGGAA
The DNA here is from genome assembly GCA_029215755.1 of Spea hammondii. Lineage (NCBI taxonomy): Eukaryota > Metazoa > Chordata > Amphibia > Anura > Pelobatidae > Spea > Spea hammondii. Next base: position 24,526,826 of record JARDYJ010000009.1, on the reverse strand, counting down.
ATGAATTCTTCCTTTTGTACGGGTTGCAAACTTGAGAAAATCTCTGCAATTGGCACGTGAAGGTAAGCGTCCTTCAGGTCCAAAGTAGCCATGACGTCTCCCTTCTGAAGAAGGTGGGTGACTGAAGAAATTTTCTCCATACGAAAGTGGCGATACTGGATGCAGCTGTTGACTCTTTTTAGATCCAAAACGGGTCGAAAGGATCCGTCCGGCTTTGGGACTAGAAACAGTCTGGAATAGACTCCTTGGAAGCGTTGAGAAATCTGAACTCTCTCTATAACCCCTTTTGATTGGAGAGATAGGCTCGCCGAATGTAGAGCTACATTTTTCACCGAGGAAGGATATGAAGAGATCAGGAACTGACTTCTGGGAAGGGAGAAGAAACCGATCCTGTACCCCTCTGAAACGATTTTCCGAATCCAACTGTTGTGTATAGTCTGTTCCCAAATATGCTTGAACTGCTGCAGCCTTCCTCCCACTTTGTCAGAACTTTATTTTCTCTTGTTTTGTGGGACGGTCCTGGAACTTTCTCTCTCCGTAGAAATTCCGAAAATTCTGCGATTTGGAAGACGTCTGGAAAGGCCTGGTTGTCTTGTACGGATATCTCCTATTCCATCTAGGACGTCTATCCTGAGGAAGAGACCTCTTGGTCTCCGACATTTGTTTGATTAAATCTTCCAATGGTGCTCCGAACAATTTACTCCCCTCAAGAGGTAAGTCACATAGAGATGCTTTGGAGGCTGAATCCGCCGTCCAGGATCTCAACCATAAGGCTCTACGAGCCCCAGACGGTAACCCCATATTCTTAGCGGATATCTTCACCAATTCTTGAGAGGAATCTGTAAGAACAACTGTTGGAAAATCGCAAATTTTTAGTAGTCTGGAGATTTCGGAATCTTGATCATCCGGCAAACGGTCTTCCAGGGCCTGTATCCAACAACTCTGTGCTCTAGACACTGCTGTACTGGCCACTGCCGCTCAGCAGCAAGAAGTCTCGACTCTTCTATCCATTGAGTCCTTCAGACCTGAGACACCTCCAATGGGAATGGTCGTCTTTTTCGACAGCTGGGCTATGTGGACGTCCACCTTGGGGGGTTCATCCCAATGCTCTTCACTTTAAAGCCGGAATAGATGCTTAAAATGCCTGGAGAGAAAAAGCCCTCTTCCCTGGGTATTTCCATTCTCTTTCCATTAGCTGTCTTAACTTGGGAAGTATAGGAAAACCCTTGATTTTATCCAGCTCTTTTGTCTGATAACATGCGAGTCACCTCCTTAGTGAATCTGTGAAGCTCCTGGGGAGGAAAAACCGCTTCATCCTCAGAACTGAACGAGGTAGAGGAGTACGAAGATTGCAAAATTTCTCCTGATGAGAGATCTGATCTGGAGGAAGACCGGGATCTCCTGCGTTTACGGGCAGATTTACCCGGAACCCTCGACTGAGCTTGAGCCACAGAGACCTGGATGCTAGGTTTTCCTGAAACCATCCCAGGAAGGATTGCAAGTCCTTTTGTTTGTCTTTAATGAGTTGCTCTGCCGAGCAGGCATTACACATCTTTTTTCTGCATCCATCTGGCAGAGGAGTAGCACACAGAGCAAGCCACATGCTTTGATTTAAAAGTGGACTTCTAGGAATGGGAGCAGATTTCTTGCCTTTATATCCAGGTGAAACCGAACTAGACATCTGGTTAAAGATAAAATACAAGCGTAAATAATTTTTTTTTTTTTTATATATATATATATATATATATATCTTCTGGAGGAAGAGAATATTGAAGGAAAAGATAAAATAATCTTACCTCCAAATCCTCAGAACCGTGTGGGGGGCTGGTGACACGGTATCCTGTGCTGAGAAATGCCCATGCAGACAGACAGGAACGAAAAACAACCTTTATAGGTTTGAATTTGGCGCCCTCCAGAAGATCCGATTCGCGCATGCTCAGTAGCGCTATCGGATCTTCGGTGGAACGCAACGCCACCCGGGCATGTGTTCCACCTACTGCGCATGCTCCTCTGCCAGCCGCGAAGAAAAGAAACTGCAACACAACCCTCCGTAACGTCCATCGCTACGGAGGGGACCTCGCTCTGCTCACCACCCGGGGAGCAATCGGAGGCTGCAAACCCCCAGGCAACAACCCGTGTGCCTCACCAGACTTCTGATCTTCGGGGAAAATTCCCCAGCACAGCATCAAGTCCGTCCCTGTACGGGACAAGAAGAAAACTGGGGCTGTTCAGGGGAAGCCGGGTTTTATGGGTAAGTAGGAGGAGTTCTCCGTGACTTAACCCTTTCTATTCTTTTAAGCATCTTGTCCACAGGAGAGAACACTACCCAGTCGTACTGCCACTGTATGACAGGAAAAAATTATATACCTCCTTGAAGCCTAAATACGATCGGTATTTGGGATAGCCTTCTCTCCATCTTTTTCTTAACTATTTGTATGTATCTATTTATTTATCTTTGTCCTATGTTTAGTTGTTTGTGTATTTTGTGTTTATGTATGGCTTAATTTTTGTATAGAACAAAGCCATATATTGTTTTTGGGAAAAAAAGCTTAATAAATATTGATATATAAAAAAAAAAGAAATTGGCTTTTTTGAATATTATATTTTTTAGTATTCCCTATGTGCAATTTATTTTTTGAGTTAATTTAAAAAAACACCATATTGTGATCATTATTACCCAAGTGCTCCCCCACTTGAATGTTTGACAGTAGATCAACATTCTTTGTTATAACAAAATCCAGACAAAAATCATTTCTAGTTGGTGTCTGTACCAGTTGTGACATAAAGGTTAGTGATGGGAAGTTCGGATCAGTAAAGTGAATCGGATCATTTTGAGTCGCTCATTGAAATGATCCGAATCTTCGGATCATTCAGTGTGACTCACAGGAGTTACTGTTTCCCAGTCCCTCCCTGCAGGCAACCTAACGATCGGTCCCGCCCCTTTCATTACAGTCAATGAACCCTCCTGCCTGCCTACTCTAGTGATGTCACTGAAGGCAGAGAATCTTACATGGATCCCAATCTTAGTGGGATCCAAATCTTACTGGGATTCGAATCATTCAGAGAATATCACTGACACCATACTTTTATATACATTAATAACCTTCATTGGTTAATATGGTTAATGGGGTCTTTATGGTTAATTTAATGCTGATGACTGAGGGTTATTTTAATGAATTTAATAAAGTTAACTTAAGGTGCAGTTAGAGGTAAAGGTGGGCAAACTAAGGGGAATCTAAAGCCTGGCAGCAGTGAAGATTATTAATGTATTTAAGTATGGTGTCAATGATTCGGATCCCCTTAAGATTCTAATCTTTGAACGATTCTCTGCCTTCAGTGACATCACTAGAGTAGGCAGGCGGGTTCATTGATTCTAATGAAAGGGGTGGGGCCAAGCGTTAGTGTGACTGCAGGGAGGGACTGGGAAACAGTCACACTGAATGATCCGAACTTCCCATCACTAGAGTGAAATGCTTCTGAGTGGGAGGTTGCATCTTCTACCCCTCCATAGGGTGATATTGGCTCTCTCTCTCTCTCAAAACGTTGTTTGGGCTGCCTAAATCCTGTTAGGTAGGCAGAGCAGCAGTCTCACACGCCCATGCTGTTCATAAGTTGGCCACACACTCCAACTCTTTGTTTTTTACATTTCGCTGGAAGTGGATGGTTGCCCTGATGGCGACATCAATGCATAATTATGTTTTCCATATTTTTATATTTTACTAACCACATTGTGGTCAAAATAATAAACTTATTTTATTTTAGTTATTTTATTCTTTTTTGGAGACTTTTTTTTTTTACATTTTGCTGGTATTGAATGGTTCCTCTGCTGACATCACTGCATAATTATTTTTAAATGTTAGCACTTTTTTTTTTTTTTTTAGCAAATTTTTAAATGACTTGCATGGTTGAATGCAGTACCTGTATTCAACCTGCAAGTGGATCCAGAGTTCTCTAGAGGGTCTGGAGAGACTCTCCTGAAGATTCTTTTCAACTTTGTTTTTTTTTTTAATGGGTGCCGCCATCTTGCGAGTGAGTGGCGGTTGTGACTGGCAGTGTTTGGTGTGAGTGACTACATGAACATAATGAACTTATACTACCATATAAAGTCTGGATGTATTAGAATACAAAATAAGCAAAGTACACTAAGTTGTGAGAACATGTTCACTTGCCTCTTTGTAAATGTTGGGTGAGCTGTCAAAAATATATGTTAAAAGAACAGTGACTGAGAAGAAGTACTGTCTTGTTAACTGATCAGCAACACAGCTACCAAAAAAAAAAACAACCAACAATCTGATCCCCACAGGCATGAAGCAATTTGTTAAATGGTTTCATCAATATTTAAAGCATATGTGAAGCTCTTAAGAAAAATAATGTGAGACTATGTGCATAGGCGTAAAAAAACAACAAAAAACAAAAAAACACGGGCACACTGTTTGACTCAAGATTTATTTTCTATTTGCGGCCTTTGTTAAATTAAAAGGTTAAGAGAGACAAAAGGTGACCGTTTCTCTCTTTGGGTTCTCACTTAAAGATCTTGCCCTGGTTAAAAGGCTTGCCCACATGTTTGAATTCACCCTCCCAGCAGTAATATTCCTTCACAAGGGTCTTGCATTCTTCACTGTCAGGATCAAGCTTCCTCCAAGTATAAGATTCATAGTCTATTTGCCAGTCATCACAAAGCTGTAAACAGAGGAAATTAGTTGAAGCATGGGGTTCGTTTTCAAATTAGTTAACTGAAAGCCAGAACAATTTAGTTTTGCTACAGTTACAGTGGTAGTTCGGGGAGCCACCCTCCTTTGTAAACACGGCACCAATTGTAAGCGGTCATCTAGCCATCTGTCCAGTAGTAGCCATTTTCATTCCAATTATACAAGTATTTAAGTACCCCATGTAGCACAACTAATAGTAAAGTGTCACTAGTGGTTGCTTAGTACTATTACTTCTCAGCACAGGTGTAACTTTACAGTTCAATTGAAACAAAAAAAAAATAAAAATCAAATCACTACACAAATAAGGAAAATAAAACCAAACTCACCGTAAATGCTAAATCTTGGCCCCTGAAAACCCATACCCCAGATATAGAACTGTCATTGTTGCTTCCAAAAAGAATGACGCTGGCAAAACCAGTTTTACGCAGTTTGTCAAGACGCTGGAACATACCTGAAAGTTAAAAACAATGAACTATTTGGTACCAGACCTTATATCTTTATATGCACATTTTGGTTTGTGTCAGAAAGTTGCTCTATACATAGTGCTGAAGCATTTAACTTGCTATTCAAATGTAGTACTTACCTTAGAGAGTTGCAGCTCCTTTCCTCTATGGTCTAACAGTGGCAGGAAAGCTATCCCATGTGAATAGACCTCAGCTTTCTCTGAGACATTGCTTAACGCTGCCTACTTTGATTTTCTCATTACACATTACGTATTGCTAATTTAAATTATAAAAACAAAAAAAAAAAATCATAGGCTTATTAACCCCTAAGGATCAGTGCCAATTTATGCTACATAGGTACAAATTTGTGTTTTCTACTCCCCATCTGTCTATTTTAGGGAGGGGCTTTTTAATGGATAAAAATAAATGAAAAAATTGAGTTTTACAGGTATATAAATGTATCCGCAGCTAGTATCACTAAAAAATTGCCAAAAGTCTATTAAATTGCCCTGATATTAACATACTCCAACGGTTTGTTTTAAAATTTCTTTTTTTTTAAACTCCTACCTAACCTTAATTCCCCACTAACCACTTAATAGGCATTAAACATTACATATAAAAAAAATCTAACCCCTTAAAAAGGTAATGGTTTAAATAATTTAACTACCTGTGCATGTGATTGGCTAGAAGCGATCACAAACAAAAGTGCAGTAGATTTCCCGTAGACCGATTACTACATTATACAATGACTGGCATGTATTGCGACTGCTATAAGTCATTGTCAAAGGTTCAGAAAAGTGGTAGTGCTACCCTGGAACACATTATGACGTCTTTGGTGACGCTACACTAAGTTGTGTTTCTGGAGGAAGCTCATATGAGGTATCTTCCTGGAGCTTCGGATAAAGAGATAGATGCATTTAAACAATTGTAAGAGAACCAAGACAGGTTGGAGAGCTTCTCTGTGTTGCTGAATGCCTTGACATCAAGGAATTACAGCAACACCGTTTAAGCGAAGAAAGTGATCACAGATTGTAAGCTTGTTTAATGAAATGACGTGTCAGGCACGTCATAGGTCGTTAAATGCCTGACCGGTCTATGGACCTTAAGGGGTTAAGGAATTCGATCCCAGAACTTATTACATTGGTAATAAGTGAGGATGTTGCTTGCATTGGTGTGATAAAACAAAACAAAACAAAACAACCCACAGTAATTCAAGATTCTGCAGAATCCCTCCATATGCGTTTGCCCATTTCCACCCCCAAATGCCTCCAGGAGAAAAAGTTTACCAAGTCTTAGGGAAAGCTAGGGTTTGGGTTATGTTCAGACTCCAGCACACATGAGTAGAAAGTGTTGCCACTTCTTTCAATGGGAGCACTCTCCTGTCGAGATCTGTGTCATGCAAGTGCTTTCATTTTTTCTTTTAGAAGAATATTAAAGCACTCTCCTTTCACTCATATAGCTAAAAAGTTTTATTAGAGATACACAAGGAATAATTAGACTAAAGACAAATGCAGAAAGCTATCTAAATAAGGACACAGATGTAGTGGATTGCCTAAATCACTTATCCTGAAAGATCTCAAAAATCTTAAATTTGGTGATATTTCAATTTTATGGGCATTTCGAAGAGGTGGGGGCTTTCACAAATGATCAACTGTTCAAAACTGTAGTGATTTGACAATGTTATATGTCTACATAAACAACCAACCTTACCTGTTATGAGGTTGCAACTCATGAAAGTTTGAGTGAGCTCTCCAGGGAATCGATATTCTGAGTACCAGATTGACCAACCCTCCTTGTCAAAATGCTCCCAAAAGTAAGGCAAAGCCACCGTCAGAGTGTCTTCATTGGAATATTTCCGCTTAAATTCATCCATAATGAAGGAGCTGTTAAAAACAATGGCAGGAGAGTGTATGTATGTTACTGGAGGCCGGAGATTAGCCACATTGTGTTTGCAGGAGAGCTAAAACATTTTGAAAAAGGGGTTCTCTCAAGGAAAAGTGCCAGAAGATCGGCAAAATCTACTGGTAATGCAGTGAAATATCCTGAAAGACATATCACTAATATCCAGGGCAAACCTAACCTGTATTTACAGAGTGGTCAAGGACATTTAAAAATGTAATGTGGTAAGAGACATGCAGGGCTGCTACTGACTATATGTGATGGTAACCAGACTCTGATATACAGGTACCTTTTTGGGAGGTGTGCATAAGGATCCTTTGATTTTGGCTCAGCTGCCAAGGCCTGCTCAGACTCATCCAGGTCTTCCTCGGGAGCTGAAGGAGGGGCAGGCTTCTTTTTCTCTTCCTTTTCTTTCTTAGGCTCCTTTGCTGGTTTCTCTTTCTTAGGAGTCTCTTTCTTAGGTTGAAGTTCTGCAAACTTTTTGGCTGTAAGTTTTATTGTAGAAGTTTAACATTAATTGGCAACACCAGTACACATTTTATTCTTAAAATAAGTATTACAACTGAACTTAAATGGGTACTTATTTAACCAAAATCAGCACCTACTTTTTACCTGTATCACGCAGCCAGTTTTTTTCAGGTCTACTGCAATACAGGACAACCTTTCAAATGTATGAAACTGTCAGCTAAGCCATGTGAAGAATTATATATGAAAGCTTCAATATGATAAAGCAGTTTGAAAGGTAAGTTACAGTAATTTTTAAATTAGAGGATAATTTTTTTTTTTTTTTTTAATTTATTAATCCGAGTATCTTGGCAAAGCTCTTGAAAGATTTTTTGTTTACTTTTAAATCCTCTCCCTTTCCTTTCGATCATTAGAAGCAGTGTCTGAATGTGGGTCAGCCCTGTCTATGACTAGAACACTTTTCGAAGGGGATGACCATCACATGGTACAGCCTAAGGTGAAAGAAGTCATTAAAAGGTTGTGTCAGATAAACATTGTTTTGGGACTACATCATACACAAGTCTAAGCAGATCAGTAAGTACCATCCTTGTAACTGGCTCTCCAGGAGCTACAACTTGCTCACTAATTTTCCTGGTCCTGCTGAAGACTTAATATACACAGAATCCTGCGTAGCCACAAAGAGGTGTATTTTCACAGTACTTCCGGACAATGCTTTTTCATCCCAAGTCATTTCCTTGAAGGAACATAGCAAAATACTGATTGACTTGTGCATTCATTTTCGTACGGACTTTATTTTTAAATTGCCTGTTTTGTGCGTTCATATGAATCGCTGAGAACTAGGGCAATCTCCGACGAGACTAACGAAATTGAATCGCAAAAGTTCTGAAAATATAGGGTTGTATTAATTAGATTTGTTGCTGCTATTACAAGCCATTTTAGTAAAGTAAGGAGGGTAAATATTAATGACTGATGGGTAGAAGTAGCCAAAAGAAGGGGGTGGTCTCAATTGTTATGGCTGATTGATGGGTCCAAAAGCCATTGGGAATTTTTCCTTGTAGTGACTACTGTAGTGTATTACAGGGACTGCAGCAGACATTTTCCCCCTGTTCCCGAGTAGAGTTTAATTGATAGACAGTTGCCCATTTATGCTACTAGCCAAACCTGTAATTTGTAGATTTTTTTTTATTATATTTCGTCGGTATCATATATATTATTCTTCACTAATATTGGTGGCAAAACCAGGCATTATGATATCTATCTAATATCGGGGAAATCCAGTCCTGCTTCATGGGGCTGCATGTGCCAGCGTCTGCATCTCTTTAACTGGCTTTACTCTGAGGGAAACTAATTTCTAGAACGAAAGGCGAGTCCAGAAGGAAATAGGCGAGTCCAGTATGAAATGTCATACAGAATATAACATTTAAATAAAAAAATAAAAAAAGACTTCTGAATTTCGGCCAAAATCTGAATCAATTTTGCTTGCAGTGCACGTCTAATGATTAATAGTAACGTAGGGCTGCAACTAACGATTATTTTAATAATCTATTAGTTGGCCGATTAATCGAATAAAAAAAATATGTTTTAATTTCAAATAATGCAATAAAAAACGTACAATTTACACTTTCATCTCTTTATTGCAATGGCCTCTCTCTATTCACCTTCTTATTTTACTGACATAATAAAAGCTACAAGAACAGTGTTTCTCAAACTAGGTTTTAATACAAAGTTATTAGTAAATATTAATTCATATGTTAACTATTTTTCATATTTAATAAAAACTGAGAAAAAAGCCTTGTTTATATTTTCTTTTATTTACCAAACTGCCCCGTTATGCACATCTGACCCCCAGCTTGCCACTCTGCCCCATATATGCCTTATACCTCATATGCCACAGATGCCACTGTGCCCCTGATATGCCTTATACTCCTTATATGCCAGTGATATGCAACTGAGCCCCCTGATATGCCTTTTACCCCCAGATATGTCTTATGCCTAATATCGATATGCCTTATACCCCTATATGCCTTATACCTCCCTATATGCCACTGTGCACCCTGATATGCCACTCCGCTCCCCATAAATGCCCTGCACCACCCTGAAATTCATTATACTGCCTGATTCACCACTCTGCCTCCCCCAGATATGCCTCCCTGAAATTCATTACACCCCCATACTCCACTCTGCCTCCTCCCCCCCTCCCATACGCCACTCTGCCTCCTCCCCCCCTCCCATACTCCACTCTGCCTCATCCCCCCCCCCATACTCCACTCTGCCTCCCCCCCCCCCTCCCATACTCCACTCTGCCTCCTTTCAGCAACGGAGGTTCACAAGACACCAGGGAGTCGGGAGAGAGGCAGAGTGGTGTATGGGAGGGTGGCTCCGTTGCCGACAGGCACTTTCACTGCAGCTTCATAGAAGCCTCAGTGTAAGTGAAGGGCAGTGACGGAGGCTGTCTGTGCACATCGTGCAGACCCCCACCGGCTGACAGAGAGGATGATCCTCTGCAGGAGACCTCGATTCTCCGTCAGCCGGTGGGGGTCTGCACGATGCGCACAGACAGCCTCCGTTACTCACCTTCACTTGGAAGTGGAGGAGAGAGGCGGAAGTTGTCTGTGCGCATCACACGGACACCCACCGGCCGACAGTGAGGGGAATCCAGGTCCCCTGCAGCGTTGCGGGGGATCTGGATTCTAGTGTTATAATCCGATCTCTGTTTGAGGTCAGATTATATAAGGAGAGGAGTTTTTCAGAGCATTTGCTCTGGAAAAAAACCCTCTTTTTTATAATCAGAAGAAGCATGGTGATCAGTGGCCTCCTAAGATTAGTTTCTCGACTGAATCATATATTCGTTATCTTATTTACTACCAACCTGAAAGGTTTGAGGCCAAAAATGTTCATATAGGAACACTGGTGAACTTCAAGAGGAATCAAAAATAAACCTTTGATCATTTGTAGTTGGCTCTTACCATCAAACTGTGCCATCTTGTCACACAGCTTCACCTCTCCTAGCACGGCATGGAACTGTGGCTGGTTCACACAAGTCACAAACCATCTTGTGACATTGCCAAATGGCTGACGGAATGAGGGATCCAACACCTAGATAAAGATATAAATTTTAATAGAAACTCTGTTTAAACTTCACCAAGTAGGCTTGACCACATCTACATGCATTGAGTTGCTGCCCTGTGATTGGCTGATTAGCCATTTGTGTTAACGAGCAATTGAACAGGTCTACCTAATAAAGTGGTCAGTGAGTGTATTGTGTGTGTAATATTACATAATTGTATATTGCGTAACAGTCAAGCAACCTGTAACATCCAAGGGATGAAAAAATCTTTGGATAGAATGATGGTACAATTTCTAAGTCAAGAGTAACTGCACTGGAAAAACTTAGTCTGAAGAAGGCAAACATAATACAACCTTACTTGCATGGAAAATATAAGGCTCATGTACAGCCAGAGTTCCCAATTCTCAGATTCTTAAATTCTCAAATTTATGTTAGACGGTTCCTCACATAAAATGACAAGAGGGAAATCTGAAAAAATGACACTTATCTGCAACAATTCCTGAGATTATTACATTACATTTATTTATAAAGCACCAGTTACTGTCAGAACAATTTGCAAGCTTATGCAAAGCTCTTTGAAAAGCTGACCAAAGACTGAAATAAACATCTTTTTCTTGCCTGAAACAATCTGAACAGCCTTTATGTCTAAGGCCCTGGGGTCTTGGCTTGTTTTCTGAAAGGGACCTGTTTGTTGATGTCTTCCTATTTTGCAGGACACACAGCATAACTATATTCAAGACGAGAAAGCAGTCTTGAGTGAAAGCATCTAGAATCTCTAGATGCAAATTGTTAGTATGAAAGTATAGATGTCTTTGGCCCCTATCTTGTTGCAATTAAACCCAATTTCTGGTTTTCCCATCCTGTACTCAATTTTTTGGAAAACGTTTATATTCAGAGAATATACTTCTTCGGGGTAGTAACACCTACTTAGCCTGTCTGCTAGAATGCTTGCTCCTTAAAATATAAACTGCCGAAATCAGAGCTGAATCTTTAAAAAGCATTTCAATGTTATAGAGCAGGGGCGTCCAAGTTTTTTCTGCAGTGGGCCACTTCATCAGAATTGTATACGTGCGCGGGCTGCACTAATTTTTCACTGTGAGAAAATATGGCCTTTAATAAAATATGCAGATTAAAACAAAGTAAATGACACAAAACCTTTACTTTTCCTCTCACTGATTTCTGGGCCTAGAAAGTTTTGTGACTACGAATTCAGGATTCTGGATAAGTAAAAATAAAATAGTTCTATTTATTTTAGCGATGCACTAAATTCTGGACCAAAACCGAAAATTCAGGGTTCACTTAGCCGAAACTGAAAATTACCCCCCACACACTTTTAATAAAAGTAAGTTACACACCAAAATTGTACAAAAAAAATGATATATTATGATTGTTAACAGCAATCTCAAGCATACCCAGATTCCAGCATGTACTGGTTAGCTGGGCATTGTATTTTTTGTCCAATTTTAGTGTGTAACCACACTTTTATTAAAAGTAACACACCACAATTGGAAAAAAAATCAACAATATGACTTGGCATGATAGGAGTGTGATTTCTAACAGCAAACACACTTTTATACCCAGGCAACCAGTAAATGCTGGAACCTAGGCATGATGGGACTGTGATTGCTGTAAGCAATCACACTCCTATCATCCCAAGTCAGCCAGTACATGCAGGTACAGGGTGGCTGTAAGTGCAGACCCCATACTGCTGGCAGCATCAATACACAAGGGAGGCAGCTAGCCAGGTTTCAGCATGTACTGGCTGACTTGGCATGATAGGAGTGGGATTGTTAACAGCAATCACAGTCCCATCATGCCTAGGTTCCAGCACTTACACATCCATGCGATCACACACAAATTCATTCATATACTCATTCGTTCCCTCAATCTGACATACACATTCAAACACCCTCCCCCACCCCCTTACCTGCTCTACAGCTCTCGATGCCGATCACAAACTTCAGCAGGGGGCGCGGCCTCCCTCGTTCTCCCCACAGAGGAAGGACGGAAGCAGAGAATAGACCCTCCCACAAGTAAGCAGCAGGGCTCTTGTGATCCTGGCTAACGATCTCACGCGGGCCGCACCTCGAGGTCATGTGGGCCACATTTGGCCCGCGGGCCGCATGTTGGACGCCCGTTATAGAGCTTGTACTTCTGTTGATTATTGTTATATTGTCTGGCTATCTGAACTGCAACATGAAGTTACATGGTGAAAGTGTTGGAAGTGCCTACCAAACTACTTCAGTTTTCTGAAATTTGAAGCGACGATCTTAGTTTGTTCAGACAGCAGAAGTGAACTCACCAGCCTAATGGCAGGGTCTTATCACAGATATCTGAGTGGTTACTAAGGATTTCCCACTCAACTGGTTATGAACATTCTGCCACCAACATTGCATGTCTAATTGTCGCAGAAAGCAACATTCAGCAGGCCAGAGTTCACTGAACCTGGTTGCAGACACAAAAACAGGCATACCCCAAGCAGGGAGCTTAATATAGTAAATACATCAGGGCTTGACAAATTTGTTGTGAATCTAGGCGCCAGGTAAAAAAGTTAGGAGCCAGGATTTTTTTTAAACAGTTGGTTAGGAGTGATCTGATCATCATCAGCCCACTTACTAAACTCACAGCGTTTGACCTGGAAGCACCCTGGACTTTCAGGTCAGTGCTGTTTTTTTTTTTTTTTTTTTTTTTTTTTGTTTTTTTTTTAACTCTTTCGATGCTGATGTTCCATTGGAGCACAGCATTGACTGATATTTAGTCCCCACAAGCTTGTGGGGAAAAATGTTAACCCCTGCAATGCCACGAATGTGTCATACACAAGTGTGGCATTGAAGGGGTTAACGCTGCACTGTCGCTCTCATGGAGCGATCAGGCAGCAGGGGGGTGTTGGGGCTGGTGTCCACACTCATGTGGAGACCAAAGAACCTTCTCCCCTGTCCCTGAAGCTGCCCCTGGCTGGGACTCAATTGCTGGTCTATAGACCAGCCATTGCAGGGGGAGTCTCTGATGACTGCTGTAGGCTTCCATGCCTACAGGAATCATCAAAGGGCTTGTGGGGGCTCGTTTTTGCTGTTGCTGGTCTGCCTGGGCTTCCAGGCAGACCACCAGCAGCAGAGCCCCGTACAAAACGGGAATTAACCCCTAAATGCCGCGATCGCAGCATTGAAGGGGTTAACACTGCACTGTCGCTCTCATGGAGCGATCAGGCAGCAGGGGTGTGTTGGGTCAGGTCCCCACACTTGTGTGGGGAACCAATCAACACACAACCCCCTTCCCTGAAGCTGCCTGTGGCAGCTGATAACACGATTGCTGGTTTTGCAGCAACCGCGATTTCAGCCTACAGCAGGGGTGTCCAAGTTTTTTCTGCAGTGGGCCACTTCATCAGAATTGTATACGTGCGCGGGCCGCACTCATTTTTCACTGTGACAAAAATTATGGCCTTTAATAAAATATGCAGATTAAAATAAAGTAAAATGACACAAAACCTTTACTCTTCCTCTCACTGATTTCTGGGCCTTGAAAGTTTTGCGACTACAAATTCAGGATTCCCTAGATTTATTCTAGGGATGAACTAAAATGAAAATTCTGGACCAAAACATTCAGGGTTCACTTAGCCAAAACCGAAAATGACCCCCACCTTTAAAAATAATAATAAAAACTCACATGTTTAATAAAAGTAGGTAACACACAATTGGACAAAATTAGCAATATGACTTGGCATGTTAGCCTAGGCAACCAGTAAATGCTGGTACCTAGGCATGATGGGACTGTGCTCGCTGTGATTGCTGTTAGCAATCACACTCCTATCATGCCAAGTCAGCCAGTACATGCTGGTACAGGGTGGCTGTAAGTGATGTGCAGACCCCATACTGCTGGCAGCATCACTACACAAGGGGGGCAGCTAGCTAGGTTTCAGCATGTACTGGCTGACTTGGCATGATAGGAGTGTGATTGCTAACAGTAGTCACAGTCCCATCATGCCTAGGTTCCAGCACTTACACACCCATCCAGTAAATGCTGGAACCTAGGCATGATGGGACTGTGATTGCTGTTAGCAATCACACTCCTATCATGCCAAGTCAGCCAATACACGCTGGTACAGGATGGCTGTAAGTGATGTGCAGACCCCATACTGCTGGCAGCATCAATACACAAGGGGGGCAGCTAGCCAGGTTTCAGCATGTACTGTCTGACTTGGCATGATAGGAGTGTGATTGCTAACAGCAATCACAGTCCCATCATGCCTAGGTTCCAGCACTTACACATCCATGCTATCACACACACTCATTTATTCATATAATCATTAATTCACAGATTCATTCCCTCAATCACACACACTCATTCAAACACCCTCCCCACCCCCCTACCTGCAGTGCAGCTCCCTCGATGCCGCTCACAGACTTCAGCTTAAGCACAGAGGAAGTAGGAAGTCACGTGAACTCTGCTTCCTCTGTGCTGTCCAGAAGACCCTCCCACAAGTAAGTAGCAGGGCTTGAGGTGCGGCTCGTGTAAGATCGGTTGCCCTGGCTGCCGATCTTACGCGGGACGCACCTCGAGGTCTCGCGGGCCGCATTTGGCCCGCATGTTGGACACCCCTGGCCTACAGGATCCGTGGGAGTGATCTCAGGCTCGGGGGCGGGCTCTGAGTGGCTGTGCTGTCTGCCCAGACTCCTGGGCAGATAGCAGCAGCAGCGCCCCCGTGTGGTTACTCAGCCTCTTACATCCACATTTTTTTATGGATGTAAGAGGCTGAGAAAACCTAGGCGCCAGGACAAAATTCTCTGTCGCCATGGCGACCTGGTGCCTGGGATTTGTCGAGCCCTGAAATACATGCATCACATGTAACTTCCACTGCTAACCATGCAGGGCTCAGTTGAAGGAGCTTGTCATGATTAACTGATAATGTAGTGGATGCATGGAAGGGTAACCCAGCAGAGGTGGTTAGTTTCTTTGTTTAAGCATTCAATGAGTTAATCTGAGGTTGATTTAAATGTGTTTTTGGTGCATGCCCTCTGTATCTGTTCTGGCTAGAGGTGTCATCTTCCCAAAGGACCCCT
This sequence comes from Spea hammondii, assembly GCA_029215755.1. Lineage (NCBI taxonomy): Eukaryota > Metazoa > Chordata > Amphibia > Anura > Pelobatidae > Spea > Spea hammondii. Next base: position 24,511,186 of record JARDYJ010000009.1, on the reverse strand, counting down.
GTGGTGATTCATGGCCTAACAGATAAGGACCCTGAGTTATAGGAATTCCATTCCTATCTTAAGTGGAGGGGTTTCCATCACCTTTACCCCACCATAACTTATTGGCACATCAAAGATGGGACCCGATTCTTGGGGATGGTGTCATATAATCAGTCATGTGGTCAGAGGGGCGTTTGCTTGCAAAAGTCTGATTTAGGGACAATGGAGCGACCTCAAAGGAGAACTCCATGATATACTCTGATCGGAACAACATCGTAAGAAACCATCTGGACTTAAGGAGTTCCCACAGGCCGGCTTATTGGAGAAACTCGTGAGTGAGGGTTCTGTGTTTAAGTGTTGCTGTTTTATTTTTATTTTGTATATCTTGTTTTTGTAATTCTGGCACTGTGTAATCTTTGTCTTTGTTATTAAAATATTCCAAATCCGAGAGCGATAGAGATATATAGAGAGAGAGCGATAGAGATATAGAGAGAGAGAGAGAGAGAGATATAGAGATATAGAGAGAGAGAGATATAGAGATAGAGAGAGATAGAGAGATATATAGAGAGAGAGATATAGATAGAGATATAGAGAAACTCCGGAGAGCGGTCACAGCCGCAGCTGCCGGGGTGATCTTCGCCATCAGCAAGATGGCGGCGGCCCGGGAAAAAAACCCCAATAAAGATGAAAGAGTTCGCTAGATGGTCTCCAGACCCTCTAGAGAACCCTGGCTCCACTTGCAGGCTGAATACAGGTACTGCATTCAACCATGCAAGTCAATGGAGCCCAGCTTTCTAATCACAATGTGATTAGTAAAATATATAAAAAAACAAAAAACAAAATGTGCTAACATTTAAAAATAATTATGCAGTGATGTCACTAGAACCATCCAGTACCTGCAAAATGTGTAAAAAAAAAACATAAAAAAAGTATTAAAAAAAAAAAAATATATGTTTATTATAAAAGTGCTAAAATTTGTCAAAAAGCTCAATAAAGAGTTAAAATAAAAGCACTTCAAATACCCAAGGGGTGTCTAATTATATATATATAAAAAAGATAGGGCATAGGTACAGACTGACCAAAATGGAGAGAAAAAAAAAAGCGCACTTCCCAAATGTGGCATTTTAAATCTCAAACAACACGACAAATCCATGGATGTCGGGTATCACTGCACTCAGGAGATGTTCCTGAACACACATTGGGGTGTTGTTTGACAGTGACATATACCAGAACCTGTATATCTATAACTAAAGTACAATTTGTGTGAAAAAAATAAATAAAACAAATTACTATTACAAAGTTTGACAAAGTGTAGTTGTATAATTGGTGCATGGAAAGGGTTAAAATAACAGCATTTGGAATACCCTGGGGTGTCTTGTTTTCAAAAATATATGGTTTGACGGGGTTAAATTGAGTTAACCAGATTCAAAGATATTCCAAAGAGGAGATGGAGGCAGAATGACCAGATGCTAAAAGTCTGTGTTGCCTCAAAAGTAGCCCTTTACCAGCCAAACAATCTAACAAACCCATGCATGTGGGGTATCGCTGTACTCAGATGTTCCTGAACACACATTGGGGTGTTTGACAGTGACATATACCAGAACCTGTATATCTATAACTAAAGTAGGGCTGCAACAACTAATCGATAAAATCGATAATCGATAATGAAAATCGTTGCCAACGAATTTCATTATCGATTAGTTGAATCGATTTTTATTGATTATTAAATGAGGGTTTTTTCAGAGCAAACGCTCTGAAAAATACCCCTCATTATATAATCTGTTTAGTCTGACTCACAGCAGCAGCTCCTACTTACCAGTCCATCCCTGTAATCACTGTGACAACTGGCCCCGCCCCCTTCCTTCTCCCAGAAGGCCAGAACCACATGGCTGTGACACTCATCTAACTGTAAGTATAAAATTAATATTTGGGCTTCTGAAAGTTAGGGGAGGTGGGAGTTAATTTAGGGGCAGTTATGGTTAATGGGGTGTTTGGGGTTAATTTAGGGGCTGTTGTGGTTCATGGGGTCTTTAGGGTTAATTTAGGGGATGCTGTGGTTGATGGGGTCTTTAGGGTTAATTTAGGGGCAGTTATGGTTAATGGGGTGTTTAGGGTTAATTTAATGATGAGGACTGAGGGTTAATTTTATTAATTTATTAAAGTTAACTTAAGGTGCAGTTAGAGATAAAGGGGGGCAAACTAAGGGGAATATAAGTCCTGGGGGCAGTGAAGATTAACCCAGTACTTATTTATAAAAGTATGGTCTGTGACTCTGAGATATCTGGGGGGTATAAGGCATATGTGGGGAGGACGGAGTGACATATCTGGGGGTATAAGGCATATAGGGTATATAAGGCATATGTGGGGAGGGCAGTGTGGCATGTCTGGGGAGGACAGAGTGGTGTATCAGGGTGTATAAGGCAGATCTGGGGGTAGAGTGGAGTGGCTTATCTGGGGGTAGAGTGGAGTGGCATATGTGGGGAGGGCAGTGTGGCATGTCTGGGAGGCAGTGTGGCATGTCTGGGGAGGATGGAGTGGCAAGCCTGGGCTCAAATGTGCATAAATTGGGGGGGGGGGGGGGGGCTGGTTGCGAAATAAAGGCAAGAAATGCATTTTATCAGTTTTTTTTTATTCTGCGTTTGTATTTAATATAATTTGTTTATTACATTATTTTAAATAAATGAAAAATTTACATTCATTTTTTTATCCGATTAATCGAAAAAATAATCGGCCAACTAATCGATTATGAAAATAATCGTTAGTTGCAGCCCTAAACTAAAGTACAATTTGTGTGAAAAAAAATTAAAAAAAATTACTATTACAAAGTTTGACAAAGTGTGGTTGAATAACTGTTGCATGGAAAGGGTTAAAATAGCATTTGAAATACACTGGGGTGTCTAGTTTTCAACAATATATGGTTTGAATGGGTTAAATTGAGTTAACCGGCTTCAAAGATGTTCCAAAGAGGAGATGAGGCAGACTGACCAGATTTGTTAAAAAAAGGTTTGGAAATCATAAAACGCTGCTTGTACTTACTGCCCTATAACTTACAAAAAACAGCAAAAAAAACATAAAAACATTGGGTATTTCTAAACTCAGGACAAGTAGAAGAATCTCTTTAGCTAGTTTTTTTACTTGCTTTTTTAGGTGAGTAAAAGATTTTTCAAATAAAAGTCATAAAATGTGTTTTTTTTCAATTTTTCATCATGTTTTTTTTTTATAGTAAATAAGATACGATCAAAATAATGGTATCTAAAGAAAGCCCATCTTGTCCTGAAAAAAACAATATATAACTTATGTGGGTACACTAAATGGGTGAGGAGAAAATTACAGCACAAGCTCCACAAAAGTATTAAAACAGCCTCGGTCCCACAGGGTACAAAAAGAAAAAATGAGCCCGGTCCTTAAGGGGTTAAGTCCTATTGTTTTTAAGAACTGTTTGCTGTTTTATTTTTCTTTTGTATGTCTTGTTTTTGTAATTCTGGCACTGTGTAATCTTTGTCTTTTTGTTATTAAAATATTCCAAATCCAAGTCTGTCTTTGGGCTCTAGTATCGATATCCACAAACCCTAAGAGAGGATAACACGTTACCGTATTGTTATTAAGTTCTACGGGATAGATAGATATATATATATATATATATATGTTGGTTGCCCGGGGTGGGTTGATAAAGGTTCTAATTCGGATTTCTCACGAATCCGGTATCAAAATCTTGAGTGGTGGCAGACTACCTGGGGGGATACAGGCAGGATTCGGGGGTTAATTTGGTGTAGTTTATGCCTTGTTAAGGGGTCAAGTTAGTAAATCCAGAGGCCTGGTGCTATTAACCACTTCATGCCCTCCACACAGTCACGGCTTGGCAAGTAGTCCTGACCGTGACAGAGCGGTTGCCGAGTTTTGCCTTTTAAATCTATTTCAATCTACAGAAGCCACAATCTTTGAGACTTTGTAAGTGTCACTGTAGACAAAATAGGGCTGTACCCTGAAGATAAACATCACATGGCTGCCTCTGTCTTTTGATCTATAGGATCTTTGATGCCTGAACTATCTTCAACTGAGGTAGTAGAATTCCTGGCTAATCCAAGGCTCTCATTAATAAATTAAGTCTTAAAATACACTTACATCTTGAAGATACATAATGTTTCTTTTCATGATTTATCTATTCGTGCAACAGATTCTCCAATACAGGATGTTTTTATTTTTAGGCCCAAAAAAATATTGGGGGGTTAGGAACAAAACATGTCCCTAAGGGCCTTTCCTTACATAGACTCCATTATAGCTTTAATAGATTTTACTTGTTTAGGTAATTCCTCAAAATGAAAAGTTAAACTTTCCTTCCTATTGTTACACAATCAACAATAAATTCATCATTCTCAGAGCTAAGACTTTATGTACCAAACTATTGCTTTGGAAATTTCTTACGATGCACATAGGACAGGCTGGTAGAGTTTTACATAGATACAAACTTCAGATTCCCCTTCAGTGGGACGAATCAAACCATGCAGTGGGCAAAGGTTCCAGTTTCTCTCTCCGGTAAGTTTTTCATTTTTGAAGAATGTGTATTAACATACTTGGATTACTTAAATAAGCTTTCTGTAGGGTTGTCAAGTGCAACAAACTGTCCCTTCATCCACCAGAGAAAGTTTATTGGAACAAAAGCTAAAAATGTCTAATCTACATTACTGTATTATATGCTTTTATAATTTTTTCATTGAATTTTTAATTGAATTCCTTTACCGACCCAAACTTTGGAGGCAGAGATACATTTACCTTAAATGCTTCTAAGAAAAGCAAGACAGAGATAAGTTGTCATTTACCTGTTTATAAAGCCAAAGAAGAGAGCATGCTACTGCAATGTCAGCCAACGTGACCCTCTCCCCCACAAGGAAAGTCCGTGTTAGCAGATGTGCATCCAACACACCCAGCACGTTTTTCACCTCCTCCTTGGCTTGTTCTGTGGCCTGGGGAGGATTGGGGAGAAAATTCCAAGATGAATTTCAACTGTATATATTACACATATTTCCTTGGCAAAAAAAGAAGGCAATAAAACATACCTGCTTGTTGTACTGCATGATTCCTAGAGTTGGGAACACCCAAGCACTAGCAGGGGGTACAATATGGCTGTCTGAGAAGCTGACCCACTGAATGATTTGAGCCTGCTCTACACGGGATGTACCACGCAGTTCATCATTTCCCACTGCAAGAAAACATTTGTGAACACTGAGAATTTTTCATTTTACACAAAGCAAAAGGTGGGTAAGGAATACATATTGTTGTAGACAGGAAAAGGCAGACAAAATGCAAGACACGGAACATACGGAGCAGAGAAACGGTAAAAGGAAGACATTTTAGGCCCTCACCATAATGAGCAATGGCACTACTTTCAAACAGGCAAAAACCTTCACTATCCTCAAACGCTGGGACCTAAAAACAGAACAAGATGTGCAAGTTATGCCAACTCTCCCGTCTTATGTTCCATGTATTTTGTTAGATATCTTCTCCCCCGCCTATGTTCACTTAAATACAAATCTTTTCTATAACTCCACCCACACACGGCCTGGCTAAATTTCAGCATGTACAAGCGTGCATTTGAATCTTACCTTGCCAAGAGGAAATTTTTTGAGGAATTCTGGTGTCTTATTTGTCACTCCAAACTGAAACTCTGGCGGAGAAGCGGCAACAGTGATTGGAAACCCTGAATACTGGGCAGCAATGAGTGGCTTGTATGCCCTCCAGTTATCAGGGTACGTGTACAGAGTCTGACAAGAAAAACAATGCATTTAGCGAACACATTTACGTATATGACAAGTAACGCAAAGCCACCCATGCATGTATTCAACAGTTAGCAAAATTAACACCTTCGCGTTCTGTTTTTCCCTCCTGCTTTGGAGGGAAAGCAGTACCATTTACTCTTTACCCAAAAACATTAAGTAGGTTGCCTCATTCCTCATGTTAGAATGAAGTTGATCACCAATACATTTACAAGTTACCAAGTCAATATTGTAGTAATATACATGGAGCATCTTTGAAATAAATGAGAAATCCAGCGAATAACATTAAAAAAACACCTAAGGCATAAACGCTGGGGATACCTTCACAATATATGAGCACAGCTGCAGGGGATCTGGATTTGAGGTCTGATTATAAGACGACCCGATATAAGACGAGGGGTATTTTTCAGAGCATTTGCTCTGAAAAAAAAACCATGTCTTATAATCGAGCAAATACGGTATGTACTTTTGACATAGTAGCAATATATGGCCATACAGAATCCCCAATATTTAGGCCTTTTTGAATGTTATTCCCTGGGTGTGCACCGATTTCTTGGTCATTATTATTCTATCAGCGACATCTGATGTTCAGGCATTAGCCTTATTGGACTGCACAGCAGAGAAGTTTAATCACCTGGAAGAGGGTTTAAGGCCCTTCCCTCTTAACCCCTTTACAACAAAGCCTGTACGTGTACAGGGTCATGATGCAATGCATTGGTGGCAAAGCCCTACATGTACGGGCTGCTGTTAAATACCAGCATCGCTGTGATCTGCGGCTTTGCAGCATCCACGGAAGCCTCACAAGCGAGGCTGGCCGTAGATGACGGGAGGAAAGCCCTCCCTCAAAAAAAAGAACTTAGGAAGTGATCAGCAATCGCTTCCTAAGCATAAATCGGTGTTGCTGACATGCCTCGATATCGAGGCATGTCAATAACACAACCCCCTGCTCCGAATAGCAACCACAAGCACCATCAGTAAATGGCATTGCCGCCAACTGTCAGATAGAGTTCACAGAGGGTCTTTCAACATGCAGGTCAATAGATCCCAGCTCACTAATCACAATGTGATTAGTAAAATAAACATTTAAAAAAAATTGGTAACATGTAAAAATAAATCCCCACTGTCACAAAAAAAAAAAAAAAAATCAAAATATAAACACATATACTTTATTTGCTCGATTACAAGACAAGGTTTTCCCCCCAGAGCAAATGCTCTGAAAAATACCCCTCGTCTTATAATCGGACCTCAAATAAGTCTGACTATGAGACTAAGATCCAGATGCAGGGGACCTGGATCCTCCTGTGTATGCCCCCAGCTTACTGGTGCTTCTGAGTCCCCGGTGCTTAGTCCGGGCAGCGTATAGAGCGGAAGTTGTCTACGCGAATCGCGTAGAGCTCTACACGCTGCCCGGACTAAGCACCGGGGGAATCAGAAGAACCGGTAAGTTTGGAGGAGGGAGGGTTAAATGGGGGGCATAAGGCATTTCTGGAGGCAGAGTGCTCTGTGAAATGCTTTTTAACCCCCTTAATGCCACTCTGCCTCCAGAAAGTCCTTTTAACCCTCTATACGCCACTCTGCCTCCTGAAATGCCCTATACCTCCCTATATGCCGCTCTGCCCCATAATGCCTTTTAACTCCCTAAATGCCAGGGTGGCATATAGGGGTATAAGGCATTTCTGGAGGCAGAGTGGCATATAGAGGGTTAAAAGGTGTATCATGGGGCACCGTGGCATTTAGAGGGTTAAAAGGCATATCATGGGGCACAGTGGCATATAGGGGGTATAAGGCATTTCTGGGGCAGAGTGGCAAGCCTGGGGGCAGATGTGCATAACTGGGAGGGGGGCAGGTTGTAAAAAAAGGAAATAAAAAAAATATTTTTCTCAATCTTAGCTTTTATTAACAAACAGTTGTTCACATAGTTTACATGAATTACCATTTACTGGTAAAACTTTTCCTATAGGGTCGTCTTATATTCAGGCTCTCTCTTTTTTTCATAAATTAATATTCAGATTTTGGGGGGGGGTCGTCTTATAATCGAGCAAATACGGTATTTGGGCTGCAACAACTAATCGATAAAACAGATAATCGATAATGAAATTCGTTGGCAACAATTTGAATTACTGATCAGTTGAATCGATTTTATAAGATTAGGGGTTTTTTTTTGCAAATGCTCTGAAAAATACCCCTTATCAGATAATAACACTAACATCTAGATCCGCACAGACATCCTCCGCTACTGTCCTCCACTTCCGCCAGTGCTTCTATGATGGAGCACCAGCGTGACCTTCCGGTGCTCCACCATAGAAGCCCTGGCAGAAGTACCAGCCAGCACAGCGGAGTTTGAGAGGAGGATCCGCCGCAGCGGACCCTGATCATTCTCTCCGGCAGCCGGTGGGCGTCTGTGCGATGCGCGCATACAATCTCTGCTACTGCTGGCACTTCCACTGGGGCTTCTATGATGGAGCACTGGTGTCACATGACCATCCGGTGCTCAGTCATAGAAGCTCCAGCGAAAGTGCCGACCAGAAGCAGAGGTTGTCTGCTCACATCGCGCAGACGCTCACTGGCTGACCCTACTAGAGACACCAAGGAGTCAGGGACACGGGGAGTAAGTCGGGGTCGGGCATATCAAGGGGCATATAGGGGTTATAAGGCATAGCTGGGGGGCCAGAGTGGCATAGGTACACTGAGGTCTACCAATTAACAGATAACGTCACTGCTCCATGAAAGAGTAACAAAACTAAGCACACTTATAACACTTTATAACTCTCTCAGAAGCATTATAAAATAAAAAAGCACGACTATATGCATATAATAGAAAAAATAAGGTAACTCCGGTAGCATATGCTTTAACCCCTTCAGTACCGGGACGTACCTGGTACTTCCTGGTTAACAGTCACTGGTAGACCGGGACGTACCAGGTACGTCTCCTCCAAAAAACGCCCCCACATCACCACAATCGCGGTGATCGTGGGGGCGCTGCTGCTGCTGTCTGCCCAGGACTCCTGGGCAGACAGCACAGCCTGTCTAAGACGGCCCCCAAGCCTATGATCGCTCCCACGGAGTGATTTTGTAGGCAGTGACAGCGATTGCAGAAAAATCTGCAATCGCGGTTTCAGCTGCCACAGGCAGCTTCAGGGAAGGGGGGGGGGGGTGTTGAATGGGTCACCACACAAGTGTGGGGACCTGATCCAACACCCCCCGGCTGCCTGATCGCTCCATGAGAGCGTCAGTGCAGCGTTAACCCCTTCAATGCAGCGACAATCGCGGCATTGAAGGGGTTAATTCCCGTTTTGTAGGGGGCTCTGCTGCTGGTGGTCTTCCAGGCAGACCAGCAACAGCAAAAACGACCCCCCAGAAGTCCTCTGATCAGTCCTACAATCTCCAGTCTATTGGAGATTGTGTCCCAGTTGCCAGAGGCAGCTTCAGGGACAGGGAGACAGGGTTCTTTGATATCATGTGGAGACCAGACCCCCCCACCCTTCCTCAGTTAACCCCTACCCCACCTCTTCCTCAATTAACCCCTTCAATGCTGCGATTGTGTATGACCCCCATCGCAGCATTGCAGGGGTTAATATTAGTCCCCACAAGCTTGTGGGGACTAAATATATCAGTCAATGCTGTGCTTCAATGGAGCATCAGCATTGAAAGAGTTAAAAAAAATATATATATAAAAAAAAAAAAAATAATAATAATAATAATAAAAAAAAATAATAATAAAAAAAAATAACAGCACTGACCTGAAAGTCCAGGGTGCTTCCAGGTCAAATGCTGGGCTGGGCTGATCAGATCGCTCCTGGCCAATAGGAGTGATCGGATCATTATGGCAGCCCACGGATGACCCTGCTCTACAAAGAGAGAGGGGTCATCTAGGGTAATAATGAAAAAACACAAATTATTAATAAATGAAATAATCATAATTATTACCTGATCACTTGTCGGTGACATTTTAAGTCGCTGATTATTGATCGGTCTCCCTGATTGATGTCAGCGGCCTAAACCCGTCACTTACAAGTAATCTGATGAAAAAAAATATTTAAAAAAAATTTAAATGCGCATGTTCCAGTTTTGCCCTGATAGCTTCCTCAAAAAGCGCATGAACCATGCATGTGAGGTCTTGTTGGAATCAGGGGATCTTGGTGAACAAAATGTGGTGTTTTCTTCCACTGTTGCACTTATGGTGTGCAAGAAATTCAGTGCAACATTGAAATGTATGCGTTAAAAAAGCAGTAAAATAATCTCCCTGTGAAGTTTGGCAGACATAAGTGAAGAAATGGCTAGCTGAAAACTGTCAAAACTACCCTAGTTGAACACCTTGACTTGTATACTGCTCATATATACTTTTATGGGGTAATTTACAGTGGGGGGCTTCCAAAATGTCCCAAATGGGATATGGGCCCAGGAAACCAATTTCTGAAAATTCCAAATGTGAAAACGAAAATGCGCATGTTCCAGTTTTGCCCTCATAGCTTCCTCAAAAAATTAATGAACCATGCATGTTAGGCCTTGTTGGAACCAGGGGATGTTGGTGAACACAATTTGGTGTTTTTTTCTGCAGTTGCACATATTCTATACAAAATATAATATGAAATCTAAAGCAACATATGCAAAAAAACCAAAAAAATATAAAAATACCTCAAAATTTGGCAGCAATTGGCGATAAAATCCCTGTTTGAAAAGTGTCAAAATGACCCTAATTGTACACCTTGACTTATCTACTTTTCATAAACATATAATTTTGGGGGGATAATCAGTATCTGTGACAACTTGCAGTTATTAGACTACCATGCCAAATTTGAAAAAAATTACATTCCAAAAACGTGATACATGCCTTGCAATATTTGCCCTATACTGGTCAAAATAGATAAAAATCCTGGCCATGTTGGGTGGTTTCCAAATCAGGACAACTTAATGAATATATTTGGGATAATTTTTTCCCATTGGTTCAATGTGTGTACAATTTGTATGTATACAAAACTGTAAAAAAATGCGTTTTTTTCATTTTTCCCCACTTTTTCCAGTTTATTTCAAACAAAACAATGTACTACCCAGCTTAATATGGTTTCAAATGAAAGCCCTACTTGTGCTGAAAAAAACAATATATGATTTGTGTGGGTGCACCAATTGATGAGAGAAATTACAGTTGAAGAAAGACATGGCAAAAACACAAAAACGGCTCCGGTCCTTTAGCGACACGTTAGTATCAAAATCCCGGTCCTGAAGGGGTTAAAGTGGATATGACGGCTGTCGTTTGCCTCTAATGTGAGCTAGGTACAAATCCTAAAAACGCCAGCATTTTCCCAGCCAAGCCATTTTAAAAGGCATTTACAGAACAGAGGAGTTGTATGAAAATAAAATGTAATTTTAAATCAGACTCCAACTACAAATCAGAATGTGTGTGCCCAGTAACAGTCCTCTATAACGTGTATATGTAAACCAATGGGAATACAGTAAATCTTTTACACCGCCAACCAGCCCCCAATTATTCTCCTTGGTGGGGAATTTAGAGGTATGCTGAAGTGATGCCATTACACTGTGACAAATCACTACAAAACTATAAGATGGGGCTAAAGAAACATTAAATTTGAATGGACATAGGTGAATTATGAAATAGGAGTATTAACTTTGCCCATACGTGATGTTACTGTATAAACCGATTTGGGAGATTACAGCTACCATTGTTCTTAGAAGCCCATTAGTGGAAAATGAGAAGAGAGCTATGCATGTGTAACATAACTCTAGAAAATACATCACACTAAAGCATTTTTATTTAAAACAATTATGCGATCATACATAATTCCTTACACAAGGTGTAGTTATTTTCAAAAGCTAGAACCGGTCCTGCGCACATGCATTTCTCGTTTCTTCTGCGTTTACGACAAACACATTTACTCTATCTAAAACCATACAAGGTATATAATCACTGCGATATACCACGTGCATTTTACAAATCTATGGTTCGACTGGCACAGAAACTTTGATAAGGGAAACGTTTTTGTACTTTACTATGCTATTGTAAAGAGCTCCCCGGGAGCCCCTTCAAGTATACTAGGCGTCACACATATAGGAACATCTCAATTTTCGAGCCAATAAACTCAAAATGAAGGCTCATAAGGTCAGGAGGTATCCACCCGGCAATCACGGACTTACACACCGGCTAATAAGTAACCCAGGATACAAGATGGCATTGGATTCCCGCAGACCTACTTAGTACTCACCCCACCAGCCATCTTCGTACGAGGAGAAAAGGAGGAGCCGTACAGCAACGAGGCTAACGTAAACGAGGAAATAACCGTAAAGCGCAGTTGACGCTGCCGTGCTAAAAAGCATAGATTATATGTGTGACACCTTGCGGTAGGAAGTGGGATTTTTGTTATATATATATATATATATATATATATATATATATTTTTTTTTTATTAAATCGTTTTATATATATATATATATATATTGTATTGTATATATATTGTACTTATCTCTTTGACGTAAAGACCGTGGTTGAAATATGAAGAGCTGATGAGGTTTCATTCTTTAACCCCTTAAGGACCAGGCTGTTTTTTTTACTTTTTGTACCCTTTGGGACTGAGGCTGTTGTAACACTTTTGCGGTGCTCGTGTTTAGATGTAATTTTCTCCTTACTCATTTAGTGTACTCACACAAGTTACATATTGTTTTTTTCAGGACAAGAAGGGCTTTCTTCAGATACCATTATGTACCATTGATCATATTTATATCTAATTTCCTATAAAAAAAAATAAGAAATTATTTTATTTTAAAAATCTTTTACTCATCCAAAACAGCTAATGAAAATGTTTTTATGTTTTTTTTGCTTGTTTCTGCAAGTTACTGGGGCAAACCTGCGAACTCTCCGGGTTTGACCAGGAGATTGCCGGGTGAGCGCTGCGCCTCCGGTTCTCCGGGTCAAGACCCGAATCCTCCGGGTCGCGGGAGCGGGGTCTTGACACACACCGATCCCTGCCCATTTTTTCCTTGAAATGGGGGTGTTACCCGCTGCCGTCAGCAGGAACGCCCCCGACGTCAGTGGGACCGCCTGCTGACGTCTGTGTGCAGTCCCTGCCTCGTCCCGCAAGCAGGGGAGGGCTGGCAGCCCAAGGCCTGGGGGGCAAGTCTAGTCAACTGGCCCATTGCGCCACCAAAGCGGCTGCGAGCGACATTGAAAGCGGCTGTCGTGCGGCAGTCACTCCACCGGCGCTTAATGAAATCAAAGCGGCCGGCATGCACGCACCGTACCGCCCAATGGCTGTTCCTAAGCTCTTCATCCCACCCCTTTTAAGATGTGGGACAAAGTGCTGAGGCACAGCCATTGGGTCTGACTGCCACATGATGCAAGGGCGTACCGAGAGTATTTGGCACCTGTGGCATATACTATATGTGGCACCCCCCCACACACACTTTAAAACTGCATAGTTTCTATGGTTAGGCATGCATTGACAGGGGTACAGCATAACTATTATATACTGAGGCACACATGAACGTCAATGCTTGCCTATCACTATACATTGAGCCAGACACTGACAATACTGCATTACAACCCCTATCACTATATACTAAGCCAAACATTGATGTGGTGTAGGCCTACCACGTCAGTGACTGGCTTAGTATATAGTAGGGATGCACCAAAATGAAAATTCTGGACCTAAACTGAAAATTCAGCATTCACATGGCCAAAACAAAAAAAAAACTTTTAAATACTTTATTAAAAGTAACTCACCAAAATTAGACTAAAAAAAAAATCAACAACAATATTAATTTATATATATATATATATATATATATATATATATATATAATTAACAGCAATCACATTCCTATCATGCCCAGGTTCTAGCATGTGCTGGCTGACTTAGCATGATAGGAGTGTGATTGCTGTTTGCAATATATATATATATATATATATATAATTATTCTGTCCAATAAAAGTGTTGTTAACACACCAAAGCTGGACCAAAAAAAATTAATAACAGCAATCACACTCCTATCATGCCTAGGCAGCCAGTATATGCTGGAATCTGGGCATGAAAGGAATGTGATTACAGCCTCCCTATGCCATGCTATCACCCAACACTTACACATCCATGCTATCTGAAACCCTCATTCACAAACATTCAGCATAACACCCATCACTCGCACATTATCCACTCTCCCTTAATCTTGTCCTACCTTTCTTCTGTCACTGTCACTTTTCCTCCTCTTCGTTCTTCCTTTCTTCTGTGTCCTGTCCTTCCGGTGCGGAAGATGGTGGGCGTGGCTTCAAATCCCGGCGCACAGCCACAGTTGCCGCGCCGGCACCCCTCAGATGAGCGGCAGCCGGGGCGGGCCGCCCCCCGCCAGGTACGCTACCGGCACGACGGGCGCATTCAATCCAGCCGCAAACTAAGCGGCTGCGTTGAATATCAGTCTGCCGGCCCGGATTCAGGGCGGCCTGGGGGGCAGTTGCCCCCCGGCCCAGTCCGCCCCTGCCCGCAAGGGATGGCTCTGGGTAGCCAGAGCCGAGAAGTTCCCAGGTATGGCAATAAGTACAAGTAGCGTTATGTTATTTCAAAACCATTTATTTCCACACTGTTCATTCTGCCCCATGTGCTATTTCGGTTATCTTTGAAGCTGGACAATGCAATATACCCCATCAAACCATATATTTTTGAAAACTAGACACCTCAAGGTATTTCAAATGCTGGTATTTTAACCCTTTCCATGCACTAATTCTACCACTACAAACTTTGTGGTAGTAATTTATTTTGTGGTTTTTTTTATCACAAAAATTGCGCTTCAGGTATGGATTTACAGCTCACAGCAGCGAGGTGAATTGTGTAGTGTAGGACTCGCCTAAGAGGTTTGCCATGACGTGGCAGGCGAGCTTCCATTTTAATGGCCATTGGAGTGAAACTAAAAACCTCCATTTGTCTAAATAAGCACAGGTGGGATAGTGCGCAGGTAACTATTTTTCGGTGTTTGTTCTATGTATTTTGGGCTGATGACTACTATAGCCATTGCTGCCGCCCAAGAATGATGGGAGTTTGAGCACAGGGCTTTCTTCTGTATCTATGGATTTACAGCTCCTGGTATACGTCACTTTCGAACAAGACCCCAATATGTGTTCAGCAACCTCTCCCGAGTACAGTGCATGGGTTTGTCGGGTTGTTTTGGTCAGTCTGTGCTTATGCCCTATCTTTGAGCCCGGCCACTCGAATTTACCCCATCAAACCATTCATTTGTTTAAATTCGACACCCCTTCGGTATTTGAAATGCTTTAACTCTTTCCATGTCAAGATTTTTGGGAAGATACAGCGCTAATTTTAGCACTTGCTCATAATAATAAACTTTATTTTTTTAAATTTTATTTATTTTATACTTTTTGGACTTTTTTCTATATTTTGCTGGAACTGGATGGTTCCTCTCATGGTGACATCACTGTATAATTATTTTTAAATATTACCACTTGTTTTTTTTTTAGCTATTTTTTTCCAATTTGTTTAGTATTTTTTATCTAATTTACTAATCACATTGTGATTAGAAAGCTGGGCTCTATTGACTATATTCAACCTGCAAGTTGTCAGATATTTTATGATAGAAAACATGTATTCCACATATTCTGTATTTTACATGAACACAAAATGGAGTCAGATCCATTTTATTTTACTTAATCATATAGTGATTATTTTTTTTTTGTCCTTGTTCCCTCTATAATTGAGAACAAAGGAGTATTCATGTATAATGATGTTTCAGCGTATATATGATACAATTAATGTTATCTTCCATGAGAAAGTTAAGGAGTAGACACTGCATATCTTTAGAAATGTAACTTGGAATGGGGGATACATGGTAAGACTACCAAGACCTGAGTTACTATCTAGGAGGTAACACCTGGCGATTAGGGTGACCAAGGATAAATTCCAAACACATATGTAATGGTTTTAAGTTAATTCTTAGACCAGAGCGTCTTTCACAGGTAAATTAAGAAATTACAACGGTGTAAATATGAGTAGAAATCATAATTATAATGGGTAAAACCCACCGTTATGATTGGAGAATTCCAATCAAGAGGTGGAGGCAATGATAATAAGCCCTGTCTTTAAAAGCTTATGTCTTTAATAAAAAAAAAAAGATCGCACCCTGAAATGGACAGACCCTGACGGACTTATTCACCAAATTTACCCCAGAGAATTGGAATCTTAAGATCCTGGCACCATATTTCACTCTTAGAGTTACTTGAGTCCTAACCTATATAATTTGTAGAAAGTTATATTTCTTCCCACTTAATTTCTTGACAATGAATCTGGATTAATTTCTACAAGGACCAGTTGGACAACAGCAACAAATGGTGGTAAATATAATTGTTTTATTATTCTGAACAGAGATGAATTTTGTCTTCTTCGTATAGAATTCCCTGTTTCCGGGAAATAGTATATTGCATTATTGTATATGACAGCTTGTGAGACTGCAGCTTATAACCCGTGATAATAACAATAATGAAAAGGTATTTTTACCTATAGACGAAGTTTGACATTATTTGCATCTATTAGGAACTTCACTAATACTCTTAGACACAATTAAATTATTTTAATTTGTCATGTTAGTTAAACTAATATAAGAGAAATAGTGATATCTTTATTACTGCCCTGATTATTATCAATTTTTGGTTGCTGAGTGGACTGGAAATTAATTGTGTGTTAGACTCATAAAATAACGATTCATATTGATAACTATCGATAATATACTGTATTTGAATTGATTTATTTTTGACATGTTTTAAGAATTTTGTGTTTTATATTATGCACTGTGTGACTCATATAGATATTTTATAAATTGTGTTTACAATAAATAATATTTTTATTGACTATCGTGGCTATCTATCTAATTTGAATTATAATTTTCGGCGATCTGAAAGAATTTAGGATCGGAGATAAAATATAGGGTATCTCCTTAAATTAATATTGTGGATGTGGTAGTACAATATTTGGTAGCGTCGTTATTTTGTGTGTGTGACGAAATATTGGTTTTGCCTATTTTGTCTCATTAATATCCCTAACAAAGTGGAGATCCTCTAGCGAAGTTTCCCAACTTAGTTATTTTTTTAAAGGACGCTCCACCATCGTGCAAGTGGCAAAGTCTTTCTCAGTTGTGACAGATCTCCGGGGTGAGTGTTAGAAAGCGCCTCCTAAACTCTTTTAAAATGGGCGTACTGTATGGCGGACGTTGACGCCCCCAGAGAGGGGCCAGACATGGCCCTAATGCCAATCTCGGTGTTGCTGAATGCCTCCACATAGATGTATTACAGCAACACCGTTTAACCCCTTCAATCCCAGGGGTTTTTGGTACCTCAAAGCCCAGAGCAATTTTGCCATTTTTGGGGTATGTCGGTTTAGCAATGATTCTCTTTTTCTGTGAATAGTGTACCCATATAAACTATATATTGTTCTTTCAAGGAGAGATAGAGCTTTCGTTTGATACCATAGTTGGATGATAAGCTGAAAATTTTAGAATGAGAAATTTAGTAAAAACTAGCGAAGATTAGAAAATTAAACTAATTTTTTTTTACATTTTCCCTCTGAATCCTCACAAAATTAGGTAAAGTGATGGAAAATCCCCCTCCAAGTTTATCAATTCAGGTGTCCAGATTTCAGAAATACCTAATTTATATAGATTTTCCAGACTTTCCCAGCACCAGGGAGCATACTATAAGGTGTACAATTTTGTATAATTTTTATGCCTATGGCTTAACGGGTTAGGGGGTTGTGAACGGGGGCAGAAGGGTTATACTGGCTAGATGTTATGCTAGGGCAATGGGAAGTAAGGTTTTTTTAATAATTTTTTTATTATCTTTTTTAATATATTTTTTTTAATTTTCATTTAAAAAAATGCTGCCAGGGGGGAGTCCAGGCTGTCAAACGACAGCCTGGTCTCCCGTGCAGCGGCAGGGATGTGTCCCTGACGCTGCACGAAGGGCTGGACGTACCGGGACGTCCATAAGGGTTTCTTTGTGGGCGTTTTTTCGACGTCCCGGTACGTCTATAGGGGATTGAAGGGGTTAAGCAAAGAAAGTGATTGTAGATCTAAGCTGGCACGTCATTGGTTGTTACCTGACCACTTGTCTGACGTGCCTGGGTTGTCATTGGGCATTAAGGGGTTAATATTAGACCCTTCTGCCTATATATATATATATATATATATATATATATATATATATATTAGATCCTGCTGCCAATACAGCGAAGGAAAAAATTATTTGATCCCCAGCTGATTTTGTACGTTTGCCCACTGACAAAAAAATCCAGAATAACGCATTTCAGGTAAGTTATAAATTGATTTGCATTTTACTCAGGGAAATAAGTACTTGACTCCTTTGCAAAACATTACTTATTACTTGGTGGCAAAACCCTTGTTGGCAATCACAGAGGTCAGATGTTTCACCAGGTTTGCCCACATCTCAAAAGGGATTTTGTCCCACTCCTCTTTGCAGATCCTCTTCAAGTCATTACGTTTTTGAGGCTGACGTTTGGCAACTCGAAACTTCAGCTCCCTCCATAGATTTTCTATGGGGGGGTTAAGGTCTGGAGACTGGCTAGGCCACTCCAGGACCTTAATATGCTTCTTCTTGAGCCACTTATTTGTTGCCTTGGCCATGTGTTTTGAGTCATTGTCATGCTGGGATACCCATCCATGACCTATTTTCAATGCCCTGGCTGAGGGAAAAGAGGTTCACGCCCAAGATTTGACAGTACATGGCCCCATTCATCGTCCCTTTGATGCGGTGGATGTTTCCACCTCCATGTTTGATGTTTGAAATACAATCTGTGCTTCTTTTAATTGTTTTTGTAAGACATTTAAAAATCCTACATCTTTCCTTATCTCATTTGCCCACTTTTGCCATGGAAATTCACTTACTTGTGATAAATGAAACTGTAGTGGCAAAACATATTTAACTTTTGAGAAACATTAATCTGAGTTCCATATATATAGATTGCTATTGGATCACCATCAATACAATCCAGACCTTTTGTGTGCGTACATTTAGGAAACATTGCTTTAATCAATTCCCCATTAGACATTACCTGTACACATACTCTACCTTTCTCTATATTCTCTGGCATTTAGGGGGTTAAAAGGCATATTATTTCAAAGAGCACTCTGCCTCCAGAAATGCCCTATGCCCTCATTTAACACTCCCCCCACACACACACACACACACTTACTGGTGCTTCCAATTTCCTGCTGTATACCGGGGCAGCAGTCTTCCTTCTGCCTTCCTTGTGGCCACACCTCCATCCTGCTGCAGCGGAAGTTGTCTACGCGGATCGCGTGGACGTCAAACCGCTTCCCCGGTATACAGCAGGAAATTGGAAGCACCGGTAAGTGTGTGTGGGGTGGGGGGGAGTGTTAAATGGGGCGGAGTGTTAAATGGGGGGGAGTGTTAAATGGAGGGGAGACAGAAGGATCCAGGTCCCCTGCAGCGGTGCGGGGGATCTGGATCTTAGTCTCATAGTCAGACCTCTATTTGAGGTCTGATTATAAGACGACCCCGATTAGAAGACGAGGGGTATTTTTCAGAGCATTTGCTCTGAAAAAAAATCTCGTCTTATAATCGAGCAAATATGGTAATTTTTGACACAAAATGTAAACATGCAGACAAGTCTAACTGTTCAGGTTCTGACATCTGTGGAAAAACCAAAATCAGGATACTCTAATTTATAAAATAATAATTGTGTACTACTGACAGGTACTCTCAATACTCTCATAGGAAACAATGTTTCTTCTTTATCTGCCATAAGTATTAAACCTTCACATACATTATTACTGCATCCTATTACTATACTCAATAAACCTACTTTGTTTATGATATGTTCCCAAAACCCAAATTTATCATCATCTTGTGTGTAGGTCCCTTTAATCCAACTAAATAAATGTTTGGGCACGATCGTAACATTTAACCTCACATTACTTTGTCTAGTAACGTTAATTCTAATGTTACAAACTAATAAGTACTCTTTCATTACACCAAAACACACATGACCATTGAAATCATCAATTTCTCTTTTCTTCTTCATTATGTCTGGGAACCCTTGAGTATTGTTAAATTGGCTATACATTGGTTGTCAAATCTGTAGATCTTCTTGACTCTGTAGATCTTCCTTAGAACCGTCAATCATCAGTATGGTCGCCGTCAGAACCGCTAGAAACAAAAAAGATTATCTCTTCTTGAATGTTAGGTATCTTTGCCATGATGGACTTTTTAATGATTTGCATTGTCCATTCGACTCTTATATACAACCTAAAAAACACAACAGATATGCAGCATCAAAATCTTAGCTGATTCAATTTATTATTGTAGCACCTCACTATAAAACATGATGTAATGTTCTATACATCATTGAATCAACCTGAGAAGCAAGAAAGGAAATATCCCTAACTTGTACTTCTGCAAATGATGGACACTATGTAGTTGCAGCTTAACATATACAACATATAACATTACAGGATCTTAACTTACAGAATAAAACAAAACTTTAACATATAACACATCTGATGTTGTTCATATAGTTTTTTCTTATAAATAAATTAACTTATTCCAAACATCTTCATAGAAGACAGAGTGCAGGGATACAGTACGAATTAGAGTTAATTGCTATACTAGCTCCCTGTATACTGAATCAACATATATCTACGTATTATAGCTCTCACGACACTTACAACAAACATACTCCTGTGTAGTTCCTGTATTAGGTAAATCTTCTTTATTAACTTCAATCTCCCTAAATTGCCTAATCATTGGAGTGTAAAGTAAATCTCTTTGAGGTGTTACAGCCCTGTTAGTATATACATTTGGATCTGAACCGTAAACAAATCCATTTGATTTTCTTTGCTCTTTTAATTTTTTATTATAGAGAAATTTGCGACATTGTCTTTTAAAATGTCCCAGTTTCTTGCAATAGAAACAGTGAAAAGACTCTTTATTCCAAAACCTGTGTCCCCTGGGATTCTGCATTTGCTTTTGTTTAAATTCCTGAGGGGGAGAAGGGGGGTGAATGAAATGTGATCTCTCCTTTCTACCTATATCCTTGCTATTAACCATGTTAACCACAGACACATTCATTTTAACCCCTTCATGTCTGCATTCTCTCCTGATTTTATCAATAAATGCAGCAGCATCCTCAAGTGTCTGCATATCCGAAGCAATTGCTATGCTAGTAGGATCCAGGTAGTTAAACTTTTTAACAAAAACTTGAATCATAGAGACAGGACATTCATCATCAGAAATGTTAAAAACTAATCTGTAAGCCTGCTCAAATCTTAACAAGAAAGAAAATGGATCCTCTGAAATTGTAGGTTTCAGATTTTCTAGTATATCAATTGTTGGATTGGTATTTCCAGTTGTAAACTTAATCAACTGCTGGAGTCTATCCTTATCTGTTCCATGAATTATTTCATCATTCTCCACTATAGGAGAACTTATTGGAGCTACTAATCTTCTACTCATGTATGTAGGTAACCAAATCTTAAACAAAATATTTTTTTCTTTATTAGACAAGTTCTAGGTTTTTTGTTTTTAGTCAGAGGATCTCTTTGATCTTTTCAGACAACTGCACACTATCCCCCCTTTGTCGGAAGAGGAAAAGTAAAAAACAAACGTGCAGTAAAGGCTCGCCGTAGAAAACTGACTAAAGACTGGCTGGCTCGTCAATTTGTTAGAATATTCTTTGTCTTGAATATCTAAGCTTCTCCAGTGATCAAACAGCAATCAAGACCACAGCTTCTATGTCTTATTAATCAGGTTTATTCGATAACAAATTATCAATTCATACAATACCGATGCTGGAACAAATGTTGATAAAAGGTACTGTAGGCTAAATATCTTGGTGAGATGAAGGTGAGAGCGTGGAAAGAGCCTTTGTCTTTGTAGTCCTGCCAATTTATACCCCTTTACATTTGGTTAGGGTATACGTAAAGGAATCCTATTGGAACAGTCATATGATACACCGGCATTCCACAGAAGACCCTCTAAACTACGTCACTTAATTGATACCATATGTTCCTAGCACTCAAGTTGCATTCAGGCCTAAAATGTGCAGAACAAAATAAAAGTATAAAAATGATTTCTTACACCTTGTAACTGGGCTGCAGTCCCAGGGTCCAATCGTCAGCTCACGGCGTGAACTCTCCCCGGGAGGGACCTCCGACAGGTACAACTTCCTCGAGTCCCACGTTGGGCGCCAACTGTTTTGGATGCTTTCCAATAAAGCCTTTCTTCAATTGTTGAACTGCTCCAAATTATGTGAATATAAATGTACGTGCACGGAGAGAGAAATAAGACACACGACACACTCTGGGTCAGGTCCAAAATCACTCTGCTTTATTTTGTTTATATTATAGATTATATAGTGTCCGGAAAGAGAGACGTCAGGTTACGTAAAGCTTATTAATTGGTTAATCCTGAAACTATGTGGAAATAGGCAGAAAACCGTTAGAAGCAAATGTTAGATACTTTCCTGCAACTAGATATAGCCGGATGGCGCTTGTGGTTAGTAAAACATAGATAATTGAATACACTGCTACTTGCGTCTCCCACGTATCTGCGTGAGGTGTAACCCTTTATTGGTCGAGGCCAGCTTATATTCATTAAAGCAATAAGCGTTTCTTGCTGATATATAGTGGTTCCATAACAGAGTGAGGAGAAAATTACAGCTAAACAAGAGCACCGCAGAAATGTTAAAATGCTAAAGCCTTGGTCCTAAAGGGTACAAAAATGTTTTTAAAAAACAGCGTGGTCCTTAAGGGGTTTAACTGATCAGTGTTGACATAGTTTTAGAGAGTAATAAGTATGCCATAAAATATCTGGCAGCTAACCCAAGCTCATTCTACTGTAGGTACCATCCTGCTAAGAGAGAGATCAATAAATGTTTCACACTAAAATCTGGTGTTAGTAACCCTTTTTCCAGGCATTATAAAGAGTGGACGGATGGTGGGAGAAGACAACGATGGAGACGCGGGTACTCAGACGAGGAGCTGCATTGTGGCCCGTGACATCATTTTTGATGTTTGCTGCTGTTTTACTGCTGCTGTTACTTACAAAGCCACTGAACTACTGGTATGTTTAATTTGATTAGTTTGGGAGTAAAGTATTTTTAAGGGAAATCCATCCCATTATATTGTCTCTATGAGTACGATTTGATTGCTATTCTATTATTGTATGTATTTTATCATTTATACTGCTAGTTTTACACAAGCGCCACACTTCTGGTTTTGAATTTGCTGTTAGATAGTAAAATTACATAAGGTTTGGTGGGTAAAGGTGATGGAAAACCCTTCCACCAAAATTAAGGGGGTGGTAGAAGCATTAAAAGGTGATAATTGTTGACCTTATTTGCATTCGCCTACCCAGAATCCCTTGTGGTTGTGGCAGCACCATGAGATTTCTGAGGGAAAAACAAGCCTTCTGGCTTGTTTGGTGTCTGTAGATGAGTGTTTAATAATGCTTCTACTACCCAGTTAGATAGTAGAGAGTCTTTTGTTGGTT
This sequence comes from Spea hammondii, assembly GCA_029215755.1. Taxonomy (NCBI): domain Eukaryota; kingdom Metazoa; phylum Chordata; class Amphibia; order Anura; family Pelobatidae; genus Spea; species Spea hammondii. Next base: position 24,487,906 of record JARDYJ010000009.1, on the reverse strand, counting down.
GCAGCTGTGTTATTGGTTGGTATATCCGGAAGTATTAATATTCAGAGAACCTTTTATCTAAAAGGTTCTTTGAGTAAATCACTGAGATTTAAGAGGAGGCTTATTTTCAAGCAGGAAGTCCCATGAAAAAGATCACAGTATAGAATAAAATTGTTTAAATTATGCAAAAGCAGAACAGGCTATACCCTATCATTTCGCACACATATCAGGGAAAATACCTGAATCCTCCTGGCTGCACTCACTCTGTTGACAACCACCAAAACTGGGATGTCATTTTGCACGTTGATACAAGGCAGGATGGATCCACGCTTTCATGTTTACGCCAAAGTCTGACCCTGCCATCTGAATGTCGCAGCTGGAATCGAGGCTGATTGGACCAGGCAACGTTCTTCTAGTCTTGCATTGTCCAATTTTGGTGAGCTTGTGCAAATTGTAGCCTTAGTTTCCTTTTCTTAGCTGACGGGAGTGGTTCGATGTGTTGTGCGTTCAGAGATGGGATTTTGCATACCTACTGGGATTTTCACGCACAACCATCTCTAGGGTTTACAGAAAATGATCTGAAAAAGAGAAAATAACAAGAGAGCAGCAGTTGTGTGGACGAAAAAGCCTTGTTGATGTAAGAGGAGAATGGGCAGACTGGTTCGAGATGACAGAAAGGCAACAGTAACTCAAATAACAACTCGTAACATCCAAGGTATGCAGAATACCATCTCTGAATGCACAACACGTCGACCCTTGAAGCAGAGGCCATGTTCTTTCTTTAAAAAAAATTGTCAGAAAATGTCCTTATGCTTGTTGGCATACATTTTCATACCAGGAATCTCCCACCTGCCTCCAAAAAAAGTATCCTCAGAAGTGTTGCAGAGTGAAGATAGAAGGATTACAGTTACTACTGCCCTCTCTGCCAGGATTGTGCATTTTTATTTTATGGAACAAAAAAACAAAACAAAAAAAAGAAGGTTACGGGTGCTAAAACATACTCTCAATACAGTTTCAAAAGTTTAAAATAGTTTTTCAAGATTTGGGGATATTTTTGACCTGCACAGAGCCTGCAGAAAAAAATCATAATCAAATATAAGGCAATGTTCTGATACGTGGTATGTGATGTCCAAAAAATTAAACCTATGCATAGGTATTTCTATAATCTGTAGATGCAGCTGAACAGGTTTTGGTATTTCTCTGCAGTCTATGATTAAGCGAAACACGTGAGACAAGGACTCTATACTTTGCTCGAATGGTCAGCATTTGTTTCGGTAGAGTGAAGGGGTTTGAAACCAGACTGCAGAGGGTCAAGGGAATTAGAGGAGAGGAAGTGAGTAAGGCGATTGTACACAATCCGTTCAAGCAGCTTAGAGGTCAAAGGAAGCAGAGAGATAGGGCGGTAGTTAGTCAAACAGATGGGATCTGAGGAAGAATTTTGTAGAATGGGTGTGATTAGCGCATGCTTGAAGGCTGATGGTACAGTTCCAGATGATAGAGAAAGATTAAATAGATGGGTAAGTGATGGACCAAGGGATGACATAGAGACTTTGTGAGGTGGGATGGGATGGGGTCAAGGGGACAGGTTGTTGGGTGAGAGGAAGAAAGAAGAGTGGCTCTCTCTTCTTCAGTTGTAGGGGAAAAGGCAGTTAGTATGGGAGGAGTTGAGAGAGTGGTGGTGGGTGGTGTTGGAGGGGGTTGTAAAGAAGAGAGGTCTTTTCTAATAGTCTCGATCTTCTCTTTGAAGTGGGTAGCAAGATCTTGGGCAGTGAGAGAGAGGTTTGTGGTGTGGGTGTGGAGGGACAGAGAAGGGAGTTGAAGGTAGAAAAAAGACATCATGTGTTGTAAGAAAGGGAGGATATGAGAGTGGAGAAGTAGAGCTGTTTGGCAAGAGAGAGGGCAGAGTTGTAGGTGTGAAGCATGAATTTATAGTGAGTAAAGTCTTCGCTGGATTTTGATTTTCTGAAGTAGCATTCAGCCGTGCGGCAGCACTTCTGAAGAAACTGTGTGGTTTTGGTATGCCATGGTTGGCGTTTAAATTGTCGGGGGTAACATGTAGTAATTGGAGCTATGGTGTCGAGGGATCAAGCAAGTGTATTGTTATAAAAAGAGGCTGCTGTGTCTGGGCAGGAAAGGGTTAAAAAGGAAGGTAAGAAAAGTTCAAGTGAGTTGGGTAATGGTATTTTCTGGTAATGGCCTACAAATATGAGGTGAGCACTGTAAGTTTGTTTTGTTAGGGGTTAGCACTGGAGAAAAGGATAGAAGGTGGTGGTCAGACAGAGGGAAGGGGTATATGGAGAAATCTGAAAGGGAGCAGATCAAGCGTGCGTAGGGGAATTAGTCCATTGAGAGAGACCAGAGGAGGATGTCAGGGAGAGGAGTTTGGAGCTAGCAAAGTTGTTAGATATATCTAAAGGAATGTTAAAGACACCCAGTATAAGACAAGAAAGGTGGTCAAAGAACTGTGGGGTAGGGGTATACAAGCGCTCCCTCACGGTCCATCTCCTTAACGCCGCTAAAGCGGTCATACCTAGGTACTGGAAACAACCTAGGACCCCACCAATCTTAGCATGGTAAAGAAAGGTTGACTTCATCTGCCACATGGAAGACCTTGTCAAGTCCTCAAAAGTGTTAGTCCTTTCTTGCATCCGACTCTTTTTCTACGCTACTGCGTGGCTACGTTTAAGTCTGTGCATCCCCTTATATTTACTCAATTTTGCACCACACATACCTCCGGCACACTGGGTGTAATCTATCGTCCCCACTCTCTGGAGTTCTATTACATTGCGCTGCCCTTGACTTCCCTGCTCACCTTCATTGGAATTTGCTTGGTATTGCACCAGACGGGGCTTAATGTCACTCTATGTTTATGTTTGGTTTCATTGAGGTTTTTTTTTTTTTCTATAGCTCGCAGTCTGCATGACTCTTGCTATGGAGCTATGAGACTACTACACATGCCACTTCATGTACCAATATGTATCATTACTCTTTTGACATGCCCTACTGCACTTTTGTTCTGCTTCACATGCATATGCACTTGTATCTCTGTGTCTGGACTGGGCTGCGTTTATTACGTGAAACATTCTGTCTTAGTATACTTACCATCAATTTATGCAAATATCTCGTAAGATGTAATATTTGTATACGAACCAACTTACCTGGTATACATGAATGTTCTGTGAGGTAGGGCCTGGAGGGTGATATATGACAGCAATTTAAAGAGAGAGTGGAGAGAAAAGACGGATTGTGTGGGGAGGAACAGAATGAGAGGGAGGGAGTGCTTGGTATATGCTGGAAAGTACAATAAGGTGAGAGGAGGATACCCAACGCGAGATATCGAGTGTTTCTGTCACAACATATGCAGCTGAGAAATATCGACGTCCGGCCTCGATGAGGCACAGGTCTCTGTTCAGTGCCTCTGGGTCTCTGTTTCCCTCGGACCTCCCATGGCGACACCAGTGTGACTGGCTATTTCTCAAGTTTGTACGGACTACCGGCTTTACCTGTTGTGCCATATGTTCTCAATTAGTATGCACCACGGATAAGTTTACATTCTCTTTATTTTTCTTATATAATTTATGGAATATTTTGTTGTGGATTATAACGGTTATTTACTTTATTTTGTGTGCTTTATTTTTGTTTGTTGTTGTCTAGTGTGTCAATAAAACGCTCCCATACCTTAAAAAACTATTTGGTGTCTCTTTCTTTGTTAAATGATGTGTCTTACCAATCCATTCTAAACAGAAATAATAATATCCACCGATATAGTATGTTCTTTCTGCCCCCAGCCAGGAAGAAACATGTTGTATAAGGTAATGACAACAGCCCAAGAATAACAGCCTCTGGAGTGATTTGAAGATTACGGCCATGCAGGGCAGATAGAAAAGTTTGTACGCTACGCCTGAAAGAGCGTATGAGGGGACACTGCCAGAAGTTATGATAAATGTCTGTTCCTGCCGGACCACACTTAGGGCAAGAATCTGAGGGCAGTATTCCCATAAGAAATTGACAATGGGGAGAGAGATACGCCTGATGAACAATCTTTAACTGCATTTCAACATAGGTGCTGGCCCGAAGCAGCCTACACATGGATAATCTAGATCTGATTAAATTTGACCTGTCAACATAGGAGAAGTGAATCACCCATGCCTCCAGGCCTTTAGAAATGCAGGCACTACCAGAGATGTCTCGTAGTAACCCATAAACAGATTTAGCGGTGATATACCTCGAGGAAGACAACTAAAGCTGTCTATCCAGAGGATTAGTCCAGTCCACCCATTCAAAAAAACGTCAATTAGGAACTAGCAAAACTACAGCTGAAAGACAGTAGACCAAAATTATGAAAATCCCCAAAAGGAATTAAATGTCGAACGTGGCTCACCCAACTACTGTAGGGATCAGATGCCCCCCTTGAAAAAACAGATTATTGCAAAATGGTTGAAACAAGGAAACCTTCCACTGGAGTCTTTTTCTTACCACTTCCCACACCCGTAGTCGCATGAAGAAGTGGGTTGTCCACAATCAATGATGGAAGTTGTGGTGAGGGAATGTGTAAAAGGTCTGGAAGCGCTATATCTGGGTTAAATTGTTGTTCTAAGTGCTTGTCAGGTGTTTGAATATTGTTTGGGGCCGAAACATATGTTTCCACCCACGGGGCTCTAAGCGTGGACGCATCTGTATCTGTCCTGTGGCTTTCCTGCAGTAAGAACACTTGTGAACGCAGTCGCCTACTACGGATCAGCACCTTCTTGCACTTAACTGGAGTATTGAGTCCATTAACATTCCATGAGCAAAAATTATGGACATGGTTTAGTGACAGTGTTATGCGTCACACATGGGGCTGAACTAGCCAATACCCTATTTCACCAGGACATGTGAAATAAGATGCAAGATGACAGCAGCGTAAACCATGAAAGTGAGACATAGGCAACACAATAGCTCACATAGCAACAAAAATTGATCCTAGGTGGCATCAATTTTTGATGCACGCTCCTGGAATCAGAGAGGCCACAACACCTTCGCCACCTCTGACGCCGTGTGGGCCGCGGCCGGTGAGGGCATAGGCGGAGACCCTGGTTTCTCAAATGACGGCGATGAGTCCATCAGTGTATCCCTAGTCCTAGAGGGCTGTCCGTCATTTCCAGACTTCCGAGATGTCTTACGTTGCGGCATGGCAATGAACTTATTCATTCCCCAGTGACAGGGCCAATAGAATGCCGTGGTAAAAAAGGTGGCAGAGTGCACAGGCAGCCAAACAGGGCAGACTCACACTGAGGTAGTATATCTAAAGTAAGGACACAAAGCATCAGAGGAAAAATTTGCAGCCCTGTGAAGAATCAAAACAGCAGAACGTCACTAAAAGTGGCTCACAGGTTACAGCTATAAAGAAGCAATAGGAGCACTCCAGGCCAGCAAGCAGTGGCTGCCCTGTCATATCCCAGCTGACCTCCCACGGTGGTCCCCCGCAGGATTATATCAGCCACCAGGAGTGGCCCCCCGCCTTCAATCTCCATTCCAGGCAGCACAAAAACGAGCCTCGAAGGTCCTGCGAGACAACAGGTAAGGCACACAAGGGCAGCACGGTGGTGAGCCGCGGAAACACCGTCCACTTCGGTGCCGCCGACGGAGAGGGATTACCTCTTGTAACCAGGGGAGCTCTGTTAGAAAGCAGCCACCAGGGATAGGTCTGCCCCCGGAAGTTCTTTAAAAATTATTCATTTCTGTGGATATTTCATAGATACTGTGCTCACTATTATAATATAATAAGTTAAAATAAACTTAACAAAATACTATACTCTGTAGTATTTATATAATTCCCAGAACGGTATAAAATTATATTTGTAAAAAGCAGCATTTTCAAAATCAATATAGTTAAATCACATTTAGGGGGGGGGGGTTCTGTCAACTTAACTATTATGGAGAAATTTGCATGTGTATAACTATGAACTTTTTATTTTTTTATATATGTTGTAAAAAATTGGTACCAAAAAAGCTCTTTCTTGGAAGAGAAAAAATAACCCAGTATAGTTGTGTAGGTGCATTGAACATGGAGAAAAACAGGAATTTTATACTCACCGTGAATTCTTTTTTCCTTAATATAGTGGCAGTACAGACGGGGTGGTGTTCTTCCTTAGGGACAAGGATCTGAAATACAAAGAGTTAAACCCTCCCCCTTTCCTAACTCCTCCTCCTCCTTACCCATAAGAGCACACCGAACCAAACACAGCCAGTTAATAACAAGAATACAAACATGCTTGCAAAATATTTTTAATGGTAGACAAAATGAGTGTACTGTCACTATATTAAGGAAAAAAGAATTTACAGCGAGTATAAAATTCCTGTTTTTCCTGGCATATAGTGGCAGTACAGACGGGCTATAGCAAGACAAGATAACCAATGGGAGGGGAATACTTAAGAGGCCACTGACTGGTGCATCCTGCGCCAAAAAAACGCCACAGAGGAGAAGATGTCAAGTCAGTAATGCTGGACAAATGCATCGAAGGAAGACCGGATAGCTGCCTTACATATATTTCTTCAGGAGATGAGGTCGACTTTTCAACCCTAGACCCAGGCATAGCTCTTGTGGACCGAGCCGAAATATGGGACGAGATGACTTGCCGGCTGCTTGAGTGAGCCAGTCGAATGGTCTCTGTAAGTCACCTCGAGATGGCCTGCTTGATCCGAAGATAGCTCTTCGGACATCCCATCTGAGCCATTGACTCCTCTGGAAATATCTGATCCTGATGGTGAAAAAGGTGAATTCAGCAGCTGAGGACAGAGCTAGTAGTTACCCAGTTGCCTTGCTGAAGTAATAGCCACCAACAATGCCGTCTTCAGCGACAAACACTTGAGAGAATTCTGCCAGAGGTTTGAATGGTACAGAATAGAGAGCTAGTAAAATCAAGGTAGAAAAAAAAACAGGAAGGAAAATGAGACTGTCTGGGGGGGTTGCTGAATAGTTGCCGCTTAAAGAAATGCCGATCAGAACATACAAAGCCAAATCCGAAAGGAGAAAAAGACAGAGGGCCAATACTTGCCCCTTTTGAGGCTGAGACATAAAGACCTGCTGAGAATCCGTCTTGCAAAAAACACAAGGACGGAACTAATAGAAATAAAAAACCCTGCATCACAAGGAGAGGAATTTCCTCCAAGCCCGAAACCTCCGACTAAGGAGGACATCAGCCATGTCATGGGAGAGTGCATTATCTCTAAGGATAATCCAAAACTACATACTTTGCTACAAGCCCTCACAACCTGCAATACCCACCTTCATGTTCCCCACAATCAACTGAAGCCCAAGCAAACCTGCATACTTTGCTACAAGATTTCACTCGAGCTGCCCCATATCTCTGGAATCTACTCCCAAGGAACCTTCAGCATTCTCCCTCCCTCCCAACATTCAAGAAACATCTAAAAACCCACTTCGTCAGACAAGCATACCATCTTAGCTGCTAGAACTTCCTTGTCATCGATACAACCACCACAATACCTCTCACCTTTTCTCTATGCCTTATGTTTGTCACCCCATTTCCCTCTAGATTGTAAGCTTGCGAGCAGGGCTCTCTCCACCAAATGTATCGGTTTGTCTTAGTCTGTCAATTCTTGTCTTGTCATATCCCTTGAATTTATGTATTGTATTAAGCGATGCGTAAACTCTTGTTCTCCACCAGATGGGCCGAAAACGGCAGCTCCCAAACTCGAGGCCATATTGTTCTGAGAACTAAGTCTGTATTGGCCAATATGGAATAGATGTTAAAACCCTGGCCTAGTCCGTTAGAATCTTGAGGAGGAAACGTGGGATCATCGCCACCGGAGAAAAAATGTAAGCCATCCTGTCCAGCACCAGAGGGTTGACCCATGAATGCAGATAGGCTAAAACACAAAAGATTGCGGTTGTCTCTGGTTGCCACAAGGTGGATTCCTAGAAGGCCAAAAAAAGGATGGAGAAGATTCTTTGTCTAGAGATCAATTCGATCTGCTGAGGTTGTCTGCAATACAATTGTCCCTTCCCCTTCCGCGTGGCTGACAAATCTTCTTGGTTTTGTTGAGCCCCTGCCATGACTTCTTCCAAGAAGGCCTGAAGTTCCGGAATCCGGGCGCCACCCTGTCTGTTGATATATAATATTGTGGTAGTGTAGTCGGATTGGATTCTTACAGCTTTCCCTTTTAGCCAAGGACTGAACTACTTGAGGGCCATAAAAAACTATTTCAGTTCTCGATAATTTGAGGACTGGGAAAGATGGTTAGTGACCACTTGCCCTGCCTAAAGAGGTAACCAAAATGTGCTCCCCAGTCTATTTTTAAGGCATCTGTGGTCAGAGTGATCCACTAACGTTGATGAAAGCAAAGACGCTTGCTGAGATGATCTGTCCTCTTCCACCAGATCAATTGGGCTTGGACACTGAAGTCGACGTCCGGATCTTCTTGTTTCTGGGACAAATGCCTAAGGATGTCCCATTGAAGTGACCTATATGTGTCTTGGAACAGCTCACTGCAGGCATACAACCCTTCTCACTTTTCTGATCTTTGATCATGGAATAAAAAGCCGTAAGGAGTCAGAGTCCACTATCAGTCCCAAGCACTGCATATTTAGAAATAAATAAGGTTGGACGTTTCAGTTTATGATCAAGACGTGTCTGTATGAACCATTGCAGCCGACCACCAATTCCATAAGAATAAGCCTAGGCTCTTGTTTTTTAGTCTACAAAAATTCTGCGCCTTATAAAAATGTTGAAAAGGCCTGGTGTTTTACATGGGAACCTGCTGTTCCATCTGGCCTTCTTATCCTGGGGAAGCATACTCTTGCATTAGACATGTGCTTGATGAGCTCTGCCAATGGGGAAACACTGCCGTCTTCTGGAGAACAAAGGCCGGAGCCGAAACCGCTTTGATGAGCCAGTCCTCTAGGTATGGGATGACCCTGATACCTAATATTCTGAAAGTTGAGAGACCCAAACTGGAAATGGAGAACTCTCGCCCCATTCCTAATAGCGAACCTGAGGAATTTAGTGGATTCAACCGCAATAGGCACATGCACATAAGCATCCGTCAGGTCCATGGTCACCATGTAATTTCCTTCTTCGGTAGTTGGGTGACTGTGAGGATAGTTTCCATTCTGAAATGCTTGTATAGACTACAGACCTAGACCATCTTTAAACTGGATTGAAGGATCCAACTGGTTCGGGACCAGGAACAGCCTGGAGTAAACACTCTGAAAACTCCTGACGTTTGGGATTGATTCTTTTAGAAGGGTGGAATATGAGACAAAGTTTTAGACATCCCATGTCTGCAGGTTTAAGATGGCTGAACTGGGTAGCTTCCTGGGGAAAACACTGCCGTACACGAACGCAGCCAAAAAGCTCTCCTGGCCACTGATGACAGACCGATATTTTAGGTTGAGAGATTAAGCATTTCTTTGGCAGATACAATGAAAAGCAAGTAGAAAGACTCAGTTTCCTAAATTGACTAGCTACTTCTGTATGTGGTTCTCCCGAGATGAAGGCCTCCCATCCAAGTGCTAACCAAGCCCAACCCTGCTTGGCTTCTGAGATCAGAAGAGATCAGGTGCATACAGGGAGGTATGTCAGTAGGCTCTAATGCCTGATACCAGATGCCTAGAGCTCTATCCACCAAAGCGCTAGACAATGCTACTTGCACTGGAATCCTGAAGATTGGCATATACACTTACAGGATGTCTTTGCCCTCTTATCCATCGGGCTTTAAGACCAGACACTACTCCAATAGGGATGGATGTTCTCTTTGAGAGCTGAGCAATCTGAACATTTACCTTTGTTCCCATTTCTCTTCACCTTAAAGCTAAACCCTGTCAGATATTTTATGATAGAAAACATGTATTCCATATATTCTGTACTTTACATGAACACAAAATGGAGTCAGAGCCATTTTATTTTACTTAATCATGTAGTGATTATTTCTTTTTGTCCTTGTTCCCTCTATAATTGAGAACAAAGGAGTATTCATGTATAATGATGTTTCAGCATATGTATGATACAATTAATGTTATCTTCCATGAGAAAGTTAAGGAGTAGACGCTGCATATCTTTAGAAATGTAACTTGGAATGGGGGATACATGGTAAGACTACCAAGGCCTGAGTTACTATCTAGGAGGTAACACCTGGAGATAAGGGTGACCAAGGATAAATTCCAAACACATATGTAATGGTTTTAAGTTAATTCTTAGACCAGAGCGTCTCTCACAGGTAAATTAAGAAATTACAACGGTGTAAATATGAGTAGAAATCCTAATTTTAATGGGTAAAACCCACCGTTATGATTGGAGAATTCCAATCAAGAGGTGGAGGCTTTGATAATAAGCCCTGTCTTTAAAAGCTTATGTCTTGAATATAAAAGAAAACGGACCTTAAAAAAATCGCACCCTGAAACAGACAGACCCGGACGGACTTATTCACCAAATTTACCCCAGAGAATTGGAATCTTAAGATTCTGGCACCATATTTCACTCTTGGAGTTACTTTGAGTTCTAACCTATATAACTGGTAGAAAGTTATATTCTTTTCCACTTAATTTCTTGTCAATGAACCTGGATTAACTTCTACAAGGACCAGTTGGACAACAGCAACAAGTGGTGGTAATTATAATTGTTTTATTATTCTGAATAGAGATGAATTTTGTCTTCTTCATATAGAATTCCCTGTTTCTGGGAAGTACTATATTGCATTATTGTATATGGCAGCTTGTGAGACTGCAGCTTATAACCCGTGATAATAACAATAATGAAAAGGTATTTTTACCTGTAGATGAAGTTTGACATCATTTGCATCTATTAGAAATTTCATTAATACTCGTAGACATTATTAAATTACTTTTTAATTTGTCATATTAGTTAAACTAATATAAGAGAAATAGTGATTTTTATTACTGCCCTGATTATTATAAATTGTTGGTTGCTGAGTGGACTGGAAATTAATTGTGTGTTAGACTCATATAGTACTAATTCATATTGATAACTATCGATAATATATTGTATTTGAATTGATTCATTTTTGACATGTTTAAGAACTTTGTGTTTTATATTATGCACTGTGTGACCCATATATAGATTTTATAAATTGTATTCACAATAAATAAATATTTTTGATTGACTATCGTGGCGATATCTATCTAATTTGAATTATAATTTTCGGCGATCTGAAAGAATTTAGGATCGGAGATAAAATATAGGGTATCTCCTTAAATTCATATTGTGGATGTGGTACTACAATATTTGATAGCGTCGTTATTTTGCGTATGTGATAAAATATTGGTTTTGCCTATTTTGTCTCATTAATATCCCTAACAACAGAGAAAAAAAGTCTCTCTCACCCAGATCGACTATTTCCTACGCATGCGTTCCTGTAGCTTAGGCAACATGCAAAATCCTTTGGATGCTTCTCACGGACTACCTCTTGTAAGCGCCTGGAGAGTTCTTAGAAAATTTACAAAGCTCTTGTGGAGGAAGTGAAGCTTTATCTTCTGAATCCTCACAAGACAAGCCTGAATTAGTAGATACTTAACACCTGGTATTCCCAGGTGGAAATTAACCAGGCCCAAGCTTTCTTAGCTACCGAGACGCATTAAGGGTGTTATGGCCATAGGCTAACTCCCTGGAAATCTCTCAGAGGACAACAGATTCAGGAACCAACGTGAATGAGACTTATCAAACTTGGGCTGCAAAGCATAAACAGAAGGAGTCTTGAATGGTTAAAAGGTATGTGCAAGGTTGTAGAAGCAGGGGGGCGTGGCTTGGATGGCGAAGGAATAGGACGCACGGCTGTGGAGCTCCTCCAGTTTTTATACATTTACACGGCTTTTATTACACTTGGGAACCGAATTTGTTTTCTTTTTTGGACGCTCTTCGCTTCAAGGATGTCCACACATAAATCTAAACCGGCTACGCACAACCTACCTGCTTATTTTGAGCCGAAACCAAAGAGGAAGGCGGCCTCCCGCGCTTTATTGCCCGCTCGCAGTGCTGAGGAAGATGGCGACACTACGTTGCTCCCGGCTGAACCTTGCACGCCAAGCTCTCCTGCTCCATCTGCGGACGACCCGGATGATCAAGCACTTACCATTTCTTCAATGAAATTATTGCTCGAGGATATGCGACATAAATTTCGCCAAGACATAGAGGATTCCCTTGCGACCGTCCATAAAGATTTACAAGATTTGGGGGAACGTACGCATCGCTTGGAATCTAAAATGGAGGACTTCTCCGAGGCCCACAACTCTGTGGTGGACACCTGTACCGCTTTACAATCGGAAGTGGAAGCCGTCCGTTTGAAGCTCAGTGACCTGGAAGACCGCTCTCGGCGTAATAACGTCCGCATTCGAGGCATCCCGGAGGAGGTTGCCCCGGAACACCTGAGAGCTTATGTGATATCTCTGATCCAAACTCTATTGAATCTTCCACAGTCGGAAGATATTAGTATTGATCGCATTCATCGCTTGCCTCGACCTAAGACACTTCAGGGTTCACCACCTCGGGATGTCATTTTCCGTCTCCACTTTTATGAACTCAAAGAAAAACTTATGTCAAAGGTGAGGCTTGCTCGTAATATTCCTGACCAATACACACATTTACAGTTTTTTTATGACTTATCTCAATACACCTTGCAGCAACGAAGATCTCTTTCAGTTGTCACTACAACTTTACGATCTCATAAAATCCTTTACAAATGGGGCTTCCCCACTCGTTTGCTGATCACGAGAGATGGCCTGTCTCATTCGATTAGGTCGCCTAAGGAAGGTATTGCTTTATTGACGACCTGGGGCTTGGACGTTGTCCAACCTCGTCACTCACCTGCTCCTGTCATCGCACCATCATTGGCATCCTCTCCTAAACGGCTGGCCCGGGAATGGTCTGTGGTTCCTACTCGTCGCTCGCCTCTTCACACTTAATTACCTGCTTCATGGACGACATCCTCTCCACTACACATATTTTCCCTTTTCCCCTTTTTTTTTTTTTTTTTTTTCTACTGCTCTCCTGACTTACCGTCAACTATTAGTTCCTGTGCATGCCCTGTTTGGATTTTGGAAGGCCTGGCCCTACTTTTCCGGTTTTTAGGGGTCTTCATCGCTCCACGCTTGGATGGCATGCCGGTGGCCAGCTTCCTGATTGTTCCAGTCTTCGTGAGCTGTGCTTCGACGTCTGAGTTCTGGCCGCGATTCTTAGTTTCTGCAGGGACTGCACCGCTCTATGCCTGTGAGATCGGGGTCCGGATGGAACGTTGGTGAACCAACCTCCTGGTTGGTTCGGTCTCATTGACTTATGGTTAGGAGTCTGAGTGTGACATTTTGTTTTTTTTTTTTTATTGTTGCTTTTCTGTTTGGGGGGGGTGGTTCTTTTTCTTTTTTGTTTTGTTGTATGTGCGATGAGGGTTCTGTTGTTTTGTACATGATTCCTTACACTCCCACCACACTTGATGCTATGTTTGGTTTCGGCTTCTTTTATGCAGCTGGACCACCCTTACATTTCCATCTCAGGGCTTTGTGTGCCTACTCTATCCACTACACCACATACACATTTTGGTTCCTTCCGCAGTCGTTTTGTTTTCTCGCCGTGTTTCTCACTTTTTTTTTTTGTGTTTTATACAGGCTGGAGGTCTCCCTCCCACTCTTTGAATTTGTCTATTCCACCTTACGACACTTATTCTCCTTGTGTTTCTCCTTGTTGGAGAACACAAGGTCTTGTTACTGCCTCCCCCTCATGCGGTCGTTCATTTCAGAGACCGCAAGTTGGGAGTTTCGTTCTATGTTTGGGGGTTTTTCCTCCGAGTTATTCCCTCTTTAGCTCCTTTATGTCACCTGTATTTTATTTTTCTGTACTCTGCCTTTCTTATCACTCCGATTGTCCACGACGACCTTGCTCTTTACATTGTTTATTTTGTTTCAAGTGCTCTGATACAATATCCTTACTGCTCATGGGACTGTGTTTACTTGTTATGAGTTGTACAAGGACCGGGCGCGATTCTCAATGTCATATGTGTGTGTGTGGTCCTCCCCGGGGACATCGGTCACTCTCTCTCACCTCACTCTACATTGTGGGACATTTTTATTATTTTTTTTCTTTTTTTCTTTTGTTGAGCCAGTTAATCAATGTTCTTTGCTACTTTCAATATGGCCTCTATTAATTTAATGTCTATTAATGTGAACGGATTAAATACACCACACAAGCGCAGGATGCTTTACACAGATGCTAAGAAAGCTCATGCACACATAATTTGTGTTCAGGAAACTCACTTTAAACACTCCAAACAGCCTCGGTGCTTCTTAAAAGATTATCCTTGGCAATTTCACTCTATGGCATCCACCTGCAAGGCTGGTGTTTCCATTTTTATTTCTAGACATTTGTTGTTTCAATTACTTCGCTTGGTTGTTGACCCCCGGGGCAGATTCTTGATCCTTCAATGTATTCTGAATTCCACGGAATACACGTTAGTTTCTTTTTATGCACCCAACACATCCCAATTACACTTTGCTAAGGCTCTGCTTTCTAAAATAGATTCCCTCAAGAAAGGTCACCTCATCCTGGCCGGGGATCTCAATGCGCTCCTTGATCCCTTGTTGGATACTTCGGCCTCCTTGAGTGGCAAGTATGGTACACGGGTGAAATCATTGGCTACCTCCCTTGCTCATTCCTTCCAATTATATGATGTGTGGCGCCTCCGTCACCCTCTAGACAGGGATTACTCCTTTTTTTCCGCATTACACAAGTCATACTCCAGAATTGATTTTCTTTTTGTTGATAAACTTACTTTACAGATGGTGCGGGGCTGCTCTATTGGGGCCATTACTTGGACTGACCATGCACCGGTCTTTCTGTCTCTGTCAGTTGCTCACTCCTTTATTGGTCGGGGTTCCTGGAGACTTAATAATTCTTTGCTTTCAGATGACTCCATCAAGTCCCAGGTTCAATCCCACTTAGACTTATATTTTCGCGAAAACACGCATCCACAAACATCTATAGAGACATTGTGGAATGCCCATAAGGCGGTGGTCAGAGGCAAATTCATCAGTAAAAAAGCAGAACGCTAGCAATTCTGATTTAGATTCCTTACTTTTACGTTTATATGACTTGGAAGCCCTGAATAAACAAGATCCGTCAGATCAGTTCATTACAGAAATTGCCCGTATCAAACTTAGAATAGCTGAGATCCAAGCCGAACGCACAGCCCGGATGAGACTTCGCCTTCGCCATCAATTTTATTCCAAGGGCAACAAAGCTGACACTATGTTAGCGAATAAACTCCGCCACACCACGGCCCTGTCGCGTCCTCAATTTGTTCTTTCCTCTCAGGGGGTCCCATTGCGGAATCCCTCTCACATTGCAGATAGATTTGCATCTTACTATTCTTCGCTTTATAATCTCTGTAGTGACTCCTCAACTCCTCAACCTACGATAGCTTCTATCAATACCTATCTCGACTATGTGGCACTACCTACTCTCACGGAGGAGATGGTTCAACAGTTAGAAGCCCCTTTGGAACTAGATGAACTTCAGTCCACGATTACTCAATTAAAAAAGAATTCTGCTCCCGGCCCTGATGGTTTGACCAGTTTTTATTATAAGACTTTTTTCCCGGTACTGGGCCCTCACCTTCTTTCTTTATTTCGTTCCTTCATGTCCACTGGCCGCATGCCGCCTGAAAATTTATATGCCCATGTTGTTACGATCCCTAAACCTGGTAAATCTACTGACAAATGTGAACATTATCGGCCCATATCCCTTTTAAATAATGATGTCAAGTTATATGCAAAAATTATAGCCAACAGACTTTCTCTGCTTCTTCCCTCTCTCCTACACTCTGACCAGGTGGGTTTTGTGACAAACAGGCAAGCCAATGATAACACACGCAAATTTCTTAATATTTTGTGGGAAGCCTCTAAAAATAACACTCAGTCTGTTTTGATTTTTTTTGACGCTGAAAAGGCGTTTGATCGCCTCCATTGGTCCTTCCTGACGTCCGTTCTCTCTAAGTTTGCTTTTCCACCCTCCTTGATTAGGTCAATAATGGCGCTGTATTCTTGCCCCTCTGCTTCTGTTTTCTTTTCGGGATTCATTTCTTCCCCATTTCAAATCTCTAACGGGACGCGGCAGGGCTGTCCGCTTTCTCCCCTATTGTATATATTGGCTTTAGAGCCCTTGGCGCAACGGATTCGTTCGGACCCGTCGATCACGGGGTTCCCTACTTCAAGTGGTGCAGATGTTACGCTAGGTCTCTTTGCGGATGACGTTTTGGCTTCCATCACTCACCCTTTAACTTCCTTACCTGCGTTGATTTCTCAATTCCACCACTATGCTCAGGTTTCCTACCATAAAACGAATGTACACAAAACGCAAGCTTTAGCTCTACATTTATCGAGTTCGGCATTACGTTTGCTCCACGATTCCTATGCCTTTGATTGGAGGAGAGATTATCTCCTGTACTTGGGGATTAAACTTCCTCGCCTATTATCTAAGCTGAATGAATTCAACATTTGTTCAATTTGGAAGCAGGTTCTCCAAGATCTTGATAGGTGGCGTTCCTTTGATCTATCCTGGTTAGGACGTATATCTTCTGTTAAAATGACGCTTTTGCCACGGCTTTTATACACCTTTAGAGCAGTCCCGACCACTATCCCTCGTAAATTTTTACATCAAATACAAGGGGTTCTGAATTCTTTTATTAATTTTAAAGGTCACTCCCGCATCTCCAGACAGGCATTCTATTCTCCCAGGTTCAAGGGGGGTCTGGGTGCACCGGATATTCTATCCTACTACCATGCAACTATTCTGGCGCAATCGACTCTATTTCACTATCGAGGTAATCTGCCTCAATGGGTAGCCCTTGAAAACGCCTATGTCCACCCTTATTCGATTGCCCAACTTTTATGGTTGCCTTCTCCTTATCGCCCGTCTCTTCCACTACTCCCTCCCACTACATTATGTACGTTTCACATCTGGTCCCACCTGGCTAAACGTAATTCGGCCTTATTGCACATCACTAAAGCTACTCCGCTCTCCTCCCTTGAGTTATTAATTCCACACTTGAATCTAGCCCGTTGGTATGCTGCCCGCTCCTTCACAGTGGGAGACCTTTTTGATAAAGGTTCGTTCCGGACCTTTTTGGATCTTAGTTCAACCTATGAGCTTTCCTCCTCCGAGTTTTACAAGTTTTTGCAGGTCAGGCACCTACTGCAATCTCGAACGTCCTCGTTAACCATTGACGTGTTCTCATCTGATCCAATCGTTCAGTTATGTTCAAGGTCTTCCCCCCCTCGAGGTGTGATTTCTATTTGTTACAGTTCGCTCCTAACCCATCTATGGGACGATAAATTACCACATATGCTGGCGTGGGAACGTGAGTTAGGTGTCACCTTCCCTCTTGAGATGTGGCTTGACTCGGAGGAGGCGATGCGCGGTGTATCACACTGCAGCAGCCATATTGAGCTACAAAAGAAAATAGTTTGTAGGTGGTACCTCACCCCGGCTCGACTGTCACATATGTTTCCGTCCTGCTCGCCTTTCTGTTGGCGTGGTTGCCCGGACAGGGGCACCATGCTTCATGTGTGGTGGCTATGTCCCCCTGTTTCTCAACTTTGGAGACGATTGATGCATCTTTTGGAATCCACACTGCACATATGCCTCCCCTTTACACCACAATTAGTGTTATTCCACATGTTTCCAGATGACATTTCTGTTTGTGTTAAGAAATTGGTGATCCATTTCTTTTTAACTTTAAAATTGATGATAGCCCGTAATTGGAAGTCGGCCTCACTTCCGCAACTCGTTGATATACTTCATCATCTGGAACACACGCACCTCCTGGAAAAATTGTCATTCCAGAATGATCAACGACTGCCTTTGTTTGATAAGGTGTGGGCTCCTTGGACGCAGATCCAGCTTTCCCCACTGTGGCAGGGATGATTGCTGCGGTTTTTCTGCGTGATCGTGCCCGGTCCTTTCTCTCTTCTGTATCAGATTACTATATGGTTCTCCTGATGACTTGTCCTGTTTTGATAGTGGCATGATAACATCCTACTAGAGCACTATTTTGCTTTCATTTTTCCTCTTTTTTTAATTTATTTTCTTTCTGTTCCGATGCCTGTTCTCCCGGTTGAGCTCCCATAGCCGTAAGGCTCCTTCGTCGAGTCTTGTACCACTGTTGCGACTGTTCTTTTGTTGCTATTGTGCATTTAGGCATATTTATCACTTGTGCCTCTTTATTGGGACAATTGCCAATGTATAACATTGTTTTGTTTTTTTTACTGTATTTTCAATGTTGCTATTGATTTTTCATGTGTATGTTGTTCTGCAACTTTGCCTCGACGAACTTAAAAATGAAAAATCCAATAAAAAAACTTTAAAAAAAAAAAAAAAAAAAAAGGTTGTAGAAGCAAACGCCCAAAGACTGAATGTCCTGTTTTCTCTAAGAAAAAGTTAAGCTGAGCAAGGATTGCATAACTCCTTTTGCAGCTGGCAGCAACGGGGTGGCACTCTAAATGCATAAAATATATTTGGACTTAAAAGGAGCTTTTATCTTTTTAGAAAAGAATGTTACAGGGCAGAGGCTTTTTTTAAGGTTAAGATAAATGAATCTTATCTTAAAAACGCCTCAATCTGTGTGGGGGGTTGGTGCCACGGATATCCAGTACTGACAAGCCCCACTGCTGTCAGACTGGACTGCACAGCTGAAATAACGTTTACATTTTGTGCCCTGAAGATCGGATCCGCGCATGCTCTGTAACACGATCAGATCGTTGGCAGAATGCAACGCCTCCTGCGTGCGCGTTCCACCGCTGTGCTTATGCTCCTTCCCATGTAGGAACTTCCCGATGCGGATGTTCCTACCTCACTCTGCTCACCACCCGGGGAGCAATCGGAGGAGGAATCCCCCTGGACACAACCCGTGTGCCCCCACCAAAATACATGTCCGTCCCTGACTAAGGGACAAGGAAGAACTGTCTGTGTTTGGTCCGGTGTGCTCTTATGGGTAAGAAGGAGGAGGAGGAGGAGTTAGGGAAAGGGGAGGGTTTAACTCTTTGTATTTCAGATCCTTGTCCCTAAGGAAAAACACCACCCCGTCTGTACTGCCACTATATGCCAGGAAAACAAATGATTAAACAAAGATGATACAAACAGCAAATAGGCTCATCGCCTGGGGACTAAACCCCTGTCTCACAAACTGGCTAAACAACAAGTTATTTATGAGTAAAAATCTGAAGTCAGTGACTACTGCCATGGTTTTCTTGCAGATCGCACAGGCTTGTTTAAATTTTTTTTATATCACAACCTTTTTTCAACAATAAAATTAACAAAGTATTTTTTACACAGACGCCTGAGACTTAAAACTTCAAAATATTTTCACTTGCAGATTTTACATATAAAATTTTTTTACATTCATATTTAATTAGTATAAATACATACATTGACAAACACAACAAAGCTGTTGTCCATGGATCAGACCTACAAAATCCACGAACAATAGAAATATAATTTTGTCGACATTTGGGTGAAGAGCAGGTCTTCATCCCGATTATTCTCAGTTTATCAAGAATTCTTTTATTATATGTGGAAGAAATCCCCCTAAAAATTGAAAAAACGATATGCTAAGGCCTTGAGGGTCACTATCAGGAGTTAGAGATAACTGAATTTGGCCCTCAGTTGTTAACCGAGCCTTCACTGTCACTCTAATCAGCGGCTCCTCTCCCTTAACTTCACCTTTTCCTGAAAACAATGCACAAGAAACTGCAGTCTCAAGTGCCGCACCCTTCAGCGACCCTACCTGGAGATGTCTCCTCTCTTTGCGCCGTCCCTCCCACACCCGATGCCACACACACACCCTTAACAGATGTACAGACTCTGTATGTAACTTATTGCATGTTTCTTGGTTTACACTAGGGTCTTCACAGGATTCCTCTGTTTTCATTCTCTTTTTGACCCCACCATTGTAGATTTCTTTTCTTTTTTGTTTGTTTCCAAGTGTTCCATTGCGTGTTCTCTCAATATTTTCTTTTGTGTCTTCAGAATCCTCTTGCTCTGCATTGAATGACACCGTGCATGGCATGGTCTGCTCATCCTCTGTTGAAACGGCTATATCTTTTCCTGACAGATTTCCTTTCCTCCATTTATCGTCTAGTGTGGCTTTGCATTTATCACACGTATCACACGTGCACAGCAAAACATCTACAAGAACCTTTCTTACAGCTGCACACACATCCTCTAGTTGAACTTCACCTAATGGTATCATAATCTTAGACCCAACCCTTGGTTTCATCTCATCTGCTGGGGATGGAGGCATGAGAATTAAAGCAATGCCCCATGGGCGGGACATAGAACGCTTGAGGTAGAAAGAGGTGCTGCAGGCCTGAGCCGCTAATGCACACTGTTTTAAGAAGCAGCGACCTGTGCGTGAACTGATATTAGCACATACATTGTGACTCAGTTCGAAAGGGTCTTGTAAATTCAGAAATCCTAGACGGAAACCTTCTAACCAGGAAGAAAGAGGAGACAACGGAAGAGGCAAGATTAAGCCATTCCCGGGGCAGAGGATAACGGAGGTCAGGTCCAGAGAACAGATGAAAGAGAAAAACTCCAACAGAAGACAACCTGGAAAATTGAAAGGTAGTCACAATAGAGAAATAATGGAAGCAAATCTACAATAAGGAAAAGGGTTTTTCATATTTTTTTTTTTTAAATGGGGAACAATCCAACATAGAGCTTTCAATTCAAAATTATAATTGGAATATAAAAAGTACTTCCCCTGTCCCTAATGTTGTCTTACAGATTCAATGTTAAAAGGTTGCTTTGAAAATAATAATAAAAAAAAAAAATTTAATTCCTGTCCAAGTGAAATTATTTCAAATATCATGGATCTGGGGAAACTACCGAGATTCTCTCTGTATTCTCCGATATAACCATCTGTTCCGATACTTATAATCCAAGGATAAACATTAAATATGAATGTATAAATAAGTTTGTCACTTCATATATACATTGGCTAATAACTATCGGCACAACATGTGTTTGTCTAAAGAGCTTGATGGAAGCGAAAAGTCTAAAGTATAGTAGGGCTGCAACTAACGATTATTTTCATAATCGATTAGTTGGACGATTATTTTTTCGATTAATCGGATAAAAAAATGAATGTACATTTTTTATTTATTTAAATAATTTAATAAACAAATGTTAAATACAAACGCAGAATAAAAAAAAAAAAACTGATAAAATGCATTTCTTGTCTATTTCCCAACCAGCCCCCCCAATTTATGCACATTTGAGCACAGGCTTGCCACGCTGCCTCCCACATATTCCACTCCATGCTGCCTCCCACATATGCCACGCTGCCTCCCACATATTCCACTCCACGCTGCCTCTCACATATTCCACTCCACTCTACCCCCACATATGCCACTGTGCCTGATACGCCTTATACCCCCTGATACACCACTCCATCCTCCCCAGACATGCCACACTGCCTCCCAGACATGCCACGCTGCCCTCCCCACATATGCCTTATATACTGTATATGCCTTATACCCCCAGATATGTCACTCCATCCTCCCCAGATATGCCTTATACCCCCAGATATCTCATAGTCCCCTCAGAGTCACAGACCTGTTCGCATCACACTGACACCATACTTTTATAAATAAGTACAGGGTTAATCTTCACTGCCCCCAGGATTTAGATTCCCCTTAGTCTGCCCCCCCCTTTACCTCTAACTGCGCCTTAAGTTAACTTTATTAAATTAACCCTCAGTCCTCATCATTAAATTAACTCTAAATACACCATCAAACACAACTACCCTAAATTAACCCTAAACACCCCATTGACCACAGCATCCCCTAAATTAACCCTAAAGACCCCCATCAACCACAACAGCCCCTAAATTAACCCTAAACACCCCATTAACCACAACTGCCTCAAATTAACCCCAAACACCCCATTAACCACAGCTGCTCCTATATTAACCCTAAACACCCCATTAACCATAACTGCCCCTAAATTAACCCTAAACACCCCATTAACCATAACTGCCCCTAAATTAACCCTAAACACCCCATTAACCATAACTGCCCCTAAATTAACCCTAAACACCCCATTAACCATAACTGCCCCTAAATTAACCCCCACCTCCCCTAACTTTCAGCAGCCCAAATATTAATTTTATACTTAGTTAGATGAGTGTCACAGCCATGTGGTTCTGGCCTTCTGGGAGAAGGAAGGGGGCGGGGCCAGTTGTCACAGTGATTACAGGGAGGGACTGGTAAGTAGGAGCTGCTGCTGTGAGTCACTGAAACACTTTATATAATGAGGGGTATTTTTCCAGAGCGTTTGCTCTGAAAACCCCCTCATTTTATAGTCGATAAAAATCGATTCAACTAATCGATAATGAAATTCGTTGGCAACGATTTTCATTATCAATTATTGATTTTATCGATTAGTTGTTGCAGCCCTAAAGTATAGGTTACCAAATCAACACTGTATATGACAGGGGCGTCCAACCTGCGGCCCTCCAGCTGTTGCAGGACTACATCTCCCATAATGCTCTTTCAGCTAAGGGGCTGGCTGAGGAGGATGGGAGATGTAGTCGTGCAGCAGCTGGAGGGCCGCAGGTTGGACGCCCCTGGTATATGACCTGAATTCAAGACATATACAAGCTACAACGTGTGTGTGTGTGTGTGTGTGTGTGTGTGTGTCACTAGCCAATGGCAAGAGTCACTTACATAAACTTTGTTGGTTGGTACTGGCTTGAACTTTGTTTGGGTCAGAAGGGAAGCTGCAATCCCAGTCATCAATCACCTGAGGAGCTTCATTTACTGAGGAGAAACATAGATGTTATTAGGCATTTGAGTACTCAGTAGGGTTTTCTTGTTAGTCATTTAAAAGGAAGGGGTCACGAAACAAAAATAAAAATTAGCAATATATAATTTCTTATTTATTAATGGATTACGATCACAGATTGTTAGTAGGATATTAAATAATTCCTTGTTATATGTTTGTTAAATTATGTAAAAATCTGTATTTTATGTGGCCGTAAAGAGAAGAGGTTTCGCTGGGAACAGTAAAAAATACTCATAACAAATGGCTATTATACGATTCCTTACTATTAATGTGCCTGGGATTAACTCTCCCCAAAAGCGTATAACTTTGAACAACATGTTGAGATGAAAATATCGATTTGTGTTTTTTTGGTAGTAGAACATCCCTGCACACAAGCAAAAAAAAAAAAACAAAAAACAAACAAACAAAAAAACCCTTTTTTTTTTTTTTAATTTACATATTTGGTGGTCATAGACTAGAAATTTGGCAAGAATGTTTTAATTTAATCTCTGATGTAACCATAACAAGAATGGCACCAAACCCGGAGAAAGCTCTTTTCTACTTAGAGTTAGACAGCGTTTTAAAATATGAGAAATTAGTTATACAGATCTTAATAGCAACCAAATTCACCTGGGACATGAGTGTGTTTGTGTGAGACCGAGTGTATGTATGAGTTAAAATGACACTCCAGTCTTCAGTCTAAGAATTTTGGGATGTCCAATTTATGGACGTAGGTCAGCCCATGCCTGCTGCTTACCCTACTGCCCTGCTCTAGGACATTAGGCCAAGAGATAACAGAGAACTCATACAAATGGCTGATATACACCTGCCTGAAAACATTATGTAACGGGGATATCCTGCCCTCCGATGAGGCACAGAGACGCTGCGGTCTCTATGCAGGTCTGTGAGGACCCGCATAGAGATCACAGTGTGATCGGTGCAGGGGGATCGCGGGGAGGGGAGTGAGAAACCATCTCTCTCACTCCCCCTCCCGTCCTGAAAGAGAAAAGCAGGAAAACAAACAAAAAAAAAAAAACTTAATTCATTTAAAAAATTAAATAATTAAAATATAAATACAAAAAAAAATTATAATGTGAGCTGTGATGTCATTGTGACATCACTGGCATGTTCAGGAGGTCCCTAGGAGGACCTCTAACCATTTCTGTGTAAAAATATGAAAAAAAAAACAAAAACCTTACTTCCTATTGCCCTAGCATAACATCTAGCCAGTATAACCCTCCTGCCCCCGTTCACAACCCCCAAACCCGTTAAGCCATAGGCATAAAAATTATACAAAATTGTACACCTTATAATATGCTCCCTGGTGCTGTGAAAGTCTGGAAAATCTATATAAATTAGGTATTTCTGAAATCAGGACACCTGAATTGATAAACTTGGAGGGGATTTTCCATCACTTTACCTAATTTTGTGAGGATTCAGAGGGAAAATGTAAAAAAAAATTAGTTTCATTTTCTAATCTTCGCTAGTTTTTACTAAATTTCTCATCCTAAATTTTCAGCTAATCATCCAACTATGGTATCCAAAAGAAAGCTCTATCTCTCCTTGAAAAAAAAAACAATATATGGTTTACATGGGTACACTATTCACAGGAAAGGAGAATAATCGCTAAACCGACATACCCCAAAAATGGCAAAATTGCTCCGGGCTTTGAGGTACCAAAAACCCCTGGGATTGAAGGGGTTAAAGGCTCCATTTAAATTGTGAGTACACACTCTGTAGGAGATAGAGGTATAGATATATATCACACACACACACACTATCTATTTCTATATACAGACATACTGCACTATTATTTTTGTATTTTTTTTCCATAACATCTTACCACCCAGCGACTACCATTTAGCGCTCCACACTTTGGAAAGCGCCAGAATATATACGTTAGGGCTGAAACTAGTCTAAATTAATAATAAATAAAAAGCGGAGTGGAGAACACGTGCCAGACCGCTGAAATGTATGTATTAACTCCTTCCCTCCAATCCACAAATTAAACTCCTTCCCATCCTTCGGTCTGATCCAGTCCAGTAACTCTCCCTGTCCCCACATTAACTCTCTCCCACAAATTAAATAAACCTAGAAATGATTGGAGAGTGCAGACACGGGCGGTCTTGCAGGCGGTCAGACACTGTACCTGCGGGTCCCAGAAATCCCGCGCAGTCCCGCAAGGCTGCCTTCGCATTGCTCCTACACAGCGTCCCTACTCTTGTTTTTCCCAGGAACACAGCGGAGTCACGTGATGTGACGTAACATCACGTGACTGCACTGTGTTCCTGGGAAGAGCAACGTGAAGGCAGCCTTGCGGGACAGCGCGGGAAATCTGCAGTTCAAGTAAGGACGTGGGCGGGATTCACCGCACATGTGACGGGAGCGGGCGGGATCGGACAAAAAAAAAAAGAAAAAAAAAAAAAAAAAGAAGGGGGAGCGAGCGGGATAAAAAAAAAAAAAAAAAAGCATTCTCGCGGCAGGGCTCTACTGTGGAGACATTTAAAAAAAGACCATAGCAGTAATATCTTAATAGCAGTGTGGATTTATCGAAGTAACAATGTTTCACATTTAATGCATTATGAGCTTCAGCCAATTGAAAAATGCGATTTGTAAGTTTCAGTTGTATACAAGACTATAAAAGAAAATAACAAATGAACCTCAACGTTGAGGCATTTCGCCACAAAATTATAGTTATAATAAATACTTCATTGTTTTCAACAATTAATCCTATCAATACATAAAATCAACAATTGAAAAGCCTGTAAATGACCGATAACAAATAAACATATCTGTAGAAAGACTCTCCCCTATTAACATAAGCCAACATCACTGGCTTACTGTCAACAGATCAGGTGTACAGGAGCTTGGCACAAGCACCAGTACACTGCTGCAACATGAATGTTCAGACACGTGATCAGACACTCCTTTTGCTGCTGGCCGCCGCTGCTTGGTAGGCGATCTCCTTTAAAAATGGTGTGTGTATGGTAAAAGAAAAATATTCTGCAATTTTTCTTTCTTCCTCCTACCTCCTTCTTGACTGCCCATATATCCTATTAAATCTTGGGAATGTTTCATTTACCGCAAACTTGTATGAATGCTAAATATATCACTATGAAATGATATAATGTATATTAAAAAGGTAAATACTTTAATTTATTATAATACAATTGGTACATTGAGATCCATGAATATATGAATTTTCCTCTTCATATTGGAAAATTGTATATGTTTCTCTTTTTTCTTTGTTTTAATATTACTAATTTATACTGAAAACATCAATAAAAAAAAAAATCATATGCTGCATCAACAGGCAATGCTTTTATCCTTGTTCCTATGGTATTCTTGCAGACTTAATTTTCAAGCCCATGAAACCTTTATCTTCCATTTAAGTATATATATATATATATATATATATATATATATATATATATATATATATAGCTAAAAACTATCTCCTCTTTCACTCTGGTGGTATTAGTAGTCTTTCAAATGTTAGGTCACTTACCAGCCTCTTCTCTCAACTTGCTCAGGGTGGGAATTACTGGGGGGCTCCTTGTTTGCAGAAAGAAAATAATAAGCAGCGTCAGAGCATAATTGTTCAGCCGAGGCCCACCTCCCAACGGGTTACCTGGAGATCAAATAAGGTGGCGTAAGGCTTCTCCAAAATTCTACTCAATCTGTAAAATAACATACACACAATGCTAGTGCAACTGTTGCACTCCCTCTTGGATCCTACTCAAGGGCCATTGTTTCTCATTTCACCCCTTTCCTTCCTAAAGTGTAAGACGTTGATTCCTTTTTTCATTCAGGTCTCTGCTATTTCTTACCTGCAAGTTGGTGCACCTTTGCCCAGTACCGTACGGTGTACACAAGCCAACGAACTCGAGGGTCCAGGTGAGAACAGAGACGTAAAAAGGTGGAGTTCCGCAGAGCCAACCGATTATTGAGTGTAATATCGCCTCTTAGCCCAGATACCTTGTGCTGGAAGCGTACAACAGGGCATCGAACAGAAGGGACCCTCTGAACCGCATGTACCCCAGGTACACAGCGTCGAAGGATTTCCTGTACCAACTCTAAGATGTTTTCAGAGGTAAGCCCCTTCAAGGACAGGCCAGGACCAATATCCTACAAAGAATGATACTTTACACAGAATAATAATAGGATCCTTCAGACATTTATGGGACTTTGTCATGCTGCTTCAGACACAGTTGTATCTTACATTGTCAAAGTACAAGGGAAGCATTACACTGCACCACAATGCCAAAATTCTCACTCGTTTCTAAAATATGCACCCGGAATGGAGAACCCAACCCTATCAGATGTCCAGCAGTGGCCTCAGAAGGGGTAGTTGACACGACTGTGTTCAAGGATCCCGTTACCTAATCTAACCATCATATTTCATGTTTAGTCTAACTTTCACAGCATTAAGAACAGTCTCGCTGGTCTGAATACTGAAGTCATCCTTACCTCATTTTCAACCTCTTTGTATTCAGTTTTATTTTGTCCCGATGCTTTAATTTGCTCTATCCTTTCAACATCTACACTCTCACTTTCCACATTTCCTTTCTCACCACCATCATGCTCTCCCAGTTCCAAGTACAAATCCAAGTCACAACCACTGATTTCAAAACCATTCATAGAGGACCCAAACGGGAGCAGCCGGCACCCTGGTGAAAGGAAAAAAAATAAAAACCCTATAGTGGGATGCAGTTACGATTACATTGGCATTCATATACACACACACACACACACACACTAGTCACCTGGAAAGAACTCTGTAAATGTTTCTTGCAGCAGAGATAGAAGAAGCTCTCGCAGATGATTCTCATATTGAGAGGGAGAACAAAGGGAAGTCACACACTTCATTTGATCCTCCACCTGCAACGCAAATATCACATGGGCCTCTTCCAAATGTCCTGTTCATCTTGACACTACCATTCAACAAATCCTAAAGGTTAAACATATAAACTCTCACTAAGAAAAAAACCCATGTGCCACTCATGGATTTTTATTAACTGAATATTTTAAGTCTTTGAATGCAACCTTATCCCAAAACCAACCTGAAACATATTTCACTTACATCAGTGCATTGCATCAGTGCCTTACACAGTGCTTCAGGATCAGGGGGCTGCAGGTCTTCAGAACAAACTCTTTCCTTCCTTTGGAACTCTTTTTTATTGCGTCGTTTAACTTTCAGGCGCTTCTTTCCTAGTTTGAGCACAGTCTCTGCCAAGCACAGGTTCACGCCATCCTTGTTCTCAAATTCCACAATGGCATAAAAACCCTACAGAAACCAGTAACTATATTACACTTGACCAGTCCCTTTTACATCACGACAAAAAATGCTCATAAAAATTAAATTTGTGGAAACGCAGAACATCTCTTACTCAGGAAAGGGCTGGCAGTGGTGCAATAGCTTTGGATAGGACCTAACAGCGCACATGAAACACTGCTGCCCTTGTGATTGCTAGCCAAACTTCATTTGGCACTGAATTGTACCAGTCCTTTTCAAAAGTTTGCAAAAGCAGCTGCCCTGCTGAGCTTGAATTGCTTAGGTTTTACTGTTGCAACTTAGTCTGTGTTAGTTTCATTAATGCCTGAGGAAGAGACCTAACAACTTGGTCTCGAAAGCTCGCAATTAAACTCTGTTTGCCAATAAATGGTATTTTAACTATACTTTTCTTCAACTTTACACTTTGACAGTGAGCCATATTTTAGTGTGTTGATGGCTGTTTCCCCCTTTAACCCCTTAAGGACTGGTCTTTTTTTCCTGTTTGTACCCTTCGTACAAGCTGTAGAAGGCTGCATTTTGTTTTACAGTGCTCATGTTTAGCTGTAATTTTCTTCTCTCTAGTTTAGCATTTCCACACAAATTATTAGGGCTGCAAATACTAAAATATAAGAGCAAAACAGATTGTTTATGAATACAGTGGTGAGGCAATAAATCAAGTGATTCAGAAGTAATTACAAAAATACACATTGCATATAGTAATGGTGTATGTGTGCGCATACATAATTCTGGCTGGAGGCGGCCTGTGTGTATATACGATAGCGCTTGATGCGTTATTCCGTCGTAAACCACTGAATCGGCCAGATTGCCACCCCTACAGGGATATTTTACAGGTACTATTAACCAATGTTCCATCTAATTTTTCTTAGTTGGCGTGCGCAGAAAATGTCTCTTGTGCAAAAAGTTTCGGACGTGTGCGCTCTCTAAAAAAGCTATGTGCACACGCACAAGCGCACAGCTTAGAGGGAACACTGCTATTAACGTTGTTCAGGACTGAAATTCATGTATTTAAAAACACTATTGTTAGCTCCTGCTTCTTTCCTCACATATATTGATGGGTTGTCAGTCATCCAACTGGCTAGAAATGCTAGGAAAAGAGCAGACAAACCAATTTTTATTATTTCAATATAATTTTTTAAACAAGCCACCCACCCAACCTATCTGCTCTGTGTATGGAGATTTGACAAAGACAGAAAGGGGAGCAACAGACAGCAAAGTGAGTATCATTCACATCACATCAGTACCACAAGGAACACATTATGGAGCAGAAAGAGTGTGTTCTTACATGATCTTTGTCCATCAAAATACCCTTGACTGGAGAGATGTCCTGGAACAGATCCTTTAGCTGCTCCTCTGTAGTGCCACGAGGAAAGCCACTAACATACACGCTATGCTCCTGTTGCTGTTGGCGCTTCTCTCTTTCCTCACATAGCCGAATGTGCCGTCGGCCACGCAAGTGGTCACAAAGGCTGGGACCTGTCATTTAAGTTGTTGATAAATATTAGAAAACAATACTCCATTTCTGTCCAGGCAGAGCAGCAACTGGGAAAGAAAAAAAAAAAAAAAAAAAAAAAAAACGAGTTCTGTTTACTGCTGTTTGTGTCCCAGCTGCTTTAGGGACAGGGTTAAATGTTTCTTCAGTCTCCAGTGTGAAAACTAAACCCCAACCCTCCCCTGCTGCCCGATCCCTCCATTAACAGCGACTGTGTATGACATGATTGCAGGGGTTAGTATTCGAAATAACAGTCAATGCTGTGCTCCTATGGAGCACCAGCACTTAAACAAGTTAAAGTGACAGGGGTGCTTCCAGGTCAATTGCTGTGAGTTATGGATCTGCAGCATTTCAAAGGTGGGCTGATTATCAGAACATCAGGTTGACCCTGCCCTAGAGAGAGGTCATCTAAGGGAATAATAAAAAAAGAATACAAGTGATCAAGTAATAATTATGTCAGTGACATTTTAGGTCACGGATTATGGATTAGTTTCCGTGACCAATGTTAGTGGCCTAAACTTGTCACTTACAAGTAATCCGATATCATCCCTAACACTATATAGTACTGTAACATCCAACATATCTATAAGTACCCCCCTTATGCCATCAGCTACCCCCTGCTTTCAGGGAATATATAGTTATATGGGTTAAATTGATATTTAAAAACATTTTCTGTGTCTCAAATGGGACTTGGGCCCAGTAAAACAATCTTCCATGTTTGAAAACTGAAATGGGCATGTTCCACAATGTCTGAGAAACATGACTTATCTATGCATGTGGGGTATTGCTGTATCGGGGGCGGGGGTTACTGAACACAAATGAAGACCTTTTTTGTTCTTTCACATATCCACTCAGAAAAATAAACATGGTGCAACTGCAAAGTGGGGGGTCTGAATACAAATCACAAGTTGTTTTAGTAATTTCATGTACCCAGGGAAAGAAATGTCCTATAATATTGTGTTTGGATAGAATGGGTTTGTTAAAAATGAAGAAATGAAATTTTACTACAATGTTTAGGACAGATTGGAGCTAAAATGGTTAAATAAAAGCGTTAAAATGCCCCTAGTAAAATACTCTGGGATGCCGACTTTCAAAAAAAAAAAAAAAAAAAAAAAAAAAAAAATCTACACTTGTTGAGCAGTTATTCTTTTTCTGGCCGCTTTTGGGGCACAACACCCAGCATACCACGTTTAAAAAATAAATAAATAAATAATATTGTTTAGAAACAGAGATGTGTATCATTCCTTTTTAACTCTGTAAGTACCAAAATAAATGAAAATACCAGGCATATGAGGTGTTTCCAAACACAGGTCAAATACCTAAATACATTTTTGGAGGGGTTTTTTTTTTGTTTTTTTAATTCCATTTTCACTGGTTATATATGGTTTTTATAAGTGAAACTATGAACATATTGACTTTTTACCCCCACCTTTTTAGATAATTTTCATACTAAACGATGGTTTATATACTCATTTCAAAAGAAATTCCTACTTGTGCTGAAAAAAAAAAAAAAAATATATATATATATAAAAGGTGCAGGGTGCACTAAATGAGTTAGTGGGTAATCACAGTTGAATAAAGAAATTGCAAAACCACAAAAACAGTTCTGGTCATTTGGCAGAAACATTATTAAAATAAAAAACTGGCTATGAAGGAATTAAAACAAATATGCCACCAAGTCCCTCCTTATTTCCATAACTGTCTCATGCCAGGTGCTGGCACCTGTAGATGGGGCCTACACAGATAGAGGTTTCTATTGTACAATACTGAACAACATGAGTGGCACATAAATAGTTATAAAGAACCGTATAAGGTCAAGTGCCTGAACAAACAAATGGTGCAAATACCCCACCTGTGCCCAACAGGTATGCAACAAATTGAGCACAGAAAAAGTAGTTGCACTTTCAAGGGCGATCACCTATTTCTGTCATACGTTATACCACAAAAAAGCATCTGTTATATAAACATGTGTAAATATGAAGACACATGCAACATACATGTTATATACACCGCATTACTAGTGATAAGCAACCATCTCTTCACATTCAACACACCATATTGCTACAAGCATTAACACTGCAAAAAAAACAAAACAACAAAAAAAAAACAACTCACGATTCGCGATGCTGACCCCACAGAGTAGGCATCTGAAACCGCCCCGATCTGCGAACTGCACATCGTTAGGAAGCGTAAAACACTCTCCTTCCTGCTCGGCCGCCATTTCCCCCGAAAATCGTCACTTCCGACGCAGCCAGACTACGTCAAACAGAGAAGGCACGGACACCTACTTTAAAGGCGGTGTCATAAATATTCATGACTTAAGGCAATCATATTAATAACCTGCGAAAACAAAAGTGTAACCTACAGTATGTATCGAATCTTTTTCGACTGAGATCCGGGGAGGCAATTTGTTCACCTAAAAAAACATTTCTGTATTTCCTCACACCACCTTGAAATTGCCTCCATCCCCCCGGGCCGGTCAAAAATTCTTTGAATAGAAGCGTTTTGGACTCTTGCGGAGGCGGGAACATAACAGGGTCAAGTAACGAGATGTAATATCGCTGCTACTAGTGACGGGAAGTTCGGATCGTTAAAGTGAATCGGTTCATTTCGAGTGATTCATTGAAATGAACCGATTCATCGGTTTACTCAATGAGACTCATAACAGTTACTGCTTCCCCGACTATTGGCCCCGCCCCTTTCATTATAGTCTATGAATCCTCCTGCCTGCCCAATCAGGATTATTTGTTCATTTGCATTACACAACAGTGTATTCTACAGCAATGTAATATGTGTCCACACTGCTCAGCAACTAAACTCACAGTAATGTGCAGTGTGAATAAGTTTATCACTTAATATTTGGGATGCTGAAAGTTAGGGGAGGTGGGAGTTAATTTAGGGACAGGTATGCTTAATGTGATCTTTAGGGTTAATTTAATGGTGAGGAGTTAATTTAATAAGGTTAATTTAAGGTGCAGTTAGAGGTAACGGGTTCAATCTAAGGGGAATCTAAATCCTGGGGGTAGTGAGGATTAATCCTGTATTTAGTTATAAAAGTATAATTGTACTGTATACTGATGACTTGAATATGCTCTGAAGTCTAAATCAGTGAACTGGTGACTCAGAGCTGCTCTGAACAGTTCTTTGAGTCAGTGAACCGGTGACTCAGAGCTGCTCTGAGTGGTGCTTTGAGTCAGTGAACTGATGAGCTACTGAGGTGTGATAGGAATGACGGGCTCAAGGGAGTGGGGTTTTATGTGTGATAGGTGAGTGATTTTATTTTACATGTGATGGCCGTAAGATGTGGTAATATATTGTGGATGTTTTAGTGAGTGTGCGTTCTAGTCCCAGGGGTGTACCTAGAGTATTAGGCACTTTAAAATGTATAAACATCCCCAAAAAATTGAATGTTTGGAAAAATAGATTTCTTAAAAAAATTGGAGCATTTTGGAAAGTTGGGATCATTCGAGAGGCCAATCAATGGCCAGATTTTTGGAGGAAGGTATGTCCTATGAAGGAGTTTTGAGGAACATGGAGACTATTTTCATACCTGGGAACTCCGGGAGAAGGTTCCGGGTTGCAGGAGCGGGGTCTTGACATGCCCCACTCCCCACCCAATTACCCTTTAAATGGGGGTGGTTCTGATGATGTCAGCAGGAATGCCCCTGTGTCAGTTGGACCACCCACTGTCGTCAGTGGACAGTCCAGGCCATGTCCCGCAAGCGTAGGTTCCGGGTAGCTGGAGCCCAGAATTTCCCAGGTATGACTATTACCGTTTTAGCTGCGTCTAATAAATGTTCACAGTCACGGAAGTCATCCAGCCATTTAATTAGGCCCTGTGTGGTAACCTCAAGGTCAGTAAGAGGGCGTGTAATCCTATAAAGTTGTAATATGGAGTTATAGCTGTTGCAGGAAAAAAGTCTGCCTGTCCAATCTGTTATCTAGGGCAATACATTTAAGTTGTGAGAGAACTAGGGAGATGTAACTGGAAATTTGGAGACAGTGAAGTTGATGTATGGGAATGGGATAAAACCTTGAAATTAGGTATTTTGGTTTTATCCCTTTAGAGTTTACCCCAATTGTTTTGTAGATTAGAAAACAGTCTGTTATCTTTGCCATTTTGAAAAAGCATGTTATATTTCAAGGGCGTGTAACATGAAAAGTTGGAGTTAAGCACTTGTTTTATCCTCAGTTTCACCAGGCTCTTGCTGTATGGAATAGTAGGGGATTGTGTCTCAAGGGGTCAGCCCATGTAGTTGGATTTAGAGCCAGGAAGGAGGCAAAATATATGTCCGGTTCTTGCTCCGTTTGTGGCCAGGAGGCATATGACTAGCATGGGCTGTCTAGAATCTAGTCATATGCCTCCCCTCCCCTGCTGCCATGCTGCAGTGTTAACCCCTTCAATGCTGCGATTGTTTATTAATATTTGTCCCCACAAGCTTGTGGAGACTAAATATCAGTCAATGCTGTTCTCCTATGGAGCATCAGCATTGAAAGTGAAAATCACTGACCTGGAAGTCAAATGGGCTGATGATGATCAGATCACTCGTAGCAGTAGGAGTGATCTTATCATTATGGCAGTCCCTGAATGACCCTGCCCTAGAAAGAGAGAGGGGTCATCTAAGGTAAAAATAACAAAAAATTAAATACATAAGGTAATAATTATCACTTGTCAGTGATAATCAGTGGTCACTGATTATTTATCGGCCAGGCAGACCGGCAACAGCAAAAAAGAGCCCCCACGAGCCCTCTGATTACTCCTACAGGAGTGATCAAAGAGACTCCTCCCCACAGCCAGAGGCAGCTTCAGGGACAGGGAGAAGGGACTGGTCTGGAGACCGAAGAAACTTAATTATTACCTGATCACTTGTCAGTGACATTTTTGGTCACTGATTATTTATCGGTTTCCCTGATCAATGTTGGTGGCCTAAACTTTTCACTTACAAGTGATCTGATTAGGAATTTCAGCAAAGTTTCGATAGGGGGCGCTCGTGTATTCCGTGCAATAAAAAAGAAAGATAGTGCAGGTGTATAGGAAAGCAGGAAAACCGCAGGGGTACCCTCAGGGTCCACGTATGGTATATATGTCAAAGAAAGGAACAAGAGAGGAACCAATAGTGTGTATTGCATATGTCGCTAAAGGCGCAACAAATAGAGAAGTACTTACACTAACACAAGTGTAAAGATGCCCGTAGTCGCTGGTGATGTTCTGGTTGCATCCATGTCCTCCTCTGTTTGATGGATCAAATAATCAATATTAGTGGATGTGTGGTGTGTCAAACAACCACTGTCCACATAAGCGATATGGTAAAACGTATATTTATTCCAAAAATTGCAATAAACTGGATCTATGACAGATGCAGCTAAAAACTAGACAAATAAAATAAATAAATGAAAAGCACTAGTACAGGTAAAAAATGGTAAAAGAAGTCCAAAAAAAGTCACTCAACGCGTTTCGCCATAAAAGACTTCATCAGGAGTATTTTCTGCTTGTGTGAGCGGGTCCTTTTAAGCTATTCGACGCCATCTGCTGTCTGTGTTTGGCGTCTGACGTCAGGACAGTAATAGCTTCCGGGTTTCTTCATTCGCCTGCCTGTAGAGGTCGCTGTTTTCAATGTGACGGTTTCTCCATCAGAAGTTGCGTTTTGCCGTGGAGTGAAAGGTAAGTAAAAAAACAACCAGTGTTTGTAAC
The DNA here is from genome assembly GCA_029215755.1 of Spea hammondii. Classification (NCBI taxonomy): domain Eukaryota; kingdom Metazoa; phylum Chordata; class Amphibia; order Anura; family Pelobatidae; genus Spea; species Spea hammondii. The sequence goes on along the minus strand of JARDYJ010000009.1, from coordinate 24,452,624 downwards.
TTAATATTAATGTGTTTTCTTTTTACAGGTGGCAAGATGAAGAGCAACAAAGCTAGGATGGTAAGGTCTGTTCCAGAAACGAAGCTGGAGGGACCGTAATGAAACCGGTATCTATGCCGGTGTGCAGGATGTATTCTGCATGTGGGGGGAGCTAGACAATGAGATGTGGAGCCGTTGGGGCTATCATCTGCCGATCAGTACACACGGGGGAGGAGGGGGGGGACACAAAGCCGGGACTGCACATAGAGGTCTCTGTAAGAAGAGACACTGACAATAAAACGTGGGGCCGATCTGTACACACGGGGGGGGGGACGACAGAGCCGAGAATCAGGACGGCAGGCACACAGAGTGCACGGACGGGACAAAGAAGAAGAAGAACCAGCCCACAGAATGCCAGGAGTATACAGGCCACAAGAAAGGGACAAATGTGAAGAGCGTCTAGTAATATGTATATGAATTGTATGTATCAGTAGGGAATAGTTTAAATGTGTGTATATAGAATGTAGTTAGGGGGTCTGACTAATGATGTAAATAAAGTGTTTGCAAAAAATGATGATAAATAAAATGTGGTAAATAAAATTAGTTAAATGAAATGAAATACAATAAACTATTTTTACCAAATATTGGTGGTTTATTTGTGTGATGTAAGGGTAGAAGGGTTCTGGTAAATGTAAAAATGCTTTCTAGATATGTGCCAGAATATCCAATTCCATGTTTAGTCCACCACGTTTGAAAGTTTTTAGTTTAACCCCTTCGTGACAAAGGCTGATTTTACTTTTTGTACCCTTCGTGACAATGGCCTTTTTAACATTTCTGCGCTGCTTGTGTTTAGCTGTAATTTTCTTCTTTCCCGTTTACTGAACCCACACACATTAGATATTGTTTTTTTCAGGACAAGAAGGGCTTTCTTTAGATAACATTGTTTTGATTGTATCATATTATTTACTACTAAAAAAAGTATAAAATATGGTGAAAAAGGGACATACTAAAACGAATGACAAAATGGAATGCCCATAGACTTTAATGGGGAGGAATGCCCATAGACTATAATGGGGAGGAATGCCCATAGACTATAATGGAAGGGAAAAGAATATTGATTTTGAAATAAAAGTTTAAGACATATCATATAGATCTTTGGCACACATACTCCCCTAGGACACACATGTGATCTAAAACTCAGATTACGTTGGATTATAGCTGCTTTCTATGGAATGACAGGTGAATGACAGTTTTGAGGGAATGCCCATAGGATATAATGGGAGAAAAAATAATATTGTTTTTTTTAGAGAAAACCATATGACATATCATATAGATCTTTGGCACACATACTCCCCTAGCACAGACAGAGGATCTAAAACTCAGATTATGTGGGATTATAGCTGTTTTCTATGGAATGACAGGTGAATGACAGTTTTGAGTGAATGCCCATAGGATATAATGGGAGAAAAATTAAACTTGTTTTTTAGAGAAAACCCTCTGACATATATAGATCTTTGTCATGTATACTCCCCTAGTACAGTTATAGGTTCCAAACCTCATATTAAGTGGAATTATATCTGTATTCTATGGAATGACAGGTGAATGACGGTATTGATGGAATGCCCATAGGATATAATGGGAGAAAAATCAAACCTGTTTTTCAGACAAAACCCTCTGAAATATCATATAGATCTTTGGCACATATACTCTCCTAGTACAGATACATGGTCTAAAACAAATATTATGTGGGATTATAGCTGTTTTCTATGGAATGACAGGTTAATGGCAGTATTGATGGAATGCCCATAGAATATAATGGGAGAAAAATGAAACCTGTTTTTCAGACAAAAACCCTCTGATATATCATATAGATCTTTGTCATGTATACTCCCCTAGTACATTTATAGGTTCCAAACCTCATATTAAGTGGAATTATAGCTGTGTTCTATGGAATGACAGGTGAATGGCAGTATTGATGGAATGCCTATAGGATATAATGGGAGAAAAATCAAACCTGTTTTTCAGACAAAAACCTTCTGACATATCATATAGATCTTTGGCACATATACTCCCCTAGTACAGAGACAGGATCTAAAACTCATATTATGTGGGATTACAGCTGTTTTCTATGGAATGACAGGTGAATGACAGTATTGATGGAATGCCCATAGGATATAATGGGAGAAAAATCAAACCTGTTTTTCAGACAAAACCCTCAGACATATCATATAGATCTTTGTCATGTATACTCCCCTAGTACAGAGACAGGATCTAAAACTCATATTATGTGGGATTATAGCTGTTTTCTATGGAATGACAGGTGAATGACAGTTTTGAGGGAATGCCCATAGGCTATAATGGGAGAAAAATGAAACCTGTTTTTCAGACAAAACCCTCTGAAATATCATATAGATCTTTGGCACATATACTCTCCTAGTACAGATACATGATCTAAAACAAATATTATGTGGGATTATAGCTGATTTCTATGGAATGACAGGTGAATGACAGTATTGATGGAATGCCCATCGGATATAATGGGAGAAAAATCAAACCTGTTTTTCAGACAAAACCCTCTGAAATATCTTATAGATCTTTGGCACATATACTACCCTAGTACAGAGACAGGATCTAAAACTCATATTAAGTGGGATTATAGCTGTTTTCTATGGAATGACAGGTGAATGACAGTTTTGAGTGAATGCCCATAGGATATAATGGGAGAAAAATGAAACTTGTTTTTTAGAGAAAACCCTCTGACATATCATATAGATCTTTGTCATGTATACTCCCCTTGTACAGTTATAGGTTCTAAACCTAATATTAAGTGGAGTTATAGCTGTGTTCTATGGAATGACAGGTGAATGACAGTATTGATGGAATGCCCATAGGATATAATGGGAGAAAAATCAAACCTGTGTTTCAGACAAAACCCTCTGAAATATCATATAGATCTTTGGCACATATACTCCCCTAGTACAGAGACAGGATCTAAAACTCATATTAAGTGGAATTATAGCTGTTTTCTATGGAATGACAGGTGAATGACAGTATTGATGGAATGCCCATAGGATATAATGGGAGAAAAATGTAACTTGTTTTTTAGAGAAAACCCTCTGACATATCATATAGATCTTTGTCATGTATACTCCCCTAGTACAGAGACAGGATCTAACACTCAGATTATGTGGGATTATAGCTGTTTTCTATGGAATGACAGGTGAATGACAGTATTGATGGAATGCCCATAGGATATAATGGGAGAAAAATGAAACTTATTTTTTAGAGAAAACCCTCTGACATATCATATAGATCTTTGTCATGTATACTCCCCTAGTACAGTTATATGTTCTAAACCTCATATTAAGTGGAATTATAGCTGTGTTCTATGGAATGACAGGTGAAAAACAGTATTGATGGAATGCCCATAGGATATAATGGGAGAAAAATCAAACCTGTTTTTCAGACAAAACCCTCAGAAATATCATGTAGATCTTTTGCACATATACTCCCCTAGTACAGAGACAGGATCTAAAACTCATATTATGTGGGATTATAGGTGTTTTCTATGGAATGACAGGTGAATGACAGTTTTGAGGGAATGCCCATAGGATATAATGGGAGAAAAATCAAACCTGTTTTTCAGACAAAACCCTCTGAAATATCATATAGATCTTTGGCACATATACTCCCCTAGTACAGAGACAGGATCTAAAACTCATATTATGTGGGATTACAGTTTTTTTCTATGGAATGACAGGTGAATGACAGTTTTGAGGGAATGCCCATAGGATATAATGGGAGAAAAATCAAACCTGTTTTTCAGACAAAACCCTCTGAAATATCATATAGATCTTTGGCACATATACTCCCCTAGTACAGAGACAGGATCTAAAACTCATATTATGTGGGATTACAGCTGTTTTCTATGGAATGACAGGTGAATGACAGTTTTGAGGGAATGCCCATAGGATATAATGGGAGAAAAATTAAACTTGTTTTTTAGAGAAAACCCTCTGACATATCATATAGATCTTTGGCACATATACTCTCCTAGTACAGATACATGGTCTAAAACAAATATTATGTGGGATTATAGCTGTTTTCTATGGAATGACAGGTGAATGAGGGTATTGATGGAATGCCCATAGGATATAATGGGAGGAAAATCAAACTTGTTTTTCAGAGAAATCCATCTGACATATCATATAGATTTTTGTCATTTTGAACACTGGTGACACTTGTAATATGTTGGTCACCAGAATGAGGAATCTGCACACACACCAAAGGAACTCTGGTGCTTAACTGTGCCAGGAAGGGCCAGCTCCCCAGTAGATCAAAATAATAAAGGCTCCAGGCACTCAAGGGTTCCAGCTCAGGCAGATTTATTAAAGGAAGACAGCAACAACGTTTCAACCTCACAATGAGGTCTTTATCAAGTTGATAAAACTGTTATTTTGTTGAATTGAGTCCTCACATAAGTATGCCTTCCACTCTTCTCTGATAAAACATAAGTTTGCCAGTTGGTAACAAGCAGCTGCAATAGACAATAATATGTCACAATTTTCTTTTGCTCTTTCTTTTTCCTTCATGGAATCTATGACTATCACCTCCCTGGTATTAAAAAGGACTACACCAAGGCACCAGTGCTGTCCGGAGCCCCAGGAATCCGTGTTAAAAGGAACCAACAAAATGTCTTTGTTTAAGGCGACATGTTCCCCCAAGAAGCTGTAGAAAATGTCTGCTCTTCCTCGTACCAAACTTTGGTAAATGTAGGTGGGGCACATCAAAATCTTTTCTGTAAGATTTCTCTGGCAGATGAAGTTGCTTATGGCTTCTTCAATAGCTTCATCACAAAGCCATTGTCCGGGATCCAGTGTTTTCAAAATCTGTTCTTTTACTGTTTCTAGCAATTTGTTATCTTAATCTGTTGGTGGCAGGTTCCAGGGGGTTAAGTCATCCCATGCAACAAGTTCATTCATTTCATGCCCATCCTTCTTTGGCGTTGAGTGTTTAGGCAGTTGGCCCAAGGATTTGATGGAAATATCAAACTCAGGCTCCTCTTCGGTATTTCTCCATTATATCCTATGGGCATTTACTCAATTCTGTCATTCACCTGCCATTCCCTAGAAAACCGCTATAATCTCCACTTAATATCAGCCTTTTCGCTAAAATCAAGTGTCTTAACCTGAGGTTCGTGACGACTGGTTGTTGTTAGACCTCGGCCTTTCTACTTATGTAGACATGCTACTATTGGGGCTCTAACTGATGCCTTTGGTTGCGTTCACTCCTCGGACTCCGGGCCTGCAGACTCTCGGAACACGCTGGGAAGGACTCCCCCTATTTTTGGCCTTTTTTAGTGCCTTTTTCCCTTCTTTTTGGCCTTTTTAGTGCCTTCTTTTCCTCCCTTTTTTAGTGCCTTCCCCTGTCCCTCTTTTTTGGCCTTTTTTAGTGCCTTCCCCTGCTTTTTTGCCCTCCCTCCCTCCCTTCTCCCTTGTGCTTTTAATCTCTCCTCGTGATCCGTCTGAGGCCAGACTCCACCTCACCAGACGGGTTTCAACACCTGCCACTGAGCTTTACCCTGGGAAATTCTATAGGCATGCCCTTCTACCCCGGCCAGCCCATGACCTGCAAATGATGCAGACACCTGGGCCACAGGGCAGAGGAATGCCAACAGAAATACTGCAGGCACTGCAAAGTGGTGGGGCACGAGACCAAGGACTGTCCACGAAAGAAGACCTGTAACCTGTGCGGCGATCCTGACCACATTTACAAGGATTGCCCCAAGAGATCGAGGTCATATGCAGCGGTAGCAACAGCCAAGGCCCCAGCCATGGTCCCCTCAATGGCCCCGACTAAGGCTCCAGCCAAGGCACCGGCACCACAGACATTCCCTCCGGCAACCCTGAAAGCGGCCCCCAGGAAAGGTAAGAAAGCAGCTCCCCCCTGCCAAGACAGTGGTGGCCCCGCCAACTGTCAAGGCACCCTCTCCCCTCCCAGAGGCAGCACCATCCCTCCCCTGTGTTGCCCCGACCCCCCCGCTTCCCTCCCTCCCTCCCCCCTTCCACTGCAGCAGCTCTAACCCCGTCCCCAGCTGCTGAAGACTCCGACCCTTTTCCCCCCACTTGTTTCCGCTGCAGACACCCCCCTGGAGAAGCCGCCAAAGGGAGCCGGAGCCAGAAAAAAGAAACATATCGGCAAAAGGAGGAGGAAGAGGACAGCGAGACTGAGACGAGCCCTACCAGGATCTCTGTCCAGAAGAGGGCGCCACCACCAGCCCCCACCGTTGAACCTGCGGACCCAGATGACCAACACCAGGGCCATAGTGATGGGAGGAGACATTAACTGCTGCTCAGAGAGATTGTCAAAGAGGCATCCTTTAAGGGACGCTATGGGCTCCATCGGGACCGGCTCCGTGAACTATTCTTGGAGCCGGCAAGATGGCTCTGTGCGTTCCCGGATAGAGCGGTAGAGCATCAGCAGTGTTCCATGGTGCCCTGCTACTTCTCAGTAGAAAACCGACTTCCTAAAGATCCTGGGAGTCTGGTTCGGCAGAGACGGCACGGCCCTGAAAAGCTGGGAGGAGAAACTCAATAAAGTAAAGCAGAAATTTGGGCTGTGGAGCCTCAGAGACCTTACCATCGAAGGGAAAGTGCTGGTGCTGCGCAACGAGATTCTTCCCATGCTGCAGTACATGGCTCAGGCCTGGCCCTTGCTGGTGACCATTCACCAGGCCATCAACCGAGCAGTTTTCCACTTCATCTGGGGCTCCAAAATGGACAGAGAAAAGTGCGCAAAGATGTACAAGGAACCCGGAGGGTGTGCCTGACATCCCTACCATGCTGAGGGCCTCCTTTGTGTGCAACTGCGTGCGCAGGAATCGCAGAGACGTAGTGAAAGGCTCTGCTGGAAACTCCATGTCTCGCTTCTTCCTGCTTCTCCTGTGTAGGCAGCTCAAGTGGGAAAAGTGGGACAGCTCCGTCCCTTACAATTGGACTATGCCCTGGTTCTACTCTGACGTGGGCAAATTTGTAAGGGAACACCAACTGGAGGGAGTTAAACCAGACCTGTGGTCGCCCCGTGTGATCCACAAACTCATCAGAGCCAACGACACTATCGAGAACATGCCAAGGCTCCCCAATGCCACAGTCAGGACTGTTTGGGCTAACGTGGCGTCGAGCAGGCTAACCAACAGGCATAAAGACATTGCATTCAGGGAGGCCTCCTCCTAAGGACATTTATGCATGCCAGGCAGCTGTGCAGATATAGACACTGCCCACAGTGCATTGTGGAGGAAGAGACTTCCCTTCACTTGTTCTGGGAGTGCCCGTTTGCACAGGCTTTGTTCAGAGCCCTGGAGCTGGAACTCGAGGACTCTAAACGAGAGACGGTACCTGTCCTACCACTCTATACTTTATGGACTTTTTCCAGGAACACACACAGAGTTTTAGACCATGTATCTGTACTAGGAGAGTATATGTGCCAAAGATCTATATGATATTTCAGAGGGTTTTGTCTGAAAAACAGGTTTGATTTTTCTCCTATTATATCCTATGGGCATTCCATCAATACTGTCATTCACCTGTCATTCCATAGAACACAGCTATAATCCCACTTAATATGAGGTTTGGAACCTATAACTGTACAAGGGGAGTATACATGACAAAGATCTATATGATATTTCAGAGGGTTTTCTCTAAAAAACAAGTTTCATTTTTATCCCATTATATCCTATGGGCATTCACTCAAAACTGTCATTCACCTGTCATTCCATAGAAAACAGCTATAATCCCACATAATAAGAGTTTTAGATCCTGTCTCTGTACTAGGGGAGTATATGTGCCAAAGAGCTATATGATATTTCAGAGGGTTTTGTCGGAAAAACAGGTTTGATTTTTCTCCCATTATATCCTATGGGCATTCACTCAAAACTGTCATTCACCTGTCATTCCATAGAACACAGCTATAATTCCACTTAATATGAGGTTTAGAACCTATACCTGTACTAGAGGAGTATGTGTGCCAAAGATCTATATGATATTTCAGAGGGTTTTGTCTGAAAAACAGGTTTGATTTTTCTCCCATTATATCCTATGGGCATTCCATCAATACTGTAATTCACCTGTCATTCCATAGAACACAGCTATAGTTACACTTAATATGAGGTTTAGAACCTATAACTGTACTACGGGAGTATACATGACAAAGATCTATCTGATATGTCAGAGGGTTTTCTCTAAAAAAACAAGTTTAAATTTTCTCCCATTATATCCTATGGGCATTCCCTCAAAACTGTCATTCACCTGTCATTCCATAGAAAACAGCTGTAATACCACATAATATGAGTTTTAGATCCTGTCTCTGTACTAGGGGAGTATATGTGCCAAAGATCTATATGATATTTCAGAGGGTTTTGTCTGAAAAACAGGTTTGATTTTTCTCCCATTATATCCTATGGGCATTCCATCAATACTGTCATTCACCTGTCATTCCATAGAAAGCAGCTATAATCCCACTTAATATGAGGTTTGGAACCTATAACTGTACTAGGGGAGTATACATGACAAAGATCTATATGATATGTCTGAGGGTTTTGTCTGAAAAACAGGTTTGATTTTTCTCCCATTATATCCTATGGGCATTCCATCAAAACTGTCATTCACCTGTCATTCCATAGAACACAGCTATAATTCCACTTAATATGAAGTTTACAACCTATACCTGTACTAGAGGAGTATGTGTGCCAAAGATCTATATGATATTTCAGAGGGTTTTGTCTGAAAAACAGGTTTGATTTTTCTCCCATTATATCCTATGGGCATTCCATCAATACTGTCATTCACCTGTCATTCCATAGAACACAGCTATAATTCCACTTAATATGAGGTTTGGAACCTATAACTGTACTAGGGGAGTATACATGACAAAGATCTATATGATATGTCAGAGGGTTTTCTCTAAAAAACAAGTTTAATTTTTCTCCCATTATATCCTATGGGCATTCACACAAAACTGTCATTCACCTGTCATTCCATAGAAAACAGCTATAATCCCACATAATATGAGTTTTAGATCCTGTCTCTGTACTAGGGGAGTATATGTGCCAAAGATCTATATGATATTTCAGAGGGTTTTGTCTGAAAAACAGGTTTGATTTTTCTCCCATTATATCCTATGGGCATTCCATCAATACTGTCATTCACCTGTCATTCCATAGAACACAGCTATAATTCCACTTAATATGAGGTTTAGAACCTATAACTGTACTAGGGGAGTATACATGGCAAAGATCTATATATGTCTGAGGGTTTTGTCTGAAAAACAGGTTTGATTTTTCTCCTATTATATCCTATGGGCATTCCATCAATACCGTCATTCACCTGTCATTCCATAGAAAACAGCTATAAACCCACTTAATATTTGTTTTAGACCATGTATCTGTACTAGGAGAGTATATGTGCCAAAGATCTATATGATATTTCAGAGGGTTTTGTCTGAAAAACAGGTTTGATTTTTCTCCCATTATATCCTATGGGCATTCCATCAATACTGTCATTCACCTGTCATTCCATAGAAAACACCTATAATCCCACATAATATGAGTTTTAGATCCTGTCTCTGTACTAGGGGAGTATATGTGCAAAAGATCTATATGATATTTCAGAGGGTTTTGTCTGAAAAACAGGTTTGATTTTTCTCCCATTATATCCTATGGGCATTCCATCAATACTGTCATTCACCTGTCATTCCATAGAACACAGCTATAATTCCACTTAATATGAAGTTTAGAACATATAACTGTACTAGGGGAGTATACATGACAAAGATCTATATGATATTTCAGAGGGTTTTGTCTAAAAAACAAGTTACATTTTTCTCCCATTATATCCTATGGGCATTCCATCAATACTGTCATTCCATAGAAAACAGCTATAATTCCACTTAATATGAGATTTACAACCTATACCTGTACTAGAGGAGTATGTGTGCCAAAGATCTATATGATATTTTAGAGGGTTTTGTCTGAAAAACAAGTTTGATTTTTCTCCCATTATATCCTATGGGCATTCCATCAATACTGTCATTCACCTGTCATTCCATAGAATACAGCTATAATTCCACTTAATATGAGGTTTGGAACCTATAACTGTACTAGGGGAGTATATGTGCCAAAGATCTATATGATTATGTCTGAGGGTTTTGTCTGAAAAACAGGTTTGATTTTTCTCCCATTATATCCTATGGGCATTCCATCAATACTGTCATTCACCTGTCATTCCATCTAAAACAGCTATAATTCCACTTAATATGAGTTTTAGATCATGTGTCTATACTAGGGGAGTATATGTGCCAAAGATCTATATTATATTTTAGAGGGTTTTGTCTGAAAAACAGGTTTCATTTTTCTCCCATTATAGCCTATGGGCATTCCCTCAAAACTGTCATTCACCCGTCATTCCATAGAAAACAGCTATAATTCCACTTAATATGAGTTTTAGATCCTGTCTCTGTACTAGGGGAGTATACATGACAAAGATCTATATGATATGTCTGAGGGTTTTGTCTGAAAAACAGGTTTGATTTTTCTCCCATTATATCCTATGGGCATTCCATCAATACTGTCATTCACCTGTCATTCCATATAAAACAGCTATAATTCCACTTAATATGAGGTTTGGAACCTATAACTGTACTAGGGGAGTATACATGACAAAGATCTATATGATATGTCAGTGGGTTTTCTCTAAAAAACAAGTTTGATTTTTCTCCCATTATATCCTATGGGCATTCACTCAAAACTGTCATTCACCTGTCATTCCATAGAAAACAGCTGTAATCCCACATAATATGAGTTTTAGATCCTGTCTCTGTACTAGGGTAGTATATGTGCCAAAGATCTATATGATATGTCAGAGGGTTTTTGTCTGAAAAACAGGTTTGATTTTTCTCCCATTATATCCTATGGGCATTCCATCAATACTGTCATTCACCTGTCATTCCATAGAACACAGCTATAATTCCACTTAATATGAGGTTTGGAACCTATAACTGTACTAGGGGAGTATACATGACAAAGATGTATATGATATGTCAGAGGGTTTTACCTAAAAAACAAGTTAAATTTTTCTCCCATTATATCCTATGGGCATTCGCTCAAAACTGTCATTCACCGGTCATTCCTTCGAAAACAGCTGTGATCCCACATAATAGGAGTTTTAGATCCTGTCTCTGTACTAGGGGAGTATATGTGCCAAAGATCTATATGATATGTCAGAGGGTTTTTGTCTGAAAAACAGTTTTGATTTTTCTCCCATTATATTCTATGGGCATTCCATCAATACTGCCATTCACCTGTCATTCCATAGAAAACAGCTATAATCCCACATAATATTTGTTTTAAACCATGTATCTGTACTAGGAGAGTATATGTGCCAAAGATCTATATGATATTTCAGAGGGTTTTGTCTGAAAAACAGGTTTGATTTTTCCCCTATTATATCCTATGGGCATTCCATCAATACCGTCATTCACCTGTCATTCCATAGAATACAGCTATAATTCCACTTAATATGAGGTTCGGAACCTATAACTGTACTAGGGGAGTATACATGACAAAGATCTATATGATATGTCAGAGGGTTTTCTCTAAAAAACAAGTTACATTTTTCTCCCATTATATCCTATGGGCATTCCATCAATACTGTCATTCACCTGTCATTCCATAGAAAACAGCTATAATTCCACTTAATATGAGGTTTAGAACCTATAACTGTACGAGGGGAGTATGTGTGCCAAAGATCTATATGATATGTCATATGGTTTTCTCTAAAAAAACAATAATATTTTGTCTCCCATTATATCCTATGGGCATTCCCTCAAAACTGTCATTCACCTGTCATTCCATAGAAAACAGATATAATCCCACATAATCTGAGTGTTAGATCCTGTCTCTGTACTAGGGGAGTATACATGACAAAGATCTATATGATATGTCAGAGGGTTTTCTCTAAAAAACAAGTTACATTTTTCTCCCATTATATCCTATGGGCATTCCATCAATACTGTCATTCACCTGTCATTCCATAGAAAACGGCTATAATCCCACTTAATATGAGTTTTAGATCCTGTCTCTGTACTAGGGGAGTATATGTGCCAAAGATCTATATGATATTTCAGAGGGTTTCGTCTGAAAAACAGGTTTGATTTTTCTCCCATTATATCCTATGGGCATTCCATCAATACTGTCATTCACTTGTCATTCCATAGAACACAGCTATAATTCCACTTAATATGAGGTTTAGTACCTATAACTGTACTAGGGGAGTATACATGACAAAGATCTATATGATATGTGAAAGGGTTTTCTCTAAAAAACAAGTTTCATTTTTCTCCCATTATATCCTATGGGCATTCCATCAATACTGTCATTCACCTGTCATTCCATAGAACACAGCTATAATCCCACTTAATATTAGGTTTAGAACCTATACCTGTACTAGAGGAGTATGTGTGCCACAGATCTATATGATATTTCAGAGGGTTTTGTCTGAAAAACAGGTTTGATTTTTCCCCTATTATATCCTATGGGCATTCCATGAATACTGTCATTCACCTGTCATTCCATAGAACACAGCTATAATTCCACTTAATATGAGGTTTAGAACCTATAACTGTACTAGGGGAGTATGTGTGCCAAAGATCTATATGATATGTCATATGGTTTTCTCTAAAAAAACAATATTATTTTTTCTCCCATTATATCCTATGGGCATTCCCTCAAAACTGTCATTCACCTGTCATTCCATAGAAAACAGCTATAATCCAACGTAATCTGAGTTTTAGATCACATGTGTGTCCTAGGGGAGTATATGTGCCAAAGGTCTAAATGCTATTTCTTAAGCTTTTATTTCAAAATCAATTATTCTTTTCCCTTCCATTATAGTCTATGGGCATTCCTCCCCATTATAGTCTATGGGCATTCCTCCCCATTAAAGTCTATGGGCATTCCATTTTGTCATTCGTTTTAGTATCTCCCGTGAAAAATTTTGAAAAAAATTACTGTTTCTAACTTTTAGTTGAAAAATCTTTTACTCATCTATAAAAGGTAATGAAAAAACCTGCTAAATGGATTCTACTATTTGTCCTGAGTTTAGAAATACCCAATGTTTTTATGTTTTTTTGCTTTTTTCTACCCATTATGGGGCAATAAGTACAGGTAGCGTTTTGCTATTTCAAAGCCATTTTTTCCAAATCTGGTAATTCTTCCCCTCATGTGCCATTTCGGGTATCTTTGAACCCGGCCAATGCAATTTACCCCATCAAATCATATATTTTTGAAAACTAGACAGCCCAGGGTATTCCAAATGCTAGTATTTTAACTATTTCCATGCACCATATCTACCACCAGTTTTTGTCAAACTTTGTGGTAGTCATTTTTTTGCATTTGTTTTTTCAGACACATTTTACTTCAGGTATGAATTAAAAGGTTCTCGTTTATGTCACTATCACAAAACACCCCAATATGTGTTCAGCAACATCTCCTGAGTACAGCGATACCTCACATGAATGATTTTGCCTGGCTGTTTGGGGGCAAAAGGGCCACATTTGGGGCATGCGTATTTTTCAATGTTGAACTTTGGCATTTGGGGATCCACTGCCTATGCCCTATTTGGTACATCTTTGAGTCGGGCCATTTCAGTGTGCCCAATAAACCCATATATTTTTGAAAACTAGACACCCCAGGGTATTTCAAATGCTAGTATTTTAACTCTTTCCATGCACCATATCTACCACCAGTCTTTGTCAAACTTTGTGGTAGTCATTTTTTTGCATTTGGTTTTCCACACACATTTTACTTCAGGTATGAATTAAAAAGTTCTCGTATATGTCACTATCACAAAACACCCCAATATGTGTTCAGCAACATCTCCTGAGTACAGCGATACCTCACATGAATGATTTTACCTGGCCGTTTGGGGGCAAAAGGGCCACATTTGGGGCATGCGCATTTTTCAATGTTGAACTTTGGCATTTGGGGATCCACTGCCCATGCCCTATTTGGTACATCTTTGAGCCGGGCAATTTCAGTGTGCCCAACAAAACCATATATTTTTCAAAACTAGACACCACAGGGTATTTTAAATGCTGGTATTTTAACTCTTTGCATGCACACATTTTACCACCAGCATGTTTTCAAAGTTTGCAGTAGTATTTTTGTGTGTGTGTATTTTTCCCACACACACCTACTTTATGTATGAATTTACAGCTCCGTGTATATGCCGCTGTCACACGACACCCCATAATGTGTTCAGCAACATCTCCTGAGTGCAGTGATATCCCACATGCATGGGTGTGTCATTTTTGTGGGAACTAAAAGGCCACATTTGGTACGTGTGCATTTTTCTAATTGGAAATTAGGTGTGTGGCCATCCTTCCCCCGGTGTTAATTGGGACGTTGTTGAACCTGGCCAATTCAATTTACCCCATCAAATCATACCTTTTTTAAAAGTAGACACCCCACGGGCATTTAATATGCCAGTATTTTAACTCTTTCCATGCGAGAATTGTTTTAAGCTAATATGCTAATTTTAGGACTTGCTCACAAAAATATATTTTTTATATATATATATTTTTTTTTTTGTCTTTTTAAAAAAAAAATGTTAACATTTTTTTTCAACTTGGAGGTTCCCCTGATAGTGACATCAGTGGGAAATGATTTTTACATTTTACTATTTTTTTACTATTTTTTTTCTAATTATTATAAATTTTATTTTATTTTTTAATTTATTTTTACTAATCACACTGTGATTAGAAAGCTGGCTTCCATTGACTTGCATGGTGAATGCAGTACCTGTATTCAACCTGCAAGTGGAGCCAAAGTTCTCTAGATGGTCTGGACCGTCTAGCGAACTTTTAAAATTTGTTGGTTCCTGTTACAGGGCAGCGGCCATCTTGCTTGATGGCGAAGATCACTGGCAGCTGCGGCTGTGGCCGCTCTCCGGAGCGGTCACAGCCCATCGAAAGGTAAGTGTTTGGTGTCGCTGGATGCCTCCTGATCGAGGCATTCCAGCAACACCATTTAAGTTTAGGAGGCGATCACTGATCGCCTCCTAAACGCTTTTAAAACTCCTAAACGCTTTTAAAACGGGGATGTTGACGCCCCGTGGAGGGGCCAGAGATGGCCCCTTCGTTCCGATCGCGGCGTTGCTGAATGCCTCGAGGTCGAGGCATTCAGCAACGTTTTTTGGGTGCAGAAAGCGAAAACAGATCGCTTTCTGCACCCGTTTAAAGACGTGCCGGTCCTGGCACGTCAATTGTCGTAAAGCACATGCTTTTCCGTGTCGTGCCAGGACCGGCAATTGTCGTTAAGGGGTTAAAGATCCATTCTGTTTCTCTTTTTATGAGGTTCTCTGTGGTGTTGCCCCCTCTCCAATTTTTGGGGACCCAGTCTATACCGATAATTTTAAATGTATCTAATGAAAAAGATGGGCATGTATTGCAGTGTCTCGGGACACTATGTTTGAGGTTTTGGTTTCTTATATTGCCCAAGTGCTCTAAAATTCTCTCTTTAAGGGGCCTGGTTGTCATCCCTATATATTGTGAGCCGCAGCCGCATTGAAGTAAATATACAACATTTTTAGTAGAGCAATTGATAAAGTGCTTGATGGTATACGTTACACCTGCTTTGTATCCTATGAAATGGTCGGTCTTTTTGGGAAGTGGACCGCACGTTTTACAGCGTCCACATTTGTGGAAGCCGTTTGGTCTTATACCTTAAAAAGTATGTAGAGTTATATCTGGCTTTTGTTTAGAGAGTACACTAGGTGCAAGCATGGTTTTTAAGGAGCCTATTTTCTTAAAGATAATTTGGGGTTTGTCCGGTAGGACTTTCCCCAGGATCTCGTCATTCTTTAGTATGTGCCAATGTCTGTTAAATATTCTTTTGATCTGATTAGCATGTGTATTATATTTTGTGAAGAAAGAAAAACTGTAGTCTTTCTTCATATTGGGTTGTTTATTCTTGGGTTCAAGTAAATTTTGTCTATCTGTTCCTTGGGCTTGTTGTAGGCTACTTTTTAGAGTGTCTAGCGGATATTGTTTATCAATAAATTTTTCATCTTTTGAACAATTTCTTCTTATCCGTGTGTATTGACCCTTGGGAATATTATTAAGCCACTGTGGATGGTGGCAGCTAGTATAATGGATGTAACCGTTCCTATCCGTAGGTTTTGTGTAATTCCTTGATAGAATCTGGTTGTTTTCCACAAACAGTTCTACATCCAAGAATTCGATTTGTGTAGTTTGGATATTAGAGGTAAATTTGAGGTTAAAATCGTTATTGTTTATATGTTTTATAAATTCTTGTAATTTGTCCTCCGTCCCCTTCCAGATGATAAGAATGTCGTCGATGTACCTTTTCCAGAGCACCAGGTCTGCACCAAATGGATTGTTATTCCAAACTGATTGATCTTCCCACTCTGCTATGCAAAACAATATATTAAAAATAAAACCATACCTAGAGGTTTACGAATTCAAAAGACTCCAGCTTTCGGTCAAGATGATCATGAATTTATGCACAAATGGCACAACATATTAGATGAATGTTCCTATAAATTAATGGAACTTATTGTGACACAACAGACAGAACAATTAAAACATATAGAAAAGGATATCCATACAATGGAAGACGAGATAAAAACTAAGGTTGATCATACCACTGCCAAATCATACAGGGCAAACATAGAAAAGAAATTAAACAAAATGGAAGAGGAAATTATTTATAATAAAAAGAGAAAGTTTTTCAGGGATAAGGATGATATGCAGAATGGTATTCACCAATCTAGGATTACCAATAACCATCACCATTGGCCCCATAGAAATAAATGGGACAGACCTATACACAATCACACAACTCCACATTACAGGAGGACCCGACCTGAACCCGACAGGTCTCACCCTAGTAACCATACATGGTTCAGATCACCACATGTACCTACAGGCCCCACTTCACCTACACTATTACGGCCACCACACATTGATCACAAATCTGCCCTAACTGCATCAGCACCGCCACAACAAGAGGAGGAGTTCACTAGAGTAAATAGACATATTGAACAAGAGCAGACTTTTTTAGACAGGGAGCCATCCCGAAAGGGTGGCACAAAGAGAAAAGATACCCCCCCACGGAGGGAAGCGATAGAACTGAGAAACAGGTACATTCCTCTAGAGCAGAGCCCGTCAGAGGGGCAGAGGAAAGGAGAGCAAACGCCAACAGATAATAATACCTGAGGAAGAAGGTATTATTAATATATCTCAGACACAATTACAACAAAACGAGATCTGTCTCCTTAGGAAAGGTTTGAAATTCGCCCCCGCCAAAGGACCCAATCAGTTTGAACTTTTTTTAGATACACAAAAATACTTTAGAAAACTTACCATTAAGAGATTCTTCTGTAAACCAGAAAAATCCACAGGAATATCCACTGAACCAGTAGACACCATTAATAACTCCATCCATACCGGATTTATACATACAGACCCGAAACCCAAATCTAAATGTTTTCCTTATAGTGAAAAAAGCGAACATATTGGCGTGTTCACTGATCTAATCTTTTCCCTTTTTTTTTTTTTTTTTATTATTTCATAAACATACTTTATTCTTTTCATTAAATTGTACATTATCACATGCATGATGCAAAAAGAAATAAGATTAGAACAACGGTTACCATTACATAATAATAAGCATATATATATCTTAAAAAATAGCCTAGAGTATAACTTCTTGTCTAGAGTTATATTCATTGGTATTTTATATAAAAATGGGTATTACAATAACAATAATAGTACCATGTAAGTCCCAGGTGTCCTAAAAATAGAATTATTTGCAGAAAACACAAAAGAAAAAGAAAATTAAAAAAAGAAAAAACAAGGGTCTGAAAAATTACTAGATTCCAAATACCCTCCAAACATATCTACATTTTCAACACACTACATTCATACTGGAGCTCAAATATATATTTGTTATAGCGATTCATTATATTTATTCTACTTATAGTAATGACCTTGAATATAAAAAAGAGTATAGTATTTGATGTTAAAAAAGTTTGCTACGTTCCTTTCGTTTTATCCTACTTCACTTCCCTTTTTTTTTTTTTTTTATATAAATTAAATTAAGTTAAATTAATTAATGGGAAATTTAGCCAGCCAAGGATTCCATATCTTATTAAATTTGTATATTCTCTGTTGTGCTAAGAAAAATCCCTGTTCCATAAGGCATTGATGCTTTATTTGATTTATAATATTTTCAATAGAGATTGGGGTTTTTTGAAGCCAGTTCCTCGCAATGCTTATTTTCATTGCCAAAAAACATTGAACTACAAAAGCTCTGCGGATAAAAGTTAAATGAGACAGATCGATGTGTAATAAGGATCTCTCAGGAGTCATATCAATATCTATATTAATAATAAAGGAGATTAGTTCAAATAATTCCCTCCAAGAAGATGTAATTACAGTACAGTCCCACCAGATGTGTCTAAAGGAACCTAGTTCCTTATTACATCTCCAGCATATTGGTGAGTATTTCTGATGGAATTTAGCCAATTTAGTCGGAATCATATACCAGCGAAACATAACTTTATAATGTATCTCAATCATGTTCTGACAGTGAGAAATTTTACTTATTTCTGTTAAGCTGTTTATCCAATGGAGCTCTTCACAGTAAAAGGCAAGGTCCCGATGCCATGTATGCATAATATTAAAACACTTTGGAGATTCAACGTCTTCCGTTAGTATATACAGGGGAGGGCTGGCAGCCTAAGGCCTAGGGGGCAAGTCTAGTCAACTGGCCCGTTGCACCATCAAAGCGGCTGCGAGCGACATTGAAAGCGGCCGTCGTGCGGCAGTCACTCCACCAGCGCCTAATGAAATTAAAGTGGCCGGCGTGCGCGCACCGCATGCCTCAGCTCTTCATCCCACCACTTTTAAGACGTGGGAAGAGGAGCTGAGGCATGGCCATTGGGTCTGACAGCCGCATGATGCAGGGGGGTACCTAGGGTATTTGGCACCTGTGGCAGACCCTGTATGTGGCACCCCCCCCACACACACACACTTTAAAACTGCATAGTTTCTATGGTTAGGCAAACATTGACAGGGGTACAGCATATTTGTTATCATTATATGCTTAGGGATTATGCGGTACCACCGTCAATGTGTGCCTATACATTGAGCCAGACACTGACAACCCCTATCACTATATACTAAGCCAAACATTGATGTGGTGTAGGCTTACCACTTTAGTGACTGGCATAGTATATAGTAGGGATGCACCGAAATGAAAATTCTGGACTGAAACTAAAAATTCAGCATTCACTTGGCCAAAACTGAAAAACAAACAAAAAAAAAAAAACTTTAAAATACTTTATTAAAAGTAACACCAAAATTAGACAAAAAAATCAACAACAATATTAACATATATATACACACAAACACACATATATATAACAACAATCACAATCCTATCATGCCCAGGTTCTAGCATGTGCTGGCTGACTTAGCATGATAGGAGTGTGATTGCTGTTTGCAATTATATATATATATTAATACTGTCATTGAATTATTCTGTCCAATAAAAGTGTTAACACACCGAAGTTGGACCAAAAAATAATTTATAACAGCAATCACACTCCTATCATGCCTAGGCAGCCACTACATGCTGGAATCTGGGCATGAAAGGAATGTGATTACGGACTCCCTATGCCAAGCTATCCCCCAACACTTACACATCCATGCTATTTGAAACCCTCATTCACAAACATTCAGCATAACACCCATCACTCTCACACACTTACATTCAGCATAACACCCATCACTCTCACACACTTACATTCAGCATAACACCCATAACTCTCACACACTTACATTCAGCATAACACCCATCACTCTCACACACTTACATTCAGCATAACACCCATCACTCTCACACACTTACATTCAGCATAACACCCATCACTCTCACACACTTACTAATCCACTCTTTCCTACCTTTTCTTCTTTCACTCTCACTTTTCCTCCTCCTCCTCCTCTTCTTCTTCTTCCTGTCCTTCCGGTGCACTGAGCGCGGAAGACGGTGGGCGTGGCTTCAATGTTGTGCCGCGCGCATCGTTTCTGAAGGCGTGCCGGCATGGTGGCACCCCTCAGATGAGCTGCAGCCGGGGCGGACCGCCCCCCTCCCCCCCACGCCAGGTACGCATGACGGCCGCATTCAATTCTGCTCGCGGCCGCTTCGTTTTTAACTTTGCGGCCGCAGCCGCATTGAATGCTCGTCCGTCCGGCCCACCGGCCCGGATTTAGGGCGGCCTGGGGGGCAATTGCCCCCCTGCCCCCCGGCCCAGTCCGCCCCTGAGTATATAACACTTCTTTAAACATTTATTGATTATTTCTAATGAGAACAATTCAGTAATCTGGGTACTTATGATCGATAATTTACCCAGGAATAGATTTGATTGAATATAATGCCTAATTCTAATTACATTGTACATTTCTGTGGTACCAAGATTAAATTCCCTAGCAAGTGTTTGAAACGATTTCATGTCTCTTGAGTTTAAAATATCACTAATTCTTTTAGTTTTATAATTGTTCCAATTCTTAAGAGACAGCTGAGGTATATTAAGCATAAGAGTTTCTAAAGGTGCAGTAGGGATTATTTTATGATTTAATTTTAATTTACCTTTCAATATAATCCAGAATTCCATAATACTTTTGATTATAACAGGAAGATTTTTATTCATAATACAAGATCTGGCATTACATCTCCAGATAAGGCATTCTAAGTTACTCATACCAAGTAGTTCCTGTTCAATAAGAAACCATGATTCCTTATGGCAGCTTTTATATTGTAATTTTAATAAATGGGTCAGCATACTCGCATAAACGTATCTCTCTAAGCAAGGAACATTAAAGCCCCCATTTCTTTTACTTGCGTATAGAATTTTTTTAGCTATCCTGGGTTTTTTCCCTGCCCAAATAAAAATTTCTATATTTTTTTGAAATACTCGTATCCATAGTTTAGGAAGTCGAATCGGAATCATTCTTAATAAATACAACCATTTTGGTATTATATATGCTCTCACTATATTCATTCTCCCTAACCATGATACATATAATCCCTTCCAACTAGCAATATTTTTTATTAAATCATCCCGAAGTTTACTATAATTGGTTTCAATAATGCTGGAGAGATTTATCGGAATTATAATTCCTAAATATTCTATCCTTTCCATTCCCCAAACGAAATCATATTCTTCTTTCAGATAAGTGCTAATAGATCCAGAAATATCTGACAAAGTGGCGTAAGTTTTATTTATATTTAGTTTATAATTAGATAATTTACTATATATAGAAATTTCTTGCATCAGTTCTTTTAAGGAGTTTATTGGGTCGTATAAAGAAATCAAAATATCATCAGCATAAAGGTTAAGTTTAAATTCTAGGTCTCCAAGTTTAATGCCCTTAATATCACAATTAGTCCTTATCCTTGCCGCTAGGGGTTCAATAGTAAGAATGTATAACAAAGGCGCTAGAGGACAGCCTTGCCTAGTACCATTGTGAATATCGAACCGCTGAGAAATAAAGCCCTGTCCTATAACTCTGGCCGTTGGTTTAGTGTATAAGGACATAACTGACTCAATAAATCCTTCACCAAATCCAAAGGCACGCAGAGCCGCTAACATAAATTGCCAATTAACCCTGTCAAACGCCTTTTCTGCATCTAAGGCTAAGAACACAGCAGGGATTTTATAAGTTGTAACATATTCTACCAGGTCGATAATCTTCCGTGTATTATCATTAGACTGTCTACCCTTAACGAATCCAGTCTGATCTCTATGAATCAGATAAGGAATCACTATTTTCAGACGTTCAGCGAGTATGGCCGAGTAGATCTTTGTATCCGTATTAATAAGTGATATTGGTCTATAATTAGCCGTTATAGTAGAGTCTTTACCCGGTTTTAATATCGGTAGGATAGATGCTTCCAACATATCATTTGGAAAACATTTATTTGATTTTATTTCATTGAAAGTATTAGTTAAATGGGGCACCAATAATTTTACAATTTTTTTATAGAATAGTGATGTGAACCCATCCGGTCCAGGAGTTTTATTTGTCTTCAATGCCTTTATTGCGTTAAATACTTCTATCTCCTTAAATGATGTATCTAATAATTCAACCTGGTTCTCTGATAGCTTTGGTAATCTAGAGTCTTCTAGGTATTTCTTAATAATACTCATATTCTGATTCTGTTCGGGTAGGTTATATAAAGATGAATAAAATGAAGCAAATGTCCGTGCAATCTCTACTGGACTGTAGAAGTATTTATTCCCTTCTTTGATCTTCATAATTCTAGTTTTTAAATTACGTTTTTTTAATTGTTGGGAAAGCATTTTATCTGCCTTATTACCTGAATAATAGAACTTTTGCTTCATTTTGATTAGATTATGATTTGCCTTAGTTATAAGCGCATCTTGTATTTGTTTCTTAACTTCTGTCATGTTCATTATAGTGGTGTTATCGGGGGATTCTATACATCTCCTTTTTAAATTACTTAAGGTAATATACAAATCCGATATTTTCATTCTATTTTTAGATCTTATTTGTATTGATTTTTTAATAATTAGTCCCCTGATTACACATTTATATGCAGCCCACACATTGCTAAGGCTGATTTCATCAGATAAATTTTCTTGGAAATATTGTTTTGATTCTTGAGCTATATAGTCACATGTATCTTTACGCGACAATAAAGAGTCTGCTAATCTCCAAGGACGAGGGTTCAATCCATACTTTTTTTTGATTTCTAAAGAAACTGAATCATGATCAGACCATGCGATATTGTTTATGTTAATTTTTTTACAATCTTGTAATGTTTCCACTTTTGTTAGAATTATATCTATCCTGGAAAAGGATTTATGTCTGTGTGAAAAAAAGGTAAAATCTATATCATTTGGTCTGATAGTTCTCCATACATCATATAATTGAAATTTCCCTAGAGTATCTCTAAATGCGTTTGAAAGTGAATCCAATTTATGATAAATATTTCGATTTACAGTTCTCCTATCTAGTTCATAATCTATTACACAATTAAAATCGCCCATACATAAAAAGGTTCCTTGTGTATAGTTTTGAATTTTCTGTAATGTGCTATTAAGAAAATGGATCTGTTTTATATTGGGAGCATAAATGTTTAGTATCGAAAATATTCTGTCATCTAATTTACACACTACAAAGACGAATCTAGCATCTTTATCTTTATATGAATATATTATCTCTACTTTGATCTTATTAGAGGCAATTATAGCAACCCCTCTTATCTTTTTATAGGTGAGGGAAGAGTATTCTATTATAGTGTATTTCTTATTATTTAATCTATGAATGTCTTTGTTAAGCTGATGAGTTTCTTGAATACAACAGATATCGATGTGTTCATTAGATATGTAAGTATACAGAGAATGTCTCTTTTGCGGGGAATTTAATCCTTGTACATTTAACGTAGTAATCTTAAACAGGTCTTTCATCGACATCAATATTTGAGTCTTCATCATAATTTGAACTCCACAAATAAAATATCACACATTCATACTCTTTCAACCTACACATGCAACCAATAATAGACTTTAAAGTACTAGGAACTAATCGGAGATGATTTAGAATCTTCGAAATCATAGTACGTCTATTTACTGTCGAGGAATCGGGATGGAGATATACATATATATATGTATATATATATGGGAAATAGAGAAGAAAGAAAAAAAAAAAAAACAAAAAAAAAAAAACTTAACAATGCATAATATCGCAAAATGTAGAATGGTGCTAAAAAAAAATAAAAAATATAGGTACATACATATATAAGTACAATTCACAAAGTATTAATATTTATGTTAGCAGCAGAGTTCTATGGATGTTATATATCAAATGAAGATTTAGGATATACATATTTTAAAATCACCAATATATATTAATCTATTCAATTCACTTATAGTTCTTTTCTAATTTTGGAATTATAATAAGGGTAAAGTACACCCCACATGTTCCTTTAGTACACTAAGAAATATGTAGATTTATATAGACATATGTATCTAGTTTTTCTTTAAAAATATATCATGTCTACAGAGAGTTCATGTTAGAGTAGCGGACATAAATAAGTTATATAAGAATAAGGAGAAAAAAAGTATATATATATATAAATAATAAATACTCTTTGTTATAATCAAAAGTAGGGGTATATAGAAATTTCATTCCAAAAGTAAAATCTAATGTAAAGGTTTACACAAGTTATATATATAAAAAGTTAATAAGTGTATCAATAATTTTAATTCACATATTATATCAATACTAATTGTATAATTAATAAGCGTGTTTAAGAAAAGCATTATTGTATATATATAATTATTATGTGTTAATTGTGTTTTCTATACAAAAGTGAGCATTAAAAAGTGAAAGAAATAAATATTTAAATTATAAATAGATGTACATAAATAAAAGCAAAACTAAAAATATATAAAAATTTCATTTAAATAGTGAGGTATATTTCATAAATAATAATTGTTTATATATAATTCATTTCGCGTAGTCCTATATAGAAATTCTACTTTAATATTTAGCAGGTAGATATTAGAATAACTTGTTATATGTGTATTATTCTTATGTGTCAGGTGTGTCAAAGATTATATAATAATAAAAAATTTAGAGAAAGAAAGAAGAGAAAAAAAAAAAAAAAAAAAAAAAAAAAAGATATATAGGTAATATATATATATTCTTAGATATAATAACAGCTAATAATAAAAAAAATTACACAGTTAAGTAATTAAGTATTCCAAAAAATAGAAAGTGTATAAATGAGTTTAATTCATATAGTCGTATATATCAATACTAATTATAAATTTAGTGAATGTGTTTAAAGAAAAAATTACATATATATAGTTATCATGTGTTTAATGTGAATATCATAATTGTGTTTTCTAAGAAAGAGTGAGGAAAAATATTAATTTATTGTCAATATATTAAGAGAAGAGACAAAAAAAAAAAAAATAAAATAAAAAAAAAAAAAAGTAAAAATATTTACTTCTCTAGCATTGTATACTCAGCGCTTTACCATCATTTTAAATTGACGTTTAGCCATACTTTAGCTTCTTCTATAGTGTTCAGTCTTATAACTTGGTCATCACGCCTTATAATAAGTTTAACCGGGAAACCCCACATATATCTGATGTTTTTCTCTCTCAAAGTCTTAGTTATTTCATAGAAGTTCTTTCGTTTTTGTCTGGTTATTGTTGAGAGGTCCTGAAAAAAACTGATATATTTGAACTTCTCTAGTTTAGAAACATAACCATTTGAAGCCAAGAAGATTTTTTGGCGTGTATAAAAACTTGAGAATCGTATCATAATGTCTCTTGGTACGGAATCAGGAATATTTTTTGGTTTATTAGTTCTATGTACTTGTTCTATGAGTTCGTCTCTTTCGACGTCTAATACTCCCATATCGGTGAAAAGATCCTTCAGGTAAGTTATGATCTGGTCTTGTTTTATATTTTCTGAGATCCCTCTTATCCTTAGATTTTTCCTTCGGGATCTTTCTTCAGCTTCATTTATTTTTTGTTCTAGAGTACAAATTAGCTTTTCTTTCTTTATAAGGTCTTCTTGTATATTATTGATCTCAAATTCAAGATGTTCATATTTTTGTTGGAATATTTTCAGATTATCTTCCATTTTTTTAAATTCATTTTTCCAATCGTTATTTAATTTTATTAATTCTTCTTTAAATGAGTTAAGTTGAGTATCTAAGCAATATTGTAAATATTCTCTGGTTATCGTTTGAGATTTTTGAGACCTTGGACTAAGAGATTGTCTGTATGATTCGTCTAGAGTCATTTCGGCTGAGCATGAAGATTCCTCAAGATTTTTAGAAGGTTGCGGCGAAAATATTGTGTTAATCTTTTTTTCTTTTTTCAAATCGAGATCCTTCTTATCTCTCTTTTTGTATCGTGCATCGTCTTTTTTGGATGCCATTTAAGATGATATCTAGCTTGGATCTAGTATATAACGTCTTTACATAACCGAACCGTAAATCAAAGAATCTGAATTGGACGTTTGTATTGATGTCTATGATGAATTGTTATTATATTGAATAGTACTAAATGATATAAAAAAAAAAATAAAAAAAAAAAAAATATATATTCAAAGTAAATAATAAATAAGTCAGGTAAACCGGCGTATTCCAGTATACTTCTTCGGCTCTGTATTAAGCTTTCTTATACACACTTTTGCTATTGAGTACGGTATGATTTATAAGGTTTCTTCAAACTTCATCAGGTACCATGGACAAACCACTGATACTTTATGCTCAAGTGGCACTTTATCCAGACTTTATCGGAGTCAAAAAAAAAAAAAAAAAAAAAAGAGAGAGAAAAAAGATAAACTTTGTCCAAAACAAGTCAGAGAATCATAAAGCAATAAGTTAACGACCTCACCTACGTTAGTAGTAGCGGTGTGATTGTGCCAAAATATGAATAAGGTGGTATTTTGAGCCGTTGAGCCGTATAGTCCTTTAAGTCTCTATCTCACCAAACCGTCAAACATAGGTAGCATTTTCTACTCAAGTCTCCAATGAAGAAAATAATACTCCTTATTTGCTTGTTATTATCACTGTAGTATTACTCCTTTCTTCACCAGCATCATCAGATTAACAGACTCACCCCACTCGGACGGCTGCAGCACTTCAAGGTTTCAAGTCCAGTCTTAGAATATACGTTTTAACACACGTGGCAGATCAAGAGCCCAAACGCCCGATCCAATGGAGCAGCCCTGGCAACCCGGATGTCCGTGTGTTGTGTCCACTCTGTATATCGCGTAATAGTGCAGATGCAGTGATGTAAAGACTCAACCCGGTCGCTCGGTGTCGTTTCTCGGGTGTCCGGATAGCGATGTCTAGCAGTGTATATACAAGAAAAAAAAAAAAAAAATCGAACGCCGAATTTCGAAGACCGAAAAAAAGACCATATAATTTTGCAGACTTATCGGTTCGGATCAGTCGGCGCGACTCAAACAGCTCGGCCCGCTAAAGAGGACAAGCAGAAAAACGAGGTTTCGCGGTTCTATAATCAGGTAATCGCGCCAAGAGCTATTCCATCCCGTCCGTTTCCTCTACGCACCTCCCCTACGTGTGCGTGCTACGTCATCTCCCCCCGTCCTTCACTGATCTAATCTTGAGGGATATAGAAAAACTAACCCCAAAACACAAATCATTTAATTTAAGCAACATAATATAGTAGTGAAACAAGCGGATAAAGGGGCTGCCATAGTAGTTATGGACAGAGCATATTATATCAAAGAGGCAAACAGGATACTGGGAGACACCACCACATATAAAGTACTCAATCATGACCTCACAAATGATTTCAGCACAGTATTGTACGCTATATTGGAGGAGGGCTTAAACTCCGGAGTTCTAAATAAAAAAGAATACTCTTACTTAAAGACAGAACATCCGAAAATTCCGGTGTTCTATTTTTTACCTAAAATACATAAAGATCTCAAGGAACCCCCAGGGAGACCTATAATTAGTGGTCTGGACTCCCTGACTTGCAATACGTCCGAATATGTTGACCATTTTTTACAAAAATATGTACCTAACACCCCAGCTTTTTTAAAAGACACTACACATCTATTAAATACTCTAAAAGATATTCAGTGGTCACCCGGGTGGCTAGGGGCCACCATGGAGGTTTCATCACTCTATACCGTTATAAATCATACACAAGGAATTGAAGCAATTGACAACACACTTTCTAGGGACAGCAATATGGACCCTAGGCAGAATTTTTTCATTATAGAATGTATAGAACATATTCTCAAATATAACTATTTTTGGTTCGAGGACACATTTTATCTACAACTATGTGGTACCGCAATGGGCACCAGGTTTGCACCCAGCTACGCCAACCTTTTCGTAGCAGAGTGGGAAGATCAATCAGTTTGGAATAAGAATCCATTTGGTGCAGACCTGGTGCTCTGGAAAAGGTACATCGACGACATTCTTATCATCTGGAAGGGGACGGAGGACAAATTACAAGAATTTATAAAACATATAAACAATAACGATTTTAACCTCAAATTTACCTCTAATATCCAAACTACACAAATCGAATTCTTGGATGTAGAACTGTTTGTGGAAAACAACCAGATTCTATCAAGGAATTACACAAAACCTACGGATAGGAACGGTTACATCCATTATACTAGCTGCCACATCCACAGTGGCTTAAAAATATTCCCAAGGGTCAATACACACGGATAAGAAGAAATTGTTCAAAAGATGAAGATTTCAGGAATAAAGCGAATGAAATAACACAAAAATTTATTGATAAACAATAT
The DNA here is from genome assembly GCA_029215755.1 of Spea hammondii. Lineage (NCBI taxonomy): Eukaryota > Metazoa > Chordata > Amphibia > Anura > Pelobatidae > Spea > Spea hammondii. The sequence goes on along the minus strand of JARDYJ010000009.1, from coordinate 24,424,220 downwards.
CTGCTAGACACTCTAAAAAGTAGCCTACAACAAGCCCAAGGAACAGATAGACAAAATTTACTTGAACCCAAGAATAAACAACCCAATATGAAGAAAGACTACAGTTTTTCTTTCTTCACAAAATATAATACACATGCTAATCAGATCAAAAGAATATTTAATAGACATTGGCACATACTAAAGAATGACGCGATCCTGGGGAAAGTCCTACCGGACAAACCCAAAATTACCTTTAAGAAAATAGGCTCCTTAAAAACCATGCTTGCACCTAGTGTACTCTCTAAACAAAAGCCAGATATAACTCCACATACTTTTTTAGGTATAAGACCAAACGGCTTCCACAAATGTGGACGCTGTAAAATGTGCGGTCCACTTCCCAAAAAGACCGACCATTTCATAGGATACAAAACAGGTGTAACGTATACCATCTTTATCAATTGCTCTACTAAAAATGTTGTATATTTACTTCAATGCGGCTGCGGCTCACAATATATAGGGATGACAACCAGGCCCCTTAAAGAGAGAGTTTTAGAGCACTTGGGCAATATAAGAAACCAAAACCTCAAACATAGTGTCCCGAGACACTGCAATACATGCCCATCTTTTTCATTAGATACATTTAAAATTATCGGTATAGACTGGGTCCCCAAAAATTGGAGAGGGGGCAACACCACAGAGAACCTCATAAAAAGAGAAACAGAATGGATCTTTAAACTAAAAACTTTCAAAAGTGGTGGACTAAACATGGAATTGGATATTCTGGCACATATCTAGAAAGCATTTTTACATTTACCAGAACCCTTCTACCCTTACATCACACAAATAAACCACCAATATTTGGTAAAAATAGTTTATTGTATTTCATTTCATTTAAGTAATTTTATTTACCACATTTTATTTATAGTAACATAGTAACATAGTTCATAAGGTTAAAAAAAGACCAAAGTCCATCAAGTTCAACATATATACATATTGTGTCCCTACTTTGTTGATCCAGAGGAAGGCAAAAAAACCCTTATGAAGCAGATGCCAATTGCCCCATACCAGGGGGAAAATTCCTTCCCGACTCCAAATATGGCAATCAGAATAAATCCCTGGATCAACGTTCTGTCCCTATTAATCTAATATCCATAACTTGTAATATTATTGCTTTCAAGAAACACGTCCAGGCTCCTTTTGAACTCTTTTATTGAGTTTACCATTACCACTTCCTCCTATCATCATTTTTTGCAAACACTTTATTTACATCATTAGTCAGACCCCCTAACTACATTCTATATACACACATTTAAACTATTCCCTACTGATACATACAATTCATATTCATATACACATTACTAGACGCTCTTCACATTTGTCCCTTTCTTGTGGCCTGTATACTCCTGGCATTCTGTGGGCTTGTTCTTCTTCTTTTGTCCCGTCCGTGCACTCTGTGTGCCTGCCGTCCTGATTCTCGGCTCTGTCCCCCCCCCCCCCCCCCCGTGTGTACAGATCGGCCCCACATTTTATTGTCAGTGTCTCTTCTTACAGAGACCTCTATGTGCAGTCCCGGCTTTGTGTCCCCCCCCTCCTCCCCCGTGTGTACTGATCGGCAGATGATAGCCCCAACGGCTCCACATCTCATTGTCTAGCTCCCCCCACATGCAGAATACATCCTGCACACCGGCATAGATACCGGTTTCATTACGGTCCCTCCAGCTTCGTTTCTGGAACAGACCTTACCATCCTAGCTTTGTTGCTCTTCATCTTGCCACCTGTAAAAAGAAAACACATTAATATTAAGTTACAAACACTGTTTTTTTTTACTTACCTTTCACTCCACGGCAAAACGCAACCTCTGATAGAGAAACTGTCACATTGAAAACAGCGACCTCTACAGGCAGGCGAATGAAGAAACCCGGAAGCTATTACTGTCCTGACGTCAGACGCCAAACACAGACAGCAGATGGCGCCGAATAGCTTAAAAGGACCCGTCACACAAGCAGAAAATACTCCTGATGAAGCCTTTTATGGCGAAACGCGTTGAGTGACTTTTTTGGACTTCTTTTACCATTTTTTACCTGTACTAGTGCTTTTCATTTATTTATTTTATTTATTTTATTTGTCTAGTTTTTAGCTGCATCTGTCATAGATCCAGTTTATTGCAATTTTTGGAATAAATATACGTTTTACCATATCGCTTATGTGGACAGTGGTTGTTTGACACACCACACATCCACTAATATTGATTATTGGATCCATCAAACAGAGGAGGACACGGATGCAACCAGAACATCACCAGCGACTACGGGCATCTTTACACTTGTGTTAGTGTAAGTACTTCTCTATTTGTTGCGCCTTTAGCGACATATGCAATACACACTATTGGTTCCTCTCTTGTTCCTCTCTTGTTCCTTTCTTTGACATATATTCCATACGTGGACCCTGAGGGTACCCCTGCGACACATTGAACTACACAAAAACACTGTGAGTGCATAATCTGCAATACGCAGGGCACACCAATTTCCTATACACCTGCACTATTGTTTTTTTCTTTTTCTTTTTTTATTGCGCAGAATACACGAGCGCCCCCTATCGAAACTTTTTGCTGAAATTCCTCAACACCCGGAGAGTGTTGTATAAGGGCTGCAGCTGTGATTCCAGACAAAAAAAGGAAAGTCATTAAGGCTTATTACTCTATTTCTTCACTACTCTATTCCTCTAACTGGTTTTCTCACTTTTTACACAAGTGATCTGATTAGGGCTGCAACAACTAATCGACCAAATCAATAATAATCAATAATGAAAATAATTGTCAACGATTTTCATTATCTATTAGTTGAATCGATTTTATTGAATATAAGATGAGGTTTTTTCAGAGCAAATGCTCTGAAAAATATCCCTCGTCTTATAATCCTAGCAAAGAGGTCGGACTATAACACTAAGATCACGATCCTCTGCAGCGCTGCAGGTGACCTGGATCCTCCTCTCTGAAGGAGCGCTGGCAGGACATGACCTTCAGGTGCTCAGTCATAGAAGTGCCGGCCAGCAGCAGGGGAGGTTGTCTGCGCACATCGCACAGACGTTCACTGGCTGCCAGAGAGGAAGATTCTCTGCAGCACTGCAGGGGATCTGGATCCTCCTCTCTGGCAGCTGGTGGACCTCTGTGCGATGCATGCAGACGTCTACTGTGTCTCAAATGAGACGTGGACCAGCAAACTGATCTGTCAAAATTTCATGTTTGAAAACTGTAATGCACATGTTCCAATTTTGAACCCACAGTGCCTAAAAGAAGGGTTGCGTCACTGCTGACTTGCATAGAGATCACAGTGTGATCGGTGCAGGGGGATCGCGGGGAGGAGAGTGAGAAACCATGTTTCTCACCCTCCTCCCATGCTGAAACAGAAAACAAAGAAAAAAAAATGGTCATTAAAAAAAATAATTAAAATATAAATAAAAAAACAATAAAGTGAGCTAAGTGATGTCATTGTGACACTGGCATTAATAACATGTTCAAGAGGTCCCTAAAAAATATATATAAAAAAGATAATAAAAAAAAAAAAAAAAAACACATCCCATTGCCCTAGCAGAATATCTACCCAGTATAACCCTCCTGCCCCTGTTCACAACCCCCAAACCCGTTAATCCATTAGCATAAAAATTCTACCTAAAATGTACACCTTATAGTATGTTCCCTAAAATGCTGGGAAAGTATGGACAAATCTATATACATTAGGTATTTCTGAAATCAGGACACCTGAATTGATAAACTTGGAGGGGATTTTCCATCACTTTACCTAATTTTGTGAGGATTCAGAGAAAAAAAAAAAAAAAGGGGGGGGTTTAAAATTTTTGCTAGTTTTTACTAAAGTTCTCATTCTATGTTTTTAGCTATCATTCAACTATCTCTCCTTTAAAAAACAATATATAGTTTATATGGGTACAATATTCACAGGAAAAGAGAATAATCGGTGAACCGACATAGCGCAAAAATGGCAAAAATGCTCTGGGATTGAAGGGGTTAAAGTCATGTTTCCGTGTTTGCAGATGACACTAAACTTTGTAAAGTAATACAATGTGAGCAGGATATTACTTTGCTGCAGAGGGCACACAAATGGCAGATGAACTTATGCACTTCGGTGTAAGGAATGCACAAGCCACTTACACCCAGGGGTGTACCTAGAGTATTTGGCACCTGGGGCGGATCCTGTATGTGGCACCCCCCCACACACAAACACTTTAAAACTGCAAAACTTCTATCGTTATATACTGGCGCAGACATTGAAGGTGGTACAGCTTTACTGTTATCATTAATTACTGAGGCTGACATTGACGGGGGTACAGCATAACACCTAACACTATATACTGAGGCAAACATTGACGGTGGTACAGCGTAATCCCTATCACTATACATTGAGCCAGACACTGATAATAGTGCAGCATAACTCCTATCACTATATACTAACCCAAACATTGATGTGGTGTAGGCCTACCACTTCATTGTCTGGCTTAGGGATGCACCGAAATGAAAATTCTGGACTAAAACCGAAAATACAGCATTTACCTGTCCGAAACCAAATATGACCCCCCACCATAAAAAAAAATCTCACACTTTTATTTAAAGTAAGTAACACAGCAAAATAGGACAAAAAATTCAATAACAATATTAATATATTATACATATATAATATATATATATATATATATATATATATATATATATATATATATATATATATGATTGTTAACAGCAATCACACTCCTATCATGCCCAGATCCCAGGCATACCCAGATTCCAGTATGTACTAGCTGACTTGGCATGATAGGAGTGTGATTGCATATATATATATATATATATATATTGTTATTATTGTTCACATGTGAACTCTGCACTAGAGCCATAGAATCAGACATACAAATCCCGTATTTGCAGGTATACAATAATAATGTATGTAAACATAGCAAGAGATAAAACTACAGGCATAGATGATAGGTTGCACAACCCAAAGCCAGCTCTGGCGTCCACACTGCCCACATAGAACCTGACCAGCACCCAGATTACACACATAAGATTTACCATCTTTGTCCCCAAACAGCCCAGCATAAATCAACTTTGTCCCCAAACAGCCCGGCCTGTGCCATCTTTGTCCCATAAACACCCTGCCTGTGCCATCTTGGTCCCCAAGGCTCAAACATCCTGCTCTACATCAATTATACATCTACCGTACACACAAACACTTTAACACTCACTAATTCACACTTTCATTCATATAATTCACACAATCAATTATTCTGTCTCTCATTCACACAAATTTACACATTCATTAATGCATTCTCACAAACTCATTAATTATCTCTAGGGCTGAAACAACTAATCGATAAAATCGATAATAATCGATAATGAAAATCGTTGTCAACGATTTTCATTATCGATTAATCGAATCGATTTTTATCGATTATATAAAGGTTTTTTTCAGAGCAAATGCTCTGAAAAACTCCTCTCCTTATATAATCCGATCTAAGAGGCAGAGTGGAGTATGGGAGGGGGGAGGAGGCAAAGTGATGTATGGGAGGGGGAGGAGCCAAAGTGATGTATGAGGGGGAGGAGCCAGAGTGGTGTATGGGGGGAGGGGGAGGGGCCAGAGTGGTGTATGGGAGGGTGGGGGAGGCAGAGCGGAGTATGGGAGGGGGAGGAGCCAGAGTGGTGTATGTGAGGGGGAGGAGCCAGAGTGGTGTATGTGAGGGGGAGGAGCCAGAGTGGTGTATGGGAGGGGGAGGAGCCAGAGTGGTGTATGGGGGGGGAGGAGGCAAAGTGGTATATGGGAGGGGGAGGAGGCAAAGTGATGTATGGGAGGGGGAGGAGGCAGAGTGGTGTATGGGAGGGGGAGGAGCCAGAGTGGTGTATGGGAGGGGGAGGAGCCAGAGTGGTGTATGGGGGGGCAGAGTGGTGTATGGGAGGGGGAGGAGCCAGAGTGGTGTATGGGAGGGGGAGGAGCCAGAGTGGTGTATGGGAGGGGGAGGAGCCAGAGTGGTGTATGGGTGAGTTATAGTGGTGTATGGGGGTATTATGAATTTCAGGGCATATAGGGGGTATAAGGCATATCAATATTAGGCATATCAGGGGGGCATAAAACATATTGGGGTAAAAGGTATATCAGGGGGCTCAGTGGCATATAGGGGGTATAAGGCATATCGATATTAGGCATATCAGGGGGGCATGAAACATATCTGGGGGTAAAAGGTATATCAGGGGGCTCAGTTGCATATCACTGGCATATAAGGAGTATAAGGCATATCAGGGGCACAGTGGCATATCAGGGGGCACAGTGGAATCTGGCATATAAGAGGTATAAGGCATATATGGGGGCAGAGTGGTAAGCTGGGGGTCAGATGTGCATAACCGGGGGCAGTTTGGTAAATAAAGGCTTTTTTCTCATAGTTTTTATTAAATATGAAAAATAGTTAACATATGAATTAATATTTACTAATAACTTTGTATTAAAACCTAGTTTGAGAAACACTGTTTGGGTTCTTGTAGCTGTTATTATTATGTCAGTAAAATAAGAAGGTGAATAGAGAGAGGACATTGCAATAAAGAGATGAAAGTGTAAATTGTACGTTTTTTATTACATTATTTTAAATAGAAAAAAAATTGCATTTTTTTATCAGATTAATCAATTAAACGAAAAAATAATCGGCCAACTAATCGATTATTAAAATAATCGTTAGTTGCAGCCCTAATTATCTCCCTTATTCAGACAATTCATCCACACATTCATTCATTCTCTCACTATCTACCTTTCCCCCTTTTCTACCCCTTCTCACTATCTACCCCACTATCTACCCCCCTCTACCCCCACTATCTACCCTCTCCCCCTTTTGGTTTTGGACTTACCATTCAGAAGTCCTGCGGTGGGAGCACGACGCCTCCGTCTTCCTGCTCTGCCGCTGCTTCACTGCTGAGCGCCGAAATATGATGTCATATTTCGGCGCTCATCGTGACATGCCGGCACCGCAACGGAGTTAGCAGGGGGGGTTGCCACGGGCTAGGGTGACCACATGTCCCGGATCCCCAGCAGCATCGTCACTTTTTTTTTTTTTTTTACACGGAGGAGAGAGAGGGGCGCCTAGCAAGTGTAAGTGACGATGCTGCCGGGGATCCGGACATGTGGTCACCCTAGCCCGTGGCACCCTCCTGACGAGCGGCACCCGGGGCGGACCGCCCCCCCCCTGCTAGGTACGCTACTGCTTACACCCTAAATGGTAGTGAATTAGGGATAACAACAAATGAGAAGGATTTGGCAATTGTTATAGACAACAGACTAGGCAACAATGTGCAATGTCAGTCAGCAGTTGCTAAGGCCATAATACTCAGCTAATACTCGCTGAGTTGTGCTATATCTCAATTGTAAGTGCATTTTGATCTTTTAAGATCAGTTGATTGAAGATACTGCACCATCCTGGTTTATGCTTGTTTTTATAGAATACTACATTCAATTTCTGGAAGTCTGACATTCCGATGAGCCTGCTTTATCCAGTCCCTTTGTGAGTGTAACTTATACACTATTAATATTATTTTTTATTAACAATATTACACCATTGGATTTGTTTTTTCCTTCCCACATGTATATGCGCTCCATTATCTCTGGTTTGCAGTTGCTAAGGCCAGTAAGGTAGTGTCATATATAAAAAGGGGCATCAATTTGCGGGATTAAAAATATTTTGCCTCTTTATAAATCAATGGTAAAACCACACCTTGAATATGCTGTGCAATTTTGGGCACCTATTCTAAAGGATATTATAGCACTTGAAAGGGTGCAGAGGCGAGCTACAAAATTAAAGCATTGAAACACGTTGGTTTTGAAGAAAAGTTAACTAATTTTAATCTGTTTAGTTTAGAAAAATGGCGCCTCAGAGGAGATATGATAGGTATATTCGGGGCCAATACAAACCATTGTCTGGACACTTATTCGGAAACAGGACTATGCATAGGACCCAAGGTCACGCATTTAGACTGGAAGAAAGGATATTTAGTGTAAGACAAAGGAAAGGGTTTTTTACAGTAAGGACAATAAGGATGTGAAATTCTCTGCCTGCAGAGGTAGTTTTATCAGAGTCTGTACAGCAACTGGATAAATAGCATAGGAGAGATAGCTCCGCCTATCCGAATAGGACAGGAAAGATTTAAACCCCCAGAACCTCCCCCTTACCTACAGCGAATACAAAAGACCAAATACGGTAAACAAAAAAGCCTTTATTTAGGGAGGGCAACAAAAATTGCTACTGGGAAGTAACAAGGAAAGGAAATTCTCAGGTAAGAATTTAATGTTTCCCTTGTTACTCCCGGTAGCATAGGAGATTAAAAAAACGACACTTAGGGAGGGTAAGACAACGGACTCCAAGACTCTTCTACCGAATCTGGCATCGTCCAGACCGGCAGATTGCAGGCGGTAATGTTTGACAAATGTATGAGCATTCTTCCATACAGTGGCTTTGCAAGTCTGTTCAATAGGCACTCCAGAAGCCTCGGCCCAAGATGTCGCGACCGCCCGAGTGGAATGAGCCTTGAGATCAGAGGGAGGTTCTTTGCCGGCCGATACGTAGGCATGAGAAATAGTGGAAATCAGCCATCTAGCTATAGAGGATCTCCAAGACCAAGACCTTTACTAGTTCCGGAAAAGGAGACAAATAGATTTGAAGACCGTCTCCATGGAGCAGTCTATTATAGATAGACTTCCAAACACCTGCGTACATCCAAGCAATGAAGACGGCGTTCCTTGTCATTACCAGGATGAGGACAGAAGACTGGCAGGACAATATCCTAATGATAATGGAAACTACGGAGAACTACTCAATCGACAAAAAACTGGAGGTAAGGTTTTAAAATGGATAGAGACTGAATCTCAGCTGTCCTTCTAGCTGATGTTAAAGCCACCAGTAGGACCACCTTCCAGGTGAGAATCTTGATCAGAATATCCTGGAGGCTCGAAGGGAGCAGAAGTAAGGCTGGATAGGACAAAATTCAAGTCCCAGGAGGACATCAGCAGCCTCCTGAATGGACGAATTCTAGCGATAGCCTTCAAAAACTGGGATATCCAAGGGTGTGTGGCTAACTGTTAGGATGACAGGGAGCTGAGGGCTGCCACATGGAACTTCAGGGTGGCTGGAGACAGACCCTTATGGAAACCTGCCAGGAGGAAATCTAGGAAGTCGCTGATAGAGACAACAGGACCCTGGAGCTGTCTGGTAGAACACCATAAGGAGAAGGACTTGCGGTTCTTATTATACCGGAGGTTGGTAACTTGTCTCCGGCTCTTCATCAAGGTTTCAGCTACTTCTTTAGAGAGACCTGCCTGAATCAAAGTCTCCCTTTCAGGAGCCATTCTGATAAACTGAAACAGGCTGGATTTGGGTAGAGGACAGGCCCCTGATGGAGCAGGTCTGGTTTGTTCTCCAACCTTAGTGGGCTCTTTCTGGACAGATGTCCAGACATCGCGGATCGGGTTGACAGATTACTGGGAGGGGCTGGAGAAGACCCAGCAGTCATGGTGCACATTGGCACCAATGACAAAGTGAGAGGTAGGCGGAGTGTCCTTAAAAATGATTTCAGGGACTTAGGTAGCAAGCTTAAGGCAAGGGCCTCCAAGGTAGTATTTTCTGAAATATTACCTGTGCCACACCAGAGAGGCAGCGGGAGATTAGGGAGCTAAACAAGTGGCTCAGAAGCTCGTGTAGGAAGGAGGGGTTTGGGTTCATGGAGAACTGGGCCGACTTCTCTGTTGGATACAGGCTCTACGGTAGGGACGGGCTGCACCTCAATGGGGAGGGTGCAGCTGTGCTCCGGGAGAAGATGGCCAGAAGGGTGGAGGAGTGTTTAAACTAGGTAAAGGGGGGGAGGGAAACTACAATATAGAAGGGGAAGATAGTGTAGATAGAAAGCTGGGGCTTATAAATGTACCTGGGGGTGGAGCGGAGGGAGGGGTTAGAATAGTCAATAGGGATAGGCTTCATAGGGAAAAAAAACATACACCTCTAAATTGTATGCTTACTAATGCCAGAAGTCTGACCAATAAAACTGACGAACTGGAGTTAATAATGTCTGAAGAAAACTATGACATAGTGGGTATAACAGAGACATGGTTGGATGATAGCTATGACTGGGCGGTTAACATACAGGGTTATAGTCTATTCAGGAAGGATAAAAAAAAACGAAAAGGGGGAGGAGTTTGCCTTTATGTAAAGTCCAGCCTAAAGGCCACACTGCGGGAGAATATATGTGAGGGAAATGATAATGTGGAGTCGTCATGGGTAGAAATATATGGAAAGAAAAATAATAAAATACTGATCAGGGTTTGCTATAAGCCACCAAATATAATGGAAGCAGCAGAAGATCAATTATTAAAGCAAATAAACAAGGCAGCAAATCACAATGAGGTGGTTATTATGGGGGACTTTAACTATCCCGACATAAACTGGGAAACAGAGACCTGTGAATCTCATAAAGGAAACCGGTTTCTGACTATAAGTAAGGATAATTATCTGTCCCAAATGGTACAGGACCCGACCAGAGGGGGCGCCCTACTGGACTTAATATTAACCAACAGACCTGACAGAGTAACTAATGTGCAGGTCAGGGGGCATCTAGGAAATAGTGATCACAATATGATACATTATAACTTGTCCTTCAATAAGGGAACTCTTAGAGGAGCCACAAGAACTATGAACTTTAGGAAGGCAAAGTTTGATCAACTAAGAGAAGCCCTTAACACTGTAAATTGGGAAAATGTCCTCAAAAACAAGAGTACAGACACTCAATGGGAGATTTTTAAGGATATCTTAAATTCTCACTGTGAAAGGTACATACCGTATGGGAATAAAAGAGTCGCGAACAAGAGAAAACCAATGTGGATAAATAAAAATGTAAAGGGGGTAATAAATGGCAAAAAAAAGGCATTTAAGCTACTAAAACAGGAAGGCAGTGAGGAAGCACTAAAAAGCTATCGGGAAAAAAATAAAATATGTAAAAATCAGATAAAAGCAGCAAAAGTGGAGACAGAAAGACTCATTGCCAAAGAGAGTAAGACAAACCCCAAAATGTTCTTTAACTATATAAATAGTAAAAAGGTTAAAAATGAAAGCGTTGGCCCCTTAAAAAGTAATGAGGGAGAAGTTATAGACGGGGATCAGGAAAAAGCTAATCTATTAAATATATTCTTCTCTGCTGTATTCACAGAGGAAAATGAAATGCCAGGTAATATGCAGCAGGATGAGATAACTGCCCCAGTACATGTCGCCTGTCTAACCCAGGAAGAAGTGCAGTGCCGCCTAAAAAAAATCAAAATAGACAAATCACCAGGTCCAGATGGCATTCACCCCCGCGTTCTAAGGGAGTTAAGTAATGTAATAGACAGACCCCTATTTCTAATATTCAAGGACTCTATAGTGACAGGGTCTGTTCCCCAGGACTGGCGCATAGCAAATGTTGTGCCAATATTCAAAAAGGGGACAAAAAGTGACCCGGGGAATTATAGGCCTGTTAGTTTAACTTCTGTTGTGTGTAAACTGTTTCCTAAGAGATGCTATTTTGGAGTATCTCAATGAAAATAAGTGTATGACTCCATATCAGCATGGGTTTACAAGGGATCGGTCCTGTCAAACTAACCTGATCAGCTTTTATGAGGAGGTGAGCTCAAGACTGGATCGGGGTGAATCGCTGGATGTCGTTTATCTTGATTTTTCCAAAGCATTTGATACGGTGCCACATAAAAGGCTGGTACATAAAATGAGAATGCTTGGGCTGGGGGAGAATGTGTGTATGTGGGTAAGTAACTGGCTCAGTGATAGGAAACAGAGGGTGGTTATTAATGGTACATACTCTGAGTGGGTTACAGTTGCTAGTGGGGTACCACAGTGGTCAGTTTTGGGTCCTATTCTTTTTAATATATTTATTAATGACCTTGTAGAGGGATTGTATAGTAAAGTATCAATCTTTGCAGACGATACTAAGCTCTGTAACGTGGTTAACACAATAGAGGACAGTGCACGATTACAAATGGATCTGCATAGGTTGGAGGCTTGGGCTGGGATGTGGCAGATGAGGTTCAACACAGATAAATGTAAGGTTGTGCACATGGGGAAGAAAAATCCAGGCTGGGAATGTGTATTAAATGGGAAAACACTGGGATCGACTGACATGGAAAAGGATTTAGGAGTTTTAGTTAACAGTAAATTTACCTGTAGCGACCAGTGTCAGGCAGCTGCTGCTAAGGCAAATAAAATCATGGGGTGCATCAAAAGGGGCATAGATGCCCACGACAAGGAAATAATTCTACCACTGTACAAGTCACTAGTCAGACCACACATGGAATACTGTGTACAGTACTGGGCACCAGTGTACAAGAAAGATATAGTGGAGCTGGAGAGGGTTCAAAGACGGGCAACCAGAGTAATAAGGGGAATGGGAGGACTACAGTACCCAGAAAGATTATCAGAATTAGGGTTATTTAGTTTGGAAAAAAGACGCCTTAGGGGGGATTTAATAACTATGTATAAATATATAAGGGGACAGTACAGAGATCACTCCCAGGACCTATTTATACCCAGGACTGTATCTATAACAAGGGGACATCCTCTACGGTTGGAGGAAAGAAGGTTTCTACACCAGCACAGACGGGGGTTCTTTACAGTAAGAGCGGTGAGATTATGGAACTCTCTGCCAGAGGAAGTGGTAATGGTAAACTCAATAAAAGAGTTCAAAAGGAGCCTGGACGTGTTTCTTGAAAGCAATAATATTACAAGTTATGGATATTAGATTAATAGGGACAGAACGTTGATCCAGGGATTTATTCTGATTCTCCGGAGAATGATGAGAGGAAAAGGGGGAAAGATGTAACCAAGATCGAAGGCCCAAACCCGAGAAAAGGCATCCAGAGCTAAGGGATGGCCTGCTGCTGACAGAGAATAAAGTAGAGGGAGTTTCTTGTTGGTTGTTGTAGCCATGAGGTCGATCTCTGGAATTCCCCAGATCTTCGTGATCTGTTGAAACGTCGCATAGCTCAGGCTCCACTCTCCTTGAAGAACAGAAGTCCTGCTTAGGAAATCTGGAGTGATGTTCTCCTTCCTATGGATGAACATGGCTGAAAGGTAGGAAAGATGAAATTCAGCCCACTTCCTGATCTTCTGAAGAAGACTTCCCAACTAAAGACTTCTCGTGACTTCTTTGTTCAGGAAAGCCACTACCGTGCGATTGTCCGATAGAATTCTTACCACTTTTCCTCGCAGCCTGGACTGCCATGAGAGGAGTGCTTTCCAAACTGCCAGAAGTTCCAGCATATTGATATGAAGATGGCGCTCGTGGTTGGACCAAAAACCTTGACAGAATTCTTTGTCCATCTTTGCTCCCCAACCGGATAAACTGACGTCTGTGGAAACGACTGTCCAAGTGGGCTCGGTCCAGACCAGACCTGAACCCAGCCTTTTCACCTGAAGCCACCATCTGAGGGAAGAACGAACGCTGGGAGGAAGAGAGACCTTCCTTGAGAGTGCCGGAATGGATAGATCCCATGACTTCAGGATATAACATTGTAGAGGACGGATATGCAGAAGGGCCCATGCCACTGCAGGCCTTGTAGTCTGAGAAGCCTCAGACTGGAAAGACGTCTGGAAAGAATCAAGCGGTTAGGCTGATAATGTTCTGAATTTTGTTCACCGGCAGAAAAATCTATTAACACGTAGTGTCCAGGATAAACCCCAGGAAGGGAATTATTCTGGTGGGAAGCAGATGGGACAAGATGGCCACCCGAAGGAACCTCTGAGAATCTTGCCTGATCGGAACATGGAGATAGGCGTCTTGAAGATCGAGAGTAGCCAGGAAATCCCCTTCGGAAATAAGTTCCACGGTGGATTTGATAGATTCCATCCTGAACTTCCTGTAAGTCACAAAACTATTTAGAAACTTGACAAGCCTGAAGTCTCCTGATGGTTTGGGAACCATGAAGATGTGGGAGTAAACACCTCTTCCTCTTTGGGCAGCAGGCACTGGGATCAGTACTTGTTACTTGACAAAATCCTGCACCAGATCCAAAAGCGCCTTTCTCGTGGAAGGATCCGCAGGAGGAGTAGACATCTTTGTGGCTCCATCTTCATATTTAGATGAGGAAGGTCTGTCTCTACCACGGAAGGGTCAAAACCTGGAACCATAAGGTCTGTCATGAAACCGAGCCTGGGGTCTGGAATCTTGACCTTTGGAAGACTTGAACGGATTTGGACGGAAACGTGGAAAGGGTTTACGTTTAGGCAAGAAGTGCTTATCCCCAGTAGCCTTTTCTAATAAAGTTTCCAATTCCTTCCCAGAAAAGGGGATGCTGCACAAATGTTGTTTGGAAGCCGAGTCTGCTGACCAGGCTTTGAGCCATAGAGCCCTTCTAGACACAACCGACAAGGCAGAGGCCCTAGCAGCCATGCATACGGATTCCATAGCTGAGTCACATAAAAAAAATCAGCAGTGCTTTTCACATCTGAGATGCCACGGAGAATATCCTCTTCTCCTGCACCGCCTAGGATATCATCTTCAATTTGTTGAAGCCATAAGTGCACAGCTCTAGCTACTGAGGCTGCTGCAATGCCTGGTTAAAAGATAGTGGCTGAGGCTTCAAAATATCTCTTAGCTGCCCCTTCCTGTTCATGGGATCCGAAAAATGAGAGGAATCTTCTTAAAGGAATAGCCGATCTTCCAGTGGCTCTGGCCACTGGAGCATCAATATTGGGGCTGAACAGAGCTCAGAGAAATTGTCTGGAAAAAGGGAAGAGTCTGGAAACCCTTTTAGAGGTGGTAAGCCTTCTTTCCGAAGCCTTCCACTGGTCAGTGATTATGGACTTTAAGGTTTCATGAACAGGAAAAACCTTAGGTTTCTTAAAAGAGCCCTGAAAAAACGGTCTGGTTTGCCTTTCGGCTGCTCTTCTTCCAGATCTAGAGCAGCCCTTACTGCAGTAACCAGCTTGTTCACTTTGTCTGCTGGAAAGAAAAAAGGATTCTTCTGATAGCTCCCCATCCTCCAGGGATTCAGGATCCTCCATATGCCATTCCTTTTCAAAGCCTGAAGAGTAAGGATCCTGACCTATGGACTGGAAGACACAGGGTCGGGGCCCACAGATATAGGCTGAGGCAAAGAATCTAAAACATAGGATTTAATCTGCCTTCATCCATTCCTTGAATTCTGAAATGGACTCCTCTCTGGCTTTGAGGCAGGATGAGCAAAATTTCCTAGAGGCGTCAGACATCATAGCCTTGCAGTTTTTACAGGCAAAATGTTTCGTCTTGGACGTAGCCTTCCTAGGAGCTGGCGATTCTTAAGGGAGGTCTGGCTTATCTAGGGACATCCTAATAACGAAGGATAGGAGACTGTTAAAAACAAGTAAACAAAAAGCAGACAAACTCCCATAGACTCGTAACCTTAAGAGGGTTAAGAGGCAGAAAAACACCAGAACAGAAAATCTCAGGAAGCCAAGACTCTTCATCAGAAGTAGACTGCAAGCTAAAAGCAGTACAGGCTAATAAATAGAAAAATGGAAATTTTTTACTCACCGTAAATTCCTTTTTCCTTAATACAGTGGCAGTATGAAGACGCTATGGTTAAAAAAGGGTTAATTACAGAGAAACCCTCCCCCTTTCCCATAAAACCACGCTCACCCTGAAAGGATCCAGTAAATAACAAGAACACCAAACTGCTTGCAACAAATAATTTATTTAGGGAGGGAAAGCCGTACTGCCACTGTATTAAGGAAAAAGGAATTTACAGTGGCAGTACGATTGGGATGTACCAAGATCCCTGAAGAATGGGAGGGCAACAAACTCCTCAGGAAACAACCGCCTGGAGCACCTTATGCCCGAAATCCGCTGCAGAGGATGAGAAGACGTCTAGCCGGTAGTGTCGAACAAAGGTATTGAATGATGACCATGTAGCCGCCTTGCAAATATCTTCCGGTGAAGCAGAAGCCTTCTCAGCCCATGAAGCAGACACAGCCCTGGTGGAGTGGGCCGTGACAGGAGACAATAGAGGAACGTCAGAGACTTCGTAGCCCATACAAATAGTTTCCGTGATCCATCTTGCCAGGGAAGCCTTAGAGGCAGCCTTCCCCGCTGAACGACCAGACCAAGAAACAAACAGTTGGTGAGTGGAACGGATGGAGGAAGTCCTAGAAATATACAACTCAAGGGCCCTCTTCATGTGCCATTTAGCTTCCTCCGGAGAGGAGGGAGACGGAGAAAATTATGGAAGAAGTAAAGGCTGATTAATAGTGGATTTGGATAAAACTTTCGGAAGAAAGGAAGGCTGCAGGTGGAGAACAACTTTATCTTGATGGAAGATGGTAAACTTCTCAGATGATCACAGGGCTTTAATTTCTCCCACACGTTTGGTGGAAGTAATGGCCACCAAAAAGTCTTAAAAGATAAGAGCTTCAATGGAACTTCCTCCAGAGGTTCAAATGGAGCCGAGCAGAGAGAGTGAAGAACCACTGTAAGATCCCACGCTGGAAAGTGAGTTCTCCTCGGAGGACGCTGAATGGTGATGGCCTTAAAGAACCGTCTGACTAGTAAATGAGAAGCTAGGTCTTCCAGAAAAAAATGACTAAGAGCCGAAATCTGACCTTTTAGGGTCGAGACACTGAGGCCCGCGGAAAATACATCCTTTAAAAACCACAAAATAGAGCTGACTGTAGGAGGAAAAACCGAAAAATCCCTTGAGGCATACCAGAGAAGGAACTTCTTCCAGACCCGAAAATAAATCCTCGAAGTAGACCCTCTAACAGATTTCAACAGCAAGTCAGAGAGATCATCCTCAACACCTTGACCACGGAGAATCATCCTTGCAGTAGCCAGGCTGTCAACTTGAACATCTGGAGATGCTCCAGATGCAGAGCCCCATCGTCCAGCAAGTGATCTGAAGGAGGCAGTTCCCAACATGTTAGACTTAGTTGTTCTAGGAGGGAGAACCAGCTGCGGTTTGGCCAGTATGAGATGATGGCTAAGGCCCGGGCTCTGTCTGAACTGATCTTCTGGAGGACGCGGGGAATCAATGCGACTGGAGGAAAAACATAACCCAGATGTTAATCCCTCTTTATGGACAGACCGTCCAGGAAGTCTGGGGAGTCCTGCCTGTTGAGAGAGGCAAAAATTGGAACTTTTCTGTTTCTCCTGGAAGCCATCAGCTCTATCTCTGGAAGGCCAAATCTTGACACCAGGGAGGTGAAGGTCCTTTCGGTTAAATACCACTCTGCTTGTGACCATCTTAGCCTGCTGAGATCGTCCGCAAGGGTATTGTCGCAGCCTCTTATGTGTGTAGCCGATATGTCTTCCAGATGAAGTTGGGCCCAACTCATCAACACAGAACAAAGAACCTGAAGGCTCCTTACCCGTGTACCCCCTTGCTTGTTTATGTATGCGACTGTAGTCGCGTTGTCCGACTGTATCCTCACGGCACGACCTTCCAACAGGGTTTCGAAGGGTAAGAGGGCCTTTAGCTCCCGATAATTGGATGAACAAAGTGAATCTTCCGGAGACCATACGCCTTGCCGGAAGTGACAACATAAATGGGCGCCCCATTCGATACCGGAAGACTCCGTGGTAAGTGTTACTCAATTGGGAGGATGAAACAAAAGGCCTCTGGAAAGATGAGAAGACGTCCTCCACCAGGTAAGTTGGTATCGTAACATCCAGATCTAGGTCTTCCTCTCGTCTTGACCAATTCCGTAGAATATCCCATTGAAGGGGACGCAGTTGAGCTCTTGCCCACTTGACCGCCGGGATGGAAGCTGTCAGTAGACCTAGGATGCTCATGGCTTTCCTGATAGAGCAAGTTGGGTGTAATTGAAGGGATCTGACCTCCCGTTTGATCTTCTTGATCTTTGTGGATGGTAGAAAAAATTCGAATCGAATCTACTCCTAAGCCGAGGAACTGGATCCTGGTGGAAAGGATGAGGTTGGACTTCTTTCGATTGATAATCCAGCCGTGATCTTCCAGAAGCAGCATCGTGGTGGCAAGGTCCGCCCGGAGCTTCCTTGAAGATTCGGCATTGATGAGCCAGTCGTCGAGGTAGGGAACTATGTAAACCCCCTTTCTCGCAGAGATGCCGTCAATGGACACAAAATCTTTGTGAAGATCTTTGTGAGGATAGTCCTAACGGAAGTGCCTTGAATTGGAAATAATGAATGACTCCGCGAATTCGGATTGCAGACCTGAGAAACCTTCTGGAAGACTGAGCAATTGGAACGTGAAGGTAAGCGTCTTTCAGGTCCAAGGTTGCCATGACGTCTCCTTTTTGAAGCAACTGGGAGACCGAAGAAATGTTCTCCATCCGAAAGTAGCGATACGGGATGCAGCTGTTTACTTTCTTTAGATCCAAAACGGGGCGAAAGGATCCGTCCGGTTTTGGGACTAGAAAGAGTCTGGAATACACTCCTTGGAAGTGTAGAGAAGCTTGAACCCTCTCTATGACTCCCTTTGAAAGGAGAGCAAGGCAAGCCGAATGAAGCGCCAAATTTTTCATCTGTGATGGATATGATGAGATTACGAACTGACTTCTGGGAAGAAACATGAAACTGACCTTGTATCCCTCTGAGATGATTTTTCGAATCCACTTGTTGCGTGTCATCCGTTCCCAAACATGAGTGAACTGCTGCAGCCTTCCTCCTACTTTGTCAGAATTTTCTCTTTTCTTGTTTTTTGGGATGATCCTGGAATTTCCAGTCTCCAAAGGAAAATTCTGTGATCTGGAAGCTGTCTGGAAGGGCCTGGTGGTTTTATACGGGTACCTCCTATTCCATCTGGAACGTCTATCCTGAGGGAGAGCCCTCTTAGTCTCAGACATTTTCTTAATCAAGTCGTCCAACGGGGCTCCGAGCAATTTATTCCCTTCGAAGGGTAAATCACAGAGGGATGCCTTAGAGGCTATATCCGCCGCCCAGGATCTCAGCCATAAAGCTCTGCGGGCCACAGGGGATAAGCCCATATTGCGAGCTGAAATCTTCACCATTTCCTGAGAGGCATCTGTAAGAAGACTATTGGACAATCTCAAATTTTTTAGTAGTCTTGACATTTCTGAGTCTTGATCGTCCGGTAAACACTCTTCCAAGGCTTGTATCCAATAACTTTGAGCCCTAGAGACCGCTGCACTAGCAACAGCAGCTTTGCATTGCGCACCTGATGCCTGGAATATGCGCCTGCAGGAAGCCTCAACCCTTCTATCCATTGAGTCTTTAAGGCCGGAGACTCCTCCAATGGGAATGGTTGTTTTTTTCGAAAGCTGAGCTATTTGGACGTCAACCTTGGGGGGCTCATCCCAACGCTCTTCACTTTGGAGCCTGAATAGGTGTTTAAAATGCCTGGAGAGAAATAAATACGTCCGATAAAATACGAGTCACTTCCTTGGTGAATTTCCGAAGTTCTTGGGGAGGAAAAACGGCCTCCTCCTCCGAACTGAACGATGTTGTAGAGCCTGAGGACTGAGAGATTTCACCTGATGATACTTCCGATCTGGAGGATGATCGAGATCTTTTGAATTTGCAGGAGGATTTACTCGAAACCCTGGACTGAGCTTGAGCTGCAGAAACCTGAAAAGCCTCAAAGGTCTGTGCTAGGTTTTCCTGGAACCATTCCAGGAAGGATTGCAAGTCTTTCTGTTTGTCTTTAGAAAGTTGCTCTGCCGAGCAGGCATTACACATCTTTTTCCTGCAGCTGTCAGGAAGAGGGGTAGCACACTCAGAGCAAGCCGCATGCTTTGATTTAAAAGTGGCCTTCCTAGGAATGGGAGCAGGTTTCTTGTCTTTATCCACAGGAGAAACCGGACTAGACATCTGGCAAAAGACAATAAGTAGTGAGAGTAATATAAAAAAAATGTTTGTATATATATATATATATATACACATAAAAATACATACACACACACAGAGAAACATATACATACATAGATATACACACACATATACAAATATATATAGATATGCAAATAATCTTCTGGAGGAAGAGAAAACGAAGGAAAAGATAAATAATCTTACCTCCAAATCCTCTGAACCGTGTGGGGGGGCTGGTGACACGGTGTCCTGTGCTGAACAATGCCTGTGCAGACAGACAGGACTAATCCAAACCTTTTAAAAGTTTGAATTTGGCGCCCTCCAGAAGATCCGATACGCACATGCGCAGTAGCGCGATCGGATCTTCAGTGGAACGCAACGCCACCCGGGCATGTGTTCCACTCACTGCGCATACTCCCACAGCCGGAAACAAATAAAAGACTCTTCATCCAAACCCTTCCGTGGCTCTGCTCTCCACCCGGGAGCAATAGGAGGATGAAGACCCCCAGGCAGTAACCCGTGCGCCTCACCAGACCAAAAACCTTCGGGGAAAACATCCCCCAGCCGTAGCGAACATCTGTCCCTGAACGGGACAAGAAGAAAACTGGATCCTTTCAGGGTGAGCGTGGTTTTATGGGAAAGGGGGAGGGTTCCTCTGTAATTAACCCTTTTTTAACCGTAGCGTCTTCTTGTCCATGGAAGAAACTATACCCCAATCGCACTGCCACTGTATGGCAGGAAAAACCTTACCTGAGGGGAAAAAAGGTCCAGAAACCTCCCCCCCCCCAAAAAAAACCACCTCTGACCTGAGAGCTGCTTACAGATCTCCCCCTTCCTGACCTCAGACGCCTCCTGGCAGACTGAGATGTAACCGGAAGCATGTCACCGCGAGGATCTTACGCCTCCAGGGTAAAATCATCGGCAGACTGAAGCGGAGTCCCGGTGTCCTGCTTCAAGCTAGTCCGTCCAAGGGCTGCTATAGGTAAGTAAGCTAGAGTCCCACCGGGGACCCTGCGTGAGGGAGCCCTTTCCCTGATCCTCCTGAGGACCAGACCAGAGAGGGTTAAACAGCAAGGCGCTTGCCCGCTACCCAAAGCGGGACTACAGCGCCAGACAGGAGAGCTCTCCCAAGAGCTCTGAAAAATAACAAACGGGGGATGCACCTACCCGGATAGGGCAGGAAAGAACTCTGGGTAAGGGGGAGGTTATGGGGGTTTAAATCTTTCCTGCCCTATTCAGATAGGCAGAGCTATCTCTCCTATGCTACCGGGAATAACAAGGGAAAACAATATTCAGGGCTAAAAAATTTAAATTATGAGGAAACAGCTTCTTCATCCAAGGAGATATGTGACTGGCTGAATCCCCCCCCCCCCCAGTTTGTTGCAAAATTGCAGAGCCACAAACTGGATTTTATTTTGCCTTCTTTTGGATCAGTAGCAATTAACAGATATGGGAAAGGTTGAATTTGGACGCATGTCTTTTTTCAGCCTATGTAACTTATCTTGGAGGTCCTTTTCCAAAATTTGTCATAGTGCCCTGAAATCTTTAAGGACGTCCCACGTGCCATTGACTGTCATTAGTACCAACATGGACTATGACTGCTGTCCTCTCAATACACAACATGCTGAACCCGAGCACCCGGGAGTCAGCATATTGTTCCGCATTATCGGTCTTGGCGGCAGATTACCTTTCCTAATAATTAAATCCTCTACCAACCCAACCTGTCTAGTTTCCCTAGCATTGTCTTTCCCATCTGCACTAGAGGCTTCTCACCTGGCTGCTAAGTGAATCTGCCTGCTAGTAATGCCAGAACTGAACTGATCTCCCCATCATCCTTGCACAAGCTGGCAAAATACATCTCATTTTGGAGCTAGTGCAAAATGTTACTGTAATGCATTATAAATATACATTTCTGTACATTATAACTAACCTCCCACCGCAGGGTGCTGTTAGACACAAACTCTGGTTCATGTTTCCCAAACTGGAATTCTTAGGCAAACGGTAGTACAATGATACTACCAGCATTTCAAAGTGAATGTAATATACCATATTTTTAATGTGGGAGCTCACGTAAGAAGTGCAGCTACCACTTTATTTTAAGAAAACACAAAATTTGTCACACGATAATAGCATAGTCCTGGAATTTGAACTGTTAGAAGTCTTAGTTGTTTAACTGCAATCTATACCATCTGTAAAAATTTGCAATATTTAACCCCTTGGCTGCTAAGCCATTTCCCACCCTGGTGCTAAGCTGGTTTTCGGCATTTTGGTGCAGCTCACGTTTAAACGCGTTTAGAAGTAAATTTCTTGGGAATAAACTATACAAACTATATATTGTTTTTTTCAGCACAGCCAGCAGATTCCAAATATACCATTTTTATATGTGTATGTCTCATTAGGTTTGCAAAATAAAACAAAAAATGTGAAAAAAGTGTAATTTTTCACTTCAGACTCAATAAAAACTAGTTTGTAATTTTATTTTTCTAAACTCTAATATCAAAAGCTGTGTTGCTAAATATTTGTAGTAGGTAACCGGTCTAAAATAAACAAATTGAGAAGAGTAGACTGTTTTTCTAATATTTTATTGCTAAAAGTTAAATTTATTAGACTATCACAAAAGACATCTTTAAATTTAATGCATGGCTGCCATCAATTAAACAGCTCTAGCTGCCTGGGATGTTAAAATATGCCAACAAAACTATATATTTTTAGAAACTACACCCCAAGCTGCAGCAAATGAGGTCTTATTTGTATTTGTATCACAAATCTGACGTGCACAACAAATAAGTGAATT
Organism: Spea hammondii; assembly: GCA_029215755.1. NCBI lineage: Eukaryota > Metazoa > Chordata > Amphibia > Anura > Pelobatidae > Spea > Spea hammondii. The sequence continues at coordinate 24,401,598 of JARDYJ010000009.1, read as the reverse complement.
TCACACTTCAAAAAAAAAAAAAAAAAAAAGCGAAAAGTTCATTTATGTCTTGCGCACATAATTTAAGTTAAAGTGGTCTAGACATCTGGGAAGTTAAATTAGGGTACATAAAGTACACATTTCAAGAAACTACACCCCTTGGCGCTTCAAATGAGGGGTTACATGTATTTCTAGGACAAAAGTTGAGTGCACAAACAATGACAGAATATGTTGATTCGGCTAGAAAATATGTTTTTTCTAACCATAGCGACATGTTCATTTGTGTCTTGCGCACTCCAGGTTTGTACTAGAAACACATGCAGCCCCTCATTTGATGCGCCAAGGGGTGTAGTTTTTGCTAATGTATAGTTTTTGTGCCATAATTTAACTTGCAGTAATGCCACGTCAAGGCTTCAACCCTAATTACTGACCATTCACACGCCTTTCATATCCCCATTCACTCGCAGAAGCACACACCATACTTTCCAAACATTCACTTGCAGAAGCACACACCATTCTTTCCCCCTACAATCCCAAAGAAATGATGGTAAAGGGAGAAAAAAAAAAATAATCACTTTTACAGCAAAAATAAGTTTTACTGTAAAAATGCAAGACGCTCCAGCGATGAGATGGTTACTCACGTACCGCACAGGCTAAATGGCTGATTTTAATATTTGCAGTTAATTTACAGTTCATCAAGATTTCAAAAGCTGCCTCCCTCTACCATTGGCTAAAATTAACCCCATGATCAAAGGGATCATGGGGTTAAAATTTAGTATCGGCCATTTTTAAAAAGGGAATGTGACTTTTCATAGCTATATGATCACTGTGGTAACATTGGCTACCACAGTGATCATTTAACTAGAATACTTTAACTTTAAAAAAAAAAAAAGTTTAACTAGTTTATGTTTAGGTAATTTAATTTGGGGGTCTCTAGGCAATTTTGATCTTTATTTATCTGCCTTTAGAGACCCCCAAATATTTTTTTTTTACTTTTCTTATATTTTTATTTTTTAACTTAATATTTTTTTATTCTCTTTCACAAGCCTTATAAGGCGATTACCTTTCCAACGGTATATGTTGGGGGTCTGTAGCTGCTTAGATGCCTGGGATACAGGCATCTAAGCAGCATGCCCCCATACCTCTTTAACTGACAATTGTCAGTTTTCAATAAAGTTGCGCGGTGACGTCATCGCGTCATTACGCGCGACATCACCGGCCGGATCGGGTGGTCCCGGTGATGCCCTTCAATGTGAGGGGCAGATCGTCGGGGTAGGTGGTGATGGAGGTCCACAGACCCCCATCAAGGTAGGGTAGTGCTAGCGACGGCATGGTGCCGTCGTTAGCACCTGACTGGGACTGCTAGCGACGGCACCATGCCGTCGTTAGCAGTCAAGGGGTTAAATACCAATAGAAGTTTGGATCTTCCGGGAAGCAGCTTTCTGGTGGATGCTATATTCATACATGAAAATAAATGGCATTTTGTATCCGCAAACTGCATTTATCTCAGTAACGTGTAATAAGACTGTACCCTGCAGAAGAAATGGGTGGACTCCCTTTAGTTCATTAATATTCCAGAACTACACCATCAAATCAATCTGAAAATACATTTAAAGTCCCAAAAGTCTTTGCGACAACATTTTTTTTTTATAATTGGCCTAATCAAAATTATCACCTTTGACTTAAGGATTACATCTTCTATTTAACAGATACAGGCCTATCCATTTTCCTTATATAGCTATCCTCCTTGGTGCAAAACCACAAATAAAAGAAAAACTGTACACTTGTCTCATTTCAGATTTTAATGGTGGACATGTCGTAACCTGCTACTTTTAGCTTGTACAAAAAAAGCTTAACAAGTATATGAAAAAAAACCTGGAAAATGATTTAATATCAGGGCCTGAAGTCAACTGGAATGAGACAGATGAATTAGGTAGACAAAAAAAAATATATATATTAACAATAAAAGTAGGGCGGTGATGCAAAGGAAACAAAATAAGATGGAAAAATTTGCCCATGGTGCTGCTTTGTGTGAATAGTTTTTATTCATAAATTTAAAATAAATCTGTCCATGGTGTTCTCCATAATCTCCAGGACATTTGCAGAGTTGCCATTTATCGAATGCGCAGCACAAACTTTTTGGATCAGTACAATCCTGGAGTCCCTCAGTCCTCCAGAACTATGGGCTCACTTGTACTAGCAGGATGGGTAGTACTGAGGGTGGGTAAAAGACTGGCAGGTCGAGGTGGCAATGGTAGCTTCAACTTCAATGGTTGGTTGGGTCGACGAGCAGCTCTGCGCATCTCCATGTGTGACAGGGATTTCCTTAGACATCTGTTGAGGACAGAAAGCGTGAGAAACCACTGATATAGACACAGGAGACAGCATGGAAATAAATGAAATGTAGTTATGTGCCTAGGATTCTCAGCTAGTGTATACCCTCTAATCTTTTACGGCTGTAAGAATGCATTTTGGGACATCCTGAAATGCTGAAACAGTACGGGCCTTGAATACCTAAGTTACAATAAGATTACTGCATTTCATAGACTTTTCAGGAGGGGCTTATTTTCAGAATTGAAAATCAATAACTGCCTTCATGATGAGCTAGTTACCTTGTGTCTTTAGTAGCCACAAACACTACAGGATTAGGGGCATCAGCAAGGTTGAGTTTCTGCCTCTTGACATTGGGCTGATTGCTAGAACGAACACCAGATGAGAAGGAACGGCCATTTGCCGAGAATGGCGGGACCACACCCACACCGGACACCTAAAGGCACAAGTGTCATCAGTTTAGCTGCATATTCTGGAGACTTTGTGATAATAGCCTCAGTGTATATCACTCACTGCATCATATGCCCTCTTGGTGGGTAGCACACTCACACCCCGGCTTTGTGTCAGCTGGTTTCTGTTTATTGGAGTTTTTGTTCCACGTGGTGTTTTTGGTTTTAGTGGGGCCTGAGCCGCTGTAAGAAATGTGATATTTAAAGACACCAAAGAGAAGCGCTAATGAACATCATAGTAAAAGCACCAGTTTTGGTTCTTACCCAGCTCTTTAACTATGGTTGCCAAGGGAGGACGAACCAGGGGCAAAATCTTCAAGGGAGTTTTTGCTGCTTTTGGAAGTCGAATTGAACCTGAAAAGATGTAAGTTTCAGGAAGAAACATTAGTGTTGAACCTAACCAAAGAAGTAAGGACACTGGGTTGAGAGCACTTTTTCAAGCTTCTGAAAAATGCTACTCACATTCTGCCTTGATGGAGTTAGAGTTAATTGGCGCGTAGGGTCGACGAGCAGCTCTCCTTGGCTGCAAAATGTCTCTGCACATTCGCCGTGCAATACGAGTTAGTTTTGTTGTCTGTAGGAGGAATGTCTGTCTGTTCTTAGCCAGTAGTTTAGCGCGGTTGGCACTGGTCGTGTAAGGGGACAAACTTTGAGCCTCTGGACGGGAGAGGTGACCTCTGGAGTGTGGTTCCTGAAGCGACACAACGATGACATGAAAGTATAAAGTGGAACAGAAAAAGAAAATTTGTGGCGAATACACGTACCCCTATATTTCGTGTAGCACCCTCTAACTGTGTTGGTGTTTTCAGCCCTCCATACTTCTTCCAATAGATCCAGCATGAAGCACAAAGGCGACACTGCATGTTAGGCGGACCCCAAGCATACCACTGGGCAGAGACTGTTGCTAAAAATAAGGGAATGAAAAAGAGTGAGAAAAGTTGAAATCCAGAGACAAATCCCAAAAGTGATGAGAAAAATGTACTTATTAAATAGATAAGGTTGGACAGCCACCGTAATGGAGAGAAATAATAAGATTACTTACTGTGACAGCTCTCACAGGTCAGACCTTTTTGAAATCCAGCACCATTAAGTCCAGGTTTAGATCCTACAGAAATAATCTGATTGGGGTTGGGTTTGGTGCTGAAGAAAACAAAATGACAAAATAAACAGGAAGCTAAATTATGTTTACATGCTCTGTAATGACCAGTCAAAATAGTGTTGTAAGCCCTTGCTACAAGGGCTAGGATTTGTATGCCACCTGTTATACTTTAGGTGTTGACAGCTGCATCATTAGGAGTGGCTTTTACGAAGACTAATGCACCTCTAATTACCGTATTTGCTCGATTATAAGACAATCCCGATTATAAGACGACCCTCCAAAATTTAAATATTAATTTAGAAATATTCCAGACTCCCTGGTGTCAAGTGGGGGCAACTGGCTAACCTCGGTGCTACCGGTTAGAAGCCCCGACAGAAGTGTCTGGTGGCAGCAGAGATTGTCTTCCCCCTTGGCGCAGATGTTCACCGGCTGCCAGAGAGGAGGATCCAGGTCCCCTGAATATCTGCGCAATGGGTGTAGACAACTCAGCTGCTGCTGGCTGGTATTTCTGCCGGGTCTTCTATGACTGAGAACTGGAAGATCATGTCACGCCAGCGCTCAGTCATAGAAGCCCCAGCAGCAGCGATTGTCTTTGCACATCCTGCAGATGGTTACCGGCTGCCAGAGAGGAGGATCCAGGCAGCCCTGCGGGGGTTCTGGATCTGAGTCTTTAGGGCTCCGGGGGATCTGGATCTTAGTCTTGTAGTCAAAATTATTTGAATATAAGACTAGGTATTTTTCAGAGCATTTGCTCTGGAAAAAAACTTGTCTTATAATCGAGCAAATACGCTACATCCAAATGACACTCAAGCAAGCTTGCCAAAAAAGCAACTATACCTCAGTTTTAAAAGTTACCTCACTATTATTTAGGTGATGATTTCACACATATTAGCGGTTCATCTTTAACAGGTTCACATCACTTTTACACTTACTAAGTAGGGATGTAGACCTGTTTAAGTTTACTGTCTGCTTCAGCAGCTTTCAGACGTTTCTGCATGGAAGAAGAAAAAAAAATGTCTAAAAATGTGAAATGGTGCACGTTTAACATTTTTAGACATTGTTAATGTCTCACCTGCTGGATATATCTGTCTGTGGTTTTCCACATGTAGTAAAACTGAACAATGCTTGCCAGAGATTTCCAAGGAAGCTGTGAAAAATAAATAGAACTCAAGCATCTCAAAATAAAAATGTCATACATACAACACTTAATTATTGATGTGTGACTTACAAAGTCTTGCCGAATGTCATTAAAGTCCTTTCCATATTTCTCCAAAGCCTCCTCAAAAAGCATGGCTTCTGATGCAGACCACTCTTCCATCTCATCACGGCACAGAACCGGACCACCTTGAGGGACCAACGTAGACATTGCTCGGGCTAGATCATAACCATTTCTCTGCAGTGTGTCCATAGCGTGAAACTAGACGGGAAAAGAATAAAACCCCAGACAATGCTTAACACTTGTTAAGAAAGGATGTCAAAAGTGTGGTCAGCCCAGAGAAAAGTGGTTAAGCCACTTTAATCTGCCTAAAATGTCATCTTTTTGAAATTGTATTCAATTGTGTGCAGCCATCAATGAATGTGCCCATTTCAGGAGAAAAAAGGAAAGCATAAGCTTAGCCAACATGCAAATCTTTGTCATTCTTCTATACTCAGACTTCCGTAAGAACGGAAACAAACATGTACCAGAACAGAGTTATGAATCTGCACATGGTTTATTAAAAATCTGACAGTAGAAGAACCATAAGGCCCATAACTAGTCTGCCCATTTTTTCTTTAATCAGTCCTTGGATTCAGACTAGTTTAGAAGTCTAAACTAGTCTAAACACAGGGTGTTTAGAATTCCCTTACTGTATTAGCCTCTCACCTATGATTTATTGGCCAACATCTTAGTAAGTAAAAGCTTCTTAGATTACATCTAACCCCTCAAGACTTGAAGCTCACCAGTGTGATGTCACGAGATGCTGCTGCTGCGCTCATGTGCAAACTCGGCTGTCTAATGGAACTGCTGCAGTCCAAAGCTCGAGCAAATGTTCCAACCGCCCTAGTCAGAGGACAAACATAAAAATAGATGCATAGTTAATATCTTGATACCTGCCCACTGCACACATTACAAGGGAAAATATTAAATACTCACCGAGCAACAACAAGAAACTGGTCTATCTGTCTATCAGTAAGAGGATTCTCTGGATCCCAAACTTTCATTTCCATTTTCTGTTGGTTCCTGTTGTCAGACTCACCTTTAAGGAAAAAGCAGAACAAGCAACAATTATAAACAAACAGGTGGCACCTAGCAACCAAAATCCTTCCACTACTTGTAAAAGTAATTACAAGCTAGAAGGTGAAATATTGCGAACACTGTTCACCTTCTGCCAGCTGGTCTGGAATATCTGCTTGATACTTGGAGCCAACACGGATCTCTCCCTGATCAGCCAACAAGGTCTTTTGTACGGGGTCAAATACAAGCGAGTAGAAGAAGCAGTCCTACCAACAAAGCATATGAAAACACTAAATATATACAAATACCATATTAAGAATAAAAATGTTAGTGATTGTTTTACTGAGGGAAAATGGGGTCAACTGTATGTACCTCCTTCTCCAGGTACTGGCTCAGAATGTCCGTCTCATTTAGCAGGGTCACGCTGCACTTCCCTCTGTACCGCAAACAAACAGACTAATCACATGGCTTGTTTACAATACATTCAGATAAAACGATATTAAGAAACTTAATGAAAGAAAAGCCCATATAACTTGTATGAGGATTTTTTGTTGTGGGTATACCGGATATGTGTTGCAGGCAAGGATTCAAACTGCCGGGAAAGAAAAAGCTCCCTGTGCTTCAGCTGGTGTCTCTGCTGATCCCCCACTGCTGGTTGCTTGGATTCTTCCTCAAATTCCCCTACACAGAGACAGATATGAAGTTTCAGGTAAAGAGATAAGATAAGATTGGCATGACAAAAAAAATCTACAACTGAGAACTCCATCTCACATCAATGATTCCATGGGGTAAAATTATATTTTAAGAGAAACTCTCAATTAAGCATACAGCTTAAATTCAATGCTTTTGCAATCCAGTGCTAACGCAGAATAGAATCTGACAGCAAATAAAAGCCATTTGGCCCATCTAGTCTGTGCTTGGTCATGTCTTGGATTCAGGATAGCGTGTGTGTGCGTACACACACTAAGTTTGCAGCTTCAATTCTCCGTGGAGATATCCTGCCTTCCTGTTATAGTCTGTGCTACATGTTAATACCAATGATATTCAGTGGAGACCTGAAAGCGACAGTCAAGTAGTTGCTGCAGATTTGTCGGCTGCACATCCATGGTGCGAATCTCCCGTTCCACCACATCCCAAAGGTGCTCTATTGGATTGAGATCTGGTGGCTGTGAAGGCCATAGGAGTACATTGAACTGTCATGTTCAAAAAAACAGTTTGAGATGTGAACTTTGTGACATGGTGCATTATCCTGCTGGAAGTAGCCATCAGAAGATGGGTACACTGGTCATAAAGGGATGGACATGGTCAGCAACAATACTGAGGCAGACTGTCACATTTAAACTATGCTCAATTGGTACCAAGGGGCCCAAAGTGTGCAAAGAAAATGTCCCCCACACCCTAACTACACTACCACCACCCTGAACTGTTGATACAAAGCAGGATGGATCCATGCTTTCATGTTTACCCCGACCCTGCCATCTGAATATCGTAGCTGGAATCGAGACTTAGACGTACTTCCAATCTTTCATTGCCTAATTTCGGCGAGGCTGTGCGAATTGTAGCATAAGTTTCCTGTCCTTAGCCAACAGGAGTGGCACCCAATGTGGTCTTCTGCTGCTGTAGCCCATCTGCTTTAAGGTTCGATAAGTTGTGCGTTCAGAGAGGGTATACCTTGGTTGTAGTGGTTAGTTGAGTTACTGTTGTCATCTCGAACCAGTCTACCTATTCTCCTGACCTCCCACAAGGCATTTTCATCCGCTCAACTGCCGTTCACTGGATATTTTCTCTTTTTCTAACCATTCTCTGTAAATGCGCGTTGCGCGTGAAAATCCCAGTAGATCAGCAGTTTCGGAAAAATACTTAGACCAGCCCGCCTGACACCAACAACCCTTTCTTCCCCATTCTGACGCTCTGAACTTCAGCAAGTTGTCTTGACCATGTCTACATGCCTAAATGCATTTAGTTGGTGCCACGTGATTGGCTGATTAGCTATTTGTGTTCACAAACAATTGAACAGGTGTACCTAATAATGTGGCCAGTGAGTGTACACACACACACACCTATATATACATATGAACACACACGCACCTATACGAGGGACGTTCGAAGTTGCCACATTTTTATATGTATTTTTTATATTAAAAAGTGCAGAAACTTTTTGAACGTCCCTCGTGTATACACACGTTTATATGCATATTTTAAACAATAGGTGCTCTGTTTTAGTTTAGTGCGCACACAGAACACTGTGCTCTGACTCTTGCTTCAGCACAAAATAAAGGGAGAATGAAAAAATTGAGGCAGAGCATGGAGACAACATTGGTTTTGTCACATGGATGCATGTGGTGGCTGTGACTAAGTATAGGTGCAAGGTTTCTATGTATACATTCAAACACTGGTGCTCCAGAGGAGGAAAGGTAAATCTAGCTTGCTGGTCAGTAGAATCTCCCTAACTGAAAATAGGAGAAAAATGTGCACGGAACCAGGAAAGTTTAGAGCTTTGGAATGGTCAAACTCTACAAACTACACTAGTTTGTAAATTCATGATTTATACTCACGCGCATTACTATCTGCAAGACTGTTTAAACTGCTGGAGATGTCTCTTCGTCGAAAAAGACAAACCACCTTTGCTTCTACGTTACCGTTGGCAGTCTGAAAATAGATTGAAAAGTCACTCCATTAAACGCTATCACACAATGCAGAAATATACAATTTGGCATTCAAGCTTCCTCAGTAAATAGTTAATGTCAACTAACACATTAAGGGCAAAGTCCAGCTCAATCAGTTCATAAAGTATGCATTCAATAGTGACCTGTAATTGGTGAGATCTCAAATTTTGTATTAACAAAAAAGTGAGTTGAGAACTATGCACATAGGTGTACTAGCATTTTAGTTACCTTGTTAAGTTCTTCTATTCTCCGTATGAGATATGGGTTACTCGATGAATTTTCAAAATACACATAGTCTGTTGAAGAAAAGAAAATCACATGAATAACACAATTTAAAAAAAAAAGTGAATAAAATTGCGTCATTTGGGGGGAAAACGTGAGTTTACCAACACCAGTAACAGTAGATATCCAGCCCATAACTGCACATTAACCCCTTAAGGACCAGGCAGCTTTTTCAAATTTGCTACCCTTTGGGACCGAGGCTGTTATAACACTTTTGCGATGCTCGTGTTTAGATGTAATTGTCTCCTCACTCATTTAGTGTACCCACACAAGTTATATATTGTTTTTTTGTAGGTATTTCTTCAAATACCATTTTCTTTTAGCATATCTAATTTCCTATTTAAAAAAAAAAAAAAGAAAAATTGAAGAAAAAAACAAACAAAACACTTATTTGAAAAATCTTTTACTCATCCAAAAAAAAGCTTATGAAGAAACCTGCTAAATAGATTCTACTATTTGTCCTAAGTTTAGAAATACCCAATGTTTTTTTTGTTTTTTCTGCAAGTTATTGGGCAATAAGTACAAGTAGCGTTTTGATATTTCAAAACCATTTTTTTTCCCAAAGCTGGTCATTCTGCCCCATGTACCATTTCTGGTATCTTTGAAGTTGGCCAATGCAATTTACCCCAACAAACCATATATTTTTGAAAACTAGACACCTCAAGGTATTTCAAATGCTATGTGGTAATCTGTTCATAAACAGGATTATGCATAGGACACGTGGTCACGTATTTAGACTTGCAAAAAGGAGATTTAATCTAAGGCAGAGGAAAGGGTTTTTTACAGTAAGGACAATAAGGATGTGGAATTCTCTGCCTGCAAAGGTAGTTTTATCAGAGTCTGTACAGATGCTTAAACAGCAACTGGATGAATACTTGGAAAAACATAACATTCAGGGATTTAATCTTTAATTATGGGGAAACAGCTTATTGAGCCAAGGAGAAATCTGACGGCCATTTTGGGGTCAAGAAGGTTTTTCCCTGGTGAGTACAAAATTGGAGCCAAACTGGGTTTTTTTGCCTTCTTTTGGATCAACAGCAACAAATAAACAGATATAGGAAACATGGAGATTTTTCAAAGGTGCTTGGTATAAGTTTCACTGTAAATCTTTCCTTAGGCCATGCAGCAGCCAAACCTATGGTTTTACTGTAACCTCTACAGAGGACGGGTGTCAGACCAGATGCTGCAACCCAAAGCCATGCCTGCTGAGGCCAGAATGTCTAGTTTGTATCATCTAGAACAGGGGCGTCCAACATGTGGCCAGCGGCACCTCAAGGTGGGGCCCGCGTGAAATCGGCAGCCAGGGCAACCGGGATCTTAAGAGCCCTGCTGCTTACCTGGGGGAGAGTCTTTTGTACTGCACAGAGGAAGCGGAACTCAGCAGAGTTCACGTGGACATCACATGACTCTGCTCCAGTCCTGCTTCCTCTGTTCAGTACAAGAGAACGCAGAGGGAGACCGCGCCCCCTGCTTAAGTCTGTGAGCGGCATCGAGAGAGCTGCAGTGCAGGTAAGGGGGTGGGGGAGGGTGTTTGAATGAGAATGCGTGATTGAGGGAATTAATCTGTGAATGAATGAATGGAGTGTGATAGCATGGCTGTGTAAGTGCTGTTAGCAATCACACTCCTATCATGTCAAGTCAGCCAGTACATGCTGAAACCTGGCTAGCTGCCCCCTTGTGTAATGATACTGCCAACAGTATGGGGTCCGCACATCACTTACAGCCACCCTGTACCAGCATGTACTGGCTGACTTAGCAGTCACACTCCTTTCATGCCAACAGCAATCACAGTCCCATCTCGCCTAGGTTCCAGCATTTACTGTTGCCTGGGTATAAAAGGAGTGTCCAATTGTGGTGTGTTAATTTATATATGATTGTTGACAGCAATCACACTCCTATCATGCTTAGCCAACCAGTACATGCTGGGATCTGGGTATGCCTGAGATTGCTGTTAACACTCATAATATATATATATATATATATATATATATATATATATATATATATATATTTTTTATTTTTTTTTTTATATTAACATTGTTAATTTTTTTTTTTACAATTTTGGTGTGTAACTTACTTTTATTAAGTGTGGGATTTTTTATTGTTTTTAAAAGTGTGTGTGTGTGGGCGGTCGTTTTCTGCTAAGTGAACCCTGAATTTTCGGTTTTGGACCAGAATTTTCATTTCGGAGTATCCCTAGGATAAATAGAACTATTTAATTTTTACGTATCCAGAATCCTGAATTTGTAGTCACAAAACTTTCTAGGCCCAGAAATCAGTGAGAGGAAAAGTAAAAGGTTTTGTGTCATTTACTTTATTTTACTCTGCATATTTTATTAAAAGGCCATATTTTCTCACAGTGAAAAATGAATGCGGTCCTCGCACGTATAAAAATTCTGATGAAGTGGCCCACCACAGAAAAAACTTGGACATCCCTGATCTAGAAAATGTATGGATGCTGGCCCATGTAGCTGCTTTGCAGATCTGGTCTATGGACCTATTTGCTTGTTCTGCCCAGGAAGCTGCCATGACATTTGTTGAATGTGTCATTTTGTGGGTTTCATTTGAATGTTGTCATACTTGGCGTATCATAACAATCAATCATATAGTTGACTTGATCCACCTGGAAAGGGTTGGCATGGATGCTCTCACCCTTCATAGGACCCAGATAATTGACGTAGATATTTTTTTTAAAGTGTGAATGATAGACATGTCTGTAAACATCTCTAAACATCCAGACCATGCCATTTTTCTTCCATCTAACTGGCTGGATTGGGGGAAGAAGGAAAAAACAAAAACAAGAACAGAAGGACAATCTCTTGATGGATATTAGAAAAAGATGCAACTTTGGATCTGAAAAAGGGTAAGGATCAGAGGACAAAAAAAATCATATACAGTTCCTTGACAATGCTTTGTAGTTCATCCACTCAGCAGAATCAAGCCAATATAGCCCTTATAGGCTCTAAGGGCTGAATGCATAGTTGATTGAGGACCAGATTCAAGTCCCTGCCTGGAACGGGACCTAAAAAAACGAGATGTGTTAAAAGTGCCTTTGATAAATCATCTTATCAAAGGATCGGATGTCAATTTTTTGGATAAAAAGGGACTATGCGCGGCAATACGCTCCTTGCAAAACCATGATCACTATGGCTGGATCTACTTTAATCTTAATCTTTCAAAGAACACTCAGGACAATAGGGACTGGAGGGAAGATATATGCCAGTTCATAGTTTCAAGCTACATTGTCACTGCCATCAGTTCCATAGAGCCCCCCCCAGACGTCTCCCGACTCCCATATGGGCGCCCCAGCCCAGTCACTGTGACCCACGGGGAGAGGTTACAGGCTCTGCCCTTCTCGTGTTAGGTTGGTGGACCTCTTGGTGAAAATCTTTTTCTGTGTCCAGGCTGTTTTGTGATCTGTCCCACTGTAACAATATCACGCTCTGCAAAGACTTCCTATGCAGACACACCAAAGGAACTACTAGGATGGTGGAGGTGAGATACCCCAGAATTCTCATAGCGTGTCTGATACTTCAATGACCTAATTTTCTTAAGAGCTTCACCTTTCTTTGGATTAGACACACTTATGTCCTTGGTAAAATGATTTTGAATAGGTGAGATTTGGTATAATTTAGTATCTAGCCATGACACTACCATTGTACCTACTAATCTAAATCTATTACTTTTGTAACTAAATTTACCATTAGTTAAACAAATCAACAATTTAGATTTTGGTCTAAATTGAGAGCAGATCCATCGTGTTTTCTTTTCTTTTTTGTTGTTATAAGCTGCTTTTGGGTTTAAATATTTTCAAAACAACATATTATACAGAGTAGTTCATGCACATAAGGTATATTACAAATAATATCAATCGAAGAACACAACAGCAAAGGGCCACAGCATGGTTCAGAAATCTGGAATCATGTTTACCAGGGCTACACCAACCACACACCCATCAGGCCAGGTTGGGTATCCAAGCCAACATGCAATGGCAAGAAAAACTCCCCAATTCAGAACTTACAGTACATGTTTCTTCCCATCTCATTTTAGCTCTAAAATCTTGCAACATTTACTCCATCAACTCTTTAAAGTTAATTATTTTAGGGCAACCATACTCTCAAAAATACCTTCTGGTAGAGACTTTTCTATCAGTTTTCTGGGTTGCCTGAGGCAGACTGGGACCAAATCATGGGGACAATCCTAGCCCCCAGCGTAGAACACAGTAGTGTGATAAAAAAATTAATCCAGCCTAGAGTGTGAGTGTGTGCGTATATACCGTATTGGCTCAATTATAGGCCGTAGCCTTAAAGTCTGGTGCTATTTTAAAGAAAAAAAATACACATTAGTGGAATGGTAAAACAGTATTTTACCAGGAATACATGTATTTTAACATTTTTGGTATCTATTATGCAGTAAGTCAGCATATGTTATATACAAACAGAAAACCAATAGTCATTTTAAGGTGTGTGTGTCCCCACCTAATTCATCTTACTTATAGATGTGCCACTATGCTCCCCAGATATAGCACTCTGGCAACCCCCCCCCCCCCTTACCAATACAGCCCCAAACTCCCTGGTGGACATCTGCGCGATGGCGAGCACCAGCAGAGGTTGTCTACGTGCATCTTACAGATGTTCACCGGCTGCCAGAGCGTAAGATAAATGTCTCTAGCAGCGCTGTGGGAAATCCTCCCCTCTGGCAGCCGGTGAACTTCTGCGCGATATGCTCAGACAACCTCCGCTGCTGCCAGCACTTCCGCAGGGCTTCTATGGTGGAGCACCAGGTCATGTAACGCTGGCACTCCTTCATGGAAGCCCTGGCGGAAGTGTCGGCAGCTATGGGGTTGTCTGCCTCGCGCAGATGTCCACCGGATGCCAGAGAGGAGGATTCAGGTGCCCTGCAGCACTGCTGGGGATCTGGATCCTAGCACTGCTGCTTACCCGCAGGAGGGCTAAATGAAAAAGAAAAAAAACACCTGCCCGGCGCCCGGAACTTTATGTCCCGGGAGTTGGGAGATACCAATTGCGCACCCTGCGCTAAACCCTGATTATAGGCCACACCCCCACTTTAAAGACTTAAAGTGGGAGGTAAAGTTTGGCCTATAATCTGGCAAATACACACACACACACACATATATATATATTACACACACACACAGTATTTGCCCGAATATAAGCCGCACTTCTTCCCTATTGGTTTTCTGTTTGTATGTAATATGTTGGCTAACTTCATCATAGTTACCAAAAATGGTAAAATACAGTATGTTTGGTAGAATACGGTTTTACTATTCCACGGATGTGTATTTTTTCTAAAAATATAATTTTTTTCTTTAAAAAAGCACCTAACTTTTAGGGTGCGGCCTATAATTGAGCCAATACCGTATACATATTATATATCGATGAGTGCAATCTCTATGGGTAAAATGAACACAACCCTACAGTACAGTATATAGGTACCGTAAGCATATATAAAAAATAGTTTGGATTGCTTAGCAAAAGCTGTCGCTGATGGAAAAAGGATGGAAAATAACCACATGCATAAATATGCTACACTATTTTTTGTATTTTAAACTTTTTGTAGTGGGGAGTAAGTTGTGTTTTTCTTTTGTTTATTTCCAGTGGGATTAGTGCATTAGGTGCCTATTTTTACTTTACATTTCATTGATCATTTTACATTTTTGACTGGAGCTGCCTTTAAATGGACCTCAAGGACCTCTCATTAAACAGAGGGAATCACTTATGATGTCATGGGGAAATTGTTTCTCTCTCTCTTTTCTCTTTGATTCCCACTGCAGCTGATTACAGAATGATCAGCAAGCAGGGCGCTATTTGTTTTTAAATTATGTCTTTGCTGTTGCGTCCTTCAATCATAACATTCGTAATATACCTTTAGTGCATTAAATACTGTAACACATGGCACTGGAAATATTTAAACCCAAATAGGGCTTATAAAAAAAGTCAAGCATCTGAACCTGCTCTAAATTTAGACCAAAACCTAAATTGCATGTTGATTTGCGCATCTAGTTACAAAAGTAATACATTTAGTAGGTACAATGGCATCTTCAGTTTAGCAAAGAAGTCCTGAACAGAAAACCAGCAATACAGCTTATGCATTAAAGCCGCTCAAGGCATTACACCTAATCTGTCGACAAGGAGCCAGTGATTCCGACTCCTGCTAATATAAGACTTCAGTGTGATCTCCTGTGTACCAACAGGGAAGTGTCCTTGTTGAGACATTACACAGCGCTGTACAATTTAAGTGAGGCAGTTAACACACACAACATACATTAATACATAGGCCAGGGGTGCCCAACCTGCGGCCCTTCAGCTGCTGCAGGACTACATCTAACATACTCCTCAGCCAGCCCCTTAGCTGAAAGAGCATTATGGGAGATGTAGTCCTGCAGCAGCTGGAGGGCCACAGGTTGGACACCCCTGACATAGGCACATCAAGAGTTTAGAACTCTGCCCGTATCTATCAAATTTTTTGTATCTAACGTTTTTAAGTTTATCCTCAGCGTTTAAGCTATTTAACCCCATGATCTACAATCAAAGGTTTCCTCCAGTTATCTTTTTTCTTTTATGTAGTCAATAGGGTACCCAGTAATGAGTGCTTAGTTGGTTGATGAAGTATTGAGCTTGAAACCTAGCTGATGTTTTACATGGATGCCCTTGGGTTCAGGTTCCCTCCACGTGCACTGCCTGCAGTGACTTTATTGGTAGCGCTCCAGCGTCGCATCTCCCAGCCAGACTTCTGGCAAATCACCGCTGTGACGTCAGGTGCCCCATACATGAAGCCATCTATTGACAAAAACAAGGCGGCATTTTGCAGCCTTTTGCGCAATATGTAGTTTCCATATAGGACATTAGGCACCATCTAAATGTACAAAAGTACACTGCATGCAAAGTTGCGTGTGATGTAATAGCTGCAGTGCTCTGATCGCCAGGAGGCTTCAAGGTCACAAAGGCAAACTTAGAGAGTGCAGGAGGATGAGCAGGTGAATTCTCGTATGAACTATTTAAGCAAAATGAAACAGTGTTTAAAGGGACAGTTAAATGACCCCAACATATCCACTATAGAAGAATGCATAATAATGTACTGTGAGTTTGTTAATATCCATTCTTCCAGAAGTGGGGAAAACACACACATACATTACACAGAATAGGCAGTCCTGCTGCAGCAGCAGCCTACCTCATCTGTGGTCCAACTATTTTAGCCACTGCCTGCCTGAAGCAGAGTACTTTAATATGTATTCTTTTACTGAGGCGTCAGGGAGAATAGATCGCCCCCCTTTAAAGCACACTGTGGCAGTCACTAAAACTTGACTCCAGAAATCATAACCCATCTTCCCACCTACACTTAAGGGATTGAAGCTGCAACAGGTAAACACGGTGTCTGATTTATCATCCAATGATGTCTTACCAGCTGGCATTATACAGAGTAACTCATTGTATGATAACAGACGACATGTCAAATCAGCTAATGTATGAGTGGTCTGCCTCTGCTCTAAAATTATACATATCACATAGTACTTGGTGCTTTGAATTCATGTTAACAGAAATTTGATTTTTTTAAGAGCATGCTACAGCTCTGTCTGCAAGATTTGTTGAAGACAATGAATCTTGCAATGTTTAATAAACCAGGGGACTGGATCAATAAAGAGAAAGTAGTGGTGAAAATTAAAAATTTGCTTGGATATTCTTACCTGTTTTCCTTAAACTACAGTATATTTAAAACGGTACATATTCGAAACAATACTACCTTTTACAAACAGACACTGCTTCATTCTCCCCAGCTGATCATAAAATGTAATACACAGCACACATAAAAAATGGACACCAAGTATTTTGTTATAATGTGACAGGGGGTATTAAACTATTCCTCGTTCCCTTGTACAGAGACACGAACGTGGTCAATATACTTTTTTTCTTTGCTGTATGACCCCGATTAGCAATCACTAAACAATACACAATTTACATTCATTAAATGTAATTATACAATATTGAATAAAAGATGCTGGACTTTTTTTTACCCATGTATACATGCGCGGCCAACGATAAATGCGCGCCTTCGCCGATAACTAAACGTAAATATGGGCAGAACCTCCAAAAACCTAGTGTAGTTACTAACCGGCTATCGTTTCTCATGCGATTGCCTAACGCGCCAACTCAGTTTGTGGTACACAATTTACACCGCAAGATAAACCTATTACAATATACGGTATTCACTTACCTCCCACCCTGTACATATTGGCCGCCATCTTGCCCTCTCACGCGCACAATAACTAAGGGCGCCACACGCTATTCCGGTGGCCGTAGGGAGAAAGAAAGAGGACAACTTCCGGAAAAAAGAGGAGGAGAACCACTTCCGGAGAAAACAATGAAAAGAGTTTGAAAGAATTACTTCCGTTAGGTAAACCTGGCGCAGCCGATGATACCCGAGTATTTGAAAGTCTATGACCGAAACATCCGGGTATTGTCGAGGATTCCCGAGTTTAGCCGAGGTACTGTGATTGAAAGTAAACGGACCAATGGGAATAAAATGTAGGCAGGATTTGAGAACCAAGCGGGATCCAAAATGATTTTGTTATATAGTTTGTGTATTTGAAATTATGTGACTTGGGTTTATCACTCTGAAAGCCTTACAATAAAATGTGATGTTGGATTTGACGCTGAATTGCAACAGCCAAAGTTTTTTTGTTGGAAACTATCCTTTTACGTTGACGTTTCGAATCATCACCATTTTTTGGGCTGGTACATCTAATTCCACATACCGCTGCAGATCAACATATATAAAGTGTCGCCTGGATGTGTTTAATGTATACTTAAAATTGGTGGGCTTTATCGTGATGCCTAACCTGCGTCCGCATTTTCGACAACTCCGTTGTCAAGCTAATTTCAATCACTTTGCCTTTCAAGACACGTAGTGCCGTGTACTGAAGTCGGTTTCCGTGGTCAAGTCATTAGACGCCTTTTGTTTGTGATCAGACAGTTCCAAATCAGTGGTCAAGCCATCAAACGCTTTTTAACTTCAACAGAGATAAAAGGCATGGTAATAAAGGGTTTAAGCAGATTTGTCAAGCATATCCCCCCCCCCCCGATCCAAAAAATGTAGATGCTTTGCACATTTTATTAACTATTTTCATTGTATACATTCAGTGAAAAGCCTTGGTGTAAGATAGAAATAATACATACTTTTATGATAAATAATTATTTGAATACAATAATTATTTTTATTCATTATAACATACATACCAAACGAAATTAAAAAGCTTTTTACCATCACTACTTGAGGGACTGAAATATTACAGAATCCCAGGAAGGACCCGTATGATTTTACTGTGAAACTTAAAGATATAGAGCTCCAGATATCAGCCTATTTGTTAAAAACAGATATATTTCCAATATTCAATATGGGTAAAAAAAATCTCCCATTGAACCAACATGTTTCAAATGCAGATGTGTCATACATACCCCACTCAATGATATCTTACAATATGATATGGTTTTACTGTGGGAATTTAACCCCTTAACTGCCAATGACGTGCACAATATGGAAAAACGGTCGGTTAACGATCAATGATGTGCCTGCATGTCATGACCATACCCGGGTTTGACCCGGAGATTGCTGGGTGAGCACTGCTCCTCCGGTTCTCCGGGTCAAGACCCGAATCCTCCGGGGAGCAGGGTCTTGACACGCCCCGCCCATTTTTTCCTTTACATGGGGGTGTTCCCAACGACATCAGCGGGACCGCACACTGACGTCAGTGTGCAGTCCTGTGCAGTAGTGATGGGAAGTTCGGATCATTAAAGTGAATCGGATCATTTCGATTCGTTCACTGAAATGATCCGATTCATGATCCGGATCTTCGGATCACTCAGTGTGTCTGCACGGAGTTACTGTTTTCCAGTAACTCCGTGCAGGCACACTAACGATTGGCCCCGCCCCTTTCATTATGAATCCTCCCCCCTGCCTCCAGTGATGTCAATGAAGGCAGAGAGTCGTTCAAAGATTCGGATCTTACAGGGATCCGAATCTTACAGTGATCCGGATCACTGTAAGATCCGGATCATTGTAAGATCCGGATCATTGTAAGATCCGGATCATTGTAAGATCCGGATCATTGTAAGATCCGGATCATTGTAAGATCCGGATCTTTGAACGACTCTCTGCCTTCATTGGCATTGTAATCATTCAGAGAATGTCATACTGTTATAAATAATACATTCATAATCACTGCCCCCAGGATTTACATTCCCCTTTACCTGCAACTGCACCTTAAGCTAACTTTATTAAATTAATTAAATTAACCCTCACCATTAAATTAACCCTAAACACCCCATCAACCATGACTGCCCTAAAATTAACCCTTAACACCCCATCAACCATGACTGCCCCCAAATTAACCCTAAACACCCCATTAAGCATAACTGCCCCTAAATTAACCCTAAACACCCCATTAAGCATAACTGCCCCCAAATTAACCCTAAACACCCCATTAAGCATAACTGCCCCCAAATTAACCCTAAACACCCCATTAAGCATAACTGCCCCCAAATAAACACTAAAGACCCCATTAAGCATAACTGCCCCCAAATTAACACTAAAGACCCCTTTAAGCATAACTGCCCCCAAATTAACACTAAAGACCCCATTAAGCATAACTGCCCCCAAATTAACCCTAAACACCCCATTAAGCATAACTGCCCCCAAATTAACCCTAAACACCTCATTAAGCATAAATGCCCCTAAATTAACACTAAAAACCCCATTAAGCATAACTGCCCCCAAATTAACCCTAAACACCTCATTAAGCATAACTGCCCCTAAATTAACACTAAAGACCCATTAAGCATAACTGCCCCCAAATTAACCCTAAACACCTCATTAAGCATAACTGCCCCTAAATTAACACTAAAGACCCCATTAAGCATAACTGCCCCTAAATTATCCTTAAACACCCCATTAAGCATAACTGCCCCCAAATTAACACTAAAGACCCCATCAACCATACCAATTTATTAGGTAATTTATCTGGAGTACATGCAATTAATTTAGGGGCAGTTATGGTTAATGGAGTATTTAGGGTTAATTTCAGGGGCCGTTGTGGTTAATGGGGTCTTTAGGGTTAATTTCAGGGGCCGTTATGGTTAATGGGATCTTTACGGTTAATTTCAGGGGCAGTTATGGTTGATGGGGTATAAGGGTTAATTTTATGCTGATGATTGAGGGTTAATTTAATTAATTTAATAAAGTTAACTGTAGGTGCAGTTATAGGTAAAGGGGGGCAAACTCAGGGGAATCTAAATCCTGGGGGCAGTGTGAACATTATTAATGTATTTATTTATAAAAGTATGGTATCAGTGATTTTCTCTGAATGATTCGAATCTCTGTAAGATTCGGATCCTTGTAAGATCCGGATCCCTGTAAGATTCGAATCATTCGACTCTTCGGTTCATTCGACTCTTCGGTTCATTCGACTCTTCGGTTCATTCGACTCTTTGGATCATTCGACTCTTTGAACGAATCTCTGACTCTATGAGTCATCGTTCCTGTGAGAATTAATGAGCTGTAACCTGACCCCAGAGTGCTCTGCAGATGACTCACAGCTCTAGGATCAGGTTACAGCTGCATGATGATTCACAGACTGAACCGCTACAAACGAATCGTTCAGTCTAGTGAACCGACTCATCCGGATCACTAAAAAGAACCGGATCAAATGAACGATTCGTTCATGATCCGGACATCACTACTGTGCAGGGAAGGCTCCGGGTAGCCGGAGCCGAGAAGTTCCCAGGTATGGTCATGACATTAAATAAGTTTATGAAGGGATCTAAGGTTGTTTTGTTTGCTTAAATGGTGTTGCTCTAATGCATTGTTGTCGAGGCATTCAGCATCTCCGAAAGCTGTAGCAGGGGCCCAGTGTGGCCCCTTCCTGGGGGTCAACTTTTACCATATGCAATATGGTGGTGGACACCTGATTTGAACGGTGTTGTTCAAATGGCTCAATTACGAGGCATTCAGCAACACAAAAAAACAGCTCAGGACGCACTGTGACAGCTCCATAGAGAGGTCTCTCCCATCTTGGGCAGGTTAAGTGCCAGGGACTAGTTTAGTGCCTAGTATTGCAACTAAAGTTTGAAAACAACCACTGAAAGATTCCCTTAAAGTCTTCTATATCAGCCTGGAATCTAGAGCCATTTTGGACACTGAACAAGCAAGAAAGATCAATATGAAAATGAAATGATTCCTGTATGGGCAGAATTTGGTAGTTGGAAAGCCATTGCTGGGGAACTGATAAAATATGCATGCCATGTGGCTGCTCTAGAAGAGAAATGTACTTACTTAGTGGTAAGCAAGATCAAGCGCAGGAGGTTGCAGAGATGTAGAAAACTAGTGCCTGTAAGGTGCCTGGTGGGAGCAACGCTCCGGTCATCCGATGATGTGTCCTTTTCTGAAGATGATTGTCACGGAGCTGGATAGTCCGACAACTACCTCCTCTGACTTGTGCTCCCTTAGCCTGGGAAAACACACTCTTTCCCCGGGTTTCCCAGTCATTAGCCGAGACTCAATGTAGGGTACACACAAAATGAAGACTGCTTTAATTTTCACACACATGGCTGGATATAGCCAGGAAAGCACACATAAACATAAATCAAGATATCGGGATACACTGGGTACACAACCGTTCCCTTAATCTGCCTCCCAGAGACAATAGGGTCAGTAAAGGGATTGACAATAGAATGGGGTCCCCACCAATGTTCCATCTAATTTTTCTTAGGTGGCGTGCGCAGAAAATTTCTCTTGTGCACAAATTTTCCCAGAGCCAAAATTTGGTGTGCACAATATCCGCACCAAACATCCATATAAAGTATCAAAAAAATAATATATATTTTTTTTTTATTGGGAAAAACTGTTGTGCGCACAATTTTTGGACGTGTGCGCTCTCTAAAAATGCTATATGCGCGCGCACAGCTTAGAGGGAACACCGTTCCCCACCTCCCCGGGGTGAATGTCTCTAGTGGTGGAACTGGGGCCTACTGACTTATACAACATTTTAGTGCACCATGGGGGGTCTGACATTAAACTGAAACAATGGCTGTCACTCCCTGGTTGCATATCCTGGCTGTCTGCCAGAGATAATCCCCTCAGTAAGTGATGATACAATATACTTTTGGGGGTAGCTGAAAATATGAGGAGACACAGGGAAAAGTAATTGCAAAACATGATCTGTGTTGGCTAAGTACAGGACCAATCCCAAATCAATATCAGTGATAATGTACTGGACAGGCAACAGGCCTGCCCTATCATTATACAACAACAGAAATGGAGAATACACTGTGACCAAGATAGGGAGCATGGTTTGTGAAATGGTGCACGTGATGAGATGAAGGAAGTGGTAAAGAGTTACACACAAACCAAGCTCGTGGACCTGGCTAAGACATATAAAGTGCAAGTGGGGGGAAAATGTGGGCGAGTAGTTATTACGCATGTGGGATGGAGGAGCTGACAGTGTGCTGTTGAGTGCAAGGGAAGCTATAAGCATAGGGCAGTTGAAGCTGCATCTGCATCTCATACAGGTATTACAGAGGGTAAGAGAGATTAGGGGGGAACTTTTCATTGGTAGACATGGTTCACCGCGCTGTATTACAAGTTTTATCCATATTTAGCCGTCTACCCCATGGCTAAAAATTAAAGATGCTATAAATCATGTAAGGATTATGGGTTGTGTTGCAGGATTGAACAAGAGTAATTAGGAAGGCCCTGATATGGAGGATTTCACAGTTAGCATGTGGTCAAAGTTTCTAAAGTCTGCGCCGCCAGCTCTAAAAGTTCCCCTGCTATCTCTGCTTTATGGAATGGGAAGCAATAGAAAAATACACCATGTAACCACCTTATTGGCTGAGATAGGAGAGTTAAACATGGAAACCAAAGAGACTAAGAGTGTTTGTACTGCAGAAAAGGCTAGTGGTCTCTGGTCTCTGATATATCAATTAGTTGAATTGATTTTATCGAAAATAAAATGAGGGTTTATAATCTGACCTCAAATAGAGGTCAGATTATAACACTAAAATCCAGATCCCCCGCAGTGCTGCAGGAGACCCAGTTCCTCCTCTCTGACAGCTGGCGGGTTGTTGCCGGCACTTCCACCGGGGTTTCTATGATGGAGTACCAGCGTGACATGACCTTCCGGTACTCCACCATAGAAGCCCCAGCGGAAGTACCGGCCAGCAGCGGCGGAGGTTGTCTGTGCGCATTGTGCAAAGTTCGGCGGCAGCCAGTGGGCGTCTGTGTGATGTGCGCAGACAACCTCTGCTACTGCCGGCACTTCCACTGAAGCTTCTATGATGGAGAGCCGGCATCAAATGACCTTCCAGTGCTCATTCATAGAAGCTCCAGCGAAAGTGCCGGCCAGCAGAGGTTTATCTACATGCATCGTGCAGGCATTCACCGGCTGTCCCTACTAGACACCAAGGAGTATGGAGCATGGGGGGTAAGTCTGGGGGGGACAGAGTGGCATATCAGGAGCACAGTGGCATATAGGGGGTATAAGGCATATTTGGGGAGGTAGAATGGCATTTTTCAGGGGGCAGAGTGGCATATCTGGGGGTTATAAGGCATATCAGGGTAACAGAGGCATATAAGGGGTATAAGGCATATTTGGGGGCAGAGGGCCATATCTGGGGTATAAGGCATATCTGGGGGGCAGAGTGGCATATCAGGGGGAGAGAATAGCATATAGGGTGTTATAAGGCATATCGGGGGTACAGTGCCATATAGGGGGTATAAGGCATATTTGGGGGCAGAGTGGCATATCTGGGGTATAAGGCATAGCAGAGGGCACTATGGCATATAGGGGGTATATGGCACATCGGGGGGGGGCAGATGGGCATATCTGTGGGTATAAGGCATATCTGGAGGGGGCAGAGTGGCATATCTGGGGCTAAAAGGCATACTGGGGGTATAAGGCATATCAGGTGGTGTGACGGAAGCCTCCATCACTGGGACCACTGGAGAGGCCTGACTGCCAGCCTCCTCCCTATTGACTATGGGCCCTGGGTTTGTAAAGGCTTCTGTGGCTACCCCCAGCAGTATCATCTCATCACTGGCTGAGGGGATTATCTCCAGCAGACAGCCTGGATCTGCAACCAGGGAGTGACCGCTATTGTTTCAGTTTAATGTTGTATAACCCCCCCACACACCTACTGTATTGTTAATCCCACCGCTGCCCATAATGGACACATCCGCCCGTCAACTCCTTCCCTCTCCCAGTAAGTGGACACGCTGTCCAAAGAAAGCAGTCACAGACCAGCACTTCGCTCAATCATGAGACAGTACTTCATGCTTTGAGGTTAAAAACAGAACTCTCTTTATTACAAACACACAGAATTTATATACAATCTCCATTCACTGTGCACCGAACCTAACCCCCAATCCTATCAACCACATCCCATCACAAATCCCATCGGTATACAGGGGATGTATCAGGTGAGGGGATTAAGGGATACAATGGGTTCCCCCACCTGTGTTATCCCCCCTGTAGTGCGGGTGCCGTCTGGGCAGACAGGGCTGTGCTGGCTGATTAAGAGCCCCAGACAGATTATAGGATCGTCTCTTTGAAGGCTGGAGCTGCAGCCACATTCAAACAGGGTACACATAAATATAATAATAATAATAACAGTGAAGATCAGACATGGTTCTTCACAGGTGGTATAAGGCATAGTGGCATATCAGAGGGCACAGTGGCATATCAGGGATGTATAAGGCTTATAGGGATATAAGGCATATTTGAGGGGCAGAGTGCCATATCTGGGGTATAAGGCATATCAAAGGGCACTATGGCATATAGGAGAAAATAAGGCATATCTGGGGGGCAGAGTGGCATATAAGGGAGTATAAGGCATATCTGAGGGCACAGTGGCATATCAGGGGGGTATAAGGCTTTTAGGGGATATAAGGCATACCACAGTCAAACTGGGGGGGGCATTAATAATTTCCACCATTAAATCATACCACTGAAAAAACACACACACACATATATATATATATATATATATATATATTGCCAAAAGTAATGTGCTATGGAATGATACTTTTGTTATTGGACTATATAATACTTGATCATTCAACATGGGAAGCCTGAAGCCACAATTTAGTACGACTAATCCTTGAAATCCTTTAAACAACACAATACCTTAACTTTTCCACTAAATGATTTCAGGGCCTAATATTAGTCCCTGCTGCCGATATATATATATAAATATATATATAAATATTAGACCCTGCTGCCGATAGCAGGCATAGATCAACACATTAACACACAAACCCATCTTTGCATGTATAGATCAATTGAAATTCACTTGTGATCTCAGCACTGAAGGTATATATCAAATAAACAGAATCAGACATACAAATCCTGTATTTGCAGGTATACAATAATAATATATGAAATGTAGCATTGCAGGTATAGATCAAATCAATACATGGAAACAGCATTGCAGGTATTAATCAACTGAACAAGACATACAAACCCTGTATTTGCAGGTATACATAAATAATGTATGGAAACATAGCATAGCAGATATGGATCTACAGAAGAACACACAAACCAAGCTTTGCAGGTACAGATCAATTGGAATTCACATAAAAACACGGCATTAAAGGTATATTTAAAACCCCTAAATTACAGGCATAGATCACAGGTTGCACACCCCAACCACGCTGCCCACATAGAACCTGGCCAGCACCCAGATAACACACATAAGATTTGCCATCTTTTTCCCATATACACCCTGCCTGTGCCATCCTGTTCCCCAAGGCTCAAACATCCTGCTAGTGCCATCTTTGCCCTTCCACAATTATACATCTATGATACACACAAACACATTAACTCATGCTCTCCCTCATTCAGACAAATCATCCACATATTAACTCATGCTTTCCCTCATTCAGACAATTCATCCATTTTAAGAAACTACACCCCTTGGAGCTTCAAATGAGGGGCTACATGTATTTCTAGGACAAAAGTTGAGTGCACAAATAATGATGGAATATGTCGCTTTGGCTTGAAAATATGTTTTTTCTAACCATAGTGACATGTTCATTTGTGTCTTGCACACTCCAGGTTTGTACTAGAAACACATGCAGGCCCTCATTTGATGTGCCAAGGGATGTCGTTTTTGCAAATGTGTACTTTTTGTGCCATAATTTAACTTCCTACGTGAGCAGTAATGCCACGTCAAGGCTTCAACCCTAATTACTGATCATTCACGCGCCTTTCATATCTCCATTCACTCACAGAAGCACACGCCATTCTTTCCATACATTTACTCACAGTAGCACACACCATTCTTTCCCCTTAAAATCCCAAAGAAATGATGGTAAAGGGAGAAAAAAAAAAAATCACTTTTACAGCAAAAATAAGTTTTGCAGTTAAAATGCAAGGCGCTCCAGGGATGATATGGTTACTCACCTACCGCACAGGCTAAATGGCTGATTTTAATAATATTTGCAGTTCATCAGAATTTCAAAAATTGCCTCCCTCTACCGTTGGCTAAATTTAACCCCATGATCAAAGGGATAATAGGATTAAAAATTTGTATCGGCCATTTTTAAAAAGGGAATGTGACTTTTTATAGCTATATGATCGCTGTGGTAACATTGGCTACCACAGTGATCATTTAGCTAGAATACTTAAACTTTTTTTTTTTTAAAGTTAAACTACTTTATGTTTAAATAATTTAATTTGGGGGTCTCTAGGCAATTTTGATCTTTTTTTATCTGCCTTTAGAGACCCCCCAAATAATTTTTTTTACATTTTTATTTTTTTTAACTTAATATTTTTCATTCTTTTTTTACAATCTATATACCGAAAGGTGAGGCGATTACCTTTCCAATGGTATATGTTGGGGGTATGTAGCTGCTTAGATGCCTGAGATACAGGCATCTAAGCAGCATGCCCCCATACCTCTTTAACTGACAATTGTCAGTTGTTAATAAAGTTGCGCGGTGACATCATCGCGTAATTGCGCGGCACCATGCCGTCGTTAGCAGTCAAGGACTGTCCTGGGTGGTTTCGAATTCGGCGGGGGGGCAACAGGGGGGGCAAGGAATAACCTAGGGGGGGCAATTGCCCCCCCTTGCCCCCCTGTAGCGACGCCACTGATCTGGGGGTATAAGGCATATCTGGGGGTATAAGGCATATCAGGGGGCACAGTGGCATATCAGGGGGGTATAAGGCTTTTAGGGAATATAAGGCATATCTGGGGGTATAAGGCATATCAGGGGGTATACGGCATATCAAGGGGTATAAGGCATATCAGCATATCAGGGAGCACAGTGGCATATCAGGAGGGTATAAGGCATATACAGGATTGTAACGGATTCACCAAGAGAGCTGTACTAACTTCCAGAGATCACCCAGTATCCTCCTGTTGTCCCCAGAATAACTTCCAGCACCAGCCAGCATAACTTCCAGCACCAGCCAGCATGCACACCTTGGAACCCTGCTATGTGTACCCAATAAGTAGACACAACTACCTTGAATTGAGTACAGCAGGAATGAACAGTTTATTGTTGTAAAACATAGACTCATATATCCACAGAACTTCATTAACATAAATTAACATTGATAAATAGGTGCTTGTAGACAACACAACATTTAATCCCCTGGCAGCCATCCTATTGATGGGATTAATTAAACAATGGAGTTCCTACCTGTGCTATCTTTGACAGCCAGGCTGGAGCCATCTCTGACAGGGCCGGCCCAAAACAAAATGCTGCCTGGGGTGAAGTTTAAAATGCTGCCCCCCCAGTATCTACCCTTCCTCTCCCTCCATCCCTGCCGCCCCCAATTATCTACCCTTACTCTCCCTCCCTATTATCTACCCCCTCCCCTTGTACTTACCTTTCAGAAGTCCTGCGGCGAGTGTCACACCAACTTGTGTAGTGCATACATGGACTTGCTACTTGGTAGAGATGGTATGGCCAATTTCAGTATGAGAGGGGTTAATTTGATTGTACAGTCATGTGGTGCCAAAAGGTTTTGTGAGATAAATGTGTCCTTTGAAGCTCGGACTCCAACCGGGGCCTTCTACAGGGTGTTAGGTCCTGCAGTGGAGCTGCCGTTTTGTCTAGGTTCAAATGTAGACGACCATATGCCTGTTTCCCCCTCATAATACTGGATTCTTTGATATGCTAAGTGACCACTAGCAGTCAGGAAAACCATCTCATATCCAGGTCATATCCAACACATATCAATAATAACTCATATATTCATTATCGTACCTCCTTGTGTGCATACCTAGAACGGGGAAAGCGCAGCCTACAAAAAGAGTACAAACATGACAGCGCAACGTAAACGGTTTGGAAGGAATTGTGAAGTCTATGATGGTCAGTCATATGTAGCAAGTGTGACATATCTATGGACTTCACAATTTACAGGAAATTCATAAATGCATGAATTATGGCTGTGGCGAGCACAGGAGGGACGATAAAATGAAAATAAGTTATTTTGACTGATATGTTTCCACTACTCAAGGGGGAGGTCACTTATGGTACACCTTCCCTCCGCTTATACCACCTCTGGGCCGGCTTGGAAACTCGAGATGAACTGGGAAAGGGTATAAAGTTAGTGAAAGAAGATTGGTCAGTGTGCTTACTAGGGGCCAAGATCTAATTTTGAGTAAGTCGCCATCTTTCCTTGCCGGAGCCCTACGGACAGAAAAACTGTTACTTGACCATTCAGTGAGTAGTTAGGTTTTCTGTAATTTTCTCCTTTTTATTTTATCTGTTGGTGTAAATAATCTGTTTATCATCTTTTTTGTATGCACTGTGATTTTTTTATTCATAATAAATATTCCTTTATTAAGTTCTGCCTTTGTCTGGTAAAGACTTGCGTTACCTGAAGAGACTGTTTTATTGGTAATTTTAAATCACATAATTTTTGTGTTAAAATATACTGTGTGGGTTTTTATAGTCTGATTCACTTGGGGTACCAAGACACCCAGGGCCGGCCCTATAATGGGGCAGACTGGGGCAATTGCCCCAGGCGGCACTTTAGAAGGGGCGGCACTTTGCCGCCCCAAGCGCTTTTTTTTATTTTTTTTTTGAAGCGGAGGAGAGAGAGAGGGGCACCAAGTGGTTTTCGCTTACCCTCTCGGCGCCCCTCTCTCTCTCTCCTCTGCGGCGAGTCTCCCTGTTCGGTCCCGGTGCCGGCTTGTAATGCAGAGCGCCGGAAGTGACGTCAATTTCCGGCGCTCAGCATTTCAAGCCGGCACCGTGGCAGAGCAGGGAGACTCGCCGCAGGACTGTTTAAAGGTAAGTACCGGGGGGGGGGTCGTAGATTATGGCGTCGGCGAAGTTTAAAATGCCGCCCCCCCCCCCGGCGTCGGCGGGGGGGGCGGCGTTTTAAACTTCGCCCCAGGCGGCGTTAAGTCTTCGGCCGGCCCTGAAGACACCCCATTTCTAAATTGTCTTGGTGGTGGCAGCGTTATTTTGATATTTGTTATATCATTATAGTTAATTGCGGGTGGTATTAAGGGTGGATATTTGTATTTTTATCACTATTTCCGGTCTAGTGCAGACAGATAGTGAATTTTAACCCTTTTACCACCAGAACCAAGTCACGCGCACGCTTGGAGTAGAGTGCGTTCGTGACAAATTGGTGGCACAGCGGTGGGATAGTTAAAGATTTTTTCCATCTTTTTCGGTACCAGATTTCAGTGTTGCTGGATTTGCTAATCCAGACACTAAAAAGAAATTGTCTCTCAATTTCCAAAGGCTGAACTCAGTGCATACTTAGTATATTTACACCTCAACAGTCCCCCCCCCCCTCTTTGTTTTCTTTTCTTTTGCTATCATTTGTTTGGGCCGGCGTGATAAATGGAATACCAAACACAATCCAAAAGTGCTCTGGAGCAACGTTGCCGTGAACAATGTATTCCCATCCGGGGAAAATCAAAGGATGAACTTATTCAAGCGCTTGTGGACTATGATATGCAACAAGCAGCGCAAAGTGATGCTGCAAACACTTCTGAGGGAGGCATGGTCACACGGGAGATACCTGCAGCTGATGTCGGTGACGTGCCAAGATCTGGAGATCCCTTGGACTCTTATCTACAAACTGTTTTCAAATACGTGGACTCAACAGATGCAAACCTCAGGCTGCAGCTTATCCTTAAATATCAAGAGAGGGAAGCTGCAGAGCGCCAGGCTGAGAGAGAGACTGCAGAGCGCCAGGCGGCAAGAGAGCATGAACTAAAACTGGCAGAGTTGGAGAGGTTGAGTGCCTCACCTATCAGTGTGGTTTCAAGAGACTCTTCTGCACCCAAACCACGTGCAGAGAATTTTCCCACCTTGGACAAAGATGGGGATCTGGATGTTTTTCTGCGCAGTTTTGAAAAGGTTTGCTGGCAGTACCAATTGCCAAAGGACCAGTGGGCAAAGTACCTCACCCCTGGTCTCAGAGGTCCTGCACTGGAAGCATTTGCAGAGCTACCAGCCGAATCTGACCAGGACTATGAGGCAATTAAGGCTGCACTGCAGAGACGGTACAACCTTACCCCTGAGGTGTACCGAAAGAAATTCCGGACTTTGCAAAAGCGTTCCACAGAGAGCTACACTGCAGTTGTGGGACACCTGACGACGGCATTCCGGCAGTGGATTAGAGGGCTGGAGATTAAAACCTTAGAAAGCTTGGAAGATCTGATCATCAAGGAACAGTTTTTGCAGCTGTGCCCAGCCAATGTACAGGAATGGCTGCTGGACCGGGAGCCCAAAACAGCATTGGAAGCGGGTGAGCTGGCGGATTTCCACACCGCCAACCGAGCACAATCGGACCGGAGCAGAGGTTTTGCTACAGGAACATCCAGCTGGAAGACCACTACACCACGGCTTCCCACCACCCAGTCTACTGTACCATCTTCTGCGTCAGTTTCTACCTCAGGGAGAGGGGGAGCTAGTGCCATTTCTACGTATGGGGATAGCCGCAGGTGTTTTATTTGTAATAAAGTGGGGCACATTAGCGCTACTTGCCCGGAGAAAAGAAATCCTACGCCATCCACAGGAGTGGGTCACCCCTCAGAATCACCATCTTCGGTGTTGTTCGTCTCCAGCTCTGAGAACACCCCCAATGTGAATATGCAACCTGTCACTGTGGGAAACAAGGTAACTGTGGGGCTCAGAGACACGGGGGCAGAAGTGACTCTTGTGTGTCCAGAGCTAGTGAGCTCTGAGGACTTTATTCCTGGCAAGACCTTAACAGTGCGGGGAATTGGAGGAGTACGTCATGCAGTGCCAATGGCACGAGTATTTTTGGATTGGGGAGCAGGGAAGGGTGTAAGAGATGTGGGGGTATCAGATAACATTCCTACTAATGTGTTACTGGGTACTGATTTGGGTAGGCTGTTGTCAAAATATATGCTGGAGGATGATACTTTTGATTTATCCAGGTCTTCTAGGGGCCCTACCATAGAAAGGGCAGTGTATAAAAATGTACCAGGGCAGCCTCATGGGGAGAGTGGGCAGAAAGGTTGTGCGTGTCTGCCTGTACTAGAACCCAGAATGTCTGAGGTGCCGTGGGAGAAGTTGAAGGTTTCGCATCACTGGGAGGGAGGGCAGATTGAATCTGTGCCAGAACCAGGGATGTCTGAGGTGCCGTGTAAGAATGTGGAGGTTTCGCATCACTGGGAGGGAGGGCAGAGCGAATCTGTGCCAGAACCAGGGGTGTCTGAGGTGCCGTGTGAGAATGTGGAGGTTTCGCCTCACTGGCAGGGAGGGCAGAGCGAATCTGTGCCAGAACCAGGGGTGTCTGAGGTACCATGTGAGAATGTGGAGGTTTTGCATCACTGGGAGGGAGGGCAGAGCGAATCTGTGCCAGAACCAGGGGTGTCTGAGGTACCATGTGAGAATGTGGAGGTTTTGCATCACTGGGAGGGAGGGCAGATTGAATCTGTGCCAGAATCAGGAATGTCTGAGGTGTTTTGTGAAAGTGTGAGAGGACCGCCCGACTGTGAAGAAGGGCAGAGAACGAGTGAATGTCCGTCTGTGCCAGATCCCAGAATGTTTGAGGTGCCGTTTGAGAACTTGAAGTTTTCGCATCACTGGGAGGGAGGGCAGAGTGGCTCGGTGCCAGAACCAGGGATGTTTGAGGTGCTGTGTGAAAATGTGAGGGGGCCACCCTGTGAAGAAGGGCAGAGGGTGAGTGAGTGTTCCTCTGTGTCAGGATTAACTGGTTCCCAGGGTACTGTATGTATGCCTCCTTGGAGTGGAACAGGTGGAGTGACAGATGTTTCAACCATAGCTGTGGTAACCTGGCAGCAGAATAGGGGACAAAGAGAGGGCTTTTGTGCACCTGTGCCCATATTCGGTGGGACTACGAAGTCAGGACACAAGGGAGAGGGTGAAACTGGTGACCATTCTGTTACCCCTTACGAAGGGCCTACATGGTTTGGGAAGCCAGGGCGAGACACCCTAGCTACCCATCAAGTAGATTTGTTGGGGCTTGTAGCTATACCGAGCCGCATGGAGAACCAATCTGTTACTAAGGGGATGGACTATGCCCCTGGGTACCTTGAGACCGTGGCCTTATCCTGTAACAGAGCAGACCACGTAGCCGATGCTTTGAAAAGTACCTTCTGTAGGGTGGGTTTTCCCAAAGAAATACTTTATCTTAGCCGAAAACTGTTACCCAGGGAAAGAGTAGGTAGGCGCAGAGATAAGCTTGTGGCTTAATCTCTGGGCCACCATCTTATTTGGGGGAGGTGTCACACCAACTTGTGTAGTGCATACATGGACTTGCTACTTGGTAGAGATGGTATGGCCAATTTCAGTATGAGAGGGGTTAATTTGATTGTACAGTCATGTGGTGCCAAAAGGTTTTGTGAGATAAATGTGTCCTTTGAAGCTCGGACTCCAACCGGGGCCTTCTACAGGGTGTTAGGTCCTGCAGTGGAGCTGCCGTTTTGTCTAGGTTCAAATGTAGACGACCATATGCCTGTTTCCCCCTCATAATACTGGATTCTTTGATATGCTAAGTGACCACTAGCAGTCAGGAAAACCATCTCATATCCAGGTCATATCCAACACATATCAATAATAACTCATATATTCATTATCGTACCTCCTTGTGTGCATACCTAGAACGGGGAAAGCGCAGCCTACAAAAAGAGTACAAACATGACAGCGCAACGTAAACGGTTTGGAAGGAATTGTGAAGTCTATGATGGTCAGTCATATGTAGCAAGTGTGACATATCTATGGACTTCACAATTTACAGGAAATTCATAAATGCATGAATTATGGCTGTGGCGAGCACAGGAGGGACGATAAAATGAAAATAAGTTATTTTGACTGATATGTTTCCACTACTCAAGGGGGAGGTCACTTATGGTACACCTTCCCTCCGCTTATACCACCTCTGGGCCGGCTTGGAAACTCGAGATGAACTGGGAAAGGGTATAAAGTTAGTGAAAGAAGATTGGTCAGTGTGCTTACTAGGGGCCAAGATCTAATTTTGAGTAAGTCGCCATCTTTCCTTGCCGGAGCCCTACGGACAGAAAAACTGTTACTTGACCATTCAGTGAGTAGTTAGGTTTTCTGTAATTTTCTCCTTTTTATTTTATCTGTTGGTGTAAATAATCTGTTTATCATCTTTTTTGTATGCACTGTGATTTTTTTATTCATAATAAATATTCCTTTATTAAGTTCTGCCTTTGTCTGGTAAAGACTTGCGTTACCTGAAGAGACTGTTTTATTGGTAATTTTAAATCACATAATTTTTGTGTTAAAATATACTGTGTGGGTTTTTATAGTCTGATTCACTTGGGGTACCAAGACACCCCATTTCTAAATTGTCTTGGTGGTGGCAGCGTTATTTTGATATTTGTTATATCATTATAGTTAATTGCGGGTGGTATTAAGGGTGGATATTTGTATTTTTATCACTATTTCCGGTCTAGTGCAGACAGATAGTGAATTTTAACCCTTTTACCACCAGAACCAAGTCACGCGCACGCTTGGAGTAGAGTGCGTTCGTGACAGCGAGTCTCCCTGTTCGATCTCGGTGCAAAAAATGTAACACCACAATAAGTGACGTGAATAATCCTTATTTGATTGATAATTTTGTAGGACTGATCTTTATACCCATAATATCAAAGAAATATTGGGACATTCTTTGGAATCATTATAGTTGCTTTAATAAAACATCCTCACAACAAACAGGATCCCAAAGCTTCCCACAGAGTCCCAAGCAGATGGTAATTTAAGGTTTATGACGTACTCATAGCTACAACAAATGCCGATGCCTCTAACAGTGAAATGGATACAACGAATATGAAACATTTTCTGTATCATCTCCCGTTACAGCCAGTGGGGCCATATTCGATTCTGACACTGAGGGGAACCTTGCTTTTGAGGAATCTCAAGACCAATTAAATTTTTTGGCAGTTTATGGGTTTGAGGAATATTTCTGGTTTATCATTCTTTGAATGTGTCAATAGAGAAAAACACATTTTCCAAATGAAATTGCAAACTAAACAAAAAGGAATTGTTAACATTGTAAGCCAATGTACAATTGGCTGTACAATTTTGCTTGCTTGCAATGGACCTCCTCATAAGACTTGTTTTGGTGGGTTGTGGAGAAATACTTTGTTGCATCTGCATAGAGCCTTATGCATTTCAGTTGGGTGATTTTTATCAGTTACAAAGTTCTCATGAAAATGTAACTTGTGATCATGTATGGCCACATTGCAAATGTTTTGTGTTTTGTGATGTGCATTTAATTGCAGAAACAACTTTTTCACAATAGGTTCAGAATCCTAATTTTGTTCCTAAGTTAATGCCATTAGCTGGGCCGAATAATCACGATATTGATTTTTCTGCCCAGCTGAAGGAGTTACAGGCCTCAATAAAAGTATGGTTAAGGATTTAACTATGCAGAACTAGCATCTTTCTGTTATATAAGATGTTTTTATTGTGGCATAAGATTAAAATGTTTTGGCGACTCTGTAGAAACGATCAACAGCTTGGCCTTGGTGGTAATTTTCCTCTCCTGTTTTTTCTCGGACCGTTAGCAACCATTTTTGAGGTAGCAATACGCAGGTCTAGTTATTATATCTTATACATATATGTGCATTTTTTGTTTACAATGTGGGAGCAGACTGAGGGACGGAAGCTAGACTTCATATCAAGACTGACTGGTTTTAATAGGCATTCTATGTTACACTCTGCTTAATTTTGGATTTATGTTATTTTTGTGATCTTTAATAAATAACTATAATTGAATTCTCAGTCCTTTCTTATAATTGTGCTCAAGATTTAATTCATTGAATATGAGACCTATCCACATGCATAAAATTAAGATTTGGTGAGTTATCACTTAGGGTGGAGAATAACCTCTTCTTAAGACATTACATGGGAGGAAAGGTGTGAAGCCATCACACTCTCAAGGAAGGTTGCCATTCCAGGCAGCATTCGTCTTTCTCTCAGATGGCGGCTTCATGTGAGAAGACTGAGTTCGGGTCTGGTTTGGACCAAGCCTATTTGGACAGTAGTGTCTACAGTCGCCAGATTCTCCGGTTGGGGAGCCATGTTGGAAGAATTGGTTTTTGGTCAAACCAGGAACGTCATCTTCATATCAATGTGCTGGAACTTCTGGCAGTCTGGAAGGCGCTCCTTTCTGGGCGGGGAAAAGCAGTAAGAGTTCTGTCAGACAATCGCACAGTGGTGGCTTTCCTGAACAAGCAAGGCGGCACAAGGAGTCTTCAATTGGGTGCTCTTCTTCAGAAGATCTGGAAGTGGGCTGAGTTCCATCTCTCCCACCTTTCGGTCATGTTCATTCATGGAAAGGAGAACATTACCGCAGATTTTCTCAGCAGAACATCTGTTCTTCAAGGAGAATGGAGCTTGAACACTGCGACATTTCTGCAGATCACGAGAGACTGGGGTACTCCACAGATCGACCTCATGGCGACGGCAGCCAACAGGAAACGGCCTCTGTTTTATTCCCTGTCATCGGTGGGCCATCCGTTAGCTCTGGATGCCTTTTCCCAGACTTGGGACTACGATTTGGGCTACATCTTTCCCACCTCTCATCACTAGGGTTCTCTGACAGATCAAGCGAGAGAAAGATGTCAGGTGATCCTGATAGCTCCCGACTGAAACAAAATAATTTGGTACCCAGAGTTAATCCGTCTGTCCATAGAGCCTCCAAAGACATTGGACCTGCTCCATCAAGGGCCTGTACTATACCCAATCCCC
This sequence comes from Spea hammondii, assembly GCA_029215755.1. Taxonomy (NCBI): domain Eukaryota; kingdom Metazoa; phylum Chordata; class Amphibia; order Anura; family Pelobatidae; genus Spea; species Spea hammondii. The sequence goes on along the minus strand of JARDYJ010000009.1, from coordinate 24,365,319 downwards.
ATTTACTTCAAGTTGTCGGCGTGGCTTCTGAGAGGGAGAGATTAATTCAGATTTGTCTCTCAGAGGTGGCTGAAACCCTGATGTAGAGCTGTCTCTGCAAGTTACCAATCTCCGGTATGAGAAGATCTGCAAGTCCTTCTCCTCCTGGTGTGCTAACAGACAACTCCTGTGGGATAATGTCTCCATCAGCAACACACTACGTTTCCTCCAAGCTGGTTTTCATAGAGGTCTGTCTCCAGCCACCCTGAAGGTCCATGTGGGGGCTCTTAGTGAATGGTTGGCTGTGCACCCTTGGGTCTCTCATTTCATGAAAGCCATCTCTAGACTTTGTCCATTAAAGAGGTCTCTGGTGCCCTCCTGGGACGTGAATTTGGTCTTATCTAGCCGAACTTCTTTTGAGCCCCTCAAAGACACCCTGATCAAGCTTCTCACCTGGAAGTTGGGTCTGTTAATAGCTTTGACATCAGCTAGAACAGCCAAGATACAGTCTCTGTCCATTTTAACTCCTTATCTTCAAATCTTTGAACTCCTCCAGAGTTTCTTCCTAAAGTCATGTCGCCTTTTCATCTCCATCAAGAATTTGTCCTTCATTTTTTATTTTGTCCTCACCCTACGAATGACAAGGAACGCCGGCTCCATTGCTTGGTCCTCTATAGCTGGATGGTTGATCTCCGCTGAAGCCTACAAAGTTGCTGATACCTCCCTCTGGTGTCAAGGCTCATTCCACTCGGGTGGCCGCGACATCTTGGGCTGAGGCTGCTGGACTTCCTATTGATATATTTGTAAAGCTGCTGTTTGGAAGTATTCATACCTTCATCAAGCATTATCGTCTGCGGCCTGCCGGTCTAGATGATGCCAAGTTGGGTAGAAGAGTCTGTTTCTTTCCCTCTCTAGTGTATTTTTTATGTCTCCTGTGCTACCAGGAGTGACAGGGGAAACATAAAATTATTACCTGAGAATTTATTTTCCTTGTCACTTCCCGGTAGCAATTTGTTGCTCTCCCTGTCTTTTGTATTTACTGTGGGTAAGGGGAAGGTTCTGGCAGTTTTATTCTTGCCTGCCCTATTAGGATAGGAGGAGCCATCTCCTGTGCTACCGGGGTGACAAGTAAAAGTAATTCTCAGGTAAGAATTTAATGTGTCTTTAACCCCTTGATGACAATTGATGTGCTTTACTCAAATTGCTCTAATGCCTCGACATCGGAAAAAATCCTGGGCCCCGTATGATCGCTCCTAGGAGCGAATAAAATAGCTTATTTGATAGCTATCGCGAGTCGCTTCCTTCGCTTAGATAGTGTTACTAAGATGCCTCAGTAATGAGGCATTTTAAAAACACCTGTTTAGCAAAGGAAGCGACTCCCGATTGCTTCCTAAATGCTTTACTTACCTTCTAGGTACCGGTGTCTACAAAACACACGCGGTGTTTCAAGATGGCGACGCCCAGCGGCCCTGCTGTCATCATCGGGGGGGGGTGTTGCTGTATGTCACGGACATCAAGTGATTAACACCCCCAGCAGTCAGATCACTCAGAAGAGTGATCATGATTTGCTAAATCAAAGGCAATGTTTATAAACATTGCCTTTGACCAGTATTGGATCTGCCTCTCTCCTTCACTTGCTTTTAGTGAGGCTAAGAGACAGATTGTTGTGTGACAGGGATTTTCAATAAAAAAAAATAATATAATATATTAATATATAGATCTAAAGGCTCTTATTAGAGCCACCCATTCAATATTAACCCCTTCATTGTCATTGATCACTGCATAAACAGTGATCTTGCATAATGGCAATTGTTTTTGGGGTTAATTTTTTTTTTTACATTTTTTTAAAACTTTTAATTTTTTTCTTAGCGCCATTAACCCTTTCCTTCGAACTATTTTTGCTTCCTGCAATTTTTTCTATTTTAACCATGCAGCGCAGGTATACGGCCGAGGAGGCGTATGCCTTTTTGGCCACAGAATCTGAGGCCTCTGATACAGCGTCAGATTTTGACGTTGGTCAGTTCACACATACATCTAGTGATGTATCTGTGGCTGTTAGGTCCCCTGGCACAAGTTGTCGTTGCAGTGCACCAGAGGCATGGGTAGCGCCTAATAGGTATAAGCCAGCTATCCCTCCTTTTTCTGGAATTCTTGGCATCAATATTGATGTTACAGGATTCACTCCACTGCAACTTGTGCGGTTTTTTTTAGGAGATGATGTCTTGGGAGACATTGTCGCACAAACTAACCTAATTCTTTTTGGGCAAAACGGCCATGGACTCCCATTGACGTGCCAGAATTTCTTAAATTCTGGCCACTCACAATGTTAATGGGCATTATAGAGAAGCCCTCCATCTGCTCCTATTGGAGCACCAGCCCCATCTGTAGTACCCCCATTTATGCCCAGACTATAGCTAGGCAAAGGTATGAAATGATTCTGCATTTCATGCATTTTAATGACAACAGCCTGTGCCCCTCTAAGCAGTGGCGTACCTACCGGGGTCGCAGGGGTCGCGACTGCGACCGGGCCCCGGCGGCAGGGGGGCCCAAGCCAAGGGGCCGCACGAAATCGGGCCCCGGCGGCAGGGGGGCCCAAGCCAAGGGGCCGCCCGAAATCGGGACCCGGTGGAAGGGGGGCCCAAGCCAAGGGGCCGCCCGAAACCTTTTTACGTTTTTTTTGTTGTTTTTTTTTAATAAGGCAAGCCGTGCCACGGAGCTGGCAACGGCCACCTAGTGATTAGAGCAGTGTGAGGGGTGAAAGCTCCGCCCCCTCATGCTCAGACTGCAGGAGCACCGTAATGAGAGCAGCATGAGGGGTGAAAGCTCCGCCCCCTCACACTGACTGCTGGAGCTGGAGCACCAGATGTTGTCACTCACTGACATTCTGTTTAAAAATAATACAGCAGTCTGCATCTATCAGGGCCCCAAAGTAGAAGTAGGTAGGTCAGTAAAATAATGTATTTAAAAAAAATAAAAAATTGTATGTGTGTATATGTCATTTAATTATTATTTAATTATTAATTAAATTATAAACATAAAAAGAAATCTATCTGTGTGTCTGTGGAGGGGGACAAACTGCATAGTTTTTTTTTAATTATTTTAAAAAATGGAGATTACTAGACTTCTTTTTATATAGATATATTTGTCTAGACACATATATAAACACTTATATATATACGAGTTCAGCTCCCCAGTGTCACCTTTGTCCCCATCCAGCCAGGCACAGGATGGGCTGTTTGGGGACAAAGATGGCAAACCCTACGTGTGTTATCTGGGTGCTGGTCTGGTTCTATGTGGACAGTGTGGAGGCCAGGGCTGGTTTTGGGGTGTGCAACCTGTGATCTATGCCTGTAATTTAGTGGGTTTTATCTATACCTTTTAATGCCGTGTTTTTATGTGAATTCTAATTAATCTATACCTGCAATGCTGGGTTTGTGTGTTATTCTGTTGATCTATATCCGCTATGCTATGCTTCCATACATTATTTATGTATTCAAAGAAAAAGAGGCGCATGTACAAAAGGGGCCCTATGTACATGCGCCCCTTTTTCTTTGATTACACCCTATGTACATGCGCCCCTTTTTCTTTGATTATGCCCTATGTATATGCGTCCCTTTTTCTTTGATTACGCCCTATGTACATGCGCCCCTTTTTCTTTGATTATGCCCTATGTACATGCGCTCCTTTTACTTTGATTATGCCCTATGTATATGCGTCCCTTTTTCTTTGATTATGCCCTATGTACATGCGCCCCTTTTTCTTTGATTATGCCCTATGTACATGCGCTCCTTTTACTTTGATTATGCCCTATGTATATGCGTCCCTTTTTCTTTGATTACGTCTGGTCTTGAACATCCTGAGGAGTGTTTTGTCGGGTTGCTGCAGTGCATTGCTAGGGGAGTCTTGTTTATTATTTTTAATTTTCACTTTTTAATTTGAACACATATCACGTGATAGGGTGATCTATATTTGTTTTTAAGCCTTATTTATGTATACCTGTAAATACAGGGTTTTTATGTCTTATTCAGTTGATCTATACATGAACGTACTGTTTACATGTGTTGTTTATTTGATCTATACACGAACTACAGGGAGTAAGAGGTATGGTTTAGTGAATGAGGGACAAGGGGACTCTGGGGATGATTAAGGGGGAGAGTACCATGGTCAGGGTCAGAAGGAGGAAAGACTGCACCCTAATGTTAGGCAATTTTTTTTACCCAGAGATAAAACGCCCTTTCTGAATTTGTAGTCACTTCAGTGGACAAAATATTCAATCTGCATATTTTATTAAAAATGATTAGTGGCACTAAATTGTGGCTTCAGATGTGACATGACTTTTTTAGTGTATCGATGTACTTCCAATCCCATCACAAAAGATTCTATCTCATACATCTGCCGAGCTCTGATGTAATCTTTATCTAGCATACATGGATGGTGAGGAGTTAATATTCTGTCCATTCCCTGCTACTTATTTTGGCCTTTTAACACTTTTGGTTCCTGGGATTGTAATGTGGTATTCTGTTATTGTAAAAAGTTGAAAAATTTGACAAATATGATTCAATATGTAATTTGTTGGAAAAAAAATTGTTGTGTAAAAATCATGTTTTTTGGGGGGTGGGGGGGGGGCCCATAACAGATTCTCGCACCCGGGCCCTGAGGCTTCTAGTTACGCCCCTGCCTCTAAGGAGCACCCCCAGTTTGATAGGCTCTATAAAATCCGCCCCCTGATTACCCATCTCATTGCCAGGTTTCCAGAGATTTATACACCTGGAAGGGATATCTGCGTGGATGAATCCCTGATGAAATATAAAGGAAGGTTGGGATTCAAGCAGTATATTCCTTCCAAGCGCTGTAGGTATGGAATGAAGGTGTATAAGCTCTGCGAGAGCGAGACTGGGTATACTCATGCCTTCCGGGTATACGAGGGTAAGGATAGCCACCTTGACCCTCCAGGTTGCCCAGAACATCTGGGCACCAGTGCCAAGATTGTGTGGGACCTAATATTCCCCCTTATGAACAAAGGCTACCACTTGTATGTAGATAACTTCTATACAAGCGGCCCTTTGTTCAAGCTGCTGTATTGTTTCGATACGGTAGCTTGCGGTACTATAAAAAAGAACTGCTTGGGTTTCCCACAACATCTGGCACGAACCCGGCTAGGAAAGGGGGAAACCTCAGCTCTACGTCAAGAAGAGCTTTTGGACACCATCCACAATGAGAGGACTGTGGAGGTTTCTGTCCGTGGCAGAGCTGGGGTCAGTTTGCATCACGGCCTATAATAAGAACATGGGTGGAGTTGATCTGTCAGATCAGCTCCTACAGCCCTACCTCATTATGGGGAAAACAAAGGCCTGGTGCAAGAAGGTTGCAATTTATCTCATGCAAATTGCAACCTATAACGCTTTTTTGTTGCACAAAAAAGCAGACACTGGGCTGAAAGTGTCTTTTTTGCAGTTTCAGCTCCAAGTAATTTCAGGTATCTTGTACCGTGATGCACCTGGTCCCCAAGTGGTGATGGGAGCAAGCAGAATTGGGGCTACCAATTTTATTTTTAAAATCCCCCCTACAGCAAAGAAGCAGAATCCCCCAAAGAGATGCAGGGTATGCTACAGCAGGGGGCAAAGAAAGGACACCACATTTTACTGTCCAGATTGCCCTGGACAACCTGCACTCTGTGTCGGTAACTGCTTCAAGTTGTATCACACAGTTTCCCATTTTAAATTTTTTTTTTGTCCTGCTGCACTTTTGTATTTATTTTTTTATTTTTTTTTACATTTACTGTTTTTTAGATTTTATTTGCTCCACCATTTTAAAGAGTTTTTATTTTCACTGACAAGTGTCCCCTGTGTCTATTCCGTGGTTGAGGGATCGTTTAACGGTGCTAGATCAAATCCCTTCTTGGAGATAGGCCAGGCTTTCTTGTAACCTGTCCCTACTGTTGGGTACAAGCATTTTTCTTTACCCAGATGTAAAGTTGAAAAACTAAATTCCTCATGTTCCAAATGTGGCCCTTTTGCCCCCAAACAATCTGACAAACCCATGCATGTGGGGTATCACCGTACCGAACTGAACGGAGATGTTGCTGAACACATATACCAGGAGCTGTAAATTCACACCTGACGTACAAAGTGTGTGAAAAAAACACCAAAAACAATTACTATCACAAACTTTGACAAGGGCTGGTGGTAGGATTAGTGCATGGAAAGGGTTAAACTATCAGCATCTGAAATACCCTGGGGTGTCTAGTTTTCAAAAATATATGGTTTGGTGGGGTAAATTTAATTTGTCGGCTTCAAAGATGACCCAAATACCACATGGAGGCAGAATTACCAGATTCAGAGAAAAATGGTTTTGAATTAGCAAAACACTACTTGTACTTATTGCCCCATAACGTGCAGAAGAAAGCAAAAAAAACCCATAAAAAACATTGGGTATTTCTAAACTCGGGACAAATAGTTGAATCTATTTAGCAGGTTTTTTCAGTAGCTTTTTATGATGAATAAAAGATTTTTCAAATAAAATTGAGAAAATTTGTTTTTTTTCTAATTTTTCGTCATATTTTATTATTTTTATTATAGGAAATTACATAATGGTGTCTGAAGAAAGCCCTTCTTGTCCTCAAAAAAACCAATATATGACTTGTGTGGGCTCAGTAAATGGGTTAAAAGAAAATTACAGCTAAACACAAACACAGCAGAAATTATAAAACAGCCATTGTCATGAAGGGTACAAAAAATAGAATCAGCCTTTGTTATGAAGAGGTTAAAACCATAAAGAGATATTCATGGGATACACAACCAAAAGCTTTTTTAAAATTAAGAGATAAATTGGCTAGTTTTTGTCTACGATCTTTCTGATACCATATCAGATCACAAATTGAGGTGTTCCCACATAGCACGTCTTGGGATACCACAGATCTGATCTGGTGAATGACCTTCTCTATTACAGCTTTTGTTAGCTTTAGTTCTGTTAGCTAAAATCTTGGCCATAATTTTATAGTCAACATTCAGTAGGGTGATAGGTCTCCAGTTCTCTAATTTTAATCTATCATCCCTCTACAGGAAAAGAGGTAATTCTTGGGTATTAAACATTTCTATAAAAATATTAAAAAGATCATACTTTAAAAGTTCCTAAAAACATGTGTAAAATTCAATAGGGATTCCATCTGATCCTGGGGATTTACCAGCAGAAAAGATTTTAATTGCATCATGCAATTTGGTTAACGAGAGCTTTCTGCTTAAACCCACTTGATCATCAGATCCTTAAACATTAGTTATGGCCCCCAGAGTATCTGGAACGATCTATAATTTTCTCATTAAAAAGGTTTTGGTAAAACTCTTGTGACACTTTGAAAATGCCCGCAATGGAGGACTGGCCTTCCATTTCTTATATTAGGTCTCTCTTTTTTGATATTTGTTTAAAAAGGAAGCGAGTGCACTTCTCCCCTTCCTCCAAGTGCTTTACCCGGGTATTAAAAATAATTTGTTTGCCTTTAAAATGTAAAACCATTTAATCTCCTTCTTTAAATTAAAAATTAGTTTGTCAGTATTGCTGACACCAGCCTCTTTCAACTTAAAAAGAGTTTGCAAACGTACATTAAGATCTTTAAAAACTTGTTTGCTCTCTTTTTTCTTCCTCTTGCCAGCAACAATAAAACAATTCTTAATCTTGGACTTGGTTTCTCACCAGTCAAAAAAAATCTGACTTGGGTCTTTCTGGCGCCGCCATCCCCTACAACTATTAGAGGGTAACCACTTTTAGCAAAGAAGGAGATACGCTCGAAAATTTCCATTCTTTCATTTCTAACTGGTGAAGCAAATACTGTACATTAAAACCTTTAAAAACCACATCAATTAAAATTGCTCTCCTGGGAGCAATTTCATTAATAGAATTTAAAACCACATTTTTGTTCTTAAAAAGGATTCCAACCCCAGCGGCTTTATTATCATTTGACCCGGACCAGTAAGAGGGCCCAGCGATCCAGTCCTTCTTTAAATGTCCATAAAACAGTCCATGATCTACTGTACACTCCTGTAAGAAAATTATCTCCGCATTTAGAGTCTGTAAATATGCAAATAAAGCAGCCCTTCTGATAGGGCTCCTCCGACTCCTCACATTAAGTGAGGCAACAATGAGATCCAGTGTGAGAGGTCTACTGTGTTTTATCAGCATTCCTTGACCTTCATAGTATGAAACTTCTGACATGCTGCTGTAAATGATGTAAAAAGGATCAGACAGTGCAAGTCCCATCTCAGCAACACCTGCACAGCTCTGTATGCTTCGAGCCACCTTCCAGACAGATGACTCCGGAAGGTCTCGTAGCTCTGACTTCCGCTTTGATGATTTTACTCTGTCATCTCCAGGGTTCCCGGAAAACTCTACTTTGGATTTCTCCTCCGTGTTGTCGCCCAGGACCTCCACTTCAGCCTCCAGAAGGGGTGCTAAACAGGACTGACTGTCAGACCCCCCTCTTAGGCATGGAACCAGCTGGATACGCCACCAGACTTCCATCAGAGCAATCGTATGCGCAGGGTTGATGGTGAGATCTCACTTCTGGACTTTCCACCTCTGTCGTCAGGACTGCTCTCAAGGTCTTCCACAGGAATGTGACTCTCATGGCTAGTAGAAGGACCTACACAGGGATTTACACTGTGGAGGGATCCATTGCACCTGAAACAGCCAGTTCCTTCGTCTGATTTCTTGGCATTACTGATCCCACTGCAACCAGCACAGCAGGATCATCTAGTGGCGGCATCACCATTACAGGCTCTTTCGGGTCAGCTGTGGAGGAGGGCTTACTTGACCTGGATCTAATATCCATATTATCTGCCCAGGAATGCAGGGGCTTAAAAGGGCATTCCTTATATCCATGGTCTGGCTAGCCACATCCATTGCACAACTGGGACTTATCACAGCTAGCGGTGAGGTGGCCCCATTCTCCACAGTTCCTGCATAGGGGCCTAGGGTCAGCTTGTCACCTGTTGCTACTGTGAATGCTCAGTAACTTTGAGACACAGATTCTTCCCAAAAGAGTTGAATAAGCAGATTTTATTGCTCGTGCACACGAGGGAGTGTCATCAGCCAGACTACTCTCTCTCAATGAAAACAACACATGTCTTATATACTTTTACAAACAAGACAGCTACGTGCTAAAATCTGTCTACGTGGCAAATAATCAGTGTCCTGAAATATACACACAGAAAGATACAGAAAACCATTCATCCTATTATGGTCAGTTTATGGCAAAGACCATGTTTGCAGCTGAGATGATCAATCACTTCTGATTGTGGTCCTTGAATGGACTTGGTCAGTTTCTTTTAACTTACTTGGAGCAATAAATAGCCAACCACCTGTCCACTCTTAACCTTTCATTGCACATAGAGTCGCACAGAAAAGGACACTCAGGGTTAACATAAAAATATCTGCTGAGAAGCTGAAGGCACATATTCAATATTCACAGTCCTTTTTATTCTTCACAGATCCTGTTAAGTAATCAATAATTTGTTTTTGGACGAGATGGAGCTCGTTGCATAGCGAACCACGTGTCCATTAATTCCTTTTCATGTGGATCATACAATGTGTTATCCAGAGTTTCCGGGTCTTTAAAATCGGGGGATTCTTCACCTTCCAACAAAGGCATTGCGTGGCTAGTGCCAGTACACTTTACACTCAGCGCCTTAATTAGTAGAAAGAAAACATACACACATACAATAACAAACAAAGCCACAATCATACCAGTCACCAGTTTTGCTCCAAGTGAACCGAGCCATCTTTCAAGGCCAAATGGATCCCATTCCTCATTGACGTAGTTTTTTCTGGATTACTCCAATTTTATCTAAGTCAGTTTCTATTTCCCCACTTCTGTCTTTGATAAACGCACAGCAATGATCTTTAACTAAAGCACACACGCCTCCTTTAGATGCTAAAATATAATCCAAAGCCATTGTAAGGCACCTACCTGGCAGATGCGGGGAGGTTCCGCTCTGTCCTCCCGGCAGAAACGCCGGCACCATTCCCTGCTACATGAAGCAGCCGCTCACACGCGCGGCCGCTTCATGAATATTTATGCGGCTGACCGCCGCCTGGATTCCGCCGCGTCGCTATGGCGATGGTGGACGCGGTTACGTCAGAGACGCCGGGGAACGCCTCCCCGGGCTATTTAAACTTCTCTCACTCATCCACCGGTGCTCAGTTGTACTGGTGCTTCCGTACTTATTGAGCCCCCTCCTGTGTTACATTATTGTTCGTGTTATTTCTGGTATCTTGACCCTGGTCTGCTCAACGGCTATCGTGAACTTCTGGTATCCTGACCCTGGCTATCCTAACGACTCTGAGTACCTCTGGCATCCTGACCCCGGTCTGTTAACGGCTATCGTATATTTCTGGCATCCTGACCTCGGCTATCCTTACGGCTCCTGTATACTTCTGGCATCCTGACCCCGGCTATCCTAACGACTCTGAGAACCTCCGGTATCCTGACTCTGGTCTGCTTAACGGCTCCGTCCAGATCACCCGTGCTTACAGCTACACTGCCAAGTGCCCTGTTATCCTCCTCAGGCCCCTTGTGCGTGTCCTGTACTGAGCAAGCGTGTTCCTTTCCTGCATCCTGGATTCCTTCCAGTAAGACGATCCTCACAGAACAACTGAGCCTCAACATGGAATCCGCAGGAATTGCTGACGCTCTCTCGGCTCTCACGGGACAAATTGCCACCCTTACTCGTTCTCTTCAAGAGCTCCAAACTAGCCATGCACACATGCAGCGTCAACTCCATGAACTTCAGACAAATCTACCTACCTCCGGGAGATCCCCTTCTGGAACGGCTCCGCCCCCGGTGATGGAGGAAATTGGTGCTACTGCTCCTGAACCTAAGGTGCCTTTACCTGAACATTTCTCTGGGGACAGAACTCGTTATCGCACCTTCATGACCTCCTGCCAGATCCTGTTTTCACTACAACCCAGAACGTACGCCTCTGACCATGTTAAAGTACGAACTGTGATCTCCTTACTCTCTGGTGAACCCCAACTCTGGGCCCATCATTTGCTTCACACTAACAACTCCGTCCTGAATTCCGGGGCTGATTTCAGTCATGCTATGGATACCCTGTTTGACGACCCACTTCGTTCCACCTCTGCACAAGCAGCCATACGTGCGTTACGCCAAGGCAAGAGACCTGTGGAGGAATACGTCACAGAATTCCGGAGCCTGGCTTTTGAAAGCAATTGGAATGAACCAGCACTTCTGGACCAATTCCGTCTGGGTCTATCCGAGAGCTTAAAGGATGAACTGGCCCGTGTGGGCATCCCCGATTCGTTAGAGGACTTAATATATCTGGTCATTCAGCTGGATCGCAGATTGCGGGAAAGACGCCTGGAGCGCGCTGCCTCGTCCGTTACTACCCCGAGGCGTCACTTTCCTCCTGCTGTACCGGCAATCCAACCTCCAGCAACCATGCCTGCGGAAGAACCAATGCAGATCGGATTGGCCCGTGGCCCATTGTCTGAAACAGAAAAAGCCCGCCGCAGGATGAACAATCTGTGCCTCTACTGTGGGCAACCCGGGCATCTGATCTACTCCTGTCCTCGACGCCCTCCTAAGGGTAAGCCCACACACACTAAAGTTTGCTTGAGTTCATTTCCTAAAGGCGGGTCCCCTCACCTATCCATCCCTTTGTTTTTGCAGTGGACCAGTAATTCTACTACAGTGTCTGCCATCGTTGACTCCGGTGCCAGTAGCTGCTTTATGGATCAAGACTTTGCCAAGCAACTGCACATACCAACATTGACCAAAGCAGCTCCAATACATATCCAAGTAGTAGATGGCGCTCCGCTATCCTCTGGACCCATCACCCAAGAAACACCAAGACTCCAGGTACTACTGGGAAATAATCATATGGAACATCTGAACTTTGACTTGATCCCATCACCTATGTTCCCAATTATTCTTGGACTATCCTGGCTGAGGCTTCATAATCCTACGATAAACTGGGCCACGGGCACCCTCTCTTTCCAATCTTTTTTTTGTCGCACTCGTTCTCTCTCTGATCGCCAATCACTCCTGCTACTCCCTGGCGATTCACCCTCTCCTCCGGTCCTACGTCTCCCCAAGCAATATGCAGAATTCAGTGACGTGTTTGATAAGAAGGGAGCCGACTCTTTTCCTCCCAAAAGGACTTATGATTGTCCTATCGATCTTCTCCCAGGAGCTCCCATTCCCTTTGGCAGAATATTTCCGCTGTCGGAACCTGAATTACGTTATCTCAAAGACTATATCCAAGAAAATTTAGCCAAGGGTTTTATTCGTCCGTCTACCTCCCCCGCCGGTGCTGGAATCTTTTTTGTAGAAAAAAAAGATGGCAGCTTACGCCCTTGCATTGACTATCGTGAACTAAATAAAATCACTATAAAGAACAGATATCCGTTGCCTCTTGTTCCCGAACTTCTGGACCGACTGAAAGATGCACGCATCTTCACTAAAATTGATCTCCGGGGGGGCCTACAATCTTGTTCGCATACGGGAGGAAGACGAGTGGAAGACCGCTTTTCGAAGTCGCTACGGACACTTTGAGTACCTCGTAATGCCTTTTGGGTTATGCAATGCCCCCGCGACGTTTCAACATTTCCTAAATGACGTGTTCCGGGACTATCTTGACATCTTCCTGGTAGTCTATTTGGATGACATCCTCATCTTCTCATCAACTCTGTCTGAACACCGGGACCAGGTTAAACTGGTCCTCAAACGCCTACACTCACATCACCTCTATGCTAAGCTAGAGAAATGCCAATTTGAATCCTCCCGGGTAGAGTTCCTGGGTTTCATTATCACGCCGGGAAATCTACAAATGGATCCTAAGAAAGTGTCAGCAATACTGGAATGGCCGATACCCTCTGATAAAAAAGCGATCCAACGCTTCATCGGCTTCGTGAATTACTATCGCAAATTCATTCGAAATTTCTCTCATGTTATCGCACCCATCACGAGACTTACTCGCCAGTCCTCTCGTTTCGCATGGACAGCTGACGCTCAGAAGGCTTTTGACATCCTGAAACAGTATTTCACCACGGCTCCTATTCTCATCCAACCCAACGTTGCTGAACCCTTTTATGTGGAGGTAGACGCTTCGGATGTAGCTGTAGGGGCAATCTTGTCCCAGAGACATGGAGAAAAACAGAGTCTACACCCAGTAGCCTATTACTCTCGCAAACTCACCCCTTCAGAAATGAACTACAGTGTGGGGGATAGAGAATTGTTGGCCATCAAACAGGCACTGGAGGCTTGGCGTCATCTTCTTGAAGGTACCATACACCCCGTGACGGTTTATACCGACCACCGGAACCTCGAGTATCTCCGTTCTGCACGTAGGTTGTGCCCGAGACAGGCAAGGTGGGCTCTCTTCTTTACAAGGTTTAATCTACACATCACCTACCGCCCTGGATCCCGAAATATTAAAGCAGATGCCTTGTCCCGAATACCAGTTACATCAGATCACCCTAAGAGCCAGTCTGATACCATTCTTCCATCTAACTTATTTCTCACTCACCAACCACCTCTTATGGACTACATCCGTACTTCATCCTGTGGCGTGCCAATCCCAAGAACACATCCTCCTATGCGTCGTACCAGGGACCTTCTCTACTATCGTAAAATGATATTTGTACCACGTCCGGCCCGTCTAAGGGTACTACAAACCTGTCATGACTCCTTCCTTTCTGGACATGGGGGTATTAAGAAGACCCTAGATCTCATTCGACATCATTTTTGGTGGCCTTCACTGGACCGAGACGTTACCTCGTTTGTCTGCTCATGTACCACCTGTGCCCGAACCAAGACCAGCAGGCCTCCTCCGCCCGTTACCTATTCCGTCGGTTCCTTGGTCAAAGATTTCTATGGACTTTATTGTAGATCTACCACCCTCAAAGAAACATGACACAATAATGGTGGTGGTAGACAGATTTACTAAAATGGCACATTTTATTCCCAACATCGGTATTCCCTCAGCAGCAACCACGGCAACCTTGTTCCTGAATACAGTTTTTCGGCTTCATGGATTACCACAGACCATCACTTCGGACCGGGGGGTACAATTCACATCACGCTTCTGGAAGATCTTCTGTCGGAATCTGCACATTCGTCCCACGCTGTCCACGGCCTTTCATCCTCAGACCAACGGTCAGACAGAACTTTAAACCAAATATTGGAACAATATTTGAGATGTTATACCACTCACCTCCAGAATGATTGGCTCCAGTTCCTCCCTTCTGCGGAATTTACCTACAACAATCAAAAACAACGTTCCATACAAATGTCACCATTTTTTTTACGGCTACCATCCTACCATGATTCCGGGCCTACCCACCGGACCTACGGTCCCTGGAATTACGGACCGAATCACCGCCCTCACCAGACAATTTCGAACCCTGAAACAAAACCTGATCAAGGCTCGTAAAACATACAAGTTATATGCAGATCGTCACAGATCCAGCCCACCTACCTACCGCTGCGGTGACAAAGTCTGGTTGTCCACAAGTAACCTGCGCCTGCAGGTGCCATTGAAAAAATTAGGACCTAAATTTATCGGTCCTTATGTCATCACAAGGATCATCAATCCAGTGACAGTGCAGCTGAAACTGCCCGCTTCTTGTCGAATCCATCCCGTGTTCCATGTGTCTCTAGTTAAGCCATGGGTAGCCAACCCTTTTCCTGATCGTGTACCTCCTCCGCCTGCTCCCGTTGTCATCGATGGGGTTGAGGAGTATGTGGTACAAAAGATTGTTGATTCCAGGATCCATCGTGGGCACTTGGAATATCTGATACACTGGAAGGGGTATAGCCCAGAAGAAAGAACCTGGGAACCGGCAGATCAGGTGCATGCCCCTGTCTGTGTTCGCAGATTCCACAGGTTGCATCCTCTCAAGCCGGGTTCTCCACGCCCCCAGAGGTCGCGTCTTGCGGGGGGATCCTGTAAGGCACCTACCTGGCAGATGCGGGGAGGTTCCGCTCTGTCCTCCCGGCAGAAACGCCGGCACCATTCCCTGCTACATGAAGCAGCCGCTCACACGCGCGGCCGCTTCATGAATATTTATGCGGCTGACCGCCGCCTGGATTCCGCCGCGTCGCTATGGCGACGGTGGATGCAGTTACGTCAGAGACGCCGGGGAACGCCTCCCCGGGCTATTTAAACTTCTCTCACTCATCCACCGGTGCTCAGTTGTACTGGTGCTTCCGTACTTATTGAGCCCCCTCCTGTGTTACATTATTGTTCGTGTTATTTCTGGTATCTTGACCCTGGTCTGCTCAACGGCTATCGTGAACTTCTGGTATCCTGACCCTGGCTATCCTAACGACTCTGAGTACCTCTGGCATCCTGACCCCGGTCTGCTAAACGGATATCGTATATTTCTGGCATCCTGACCTCGGCTATCCTTACGGCTCCTGTGTACTTCTGGCATCCTGACCCCGGCTATCCTAACGACTCTGAGAACCTCCGGTTTCCTGACTCTGGTCTGCTTAACGGCTCCGTCCAGATCACCCGTGCTTACAGCTACACTGCCAAGTGCCCTGTTATCCTCCTCAGGCCCCTTGTGCGTGTCCTGTACTGAGCAAGCGTGTTCCTTTCCTGCATCCTGGATTCCTTCCGGTAAGACGATCCTCACAGCCATTCTGTTCTGTAAGGCCATTATTCTAATTTGGATTTGTTCAGCATTTAATTTGGAGATGGCATCACTGGAATAGTTCAAGGCACTATCTAATACTTCGGCTAATTCATTTATCTTTTTTAAAGCCAATCCCACTCCTATCTGGGGAAATTTAGATAGAAGAACATTTTCAGTCGTACTGGTTTTAACATTGACACGTCTCCGATTTCTCAGTCTTCCGTTTGGTAGATCCTTTCTTATGGTAAAAGCAGGCAACACTCGCCCTAAATAGCAACTTCCTTTCCAGTTGCAGGGTAGTATTCTATAAGCCCACTTACCGCATAGCCAATAGATACTTCGGGGTAAACTGTGATTCCTGCAGTTATCATTAGATGGGGCCCACATTGCCTTTTCTGCAACGTTTAGTTCATTAGAGTCATTGGTACAGAAATATCCATCTGACTCATAATCGGTGAAATTATATGTGACACAAGTGCTAATTAAATTTAATTTAGAGTCTCCTACTAAAATTTCTCCTGCCTTTCTTTGTACCCATAATCCTCCTTGATCTGCTGTATTAATCAGGGTCAATCTCCTTGTTTTATCAGAGTAATCTCCAATTTCAGGCTTTATAAAACTAAACCCATTCTTAAGTTCTTGAGAAATTTCTGACTTAGTATAGGGATACCCAAATATAGCAAACCCACATACCCAACATGACTGATTAACACCTGAAGCTTTATAAAAAATTTTGCAAAATTTTGCAATATACGAATTATCTTTCTCCCTGTTGGAGGGGCATCCTTCTCTATGATCGAAGGGGAGCCTTTCAAACAATTGATGGCGGCTGTGGCTCCACAATATACAGTTCCGTCACATTCCACTTTCAGCAGGAACATTGGTCCTGTGTTGCAGCAGTGAAAGAGGAGCTTTCCAAGGCTGCTGGTCAGTCTGTTCATTTCACTACAGATTTGTGGAGTGCACCTAGCGGCCAGCATGCCTTTCTTTCTTTGATAGCACACTGGTGGCAGCCCGGTGTGTCTAAGGAATCTGCTGCAGCAGGCTACCGATCTTTCCTTCTCCATGCAGAAGTGATGGATGAAAAGCACACTTGCCAAAATATCCTGCATGCAATGAGGAAAATGTTTAGCCTTTGGGTGGGAGCAGAGGCGGGCACCAATGTTGAAGTTGGTTTTGTGGTAACTGACGGAGGTGCCAATATGGTGAAAGCGCTGCGAGATGGTCACATCATCCATCTTGTAGTGAAGGCAGCAATGTCAGAAGGAACTAATGTGGCAGCAGTAGTTCTGTCCCGCTGCAGAAAGATCGCTGGGCACTTTCACCATAGTGTTAAGGCTAGCCAACTTTTGAGGGAAGAGCAAGAGAGGTCAGGTCTTCCCGTACACTGCCTACTTCAGGATGTCAGTACACGGTGGAACTCCACGTTAGACATGCTGGAGAGGATTTTGGAGCAGCAGAGGGCAATCCATAATCTTGCCTCAGAGCACAATATTGGGATTACCTCTCCATTGAATAGGGAGGATTGGACAGTGATCGCCCAGCTAGTGGCAGTCCTTAAACCATTCAGGGATGCCACAGAAAATTTAAGCTCAAACACTGCCAGACTGGCCCAGGTAATCCCAGTGTTCTCCCATCTAGGCAACAAGATGGATGTGTTCCTTGGAAACCGTGAGGCTGTTCAAGGTGGCACTCTACATCCTGACGTAGCAGCCATAGTCAGGAAGCTGAAGGATCTGCTAAAAGTACACCTTCGCAAACGAATGGAAGAGAGTCCCGAAATGATGCTAGCGTGCCTTTGCGATCCAAGAATTAAGGGAAAGCTAGCTTTGAAATTTAATGTTCTCAGTAGCTACCGGGAGCAATTGGTCAACAAGGTGCATGACTGGCAGCGTAAAATGGGAATGCTGTCCGAGGAGGGAGAGGTGCAGGAGGAGGAAGAGATGATGTGGTCTGCTACTCCTAGCAGCAGCATCAGCAGCAGTGCCACAAGCAGCACAACACAGCTGAGTGGAGCAGCTGCGTTTTGGGAAGAGGCACTTGGGAGTATAGTTGGACCATCTAACAGAGCTAGCAGCAGAAAGGAGAGTTGTGCTGCTGAAATGGTCAAACTTTACCTCTGTGAAGTTCCTTCTGCGCCTAATGTTGATCCTCTTAGCTACTGGGATGAAAAGAAGAGTGTGTGGCCTGCACTCTCATGGGTTGCGCAGCAGCTACTATAATTTCCGCCAACCACTGTTCAAAGTGAGCGCGTGTTTTCTATGACTGGAAACATACTGAGTCCACAGCGCTCACGCATGGCACCTCATCTGATGGAGCAGATTGCCTTTCTTAAATTCAATCTGCCCAAGTTGGGTTACCCAGCTCTTTGCTTGGAAAGTTAATTTTTTTTCTCTGTAATGTTTAAGGTAGTTTCTCCCCCTGGTTGCACGTGTTTGTGGTGTGGCAACGTCTGCTACCTCCGCCGGTGTAGCCAATTTCCTTTTCCAACGCTGCTGCTGGTGGTGGTGCCAGCATCTTTTGCCAGTTCGCTTCCTGGCTGAAATCATGCCTCAAATGTCCCTAATGGAGAGGGTAGTTTCTCCCCCTGGTTGCACTTGCTGCGGTGTGGCAATGCCTGCTACCTCCGCCGGTGTAGCCAATTTACGCTAGGGCCTAGTGTCTGAGTTCTGGAAGTCTGCTCCCAAATGCCAAGGACTGACAGTCTTTGGATGCTTTGCCCTGGGGTGAAACAGGTGAGCAGGTCGCCAATTGCCCACTCATTCGCCTTTTCCAATGCTGCTGCTGCTGCTGGTGGTGGTGGTGCCAGCGTCTCTTCTCTGCCAGTTCGCTTCCTGGCTAGTGTCATGCCTCAAATGTCCCTAATGGAGAGGGTAGTTTCTCCCCCCTGGTTGCACTTGCTGCGGTGTGGCAATGCCTGCTACCTCCGCCAATGTAGCCAGCTTACGCTAGGGCCTTGTGTCTGAGTTCTGGAAGTCCACTCCCAAACGCCAAGGACTGACAGTGTTTGGATGCTTTGCCCTGGGTTGAAACAGGTGAGCGGGTCGTCAATTGCCCACTCATTCACCTTTTCCAATGCTGCTGCTGCTGCTGGTGGTGGTGCCAGCGTCTCTTCTCTGCCAGTTCGCTTCCTGGCTAGTGTCATGCCTCAAATGTCCCTAATGGAGAGGGTAGTTTCTCCCCCCGGTTGCACTTGCTGCGGTGTGGCAACGCCTGCTACCTCCGCCAATGTAGCCAGCTTACACTAGGGCCTTGTGTCTGAGCTCTGGAAGTCTGCTGCCAAACGTCTAAGACTGACAGTGTTTGGGTGCTTTGCCCTGGGGTGAAACAGGTGAGTGGGTCGCCAATTGCCCACTCATTCGCCTTTCCCAATTCTGCTGCTGCTGCTGCTGGTGGTGGTGCCAGCGTCTCTTCAATGCCAGTTCGCTTCCTGGCTAGTGTCATGCCTCAAATGTCCCTAATGGTAAGGGCAGTTTCTCCCCCCTGGTTGCACTTGCTGCGGTGTGGCAACGCCTGCTACCTCCGCCAATGTAGCCAGCTTACGCTAGGGCCTTGTGTCTGAGCTCTGGAAGTCTGCTGCCAAACATCTAAGACTTACAGTGTTTGGGTGGTTTGCCCTGGGGTGAAACAGGTGAGTGGGTCGCCAATTGACCACTCATTCGCCTTTCCCAATTCTGCTGCTGCTGCTGCTGCTGGTGGTGCCAGCGTCTCTTCAATGCCAGTTCGCTTCCTGGCTAGTGTCATGCCTCAAATGTCCCTAATGGTAAGGGCAGTTTCTACCCCCTGGTTGCACTTGCTGCGGTGTGGCAACGCCTGCTACCTCCGCCAATGTAGCCAGCTTACGCTAGGGCCTTGTGTCTCAGCTCTGGAAGTCTGCTGTCAAACGTCTAAGACTGACAGTGTTTGGGTGCTTTGCCCTGGGGTGAAACAGGTGAGTGGGTCGCCAATTGCCCACTCATTCGCCTTTCCCAATTCTGCTGCTGCTGCTGCTGCTGGTGGTGCCAGCGTCTATTCAATGCCAGTTCGCTTCCTGGCTAGTGTCATGCCTCAAATGTCCGTAATGGTAAGGGCAGTTTCTCCCCCCTGGTTGCACTTGCTGCGGTGTGGCAACGCCTGCTACCTCCGCCAATGTAGCCAGCTTACGCTAGGGCCTTGTGTCTGAGCTCTGGAAGTCTGCTGCCAAACGTCTAAGACTGACAGTGTTTGGGTGCTTTGCCCTGGGGTGTGTGATACCTGCCGTGTCCGCCGCGGTCCCTCGCCGGTCTGCCGCTGGTGGGCGGCGCTTGCGCGCTGACGCGCTCCCGTCTCCTCGGTATGACGTGCCCGCGGCACGTACACTGAGAGGACGTGCCGCGGGCACGTCTTCTCGGTGTACTGTGCGCGCGGCACAGAATGAGGGGCGCGTCGATGTGGCGCGTCCACGACGGACGCATGATGACATGCGAGCCGCCGTGGCACGCCCACGACGCACCAGTGATCATGAGCGAGCCGCCGCGACGAGTCGGCGGCACTCGCAGGGTTATGAGCGGGTTGCCGCGACTCGTTCGCGGGGCTCGACTTCGGCGGCATCTGCCGATGTGGCACACCCGCGGCGCTCGCGGGTGTAGCACACGCAGATGTCGGTTTGTTTATTTATTTTTCGCGCCGACGCCATTAGTGTGCGCCGGTCGCGATGACGTCTTCCTATGTTGTTTCTTTTTGGTTGCTATGGTGTTTCCCGCCCTTCTTCCTATTTAAACCTCCTGTTCCATTAGTTCATTGCCCGTTCAAAGAGTCACTGTTGTGTATCTCTGGGTTATCGTGAGTTTCTGATTGATCTACGTGTTCCTGACCTTGGCTTTGTTTTCTGACTTCGATTCCGTGCTGCCTGCCCCGACTTTGGCTTGTATATTGACCTTGATCCTGTGCTGCCTGCCCCGACTTTGGCTTGTATATTGACCTTGCTCCTGTGCTGCCTGCCTCGACCGTGGAACTTCCTATACCCGTTGTACTGTGCTACGCTACCGTCTCTGCTTTGTGGGTGCATAATCTGTGTTGTCCTAGGTCCCGCATAACACATTGAACGGGCCAAACATGGACCCCGCGGAGATGGCAAGTGTTCTCTCCCGTCAGGAGCTGCAAGAACAACTGCTGACGTCTCATTCCTCCCAGCTGCAGTCGCTGTCGCAAAAAATGGACACCATGACAGAGTTGCTCCGGTCTATGGCGGCTGCACCACCCACCAGGTCCCCTTTTGCACCAAGGGAACCCAGTCCCGATGAACAGGATCCTACAGCACGGTTACCACTCCCAGACAAGTATTCGGGAGAACCCAAGGAATGCAGAGGATTCCTGAATCAATGCCTTCTGCACTTCCGGAACAATCCTCGGGTTTTTCGTTCACATGCCAAACGAGTTTCCTTCATCATCTCGTTACTAAAAGGCGAAGCATTACTCTGGGCCTCTCCCTTGATTGAGCAGGGTTCAGAGCTACTCGATGACTGTCATGCCTTCATGGAAGCCCTGCGGTCTGTCTTTGACATGCCTGGCCGTAGAGAGACTGCAGAAGCCTCCTTGCTGGAACTCCAGCAAGGACATAAGACTTTGGCCCAGTACACCATCGAATTCCGCACTCTGGCATGTGAGCTCAAATGGGATCCAGGGGCCTTGAGAGCAGCATACCGTAAAGGACTAAATGAGAGACTAAAGGATGCGCTCTTATTTCATGATCCACCATTTGACCTAGAGGAGTTTATCGCTCTGTGTCTTCGCGTCGATAAACGCATCCAAGAAAGGAACACAGAGAAAGAGAGAAACCGCAAGTCTCGTCCCTACACGCCTCAGTCCTCGCCCCTGCCACCACCGATCGTCACCAGGCCTCCTACTGACGAACCCATGGAGATAGGCACCATACGCCATCTCTCGGACACAGAAAAGACCCGAAGGAGGAACCTCGGCCTTTGTTTATACTGCGGACAAACAGGTCACCTCCTGCGTTCCTGTCCCGTACGTCCGGGAAACGAAAGGGCTTAGGGAGCAGTCGAGGAGAACCCCTAAGCGCGACTATTTCCACTCCTCCAAACCGCATGTTGCTTTCCATATCGCTTAGGTGGCACGACCACACTGTGGTCACCCAAGCGTTCATAGACTCTGGTGCGGCGGGAGTGTTCCTCGATGAACAATGGGCAGCACAACATCGCGTGCCCCTGCGTACTAAGAAAACACCCTCAGTCGTTACTACCGTAGACGGCACCCTGTTGGGTCCAGGCGTAGTCACCCGAGAGACCTCGCCCCTTACCATGTTCATCGGAGCTACCCACAAAGAAACCGTAGTGTTCGAAATAATCCAGTCCCCGCATGCGCCTCTCATATTGGGCTACACCTGGCTGCAAACCCACAACCCACGTATCGATTGGCAAAGAGGAGAGATCTTGGCTTGGAGTCCCCGATGTCACCGTCTTTGCTCCGTTCCCTGTCGACGAGTAAACCTTGTCCTGGAAATCAAGCCTACAGATCCCAAACTCCTGGTACCCAAGCAGTATTGGGACTTCCTGGATGTTTTTTCCAAAAAACAAGCCGAACGACTACCTCCCCACAGGCCTTACGATTGTGCCATTGACTTGCTGCCTGATACCATGCCGCCTAGAGGGCGTACCTACCCGTTATCAGAACCAGAAAACGAAGCACTGGAACAATACATAAAAGAGAGCCTGGAAAAAGGGTTCATACGGCCCTCCTCTTCACCTGCCGGTGCCGGCTTCTTCTTTGTGTCCAAAAAGGAAGGATCGCTTCGACCTTGTATTGACTACCGAGGTCTGAATCGCATCACCGTTAAAAATCGTTACCCCCTTCCTTTGATCACGGAAATCTATGACCGGTTGAAAGGAGCCACGATTTTCACAAAACTGGACTTGAGGGGAGCCTATAACCTGATCCGCATAAAGGAGAACGATGAATGGAAAACCGCGTTCAACACACGATTCGGCCACTACGAGTACAGAGTCATGCCCTTTGGTCTCTGCAATGCACCAGCGGTGTTCCAGGCGTTTGTCAACAACGTGTTCCGAGACATGCTACTCACGCACGTAATCGTATACCTCGATGATATCCTCGTGTTTTCGCCCAATCTCGACATCCATCGTAAGCATCTCCGTTCCGTACTGCAGAGACTACGCGACAATGGCTTATATGCGAAAGCCGAGAAATGCGTATTCGAACAACACAGCCTTCCCTTTCTGGGATATATCATCTCTGGCAAGGGATTGGAGATGGACCCTGCTAAACTGACGGCTATCACAGACTGGCCGATTCCACGAACCGTGAAAGCGGTCCAGCGGTTTCTGGGTTTCGCGAACTACTACCGGCGATTCATCCGGAACTATGCCAGTATCGCAGCTCCCATCACCGCTTTTACTAAAAAGGGAGCAAACCCCAAGGTCTGGTCCAGCGAGGCCATAAAGGCGTTCCACCTGCTCAAACGAGCATTCATCTCAGCCCCTGTACTACAACGCCCGGATCCTGCCCTTCAGTACATTCTGGAGGTAGATGCATCAGAGAACGGTGCGGGAGCTGTCCTGTCTCAACGTCATCCGACCACTTCCAAATGCCTCCCTTGCGCCTTCTTCTCAAAGAGCTTTTCCTCTGCCGAACGCAATTACGACGTTGGGAACAGGGAGCTGCTAGCAGTGAAACTCGCCTTCGAAGAATGGCGACATCTCCTCGAAGGAACTAAACAACCCGTCGTGGTCATGACAGACCATAAAAACTTACAATACATAGAAAGTGCACGGCGAATGAATCCACGACAAGCGAGATGGGCCCTGTTCTTCACCAGATTTAACTACGTGATGACCTACAGACCCGGCTCACAAAACAAAAAAGCAGATGCCCTCTCCCGACAGTTCGACTGTCACCACGACTCCCAACAAGAAGAACCCATCATTCCACAAAAACGCATCCTTTCCTTTCTGTCCTCTGCCATCATGGCTAAGATCCGTATACAACAGGCCCACATCACCGCATCTCAAAGACCCCCTGCGGGACGTCTATTCGTACCACAACGCTTTCGCACCGCAGTCCTGCGTTGGGGACATAACTCATCGCTCGCTGGTCACCCCGGCACGCGTAAAACGGAGTTCCTTTTACGGCAAACGTTCTGGTGGCCTTCCTTGTCTCATGACGTAAACGCGTTCATAGCCGCCTGTCCCCAGTGCTCTCGTCACAAGACACCACACTCCCGTCCCCACGGCCTGTTGTTACCTCTCCCTGTGCCTAGGACTCCCTGGACTCATATTTCCATGGATTTTATAGTAGACCTCCCTGTCTCACGAGGACACACCACCATACTCGTGGTAGTGGACAGGTTCTCTAAACAGGCTCATTTTGTCGCGCTACCCCGACTTCCCACAGCAGCACAACTGGCAGACGTCTTTATACGAGAGGTGGCTCGGTTGCATGGTCTTCCCCTACACGTGGTCTCAGACAGAGGTCCACAATTTATTTCCCGGTACTGGCAAGCCCTCTGTCATAGACTGGGCATTCGCATGCACCTCACGTCTGCCTACCATCCTCAATCCAACGGGCAAACGGAGCGTACCAATCAAACCCTTAAGCAATACTTGCGTTTGTACATCAACGACAGGCAAGACAACTGGTCTTCCCTCCTACCCTTGGCCGAGATGACCTATAACAATTCCCTGCACACTGCCTTACAGTGTTCTCCCTTTTTTGCTGCTTTAGGGTACCACCCTGTCGTCCTACCTCCTCCTTCCTCGTCCCGTGGTGGAGGTTTACCGGCAGTGGAAAAACGGGTATCCGACCTGCGGGAACATTGGAGGAAGCTGGGTGCACAATTGGTGAAAGCTCAGGCTCGAGGCAAGAAAGCTGCCGACAAGGGACGCGCTCCTTCCCCTCGTTATAGAGCCGGTGACTATGTGTGGTTATCCACCAAGCACATCTCCCTTCGTCAGCCCTGCCGGTCCCTGGGTCCCCGATATGTGGGTCCCTTTCGTATCCTCAAGCGGGTGAACGAGGTTGCTATGTCCCTTGCTCTACCGCCGTCTATGAGTGTAATGTTTCTGTTGGTAAATGCAGGTAAGGAATCCAGTATGCAGGAAAGGTAGCAACAGGAACACTTCGGACAGAGTCCAAAGAATAGTTGAGCAAGCCGGGTCAGGAATGGAGAAGGTAACGTAGTCAGGAGTAAGGCAATGGATCAGCAACAGGAGGCTCCTCAGACAAGCCGGGTCAGGAGTGGAGAAATCAGAGTAAACAGGAACAAGCCGAGTCAGCAACGAGAGGGTAATCAGACAAGCCGGGTCAGGAGTGGAGATATCAGAGTAGCCAGGAACAAACCAAATCAGGAGTAAACGCAACATGCAGCAGGGAACAGCTCAGCTGGGAACAACAACCGAGCACTGAATGAGTGTCAGTGCTCAGGTTTTAAACTTGCCGCCTCTCCAAGCCCCGCCCCCAGCTGATGACGTGGAGCTGTGCGTGCAGCATGATCTCTACTGAGGCATAGAGAGAGGGAGGGGGCGTGGCATGTGTGCGTGCTCCTCCTCCCTATTCTGGAGGGGCGGCATGGGGAGTAGCAGACCCCGAGTGCCCGCCGGACGCGGGCACCGAAGATTGGGCACCGGGGAAGGTAAGTGGCGAGTACCCGCTATCCGCGGGTACTCGGGAGAATGGCTCCGCTGCGGTTCGGGACGAGAACGTCCCGGATCGTGACAGTCTCCCCCCCCTAAAGAGAGACCTCCGGGCTCTCAAAGGACCTGGTTTGTGAGGATGAAGGGAATGAAAGTCCTGTACCAATTCATCGGCATGTACTTCCCTGGCATCCTCCCAAGAATTTTCATTCACTTCGTATCCATTCCATTTTATGAGGTACTGGAGACGACCCCTGTATCTTCTGGAGTCCATAATCTGCTCAACCTCATATTCATCAGATTCGTCGACGACGATGGGAGCAGGAGGATCTGGGTGTCTACCTGGAAAAGGATTCTCAATCCATGGTTTCACAAGGGATACGTGGAATACTGGGTGAATCCGCATAGAAGGAGGGAGCGTTAGTTCAACTGCCACGGGAGAGATGATTCGTAGGATTGTGTAGGGACCCACGAACCTGGGTCCTAGTTTTCTGGAGGGACAACTTAATTTGAGGTGATTAGTGGATAACCATACCTTGTCCCCAGGTTTGTATGCAGGTGTGACACTACGGTGTCTATCCGACTGGAATTTGTAACGTTGTTGAGATTTGATAAGGGTGGTACGTAAGTCCCGATAAATATTAGTCATCCTCGAGATCTGATTGGTTACAGCAGGAACTGCACTGGAGATGGGGGAGCCAGGAAGCATGGAAGGGTGGAAGCCATAGTTAGAAAAGAAGGGGGACATCTGTATCGAGGAATGAATATGGTTATTGTAGGCAAATTCTGCCAGTGGTAAGAGTTGATACCAGTCGTCTTGTAGGTGAGACGTGAAGCAACGGAGATATTGTTCTAAAGTTTGGTTCGTTCGTTCTGTCTGTCCGTTGCTCTGAGGGTGAAATGAAGTAGATAAAGAACGCTGTATGTGTAATTCCTCGCAAAAAGCTTTCCAGACTCGTGACGTGAACTGTGTTCCTCGATCAGAAACAATATTTTCAGGTAGACCATGAAGACGAAAAATTTCTTTCACAAAAAAGGTAGCTGTTTCTTCAGATGTGGGTAATTGTCTTGCAGGAATAAAATGAGCCATCTTCGAAAATCTGTCGACGACCACCATAAGAGTGGTGTGTTGGTTAGATTCAGGTAAATCCGTGATAAAATCCATGGAAATGTCGGACCATGGCCGCACCGGTACTGGCAGAGGACACAAAAAACCTGCAGGCTTATGGTGAGAACCCTTGGAACGAGCACATATATTGCAGGATCGTATAAACTTAAAAACGTCTTCCTTGAGATCAGGCCACCAGAAGGTTCTTTGAATTAGGTCAATAGTCTGTGTGATGCCCCCGTGTCCAGCTGCAGGGGTATCATGAAAATGTTGCAATATCATAAGACGTATTTCAGGAGGAGTGTAAATTGCATCTTTGTGATAGTACAACCCTCCTCGGCACTGTAGTTGAGGGAAATCAGATGGATTTAGGTGGGAGGAGAGAGAACGAAGTTCATCCCATAGAGAACGTGTTAGCGTTAGAAAATGTCCTGATTGTAATACGGTGTTCTCGTCATGGGAGGGTAACGTGGGTCTCTCGAACATACGGGATAACGAATCAGCCTTCGTATTACGGGAACCTGGTCTATATGTAATGTGTAACTGGAAGCGGGAGAAGAACAAAGACCATCTGGCAAGTCTGGGTTGCAGGCGTCTGGCAGTCTTAAAAAACTCCATGTTCTTATGATCCGTGTAAACAGTGATGGGATGAAGAGTACCCTCCAATAAATGTCGCCACTCCTCCAGTGCCAGTTTCAAAGCCAGCATCTCTCTCTCCCCTACCCCGTAGTTTCTTTCCGCAGGGTTAAGTGTACGAGAGAAGAATCCGACTGGGTGAAGTTGGTTGTCTGACTCATCTCTTTGGGAGAGGATTGCTCCTATCGCAGAATCAGACGCATCTACCTCGAGTACATATGGTCGTTGTGGTACCGGAAGAATCAATATGGGTGCCGAAGTGAATCTCTCCTTTAGAAACTCAAATGCTCTTTGTGCAGATTCAGTCCAGACAAACCTCCTTTTGATGGACGTGAGTGATGTGATTGGTTGAATGACTTTAGAGAAGTTTCTGATGAACTTTCTGTAGAAATTAGCGAAACCCACAAATCTTTGAACTCCTCTCCTGTCTGTAGGAGGGGGCCATTGAAGGAGCGTGGTTATCTTTTTTGGATCCATCTCGACCCTTGTAGGAGACAAAATAAAACCTAAAAATTCCACTGATTGAGTCTCGAAAACGCATTTCTCAAGTTTGGCATATAATCGGTTCTCTCTGAGACGCATCAATACCTTGGATACATGTTCTCGATGGGCCGGTAAAGATTCTGAGTAAATTAAAATATCATCCAGGTAAATAACGACAAATTGATCCAACATGTCTCTGAATACATCGTTCATAAAATGTTGGAAGGTAGCAGGAGCATTACATAATCCAAAAGGCATCACCAAATACTCAAAGTGACCATATCGTGATCTAAACGCAGTCTTCCACTCGTGTCCCTCTTTAATCCTGACCAGGTTGTAGGCTCCTCGTAAATCGATTTTGGTAAACACAGAGGCAGAGCGAACGCGTTCCATAAGTTCCGATATTAGAGGTAAAGGGTAACGGTTCTTGATGGTTATATTGTTGATCTCGCGATAGTCCACGCAGGGGCGAAGGCCACCATCTTTTTTAGCAACAAAGAAAATACCTGCTCCGGCAGGTGATGTAGAGGGTCTTATAAATCCCTTGGCCAGATTCTCGTCGATATAGTTCTTGAGCGTAACTAGTTCCGGTTCAGACATTGGATAGATGCGACCAAAAGGAATAGGAGCACCGGAGAACAATTCTATCGGACAATCATACTCCCTATGGGGAGGTAGTTCATTAGCTCCTTTTTTCTCAAACACATCAGAAAATCTTGAGTATTGAGGTGGTATCTTAGGTATAGGCAGTGAACTAAAGTCATGAGCCACATTAAGAGACAAAGAGGGTTGATTGTGTTGTGAGCATTTATTAGAGGTGAACCGTACAGCACCGGTCTCCCAGTTGATAACAGGATTATGAGTCTTTAACCAGGGTAGACCCAATATGACTGGAAAAACAGGAGAAGGCACCACATCAAATATAATCTCCTCCATATGATTAGGACTAATACGCATACATAAAAGGTACAGTCTCTTTAGTAATAGGACCAGTCTTTAAAGGGCTTCCGTCTACCAATTGAAGAAAAATAGGTGATGTCTTCTCCCTGGTGGTCATTCCCAGGCGTTGTATGAGGTCAGCATCCAAAACATTACTGCTGGCACCAGAATCAATCATGGCCAAAAGGTTGATGGGGTCGTCTTTCCACTGTAAAGATATTGAAAGGGATAAGTGATTGGAGAAGTGTAAGGATGCTCTCTTGTTAGTTTGCATAAACCGAGGGTTCTGCTTACCCTTAGGGGAACGTGTCTTGGTTCCGCATTCATTGGCGTAGTGACCTTTACCTCCGCAGTACAGGCATAAGTCCAGGCTTCGGCGACGCTCCTTCTCAGCCATTGATAGAGGTCCCCTGATGAGGCCCAATTGCATTGGTTCCTCCCCATTGTCCTTAGGGGTTACCTTGACTGTCTGCCGTATGGACGACCAATTTGAGAAGGAGGTGGTTTGTCTTTCGGCCTTTCTTTCCCGTAGCCTATGGTCAATTTGAATGGCTAGGTTAGCAAACTCATCCAGAGAATTGGGTATATTGGTGCGGGCCAGTTCATCCCTAATATTCTCTGCCAATCCTAAATTGATCATGCAGTGCAGGTTCGTTCCAGGATGTCTCCATAGAGATCCGACGAAATTCAGCAATATACTCCTCCACAGGTCTTTTACCTTGTTTAAGTGCCCGTAGGGTGCTGGTAGCGGAAGTGGATCGGAAGGGATCCTCGTAGAGAGCGTCCATAGCTTGGCGGAAGGAGCCCCATGACTCTAAAATAGAGCTATTACTACGAAGTAGGTGGTGAGCCCAAAGTTGAGGTTCATCTGACAATAGTGCAATAACCGTATGGATCTTTATATAGTCCGATGAGTAAGTACGTGGTCTTAGGTTAAACATAATTTGGCAAG
Organism: Spea hammondii; assembly: GCA_029215755.1. Classification (NCBI taxonomy): domain Eukaryota; kingdom Metazoa; phylum Chordata; class Amphibia; order Anura; family Pelobatidae; genus Spea; species Spea hammondii. Next base: position 24,335,944 of record JARDYJ010000009.1, on the reverse strand, counting down.
ACATCATAAAAGTAGTGTATTTCTTACGGTCACCGGAGAAACGTTCAGGCATAGGAATTTGAGGTTCAGGTGCAAATGCTCCTTGCAGAGTCATGGATTCAGGTGCCATAGAAGGAGCCGAGAAAGGATCGCCTTGAGCGGTAGAGCTGCCTTGCCTCTGGTGCATCTCCTGGCGTATCTGAAGCTGTCCTGCTTGAACATCTTGCAGTGACTGATTAAACACGGCCATTTGCTGGGTAAGTGCGGCCACAGCCTCAGCCAAACCTGCGGATTCCATAATGGCTCGGTTGTTATGTAATGTTTCTGTTGGTAAATGCAGGTAAGGAATCCAGTATGCAGGAAAGGTAGCAACAGGAACACTTCGGACAGAGTCCAAAGAATAGTTGAGCAAGCCGGGTCAGGAATGGAGAAGGTAACGTAGTCAGGAGTAAGGCAATGGATCAGCAACAGGAGGCTCCTCAGACAAGCCGGGTCAGGAGTGGAGAAATCAGAGTAAACAGGAACAAGCCGAGTCAGCAACGAGAGTGTAATCAGACAAGCCGGGTCAGGAGTGGAGATATCAGAGTAGCCAGGAACAAACCAAATCAGGAGTAAACGCAACATGCAGCAGGGAACAGCTCAGCTGGGAACAACAACCGAGCACTGAATGAGTGTCAGTGCTCAGGTTTTAAACTTGCCGCCTCTCCAAGCCCCGCCCCCAGCTGATGACGTGGAGCTGTGCGTGCAGCATGATCTCTACTGAGGCATAGAGAGAGGGAGGGGGCGTGGCATGTGTGCGTGCTCCTCCTCCCTATTCTGGAGGGGCGGCATGGGGAGTAGCAGACCCCGAGTGCCCGCCGGACGCGGGCACCGAAGATTGGGCACCGGGGAAGGTAAGTGGCGAGTACCCGCTATCCGCGGGTACTCGGGAGAATGGCTCCGCTGCGGTTCGGGACGAGAACGTCCCGGATCGTGACAATGAGGATCCCCAACACCTTCCATGTCTCCCTTCTGAAGCCGTGTGTTGCCCCCCGTATCTCTATTGCTCGTCGCCCTGCTCCTGTTCTCGTTCGTGGCCACGAGGAACACGTGGTTCATCGCGTCCTTGATTCTCGTTGGCACCGTGGCTCCCTTCAGTACTTGATCGATTGGAAGAGTTATGGCCCGGAGGAACGGTCCTGGCTTCCTGCTCGCTCCGTTCATGCTCCTCTCTGTGTCTCCCGCTTTCACGCTCGCTTCCCGCTTCGTCCCGGTCCTTCGCGCTCGGTGCGCGCTCCTGGGGGGGGGGGATTGTGTGATACCTGCCGTGTCCGCCGCGGTCCCTCGCCGGTCTGCCGCTGGTGGGCGGCGCTTGCGCGCTGACACGCTCCCGTCTCCTCGGTATGACGTGCCCGCGGCGGCACAGAATGAGGGGCGCGTCGATGTGGCGCGTCCACGACGGACGCATGATGACATGCGAGCCGCCGTGGCACGCCCACGACGCACCAGTGATCATGAGCGAGCCGCCGCGACGAGTCGGCGGCACTCGCAGGGTTATGAGCGGGTTGCCGCGACTCGTTCGCGGGGCTCGACTTCGTCGGCATCTGCCGATGTGGCACACCCGCGGCGCTCGCGGGTGTAGCACACGCAGATGTCGGTTTGTTTATTTATTTTTCGCGCCGACGCCATTAGTGTGCGCCGGTTGCGATGACGTCTTCCTATGTTGTTTCTTTTTGGTTGCTATGGTGTTTCCCGCCCTTCTTCCTATTTAAACCTCCTGTTCCATTAGTTCATTGCCCGTTCAAAGAGTCACTGTTGTGTATCTCTGGGTTATCGTGAGTTTCTGATTGATCTACGTATTCCTGACCTTGGCTTTGTTTTCTGACTTCGATTCCGTGCTGCCCCGACTTTGGCTTGTATATTGACCTTGATCCTGTGCTGCCTGCCCCGACTTTGGCTTGTATATTGACCTTGCTCCTGTGCTGCCTGCCTCGACCGTGGAACTTCCTATACCCGTTGTACTGTGCTACGCTACCGTCTCTGCTTTGTGGGTGCATAATCCGTGTTGTCCTAGGTCCCGCATAACAGGGTGAAACAGGTGAGTGGGTCGCCAATTGCCCACTCATTCGCCTTTCCCAATTCTGCTGCTGCTGCTGGTGGTGCCAGCGTCTCTTCAATGCCAGTTCGCTTCCTGGCTAGTTTCATGCCTCAAATGTCCCTAATGGTAAGGGCAGTTTCTCCCCCCTGGTTGCACTTGCTGCGGTGTGGCAACGCCTGCTACCTCCGCCGGAGTGGCCAGCTTACGCTAGGGCCTAGTGTCTGAGCTCTGGAAGTCTGCTGCCAAACGTCTAAGACTGACAGTGTTTGGGTGCTTTGCCCTGGGGTGAAACAGGTGAGTGGGTCGCCAATTGCCCACTCATTCGCCTTTCCCATTTTTCAATGCTGCTGCTGGTGGTGGTGGTTGTGGTGGTGGTGCCAGCATCTCTTCTGTGCCAGTTCGCTTCCTGGCTAGAGTCATGCCCAAAATGTCCCTAATGGTAAGGGCAGTTTCTCCCCCCTGGCTGCCTCTGTCTGCAGTGTGGCAACGCCTTCTACCTCCGCCGGAGTGGCCAGCTTACGCTAGGGCCTAGTGTCTGAGCTCTGGAAGTCTGCTGCCAAACGTCTAAGACTGACAGTGTTTGGGTGCTTTGCCCTGGGGTGAAACAAGTGAGTGGGTCGCCAATTGCCCACTCATTCGCCTTTCCCATTTTTCAATGCTGCTGCTGGTGGTGGTGGTGGTGGTTGTGGTGGTGGTGCCAGCATCTCTTCTGTGCCAGTTCGCTTCCTGGCTAGAGTCATGCCCAAAATGTCCCTAATGGTAAGGGCAGTTTCTCCCTCCTGGCTGCGTCTGTTTGTGGTGTGGCAACGCCTGCTACCTCCACCGGAGTGGCCAGCTTACGCTAGGGCCTTGTGTCTGAGCTCTGGAAGTCCGCTGCCAAACGTCTAGGACTGACAGTGTTTGGATGCTTTGCTCTGGGGTGAAACAGGTGAGTGGGTCGCCAATTGCCCACTCATTCGCCTTTTCCATTTCCTTTTCCATTTCCATTTCATTATTTTCCTTCTGATACACAACCAACCAACCAAACATAACACACACAATAACACAAATAACACAGTGACATAACACATAACACACAACACATATAACACACAGTGACAACACACATAACACAGTGATAACACACATAACACATACACGTACAATGCACAAATCACAAGGACCTTTCCTCTTGTTATTTGTCCTGGCCTTCACTTCTACACTCACTAGCATTAACGCTATAACTCACACTTCATACTATAACATTTTTCCATCCACATACCTGCCAACAGACCCAACTTTTTCAGGGACAGTCCTGCTTTTTTCCAGTCCTGTCCCATCTAATTTAGCTATCTAGGTATGCAAATACACGTTGGTAGTTATAGCTCGGTAGGTAGCACTATTATAAACATTAAATAAATATAATAAAGTACTAAATAATAAATCTAACTTTAAAATACATTTAAATAAACCCCTAATTTTTTTTTTAAAACCCATTAAAATTAAATTATTATTTAGACATAATACATCTTTAACCAAACCAGTGCACTGCTACTAATCTTAAACATAACCGTACATTAACCCTAAGCTATTTTTTAGTTCTTGTCCAACATTTTTCCATCCGCATACCTGCCAACACACCCAAGATTTTGGTGGACAGTCCTGCCTGTAAAAGTTGGGTTGTTGCAAAGTATGCCATTGTGAATAGGTAGCAAATGTTGGGCATGTATTACAAGTGGTCCAAAATCAATTTAAAAATGTAAAATAATCCCTATTCTTTTATTAAACATCTATGGATGTGTGTTTGTGTATGATAAACGGAGGCCAAGTTCCTTGGAGCATTTGTCTCTAGGTCATTTTGTGTACAGTACACCTCAGTACGTGTGTGCAACTCTATTGGTCGTTTCGGCAGGGGGCTGACCTGCCATCAACGAATGAAGTGCGTTCTGCAATTCACTTGTTGATGCCAGACCAGCCCCCCGCCAAAACGACCAATAGAGTTGCACACACGTTCCTTCACGGCAGCTGCTGCTGCTCCGATGTGTTGTTAACCCCGTATTAACCCCTGCTAGGCAACCGGGAAGGAAACGAATATTAAACGAGCACGAAGAATGTCCGCGAATATTCGCCGGTAGAGAAGACAGGAACGGGCGAATATTCACGGAATACGAAGGTTTTTTTTCCCCCGAAGACGACCACGAAGACGAACACGAAGAGCCCCCTGGTGCCCAAGTCTAGTAGGCAGTAAAGTAGCAGGGTTCAAGATAGAACACCTATGTATTGTTACATTTGCAGTACCCTGCAAAATCACTTCATATTTAGTCAGTCTACTGTTAGTCAATTGGGTGGACCTTCGCAATAGTAGTGCTGATACAGCATGAGGTACCATGACACGAAGGTCATGTCCCTGTACTATACTCTGACATTGATCCACTAAAACAGCAGCAGCCGCTACTGCCTTAAGACACGGGGTGAAACCTTGAGCTACTGCATCCAAAGGTGTACTGTAGTAAGCAATAGGTCTTTGTTGCCCCCCATGTACTTGTGTCAATACGCCTGTGGCTTGTCCTTCGGACTCATGACAAAATAGAGTAAAAGTTAGATTGTAATTTGGAAGACCCAGGGCAGGGGCCTCACAAAGAGCCTTTTTCAAAGAAATAAAGGACTCTTCAGTTTCTACATCCCAAGGGACTGGTTCAGAAACGTCCTTCCTGGTTAGTTGAACCAGTGGACTAGAGAGGGTAGAAAAATTAGGTATCCATTGTCTACAGTATCCTGCCATTCCCAGAAAAGCACGTACCTGTTTCTTTGTACGGGGCACTGGACAATTGATAATAGGGGTCAATCTATCAGGGAAGATAGACCTATAACCATGGGAAATAAGCTGTCCTAAGTATTTAACTTCAGGGAGACACCACTGCAATTTCTGTTTGTTCACTTTATGTCCTTTCCTAGCCAGCTCCTGCAACAGATGAAAAGAATCTGCAACACACACTTCTTCAGTAGGGGATGTGACAAGTAAATCATCCACATACTGAATAAGTGTGGAGCCACCAGGGAGAATGAGGTCACTAAGATTTCGTCTCAATGCCTGTGAAAATAGGGCCGGGCTTTCAGTGTAGCCTTGGGGTATATGTGTCCACGTATATTGTTGCCCTTGATATGTAAATGCAAATAGATACTGACTGTCTTTATGCAAAGGTATGCTAAAGAAAGCAGAACTTAGATCAATTACAGTGAAATATTTAACCTCTGAAGGGATAGAGGACAGGATAGTAGTAGGGTTAGGAACAACAGGGGAAAATGGGCTGAACAACTGCATTTACAGCTCTCAGATCCTGTACAAACCTATATTTAGGGGGATCAGAACCTGGCTTTACAACAGGCAAAATCGGAGTATTACAAGGACTAGTGGTAGGAACAATTATTCCTTGATGCAAATTCTTGTACCACAGGGACAATGCCCTCCAAAGCAGTTCTGCTGAGAGGATATTGATTAACTCTGGGTAAACTGACACCTGGTTTTAATTTTATTTTAACCGGGGGTTCTTCCCAAATCAACCCTGCAGAATCACCTGGGACTGCCCATATCCATTCAGGTAGCCCTTTCCACATATCATTTGTAACCTGCTCTGTCAGTGGATATGCAATATCAAAATCAATCGTAGACATCGATGTTCTATCTTTGATCACTTCTTCTAACCTACCCAAATACAATTCCTCATACTCAGGAAGTTCTAAAACAATATGGCCATTAGGAGTGCAAGAAATGGTACAACCCATATCACACAACAAGTCCTTTCCTAGCAAATTTATGGGACAAGTGGGACTTACGAGAAATTTTACTTGTAAATTTATTCCTGCCAATTGAAAGTTTAGAGGCTGAGAAACAGGGTGAGGAATTGCTTTGTCACCAACACCTTTTACAAGAACTGGCAGATCTAAGCTTAAGGGACATTTTCCTATCCAGTCTTTGGACAGACAGGAGTGGTGAGCTCCGGTGTCTACCAAAAATTTCAGTATTTTACCTTGTACCTTTGCTTTAATAAATGGGCCTTCATCTTCAGCCGTTATAGTGGGGAATGAGTCAGAAACAGCAGGAGCATGGGTGTCAGTGTTAACTAGTCAATCTCGTACATTACTGTCCTGTCTGTATAGTGGGGGTACCCACTTTGCTCTCTAGATAACTAGAGAACTGCTGTCTGTCAAAGCTATAACCTTCACCATCATTCACATTCTTTTTTGGGAATTTGCAATTCCTAGCTATATGACCAAGTTTGCCACAATTATAGCATTTCACGTTTCCTCCAGGTTGCTGCACCAACTGATCAGTACTTCCCCCTCCAGCCACAGGCTGTGAAGCAGAGACCACTGCTCTCATTGCAGCTCTATACTCCTTAACTTCAGCAACTCTCTGCCTTTCTCTAGAATCCTCTTTATATTTCTCAAAATGCTTTGCAGCTAAGACCACATCTTTTAAACTCTTCTCTTCCCAACCAATCACCACTCTTTTTACTCCCTTCTTTACCTCTGGTAACAATCCTTTCACAAATGCAGCAACTATCATAGGTTCTGCGTTTCTCTCTGGGTCATTCACACCACTATATGCATTCACCAACTTTTTAATTCTATCCGCAAACTCTTCAACACTTTCATTTTTACCCTGTGAAGCAGTGTTAATCTTAGTCTAGTCACTGTTCTGAGGAAATCCTTCAACAAAAGCTTTACTAATATTATCATTCAATGTCTTGCGTGCGGCAGCATTGCGCTCTACCAATTCAACATCTGTATCCCAATTCAAGTCATGTACTACTTTAGGAAACGCTGCTTTAAAACTAGTAAACTCTGCACTGGTTAAAATAATCTGCCACAATTGATCATAATCTCGTTTAACAGGGTCATAAGCAGTCATCAGTCCTTTCAAAACATCACAAAATTTAGTAATATCATCTCCAGGACGGGGAAATTGTTGTTTTAGAACTAACAGTTCTCCCGGTGCCCAAGGGTGATGAATGGTAAAGGTGGCATTATCCCTTTGTCCTATTTCTCTCATAGGATACATGCTTTCTGTGCTTGAAGCAATCTGTTTTACTTTAACAGTTTTATCTGTATTTCTTAAATCATAGGGGTGTTTAACATCAATAGAAGGAGGAGTGGAAATTGGGTGCAGAGGAGGAGGGGAAGCAGTAGATTGGGTGATAGAGATGAAAAGGGTGTTGGGACAGAATGGGGAGGGGTGAGAACAGGTTCAGAAATGAGGACAGGAGCATCAGCTCCAGGGGCAACATGATTATAAGGGGGAGGATTAAATATCAAATCATCAATAGTCATATCATTGTTAGTAAGCAATGGAGGATATAACGTATCAACAAGTACAACATTCTGAGATTCTTTCTGCAGTTTTTTATCAGTTTCCTCCTTCCTAACAGGATAAAGGGAACTGGCGGCCGCCTGAGGGTGTTGGGAGTTTTCAAGTGGAGCAGACTCATTATGCTTTCTCCAGATTTTGAAACCTTCCCTAAACCACATACAAAACACTCTCCATTCATTTTTGGAGACATGTGACATATCTTTCTTTAAAGTCATACAGAGTCCTTTTAAGGATTCCATATTTAAAGATCCCTGTGAGGACCAACAATAAAAATTATCCTCATCTGATTCTGAGCCCAATTTCCATTTATGCATATATTTTCCCATCTCTTTGCCATGCTTCTTAATCATGGTTTCTAGAGGGGACCCCGGGGTAACTCTGGAGAAAAGATTTCCCATCTTATTCTCCTCTACACAAAACACAAATCTACAATAGCGGGTTAGGCTATGTACTCTACAATAGCGGGTTAGGCTATGTACTTCTACAATAGCGGGTTAGGCTATGTACTCTACAATAGCGGGTTAGGCTATGTACTCAACTTAGTTGCAACTTCTGACAATACAATACAATAACTTACTTCATACAAAATAGAATAACATGCATGCATCTTACTTACTCAACTCTTATGGATCCTGTCATTCAGATAGGTACCCAGTGGCTGACCCCCGTATCCTCTACCCAATACTTTAGACTAAAGGCTTTCTTTTAAAAGAGGTGCCTCTTACCTTTTTTTAGATGAGCTCAATGTTGGGTAAAGGATCGTGAGTCTGCACCGTCTGGATCCTGAGTCCGAAATGTGGGATCCCGGACGAGCCCCCAACTGTGAATGCTCAGTAACTTTGAGACACAGATTCTTCCCAAAAGAGTTGAATAAGCAGATTTTATTGCTCGTGCACACGAGGGAGTGTCATCAGCCAGACTACTCTCTCTCAATGAAAACAACACATGTCTTATATACTTTTACAAACAAGACAGCTACGTGCTAAAATCTGTCTACGTGGCAAATAATCAGTGTCCTGAAATATACACACAGAAAGATACAGAAAACCATTCATCCTATTATGGTCAGTTTATGGCAAAGACCATGTTTGCAGCTGAGATGATCAATCACTCCTGACGCACAGCATCAGTTGCCGCGGGCATTGCAAGGGAGCAGGATCCTTTGTTTTTAAGCTGGTTAGAGGGAGATCCTTGATCTCCCCAACCCAGCCTGCTCCTCTAGAGACTGACATTACTGGCTGTCTCTGGAGGCGTGCTGTGCTCAATTTTCTGACGTGTGCACTCCCTCTGAAAGCTATGTGCACAAGCACACAGCTTAGAGGGAACACTGGTCCTGACCCGATGGAGAGTAACACCACACATAATCCCCAACCCACAATGCAGGCGCCACAAATCTGTTTCTGAGCTCCACAGTCTTTACAGTCTCTTGTACTTTGGGAAATGTGGCATTCCGTACCAGAGCCCATAGTCTGTAGGAAGGAGGCTGGCACTCAGGCCCTGCCAGAAGCCCATGGAACGGAGGCTTCCGTGCCTCAATCAGTGGCCTCCCCAACTGTAATGCCATCCTTTTTTTTTTTTTTTCCTTGACGCGGAGGAGAGAAAGGGGCGCCAAGCAGTCGCTCATGAATACGTTTTCATCAACCGCTTGGCCCCTCAGTCACCTCCACCAGGCCTCTAGCTCGGTTGTGATGCCAGCATGCTGAGCACTGGAATATGATGCCAGAATATTGCCGCCGCCATATTCGTTTCTTAGGTATTCGGGCTGAACAACAAAAACGCACCCTTCGTGTTTGTTTGATTTGGTCCGAATACGAATGCACAAGTCTAATTAATGAATATGTGTGAATGATTTCTGTGAATGAGTGAGAGAATAAATGATTGTGTGAATGATTTCTGTGAATGAAAGTGTATAATTGATTTGTGGAAAGGCAAAGATGTGCAGGGTGTTTGAGCCTTGGGGCCAAAGATGTCACAGGCCGGGCTGTTTGGGGACAAAGTTGACTCATGCTGGGCTGTTTGGGGACAAAGATGGCATGTCCTATGTGTGTTATCTGGGTGATGGTCAGGTTCTATGTGGGCAGTGTGGACACCAGGGCTGGCTTTGGGGTGTGCAACCTGTGATCTATGCCTGTAATTTAGGGGTTTTTATCTATACCTTTAATGCTCAGTTTTTATGTGATTTCCAATTGCTCTAAACCTGCAAAGCTGTTTTTTTGTGTTTTTCTGTTGATCCATATCTGCTATGCTATGTTTCCATACATTATGTATACCTGCCAACACAGGGTTTGCATGTCTTATTCAGTTGATCAATACCTGCATGCTGTTTTCATGTGTTGTTTATTTAATCTATTCCATCAGTGCTAATTTTACATGTAATTTCCAGTTGATCTATACCTGCAGGAGTTGTATGTCTGATTCTGATTCAGTGTGGCAAATATTTTTTGGTGCAGGAGCAAAGGGAGTGGTTGCACGCTAGGGAGTATAGAGCGGGGCCCAAGGAAATGCTTGCGTAGGGTCCAATTTGTTCAATATAAAATGTATTGGCAGCAGGGTCTAATATTAGTATATATTGGCAGCAGAGACTAATATTAAAGAATAAGAACTAACTGCCAGTTTAGCCGTTACTTTGAAATCATATTTAAATCACAGTCTTTACTTAAAAGAGATAAGTACATATTATGCAGCTAAAAATGCATGTCTAATGCATATACACTCATTTGCTACTTTATTAGGTATACCTCGCTAGTACTGGGTTGGACCCTCTTTTGCTTTTAGAACTGCCTTTATTCTTCGTGGCATACTTTCTACAAGGTGCTGGAAACATTTGGTTTATATAGACATGATGGCATCAGGCAGCTGCTGCAGATTTGTTGGCTCCACATCCATGATGTGAATCTCCTGTTCCACCACATCCCAAAGGTTGGATTGAAGTTTGGTGACTCTGGAGGCCAATGTGTAAGAAAAATAATGTGTTTTAATATTTATGTTAGAATATAACTGATATCTTAAATATAAGGTTGCTGGCAGCTGTGCACCCCCTGCCCCCCCAAACTCGTCAGGACATTGGCTCCAGGGATATGTGGCAAACATCATGGTTACTGTGGACCTTCACAGTAGGCCTTTCGAATATTCACAGTAGACCTTTCGAATATTCAGAGTCGGCTCCAGCTATTGTGGACCTTCACAGTAGGCCTTTCGAATATTCACAGTAGGCCTTTTGAATATTCAGAGTCGGCTCCAGCTATTGTGGACCTTCACAACATCATTTTGAATATTCGCAGCCAGCTCCCGCTATTGTGGAACTTCACCACATCCTTTCGAATATTCACAGTAGGTCTTTCGCATATTCATAGTCGGCTCCAGTTATTGTGGACTTACGGCCAATGGAAACATGGCAATGGACAACTGAGCAATTTCCATATCTTAACAATGGCCCTTGATTGGATGAAATGGATAACCAAAGACAGAGATAGGCAGAGTCCATAACTTAGTATGGCCAGAAATACTGTATAAGAACAAAAACCTCAGACCATAAAGAGGAAGGGGGAGAACCAGTCAAAAGGAAGGTCCAGAAGAGAGAACAAGGATAAAAGGCTACCTATCCCAAGGACTGATTGGTTCCCAAGAAAGAAACTCAAGATATTGCTGTGTGCAGAGGATCCTTGGGGGTGTACTTAGATTGCCGGTGTCCTTTCAAGTTAAGATATCATTGGGATGTTGGTGGTAACTATATCGTTTTACGGTTATATTTTGTATGGTGTTTTCCTCCTTTGTTAATCGGAGTAAGGATTAGTGCTGTCATTATTATATATTGCAGTATTGTGGTGATTAGTCTGGTTAAGAGGTGTTAATATTATGATAATGTAGTAGTGAGGTTTGTCAGTGTTACTCGTGTTTGCTTTTGTTGTTGTATTGTAACTCGAGACCATTAATTGCTGTAGTTGAATTTTCCTATTAATATACTCTTAAAATACATATTGCTGTGTGCGTGTGTTTCTTTGCCACCTGTCCCCAAAAGAACGAAAGAATATATATTTGGGTACAAATAGTTAAATTTCTTACATATTGGCGAGCCAGCCAGGAGGGGCACCAGTGTGGCAGAGGAACACTAGCTCTATAGCCAAATAAGATTAATAAGAGAAGTGGTTTTTTTTTGTGATATTATAGTTTATATAGGAATAGCAATGGAAGGGTTAAATAAGAAGATTGCTAAGGTTAAAAATTCTGGTGACTTGATCAAGTGTATGCAGGGGTCAATGGATCCATGGTATCAAGTAAGGGATTATATGGCCCAAGCAATAAAAGATAAGAGTATGTCTGAAAAAAAAGGAAGAAGGGCATTGGTATTTTCTGCATGCTGGATCGCAGGGAACTCTAAGGCCTACTTAGAACAAAATAAAAAATTAGAAAATGAGATTAGTAGCCTGCAGCAATTAGTTAAAACCTTATCCATAGAAAAGGAGGAATTGTTAAAAAAATGTAGTCTATTTGAACAATTGGAGAGTGAGAGTAAAACACTTAGGGACAGTATTGAAACCCTTAAAATTGCCGCTAGCACTGCATCTGCTATGTGTGTAAGACAGCAGAATACAATTCAAGAGAATAGTAATTTGCGCAAGGAGAATGAACAACTTTTGGCCAGACTGAGGGATGCACAAGGGGCAATTCACTCACTATCTATTTCCTATAGCAATCATAAGACTGATCATTCAAAATGTCAGGTTGAAATTGAAGATTTGAAAGAGCAATTGGGGAGGAGGCATGCTGTTGTTGCCGCTTTTAATGTACCTGATGTGGATAAAGGAGATTTATGTAACATAGATTGGGAACACTTAGAAAATAATAACTATAGTGATTTAAGTACCGGGTATGCCCCTATGGCACCTGTATCAGTACACATTAAGACAGACAGCAATGGTGAAGAGATGGGTAGAACTAGAATAGAAAATCCACTGTCAAGTACTGATGTAGCAACACTGAGTAGGGAGCTAGGGCCTATAAGAATTACAGACGATCCTTTGGATACTATGCTTCGTATTCAGACATTTCAAAAGGTGCATACTGAGCTTAGAGAGGACTGTGAAGTGTTTGATGTGGTAGTGAGTAGTCTAGATCCCGGGATTAAGGCAAGTGTACCCGGCTCTATGTATAGGAGCCCTCGGTCATTAGTCAACCTCATAAATGCTATTATGGAAGTTTTGGGGTGGGATATAGGACACACTCATACAGCATTTGTAAACTGTACACAGAGAAAGGGAGAGCCCATCCAAGCCTTTTCAGATCGTCTGTATGCAATTTATAGTTTAACTACTCAAAGTCCTAGAGAGGCTGATATAGAGGATGAAGTATTTAAGTGTGCACTTATTAAACAGTCACTTCCAGACATATACCGCCTTGTAGGTCTGACCGTAAATTCAGCTAAACCTTACTTGGAAATTATGGACTGCCTGAAAAGGGCAGAACTTATAATTCGGGAACAACAAAGAAAGAGAGATGGCAGAGTGTCAGCTGTAGAGGGCCCCCCACCGCTCAGAAAACAAAATATAGTTTATAGACCCACTTCATTTAATGGACATGTTAGCAGAAATGGAGTATTTAAGTGTTATGCATGTGGTCAGCTGGGTCACCTTGCAAAAAACTGTCCCGCGCCCAAATCAACCACACTTGATTCACAGAACAATCAGACTATGACAGAATTATGTCAAAGAATGGCTGAGATTCAAAATGAGATTGATAAATTAAAGGCAGTTCGTGTTACTGAAAACATAACCCATACCCAAGCATAGGGATTAGTGGCCTCCGTCATGCCTGTAGTAAGGTTCAGGCGTGATGGGTGGAATCGCCCTGTAATTCAAGCAGCTGTTGAAGGAGGCCCACAGCAATCGATGTTAGTAGACACAGGCGCTTCTGTATCCATCATTCATACCTTACAACCCCAAACACATCCCTTATCTACAGGACAACCAATGACTCTAGAAGCCTTTCAAGGATCCCCTGCTAAAGCATACCATGCTCACACAACTAAGCTATGGGTCGCCAACTCAGCATTTGATCTAAAGGCCATGTTAATGTCTTTACCTAATAACATGTCAATACTGGGATCTGACTTCCTAACACAACATGGGGCAATTATAGATTATGTTAATAACAAAGTATGGTTTAAGGAAAAAGGCGAGCACTATGTCATCTCTGATTCCCATGCTATTTGTGCAATAAAGAAACCAGAATTCCTGGCACTGCCAACTCATACAGATCCAAGGGTATCACAGATAATTCAGGATTATGAGCAAGCGTTTGGTAAACATAAACATGATTGTGGGAAGCTTGAGGGTGAAGAATATATCTCAGGGCGGGCACATGAGGCACAAAAACAATACCCTCTTCCTAGGGGAAGTGAGCCCTATATAGCACAGACAATAGAATCGTTACTACAACAGGGTGTATTAAGAGAATGTGAGTCTATAACTAATTCCCCTATTTGGCCTGTAGAAAAACCTGATGGTAGTTGGCGATTAACTATTGATTATCATAAATTAAATTCTATCACCCCTGCCTGTGCCCCAGTTGTCAGAGAAACCCCTACTCTACTTTCACGCATTCCCCCTCATACAAAATTATTTTCAACATTGGATATTTGCAATGGATTCTGGAGTGTTCCCTTACAGCAGACATCACAGTACAAATTTGCCTTCATGTGGAAAGACAGACAGTACACTTGGACATGCCTTCCACAAGGATTTCATAATTCACCAACAATCTGCCACAAGAGGATGGCAGCAGTATTAACTAAATTTTCACAACCAGAAAAAATATTGCAATATGTGGATGACATACTGTTAGCGACTGAGACTGAAGAGGAGCACTTGTGTTTGCTAAAGGAACTATTAAACATTCTTTCTACTGCTGGACTTAAGGTAAATCCGAAGAAATGTCAACTTATGCAGCACTCTGTTACCTTCCTTGGCATGAGTATTACACCCGATGGAAAGATGCCAGACAACCATAAAGTGGACATCATCCAGAGACTAAATTTACCAATATCAAAATCAGCCCTACGATCATTTCTAGGATTAGTCCAGTACCAAAGAGACTTCATACCATACTTTGCTGACAAAGCCAGACCCTTGTATGATCTATTAAAAAAGGAAGTACCAGAGGATGATATCCGACAAGAATGGACTGACGTACACACCCAAGCATTCAACGCATTAAAGCAAGCTGTCATGGAAGCCACAGCGTTACTCCCAACAGACCACAGTAAGGCATTTCACTTGGAGGTTGCTGCTACAGATAAAGCTCTAGCTGCTGTGTTGTGTCAAGAAAAGCAGGGCAAATTGCGGCCCATTGCATATGCTTCTAGAGTGCTGAGCCTTGTAGAAATGAAATACACTGCTTGTGAACGTCACTTACTTGCAACTTTCTGGGCTATGGAACATTTTACTTATATCACAGGACTTCAGCGGATAACCCTTCACAGCCCCCATACGCCACTGAATTTGCTGCTGAAACCAGGTAACACAACACTGTCTTCAGCACGATTGTCTCGTTGGACATTAATGCTAATGCAAAGGGACATGGACGTTACTGCCAAACAAACTACTCTTTTGCCAGCTCTTCTGTTGTACCAAGGAGAACCACACGAATGTCCTCTTCCTCCTACTCTCAACTTACCCTCAAACCCTCTCTCTGACACTCCGGTCCATGGGATAAATGTTTATTGTGATGGATCATCTTATCATGATGATGGAATGGCATTTACTGGGTTTGCCCTTGTCCTGCCTGATAAGAATATTTTGCATAAATGTTTACCTCATTCATCCCAATATGCAGAACTTGCAGCAATTGCCTGTACCTTAGAAGTATGTGGCCAAGAAGCCATTAATATCTATAGTGACAGTGCGTACGTGGTGAACACACTCACAATGTTACCATTATATGTGACTAATGGATTTACATCTTCTGATGGAAGACCATTGGTACATTCAAAACTACTAAGTTATATATGGGACTTGCTCAAGGCTCGAAAGCAACCATGTTGTTTAATTAAGGTCAAAGGTCATTCGAAGGGATCTATTCATGCTGACAAAAACAGTCTGGCAGATAAATGCGCAAAAAGGGCAGCAAGACAGGCTGATTTATGGGCCCCTCCATGTGCTCCAGAGGTTTTGGCACTGAAGGACGCAACCCCACCTGATTTGCTTTCTTTACAAAAATCATATTCCCCTTACGTAGTTGTTAGGGAATGGCACTTGGCAGGGAAGCCGTTACCTTCTCCCACAGAATGGGCAATCCACACCATTTTGTCACCGGGTGATTCCCATGACCAGATCTTAATGTACCAAGGAGATTTGCCCTTCCCAGTATTTTGTGCACCTCCCGAATGTTCAGATGAATTTTTCCAATTGTTTCATTCACATCCTGTGGGTGGACATTACTCCGTTGATAAGACCTTACACAAATTACTTCAGTCGGTGTGGTGGCCATCTATTAAACAAGATGTGTCTTTAAAATGCTCTTCTTGCCTGCCCTGCCTTCAAGTCAATCCTCCAGCCTCTGTAAACAGATCCCTGTTGCGTACTGCTCCACCCCCTAATGGCCCATGGACCCAAATTCAGGTAGATTTCATTGGCCCACTACCAAAGACACCCGGAGGATACTGTTACTGCCTTGTAGTCATAGATGTATTCACAAAGTGGATTGAAGCATTCCCAACTAGAAATCAAACAGCTCTTACAGCTGCAAAGATTTTACTGTGTGAGTTGTTCTCAAGGTGGGGATTACCTGAAGTAGTAGCAAGTGATAGAGGATCATCATTTACAGGGCAGATATTTTCACAGTTGCAAAAATTGTTAGATATCAAGCATGAGTTACATATTGCATACCATCCTCAATCTTCTGGAGCCGTAGAAAGGGGAAATCGTACTCTTAAAACCATGCTCACAAAGTTTTGTTCCAACAAACCCACAGCATGGGTTAAAACCTTACCTCTGTGCCTAATGGCTATCAGATCTACTCAGCATACAACCACACGAGTTTGTCCCTACCAAGCTATGACGGGGAGGCTTATGAGAATGCCTGGACACTTATTATTGCCTTCTGCAAACCCTAATCTACAAGGTGCCATTACAGAAACCTGGGTTAAAAATATGGCAGAGCACATTACCGAAGTAAACATGTTTGTTGCTCAGAATATTGGTCATTCAAAAAGCCAAATAAAAAAAATATTTTGACAAGAAGGTGAGACCCTTTGAGTACAGTGTTGGGGACCTCATCATGGTTAGAGACTTTGGTAAAAAGGAACATTCCTTCACCCCTATATGGAAGGGTCCATTCAGCATTGTAGATAAAGCTAGCCCTGCTACATATATGGTGAAAACAGTGGGAAACAAAGGGAAAATCATCTTAAAGTGGTACCATATTAATCAGCTGAAAAAAATATAATCTAACATTAATGGATCCTGTTTTTGTTTACAGAAAGCGATCAAAAACATTGAACGGACTGTTTACGGACAAGTGTAATTTAGAGGGATCATTACACTCTGTTTCATTCACCCTCTAGGTGGGGACTGTAAGAAAAATAATGTGTTTTAATATTTATGTTAGAATATAACTGATATCTTAAATATAAGGTTGCTGGCAGCTGTGCACCCCCTGCCCCCCCAAACTCGTCAGGACATTGGCTCCAGGGATATGTGGCAAACATCATGGTTACTGTGGACCTTCACAGTAGGCCTTTCGAATATTCACGGTAGACCTTTCGAATATTCAGAGTCGGCTCCAGCTATTGTGGACCTTCACAGTAGGCCTTTCGAATATTCACAGTAGGCCTTTTGAATATTCAGAGTCGGCTCCAGCTATTGTGGACCTTCACAACATCATTTTGAATATTCGCAGCCAGCTCCCGCTATTGTGGAACTTCACCACATCCTTTCGAATATTCACAGTAGGTCTTTCGCATATTCATAGTCGGCTCCAGTTATTGTGGACTTACGGCCAATGGAAACATGGCAATGGACAACTGAGCAATTTCCATATCTTAACAATGGCCCTTGATTGGATGAAATGGATAACCAAAGACAGAGATAGGCAGAGTCCATAACTTAGTATGGCCAGAAATACTGTATAAGAACAAAAACCTCAGATCATAAAGAGGAAGGGGGAGAACCAGTCAAAAGGAAGGTCCAGAAGAGAGAACAAGGATAAAAGGCTACCTATCCCAAGGACTGATTGGTTCCCAAGAAAGAAACTCAAGATATTGCTGTGTGCAGAGGATCCTTGGGGGTGTACTTAGATTGCCGGTGTCCTTTCAAGTCAAGATATCATTGGGACGGTGGTAACTATATCGTTTTACGGTTATATTTTGTATGGTGTTTTCCTCCTTTGTTAATCGGAGTAAGGATTAGTGCTGTCATTATTATATATTGCAGTATTGTGGTGATTAGTCTGGTTAAGAGGTGTTAATATTATGATAATGTAGTAGTGAGGTTTGTCAGTGTTACTCGTGTTTGCTTTTGTTGTTGTATTGTAACTCAAGACCATTAATTGCTGTAGTTGAATTTTCCTATTAATATACTCTTAAAATACATATTGCTGTGTGCGTGTGTTTCTTTGCCACCTGTCCCCAAAAGAACGAAAGAATATATATTTGGGTACAAATAGTTATATTTCTTACAAATGGAGTACAGTGGACTCATTGTCATGTTCAAGAAACCAGTTGATGATGTGAGCTTTGTGAGCATTATCCTGCTGGAAGTAGCCATCAGAGGATGGGTACACTGTGATAAAAAAGGGATGGACATGGTCAGCAACAATACTCAGGTAGGCTGTCATGTTTAAACAATGCTCAATTGGTACCAAAGTGTGCGAAGAAAATGTCCTCCACACCATTATACCACCACTACCAGCCTGAACGGTTCATACAAGGCAGGATGGATCCATGCTTTCATGTTGTTTATGCCAAAGTCTGACCCTGCCATCTGAATGTCCCAGCTGGAATCGAGACTCATCAGACCAGGCAACATTCTTCCAGTCTTCCATTGTCCAACTTTGGTGAGCCTGTGCGAATTGTAGCCTCGGTTTCCTGTTCTTAGCTGACAAGAGTGGCACCCTGTGTGGTCTTCTGCTGCTGTAGCCCATCTGCTCCATGATTCGATGTGTTGCGAGTTCAAAGGTTGTAACAAGCGGTTATTTGAGTTACTGTTTCCTTTCTGTCATCTCAAACCAGTCTGCCCATTCTCCTCTGACATCAACAAGGCATTTTCATCCACACAACTGCTGCTCACTGGATATTTTCTCTTTTTCAGACCATTCTCTGTAAAGAGATGATTGTGTGCAAAAATCCCAGTAGATCAGCAGTTTCTGAAATACTCAGACCAGCCCGTCTGGCACAAAAAACCATGCCACATTCAAAGTCACTTAAATCCCCTTTCTTCCCCATTCTGATGCCCGTTTTGAACTTCAGCAAGTTGTCTTGACCACGTCTACATGCTGTAAGAAATCATTTTTATACTTTTATTTTGTTCTGCACATTTTAGGCCTGAATCAATTAAGTGATGTAGCTTAGAAGGTCTTCTGTGGAATGCCTGTGTATCATATGACTGTTCCAATAGGATTCCTTTACGTATACCCTAACCAAATTTAAAGGGGTATAAATTGGCATGATTACAAGGACAAGGTCTCTTTCCACGCTCTCACCTTCATCTCACCAAGAATATTGAACCTACAGTACCTTTTATCAACATTTGTTCCAGCATCGGTACTGTATGAATTGATAATTTGTTATTGAATAAACCTGATTAATAGACATAGAAGCTGTGGTCTTGATTGCTGTTTGATCACTGGAGAAGTTTAGATATTCAAGACAAAGAATATTCTAACACATGCCTAAATGTATTGAGTTGATATATAATATACACCTGTGTGTGTAATCTAATGTGCTTCATGGTGTGTCCCTGAATGGCAGAAAGAAAATGTGGTCACGCTAGTGACAGGGTTCTCTGCTACATTTTCTCTGTAGATTGTAATTGTAATTGTCACGTCGTCATCTTCAGCTCTGGCACTCAAGGCAGATGCGCTGTTTACAAAAATGCTCATGCACTGCTGAGCGTGTCTGCAGGAAATCTTGCTCCAAAGCTGACTACAACCGCTACAAGTTCATCCTCCATGCTTACACATCTGCCCTTCAGCTAGCTAAACAAACATACTTTTCTTCCCTCATTTCATCTCTCTCCTCCAACCCCAAATGACTTTTCTCCACCTTCCACTCTCTCCTCACCCCACCCACACCACCTCCCTCATCTGCCTTTAGTGCCCAAGATCTTGCAGACTATTTCCAAGAAAAAACACAATCCATCCGCAACAACATTCCAGTGCTCCACTTCCTTCTCCTTTCACGATCAACCCCTCTGCCTCTCTTTGCTTCTTCCCCCCAACCACAGTGGACGAAGTTCACGCTGTACTGTCTTCCTCACACCTCACTACATGCCCTCTCAACCCCATCCTGTCATACCTAATTCCATCACTCTCCTCTAGCCTTATTCCTGCCCTCACTCACATCTTCAACTCCTCACTCTCTACTGGTATATTCCCATCCCCATTCAAACATGCACAGGTCACTTCCATCCTCAAGAAGCCCTGCCTTGATCCAAATTCCCCTGCTAACTACTGCCCCATATCACTACTTCCATTAACATCTAAACTCTTAGAAAAATGAATCTACGACCATCTAACCCACTTTCTGTCCTCAAACTCCCTGCTCGATGCCCTGCAATCTGGTTTCCGCCCACAGCACTCGACTGAAACTGCTCCTGACTGCCAGCACCGCAAAACAACTAATCCACTCCCTTGTAATCTTCCGTCTAGACTACTGCAACAACCTACTTGCCGGCCTCCCTCTCTCCCGACTATCCCCCCTCCAGTCTGTCCTCAATGCATCTGCCAAACTAATCTATCTCACCCGACGCTCTGCATCTGCTGGAACTCTCTGCGAGTCCCTCCACTGGCTCCCCATCCATAGCAGAATTAAATTCAAAATACTCACTCTATCCTACAAAGCACTCAGTAACGTCACTCCCCTCTACCTATCCTCCCTCATCAGCAAATATACTCCAGCCTGCCCTCTAAGATCCAACAATGACCTGCTCCTTGCATCTTCACTTATCACCTCCTCCCATGTCTGCCTACAGGACTTCTCTCGCGCAGCACCAACCCTCTGGAACTCTGTTCCCCGTGCTGTCCGACTCCCACCAACTCTAGCCTCCTTCAAACGCTCCCTAAAAACTTTTCTCTTCAGGGAAGCCTACCACTGACAAACATCAAAACTGTAACAATTGGATGAGGAGGACCCCGGATGGCGGAGTGAGCCAGGCAAACAGGAACCAGGAGTAGCCAGGAGAGCTGGAACCGAGAATCAGGTCTGGTAACCGGTAAAGCAGGAAGCCGAATCAAATCCAGAAGAGTAGTCAAACAAGCCGAGTCAATACCAACAATCAGAGAACAGAAGCCAAATCAGAAAACAGGAGCAAAGTCAGCAAGCCGGGTCAAACGGAGAAATCGTCACAGCAAGTCGTACAGGAAAACCACACAGTATATACAACATACACCAACCAAGGGTGACCCAGAAGAGGAAGTCCAGGTTTAAATAGGGACAGGTGGAAGTGTGTCCTGCATTAAGGAGGTCACCCGAGGTTATAAGAACAGGTTACAGATGTAACGTGTAATACCGTATTTGCTCGATTATAAGACGAGGTTTCAGAGCATTTGCTCTGAAAAATACCCCTTGTCTTATAATCGGGGTCGTCTTATAATCAGACCTCAAATAGGTCTGACTATGAGACGACTAAGATCCAGATCCCCCGCAGCTGCAGGGGACCTGGATAATCCTGTCTCCCCGCCCCTGCTCCACTTACCGGTGCTTATGAGTCCCCGGTGTGTAGCTGGGGCAGAGTGTAGATGTAGACAACTTCCGCTGCAGCAGGAAGGAGGTGTGGCTAGCAGCGGGGGTTGTCTGCGTCCATCGCGCAGACCTTCCCCGGCTATCAGAGATCAGAGTTCCCCGTGCCCATGCCGGTGGGATCTACACGCTGCCCTGGCTACTTGACAGGGAAGTCAGAAGCACCGGTAAGTTTGGGGGGGGGAGTGTTAAATGGGGGGCATAAGGCATTTCTGGAGGCAGAGTGCTCTGTGAAATGCCTTTTAACCCCCTTAATGCAACTCTGCCTCCAAAAATGCCTTTTTAACCCTCTATACGCCACTCTTCCTCCTGAATGCCTGAATGCCTTAAACCTCCCTATATGCCACTCTTCCCCATAATATGCCTTTTAACCCTCTAAATGCCAGAGTAGCATATAGGGGTATAAGGCATTTCTGGAGGCAGAGTGGCACATAGGGGGTCAAAAGGCATATCATGGGGCACAGTGGCATATAGGGTCATGACCTGTCATGACCACTGACACCACGGCACTCACCGCAGAGGTTCTTCCACCAAGAAAACCACTACCAAAGGAGACCCTTGGCAGCAGAAACCAGGATTTAGATTGTCCCAACAGTGAGGAGGCCAGGTGTAGCGGATAGAATATGAGGTGAGATTGCAAGGTGTAGAAGTCAGCATAGAAAAAGATCCAAAGACAAACTCAGCAATGCAGGAATTAACACAATAAGGATAGTTAGGATAGCCGGGTCAGTACACAAAACTGGTAGTCATACAAGCCGGGAATATCACAGAGCGTGTAGTCAGACGAGCCAAATCAGATAACACAGGCAAAAGTATAAAAGTATAGAAGAGGAGTCAGGTAAGCAAAGGGTCAAAAATCTCAGGCAACAAAATCTCAGCACTACAGGTACACGAAGGCCACACCATAACTAGATAACTTCCCCTGACCACCTCTCCAGGACTGAAGGCGTGACATCCCCCCCCTTGAGTGCCAGCCGAAGGCCACACACTCCCGGGTTTATTAGGCAACTCCTTTGAAACTTATTGAGCAATACTGGAGCATGAAGATCTCTACGAGGACCTTTCATTGGAAGGCCATAACCCTTCCAATAAACCAGGTAATGTATTGAATTACGGATTCAAGAATGGACTGGACCTCATTTTCTTCTTGAGAGTCAACCAAGATAGAGCTAGGATGGGGGGTATATTTAGAGTATTTATTTTATACGAGAGGTTTGAGTAGGGAAACATGGAACGTACGAGGTATCCCGAGAGAGGGAGGGAGAAGCAATTGATAAGTAACCGGATTGATTTTACAGAGAATCTGGACTGTACCTTAAGAATACGAGAAACGAGTGGTGATGTCACTTGCGTCGTAATAGAAGCAATAATCTGGGATGGGGCTATAATGGGATCTGGAGTGTGTTTAGCATTAGTAGCATTATCGAATTGTCTGGGCAGAGCATCGGCTTTGATATTCTTAGAACCTGGCCGATACGAAATAATAAACTGAAACCTAGAGAAGTTTGTCATTAATTGGCAAACCCCAGGAATCTTTGGAGCGGTTTTAAGGCTTCCGGCCGGGGCCAGTCTGAAACAGAAGAGAGCTTCTTAGTATTCATTTCAAAACCGGAGGCGGAATGAAGCCCACGGTGCTCAGAATGGGCCTTAGTGGGCCGTTGACTGTGTGCCGAGCAGGGATAGGTCCTGACGGCATTTTTTGAATGTGGGGGGAGGGGTTAATGGTGGGCTATTTAGGGGTTTGGCGCCAGTGGAGCAGTCTCCATTTTGTCTCACCTACCACTCACTGTTTGTCTCTCTGTCTGTCCCCCTTTTTTCTTGGTCTATCCTGTTCTTCCTCTCTGTGTTGCCTGTGTTTTCTCCCCTCTTGTCTTCCCTGCAGGTCGTCATGGACCCGGAGGTGGAGAAGATCCTGGAGAGAGTCCGGCTGGCGGCGTTGCAGCGCGGCCCAGAGTGGCTGAAGGCACAGTTGGGTCCAGTTTTAGGCCAGACCGGAGGACAGAAGAGGCCCGCACGGAAGACCCGGCCGCCGCGTCGCCTGACTGAAGACGGGACCTCGGGGGCCGAGGACGGTGCTGCAGGATCGTCTGGCTGTGCCGCTGGAGTTGAGCCCGATCACGTGCGCTCCTCCGGTGGCGCAGCAGAAAGCGGCGTCCGGAGCAGGCGGTGGCGGCGTCCGCCGCAGCGGTTGAGCCCTGGAGGGTGCTCGCCGCCTCATCGTGGGAGCAGTGGCGTGGAGCGGTCGGCAGTGGGCCGCGGCGGTGCGGCAGGCCGCTCCAGGGCCGGCAGTGTGTCCGGGACCGGCCGAGAGGAGCAGGAAGGCCTGATGTCGGTGGCAGAGGTTCCCAGCCGGGATGATGGCGTTGAGCCTGGGCTGTCGCCCAGTGAAGATTCTTCTGGGAGCG
This sequence comes from Spea hammondii, assembly GCA_029215755.1. Lineage (NCBI taxonomy): Eukaryota > Metazoa > Chordata > Amphibia > Anura > Pelobatidae > Spea > Spea hammondii. Next base: position 24,312,182 of record JARDYJ010000009.1, on the reverse strand, counting down.
GTGTCCGGAGGAAGCATGGCCGCCGGGACGGCCGTGTGCGGCCTGCACAGCGGCCTGCGGTGCTACAGTCAGGAAGGAGCAGCGCTGGACGGGGCAGGCGAGTGCAAGGGACAGCGGGGGGTGCTGGTCTCGGCCCTGCCGTTCTGGGCTCTAGGGGTGGGGGGCTTAGAGGGTCAGTAGTGGTTTCTGCAGCTTCAGATTTGGGCCTGGGGGGGTGGTGTCTGGGGTTCCCGGCTTTAGGTGTGGGTGGTATTCCTGTTCTTGGGGGTAGTGAGGTTGAGGCTTTGTCTGGGGGTGTCAGTCCGGTGTCCTCCAGAGGCTCCTCTGTACGCGGTGCTGGGGGGTCTAGGCGTTCTGGTCGGCGTTCCCCTAGGGCTTCCTCCCGGGTTCCTGTTGCTGGGGCCCGTTCCTCTGTGGAGGTGGTGGGTTCTCCGGGTGGTTTTTCACGTAGTCGGGGCCGCTCGGGTGTTGGGGGTAGTGGTAGGTCGTGTCGTGAGTCTTCTGGGGGGCTCCTTGGTAGTTCTCGCCGGGGTAGGTCTTGGCGTTCTGTCTCTCTGGGTTCTTCGTCTTCGGATGGGTCCTGGGTCGGTGTTAGGGGTCGGCAGCTAGGGAGGATTGGTTGTAGGCGTTCTAGGGGGTCTAGGGGTCAGCATAGCAGGGAGCGTGGGAGGGAAGGGGTTAGGAGCCCGTCTCGAGTTCGGGAGGTTAGGGGTTGCTCAACCACAGCTCCGTTCATGCGTTTATCTACCTCCAGATCCCCCTCGGATGCCAGGAATCGGGGAGCAGCGGTGGAGCAGCCCGTGCGTGTGGCTTTGGAGGCAGCCTCCTCGACGGGTTTGGTGACACCTCCTCAGGACAGCACGGCCCAGCGGTCCGGAACGGCTGGGGGCCAGGCTGGTAAGTGTGTGGCGCAGCGTGGCGCGGCGATTGCTGTTGCGCAGGGTCAAGGTGGTTCGGTGGCAGGTATTCTGGATGGGTTGCGGGCGTTAGTTGCTTCGTGGAGTGGTGAGGGCGTTGGCAGTCCGCAGTCAGGGGTGCAGCGTGCCTGGGTTCCAGGGTCGGTAGGTTCGGGTGAGGACAAGGTCTCCGCGGCCGTGGTTGTAGGGTCGGCTCCTCCATCCGGTAGTGAGGCTACAGGTGACGCCGCGGTTGGGGGGTCCGGGGGCAGGGGCGTGCTGGGCCGGGGGGCAGGGGGGCAATTGCCCCCCAGGCCGCCCTAAATCCGGGCCGGTGGGCCGGACGGACGACCGGCAGACAGGCATTCAATGCGGCTGCGGCCGCAAAGTTAAAAACTAAGCGGCCGCGAGCAGGATTGAATGCGGCCGTCATGCGTACCTGGCGGGGGAGGGAGGGGGGGCGGTCCGCCCCGACTGCCGCTCATCTGAGGGCTGCCACCATGCCGGCACGCCTCCAGAAACGGTGCGCGCGGCAACTGTGGCTGTGCGCCGGGACTTGATGTCGAATCCCGGCGCACAACACTGAAGCCACGCCCACCGTCTTCCGCGCTCAGTGCACAGGACAGGAAGAAGAAGAAGAAGTAGAAGAGGAAGAGGAAAAGTGAGAGTGAAAGAAGAAAAGGTAGGAGAGAGTGGATTAGTAAGTGTGTGAGAGTGATGGGTGTTATGCTGAATGTAAGTGTGTGAGAGTGATGGGTGTTATGCTAAATGTAAGTGTGTGAGAGTGATGGGTGTTATGCTGAATGTAAGTGTGTGAGAGTGATGGGTGTTATGCTAAATGTACGTGTGTGAGAGTGATGGGTGTTATGCTGAATGTAAGTGTGTGAGAGTGATGGGTGTTATGCTAAATGTAAGTGTGTTAGAGTGATGGGTGTTATGCTGAATGTAAGTGTGTGAGAGTGATGGGTGTTATGCTGAATGTAAGTGTGTGAGAGTGATGGGTGTTATGCTGAATGTAAGTGTGTGAGAGTGATGGGTGTTATGCTAAATGTAAGTGTGTGAGAGTGATGGGTGTTATGCTGAATGTAAGTGTGTGAGAGTGATGGGTGTTATGCTAAATGTACGTGTGTGAGAGTGATGGGTGTTATGCTGAATGTAAGTGTGTGAGAGTGATGGGTGTTATGCTAAATGTAAGTGTGTGAGAGTGATGGGTGTTATGCTGAATGTAAGTGTGTGAGAGTGATGGGTGTTATGCTGAATGTAAGTGTGTGAGAGTGATGGGTGTTATGCTAAATGTACGTGTGTGAGAGTGATGGGTGTTATGCTGAATGTAAGTGTGTGAGAGTGATGGGTGTTATGCTAAATGTACGTGTGTGAGAGTGATGGGTGTTATGCTAAATGTAAGTGTGTGAGAGTGATGGGTGTTATGCTAAATGTAAGTGTGTGAGAGTGATGGGTGTTATGCTAAATGTACGTGTGTGAGAGTGATGGGTGTTATGCTAAATGTACGTGTGTGAGAGTGATGGGTGTTATGCTGAATGTAAGTGTGTGAGAGTGATGGGTGTTATGCTAAATGTAAGTGTGTGAGAGTGATGGGTGTTATGCTGAATGTAAGTGTGTGAGAGTGATGGGTGTTATGCTGAATGTAAGTGTGTGAGAGTGATGGGTGTTATGCTAAATGTAAGTGTGTTAGAGTGATGGGTGTTATGCTGAATGTAAGTGTGTGAGAGTGATGGGTGTTATGCTGAATGTAAGTGTGTGAGAGTGATGGGTGTTATGCTGAATGTAAGTGTGTGAGAGTGATGGGTGTTATGCTGAATGTAAGTGTGTGAGAGTGATGGGTGTTATGCTGAATGTTTGTGAATGAGGGTTTCAGATAGCATGGATGTGTAAGTGTTGGGGGATAGCGTGGCATAGGGAGTTTGTAATCACATTCCTTTCATGCCCAGATTCCAGCATGTTGTGGCTGCCTAGGCATGATAGGAGTGTGATTGCTGTTATAAATTATTTTTTGGTCCAACTTCGGTGTGTTAACACTTTTATTGGACAGAATAATTCAATGACAGTATTAATATATTTATATATATAATTGCAAACAGCAATCACACTCCTATCATGCTAAGTCAGCCAGCACATGCTAGAACCTGGGCATGATAGGATTGTGATTGTTGTTATATATATGTGTGTGTGTATATATATATATATATATATATATATGTGTTAATATTATTGTTGATTTTTTTGTCTAATTTTGGTGTTACTTTTAATAAAGTATTTTAAAGGTTTTTTTTGTTTTTTTTCCCCAGTTTTGGCCAAGTGAATGCTGAATTTTTAGTTTCAGTCCAGAATTTTCATTTCGGTGCATCCCTACTATATACTATGCCAGTCACTAAAGTGGTAAGCCTACACCACATCAATGTTTGGCTTAGTATATAGTGATAGGGGTTGTCAGTGTCTGTCTCAATGTATAGGCACACATTGACGGTGGTTCAGCGTAATCCCTAAGTATATAATGATAACAATTATGCTGTACCCCTGTCAATGTTTGCCTAACCATAGAAACTATGCAGTTTTAAAGTGTGTGTGTGTGTGTGTGTGGGGGGGGTGCCACATACAGGGTCTGCCACAGGTGCCAAATACTCTAGGTACGCCCCTGCATCATGCGGCTCTCAGACCCAACGGCCATGCCTCAGCTCCTCTTCCCACGTCTTAAAAGTGGTGGGATGAAGAGCTGAGGCATGCGGTGCGTGCACGCCGGCCACTTTAATTTCATTAGGCGCTGGTGGAGTGACTGACGCACGACGGCCGCTTTCAATGTCGCTCGCAGCCGCTTTGATGGTGCAATGGGCCAGTTGACTAGACTTGCCCCCCAGGCCTTAGGCTGCCAGCCCTCCCCTGTCCGGGGGTGAGGTGGTAGCTGATAGTGGGGACGTGGTATTGGCCAGTGTGCCGGAGGCTGCGCAGCAGACCGCTTATGTCTCTTTTTCGGGCCCTCTTGGGGTTTATTTGAAGCTGGAGTTGAAGGAGAAGATTTGGAAGGGAGAGTTTGTAGAGCTGTTTTCCTTACTTCCTCTCGAGGAGTCGTTTGAACCTAAGGAGGATGATAAGAAGGAGGATAAGAAAAAGGAGGAAGAGGAAAAGAAGCGTAGGTACCGGAAGATCCCGAAGACTTTCGGGAACTGGCTTCGCGCTTTCTGTATTTTGGCCAGTGTTATTGGCGAGAAGACGCCGGACAAATGTTCGGCGTTGTTCTGTTATGTTGACGGGATCTGGGAAGCTTACCGCGTGTACGGGGGTTGGGCTTGGTGGCGTTATGATGAACAATTTCGTCAGCGCCTGGCGGCTAACCCTGGTATGCGGTGGGATCAGATGGATCTTCTGCTTTGGCTTAAGCTAATGATGGCTCAGAAGGCGTCGCCCTTTCAAGGGGGGGCTGGCGGGGGGTCTCAGGGAACCGCGCCGGCCGCAGGTAAAAAAGGCACTTGTTGGCAGTTTAACGACAGCCAATGCAAGTGGGGGGCCTCCTGTAAGTTCCGGCATGAATGCTCCGGATGTGGCGGTGGACATAGTTTGTCCAAATGTTTCAAGCGGTCCGCTCCGCTGGCCAGTCTGGGACTAAAGGGGATAACGCCGGTGAAGCACGGCGCGATGCTGCCGTGGCTAAGCCGCTACGGTAAGCGAGATGACGCGGCGTTTCTGGATGCGGGGTTCGCGCATGGTTTCCGTATTCCTTTTTTGCCTTGGGAAGCGAGGCTGTCTCGACGCCATTTGAAGTCTGTGGCAGCCTTTCCTGAGGTTGTGCGCAACAAGATAGTTAAAGAGGTGCAGTTGGGCCGCATGGTTGAGGCCCCGTTGGCCGGTTTTAGGGTTTAGGGCCGCTTGGGGTTGTTCCGAAGCGTGAGGTGGGTAAGTTCAGGTTTATACATTACCTGTCTTACCCAAAGGGTTTTTCTGTCAATGATGACATTGATAAGGAGCTTTGTTCCGTCTCTTATACCTCGTTTGATAAGGCGATTGATTTGGTGCGCGATGCTGGCCCTGGGGCTCTTATGGCAAAGGCGGATATCGAGTCCGCCTTTCGCTTGCTTCCGATACATCCGGATTGCCATCACCTGCTGGCAGGGCCGGCCCTATAATGGGGCAGACTGGGGCAATTGCCCCAGGCGGCACTTTAGAAGGGGCGGCACTTTGCCGCCCCAAGCGTTTTTTTTTTTGAAGCGGAGGAGAGAGAGAGGGGCACCGAGTGGTTTTCGCTTACCCTCTCGGCGCCCCTCTCTCTCTCTCCTCTGCGGCGAGTCTCCCTGTTCGGTCCCGGTGCCGGCTTGTAATGCAGAGCGCCGGAAGTGACGTCAATTTCCGGCGCTCAGCATTACAAGCCGGCACCGTGGCAGAGCAGGGAGACTCGCCGCAGGACTGTTTAACGGTAAATACCGGGGGGGGATCGTAGATTATGGCGTCGGCGAAGTTTAAAATGCCGCCCCCCCCCGGCGTCGGCGGGGGGGGGCGGCGTTTTAAACTTCGCCCCAGGCGGCGTTAAGTCTTCGGCCGGCCCTGCCTGCTGGGGTGTTGGTTTGATGGGGCCTTTTATGTCGACTTATGCCTTCCGATGGGTTGCTCCATCTCGTGCGCTTATTTTGAGAGGTTCAGTACTTTTTTGGAGTGGATTGTGCGGGAGGAGGCGGGTTGCCGGGCATAAGTGCATTATTTGGACGACTTCTTTTGCGTTGGCCCAGCTGGCTCGGGGCAATGTCTGCACCTGTTGCGCTCCTTGCAGCTGGTGGCACGGTCTATTGGAGTCCCCTTGGCAGCAGACAAGACGGTGGGTCCTACTACCTGCCTCAGTTTTTTTAGGTTTGGAGATTGACTCGGTAGCCGGGGTCTGCCGTCTTCCGGAGGATAAGTTGGCAGCGCTGCGGGTGGGGGTTGCGCAGGTGCGTTCCGCTAGGAAGGTCACTCTGCGGCAGCTGCAGTCGCTCCTGGGGCGTTTAAATTTCGCTTGCAGGGTTATCCCGATGGGGCGTGTTTTTTCTAGGTCTTTGTCTCGGGCTACTGCGGGAGTGCGGTCCCCTCATCATTGGGTGCGCGTGTCTCGGCCTATGCGGGCTGATTTGGCTGTTTGGGAGGTTTTTCTTTCGCGTTTCAACGGGAAGGTTTTTTTTCAGTTGCCATCAGTGTCGGCTGACTCGTTGTCGCTCTACACTGATGCGTCTGGTAGCGTGGGGTTTGGGGCTTATTTTGACGGTCAGTGGTGTGCTGCGAGGTGGCCGAGTCATTGGCATGCGAGTCCTCTGATCCGGAATTTGGCATTTCTGGAGTTGTTCCCGTTGGTGGTGGCTCTAACGTTGTGGGGTTGGCAGATGCGCAATCGTCGCGTGGTTTTCTTTACGGATAATTTGGCGGTTGTTCACTTCACCGGTCCGCTTCACCGGCGTTATCCCCTTTAGTCCCAGACTGGCCAGCGGAGCGGACCGCTTGAAACATTTGGACAAACTATGTCCGCCGCCACATCCGGAACCTGTTGTCGGCGTCTTCTCCTCCGGTGGTTCGGTTGTTTCGGTGGTTTGTGCTCTTGTGCATGGAATTGAATGTGTCCTTCAAGGCAAGGCATGTGCCGGGTTATTTGAATGTAATTGCGGATTCTCGCTTGCAGTGGGAGCGGTTTCGGCGGGAGGCGCCTATGGCAGCAGCAGAGGGCTTGCCTTGCCCGGAGGTGATGTGGAGTCTCGGGACCGCTTGCTTGCGGGATGGGTGAGGTCTTCCTTGGCTCCGGCTACTTGGGCAGCTTGTGAGAGGGTCTGGCAGGATTGGGAGGTGTTGTCGAGGGTGGTTGGTGAGGCTGACGGGGACGGGGCTCGGTTGAATGTTTTGTTGTGGTTTGTGGCCAATTTGGCTTTGTGCGGCGCCTCGCCTTCCCGCGTTGACAAATGTATGACGGCTCTGGATTTTGTGTTTCAGTTGCGTGGTTGGGGGGATCTTACGAAGTCCTTTTTGATTCGGCGGATGCTGCGGGGCATGAGGAAGGGCCGGCGGTGCGCGGATAACAGACGGCCTCTATCCGCTGGTCTCTTGCGACGGTTGCTTCAGGTTTTGGTTGACGTTTGTAAGGATGGTTACGAGGTAGTGCTGTTTCAGGTGGCATTCGCGTTGGCGTTTTTCGGGGCGTTTCGGGTGTCTGAATTGGTCAGTCCGCGGAAGTCAGTTCAGGGTGGTTTAGCGTTTCAGGATGTGGAGTGCTGTGATGGACAGGTGTTGGTGTGGTTGCGTTCGTCTAAAACGGACGTGTTCGGGAAGGGTAGGCAAGTTATGCTTTACGCCCTTCCTGGTGATTCAATTTGCCCGGTGCGGTGTGTGCAGCTGTTTTTGCGGGTCAGGCCGTCTGGGGGGTTGTCCTTTCTTGTTCACGCGGATTTCACGCCGGTGTCTCGGTTTCAATTTTCTCAAGTGATGAAGTTGGGGCTCGGAAGATTTTGGCACGCACTCTTTTCGCATTGGGGCAGCTACGGAGGCGGCACGGCTTGGTTTGGGGGATGAGGTGGTGCGGCGCATCGGGCGTTGGGAGTCTGGGTGTTTTCGGAGATATATCAGGCCGCATAGGTTAGGTCTGGGAGACTGATTGGTTTTGACTAGTCGTTGGTTGGGGTTTTGGTCATGCCTACCCTCCCTCCTTTTTTCCTGTTTTTGTTTTCATTGCAGGGTCCCGGTTCGTCTTATGGATCATCGGCCATTCTCACGTGTATTGGGCCCGGAGGCGAGCCGCAGTTAGAGACAGCGGTCTGCAGCTGGGTTTTCCTAGGGACCAAGTCGACGTGAGGTGGTTTGGTGTGCGGGGTATGTTGTGGGAGGGGGTTCTGTCATTGTTTTCTCTGTATCTGCGTTTGGGTGTTAGTCCCGATGTGCTGGTCATTCATGCTGGGGGCAACGATTTCGGGGTCACGCCTCAACATGAGTTGGTTTGTCGGATGAGGTGGGATGTCGAGCGTATCTTGGCGCTGGTTCCTAATGTTAAGGTTGTGTGGTCAGAGTGTATCCCGAGGTTGCGCTGGCGACATGCTAGGGATGTGGAGGCGATGGACCGTAGTAGGAAAAAGGTGAATAAGCTCATGGCGAGCTTTATTCGTGGATGTAGGGGCGTGGTGGTGCGACATGTGGCCCTGGAAGGTTTTGGAGTTGGTCTGTTTCGTGGTGATGGGGTGCATTTGTCAGATCTTGGATATGATTTTTTCAATCTGGCAGTGGTTGAGGGTGTGGAAAAGGCCTTATTTCTTCTTGGTGGGGGAGCCCATCCAGCTTAAGGTTTCAAGGGATGGGCTCTTGGCGTAAGCTTACCAGGTATCTAGGGGGTTAATGCTGATGGGAGAGCATTGGTTTTGGGAGGTTTCCTGGTAGGTGGAACTGGGAACCTTAGGTTTGGGTTTGGGCATCTCGGTATGTCCTTCCCTGTGTGGTTCCTGGATAACCTGGTAAGCTTGGGATGGTTTACATTAAATGGTTAATGTTTAATTATGTTAATTTATGTTATTTATTGTTCTGTGTGTTGGTCATTGTCCTGTTAACGCACCTATTTTTGGTTTTAGGTCTGCGTGGCAATGGCCTGCATTTAAATAAATTTCGGCTGTGGCCTTTTACACCTAAAAAATCTATGGTTGTCGTGTCTTTATTGGGGGAAAGGTTTGTGTGTTCTTGCAGGGGGCCTAGCCCGGGAGTAGAGGCTACTACAGTCAATGATGAAACCCAGAAAAGATACCTTTGGAGCTTCAAACACGCATTTCTCCAGTTTAGCATACAAATGATTCTGGCGTAAACGTTGGAGCACAATGCGAACATGTCTGAAGTGGGATGGTAAATCAAGTGAGTGTATCAGAATGTCATCTAAATAGACTATGACGAATTGTAATGAGATATCTCTGAAAATATAGTTAATGAATTCTTGAAAGACCACTGGAGCATTACAAAGCCCGAAGGGCATCACAGTATATTCATAATGTCCCATGCGCGTGTTAAATGCGGTTTTCCACTGAGATCCAATTTAGTGAAAATAGTAGAACCCCGAAGCTGATCGAATAATTCCGGGATGAGGGGTAGTGGATATTTGATTTTGATTGTAATCTGATTTAACCCTCGATAATCAATACACGGTCGCAAGTCTCCATCTTTTTTGCATATAAAGAAGAATCCTGCTCCCGCCTGAGAGGTTGATTTCCTAATGAACCCCCTTTTTAGATTATCTTTAATCTATTCTTCCAAAGCATGGAATTCTGGTAGAGACAGAGGGTAAGTACGACCTCTTGGAGGTATGGTCCCCGGAAGGAGATCAAAGGGACAATCATAGGGACGGTGGGGTGGAAGGACCTCCGCTTGCTTCTTATTGAAGACATTCAAATAGGCTTGGTATATCCAGGGCGCGGATGAGGGAGCAACCCCAGAGATAGAGGTATTTTTAAACACCACGTTGGAGAGGCAGGAATTTCCACAATTAGAACCCCACGCCAAAATGTCCCCTGACTGCCAGCCAATGGAGGGATTATGTATCCGGAGCCAAGGAAGATCACAAATTAGACTTGAACCATAGTAAAGCAGCCCTTTTGGCTTTAGATGTCTAAAAGGCATTTGATAGGGTGGATCGGAGATTTATGGATTTGATTCTGCAAAATTATGGAATTGTAGGACATTGTACTGAAATCCATCAGCTAAGGTAGTGGGTCCAATGAGTCAGAAAGTGTCAAGAACCACTTGTTTTCGCTGCCTGAACCATGGCTTTTTTATACCTGTGGTGTTTACATCTGCGACCACTAGTGGCCACCCTCCGCCCTCTGGAGCACTCAGAACTCAGGTGTGCCTTGTTACCTGGGTTGAGCCCTAGTCTACATCCAGCTGGGCCTTGTTACCTGGATTACCCTGCCTTTATGAACCTGCCCTGCCCTTCAGTCAGGGCCTTTATATTGAAGTCTATGGACCTTCCTGCTGTGGCTCTGCACCTGTACTGTTCCTGGTTCCCTGCCATTGTGTCCTTCCAAGTGGACTCCCTGTCATTATGTCCTTCCAAGTGGACTCCCTGCCATTGTGTCCTTCCAAGTGGACTCCCTGCCTTTGTGTCCTTCCAAGCGGGCTCCCTGTCAAAAGACTTATTACCGGTATTTATTTTGCCATACGTCCGGTTTCTTGCTTTGACTGTATTACCCTTATTTGCTGGTCCTGTTATACATAAAATACACTACATTACCTGGAATTCTGCTTGTGGTGTCTTTGTTTGCATAATCATGCACCGTGGGTTACATACTGAACCCCAAGTATCCCCTGCGCATGGGCTCCCGACCTGATCACCCGAGTCCTGACAGGTTCTCTCTCTCTCTATATATATATATATATATATATATATATATATATATATATAAAAAAGCACTAGCATGTTTATTGTAAACTTTAAACTACATTACATTTATTTATAAAGCGCCGGCAGATTCCGCAGTGCTGTTACAGTCAATAGAACAATTTCACATACAAAAACACCTACAATAACAAACTGGTACAAAAGGAGAAGAGGGCCCTGCTCTTGCGAGCTTACGATCTAGTCGGTGGCTGAGGGGGAAGTGAGACAATAGGAGAGGACTGCTTGGATGGGGATGTATTGATCTGGTTCCGATGGTGTTGTAGCCGCTTTCTGCAGTGGTACCTGGTATGTCGTTTCCCTCCAGTGTAACTCTTAAATAGCCACTTATAATGAGGCCACTTGGGGTAAGGCCACAGCAGCTACATTTCCAAGCAAGCTTGTTTCCAAGTGAGGCTTGGTAATTTATAGGGCTGCCTCACAAGTGCTCAGGTAAGGTGATTGCATACAGGAGGCAGATGTTTCACACCTTAGCTAACAAATGCAATGAAGCTAGACTAGAGGGCACCAAATGTAACCCTTTGATAGCAGCAGGGTACGGAGACAGGCAGGATACAGACATATCAGGTGGAAAACAGGGGTAACAGCAGGAGATGAGGGGTTCAAATGAAATATGGGATATTCATACCAGGTGGAAAACAGGGGTAACAGCAGGAGATGAGGGGTTCAAATGAAATATGGGATATTCATACCAGGTGGAAAACAGGGGTAACGGGGGCGTGGTTGGCGCTTGCAGAACATGGTCGCCTGAATGTACAGCTCCGAGGAATTTCCTGGTATTAACCGACTTTTGGGTGCCTAATACCGACAATGGGCAAGACACATAAATCGTCCTCGACGCCTAAATCCTCCCGGCACCGTGAGAAACCTCCTCCAGCCTCGGTGAGGACATATTTCTACAATTTTGCAGATCGGGAACCACCACAAAATAATTTAATTCATAATCATCCTAAATATCTCATATTCATGCATGGCTTTCACACAAACTAAAAAGCCTATGACACCTGGTATTCCCAAGCAGTCTCCGATCCCAACCTTACTAGCTCCCGAGGTCAGACAATATTTGGGTGTATCCAGAATGGTATGGCCGTAGGCTCACAAAAATGGCATTAAATCTAATTCCCTATTGAGTCCATTTGGAAATAATGTATCCAATTCATGTATGTAGGTAGCGTGTACCGTGCACCACAAACCACCTACCACCTAAACCCACCAAGTAACGACATGGAGACTGAAATTGGATAAAACAGGCCACAGCATATTTTATTAACAATAACTACAAACAAAACTGTGTTGGCCTAAACACCATAAACCAACACAAATACACAATAAACCAACACAATAAATACTAAATACAAATATATATCAACATAATCCATAATACAGTCAAGCATAACCAACACAGGAACTGAATTAACCCTGTCACCACCGTATAATCCAAACTTGCCTCCCCCCCCTTATCCAAACAAACTTGACAGCTAACTTCCACTGCCCCACAACCAATGCTAACCACCAGCCGACCATAAGCTCGGTGGGCACGTCCAATAAAAACACCAGAGGTCAGGGGAGAATTGAGCCTTCCTTCACCCTTCCTTCACACTACCATCCAAACTACATAACCAAAACCAGACTGGCAAGGACACACAAACCGACACAAACCCCGCTGTTTAACCCCTTTAAACAGCAGGGGGCCCCCACCAACAAAAGCCATGGCCTGACTGATCGCCTCCTGCAGCGCTAAATTAAAAATATCCAGCCCAACATCATTTAGATGGACGCCATCGCTTCTAAACAAATTAGTGGCAGAAAACGAATGAGTGTCCGACGAGCCAAACTTGAGGAAGAACCACGCAGCACTCGCTCGGATTCGCCTAGCTCCCGCTCGGATTCGCCCAGCTCCCTCGCTACCACATCACGAACATGGCAGGATGCCATCAAAGACTTACCTACTAAGAAGGAAATGGCCGGGGTTATCCACTCAGTCTTGTCTGGACTCTGGGAAGACCTGAAAGAAATCACAATATCTCACACCTCGGTGACCGCGTGGCCTCCCTTGAGGATGATCACACCAAGATTTCTTCTACGGTTGATGGCCTGACTGACCACTATACAACGCAACAAGGTATGATCTCTCGCCTTGTCCGACAAGTGGAGGATTTAGATAATAGGGGCCGTAGGTCCAACCTTAGGGTCAGAGGCCTACCCAAAACCATCCTTGTCATGGACCTACCCTCCACCTTTCAGGCCTTGTTCAATAGTGTCCTCGATTTGCCTGAAGATACCCCCATCTTCTTCGATAGGGCCCACGGGGCGCTATGCCCGCGAGGCCCGGAAAACATGCCACCGCGGGATGTTATTTGTTGTCTCCACGAGTACCGGGTGAAGGAACAGATATTGCGGCAATGCTGTGCTAAACTGGACATTATCTTCCACGGCGATAAAATTTATATCTTTCAAGACCTCTCACCGATCACCCTGCAAACCAGGAGGCTTCTACATTCCCTCACTGCAGCTCTCCGTGACGCGGGAATCCCATACCAATAGGGGTTCCCGTTCTCCTTAATTGCCCGGAAAGGTAACCAAACTAAAATACTACGGCAGCCGTCCGATCTTCTGACGGCTTTGGATCTCCCACCGGTTTCCCTCCCGGAATGGACAAGTTCTCCAGTACCCAGGGCAAGACTGACCGACTCTCCTGGATTTTGGACCCAGCTACCTCAACACAAGCTCCGTTCCAAGCGCTCAACTAAGGCACCCTTGCAGTGTGAGGACCCGTGATAGCCCTCTACCGCGCTGGCTAAGTGGTTCTGCTTATATCGGATTGCCGACCAACACGCTGGCTTGATTAAAGCCCAATGTCCCCCCCCAGGAACCCTGTGATACCTCTTCTCAAGTGCTAGATGGAGGTCGACGACGAAGATCCCTTCTAACGCCCCATGGACACTGACTGTCTTCTATACTTACCGGGCCTGGGGTGCCACCCGTTTTCCAGTCTATGGCCACATAGGTTACGCTTCGGTTTGGATGACGGTTACTTCTCACCAACGCGCTTCATGCACTTTTCACCTACGGGAACTTTGTCCGCTTTGTATGCTTCACTTGCGCCCTCCAGACGCCGGGACTTACGTGAGCTGTATCTAATATGTGACTTTAATTTTTTCCTTTGATATTTTGCCATTTTTTTATGTATGTTTTGACACTCATGTCATGGGATCTGCGGCCCTCAACTGGGACAACCCATTGCCACGTCCATCCCGACCCTAGTGGTTGTCATTATCTTTTAAGTCTACCCTGGGGGGGTTCTTTTTCTTTTAGTTTTTTGGTCCTTTAGACCTTCAGTTGTGACCTGTTCCGCCTTAGCCACTGGTCTGCCCTTCTTGCAGCTTCATATCGCACACACCCACATTACACTTACACCGTTTCATATGTTTTTGTTAGCTTGGAAATTCCTCCTTGACGATTGCATTCTTCTGCATGGAATATTTCCATCATGACACCACCTATACACACACGCATACCCCCCAGAGCCTACCATGTGGAGCCCTATGGGCCTCTGTTATTTGGTACCTGTCCAGTCCTCTGGACAACATGCTCTCTGGTCGAAGCTATGGCATCTCTCTCTCGATGGTTCTTAGAGAGTTTACTTCAGTTTTTTTTATGTTTTTCGTTTTGGTTTTCTTATGTATACCCGGGGAATGTGTACATGTGCCTACCATGCCATTCTTTGATGCAGATTTCTCTACCAATTTAACATATGACACTTGAACCCATTAAAATAGTCTCCCTGAATATCAGGGGGTTGAACGTTCCGAAAAGCGGTCCAAGCTTTAACTGGAACTTCACCTCCAGAAAGTATGTATTTCTTTCTTACAGGAGACACACTTCGTGGAGTGGACCGTGGGGGTCCCGAGGCAGTGGTTGGCGGTGGAGGGGGCCCTTGTTGCGTGGCCCCTCGGTGTCTTCCCATGGGTATCTGCCTCGGGATCACATTTGCGCCTGAGGAGACTCACTACAGTCTTCCCCACGTACAGGGTTTGTACCCTGCCCCTTGTTCCTGGTCCGGAGTTCCCGCCGGGCTGGCCCCCACGGTGCTCCTTGCCCCTTCGGTCCCTCTCGCGGGTGCCACTGCGCTACTTTCATGTGTTCCCAGGGACTCTTACTGTTACCGCAGAGGTTATATTTGACTCTCCTACTATTATTCAGACTCAACGTTTTTTTCTACATCAACTGAAACATTTTGCCTCATCTATTCCCCAGACTCCCCTCTTGACTAGACCGCTCTCCAGCTTCGAATCTATGTGTGTTTTGCCTGCTGAACCTCCACATCTACTCTCAGCCTTGTTGCTGGACTCTGTCTCCACTACTTAACCCTTTTTCCTAAGCATGTGGGAGAGGGATCTTGGTGTTTCCCCCTCTCCGCAGGACTGGGACAGGGTGCTTCCGGCCATACACAAGGGATCTCTCTCAAGTAAGCTGCAAGAATGCTCCTATAAGATCCTAACGTGCTGGTACAAAGTCCCTGCGGACATACATAGATTTGTACCTTCCATCCCGGACGCCTGCTGGCGGTGTGGGGCTAGTGAGGGTACCCAATACCATCTCTGGTGGTCGTGCCCTGTGATCCAAGACTTCTAGGGTACTGTCTGGAAGGTTTTAGAGGTAGTCTGTGCTCCCGATATACAGTTCACTCCCGCTACCATGCTCCTACACCTAAACCCCCTTCTGCATGCAGCTTATAGACGCTCTCTAACGATTCCTTTAATTAATTCAGTAAAATCGGTTATCCCACGGTTTTGGAAGTCTCCCAATCCCCCTCTTTTACAGGCTTGGCTTCAGAAAATTATGTTTATTGCCCAAATGGAGGAATTGCTTTGCTCCGCTAGGGGTAAAGGCCATCAACATAATCTCAGATGGTTTTGGTGGCATTCTTTTGTCTCGTCCCCTGACTTTCGACTTTGGAACTTCCAACAATATGCCCATGATTTAGATGACATACTTTTCCCCTACACCCCAGTGCTATGCGTCCATGCCCCTAGTTGTGTCATATATCCACATGTTTCACACACATACATACTTGCGTTGCATAGTAGATGGCATGGTATTTCCTCATTTTAATTTTTCCCTTTTTTTATATCATGTTAAATGTTGATGATTTTCCTATACTCATCTGATGCTCTCCGTGGTGCGCCAATTTCCTCTACGATTCATGAGCCATTTGATTTATTCTGACTTTAAAGGTGATGCACTTATTAGTTTCTGCTTTGTGTCAATGCCTGTATTTATCCTCCTACCTAGGGATACTTGTACCATTACATCTCATTTATATTGTCACCTTCAAATGTACACTCTATGTATCCTTGCTCATGTATCTTATCTGACTGATGTATCAAGAAACGGAGAATTGAAAAAAGAAAAAAAAGAAAACAGGAGATGAGGAGTTCAAATGAAATATGGGATATTCATACCTTCGATGAAGATGACATCCTCTCTGATCTGGTTCTGAAGTCCCAAGTCATCCACCCTCTCAATGAGGTCATAGATAGCGCAGATATTGGGGTGCACCGGCTCAAAGCGCTGAATCTCTGCCCTAATGGCCACTGAATTGGACAGGACATACTGGGGTCCACCAGGAGGCTGGGACGCCGGTACCAACCCCGATCCAAACTGAGAGACCGTCCCAAACAGAGCTGGGACGGACGACGCAGAGACAGAAACCTGCGAGGTGAGGGACGACTGGGGGCTCCCGGACAGGCTAGGAGGTGGGAAATTCATGGTGAGCACAGGGGCCACTGATATAGGAGACTGAGGGGTTCATTTATGGAGGAACAATGTGGGGGGCAGTAGGTTTGGTCAGAGATATAAAAGGAGCAAAATAGGGGTAAAAGCAATACAATAATAAAGGAGAACAAAAGGGGCAATAAATGTGGGTAAAAGAGGAACAATTAGAGATTAGAAAGAGGTGGGGGGGACTTGGATAACCAGAGAGTAAATGTGATGGAGGTAAATGGGGCTATTAGAGAGAAACGGGGGCAATTGGTGGTGGGGGCAGGCATAGGGGCAATTGGTGGTAGGGGACAGGGATCCGCCGCCAGGGGTGGGAGGTGTCCGGTGTCCGAACTATGGAACCTTTATGATTATGACAGTCACTAGAAATTAGAGGAGTAGTTGTGGATTGAATAGAAGATACGGTTACTTTATAGGCAAGCAATGTGTTTTTAACCTTAACAAGTCCCTTGATTTCAATCCTGCAATTATCAAATTGGTAGATTAATACAGTAGATACTAGACTTGTGCATTCGTCTTCGGGCGAACATGGAAACGAACACGAAGAGTGCGTTTTCGTGTTCGTTCCGAAGACACGCCGAAGAGAAGACGGCGGCGGTAAAACGTAGGCGAAGACGAAGACACACACCACGAAGATCTTCGTGATTGTCTTCGTCTTCGTCTACCATTCTCCCCGCCTCTTCTAACTTACCTTGGCTTCGCGGCAGTTCCCGGAAGTGGAAATCCGCAGGTTCGCCGTCACGGGTTACAGGGCAGTGCGAATGAGCTTATTGGTCGCCTACAGGGACCTCCTCTGGCATCAACCAATTGGTTGATGCCAGAGGAAGACCCTGCAGGTGTCCAATAGGCTCACTCGCACGGTCTTTGTAACCCCTGACAGCGAACCTATGGATTTCCGCTCCCGTTAACCCCTTCGATGCTGCGTTATTTAACACAGCATCGAAGGGGTTAACGGGAGCGGAAATCCATAGGTTAAAGGGCCCTGCAAGCGACCAATAGGCTCACTTGCACGGCCCCTTAACCCTTTAAAAAACAAAGTTAACCCCTAACTAATTGAACAGGGAGGGAGACCAGTGGGATCTGCCGGGTAAGTTGCAGCATTGAGGTTTTAAAACCCCAATGCTGCAACTTACCCTGCCGATGCCACTGATCTCCCTCCCTGTTCAATTAGTTAAATGTCCGTACGAGCGACTTTATTGTTCGCTCGTACAGACATTTAATTAATTGAACAAGGAGGGAGACCAGTGGGATGTGCCGGGTAATCTAAGGCCCCCGGTCCAGATGGCATTTACGCTCCCTTTTTTTTCCCCCATCTCTAGACTCTAGACTGTTATTTCTCTGTTACTGCTGAGAATATATAGAGAAATATCACACCAGAAGAAATTTCCAACACAAACGCTATGGGCAATAATAACCTTGATCCCAAAAACAGGGAAAGATCTAAGTAAGGTGATTCATTTTATACCTATATTAGAATTTCAAGGACAGAAGTTTCAGGGGTGGCTAACGTTAATGAGATGTCATCCACATATAAGGAAATTTTATGTTCCTACAGGCCTGTTATTCCTTTGACATTAATAGATTGACGAGTTAAGATAGACAATAGCTCAATTGACAGAGCACATAGGGGGGCCGATACACACCCCTGTCTAGTGCCATTATTAATGTTAAAAAAGAAGGAGTCCAGATTTGGTCCAGATATCTTGGCTTGTGGGTTCTGAAACTGACAGCTAGAGCCATCGCATCATCAAAAAATTGCCCATTCTTTCACTTTTACTACTTTTACAGTCTCTCCCAAAAAGAGTCAGCTTTTTCCGCAAAAGGAGTGGATATAAATTCAATCAGATAACCTCTTACTGTCTGGAGTTATGGGAAAAAAAGGAGATCCTGCCCACCACCTATGGAAGGGAAAAAGGGGATAAAACATCGGTACTCGTGGGCGTGTCCAGCCGCCAAGGAAGATGGACGTCTGAGCTCTGTGCTCCGCTGCCGCCCGCACTTTCATCTGCTGTCATCCGGCTGCCAGACACGATGGGGCGAAATAAAAAAGCTCCCGCCGAACCCCCGACCCCGAGCGGTCGCGCCAGAGAAACCGCTAACTCCCTTCGGGAGTATTTCAGGACGCCTGCGGACTTGGCCTCGCAGGCCTTGGTGGACCACGCGGCGGACTCGCCGGCCAGCTCATCCTCCCTGGAGGAGGCGACGTCCGCTCCTGCTCCCGCGCTGCCTCACCACTCACCTGAGGTGCTCCGGCTGTTTTCCTCGGCGCCTTGGCGCTTGGACTTCTCCACCCTCATTGCGGAGCTCCGGCAGGTGGTCCGGGACGAAGTGGCGACCCTCCGTACTGACCTCTCCTCACTGGAGCACAGGGTGACGGTCCTGGAGGAGGCCTCGGCCTCGCAGCAACAGGTAGGCCAGGCCGTGACTCGGTCTGCTGAACATCACCTGCGCTGCCTTCGTGCTGTGAGGAGGCGGCTGGAGGACCTGGACAACTGGGGACGCAGGCAAAATATTAGAGTCCGGGGTGTTCCTGAATCTGAGGCCTCTGAAGACCTGCTGGCCCTTCTCACTACCCTGTTCTCCGGCCTCCTAGGCAGGGCTGTGGACGCCTCGGCGGTGGTAGACAGGGTGCATCGTGCCCTGAGGCCCCGTGGTGACCCATCTAGTCCTCCCAGGGACATTATCTGTCACCTGACGGACTTCCGCCTCAAAGAGGCCATAATGTCCCGCGCGCGGGAAGTGCGCACGTCGCCGCTTAATGGCGCGGTTGTCACCCTGTTTCATGACCTCTCTGACCTCACCCTGCAGGCCCGTCGCGCCCTGAGGCCCCTGACCCTGGAGCTTCAGCGCCTTCACATCCCCTATCGCTGGGGTCACCCGTTTGCGCTCCTGATCCGGCACAACAACACGTCGCTGACGCTGCGGCACCACCACGAACTCCCCCGCTTGCTGGGTGCCCTGGGCCTCCCTGCCTTGACCGTGGCCGACTGGGCTCTGTCTGGCCTTGATGCAGACGACGGGCCGGCGAGGCAGCCACTCTCTCGGCGCACCAGGCGTGGATTGCCTGAGCAGCCTGGCCGACACGAACCACCAGCACCACAACCTTTTTCGCGCCATCTGGAGATTGAGGAATGATCACCCCCTGCGTCCCTGTTGGCCACCACCCCCGATGCTCACTCCGCCACTATACGGAATTGTGACTATATATTTTTTTTTTTTTCTTATATTTTATCACCCCTGTGGGGCTCCACTCCTCGCCGTATTCCTCCATGGTCGTCTGCAGGTTTCATTCTGTATCTACATGTCCCTATGCCTGTATATTGTTCGCCTTATCTATTGCAAGGTTTATGCACCATATTCGCTCTCTCTGGTCTCTTACTCCATTGCTGCCCGCTTTCCTATGGGTCAGTGGGTCCGTACCTAGTTCGCCTTATCTTTTGCAGTGTCTCTGGAGCCCATTCGCCCTCCCCGGTGCTTCTGTCCTGGGTTGCATGGGTGCTCACTTTGCCTTGGTTGCGCTCCCAGGGGCTACCTGCTCCTCTCAGCTTTGAACCTGCGGTACCGGGTGTCTCTGCCCTATATATATGTTCCCTACCATACATTTGTTCACACGACGCCGCGGCACCTGGGCCCGGGGTTTGTTCTTAACAACAGTGTATAATGTCACCTTTTTTTTTTTTTTTTTTTTTTTTTTTTATATATATATAGTTTGTGTCAATGGATCTATATATCGTTCGCCTTGTCTATTGCATTGTCTCTGTACTCCGTTCGCCCACAGGTTGCATTGTGGCTGCTTTTGCCTTTGTCGCGTGACCTGGGGTGGCCTACTCCCCATCGCTCGGTGTGTACGGTGCCGGGGGCCTCTGCCCTCTATCTATGTTTCATACCATACCTCTGTTCACGTGGTGGCACGGCACCGGGGCCTGGGGCTTGTTTGTTTGTTTGTCTGTTTTGATTATTAAATTTTTTTTTTTTTATTTTTTTTTTCTTTTCCTTTTCTTATATTTTATCACCCCTGTGGGGCTCCACTCCTTGCCATATTCCTCCATGGACATCTGCAGGATTGTTCCTGTTTCTCTATGTCCCTATGCCTGCATATTGTTCGCCTTATCTATTGCAATGTTTATGCACTATAATCGCTCTCTCTGGTCTCTTACTCCATTGCTGCCAACTTTCCTATGGGTCAATAGGTCCGTACTTTGCTCGCCTTATCTTTTGCAATGTCTCTGCAGCCCATTCGCCCTCCCCGGTGTTTCTGTCTTGGGTTGCATTGGTGCCCACTTTGCCTTTGTTGCGCTTTCAGGGGCTACCTGCTCCCCCCCGCCTTGAACCTGCGGTACCGGGTGTATCTGCCCTCTATATATGTTTCCTATCATACATTTGTTCACGCGACGCCGTGGTACCTGGGCCCGGGGTTTGTTCTTAACAAGTGTGTATAATGTCACTTTTTTTTTTTTTTTTTTATATATATATTTTGTGTCAATGGATCTATATGTCGTTCGCCTTGTCTATCGCGTTGTCTTTGTACTCTGCTCGCCCACCAGTTGCATTGTGGCTACTTTTGCCTTTGTTGCGCGACATGGGGTGGCCTACTCCCCACCGCCCTGTGCGTACGGTGCCGGGGGCCTCTGCCCTCTATCTATGTTCCGTACCATACCTCCGTTCACGTGGCGACACGGCGCCAGGGCCTGGGGCTTGTTTGTCCGTTTTGATTATTGTGTTTTTTGTTGTTTTTTTTTGTTTTTCTCTTTCCGGGGCGGATATGTGTTGATGTACCTTGTTGATTGGGTTGGTGGTTGAGGCCTGTTGATGCCTCATGCCGTTCCTCCCTCTCCTTCGACCTAGTTTAGCCGGCTAGTTTGTGTTACTCTATTACTGTTTTTGCTGCGGGCGGCGGCGCGCAGTTGTTCTCGCTGTTCCTACCACCATATTTTTGATTTCTCATACCTTGTTCTATTTTTCTGTCCTTCCTTGTTCGGTTGCCTCGGCTCCCTCACACTCACGCCCTCGTTCTGCCATCGACCTCCCTGTCCGTTAGGGTCGTTTCGGGCAACCTAGTGTTGCCCTATTGGCTGGCGTGTCTAGTGCGTCTCGCGGTCTTTACTGACCGTTTTGTTCCCGGTCCTCGAACCCTTCAGGTTTCCCTTCCCTCGTACTCCTCCCCCTCCCCTTTGTCTGTCTCCCCCCTTCTTCTTTTTTTTTTTTTTTTTTTTCTTCTTCTTCTCTCTCCTCCTCCCTTCCTCCCCTCGGACATGTCGCCCCCACCACGCGCTTCCCCCCTCACCTTTCTGTCCCTTAACGCCCGGGGACTTAATATCCCTGAGAAGCGCTCTCACCTACTCCGGGATCTACGTCGCGACAGAGTGGACGTAGCGTTCCTTCAAGAGACCCACTTCCTCTCCGGCAGGTCCCCTAGGCTCTCAGATCGCTTCTACCCTACCGGCTATTTCAGCAGCAATCCCTCCACCAAAACTAGGGGTGTGGCTATTCTCCTCTCCAAATATCTTCCCTTCTCGGAGGTTGGCGTCTGTTCCGACCCCGAGGGGCGCTACCTTCTGTTAAAAGGGGTTATCGCCAATCAAAAATACACCTTCGCTAACCTATACCTCCCCAACAGACGACAGCACGTTCTCCTCCGACAGGTGCTTGCTAAAATACGAGACTTTCAGGAGGGCGTCCTGGTCCTCGGCGGGGACTTTAACGTCCCTCTACACCCTGCACTGGACACCTCTACGGGACTTTCCCATATCCCTCGACATGTACTGGGAAAGGTCTCTTCCTTGCTGACCTCCCACCGCCTGGTGGACTGTTGGCGTGCCTTCCACCCCACGACTAGAGACTACACCTTCTACTCGACGCCGCACGGCTCCTACTCTCGTATCGACTACTTTTTCCTCCCCTACCACTATGCGGCGCTCGTCTGTCGTGCCCGCATCGGCATCACCACTTGGTCGGACCATGCCCCGGTGCTCCTATCGCTTGATTCACCTCTCGTTCGGCCTTCTCGGCGCTCTTGGCGCCTCAATGAATCTCTGTTGTCTGATGATTCAGTGTGTGCCGATACCATTCAGGTTATCACCAGTTATTTTGATGAGAATCTCACGGGTGATGTCCCCAGCCTTACGGTCTGGGAGGCCCACAAGAGTGTGCTTCGGGGTCACTTTATCCGCATCTGCTCACAGCGCAAGAAACTCGACATGGAAAAGATAGCCTCTCTCTGCCTGCGCATTGCGGACGCGGAGAGGGCCCACAAGGACTCTCTCTCGGGGGACGACCTGCAGCTGCTTGTGTCGTTGCGGGGGGAACTGGCTTCGATCTTGAACGCCAGACACCAACGTGCCTACCAGCGCTCCAGGGCGTTGTTCCATGAACATGGAGATAAGCCTGGGAAATATTTGGCGAGGGCCCTCCGGGCCTCTCGTACTCTGACCTACATCCCTAAAATCCGTTCCGACGCCGGCAGGGTGTGTCTTCTTCACTCTGATATCGCGGATGGTTTTGTCCAGTTCTTCACGAAACTGTATAACAGCGTTCCTCCGTCAGGCCCCCACTCCACTGGAGACCGGGAATCGCAAATTGCGGACTATCTGCAACGCACGATCCGTGTGCGCATTTCTGCTGAAGACGCGGCCGGGCTAGACGCCCCTATTACCCTCCCGGAGTTACTTTTCGCCATCCGGTCGTCTCCGACCGGGAAATGCCCCGGCCCTGATGGGTTTCCCCTTAAGTATTATTCGCGGTTCCGCGACCAACTGGGCCCGCGGTATGTTGAGGCCTTCAACTCTCTACTACGGGGTGGCCACATCCATGCCCACACCCTATCCGCCTCTGTGACTCTTCTCCCCAAAGCCGGTAAGGACCCCGAGAACTGTGGCAGCTATCGGCCGATTTCCCTCCTTAATTCGGACCTCAAGCTTTTTGCCAAAATTCTAGCCACCCGACTCAACCCTTTTATGCCAAAACTTGTGCACCCTGACCAGACGGGGTTTGTTCCGGGCCGCGAGGCTAGGGACAGCACTATTCGTGCTGTGAACCTCCTTCAGTTGGCCAAGCGTTCCAACCTTCCCACTATCCTCCTTTCCACGGATGCCGAGAAGGCCTTTGATAGGGTCGACTGGGCCTTCATGTTTGCTA
Source organism: Spea hammondii (assembly GCA_029215755.1). Classification (NCBI taxonomy): domain Eukaryota; kingdom Metazoa; phylum Chordata; class Amphibia; order Anura; family Pelobatidae; genus Spea; species Spea hammondii. The sequence continues at coordinate 24,288,983 of JARDYJ010000009.1, read as the reverse complement.
CTCTCCGGCGAATGGGCTTCGGCCCCGGCCTGCTGACTTGGATCCAGTCACTCTATGCATCTCCCACGGCTCGCCTCTGTATCAACGGATCTCTCTCGGACTCTTTTCCTATATCTAACGGCACGAGGCAAGGGTGCCCCCTGTCGCCCCTGCTGTTTGTGCTCTCCTTGGAACCCCTGCTCCAGGCCGTTCGGTTAAACCCGGACATTCATGGTCTGACGGCAGGGGGGTCCAGCCACAAGGTCCTGGGCTATGCCGACGACCTCCTGTTCGCCATCACCCGGCCTCATCTTTCCTTGCCGGTCGTCCTGAAGGAGCTTTCTGATTACGGGAAACTTTCTAATTTTAAAATTAACATGTCTAAGTCGGAGATTCTCAATGTCAACTTACCCCCGGCGGACAGGGACTCCCTGGCTGCTTCCTTTCCTTTTAAGTGGTGCCCTTCCCAGCTGAGATATCTGGGTGTTTGGCTGACGGATGACTTCTCTCGCCTCTTTAGCCTTAACTTCCCTCCCCTCTTGACATCGATTCGATCTGACCTGCTTAAGTGGTCGAGACTTAGGGTCTCCTGGTTGGGTAGGGTTAACACCATCAAAATGAATGTTATGCCTCGCCTCCTCTACCTGTTTCAAACCTTGCCGATTTCCATCCCTCCCTCTTTCTTTTCCTCTGTCCGTTCCGCCTTTCTCAGCTTCTTGTGGGGCCCTCGATCACGACGCATCGGTTTCGCTACGCTGATCCTCCCTAAGTCTAGGGGTGGCCTCGCCCTGCCCTGCCCGCGAACGTACTATCGCGCCTGTCATTTGCTGCGCATTGTGGAGTGGACCCGCTCACCGGCTCACAAACAGTGGGTGGGAGTGGAGAGCGCGCTGCTGGGCCTCCCGATCTCCTCTCTCCCCTGGCTAGCTGTGGATACGGCGCGTCGTCTTGCCTCCCCTCAATCCTTCATGTGTGCTACGCTACGGGTCTGGCATTCCTTGCTCCGCACTACACGGCTTTCTTCTGTCCCTTCCCCACTCACCCCACTCAGAGATAACCCTGACTTTCCGCCTGGGCTGGGACTCACTCTTTTCCCTGCAGCGACTCCGGAGGGTGTCCCGAGATTACGATCTTTTGTGACCCCTGCGGGGCTTAAGCCCTTGGATCACCTTGTCGGCCAGGGGACGCCCTCCCTGATGGTTAGGCTTCGCTACCTGCAACTGCAAAACTTTTACCGCTCTTTGGCTCGGAAACATAACGTGCTGCGTGACCTCTCCCCTTTTGAGTCCCTGTGTGTGATGGATGCCCCTCTATCCCACGGTATCTCCAAACTTTACAGCCTCCTCCTGTCCGCCTTGACCCCCTCACCCCCTGCGTTTATGGGGAGGTGGGAGACGGCGCTGCAGGTCGTCCTTACTGAGGAACAGTGGAGGAAGATGTGCATCTTCGCACATCGCTGCTCTCTCAGCGCTAAAGACCAGGAGATGTCTTATAAACTGCTAGCCCACTGGTACCGCCCGCCTTCGGTGTTGTCTCGCTACCGGCCTGGGTCGACAGACGAGTGCTGGAGGTGCGGGGAGTCCCCGGGCTCTCTCCTTCACCTCTGGTGGAAATGCCCTCGTCTCGCTCCCTTCTGGTCCGCCGTGCACGATTGTGCTCAGTCCCTCACTGACAAGGTCCTCCCCTTCACCCCGGAGTTCTACCTCCTACAACATATGACGTTCTCCTTCTCTTGGTACAAACGGACGGTTGTTAGGCACCTGATCACGGCCGCTAAGGCCCTCATACCTCTACACTGGGGTGACCCCACCCCTCCCCTCCCTCTTTTAGGGAATGGTTCCTCCGGGTGGACAATAAGCGCCCTGTCGGCTTCGAATGCGGTTGAGAGATACCAACGCACCTGGTACCACTGGCTGGCATATGCCTCTGGTCCCCTCGCCCGTTCCTTACTGTCCCAGGCGCCTGCGGACTTACCTACGGCCCTTATATCTTGACCCTCTGCCCGACGATATTGTAGCGCTCTGGTCCACATCCCCAGTCCTCTCCCCTCTTCTAACCCCCCCCCTTTTTTTTTTTTTTTCTCTTTCTTTCTCTTTTTTCTCTTCTTCTCTCCCTCCCTTTGTTTCTCCCTTTTTTTCCCTTCCCCCGTGGCCTGCCTTCCTTCGTGTGCCACTCTTGACTCTACCCGCTCGGCCCCCGTTCTCTCCTCTGCGGTTATATGGGCCGTACGCCCGTGCAAGGATCCCCCTTGACAGGCTGCTTCATCCCTGGCGCCTCTACGCTGGTGGTTGCGCTCATTTAGCACTTCAGGCCACTAAGGCCATTCAGAGCTGAAGTCAGCGACCTTTGAGGCTACTCACTCCCTCTCTTAGGCATGCTATTTAAGACATGTGTCTGTCAGGGGTCTTCTGATGTTATCTTGTCGCTATGCGGGTAATTGTCGGGGGGTGGATTGTCGGGATGCCATTGTTCTGATGTGTACCAACTTGGATGTCACGGTTTGTTTGCTCCCCTACCCTTTCTTTTCTGTATCCCCCATATTTTGAAAATTTTGAAAATCTCAATAAACATTGATTTACCCTAAAACATCGGTACTCACCTGCATTGGAGTTGCCCCTGGGTAGACTAGAAGCTTCTCTGTCCCTGCCTCCTCTTCTCAGGAGGGAGGAGCGTTGATGGAAGGATCCCCAATAAGAACTGGACGCCTCAGTGTAATCTCTGGAGCCTTCTTAACAGGGCCGGCCCAAGACAAATTGCTACCTGGGGTGAAGTTTGAAATGCCGCCCCCCCCCTTCCCGACGCCACTGCTCATTATCTACCCTTCCTCTCCCTACCTTCTCATTATCTACCCTTGCTCTCCCTACCTTCTCATTATCTACCCACTCCCTCCCTATTATCTACCCTATCCCCCCTCTTTGTACTTCAATTACCTTCCAGCAGTCCTGCGGCGAGAGTCTCCCTGCTCTGCCGTGCTGCGCGCTGCTTCACTGCTGAGCGCCGGGAATTACGTCATATTCCGGCACTCAGCATTACAAGCCGGCACCGAGACCGAGCTAGAGGGCTCGCAGAGGAGAGAGAGGGGCGCCGAGCGGGCACTGGCAACTTGATAAGCGAAAACCACTCGGCGTCCCTCTCTCTCTCCTCCGCTTAAAAAACAAAAAACAAGTGCCGCCTCTTCAAAAGTGCCGCCTGGGGCAATTGCCCCACTCTGCTCCATGGCAGGGCCAGCCCTGCTTCTAAATAAGAGCAGTTGGAGACATGGTCCCTGCTGTCGTCCGGCTCTGGAGGAAAAACAAGGTGTTGGTTGAAACACTGAGGTTGAACTGCCACTTTGACATCTTAGTGTGTATTCACAAAATGGACATCAATGAGAGAAAACAAAAAAAAACATTTGCTGCTCATTTGCTTAGGATTTTTTTTTTACACATTTAAATTATGTAATTTTCTGACTCCTTATGGTCCTACAATGAGGATAATTGATTGCTCTAGGGAGATTAGGAAATAGGCAGATACTGTGGTTCAAATAATACAAGGGGGCATTTTTGTTATAAAAATACAGTTTAATAATAAACATAATTTAAAACATTTTATGTACCTGAACTTTGCTGCCCTTAAGTGAGTGGAGTGGGAGCAGTGGCATGACTACAGCCACTTGTTCCTGTCTCCTTGTCCCTGTCACTCCATGCCGCCTCAAAATTCTTCAGAAAGAGCCCTTATGACCTGGACTGCGCGAGGAGACAGGAACAAGTGGGGGCATAGCCGAAAAGCCAGAAAAACAGCATTTAATGCTGTCAAAAAACACTGGCCAAAGTTTCTTATGTCTTGGTTCTTGGGATATTAGATGCAAAGTTAGATAAAGATGGGAAAAGATGCCCAATTCACAAGAAAAACACACTTACCACTCAGGGTTAAGTGTGGAAAAGTAAGGTGGGAGTATTTCTTTTAGGTTGCTCTTTGCAAGCCAGTTAGTTACATATTGTATTGAAAAAGAGGTAAAAAACGATACTTAGCTGCAACAGTATTACTTATTGTGTTATTTTTGTGACTTTTTTCTTCTTTTTTTTGCTGATTTGTGTTTCAGCATGTGAGAAGAGTGAGAAACATGGCTTCTCACTCTCCTCCCTGCGATCCCCCTGTGATCTCTATGCAAGTCAGTGTCTGTGATCAGTGCCTCATCGGAGCAATCTGATATCCCAGCAGGGTCTAGACAGCTAGGGTATAGGGGATATCCTGTCCTCTGTTGACCTTCCGGGTGATGTCAGCAGTGACGGGACCTGGAAGGGAATGTCTGATTGTGTGATAGTAACAGTTTTCCGGCGTTCTCGCTGGCAACTGTTTCAGGAGATCGGGCAGCAGAAAACCAGCGTCAGTCTGAACTCCCGTCTAGCGACAGGGATGTGTCTTTGCCGCTGCAAGAAGGTCAGAAAGTACCAGTACGTCCATAGGGGTTTCTTGAGATGCCTTTTATGGACGTACTGGTACATCTTAAGGGGACTGAAGGGGTTAAGGTGCCTGGCCAGCATCATAGAATAGAGGGCCATCCGGGGCCACAGAACAGAAGCCACCTAGATATAACACATGCCACAAACTTTGAAGCCTCAGCTGCACTGTTTGCAAGAACGTGCATGGGTAGCCCAGGATGGATCCAGGGATCCTTACGTCTGAGCAGAGGCGTATCTACTGAAAATAGCGCCTATGGCAAGCACTGAAATTGCGCCCCTGTCCAATATATATATATATATATATATATATATATATATATATATATATATATTAGTCCCTGCTGCCGATAGCGGGTATAGATCAACACGCAAACCCAGATCAATTGAAATTCACTTGTGATCTCAGCACTGAAGGTATATATCAAATAAACAGAATCAGACATACAAGTCCTGTATTTGCAGGTATACAATAATAATATATGAAACGTAGCATTGCAGGTATAGATCAACTGAATAAGACATATTAACCCTGTATTTGCAGGTACACATAAATAATGTATGGAAACATAGCATAGCAGATATGGATCTACAGCATAACACAAAAACCCAGCTTTGCAGGTAAAGATCAATTGGAATTCACATAAAAACACAGCATTAAAGGTATATTTAAAACACCCTAAATTACAGGCATAGATCACAGGTTGCACACCGCAAAGCCAGCCCTGGCGTCCACACTGCCGACATAGAACCTGGCCAGCACCCAGATTACACACATAAGATTTGCCATCTTTGTCCCCAAATAGCCCACCACAAGTCAACTTTGTCCCCAAACAGTCCGGCCAGTGCCATCTTTGTCCCATATACACCCTGCCTGTGCCATCTCGGCCCCCAAGGCTCAAACCTCCTGCTAGTGCCATCTTTGCCCTTCCACAATTATACATCTATGATACACACAAACACTTTTACAGTCACTCACTAATTCACACTTTAATTCAGAGAACTCATCCACACATTAACTCATGCTCTCCCTCATTCAGACAATTCATCCACACATTAACTCATGCTCGCCCTCATTCAGACAACTCATCCACACATTAACTCATGCTCTCTCTCATTCACTCAATGCATCCACACATTAATGCACACTCTTTACTTATATCTACCCCCCTCCCTCCCCACTTTTTAACCCCCTCCCTCCCTCCCCACTTTTTAACCCCCTCCCTCCCTCCCTCCCTCCCCACTTTTTAACCCCCTCCCTCCCCACTTTTTAACCCCCTCCCTCCCTCCCCACTTTTTAACCCCCTCCCTCCCTCCCCACTTTTTAACCCCCTCCCTCCCTCCCCACTTTTTAACCCCCTCCCTCCCTCACTCACTCACTCACCACTTTTTAACCCCCTCCCTCCCTCCCTCCCTCCCTTACCACTTTTTAACCCCCTCCCTCCCTCCCTCCCCACTTTTTAACCCCCTCCCTCCCTCCCTCCCCACTTTTTAACCCTGAGATGGCGCCCATGGCACGTGCCATGGCTGCCATACCCTATATACGCCTCTGCGTCTGAGACAAGTGGCTCTTTGACTGTTCTGAGGGGTTTCCCAATTCCTGCTGAGTTGCGAGTTAATCAGCTAGAGGAGTGGTGAATACTTGCTGTGATATTGATTGATTGCTTAACTCGTTTTACACACACATATATACATACATATAAGTTTACACACATAACTATTTTGTATCTGCTGTAGTAAGTTCTATATTAAATTTTTGCTTGAAAAAATTGCTGTGTGTTATGCTGTCATTCCGTATCCTCATTGATTGGGCAAAACATTGCGGGAGCGGGGTCTTGACATGCCCTGCTCCCCACCCATTTCCCCTTTAAATGCTGTTGTTTCCTGTAATGTCAGCAGGGCCGCTCACCGACGTCAGCAGGAGCACCCACTGAGATCAGTGGGCAGTACTTAGTAACATAGTAACATAGTAACATAGTTCATAAGGTTGAAAAAAGACCAAAGTCCATCAAGTTCAACCTATATACATATTGTGTCCCTACTGTGTTGATCCAGAGGAAGGCAAAAAAACCCTTATGAAGCAGATGCCAATTGCCCCATACCAGGGGGAAAATTCCTTCCCGACTCCAAATATGGCAATCAGAATAAATCCCTGGATCAACGTTCTGTCCCTATTAATCTAATATCCATAACTTGTAATATTATTGCTTTCAAGAAACACGTCCAGGCTCCTTTTGAACTCTTTTATTGAGTTTACCATAACCACTTCCTCTGGCAGAGAGTTCCATAATCTCACCGCTCTTACTGTAAAGAACCCCCGTCTGTGCTGGTGTAGAAACCTTCTTTCCTCCAACCGTAGAGGATGTCCCCTTGTTATAGATACAGTCCTGGGTATAAATAGGTCCTGGGAGTGATCTCTGTACTGTCCCCTTATATATTTATACATAGTTATTAAATCCCCCCTAAACCGTCTTTTTTCCAAACTAAATAACCCTAATTCTGATAATCTTTCTGGGTACTGTAGTCCTCCCATTCCCCTTATTACTCTGGTTGCCCGTCTTTGAACCCTCTCCAGCTCCACTATATCTTTCTTGTACACTGGTGCCCAGTACGGTACACAGTATTCCATGTGTGGTCTGACTAGTGACTTGTACAGTGGTAGAATTATTTCCTTGTCGTGGGCATCTATGCCCCTTTTGATGCACCCCATGATTTTATTTGCCTTAGCAGCAGCTGCCTGACACTGGTCGCTACAGGTAAATTTACTGTTAACTAAAACTCCTAAGTCCTTTTCCATGTCAGTCGTCCCCAGTGTTTTCCCATTTAATACATATTCCCAGCCTGGATTTTTCTTCCCCATGTGCATAACCTTACATTTATCTGTGTTGAACCTCATCTGCCACATCCCAGCCCAAGCCTCCAACCTATGCAGATCCATTTGTAATCGTGCACTGTCCTCTATTGTGTTAACCACGTTACAGAGCTTAGTATCGTCTGCAAAGATTGATACTTTACTATACAATCCCTCTACAAGGTCATTAATAAATATATTAAAAAGAATAGGACCCAAAACTGACCCCTGTGGTACCCCACTAGCAACAGTAACCCACTCAGAGTATGTACCATTAATAACCACCCTCTGTTTCCTATCACTGAGCCAGTTACTTACCCACATACACACATTCTCCCCCCGCAAGGGAAGGCTCCGGGTAGCGTAGCTAAGAAGTTCCCAGGTATGGACATCTAGTGCAAAATAGTAAATTGTAGTGGCTGAAGGCAAGAGAGATTGGAGATACTTAGGTTCCATCTGCGAAGAAAACATCAAAAGGTTTGACAATTCAGACACAACTAGTAAAGTAAACATACAGATACTGATCAGGATTAACATTAAAAACTGTGAAAAAAAAGAGACAACAGGCTTATTAGGATCTTTCAAGGAATGTAAAGGTTTGAAAGTCCCATTAGATTTATTTGGCAATGTGACGGAACCCTCCATTACTGGGGCCCCTGGAGAGACCTAAGAGCCAGCCTCCTCCCTATTGACTATGGGCCCAGGCCTTGTAAAGACTGTGTAGGTACTGGGGGTCAGTTTCTACTAATTTTCCACTTGTACAGGTTTTACCGTATGTCCTAAATACCGTATTTGCTCGATTATAAGACAAGGTTTTTTTCAGAGCAAACGCTCTGAAAAATACCCCTCATCTTATAATCGGGGTCGTCTTATAATCAGACCTCAAATAGGTCTGACTATGAGACTAAGATCCAGATCCACGCAACGCTGCAGGGGACCTGAATCCTCCTGTCCCCCCCCCCCAACTTACCGGTGCTTCTGAGTACCCGGTGTCGTCTACGTGATTCGCGTAGACAACTTCCGCTGCAGCCGGCAGGAGGTGTGGCTCAGACCTTCCCCGGCTGTTAGAGATCAGAGTTCTCTGTAAGTTTTTTTTGGGGGGGGGGTTAAATGGGGGCATAAGGCTTTTCTGTAGGCAGAGCGCTCTATGAAATGCCTTTTAACCCCCTTAATGCCACTCTGCCTCCAGAAATGCCTTTTAACCCTCTATACGCCACTCTGCCTCGTAAAATGCCTTATACCTCCCTATATGCCACTCCATATATGCCACACCCAGAGTGGCATATGGGGGTATAAGGCATTTCTGGAGGCGGAGTGGCACATAGGGGGTCAAAAGGCATATCATAGGGCACAGTGGCATATCCCTTACGAAAAAATTACTGCAGTTTTTCTGAAGTAATACTGCAGTTTTTTGGACATGAAAAAACTGCAATACTGCACTTTTACTGCAGTATTACTGCACATTTACTGCAGTTTTACTGCATTTGTACTTCACTGTACTGCAGTTTTACTGCAGTTATTTTTGTAAGGAAGAACAAATGCAATAAAGCTGCAGTACATTGAAGTACAACTGTAGGTTTGCAATATAAAAAAAAAGTGCAGTAAATGTGCAGTAAAACTGCAGTACAGTGAAGTACAAATGCAGTAAAACTGCAGTAAATGTGCAGTAATACTGCACTAAAAGTGCAGTATTGCCGTTTTTTCATGTCCAAAAAAACTGCAGTATTACTTCAGAAAAACTGAAGACAGAAAAAAAATAGAGGGTTAAAAGGCATATCATGGGGCACAGTGGCATTTAGAGGGTTAAAAGGCATATCATGGGGCACAGTGGCATATAGGGGGTTTAAGGCATTTATGGGGCAGAGTGACACGCCTGGGGGCGGATGTGCATAACTGGGGGGCAGGTTGGAAAATAAAAGTAATTAAAAAAATATATATTTTTCTCAATCATAGCTTTTATTAAAAAAAATAGTTTAAAAAGTTTACATGAATTTACATTTACTGGTAAAACTTTTTTCCTATAGGGTCGTCTTATATTCAGGCTTTTTCTTTTTTTTCCTAAATTAATATTCAGATTTTGGGGGGTCGTCTTATAATCGAGCAAATATGGTATTAGAGGCTCTGAGGACTGTGGAGCACTGATATTGATTTGGGATTGGTCCTGTACTTTGCCAACACAGATCACGTTTTGCAATTACTTTTCCCTGTGTCTCTCCATGTTTTCAGCTACCCCCAGAAGTATATTGTCTCATCACTTGCTGAGGGGATTATGTCTGGCAGACAGCCAGGATGCAACCAGGGTGACAAACCATTGTTTCAGTTAATCTGTTTAATGTCTGACCCCCCATGGTGCACTAAAATGTTGTTTAAATCAGTCTTTCCCCATTCCATTGTATTCCACTATGTTGTGAATAAACAGTTCTTGCACTCCACCCCGCATTAAGCTTCGGCAAGTGATTTGGGTGACTGGAGAGTTGGTGCTTTGGAGTGTGCCCGTATACAGGTCTTGTAAGAGCTAGGAAGCAGCTGTTGACGGAGGTACCCAGTCGGGGTACAGGGCGTCCCGTAACAAGTAGCTTTAGACAGGAAGCAAAGTTTTTACACAACTGTATAAAAAGTTATTTTCCACTAACTCTGTAAATCTTAGACAAAAATAATGAAATAAGAGTTCCAGTTCCTGTAACTAGCCTAACTAGAAAAAAGTGATAGTGATATGGGTACAGAAAAGATAGCCATGCAACAACAGGCAGCAAACAGGGTCATCAAGGAATTATAGAGCTGGAATCTGTTAAGGAGATTATTAGGGCGGGGGTTCCTGTCAGATCTGTCATGTAATAGAATTCTTCTTTCCATCTTTCATCCTATTATAAGAATCTAAATTACTCAGCATCTAGTTACCTTTGTTTATGTAAAAGCAAGGGGGGGGGCAGTGGCGTCTCCAGCTTTCATATTTAGGGGGGCATATGGGGGGACAGGGACCAAAGTAGGGGGCAATTATAAAACGCTACATATACACTATTTTATATATATATATATATATATGTGGTTAGACATCCATTTTTGCTCAATTTTAAGACGACCCTGATTATAAGACGAGCCCCCAAAATCTGAATATTAGTTTATGAAAAAAAGGAAAAAGCCTGAATATAAGACGACCCTATAGGAAAAAAGGTTTACCAGTAAATGTTAATTCATGTAAACTATGCGAACAATTTTTTTTAATAAAAGCTATGATTGAGAAAAATTTTGTTTTTATTTCCTTTTTTTTCAACCTGCCCCCCCAGTTATGCACATCTGCCCCCAAGCTTGCCACTCTGCCCCAGAAATGCCTTATACCCCCTTTATGCCACTGTGCCCCATGATATGCCTTTTAACCCTCTAAATGCCACTGTGCCCCATGATATGCCTTTTGACCCCCTGTGTGCCACTCTGCTTCCAGAATTGCCTTATACCCCTATATGCCACTCTGGCATTTAAGGGGTTAAAGGGCATATTATGGGGCAGAGTAGCATATAGGGAGCTATAAGGCATTTCAGGAGGCAGAGTGGCTGTAAGGGGGTTAAAAGGCATTTCACAGAGCACTCTGCCTCCAGAAATGCCTTATGCCCCCCCATTTAACACTCCCTCCCCCTCCCTCCTCCAAACTTACCCGGGATTCTGAGTCCCCGATGCGTAGTCCTCCCGGCTGCAGCGGAGGTTGTGTACGCGAATCGCGTAGAGCTCTACAAGCTGCCCGGTGCCTAGTCCGGGCAGTGTGTAGAGCTCTATGCAAATCGCGTAGAGCTTAGTCCGGGCAGCATGTAGAGCTCTACGCGAATCGCGTAGAGCTCTACACGCTGCCCGGACTAAGCACCGGGGACTCAGAAGCACCGGTAAGTGGGGTGGGTGGATGGGGGGTGGAGACAGGAGGATCCAGGTCCCCTGCATCGCTGCGGGGGATCTGGATCTTAGTCTCATAGTCAGACCTAGTTGAGGTCTGATTATAAGACGACCCCGATTATAAGACGAGGGGTCTTTTTCAGAGCATTTGCTCTGGAAAAAACCTCGTCTTATAATCGAGCAAATACGGTATATAATATGTACTTATCTCTTTGAAGTAAAGACCTTGATTGAAATATGATTTCAAAATAACAGCTGAACTGGCAGTTATTTTTCGTTCTTTAATATTAGACCCTGCCGCCAATATATACTAATATTATACCCTGCTGCCGATATACATAAATATTAGACCCTACTGCTAATATATATAAATATTATACCCTGTTGCCGATATATATTAATATTAGACCCTGCTGCCGATATATACAAATATTATACCCTGCTGCCGATATATATTACTATTACACCATGCCGATAATATATATATAAATATTAGCCCCTGCTTCCGATTATATATATATAAATATTAGCCCCTGCAGCCAATATATATAAATATTAGCCCCTGCAGCCAATATATATAAATATTAGCCCCTGCAGCCAATATATATATAAATATTAGACCCTGTTGCTAATATATATAAATATTAGACCCTGGAAATATAGCATTGCAGGTTTAGATCAACAGAACACACAAACCCAGCATTGCAAGTATAGATCAACTGGGAATCACAAGTAAACTCAGCACTGAAGGTATAGATCAAATAAACAACACATGGCAACAACACTAAGGGTATTTATCAACTGAATAAGACATACAAATCCTGTATTTGCAGGTAAACATAAATAATGTATGGAAACATAGCATATAAAGATTAACAGAATAACATGAAAACCCAGCTTTGCAGGTATAGATCAATTGGAATTCACATATAGATATGGTATAAGATAAGGTATAGATAAAACCCCTTAAATTACAGGCATGAATTGCTTCCCCTTTAAAAAAATAAATTAACCCCCCCACACTTTTAATAAAAGTAAGTAACACACCAAAACTGTACAAAAAAACATATATATACATATATATATATATATATATATGATTGTTAACAGCCAGAGCCGGCCTTAGGTGTTCTGGCACCCCATGCGGACTACTCCTCTGGCGCCCCCCATCCCAAAAAAGAAAGGAAAAAAATCTTGTCACTATCTATCCCCTCTCCCCCTTTATCACTATCTACCACCTCTGCCCCTTCTCACTGCCTTCCCACCTCTGCCCCTTTTCAGTGCCTCCCCCCCCTCTACCCCTTCTCACTATCTACCACCTCTGCCCCTTCTCACTGCCTCTCCCCCTGCCCCATCTCACTGCCTCCCCCCCTTCCCCATCTCACTGCCTTCCCCCCCTCTGCCCCTTCTCACTGCCTCCCCCCCGCCCCTTCTTACTGCTTCCCCCCCCTCTGCCCCTTCTCATTATCCTTACTTACCATGTTGAGTCCTGCAGCGGGAGCAGGAGGCGTCCGTCTTCCCGTTCTGCCGCAGTGCGCGCTTCACAGCTGAGCGTGAAACGCCGGCACCGCAACGGAGTCACGGAGAGTGAGGGGCGCCGAGCGGTTGTTGAAAACTTCACGAGCAACCGCTCGGCGCCCCTGTCTGGGACTTAAATTAAAACATCAGGTTTTTTGTTTGTTTGTTTTAACTTTATTTAACATCCTCCATGTTAAATAAAGTAAAAAAAAACTTTATTTAACATGGAGGATGCACAGAAGAGGTATTTAGGTGGGAAGGGGAGGAGACCTCTAATCAAAGACCTTATAAAGACCCAATAACCCCTTCACAATTTGCTTGCTAGTTGAGCTGCTTTCCTGTGGATTCCCTATCACCTACTTCTAGAAGATTTTGAACATGTTTTTTTGGAACTGTTTTTGACTACGCTACTTGCCTTTGCCCTTTATACGGGAACTGTGACCTCGTTTATGAACCTACACTGCCTGCCTTTGACCTTAGAACTGTTTTGACTATGCTGCCTGCCTTTGTCCTTGGAACTGTTTAATTAACTACACTGCCGTTTTCCTTTTGTTGGGACTGTATGCTTATTATTGGTTGCTCATTAAAACCTTGCTTATCAAACCTGCGCTACGCTCCGTTCCTGTTTCTGACAACATGATAGGATTGTGATCGCTGTTAATCATGTATATATTAATATTGTTAATTTTTTTGTCCAATTTTGGTGTGTTACTTACTTTTAATAAAAGTGTGGTAGACACTCTAAAATTGGACAAAAAATCAATAACAATATATATATATATATATATATATATATATATTTATATATCAAGTAACAGATGGAATAAGTATCTTGTGATAATACATTTTTTATTGGACTAACAGAACTTTGGAATGACAAGCTTTCGGGAGCTCTTCTCCCTTTCTCAAGTCTAAAACATTTCTGAGCAAAACAACACATAGCTGTTGAGCTGTGTCTCTCTTTTAGTCGTTTTGTAGATTTGCTTTATTAAGCGGCTGCATGCGGTATCTTCCATAGTAGTAGAGTAGAGGTTGTAGTATATATATAGTACATGCTGAAACCTAGGTATTCATATACTCATTCATACACCCTCCTTCACCCCCTTACCTGCACTGCTGATCTCTCACTCGCAGACTTGCTGCTTCTCTCTCTGCCTCTCCGCACGAACTTCTTTTGTCCCGCCCACTTATCTTGTAGAAGTCCTGCGGTGGGAGCACGAGGCCTCTGTCTCCCTGCTCTGCCGCAGTGCTTGGCGCTTCACTGCTAAGCGCCAGAATATGACGTCATATTCCGGAGCTCGGCATGAAATACCGGCACCGCAACCAAGGCAGAGGCCTCGCAGAGGAGAGTGAGAGGCGCTGAGCGGTTGCTGAAAACGTATTCCTGAGCAACCGCTCTGCGCCTCTCTCTCTTCTCCGGCTGCGCAATAAAAAGAAGACAGCGTTTCAATTGGGGGGGCACACGGGGGGGGGACAGCATGATGTAGGGGGGCACATAGTCAAGTGCTAACTGCTCAACCTCACATAGGGGGGCAAAAAGTATTTAGTCAGCCACCAATTGTGCAAGTTCTCCCACTTAAAAAGATGAGAGAGGCCTGTAATTTTCACCATAGGTACACTTCAACTTTGAGAGACAGAATGGGGGGAAAGAATGCAGGAAATCACATTGTAGGATTTCTAATGAATTCATTGGTAAATTCCTCGGTAAAATAAGTATTTGGTCACCTACAAACAAGCAAGATATCTGGCTCTCACAGACCTGTAACATCTTCTTTAAGAGTCTCCTCTGTCTTCCACTCGTTTAATGGCACCTGTTTGAACTTATCAGTATAAAAGACACCTGTCCACAACCTCAAACAGTCACACTCCAAACCCCACTATGGCCAAGACCAAAGAGCTGTCGAAGGACACCAGAAACAAAATTGTAGACCTGCACCAGGCTGGGAAGACTGAATCTGCAATAGGCAAGCAGCTTGGTGTAAAGAAATCAACTGTGGGAGCAATTATTCGAAAACGGAAGACATACAGGACCACTGATAATCTCCCTCGATCTGGGGCTCCACACAAGATCTCACCCCGTGGTGTCAAAATAATCACAAGAACGGTGAGCAACGGTGAGGTAACACAGTGCCAGACGTGTCGCCCTGCTTAAGCCAGTACATGTCCGGGCCCGTCTGAAGTTTGCTAGAGAGCATTTGGATGATCCAGAAGAGGAGGGAGTTGAAAGTCCGTGTTGCCCAGCGACAGACCCAAAACATCACCGCTCTAGAGGAGATCTGCATGGAGGAATGGTCCAAAATACCAGCAACAGGGTGTGGAAACCTTGTGAAGACTTACAGAAAACATTTGACCTCTGTCATTGCCAACAAAGGGTATATAACAAAGTATTGATATGAACTTTTGTTATTGACCAAATACTTATTTTCCACCATAATTTGCAAATAAATTCTTTAAAAATCAGACAATGTGGTTTATGGACTTTGTTGTCTCATTCTGTCTCTCATAGTTGAAGTGTACCTATGGTGATAATTACAGGCCTCTCTTTTTAAGTGGGAGAACTTGCACAATTGGTGGCTGACTACATACTTTTTTGCCCCACTGTATATATATTCACTGGCCACTATTGTTAACATAAATAGCTATTCAGCCAATCACATGGCAGCAACATTTAGGCATGTAGATATGGTTAAGACAACTTGATGAAGTTCAAACTGAGCATCAGAATGGGGAAGAAAGGAGATTTAAGTGACTTTGAACGTGGTATGGTTTTTGGTGCCGGACGGGGTGGTCTGAGTATTTCAGAAACTGCTGATCTACTGGAAATTTCACGCACAACCATATCTAGAGTTTACAGAGAATGGCTTGAAAAAATATCCAGTGAGCGGCAGTTGTGTGGACGAAAATGCCTTGTTGATATCAGAGGTCAGAGGAGAATGGGCAGACTGGTTCTAGATGACAAAAAGGCAACAGTAACTTCAATAACCACTTGTTACAACCAAGGTATGCAGAATACCATCTCTGAATGCACAGCACGTCGAACCTTAAAGCAGATGAGCTACAGCAGCAGAAGACCACACTGGGTGCCACTCATGTCAGCTAAGAACAGATAACAGGCTACAATTCACACAGGCTCCCCAGAATTGGATAATGGAAGACTGGAAGAACGTTGCCTGGTCTGATTAGTCTCGATTCCAGCTGCGACATTCAGATGACAGGGTCAGACTTTGGCTTCAACAACATGAAAGCATGGATACATCCTGCCTTGCATCAACGGTTCAGGCTGGTGGTGGCTGTGTAATGGTGTGGGGGACATTTTCTTCGCACACTTTGGGCCCCTTAGTACCAATTGAGAATCGTTTAAACACGGCAGCCTACCTGTCTATTGTTGCTGACCATGTCCATCCCTTTATGACCACAGTGTACCCATCTTCTGATGGCTACTTCCAGCAGGATAATGCACCATATCACAAAGCTCACATAATCTCAAACTGGTTTCTTGAACATGACAATGAGTTCACTGTACTCCAATGGCCTCCACAGTGACCAGATCTCAATTCAATAGAGCCTCTTTGGGATGTGAAAAAAGCATTTGCCCCCTTTATTCTACTTTTGCATATTTGTCATACTTAAATGTTTCAAATCATCAAACTATATTTAATATTAGAGCAAAGATAACATGAGTAAACACAAAATGCAGTTTTTAAATTATGCTTTCATGTATAGAAGGAAAAAAGCTATCTAATCCTACCTGACCATTTGTGAAAAATTAATTGCCCCCTTAGTTAGGAAATCAACCAGTTAACTAATGTTATTTAATAATTGGGTTATATTTCACTAGACACACACAAAGACATGATTACTGCCAGCCTTGTGGAATCTAAACATCAATTAAATAGAACCTGTCTTGCAAAGTTAAGTAGGATAAAAGGTCTCAAAAAGCATCAAATGTTGGCTCAATCTAAAAATAATTAAAGAAACAAACTCATTGACATCTATCAGTCAGGGACCAGTTAAAACACAATTTCTAAGCCTCTTGGACTCCAGTGAGGGCCATTATCTGCTAATGGGGAAACAGTAGTGATCCTTCCCAGGAGTGTCCAGTCTACCAAAACCAGAATAACATGTATAGAACTGCAGGCCCCACTTGCCTCAGTTAAGGTCAGTATTCCTGATTCCACAATAAGTAAGAGACTTGTTCAAAAATGGCAACCATGGGAGAATTGAAGGCCAAAATCACTGCAGACCAAAACTAACACAAAGGCCCATCTCACATTTGCCAAAAAAAAAAACATTTTGATGACCCCGGAGGCTTTTGGGAAAATATTCTGTGGCCTGATGAGTCAAAAGTGGAAGTGAGTGGAACTTTTTGAAAGACATATTTCCCATTACATCTGGCGTAAAGCTAAAATGGCACTCTGCAATAAGAAGATCATACCAACAGTCGCGTAGGGGGCACAAGGAGTTCCCTTCAGGGGCACCTAGCGGCTCACATGTTTGCCTGAGCAGAAGACAGTCCCTCCTCTCTGGCAGTTGTCCACATTCAAGGCTCTCTGAAGTGGATTGTTCAAGCAAGCACCTTAATTACACAGGAGAACGGAGCCTCCCGGATCCAGAGATTTTTCAAGATATTTTCTCTCCTTGCGGCCTACCAGATATAGACTTGATGGTGCCAAGAAGCCTCTTTTCTCCCTTTCCTTGGAAGGAGGTCCACTGGCCTTAGAGGCCTTAACCCAAAACTAGTCAGGCAATCTAAATTACATCTTGCCTCCATGTCCACTCCTGTCCAGAGTTATTGGGAACAGCAGTGGCGTCGGCAGGGGGGGCCCAGAGGGGGCCATGGCCCCCCTACATCATGCTGTGCCCCCCCAGTTGAAACGCTTTTTTGTTTTTTTTTTCCCGCAGCCATGATAGACGAGAGGAGGCGAGTGAGAGGCGCCGGAACATGTTTTCAGCAACTGTTCGGCACTTCTCCTCCGCGAGGCTTCCGTCTTGTCACAGTGCCGCACTCCCACTGCAGGACTCCTAAAAGGTATGTGAACTTCAAAGGGGGGAGAGGGTAGATAGTTAGGAGGGGGTAGATAGGGAGAAGGGAGTGAGATGGGGGATAGGGGGTAGATAGGGAGAAGGGAGTGAGAAAGGGTAGATAGGGCAGAAGGGAGTGAGAAGGGGGTAGATAGGGCAGAAGGGAGTGAGAAGTGGTAGATAGGGCAGGGAGTGAGAAGGGGTAGATAGGGCAGAAGGGAGTGAGAAGGGGTAGATAGGGCAGAAGGGAGTGAGAAGGGGTAGATAAGGTAGAAGGGGGTAGATAAGGCAGAAGGGAGTGAGAAGGGGTAGATAAGGCAGAAGGGAGTGAGAAGGGGTAGATAGGGCAGGGAGTGAGAAGGGGTAGATAGGGCAGAAGGGAGTGAGAAGGGGTAGATAGGGCAGGGAGTGAGAAGGGATAGATAGGGCAGAAGGGAGTGAGAAGGGGTAGATAGGGCAGAAGGGAGTGAGAAGGGGTAGATAAGGTAGAAGGGGGTAGATAGGGCAGAAGGGAGTGATAAGGGGTAGATAAGGCAGAAGGGGGTAGATAGGGCAGAAGGGAACGAGACGGCAGTAGATAGGGCAGATCTGTGATCTATGCCTGTAATTTAGGGAGTTTTATCTATAATTTTAATGCTGAGTTTTTATGTAAATTCCAATTGATCAATACCTGCAAAGCTGGGTTTGTGTGTTAATGTGTTGGTCTATATCTGCTGTGTTATGTTTCTATACATTATTTATGTTTACCTCCAAATACAGGATTTGTATGTCTTATTCAGTTGATCAATACCTGGAGTGCTTTTTCCATGTGTTGTTTATTTGATCTATACCTTCAATGCTGAGTTTACATGTGATTTCCAGTTGATCTATACCTGCAATGCTGGGTTTGTGTGTTCTGTTGATTTATACCTGCAATGCTGTGTTTCCATACATTATTTATGTATATCTGCAAATACAGGGTTTTTATGTCTTATTCAGTTGCACGTGCTGTTTCCATGTGTTGTTTATTTGATCCATACCGGCGGGCCCAAGAAAATGCTTGGGTCAGGTTAAATTTTTTCACTATAAAATATATTGGCAACAGGGTCTAAAATTTATGTATATATTGGCAGTAGGGGCAAATATTTATATATATATTGGCAGCAGGGGCTAATATTTATCTATATTGGCTGCAGGGACTAATTTTAAAATATATCAGCAGCAGGGACTTATATTGATATATATCGGCAGCAGGGTCTAATAATATATATCAGCAGCAGGGTCTAATATTAACATATATTGGCAGCACTGGCTAATATTTATATTTATATATATATATATATATATATATATATATATATATATATATATATATATATATATATATATATTTATATTGGCAGCAGGGGCTAATATTAACATATATTGGCAGCACCGGCTAATATATATATATATATATATATATATTTATATTGGCAGCAGGGGCTAATATTAACATATATTGGCAGCAGGGTCTAATATTTATATATATTGACAGCAGGGGCTAATATTAATATGTATTGGCTGCAGGGGCTATTATCAATAAATATTGGCTGCAGGTGCTAATATTTATATATATTGGCTGCAGGGGCTAATATTTATATATATCGGCAGTAGGGTATAATATTAGCATATGTCGGCAGCAGGGTATAATATAAGTATATATCGGCAGCAGGAGTTAATATTAGTATATATATTGGCAGCAGGGTCTAATATTAAAGAATTCAAAATAACTGCCAGTTCAGCTGTTGTTTTTTTACTTGTCTTTACTTCAAAGAGAAAAGCACTTATTATGTAGTTAAAAAAATGGATGTCTAACGTATATATATATATATATATATATTAGACTTGAGCACCAGGGGGCTCTTCGTGTTCGTCTTTGGAGAAAAAAAAACCTTCGTATTCCACTAATATTCGCCTTCTTTTCGGGCGAATATTTGTGGCCATTCTTCGTGCTTGTTTCATCTTCGTTTCCTCCCGGCTGCGTAGCAGGGGTTAATACGGGGTTAAGAACACATCGGAGCAGCAGCAGCAGCAGCAGCAGATGCGTTCGCGCCGTGAAGGTACGTGTGTGCGACTCTATTGGTCGCCAGAAGGGGGCTGGTCTGGCATCAACAAATGAATTGCAGAACCGCAGAATGCACCTCATTCGTTGATGGCAGGTGAGCCCCCTGCCGAAACAACCAATAGAGTTGCACACACGTAGCGAGGTGTACTGTACACAAAATGACCTAGACAAATGCTCCAAGGAACTTGGCCTCCTTTGTTTTTATCATACACAGTCACACATCCATAGATGTTTAATAAAAGAATAGGGATTATTTTACATTTTTAAATTGATTTTGGACCACTTGTAATACATGCCTAACATTTGCTACCTATTTATAATGGCATACTTTGCAACAACCCAACTTTTACTGGACAGGACTGGAAAAAAAGCAGGACTGTCCACAAAAATGTTGGGTGTGTTGGCAGGTATGCGAATGGAAAAATGTTGGACAAGAACTAAAAAATAGCTTAGGGTTAATGTACGGTTATTTTTAAGATTATTAGCAGTGCACTGTTTTGGTTAAAGATGTATTATGTCTAAATAATAATTTAATTTTAATTTTAATGGGTTTATTGAATTTTATTTTAAAGTTATATTTATTATTATTTACTTTATTATATTTATTTAATGTTGTAGTGCTACCCTACCCAGCTATACCTATGTGCACTAGCATACCTAGTTTAGCTAAATTTGATGGGACAGGAAAAAAGCAGGACTGTCCCTGAAAAAGTTGGGTCTGTTGGCAGCTATGTGGATGGAAAAATGTTATAGGGTGAAGTGTGAGTTATAGCGTTAATGCTAGTGAGTGTAGAAGTGAAGGCCAGGGCAAATAACAGGAGGAAAAGTCCTTGTGATTTGTGAATTGTACATGTGTGTGTTATGTGTGTTATGTGTTATATGTGTTATGTGTGTTATGTGTTATGTCACTATGTTATATGTGTTATTGTGTGTGTTATGTTTGGTAGGTTGTGTATCAGACGGAAAATGGATGAAATGGAAATGGAAAAGGAAATAGAAAAGGCGAATGAGTGAGCAATTGGCGACCCACTCACCTGTTTCACCCCAGGGCAAAGCATCCAAACAACTGTCAGTCCTAGACGTTTGGCAGCGGACTTCCAGAGCTCAGACACTAGGCCCTAGCGTAAGCTGGCTACTCCGGCGGAGGTAGCAGGCG
Organism: Spea hammondii; assembly: GCA_029215755.1. Taxonomy (NCBI): domain Eukaryota; kingdom Metazoa; phylum Chordata; class Amphibia; order Anura; family Pelobatidae; genus Spea; species Spea hammondii. Next base: position 24,268,053 of record JARDYJ010000009.1, on the reverse strand, counting down.
TTGCCACACCGCAAACAGACGCAGCCAGGGGGGAGAAACTACCCTTACCATTAGGGACATTTTGGGCATGACTCTAGCCAGGAAGCGAACTGGCAAAGAAGAGACGCTGGCACCACCACCACCAGCATTGAAAAATAGAAAAGGCGAATGAGTGGGCAATTGGCGACCCACTCACCTGTTTCACCCCAGGGCAAAGCATCCAAACAACTGTCAGTCCTAGATGTTTGGCAACGGACTTCCAGAGCTCAGACACTAGGCCCTAGCGTAAGCTGGCTACTCTGGCGGAGGTAGCAGGCGTTGCCACACCGCAAACAGACGCAGCCAGGGGGGAGAAACTACCCTTACCATTAGGGACGTTTTGGGCATGACTCTAGCCAGGAAGCGAACTGGCAAAGAAGAGACGCTGGCACCACCACCACCAGCAGCAGCAGCAGCATTGGAAAAGGCGAATGAGTGGGCAATTGGCGACCTGCTCACCTGTTTCACCCCAGGGCAAAGCATGAAAGTCTGTCAGTCCATGGCGTTTGGGAGCAACCCATGAGAGTGCAGGCCACACACTCTTCTTTTCATCCCAGTAGCTAAGAGGATCAACATTAGGTGCAGAAGGAACTTAACAGAGGTAAAGTTTGACCATTTCAGCAGCACTACTCTCCTTTCTGCTGCTAGCTCTGTTAGATGGTCCAACTATACTCCCAAGTGCCTCTTCCCAAAACACAGCTGCTCCACTCAGCTGTGTTGTTGTGATGCTTGTGGCATTGCTGCTGATGCTGCTCCTCCTGCACCTCTCCCTCCTCGGACAGCATTCGCATTTTACGCTGCCAGTCACGCACCTTGTTGACCAATTGCTCCCGGTAGCTACTGAGAACATTGAATTTCAAAGCTAGCTTTCCCTTAATTCTTGGATCGCAAAGGCACGCTAGCATCATTTCGGGACTCTCTTCCATGCGTTTGCGAAGGTGTACTTTTAGCAGATCTTTCAGCTTCCTGACTATGGCTGCTACGTCAGGATGTAGAGTGCCCCCTTGAACAGCCTCACGGTTTTCAAGGAACACATCCATCTTGCTGCCTAGATAGGAGAACACTGGGATTACCTGGGCCAGACTGGCAGTGTTTGATCTTAAATTTTCTGTGGCGTCCCTGAATGGTTTAAGGACTGCCACTAGCTGGGCGATCACTGTCCAATCCTCCCTATTCAATGGAGATGTAATCCCAATATTGTGCTCTGAGGCAAGATTATGGATTGCCCTCTGCTGCTCCAAAATCCTCTCCAGCATGTCTAACGTGGAGTTCCACCGTGTACCGACATCCTGACGTAGGCAGTGTACGGGAAGACCTGACCTCTCTTGCTCTTCCCTCAAAAGTTGGCTAGCCTTAACACTATGGTGAAAGTGCCCAGCGATCGGCAACGGGACAGAACTACTGCTGCCACATTAGTTCCTTCTGACATTGCTGCCTTCACTACAAGATGGATGATGTGGGCTGCACAGCGCACACCAACAATATGACCATCTCGCAGCGCTTTCACCATATTGGCACCTCCGTCAGTTACCACAAAACCAACTTCAACATTGGTGCCTGCCTCTGCTCCCACCCAAAGGCTAAACATTTTCCTCATCGCATGCAGAATATTTTGGGAAGTGTGCTTTTCATCCATCACTTCTGCATGGAGAAGGAATGATCGGTAGCCTGCTGCAGCAGCTTCCTTGGGCACACCGGGCTGCCACCAGTGTGCTGTCAAAAAAAGAAAGGCATGCTGCCCACTAGGTGCACTCCACAAATCTGTTGTGAAATGAACAGACTGACCAGCCGCCTTGGAAAGCTCCTCTTTCACTGCTGCAACACAGGACCGATACAATGTTCCTGCTGAAAGCGGAACGTGACGGAACTATATATTGTGGCGCCACAGCCGCCATCAATTGTTTGAAAGGCTCCCCTTCGATCAAAGAGAAGGATGCCCCTCCAACAGCAATGAACTGACCAATAAGTCGTGTTACTTTATCGGCCTGCTGTTTAGGCATTGACCTTTTGGATTGGAATGCCACAAATTGTTCCAGGGTGGGCTGGACATGCAGTGCTCCAACCTGCCTTGGTCTCTGTCTGCCAGCACTAGCTGCTGCTGCTGCTACTATTGGCTCAGAAGCAGTTGTTGGGGTTTTTCCACGGCCACCAGCTATGCTGCCTGCACTAAGTTTTACTTCTGCATCTTTCCCCAATAGCACAGCGTTGTGTTGAGTGCTGAGGTGATGCTTCATGCTAGCACTGGTAAAATGGCCAGACACTTTCCCTCTGCTTATTAGCTTCCCTAAATGTTTGCACTTTCCATAGCGCCCTTCTTCAACATTTTCAAAGTGCTCCCAAATTGGGGCGCGCATAGCCTTGGAGTGTGCCTTGGGTGCTGTTCCTACTGCTCGGGGTGGATGAACAGAGGCAGAACTAGTGGTGGTGGGACTGGTGGTAACAGTACTGGCCATAGTGGGACTGCTAATTGCTTTAACTTTAGATTTGCTAGGTTTTGCTGCTGCTGGTGATGGTGATGATCGTAGCGGAGAAGGTGGAGGCTCAGGGGAAAATTGTGCACTAGTCATTTGGACACTGCTCCCTGAGGAATCTGATTCCTGACCACTCATCTCCTCTACTTCCTCTGGCTCATAGTCTAGTTCTTCATTAGCCAGATCGAATGGAATTCCTGCTAGGCTGGAGCTAAGACTGATATCGTCGTGAGACTCGTGACTAGTAGTAGTGCGAGCAGGAAGAACAGACTCTGCACTTGGCCTCTCAGTCTCAGGCTCCTCTGCTACCTCACTAGGTGGAGTTCCACTATGTGTAGCCCTCTCTCTAACTGTCTTCACAAAAATATTGTAAGGACTTGGTGGCTTGCTAGAGGTACTAGGTGGACATGGCATGGCGGTACCGGTGGGAACAGTAGGCGCAGCACTAGTGGTGGTAGAGGCGGTAGAGGTGGTGGTGGTTTTCCCTACAAAGGAATGAGATCGCTTTGGTTTGGGACCCCTCTGAGTCTTGCTGCTAATTTGGCTCTGCTTGGTACCTTGCATGTTGCTCGTGGATGGGGAAGATGCTGCTTGGGGCAAAAGGCACTTCTTTTTACTCACTGGGCTAGTGTCACGGACTGGGTCCAAACAGATGACTGAAAGGACCCAGCACGCCCGAAGATTGTATGCAGGAGTCACAGTGCAGTAGTAGAGCTTGGACAGGGCCTGGTTGCAGGGTGACCACACTCACCCAGGTGTTGAGCACCTAGGGTTGAGCAGCCAAACACCAGCGCCCTGATATGGCAGAGGATGATGTCCAGAATGAAGTAAAGTGATATCCTGCAGGCACCCTGGAGCAGGCATGAAGCATATCACTAGAATCACGTGCAGGATGCTGCAGGCTGGGAGTATGGAAGCTAAGCAAAGGGTATAGCAGAAACATAACAAGCAAGGGAGAGGGAGACCATGCACGAAACATAACCATACAAGACATACATGTTACAGGGCACTACAGTGAACCAGACAAGGAATAAACATTACTAGACAAGATATACATGATACAGGGCACAACAAAGGACAGGGAACAAGGCAAGGAACACAGGGGAAGGAGTGAGGAGCCGGAATCCTCGGAAGCTTCTCCTTTAAGCAAGGATAGGCCATATTAACTAGGACAAAGGGAGAGGAGAGAGGAACCAGAATCCTCAGATGATACAAGGGAGAAGGGCAAAGGTACATAAGAGACAAACAAACATGAATACAGAAACTAGCCTAAGACTGTTTGATAACAATTGGAGATTCCGTCACATGATACGGCCATAGTATGCTTAGCCCACCACTACGCCAAAGTACTCCAATGACGGTGGGTCCTAACGCTAATTCCTGCTGACAGTGGTACGAAACAAACCAAACATGTAAACCAAACACATAGCACTGAAACATACCTTAGACTGCAGACTGAGAACACACAGGTGGGGCACACCTTATAAAGGAAACAGAGCTGAAGCAAAGAGCTGAAGCAGAAGCAAGGAATGGAAGATCAGAACAGAGCAAAAGGAAATCCAGGAATGGATCGAAGCAAAACAGGAAATTGAAGCAAGAGCGAGATATGCAGCTCCGCAGCCTAGGTAGGACGTGACAGCTAGTAGAAGTACTAGTTGGGCTACCCTTTAACTTTGAACGTGCTTCTGGTGCTTTAGGCTTTCCGTAAAAAACCATAGAGCTTGTGGGCCTAGCTGCACTACTACTGCCTGCTTTTGGTGCCTTTCCTTTACTTGATGATCCTTCAAGCAATGCTTCCCCAAATGATAAGCGAGAGCTTGGCCTACTTGGCCGACTAGACTGACGCAAAGGCTGCATCTTAGAACTGGTGGTGGTGCTGGTGGTGCTGGTGGTGGTGGTGGTGGTGGTAGATGGAGCTTGATCCTCCTTAGTCCCAAAAGGAGGATCCATTTCAAATTTTGTGTTGTGTGTGTAGTGTAGTGTTTAAAAAAACTTAAAAAAAATAAATAAAAAAAGGGGGATAAAAAAAATTAAAGACTTTGAATTTACACGGGCCTAAGAGCCTATCCTACTACTTTGCTAAACCTAAAGCTATATTGGTATTCTAGTCTAACTCTAGGCAGACGCTCTCAAGCCCACTAAGCTAAAGTGAGGTTAAGTTATATATAATATTATATTATTAATAGATTAGAATTACTTATATTTTGGATTATAGATAGAATATAGATTATGAATTAGAAAGAATTACTTATATATATTATAGATTATGAATTTATATTATATTATATAATATATTATAGATTAAGAAAATTAAAGATTAGAATTATTTTAGTACTACAGCTAGTAGCTTGAAGCTTTGCTTAGTACAGTTGTTGTCGTCACACAGTCAATTTTTCTTGAAAATAAATTAGAAATAAAATAAAATGTCACAGCAAAACAGTTAGCTTCACTGCTTGCTGAAACACACAGCACTTATGCGGCTGCACTCACTAGCCCAACAAGTTCACTTCACTGATGGACTGAGGTGAGCAAAACACTAAGGGTCCTTTTTAATAAAATTAAAATAAATGAGAAAATCTTTGCAAAATAGTTAACGTCACTGCTTGCTGATCAAAATAGAACACAGCACTTATGCGGCTGCACTCACTAGCACAACAAGTTCACTTCACTGATGGACTGAGGTGAGCAAAACAAATGAAATAAAATGAAATATTATTATTAATTAAGAAAAATGTACTTGGTCTCTTGCTGTTGCTAAAACAAAGCACAAACTAAAGAGCTGCAGCACCAGTACTAACTATTAGCTGAACTATAAGCTAGTAGTAATTAATTATTAATTTTATTTATAGCTAATTAACTATTAAGAATTATAGAATTATTGATATTACTGAATGATTTTAAATTAGATACTAGTAGATGTCTTGAATGTCTACAGTACACTCTACACTAGTATACTATTATTACTAACTATAGTATATATAACTGACAAATATATATAATTTTATAATGTATTCAATTATTAATTATTAGTATTACTGATTTTAGATTAGACACTAGTAGATGTCTTGAATGTCTACAGTACACTCTACACTAGTATACTATTACCAATACTATACTAACTATAGTATATATAACTGACAAATATATATATAATTTTATATGTATTCAATTATTAATAATATATTCTATTAAATTATTTATAAATTCTATTATTTAATTTATTTAAGCAGTACAGGCTGTAGGCACTAGTGCCAGCCCAGGGCAAGGGCAGTGAGGCACTGAGTGCACTGTCAACTCAACAGCACTACACAGTTGATGACAAATTAAATAAAAAATGATTAAATTAATCAAATTATTATTATTATTAAATATTAACTCAGTAGAACTGAAGTGAGCATGAAGTACACTGTGAGAAACGGCAGGCTGAGGGTTACCAGTCAGAACAGAACAATCTCTCTGTAACGTTCGGATGCAGTACAGCAGTGTTGCCAAAGCAGTCACAGCGAAAAATGAATGGATCTCTCAGGCAAGCTCTGGTCTTATAAAGGCGCCTTCAGAATTCAAAAAACAGCAGCACAGGCATTGGACAAGACCCTTAGCGTGACGTCACAAGAGTGAGCTGATTGGAGAGACGAGGATCAGCTCACTCCTGTTTGAAATTTTGGCGGCTGCGCGGCAAAAACGAAGACGATCACGAAGAATCTTCGATTCTTTGTGGTTGTGAGTCTTCGTCTTCTCCTACGTTTTGCCGGCACTGTATTCTCTTCGGCGCGTCTTCGGCCCGAACAAAAAAACGGCCTCTTTGTGCTCCATGTTCGCCCGAAGACGAATGCGCAAGTCTAATATATATACATGTGACGGATCGTCCTGTTCCCCAGACTGGACACATCCGCCTGTCAGCTCCTTCCCTCTCCCAGTAAGCGGATGCGCTGCGGCTGTCCGAAGAAAGCAGTCACAGACCAGCACTTCCCTCAATCATGAGACAGGACTTCATGCTTTGAGGTTAAAAACAGAACTCTCTTTATTACAAACACACAGAACTTATATACAATCTACATTCACTGTGCACCGAACCCAACCCCCAATCCTATCAGCCACATCCCATGACAAATCCCATCAGCCACATCCCCTGACAAATCCCATCAGTATACAGAGGATGTATCAGGTGAGGGGATTAAGGGATACAATGGGTCCCCCCACCTGTGTTATCCCCCCTGTAGTGCTGGTGCCGTCTGGGCAGACAGGGCTGTGCTGGCTGATTAAGAGCCCCAGCCAGATTATAGGATCGTCTCTTTGAAGGCTGGAGCTGCAGCCACATTCAAACAGGGTACAAATAAATATAATAATAACAGTGAAGATCAGACATAGGTTCTTCACAATACATATATATATATAGTGTATATATATATATATATATATATATATATATATATATATATGTAGCATTTTATAATTGGCCCCCCTACTTTGGTCCCTGCCCCCCCATGTGCCCTCTCTAAATATGAAAGCTGGAGACACCACTGAAGGACAGGAGAAGTAGATGTCATTCTAGTCACCCCGAACTGGTGGAGGAGAATATGTTATAAGGATGTCCTGTTGATGTCTGTAATTCTGCCCTTTCATCTTCTGGGACATCCAGATTTGCTTTCTCATAGTCCTGTTTTTCATCTATCTCAGACACTGCTCCAGCTGATGAACGTAACAGTAAAAGTAGTCATGAGTGTCACGTCAATGGGACCCGCTACCGGCAGACAAGGTGCTGGTAGCTAGCGCGAGGCTCCCCAGCGACAAGCACTTACATGTTCTCAGCCAGCAGAGGAACACCGGAGGCCCACCGATGATGCACAGCAGGAGGATTTAAAAATCCGGAACTGCTCAGCACAGATATCCCAATCCTGCCTATTATTATATACTCACCTATACTGGAGCCTCTACACTGTTGGGATTATGTAAATCTCTGTCCACCTTTGTTGGGGCTCAACCCCTTGTTAGCTAACTGTGTGCAAAGAAGAGGTATACCACTATTGGAAGATCTTCTCGGAGTGGTGTTTTTTTAGGTACAGCTCGCCTTTTCTCTGGTCCATACTACAAATTCTTTAGTTCCTCCATGCATTTTAAAGGGATTGTCACCAGCCACTGCCTTTTGGGGTTTTTATTTGGCCTCTCACCCCTGGGTCTGGAGATTTGCTATAGCAGTCTCCAGCTCACAACCTCAGTCCAGAACTCACGTGCCTCCATGGGATTTAAATGCTGGTACGAAGACATTTTACTATGCATCTGTTTGAATATCCTAGATAAAGGTGCGATACTTTGCCTACCACCAGAATTAATTCCCAAGAAATTATCTTTCATACTAATCAATAAATCATTTTACCAGCTTTTTGCCAAGCACCTAAGTACGAGAAACAGTCTGAGCGTGCAACTCTTTCTCATTCTAAGGTGCTGGTCAAAAAGCTGGCAAAATGATGTCTGGATTACTTCTTACATGTGAGGACAGCTTTACTAGTGTATCTAGAAAGGATTGCTGTGTTCCACAGTTCTACCAACCTGTTTGTTTCCTTTGCGGGAGCCCAGAAAGAATGTAAGGTCTCCAGATCTGCCAGAAGATGGATAATGCATACTATTCAAGAGGCATACACATCAGTGGGTTATCCTCTTCCTTTGGGACTTGAGGCTCATTCCATATTACCTACCTTGTGGGCTGGATGAACAAATGTTCCGGATATGAAAAATGAAAACCAGTGTCAAAAGTGAAAGTGAATAAAAAGTAATAAAATCAAAGAAATACTGTCCTTCTTCTGACCGAGTGTACAGCCGCAACCCTATATAATACTCTCCACGAAAAATAATAATCCTCAACGCGTTTCTCCACGATATGGCTACCGGACATGAACCTCCTGAGGAAGCCAAATTGTGGTGAAATGCTTCGAGGATTATTATTTTTCGGACTTTTCTTAGGACTTTTTCCAATTTTTTATCATTAGATACGGACATTTTTTCGGATTTTTATTGTTTTAATAGATCATTGGATCGTACATTTTTTTAGATACATGTAAAGTTTTTTTTTTATCAATTCTTAGGGCTGTGTCCCGTGATAAATTATTTATTTATACATCACATCACGGGTTACATAGATTTATCTTCATAAAGTAATTTATACATTAATCTTCATTCATCTTTACATTCACACATGACATTATAATTAATTTTACAACTTTTTTGATTCACACAAGCACTTGCACTTTATTTAAAACGGACATATACTAACGGAATTAATAAAAACAAAAAGAAATACCTGGATACTCCATCCAAGGAAAAAGGTCAACCCAGGGCACCCAGGATCCACTGCAACTCCAGAAAACATACCAGAAACGCTTGATACATCCATCTAAATGTGAGTGCAACCAATTACCGCGCATTTATAAGTCTTGAAAGATATCATTCTATGGTAGATGTTTTTCCTCTCTTCTATATTCGTTGGTTTGTATAAACTGGGATACACACCAAGGAGTTTGTTTTTGGAGGCCTGAATTACTCGTACATATTGTGAGTGCGACTATTGGATGTTTCATTTTATTTTCTCAGGTTATTGACCATACTACGCTATTATTCCGTATATGTCATTTTTTGTTTTTTTTCTGAGTTACTGAGATCGGTTGCCATAAGCTCCCCTAGACGGAAGTAATTTTGAACAGATGTTCCCACAGTGCCAATTTGTAATGCAGCTGTCTGGTCCTCATTCCATACCTTTGTCAAGTATTATACACTTGATATCTCAAGTTGTTTTGCAGTCTGTGGTACCATGATTTTGGTATCACCCTTATTGCTTTTGTATATCTCATTTTAAGTGCTGCAGGGGATCACAAGAGAAAACCTTTATAACTGGGAATGTATTTTCCTTGAGTATCTTCGACAGCACAATTTTGTCCCTCCTAATAAAGTTGTTTATTTTGCACATTTATATCCACTTATTGGGCACTTGGTATGTTGCAAGTTTTTTATTGGTTTCCTGCCCTACCTTAAAGTCGAGCTACATTTGATTTTAAATCCTGCCAGGGATATACAAGGAAATTAAATTCCCATTTTTGGGGGTTTTTTTGGATAGCGTCTTCCTTTACATCATCTCATGAACAACATGCAAGTCTTTAGCTGACACTCAATGATTTTTCTTAATCTCATCAATCATTCTGCACTGCACTATTGCAGAAATCTTTACAGGATGCCAACTCATGGGGAGAGCAGCAACAACTAAACTGTGTTCATTTATAAACAAGTTGTCTTACTGCGGACTGATGGACATCAAGGCTTTTGGAGATACCTTAATCACTCTTTCCGGTTTTATCTAAGCCATCGGTTCTTAATTTTAGGTCTTCAGAGATCTCTTTTGTTCAAGGCATGGCTCACATCATGGAATGCTTCTTATGAAAAGCCAACTGAAATGGCTTTATGGTTTTTGGCAGCTTGAACAAAAACATCCAATCTCTTTTTTTGACTCCTGACTAGGAGTTCACATACTTTTCCACTTTACACTATAAATGTTTACATGGTATATTCAATGAAGACATGAAATCATATAATTGTGTGTTAAGTGGATATTGTGACTTGTGGTTGAAGATCAGATGAAAATGCTTACAAAGTGGCCACAAGGCTGAGGAGAAGGAACATTAAAGTAAATCGGCAGATTCGTGGGACAGTGCAATGTCACAAGTGGATTATTGTGGGGTTTTACTTGTGTATACATATGTCCATTTATATTGCTTTTTGTTCTAATCATGTAAAATCTGTAAGAGTAAAAGGGAGGAGTGTGAAGGCATTGCTAGATTCTAGGATTGTGGTTAAATGAACAACAGATAATTGACATTTCATGTATGCCTGGTGATATTCACTCATATCCCACATCAGAAGAAAAAATTTCTTCACTCATATCCCACATCAGAAGAAAAAATTTACATAGGTGTGAGAACTAGCACTATGATGTAGTATTAAGGCTATACTTTCCCACTCCCCCCCCCCCAGACATAGGAAAATCACTTAGAACAAGCGCCCAGAGAAAATTGGAGATACAGAGGAAATAGAGGATGTTTGTTTCTTTTGCCAAGGTTGAAAGTGAAAAGGATCCATATGTGGCATGTTTGGGTAACATGGAGTAACAGAATGTGACAAAATCCTGCGAGATATATGAACCCCCCAAGAGAAGTAGAATTCCATGATTTGAGTGTAAGCCCTGGAACCTTTAGAGACACTCAGTAGGAAAACCAAACCCAAATGTACAGGTACCCGAAAGGTAGTCCCATTGCCCCTAACAAAACACTGTTCCCCTATTTTGCAGAGAAGTACACTTGGCTTTGTAGGCTAGAAAAGAGTTGTCATCTTGCAGAACGCAGTTGTATCACAGTCATGCAATAGGGGGACACCTGGACTTTGAGAAAACTAGGGAAAAGATCCTTAGAAAGTTTTATTGGCCAGATATATTTTCAGAAGTAGACAGATTTTTGCAGATATCATCCAGACTGTCAATGAAAATCCCAATTCAAAGCAAATAGGAGCCCATTAATGCCTCCAACATAACAGAGGTTGTTACACCACTGTATTCAGGAACAGCATCCTCGGAGCAGAACTGACTAGTAACCAAGAACAAGGCAGTGCAGACCACCACAGCAAAAGATACAGGACTTGGTCAAGGCAAGAGGGGTCAGGATCACAGACAACAAACAACAAACAATCAGTATAAGTTGTCAGAAAGCAGAAGACTGTATAAAACACTACTGGTGCAAATCTCAGCTGCCAACTAGACTTGAGCAATCATTTCCTTCCCAATGCGTTTTTGTGCCAAGTTTTGCTGTTTTGTCCATTCATCCGTGTTGTGGTCGTGGCCTGTTTTATGCAAAATTATGCTAATATTTAATACACAATTTAGAAAAAACACATCTAACAATACAACAATACATTTATTTGATTCAAGAATACAGATAAATTATGTAAAGACGAATACCAAAAAGATGTTATGATGTATATTGATATACTTTATTAATACCTCTAGCGGTAAAAACAATATATCGAAAAAGGTTACCATAACAAAATTACAGAAGTCAACAATTCTAATATTATTCTAATATTCTAATAACATTGTAATAACATATGTACTTAACTTCAGCATATCAAATCACTCCTTTGAGGTTCAGTTTCCAAACTGGTTCTAGATACCAGGTTCATATAGAAGACTTTAAGGGAATCTTTCAGTAGTTGTTTTCTAATTTTAGTTACAATACTAGGCACTAAACTAGTCCTAGCTTCTTGGCACTTAACTAGCCCAAGATGGAAGAGACATGTCCTATTTCATACTTTTTCTCTGGCAAACTTTAACAGCTCCCTTAGCTTCTGCCATGCTGCTTCCTTTTTCCTCCTTCCAGTCTATTCTACTCCTCCCCTCTTCCTGGAGTTTCTGATATCCCATGGTTCCTGGTGTAGCCCACATGGCTTTTCATGTAGGCAGCCATTATCCATGGTCTTAGATAAACAAGAGATATACACATCATCACTTACTCTCCAATGCTACCTGGTGGTAGAGGTAATGCACTTCTTAAACAATATAAATAATTGGCAATGTATGCCACACGTAGGGAGTGGTTTATCCAAAGGTAGATACAGATATTGCATCTGTGATGTGAATCACTAATAATGGATGACGCAATCCATGGCCACTACATTCCACCTCTTGATTCACATCATATAGCAATGATACATAAATGTATCTCTCCAGAAAAAATCCCCCCCATGGCACTCATTTCACAGATATCATGTACATACAAACATATAAAAAACATAAAGTTATAATAACCCTAAATGTTATTTTCAAAAGAATGTCCAACTGAATCTTTCCCTCATGTGACACTCCTCTTGATCTTGATCCTGTCAAGACAGCAATATCAATAAAATCCTTGGTGGAACTCCATGCTCCCTGCTGCGTGAAGCGTCTTATCTTCAGTAGAAAACCAGCATCTCTTAACCCCTTCAATCCCCTATGGACGTACCGGGACGTCCAAAAAACGCCTAGTAAAAAACCCCCGTATTGGTACGTCCAGCCCTTCGTGCAGCGTCAGGGACACATCCCTGCCGCTGCACGGGAGATCAGTCATCGCTACTTTCTGCTGTCCGATCTGCTGTAACAGCTCCCGACATGAAAGCCAGAAAGCTGTTACATTTCAAACTGCCCGATCGTGCGATCGGGCATTCCCTTCCGGGTTGCATCAGGGGACATCTTGTCCTCCGATGAGGCACAGACGCTGCAACCTCAGTGTGAGATCACAGTGTGATCGCTGCAGGGGGATCGCGGGGAGGGGAGTGAAAAACCATGTCTCTCACCCCCCCTCCCGTCCTGAAACAGAAAAGCAGAAAAAAACAAAAAAACGTTTATTCATTTAAAAAATAATAATAAAAAATCATTAAAATAATAATATAAAAAATAATTTAAAAAAATATATATAAAAAAGATAATAAAATTAAAAAACCTTACATCCCATTGCCATAGCATAACATCTAGCCAGTATAGCCCTCCTGCCCCTGTTCACAACCCTCAAACCCGTTAACCCATAGGCATAAAAATTATACAAAAAATGTACACTCCCTGGTGCTGGGAAAGTATGGAAAATCTATATAAATTAGGTATTTCTGAAATCAGGACACCTGAATTGATAAAGTTGGAGGGGATTTTCCATCACTTTATCTAATTTTGTGAGGATTCAGAGGGAAAATGTAAAAAAAACATGGTTTTTTGTAAAATTTTCACTAGTTTTTACTAAATTTCTCATTCTAAATTTTCAGCTAGTCATCCAACTATGGTATCAAAAGAAAGCTCTATCTCGCCTTGAAAAAACAATGTATAGTTTACATTGGTACACTATTCACAGGAAAAGAGAATAATCGCTGAACTGACATAGCGCAAAAATGGCAAAATTGCTCCGGGCTTTGAGGTACCAGAAACCCCTGGGATTGAAGGGGTAAAAAGGATACCAATCTGCTAGAGAGAAAAATAAGACACGGTGCAGCATCACACTTATCATTGCAGTACAAATCATGCACAACAGTACCATTAATATCATCTTTCTATAATAACATTATCCCTCGGCCATCCTTATAATACCAGGGTTGATTTGGATATCCAAATGATTTCTAATCCAATTCAGTTCCCAGGGTTCTGAAAACATTACAACCCCCTTCCACAAAGCAAACATTTATGTTCTATTTCTTTACATCAACCCCTCATGTTTCAGTTTAATCAGACAAGGTGATTGTCCCTTCAATCACGAGCACTCAGCGCCCCTGAAACCTGTTTCATACTCAGACATCCTATTTAACCCACATCCCACACTATAATCTTTTGTGGTCAGTACTAGACTTGGGCACCAGCAAAATCTTTGTGTTCGTGAATTTTTTTTTTCCGTATTCTACGAATATTCACCGTTCTTGTGTTCGGTTCAGGCGAATATTCGTATATGTTCGGAGCACACCAGCTTTGGCGCCAGGATTTAAAGGTCCACATGTGCGATTCTATTGGTTGCCAGCAGGGGGTAGGTCTGGCATCAACCAATGAAGAACAGCTGCCCTTCATTGGTTGATGCCAGACGAGCCCCCTGCTGGCGACCAATAAATTTGCACATACAGACCTTTAAATCCTGGCGCCATCCAAGGTGCTCCGAAGTGTACCTTGCCTTCAAATGAAATCCCTGTTCCTCCCAGGCCAAGTTGCTCAGAGCAGTTGTCTCAGACTTAGACAAACGCTCTGAGCATCTTGGCCTGGGAGGAGCGTGGATTATTTACCATACAACATCAATAGAAGTTGAATTAAAAAAATAATAGGGGATTTTAGACCAATTTTACATACTTGGCTAACATTTGCAACTTATCTACAATAGCATACTTTCCAACAACCTGAATTTGACAGGACAGGACTGGAAAAATAAGGGCTGTTGGCAGGTATTTGGATGAAAGCATTTGGGACAAAAACTCAAAATAAGCTTAGACTCATAGGATTAATGTAAGGTTAAGAATAGTAGTAGTGCACTGGTTTCGTTAAAGATCTATTATTAATATTATCTAATTTTACATTTAATGGGTGTTAAAAATAAGGGGGGTAATGTCTTATTATATTATTAAAGTTATTTAATTTAGTATATTTATTTATTCTACCTACCTACACCAAAATTAGACAAAAAAATCAATAACAATTGTGATGGTAGCCGTCTGAGACTTTTGGGCATACAAGGATTAATGTGTGTTTTGTATTTTCAAACTGATGTTCCTTCTTTGTATAATCCCTTTATGTTTATTGGTGCTGCTTCCTGTCTGTACTGCCATTATCTGGAGCTGATGTTATTAACCCTTTGTTGTGGTGTGAACTATTGTATCCCAGGATGTATTTCATGTGTTTAAAAGTTCTTGCCCTGTATAATCCCGTTATGTTTATTGGTGCTGCTTCCTGTCTGCAATACCATTATCTTGAGGTGATGGTATTGATCCTTTGTTGTGGCGTGAACTATTGTATTGTATTAATGAAATGCCTGAGTTAATCTCCTTATTTTAACTTTCCTTTTGTATACAAAGTACTTGGTTGTTTGTAGTGTTTTACCCACCCCTTGTTTTCCTATATAACCTTGTATGCCTTGCAATAAAGAGAGAAGTCTTCCCCAAGAGTTTGGTGTGCGTCCATTTCTTGGGAGGGTTGCGGCAGAGTCTTCGGATCTGTCAGCATTGAGCTTAACACTTGGCAGCCTCTGTAAGGGCTGTACTTGGAGGCAGAGGGATCAATACATGCCTTCCTATCCAGTGGCTAAAGGACTCGATGCCTACCCCAGATCAGGTCAAACCTGCTACCGTCTACTGACCCTTCAGCCTCGCTCCAAAAGTTTCCCCTACTGAGACCAGCATCCTGGGGGAGATACAGTCACCGACTTGACCCCGGTCTCAGCAACGCTCCTTTCTGGACGATACATCCTGGGGGAGAGGCTGCTCCAGGTATCCGTATCGTCACAACAATATTAATATATATATATTCATATACCGTATTGGCTCGGATATAGGCCTCCCCCGTATATAGGCCGCACCCTAAAAGTTTGGTGCTTTTTTAAAGAAAAAGTTTTTTTCTTTAAAAAAGCACCAAAAAAACATGCTGTCACTCTGTCCGTCCACCCCCGAGATATGCTGCCACTCCCCCCCCGAGATATGCTGCCACTGTCCTCCTCCTCCCCCCCCGAGATATGCTGCCACTGTCCTCCCCCCCCTGAGATATGCTGCCACTCTGCCCCCCCCCCCGATTTACCAGAGCAGACTCCCGGGTGTCTTGCGGGGCCAGCGGGGGACATCTACGCAATACGCGTATACAACTTCCGGTCCCGGCACACCCACTGCGGGGGATCTGTATCCTAACCCCGCTGCCTGCCCGGCGCCCGGGACTGCATGTCCCGGGCGTCGGGCCCTAGACCCCGAATATATAGGCCGCACCTCCACTTTAAAGACTTAAGGTGGGGGAAAAAGTGCTATATTCGAGCCAATACGGTATATATATATATATATATATATATATATTTAACAACAATCCCAATCCTACTCAGGTTCTAGCATGTGCTGGCCGACTTAGTATGATAGGACTGTGATTGCTGTTTGCAATTATATATATATATATATATATATATATATTAATACTGTTATTGAATTATTCTGTCCAATAAAAGTGTTAACACACCAAAGTTGGACCAAAAAAATAATCACACTCCTATCATCCCTAGGCAGCCACTACATGCTGGAATCTGGGCATGAAAGGAATGTGATTACAGCCTCCCTATGCCATGCTATCCCCCCACACTTACACATCCATGCTATCTGAAACACTCATTCACAAACATTCAGCATAACACCCATCACTCTCACACACTCACTAATCCACTCTCCCTGAATCTTGTCCTACCTTTCCTCTGTCACTGTAACTTTTCCTCCTGCTCTTCATTCTTCCTCTTCTTCTTCTGGGTCCTCTCCTTCCAGTGCGGAAGACGGTGGGCGTGGCTTCAGTGTTGTGCGGCAGGATTTGACATCAAGTCCCGACGCACAGCCACAGTTGCTGCGCGCATCGTTTCTGGAGGTGTGCCGGGGTGGTGGCACCCCTCAGATGAGCGGCAGTCGGGGCAGACCGCCCCCCCCTGCCAGGTACGCCCCCCTGCCGCGTCTATTACAAAACGCGTCTATTACAAAACGCGTCTATTACAAAACGCGTCTATTACAAAAAAAAAAGACGGTGTTTCAACTGGGGGGCACAGCATGATGTAGGGGGGGCATGGCACCCTCTGCCCCCCCCTGCCCGGCAGTTAACTTAAACTGTTACACGTTATATAGGAAGGACAGAAAAAGCAGGAAGGGAGGTGGAGTAGGCTTGTATGTTAACAAGGAGCTAAAGTCTAATATTAAGCATCTTGAATGCGACAAGGGAAATGTGGAAGCCTTATAAGTAGGTATCAGCTTGGGGCAAAAAAAAAAAAGGAAATCAACTACTGGTTGGGATGTTATAAACCACCTAATGATGAGGAAGAACAGCTGTTCATCTGGGTAACACATTGAGTATTGGAGACTTTAATTACCCGGACATGAATTGGGATAGAGGGACTAGTAGTTCTGCAAGGGGATTCAGGTTTTTGAACCTGTTAAATGACACCTTCATGTCACAACTGGTACAAGCACCAACTAGAAATTATTCTCATCTGGATCTTGTTATAACAAACAATGTTGATCTACTGTCAAACATTCAAGTGGGGGAGCACTTGGGTAATAGTGATCACAATATGGTTTCTTTTGAAATAAACGTAAAGATATTTCACATGGGGAATACTAAAACATCATTTTAAAAAGGCCAGTTTTAATAAGATAAGGGCAGCTTTACAACATATTGACTGGCATAAACACTTTAGCGATAAAAACACTGAGGGAAAAATGGAGTATCTTAAAACAAATATTAGGAAGGTACACTTCTCAGTATGTACCATTGGGTAATAAATATAAAAGAAACATATTTAAATCAATGTGGCTTAGTGGGGAAGTAAATGGGGAAATTAAAAATAAGAAAAGGACTTTTAAAGCATTTAAATCAGACAAATCAGAGGCATCTTATAAAAGATATAAGGAAGCCAATAATGCATGAAAAAGGTGATTAGATGGGCTAAACTAGAAAATGAGAGAGGGATAGCCAAAGAGAGCAAAACCAACCCCAAAAAAATCCTTAAGTACATAAATCCTAAAAAAAAAAGTTGTCAACAAAACCCTGGGGCCTGATGGTATTCACCCACGAGTACTTAAGGAGCTGAGTCTGGAAATAAGTGAACCTCTGTTTCTAATCTTCCGGGATTCTTTTCTTTCAGGAATTGTACCAGAGGACTGGAGGAAGGCAGATGTGGTTCCTATTTTCAAAAAGGGTTCAAACTCTCTGCCTGGAAATTATAGACCTGTGAGCTTAATTTCTGTGGCTGGGAAAGTATTTGAAGGGCTATTAAGGGATAATATTCAGGAATTCATTGGGAAGAACAGTGTTATTAGCAAAAATCAGCATGGTTTTATGAAACATAGGTCCTGTCAAACTAATCTACAGTACAGAGAGTTGTCATAAATTGTACATTTTCAAGCTGGACAAAAGTGGTAAGTGGTGTTCCTCAGGTTTCTGTCCTGGGACCATTTTTATTCAACATATATTTATAAATGACCATTCAATAGGTATTGAAAGTCATGTTTCCGTGTTTGCAGATGAAGCTAAACTCTGTAAGGTAATACAATGTGAGCAAGATATTACTTTGCTGCAGAGGGATTTAGATAGACTGGGGGACTGGCCTTGAATATGCTGTGCAATTTTGGGCACCTATTCTAACGAAGGATATTATAGCACTGGAAAAAGTGCAGAGGCGGGCTACAAAATTAATAAAAGGAATGGAACTGTGAAGAACCATGTCTGATCTTGATTGTTATTATTATTATTATATTTATTTGTACCCTGTTTGAATGTGGCTGCAGCTCCGGCCTTCAAAGAGACAATCCTGTAACTTGGCTTGGGCTCTAATCAGCCAGCACAGCCCTGTCTGCCCAGACGGCACCCGCACTACAGGGGGGGTAACACAGGTTGGGGAAACCCATTGTATCCCTTAATCCCCCTCACCTGATACATACCCTGTATACTGATGGGATTTGTGATGGGATGTGGCTGATAGGATTGGGGGTTGGGTTTGATGCACATTGAATTGAGATTGTGTATAAATTCTGTGTGTTTGTAATAAAAAGAGTTCTGTTTTAACATCATGAAGTCCTGTCTCGTGATTGAGGAAAGTGCTGGTCTGTGACTGCTTTCTTCGGACAGCCACAGCGTGTCTGCTTACTGGGAGAGGGAAGGAGCTGACGGGCGGATGTGTCCAGTCTGGGGCACAGGTTGATCCGTCACAGGAACACTTCAGTTAATTAATTTAAATCTGTTTAGTTTAGAAAAACGGTGCCTTAGAGGGGATATGATAGCATTATATAAATATATTCGGGGCCAATACCAACCATTGTGTGGAAATCTATTCATAAACAGGACTATGCATAGGACACGTGGTCACGCATTTAGACTGGAAGAAAGGCGATTTAGTTTAAGGCAAAGGAAAGGGTTTTTTACAGTTTGCACAATAAGCATGTGCAATTCTCTGCCTACAGAGGTAGTTTTATCAGAGTCTGTTGCAAAAACATAATATTCAGTGATATAAATGTTAAATTATGGGGAAACAGCTTCTTGATCCAAGGAGAGATCTGACTGCCATTCTGGGGTCAAGAAGGATTTTTTTCCCCAGTTTGTGCAAAATTGGAAAGAGTCACAACTGGGTTTTTTTGTGTTGCCTTCTTTTGGATCAACAGCAAGAAATAAACAGATATGGGAAAGGCTGAACTTGATTAACACATCTTTTTTCAGCCTATGGAACTATGATCACCTGGGACATAAGCCTGGTTATTGTGACTGTCCACGGCTGGCTGCTATAATTTTATATTATAAATTTATAAATAAAACACTTAGGGGTCAGTGACCAGATGATGAGCAAAGTATTACATTGAGATTAACCTGATATAATGCAAGGCTGTTTACAGCTTTAACCCCTTAACGACCAATGACGGGCGAGGCACGTCACACAAAAATGGTCAGTTAATGACCAATGACGGGCCGAGCACTGTTATCCCCAAAATTTATTGGATGATAAATATATAGATCAGTTAAAAAAAAATCTAGAGTGGATTTGTTATTTAAAACACATAGGGTTCCTCAGAACAGGCTTTTGTGTCTAATTTTGGTACCCATAGCAGAGATGTTACAAGGATTTTTAGAAAACATTGGCATATCCGCTTTTTGGGGTTAAAAAAATGTGGCAATTTCCTATGTTTAGGTTTTGTGGCCTGTCCTGATATACTGAAGGGGGACAGATTTTAACACCCACAGAAAGAAAAATGGTATAATCTGAAATCCCATTATACATGTGAATCATCCTATGTGGTTTATATACTTACGTATCCTTGTAACCTTTTATATGTGGGAGAAACTACACAGAAGATCAAAAGTAGATTTTCCAAACATAAATCCATCAAATTAAGAAAATTGGATTTATCGGTCCCATCACACTTTAATGAGTTGAAACATAAATTAACGGACCTTAAATTTCATGTTATTGAACAGGTACCTAGACCTAAACGAGGGCGTGATTGAGTTAATATTCCTAAACAACGTGAAGCATTGTGGATTTAAGGCCCCTGGGAATCAGTGTAGCTAAATGGACAGGGAGCATGTATGTATGTGGGTGGGTGAGTGCATGCTGGTGGCATGGGTGTCTTTTGATTGGGGTATGTAAATGTAGGGGTGGCAGTCCCTAGGAGATAAAGGGTGCCCTCTGGGTGACCCCGGTCACTGTCACTTTTTTCAGAGATGGCTAACAGACTTACCTGCTTGAGCTTGTATCCTGACGGCTGCTCTCAGGGCTGATGCGGACAAGGACGGTGGCAGGGCGCTTCGTGAGCAGTTTGCTCACTTGTTGCCTCAGGCTGAGGTGCCTGGTGGGGCCGCAGAGGTTGAGCTCCGAGGCGGGTGCTCGTTACCGCAGCAGGAGTCTAGATCCTGGGCCGCGCGCTCCCCGTGAGGTGTCTCCTCAGGGTGGGTGGCCATCTTAATCGTTGGCAAGATGGCGGGGGCGTGTGTCATCGCGAGGCTTCCTCACGGCTCGCGAGACCTGCCGCGTCATCGCGGGAGCCGGCAACACAGGCTGCGGGACCTGCATGGGCATCAGAGACTGCCGGACCTCGGCGCGGCCATTCCGGAGGCCGCCGGAAGCGGCGGGTGGGGTTTCCACGGACAGGCAAGCTGCAGGAGGGGTGAGTAGGCCCGGCGGGGCATTACGGAGGGTGGCTGGGGAGGGGGACTAGGAGGACGGTGGTGGGTTCTCGGCAGCCTTCAGCCCAGTTACCTCCTTTGGGTGATGGGGTGGGGGGTCTTCCATCCTCCAATACGCTCCCCTCTGGTGAGGAGGCTACCCCCCTTTTACACGGCACCTGGTGGTGGCTTACCTGGGTTAGGGCCCTTTAATCTGCGCAGGCTGGTGCTGGTGTGCTGCAGGAGGATTCTTAAAAACTGTCTGGACCTGTGATGCAGGGATCTTCTAGCAACATGGCTGCAAGTACGGCACCACAGGAGGTCTGCCGGTCGCTTGGTGGTGAGTTACCCTCTCAGTCTTTGGGGTTCTTGGGGTCTGAGGTGGGGGGTCACCCGGGCTCCGCTGTGGGGCCTTTTTTGTTGGGTCTGCGGGGGTTTCTGGATGCGTGGGAGTGTGGTGGGGGTGCTGGGCCACCTGGGGTAGGTCTGGATAGGCAGGTTAGGTCAGTGTGGGAGCAGTCTGTGAGTGGTGCAGGTTCCTCGGGTTCAGTTTCCCTCCCGGTGCCTGCAGTGGCAGTTTTGGGTGGAACTGAGGTTGCGGGCCCGGTGGGTCCTGTGGCTCCAGGGATGTTGGCCCCGCCGTCTGGCGGGGTTGCTGCGGGGAGTGACTCGGCGGCAGTGGGGGACATGGCGGTGGGGGTAGCGGACGTGGCTCGTACGGCGGCGTACATGTGCTGGTCGGGCCCACTGGGCCTGCACTTGAAGCAGGAGACTAAGGAGAAAATTTGGAAGGGGGAATTCCTGGAGATTTTCTCCCTCTTGCCGCTGGAGGCTAAGGATGGGGCGGATAAGGAAAAGGAGAAGGAGAAAGAAAAATACTGGTACAGGCGGATTCCAAAGACTTTGGTAATTGGATGTGTGCCTTTTCAATCCTGGTGAGCATGATAGGCGAAAAGTGCCCTGAGAAATGTTCGGCACTTTTTGCATATCAGGATCTCATTTGGAGTGCGTGTCGGACGTATGAGGGTCTGGGCTGGTGGCGGTAGGATGAGCGTGACTATGCCGGCCACGCATCAAGGCGGTTTTTCGTTGTTTCTTGGGGGGGGGGTCTGGTGCCAGTTCAATGATGGGCAATGTAAGTTGGGGGCATCGTGCCGGTTTAAGTGTTTAGGTTGTGGCGGAGCCCACCCTCACTTCCGCTGCTTCAAGCGGGCAAAAGGGTGAGAGTGCACAGATGTGGGATCGAAGGGTGAAGACGCCAGTAGACGTCGGCGCGATGTGCCCGCTGCTAAGCTGGTATAAAGACCAGAAGGTCGCGGACGTTTTGTTGCGGGCTTTTTCAGAGGGTTTTTTGATACCCTCGTTCGGCTAATTTTCGGAATTTGCGTTCTGTTGCGGAATTTCCCGATGTTGTCGGGATAAGTTGCGTAAGGAAGAGGAGTTGGGGTGCATGGCGGCCCCTTTGCCGTTCAGCCTTTGGCAAATTTACGGGTGTCCCCGCTTGGGGTGGCTCCCAAAAAGGAACCATGGAAGTTTTGTTTGATTAACCATTTGTCTTACCACCGTGGTTTTTCGCCTTCTTCCGGTTCACCCAGCCTGCCATCACTTGTTGGGTTGTCAGTTCGACGGGCAGTTTTATGTTGATATGAGCCTCCCTATGGGTTGTTCAATATCATGTTCTTATTTTGAGTGTTTTAGCACTTTCTTGGACTAGGTAGTGTGGGAGGAGGCGGGTTTGGCCTCTATCCTGCATTATCTGGATGATTTTTTTATTGGGTCCGGGGATTCTGGGGACTGTCTTCATTGCCTGAGTACAGTGCAGGGTGTAATGAAATGTCTTGGGGTCCCCCCTTGCGGCCGATAAGACAGAGGGGCCTACTACATGCCTTAGCTTCCTTGGAATCGAGATCGATTCTGTGGCAATGGAGTGCTGTTTGCCTGTTGATAAGCTGGCCGATGGGGAGGGTCTTTAGTCGGCGGGTGTGGTTCGGCCTCACTGCGGGATGACTTAGCTGTTTGGGGGTCCGTTTTGGACACCTACAATGGTCGGTCATATTGGCAGGCTCCCGAGGATTCCAATGCCCAGCTGCATCTCTTGCGTCGGCTGGTATTACGGTGTTTGGGTCTGAATGTGACCTGTAGAGCAGTGCATATACCTGGTGTGAAAAACGTGATGGCTGATGCTCTCTCTCGCTTTCAGTGGGCGGAGTTTTGAGCTACGGCACCATATGCAGATGAAAAGGGGGTCCCATGTACTGTGGAACTGTGGGCCCTTGGGTTGGACGAGTGACGCAGTGGATCCATGGTTCGGTTTCCAAAGCCACTTGGGGGAGGTATTGTTTTGGATGCTTTCCAATAAAGCCTTTCTTCAATTGTTGTACTGCTCCAAATTATGTGAATATAAATGTACGTGCACGGAGAGAGAAATAAGACACACGACACACTCTGGGTCAGGTCCAAAATCACTCTGCTTTATTTTGTTTATATTATAGATTATATAGTGTCCGGAAATAGGGACGTCAGGCTACGTAAATCTTATTAATTGGTTAATCCTGAAACTATGCGGAAATAGGCAGAAAGGCAGAAAACAGTTAGATACTTTCCTGCAACTAGATATAGTCAGGATGGCGCTTGCGGTTAGTAAAACATAGATAATTGAATACACTGCTACTTGCGTCTCCCACGTATCTGCGTGAGGTGTAACCCTTTATTGGTCGAGGCCAGCTTATATTCATTAAAGCATTAAACGTTTCTTGCTGATATATAGTGGTTCCATAACAGTATGGTAAGGTGTGGGACGAGTGGGTAGTGTTTGATGGGGACTGTGGTGGTTTCCCGTTTCACACTGCTCGGGTCTACATTTTGCTTTCTCTCCTGTGTCAGTGGGACTCGGCTGGGGTGTCCCCGTCGGCGGAGTCTGCTCGCCTGTCTGGTCTTAGTTTTCTATGTCAGTTAATGGGGCTGGCGGATTTTACCAAGGATTTCCTTGTTTGTCAGGATTTCAAAGTTCGGTTAGCGTTTTTTAGGGCCATGCCTATAGGAGAATTGGTTAGCCCTAGTAAGCGTGTGTCTGGTGGTGTTCTGGTGGAGGATGTGGAATTTGGTCAGCAGGCTTGCGCTTTCGCATTAGTCGGTCTAAGGCGGATGTGTTGAGCAAGGGGACTTGGGTTCAGTTGGGTTCCATTGCGGGCTCGCCTATTTGCCCTGTGTCGGCAGTTAGGGAGTTTCTGTTGGTACGCCCGGTGGCCCGCTTCTGGCACGGGTCCTATTTGTTGCATTTTCAATTTGTGGGTGTCTTCCGGAAGACGCTGGTGGCCCTGGGGCTCCCTGCCGGGGCTTTTGGGGGGCATTCCTTATGGATAGGGGCAGCCACGGATACCCGGGTGGGTCTACCAGATTCTTTGGTGCAGTGGATTGCGCGTTGGCGATCGGGGCGTTTTAGGTCTTATGTTCATTTGGATATGTCTGCTTAATGTTTTCTGTAGGTACGGTTCTTCCTCAAGTTTGGCTCGTCGGACACTCGTTCGTTTTCTGCCGCTAATTTGTTTAGAAGCGATGGCGTCCATCTAAATGATGTTGGTCTGGATATTTTTAATTTAGCGCTGCAGGAGGCGATCAGTCAGGCCATGGCTTTTGTTGGTGGGGGGCCCCCTGCTGCTTAAAGGGGTTAAACAGCGGGGTTTGTGTCGGTTTGTGTGTCCTTGCCAGTCTGGTTTTGGTTATGTAGTTTGGATGGTAGTGTGAAGGAAGGCTCAATTCTCCCCTGACCTCTGGTGTTTTTATTGGACGTGCCCACCGAGCTTATGGTCGGCTGGTGGTTAGCATTGGTTGTGGGGCAGCGGAAGTTAGCTGTCAAGTTTGTTTGGACGAGGGGGGGAGGCGAGTACCTGTGGTTTGGATTATACGGTGGTGAGCAGCCGGCAAGGACAGGGTTAATTCAGTTCCTGTGTTGGTTATGCTTGACTGTATTATGGATTATGTTGATATATATATTTGTATTTAGTATTTATTGTGTTGGTTTATTGTGTATTTGTGTTGGTTTATGGTGTTTAGGCCAACAGAGTTTTGTTTGTGGTTATTGTTAATAAAATATGCTGTGGCCTGTTTTATCCAATTTCAGTCTCCGTGCCGTTACTTGGTGGGTTTAGGTGGTAGTTGGTTTGTGGTGCACGGTACACGCTACCTACATACATGAATTGGATACATTATTTCCAAATGGACTCAATAGGGAATTAGATTTAATGAGCCTACGGCCATACCATCCTGGATACACCCAAATATTGTCTGACCTCAGGAGCTAGTAAGGTTGGGCCTGGTTAGTACTGGGATCGGAGACTGCTTGGGAATACCAGGTGTCATAGGCTTTTTAGTTTGTGTGAAAGCCATGCTTGAATATGAGACATTTAGGATGATTATGAATTAAATTATTTTGGAAAAATATATTTTTACATAATGACATTCTTATATATATATATATATATTTTATTTATTTTTTTTCAAGTCTCCGTTTATTGAAAAAGTAACATTGCGTAAATCGGTGGACATAGTACATCAGGCATCAAAACACAATAGTATGCATCGGGCGAGTATTACACAAGAGGGTAACAGTTCGAAAAGGTATATCGGATGACAAAATATACGTCAAATGCAACAAAGGTTGATGTACCATACAAAAAGATACAGGCACAATATCATGGGTACAATGTTACAGGGTATGGCAGTAGACAGGTTTGTGCCAAGATTAAACAAACGAAAAAATAAAAATAAGAGAACAGAAACAATAACATCAACAATGCATGTGAATGGATGGGTGGATGGATGGGGCACCGTCTCCAAAAGCGTAATTAGAAAATGGCATCGCAGTAGGTCAAACTGGTGGGATCAGAGGCGAAACATATGCATACAAGTCGACAATTAACTTTAGTCTAGTTCAGGGGGGGCAGCAACGAAGCTGCCCAGGACGGCCTGAAAAGAGGGGGAGGCCAGAACCTCCCTCCAGGGTAGCCACTTCAATCCATTTCTATATCCAAAACCCCTGGAGGTCATGACCAAATCCTCCATCTGACAGATGAAGTTGACCTTCCTCAGCCACACAGAAACAGGCGGAGGCGTAGCCCGTCGCCAAAAACAGGGGATGGTGGCCTTGGCCGCAGTAATGAAGTGGATGGTAAGTGAACTCTTATAGGAGCCCAGGCTAGAGGGGCCGTGATGTAAAAGCATCGCCTCGGGAGAGGCCTGAAAGGAAGGGTCATCAACAGCCCGTATCACCGCGGTCCCAGCCACCCATTGGGGCTGTACTAGGGGGCAGGACCACCACAGATGCATATAGGAGCCTTGAGCGGATCCGCACCTCCAACATAGGGGGGAGACCTTCGGAAGGAAGCGGTGGAGATCAGCGGGTACCCTATACCACCTGGTAAGAAGCTTGTATGTAGATTCTTGTAGTCTACTGGAAGTAACCCCCTTAAGGGCGAGCAATATCATCCTGTCCCAGTCTACAGACTCAAATGAACGGTTCAGATCCTTTTCCCACAGGCTGAGAAAATACGGCTTTCTAGGGGTGCGATACATCAAAAGAAGTTTGTAAAGTGTGGAGAGAAGATGTGAATGTCTAGAGGGGTCTGTACAGAGTAGTTCAAACGGCGTCAGCGGTCTGGTCAGGTCGGAGGTGGGGGATAGGGAGGACAGAAAATGCTTGATTTGGTGATATAGGAATGTGGCCCCAAAGGGAAACGGGGTGGTAAGTACAAAGTCCCAGATGGGGCGGACCGATTCCCCAGTGAAAAGGTGGGAAGCCCGGAGCACCCGCTCCCGTGCCGGCAGGAGAAACTGTATGTCTGCCTGTTTCAGGCCCGGGGGGAAGTCAGGGTTAGACGAAACAGGGGACAAGGGGCCAGGGCAAGTCACAAGGGGGTACTTGGCGAGGGTCCTCTGGAGGACGCGGAGCGTTGGGGTGACGGTCGGGTGATTAGGGATAGCGGGCCGTCTATGGTGTCATGGTAGCCACGGGATAGCGGCAATATCTAAGGGGAAAAGGGAATTTTCAATATGGACCCATTGTTTGTGGGTGCTAGACGTCCACTCCACCACCCTCCGGAGATGGGAGCCGACCCAATACCCCTCGACGTCCGGGAGGCCCAGGCCAGCCTGTTCCTTAGTGCCAATCAAGTATGTGAAGGCCAGCCTAGGGGGGCGGTTGGACCAAACGTCAGATAGACTGGAAGGGTCTGGAGTAGGTATAAAAGGCGCGGGAGGATATTCATTTTAAGGACGATATATATATATATTTATTAACTTCAGCATTATCCTCTATCTCTTTTAGATTCTGTTTATTTCAGCTTGGCTGATGCAGCTGGTCCTGTAGGTTTATTTAATGCTTTTTTGCAGCTTTTTGAGATTATGAAATATTTGACTGGTGCAGCTGGTTTGACAGACCGATCTTTAATATCGTATATTATTATGCTACAATTTTGTTATAGTAATATTTCTAGATTATATAGTGTCTGTATTTGTAGTATAGTGTTGATTTTAAACTTGTGTACACTTCTTTGGTATGATATACACGTAGTATATTTTTCACAATTGATACCTTCACTTTTGTATTTATTAATATTTTTAATATAATGATAATATATATATATATATATATACACATTGATTGGCTATCTTTGTCACTTTATATATAGACTGGTCAGTTTTCACTGTCACTTTAAATTGTTATGTAGCATCGGGTGTGTTTGACCCCTTAATTACTTGTATTTGAGCGCGTGCACTTATGTTTCTAAGGCTTGAGAAAGACCCGTGTGTCGAAACGTTGCCTGTAAAATAAACTCACATTACCATTTGAGTGCTGAGCCTCTGCTTCTTTATGTTGTACTCACAAGATGGCGGCGTGCCCTTTATAAAAATAACCAAGGTGCAAAAGTTTCCAACTTTCTCTCCAGACCCTCTTGACAACCCTAGCTCCTCTTGGAGGTTGAATACAGGTACTGCAATCAACCATGCAAGTCAATGGAGCCCAGCTTTCTGATCACAATGTGAGTAGTAAAATATTTTAAAAAAAAATGGGAAAAAAATAAAAGTAGCTCAAGTGGGTTTTTTTTGCAAAATGTGGTAACATTTAAAAATAATTATGCAGTGATGTCATCATCAGGGGAACCATCCAGTTCCAGTAAAATGTAAAAAAAAAAGTTAAAAATTAATAAAATAAAAAATATTATGAGCTAGTTCTAAAATTAGCACTGTGTTAAAATAAAAGCATTTCAAATACCCAACGGGTGTCTACTTCCCAAATGTGGCCTTGTAGCCCACTGTACTCGAGTGATGTTGCTGAACACATATTGGGGTGTTTGATGTATACCTGGAGCTATAAATTCATACCTGAAGTACAATTTGTGTGAAAAAAACAGAATTTATTACCACAAACTTTGGCAAAGGCTGGTGGTAGAATCTCATGCATGGAAATGGTTAAAATACCAGCATTTGAAATACCTTGGGGTGTCTAGTTTTCAAAAATATATGGTTTGATGGGGTAAACTGAAAAAGCTGGCTTCAAAGATGGCCCAATTAGGACATGGAGGCAGTAGGACCAGATGTAAAAGCCACTCTTCTTTCTTCCTCTCACCCAACAACCTGTCCCCTTGACCCCATCCCATCACACCTCAAAAAGTCTCTGTCCATCCCTTGGTCCATCACTTACCCACCTACTTAATCTTTCTGTATCATGGAATTGTTCTAACAGAGGATGCGCTAATCACATCCATTCTAAATTCTTCCTCAGATCCCATCTGTCTAACTACCACCATATCTCTCTGCTTCCTTTTACCTCTTAAGCTGCTTGAACGGATTGTGTACAATCGTCTTACTAACTTCCTCTCCTCTAATTCCCTCCTTGACCCACTACAGTCTGGTTTCAAACCCCTTCGCTCTACTGAGACAGCTCTAACAAAAGTTTCCAATGACTTGCTCTCTCCCAAAGCAAAAGGTCACGTCTCCATTCTAATACTACTGGATCTCTCCGCTGCTTTTGATGCTGTTGATCACCACCTTCTTCTTGACTCACTTGCTTCTATAGGCATTCGAGATACAGCTCTCTCCTGGATCTCCTCATATCTGTCTAACCGTTCCTTCTCTGTCAGCTTCTCTGGCAAGACATCATCACCCCTTCCACTCTCGGTTGGTGTCCCCCAAGGTTCAGTCCTTGGCCCTCTGTTGTTCTCTCATTATACTTCATCTCTTGGCAAACTAATCAACTCATTTGGCCTCCAGTATCATCTATATGCAGATGATACCCAAATCTATCTGTCTTCTCTCGATCTCTCTCCATCTCTCATGTCCCATATTGCAACACTCTTCTGGTTGGCATTCCACTGTCTAAATGCTGCTGCCCCTCTTCTGCTTCCCCACTCTGTGAAATCCTCCACTGGCTCCCAATAACCTTTAGAATTAAATTTAAAATAGTGGTTCTAATGCATAAGGCCCTCCATAACACTGCTCCTCCATACACTTCTGCCCTCATAAACAAATATTCTCCTACTCGATCCTTACGTTATTCCCATTGGCTAAGGCTCTCCTCCCATATCTCTGGAATCTACTTCCACCAAACCTTCAACATTCACTCTCCCTCCCAATATTCAAGAAACATCTCAAAACTCACTTCTTCAGAGAAGCATACCATCTTAGCTGCAAGAACTTCCTTGTCATTGATACAACCACCACACTACCTCTCACCCTTTCTCTGGGTGGATTGTTGGCGCTATATAAATAAAAGATAATAATGATAATAATAAAAAAATGCACACTTCCCAAATGCCAAAGGGCATTTTACCTCCTAAACAGCCCAAGAAACTTGTGCATGGGGGGTATAACTGTACTCGGGAGATGTTGCTGAACACATATGGGGGTGTTGTTTGACAGTGACGTATACCAGGATCTGTAAATCCATACCTGAAGTGCCATTTTTTTAATAAAAAAACACAAAATACATTACTACCAAAAAGTTTAACAAAGGGTGGTCAAATTAGTGCATGGAAAGGGTTAAAATACCAGCATTTGAAATACCTTGGGGTGTCTAGTTTTCAAAAATATATGGTTTGATGGGGTAAATTGCATTGGCCGGCTTTAAAGATACCTGAAATAGCACATGGGGCAGAATAACCAGATTTGAGGAAAAAATTGGTTTTGAAATAGCAAAACGGTACTTGCAATTATTGCCCAATAACTTGCAGAAAAAAGCAACAAAAAAAACCCATAAAAAACATTGGGTATTTCTAAACTCGGGACAAATAGCAGAATATATATTTAGGATATTAGATGAAATGGTATGTTAAAGAGGGAATGGTATGTGATTGTAGTCATTTTTGACAACTATGGTATGGATTTTTTTTATTTTATATTATTAACGTTGTTAAATGCAATATTCTTGTATAATACAGAGTCTTCTATTGTTTCATTTTTTACATTTAGAAATAAAACGACCATATGTTACAAAAATAAAGCAACATCTTACCACTTTATAAGTAACATTTGATATTTGGTATATAAAGTGCAAACTAGTTTTTCATGCTATATCTATGGCGCTTACCACTAGTCCAGTAGCACACACCAGGGAATAGCTGTTAAATGTAACAGTGTGGAAAATGAGCCTGGGCTGTCTTGAGTTTGAATTTGGACCACTACCAGACGCAACCTTTTCTTTTTTAGAAGGTAGGGATGAATTAATATGCAATATTCCATACAGCCATCATGGTTCTTCAATAAAAGTAGTGTGCAGTATTTATATCATTACTCATAGTGATTTTTTGATGGGACTGGATTGCTTGAGGTCTATTTCTGGGCTATCTTACTGTGTCCTGCACTGTGAGAAATCTATCTCAGAAAATCAGCGGTGTGCTATGTGCTGTTTGTAATACAGTACATGCATTTTATAAAATGTTGGCTCCTTGGCTCATAATTCTTCTAGTCTAATCTTGCCTGATACAACACAATATACTTCATGAGATTTAGCTGTATATGTTGTAATTTATTGTGAAGATCCTGTTATTTAATGTTTACTATAGTATAGTGTAGTCACTATAGTATAGTGTGGTATATATATATGTGGTCACAGCACATTGTCAGGGAGAGAATGGGAACCTCTGAAGAGATGAAGGTAGTAATGTTTATTAGGCAAAAATACATATTTACACATTTTGGTTGTGAAATGTGTAAATGGGAAATTCAACTAGAGTACATAGGACAAAACAGACCGTATTGGAAGAGAGGTGTAGAAGGGGCATACAGTGCTAATGAGAGATTGACAGATAGGCAGATGAGTGCAGGATTATTCTCCAGTCAATCTGATTATCTCTCCACCTTGGACTCTCTCTTCTCCTGCACTGAAAATCTTTGTTTGTTTCTCTCTCTCATACTCCTAAGACCCACCCTTGAAGGTGTAACACAGAATCCTTTGCACTTCTTTTCCTGCCCTTCACTCAGAATGGTCCTCTTTAAGGCCAAATTCAATTTCCAAAGGCGTGTAAAGCTTGCTCAAACTCTATGGCTTCTCTCGTGGCTCGCTGTCCTTATAGGATGCCTGACTTTTGGAATAGGGATTTTCCTAAAGGTGCAACTTTGGATACACAATGAGATAATGGATAACACAGCAGCACACGCTGTCCCAAGTACAGTGATAACAGCTGGGTTGGTAGGTATCCTCCTTGGTCTCTATGCAGGAAAGATCAGCCAAGACTCCCTGGATATTGCCAAGTACCCACGATGGAAACCCTTTATGATGCCCTTTTTTTTTGTTTCTGTATTGAGCTGCATGATTTGCCTAGCTGCGCTAGTTTTAAGTGTTGCAATGAGAGGGACTCTGGAGGAATCACTAAAAATTGGGCTACAGAATGGAATCAGGTTTTACAAAGATACAGATACCCCAGGTCGTTGTTATCAGAAGAAGTCAATGGACAAGCTACAAATGGAATACCAGTGCTGTGGAAACAATCATTACAAAGATTGGTTTGAGGTACAATGGATCAGCAATCGCTACTTGGACTTTGGCTCCAAGGAAGTGAAAGAGTGAGTAAGTTATTTTAGTATATATACAAGACAATAATGGTTATTATTAATCATAATTTCTGCATGGGAGTTAAAGCCAGCTATTAGGGCTTAGCCGGCCTTTTATAATGCAAGGCTCTTTTTTCTTCAAGAAATCTAATTGATTTAATTATTCATTTTACAAGGCCAACCACAATGTCCTTACTGCAGAAGCTTACTGAGGTTGGACCTTTATAATTTATAAAGTCAGTGAGTTGAAACTGCAACTCTTCTGCAATTTATTTTGGCAATTACCACTTCAATGAGTAAACTCCATAGTGAGAAATAGCTATAACTGCATTGCTTTAATGCATGAGGCTTATGATTTACAGATTTATTTATTTTTCCTTACTATGTGCATGTATTGTATAACAAATGTAACTGTTGCTTTACCCGAATGGTAAATAAATTAGACTGTATTTGATAAGCACCTTTTCTTATTTGATCTTTCATCCAACCTGCTTAAACATATCTTATTTCTACAGTCGCATAAAAAGTAATGTGGATGGCCGATACCTGATGGACAGTGTCCCATTCAGTTGTTGTAATCCAAGCTCCCCACGGCCTTGCATCCATATCCAGATCACCAACAACTCAGCCCATTACAGCTACAACTATCAGACGGATGAGCTGAATATTTGGGTGAGGGGTTGCAGGGAGGTACTACTAAGTTACTACACTGGAATCATGGCCACCAACGGGGTAGCTGTCACTCTGTCCTTTATTCTGGAGGTGAGTGGTGTAACAAGCATTTATTATACAACCCCCCCCCCCACACACACACTAATGAATTTCCTATAGTAGTTTGCAAAACCTAGGCAACATTGTATAGATTGCAAATCCACGAGACTAGGCCCTTCTAGTACAGCAGCTAGTTTTTGTGGGTCCATAGCAAAACCCTTATCGGAGATTATGTAGCCTAAGAACCTCACTTGTGATTGGTGGACCATTTCGAGTTTACGGATCAAACCCTGTTCTCGTAATCTCTGTAAGACCCTAGTGACATCCACAGTAGTGGGTCTCCAAGGAAGGAAACTGGATAAGGTTGGCATCCAGGTAAATGACCTCATACAATGTCATTAATTCTTAGAAGATAGCGTTGCATTGACTGAAGGGCATTACGGAATACTCATAGTGCCCGTTCCTGGTGTTAAATGCCATTTTCCAATCGTGCCTTTATTTGACTCTTATAAAATAGTATGCACCTCTAGTTTGGTGAAGACCATAGCTCCCTTAAGGCGGTCACAAAGTTCAGTGATTAACGGAATTGGGCAAGCGTTTTATTGGTAATGTGATTGAGTAATTGGTAATTGAGTGACTGGTAATTGTAATTAATACATGGCCTCAACTCGCCATTCAAAAACATGCTGCAGCTGGAGAAGTAGATTTATGAATGACCCCCTGTGATAGCGCATCTGCAATAGACTCCTCCATGGCTTTGTTCTCTGCAGCAGACAGGGTGTATGCACAGCCATAAGGAGGTATGGCTCCAGGTTGCAGGTCTATGGCAAAGTCATAAGACCTGTGGGGAGGTAGAGTACCTGCCCGTACTTTATTGAACACATCACTGTACTCCTCGTATTCCTTAGGGAGCGAAGATACAGAGGACTTACATATGTACAGCCTACTGAAACAATTAGCAGCACACAGAGGACCAGGACATAGCAGCTGTGCGCCGTTTTCTTGTTTTTGCAACCAAGGACCACCGGAAAATTAGAAATATTGCCTTACTTGGAATTGCAATGTTTCATGGTGATGAGCCCCTACAGCCACAGTCAAGGGAACACTCTTGTGAGTACAACAACCCAACGGGGGTATCACTGTACTCTGGAGATGTTGCTAAACACATATTGGAGAGTTTTGTGATAGTGACATATACTAGGAGCTGTAAATTACCGTATTTGCTCGATTATAAGACAAGGTTTTTTTCAGAGCAAATGCTCTGGAAAATACCCCTCGTCTTATAATCGGGGTCGTCTTATAATCAGACCTCAAATAGGTCTGACTATGAGACGACTAAGATCCAGATCCCCCGCAGCTGCAGGGGACCTGGATCCTCCTGTCCCCCCCGCCCCACTTACCGGTACTTCTGAGTCCCCGGTGTGTAGCTGGGGCAGCGTGTAGATGTCTACGCGATTCACGTAGACAACTTCCACTGCAGCAGGAAGGAGGTGTGGCCGCACCGGTGCGGGGAACTCTGATCTCTGACAGTCGGGGAAGGTCTGCGCGATGGACGCAGACAACCCCCGCTGCTAGCCACGCCTCCTTCCGGCTGCAGCGGAAGTTCGTGGGATCTACACGCTGCCCCGGCTACATGACAGGGAAGTCAGAAGCACCAGTAAGTTTTGGGGGGGGGCGGGGGAGTGTTAAATGGGGGGCATAAGGCATTTCTGGAGGCAGAGTGCTCTGTTAAATGCCTTTTAACCTCCTTAATGCCACTCTGCATCCAGAAATGCCTTTTTAACCCTCTATACGCCACTCTGCCTCCTGAATGCCTTAAACATCCCTATATGCCACTCTTCCCCATAATATGCCTTTTAACCCTCTAAATGCCAGAGTGGCATATAGGGGTATAAGGCATTTCTGGAGGCAGAGTGGCACATTGGGGGTCAAAAGGCATATCATGGGGCACAGTGGCATATAGGGTTAAAAGGCATATCATGGGGCACAGTGGCATTTAGAGGGTTAAAAGGCATATCATGGGGCACAGTGGCATATAGGGGGTATAAGGCATTTCTGGGGCAGATGTGCATAACTGGGGGGCAGGTTGGAAAATAGAAGGAAATAAAACCAAAATATTTTTCTCAATCATAGCTTTTATTAGATGAATTAACATTTACTGGTAAAACTTTTTTCCTATAGGGTCGTCTTATATTCAGGCTTTTTTCCTAAATTAATATTCAGATTTGCTCGTCTTATAATCGAGCAAATACGGTAATACCTTAAAGTATAATATGTGTGGGAAAAATACAAACAAAATACTACTGCATACTTTGACAAAGGCTGGTGGTAAAATGTGTGCATGGAAAGAGTTAAAATACCAGCATTTGAAACCCTGGGGATGGTAGCTTTCAAAATATATGGTTTTATTGGGCACATTGAATTGGCCAGGATCAAAGATGTACCAAATAGGTCATGGGCAGTGAATCACCAAATTTCAAAGTTCAACATTTAAAAATGTGCTTGCCCCAAATGTGACCCTTTTGCCCCCAAAGACAAACCCACGAATGGGTGGTTTCAATGTGCTCCGGAGATGTTGCTGAACACATATTGTTGTCTGACAGTGACATATAGCAGGACCTGTAAATTCATTCCTGAAGT
This sequence comes from Spea hammondii, assembly GCA_029215755.1. Classification (NCBI taxonomy): domain Eukaryota; kingdom Metazoa; phylum Chordata; class Amphibia; order Anura; family Pelobatidae; genus Spea; species Spea hammondii. The sequence goes on along the minus strand of JARDYJ010000009.1, from coordinate 24,232,761 downwards.
AACACAAAAAAAACCGACTACCACTTGTAATTATTGCCCCCATAACATGCATAAAAGAAGAAAAAATACATAAAAACATTGGGTATTTCTAAACTCAGAACAAATAGTAGAATCTATTTAGCAGGTTTTTTCATTAGCTTTTATAGATGAGTAAAAGAAAGTAAAAGTCATTTTTTCTCCATATTTTATACTTTTTTTTAATAGTAAATTATATGATACAAACAAAAACAATATATAACTTGTGTGGGTTCAGTAAATAGGAAAAAAGAAAATTACAACTAAACATGAGCACTGCAGAAATGTTAAATCAGCCATTCTCACGAAGGGGTTAAACTACCGAGGAATATAAAGAATAGTGCACTTGATGAGGATGTCTTTTGAGTTTATGTTTAGAACTCCCTGAAGATTCAAAGGCCATCTTCTCCATTGATCACTGCATCTGAATCATACAATTCAAAAACTGTTTTTGAAAAGAAAAAAAATGTAACCGTAAGGCACTAATGTCTTGATACCAGGGTTCTCCGTTGTCCTCTGGATTCGGCGGAGGAACACACTCCACTGCAAAGTGTGGCCACCTTATAAATATTTATAAGGTGATCCACGACCTCGACCAAGGTAGTGGCCACACTACTGACGTTCAGGAAAGGCCACCAAGCAATTTAGAGCCACAATACCTGTATGCCAGTGCACAGTTGTACTGTAGCTCCCTAGTGGATATCCCTGCTTTTTCAGCATTCTCCTGAGCCCTCTTCTTTTGTGTATGTTCCTGACCTTGGTTGTTTCCTTTATTGTCTGTGACATCTGGCACCCTGATCCTGTCTGTGAAATGCTTTTTCATGACCTCTATCCTAACCCTGGCTGAGCCATATATCGGTCAGTGACCTCTAGTATTCTGACCCAGTTTATTTACACATGCTTTTATTTTAATCCCCTTCAGGGGAATATCTTTAGGGGATTTTGGCTAGAACTGCAGTCTAGCCTGCAAAACATATCCTTCCTGCAACATGGTGGCCATTATACAACATAGTCGCTGACTCCTGCTTTCCACTAGGGCTGCAACAACTCATCGACAAAATCGATAATAATCGATAATTAAAATCGTTGCCAACAAATTTCATTATCAATTAGTTGAATCGATTTAATCGATTATAAAATGCTCTGAAAAATACCCCTTGTTTTATAATCCGACCTATCACTAACGGCAGTTACTACCACCCAGTCCCTCCCTGCAGTCACTCTGACGATTGGCCCTGCCCTTTCCTTACACACTGCTCAGCAATTTATCTAACGGTAAGTATAAAATTAATATTTGGGGTGCTGAAAGTTAGGGGAGGTGGGGGTTAATTTAGGGGCAGTTATGGTTGATGGGGTCTTTATGGTTAATTTAAGGGCAGTTATGGTTAATGGGGTCTTTAGGGTTAATTTAGGGGCAGTTATGGTTGATGGGTTGTTTAGGGTTAATTTAGGGACAGTTATGGTTAATGGGGTCTTTAATGCTGAGGACTTAGAGTTAATTAATTTATTTAATAAGGTTAACTTATCAGTTTCTTTTATTTTGCTGTTTGTTTTTAACATCCTGTTTGTTAAATTATTTTAAAGAAATGAAACATTTACATTTATTTTTTTATCCGATTAATTGAAAAAATAATTGGCCAACCTATCGACTATGATATCACATCCCTTTATCATCTGCAGCATGTGAAATCAAAAAAAGCAGAAACTGAAGACATAGGAACAGATACTGATGGAAGTAGCTCAGGAAATAAAACTGATAAGCCTCTTTACTCTCCTATGGAGAGCAGGTATGGCCACAAAAAAGGTGACATGGTGCCCTGTCATGGAAACCTCCATGTCATGGGCTTCTAGAGGGGACTGAGTGCCAGCCTCCTTCCTACAGACTACGGCCCTGGTATGGAGTGCCACATTTCCCAAGGTACAAGAGACTCTAAAGACTGGAGCTCAGACAGATTTAGAATTCCTGCATTTTGGGAGGGGGTTTATGTGTGGCTTTCCATCGGGTCAGGACTTATAGGACAGAGACCTCTATGGCCAGTATTTGCACCTGGATCTGATATCCAGCAGGTTTCAGCCAGAAGTCAGGGAACTGCCCATGCTCTCCACAGACTACAATAGCAACCCGCTACTGGGCTGAGGTGGGCTAAGTGCAAATACTCAGCCGTGTGCAAAGGAGGACCTGATAGAGAACTGTGTGTGGCTTGCTGTGTCTATTGTATGTAAATTACCCCCTTGTACTGTTTAACCCCTTCAGAACTGGGTTTTTGTTACTAAGGTTGCACTAAAAGACCGGAGCCATTTTTGTGTTTTTGCTATGTCTTTCTTCAACTGTAATTACTCTCTTCTCAATTAGTGCACCCACACAAATCATGTATTGTTTTTTTCAGCACAAGTAGGACTTTCATTTGAAACCATATTAAGCTGGGTAGTACATTGTTTTGTTTGAAATAAACTTGAAAAGGTGGGGGGAAAATGAAAAAAAAACACAAATTTTTTAACAGTTTTGTATACATACAAATTGTACACACATTGAACCAATGGGGCAAATATTGCAAGACATACATCACATTTGTAAAATTTTAATTTTTTCAATTTTGGCATGGTAGGCTAATAACTGCAATAGTTGTCACAGATACTGATTATCCCCACAAAAATTATATGTTTATGAACAGTAGATAAGTCAAGGTGTACAACTAGGGATTTGACACTTTTCAAACAGGGATTTTATCACCAACTGCTGACAAATTTTGAGGTATTTTTATATTTTTGTGGGGTTTTTTGCATCTGTTGCAATGTTACTTTATATTTCATATTATATTTTGTATAGAATATGTGCAACTGCAGAAAAATTGTGTTCACCAACATCCCCAGTGTCACGGTCAGGACTACTTGCCAAGCCGTGACTGTGTGGAGGGCATGGGCATGAAGGGGTTAATAGCACCAGGCCTCTGGATTTACTAACTTCACCCCTTAACAAGGCATAAATTAGACCAAATTACCGTATAAAACGACGACCCCCAACTTTTCCAGTTAAAATATAGAGTTTGGGCTATACTCGCCGTATAAGACTACCCCTCTACCCAGTATACAACATCCAGCCAATCACGGCAAGCGATGTACCTTACTGGTGATTGGCTGGTTGTTGTATACAAGCCTGCTTGGATTGGGTGGGTCAGCTCTCCCTAACATATGCCTGTCCACACACACGTGTATAGACATACACTGCCCTCACACACCCCTTCCTTTACACACATATACATGTACACACCAGCTTACAAACACACATATACACGTACACTGCCCATACACAGACATATACATACATACACTGCCCTTACACACACATATATATATATCTACACATACTAACATACGCCTGTCCATACATACACATTTATACACTGCCCTCACCACACACCCCTGCCTTTACACACACTGCCACTCTGTGTGTGTGTCCCCCGAGATATGCTGCCACTCTGTGTCCCCCCTGAGATATGCTGCCACTCTGCCCCCCCCCCGAGATGTGCCCCCCTCCCCTAGACTTACCAGTGCTGACTCCTGGAGTCCCAGGTGTCTTGCGCGGCCGGCAGGGGACATCTATTCTACGCAGAACGGTATACAACTTCCGGTGCCGGCACTTTCGCGGGGGTTTACGCGCATCGCCACTGCCGGTGAACGTCTGTGTGATGCACTTAGACAACCTCCCGTGCCGGAAAACACCCCTCTGACCACATGGCCAATTATATGACACCTTCCCCAAGAATTGGTTCCCATCTTTGATGTGCCAATAAGTTATGGTGGGGTAAAGGTGATGGAAACCCCTCCACTTAAGATAGGAATGGAGTTCCTATAACTCAGGGTCCTTATCTGTTAGGCCATGAATCACCACAGGGGTCATTTGGGAAGATGACACCTCTTGCCAGAAGAGATACAGAGGGCATTCACAAAGAAACACATTTAAATTAACCTCAGATTTACTCATGGAATGCTAATACAAAGGAACAAACCACCTCTGCTAGATTACCCTTCCATGCATCCACTACATTATATGAGTTAATCATGACACCCCGGTTCCAACAAGGCCTCACATGCATGGTTCATGCATTTTTTGAGGAAGTTATGAGGGCAAAACTGGAACATGCGGTTTACTGGGCCCATATCCCATTTGGGACATTTTCGAAGCCCCCCACTGTAAATTACCCCCAAAAAGTATATGTTTATGAACAGTAGACAGGTCAAGGTGTTCAACTAGGGTCATTTTGACAGTTTTCAGGCAGCCATTTCTTCACTGATGTCTGCCAAAGTTCACAGAAAATTTATTTTATTGCGTTTTTAACGCATACATTTCAATGTTGCATTGAATTTCTTGCACACCATAAGTGCAACAGTGGTAGAAAGTGAAGGTTGACTAGTTAGTGTTAGTTGACTTGTTAGTGACAAGTTTAGGCCACTGACATTCATCAGGGAGACCGATCAATAATCAGTGACTTAAAATGTCACCGACAAGTGATCAGGTAATAAGTATGTATTTTTTTATTAATATTTTTTTCCACTTTACAAAGGCAGGGTCATCCAGGGGCTGCCATAATGATAAGATCACTCCTATTGGCCAAGAGTGATCTGATCATCATCAGCCCACTTACTAAAATCACAGCATTTGACCTGGAAGCACCCTGGACTTGCTCAATTGGAGCACAGCATTGAGTGATGTTTAGTTCCCACAAGCTTGTGGGGACAAATGTTAACCCATGCAATGCCGCAATTGTGTCATACGCTGCACTGTCGCTCTCATGGAGTGATCAGGCAGCAGGGGAGGGTTGGGGCTGGTTTCCACACTCATGTGGAGACCGAAGAACCCTCTCCCCCTGTCCCTGAAGCTGCCTCTGGCAGCCGGAACGCAATTGCTGGTCTATAGGGAGGACTCTCTTTGATCACTCCTGTAGACTTCCATGCCTACAGGCGTGATCAAAGGGCTTGTGGAGGCTTGTTTTTGCTGTTGTTGGTCTGCCTGGAAGCCCAGGCAGACCACCAGCAGCAGCGTTCTGTACAAAACGGGTATTAACCCCTAAAATACCGCGACTGCGATCAGGCAACAGGGGGATGTTGTGTTGTGATCCAATCAACCACAACCCCCTTCCCTGAAGCCGCCTGTGGCAGCTGAAAACGCGATTGCTGGTTTTCCTGCAATCGTGTTTTCAGCCTACGGAATCACTCTGTGATCCAGACACCTGGACAGAAAGCAGCAGCAGCGCCCCCGCGATCACCACTGTGGTGGCATTTTTTTTGGATGAGCTACGTGGTACGTCCCGCTCTGACGGCGACATGTGACCAGGAAGTACCAGGTACGTCCCGGTACTGAAGGGGTTAAATACCCCTGTGTTTTCACCTCAAGATCAGTGTTGTCTGATCCTTGGGGTGTGCTGCTATGATGCTTTTCAGGACAATAGTCACACTCAGCTAAGCTTCGGCTATCCACAGTGCCAACGCAGCTCCGGTGCAGTGACTTCCCCTCTTATCTCTACAACACTGGTTCCGTCTGGCGCTGAAGGGGTTAATTGTCGGTGTCCCAGCAGGCGGAAGCAACATTCGGTGGGAGTACCTAGTCAGGGTACAGGGCATCCCTTCACATGCCCTTTAGGATATCCTGACTTTTTTGCAGTTGCAGGTATATCTCCTTCCTGCTGCATGAAGGCCTGGCTTTTTCCCTGTTGACAGAAGCCAGCATTGTAACCTTACAATTGAAAATCAACCCCAGAGTTTATTCCTGTGATTTCATCCTTTCATGTCAATCCGTTGGTTCTTATCCACATCATCCTAAATTAAATTGTCCAGATTATTAAAATCTGGCGACATTTTTATTTTTCATTGGCAAAGGGTAAAAAACTTTTATAAGAATTTTCTCTTCAAGCTATATATGCAGTGTATTTGGTATATGTTTATGAAGTGATTGTATGATGTATAAATTTTTTCTCACATATGTCAATGAGATAAAAATAAAAATACTTAGAATCTTTAGGGCAGATTGAGTATCATGGGCCTGGTACTGAGGATTAAAATAGAAAGAATCTAAACTCCTCGGCATCGATGTGTACTGGATAAAGATGACATCAATGCGAGGCAGATTAAATAGGATTGGGAGTATATCAGTACACTAAAAATGTAATCATACACGGGACACCTGAAGGCACAATTTAGTGCCACTAATCCTTTTCAATAAAATATGAAGATTGAAATAGAGTAAATAACACAGGCTCTACCACACACACACCCACACCAACACCCACACACACCAGGACAGGACAGGCTCTGCTACACTGACACCCACATCTGGACAGGTAAGCTACAAACAAAAAAAAAAGTATTTTCCACACTGCTGCGTCGTCGTGTTTTTGCCCCCTTCTGTATCGCCCCCAGCCAGCACTATGTGTATTTATGCCCCCAGCCTGCCCCTCTCTTTAGTATTGATTTATATAATAGCCCCAGCTGCCCCCCTTCTGGATTGATACCGCCGGCCCAGATAAAATGCTGCCCTGCAGTATGGGGGATGTATATTTGACTAGTTGGTTCCCTTCCATGGGTCTATACATCCTCCATACTGTAGGGCAGCATTTAATTTGGGATGGTCAGCAATATTAATCACCAAAAACGAACAAACTACCAATAATGGTAGAAATACGTGCACTGTACATATATAAACACCAAAACCTAATGCAAGGAGAGCACGTAAAGAAAAAAGGTATATATAAAGTAAATCTTTATTAACCCCTTCAGGACCGGGATTTTGATACTAACGTGTCGGTAAAGGACCGGAGCCGTTTTTGTGTTTTTGCCATGTCTTTCTTCAACTGTAATTTCTCTCTTATCAATTGGTGCACCCACACAAATCATATATTGTTTTTTTCAGCACAAGTAGGGCTTTCATTTGAAACCATATTAAGCTGGGTAGTACATTTAGTTTTGGGTAGTTTTGTTTGAAATAAACTGGAAAAAGTGGGGAAAAAAATGAAAAAAAACGCCTTTTTTTACAGTTTTGTATACATACAAATTGTACACACATTGAATTATCCCAAATATTTTCATTAAGTTGTCCTGATTTGGAAACCACCCAACATGGCCAGGATTTTTATCTATTTTGACCAGTATAGGGAAAATATTGCAAGGCATCCATCACGTTTTTGAAATGTAATTTTTTTCTAATTTGGCATGGTAGTCTAATAACTGCAATAGTTGTCACAGATACTGATTATCCCCCCAAAATTATATGTTTATGAACAGTAGATAAGTCAAGGTCTACAACTGGGGTCATTTTGACACTTTTCAAACAGGGATTTTATCGCCAATTGCTGCCAAATTTTGAGGTATTTTTTTTTTTGCATATGTTGCTTTAGATTTTATATTATATTTTGTATAGAATATGTGCAACTGCAGAAGAAAACACCAAATTGTGTTCACCAACATCCCCCGGTTCCAACAAGGCCTCACATGCATGGTTCATGCATTTTTTGAGGAAGCTATGAGGGCAAAACTGGAACATGCGCACTTTACTTTTCAAATTTGGAATTTTCAGATTCCTGAGGGTCTATATCCCATTTGGGACATTTTGGAAGCCCCCCACTGTAAATTACAACATAAAAGTATATATTTATGAACAGTAGACGAGTCAAGGTGTTCAACTAGGGTAGTTTTGACAGTTTTCAGCCAGCCATTTCTTCACTGATGTCTGCCAAACTTCACAGGGAAATTATTTTATTGCGTTTTTAACGCATAAATTTCAATGTTGCAATTTATTTCTTGCACAGCATATGTGTAACACTGGAAGAAAACACCAAATTGTGTTCACCAACATCCCCCGGTTCCAACAAGACCTCACATGCTTGGTTCATGCATTTTTTGAGGAAGCTATGAGGGCAAAACTGGAACATGTGCATTTAAATTTTTTTAAATATTTTTTTTTAAGTGTAAGTGTAAGTGACAGGTTTAGGCCGCTGACATCAATCAGGGAGACCGATCAATAATCAGCGACTTAAAATGTCACCGACAAGTTATCAGGTAATAATTATGATTTTTTCATTTATTAATAATTTGTGTTTTTTCAGAATTACCCTAGATGACCCCTCTCTCTTTGTAGAGCAGGGTCATCCGTGGGCTGCCATAATGATCCAATCACTCCTATTGGCCAGGAGCGATCTGATCAGCCCAGCCCAGCCCAGCATTTGACCTGGAAGCACCCTGGACTTTCAGGTCAGTGCTGTTATTTTTTTATTTATTTATTTTTTACATTTTTTTTAATTATTATTATTTTTTACATTTTTTTTTTTTAACTCTTTCAATGCTGATGCTCCGTTGAAGCACAGCATTGAGTGATATTTAGTCACCACAAGCTTGTGGGGACTAATATTAACCCCTGCAATGCTGCGATGGGGGTCATACACAATCGCAGCATTGAAGGGGTTAATTGAGGAAGAGGGGGGTAGGGGTTAACTGAGGAAGGGTGGGGGTGGGGGGGGCTGGTCTTCACACTCATGTGGAGACCAAAGAACCCTGTCTCCCTGTCCCTGAAGCTGCCTCTGGCAGATGGGACACAATCTCCAATAGACTGGAGAGTGTAGGGGAGGAGTCTCTTTGATCAGTCCTACAGGACTGATCAAAGGACTTCTGGGGGCTCGTTTTTGCTGTTGCTGGTCTGCCTGGGTTTCCACAAAACGGGAATTGCAGCATTGAAGGGGTTAACGCTGCACTGACGCTCTCATGGAGCGATCAGGCAGCAGGGGGGTGTTTGGTTTCAACACACTACCCCCTTCCCTGAAGCTGCCTGTGGCAACTGAAACCACGATTGCAGATCTTTCTGCAATCGTGGTTTCTGCCTAGAGAATCACTCCGTGGGAGTGATCGTAGGCTTGGGGACGGGCTCTGAGCGGCTCTGCTGGTCTGCCCAGACTCCAGGTACGTCCCGGTCCTGAAGGGGTTAAACAATATGATTAAATACATATAAAAAAATATATATAATAAAGAAGCATCTCGGCACCAAGACACATATAGGAAGGTACATATGAACAAGGGCACAGGACTACAGGAACTACGATGGAAATACGTATCTATATGAAGGCACAAATAAGAAACACAAGGATGACCACAGCGATAAAGTAAAAAGGAACAAATGAAATAACATACAGCAATGGTAGATCAGTGCTCAAAAGTAACTAACCAAACCTAGAAACAAGGCGGAAAACAGCAAAAAGTCTGGTGATGAATGGTGCCAAGTCTAAACGTACCAACCTTTTTTCCTTATGTGCTCTCCTTGCATTAGGTTTTGGTGTTTATATGGTCAGCAATATGTAAAAGTTATGTGTCCTGGAAAACATGGCCGATGTTGTCACCCTTGCGTATTGCCCCCAGCTAGCTCCACGTCAGCCATGGCACCCAGATTGGAAGCAGGACCTGCCATCCTAGCCTCAAACAGCCTCCCTCTGCCATGCCCCCCTTTCACATCCATGCTATCATACACATATTTATTAATAAACTCACTCACAAACATTCATATACTCATTTACAGATATATATTCATTCATTCACAGGTACACATTCATTCCCTCAATCACGCATACTCGTTCATACACCCTCCTCCACCCCTTTACCGGAACTGCAGATCTCGGTCAGCTTGCAGGCTTCTGGAGGGGCTGCCACTTCCCTTTGCGTTGCTCATACTCTGTGCTAATGATGTCCAGTTCATGAACGAATCGTTCTTTTTCGAATTAAGTGATTCTTTTCAAAGAACGGAATTAATCAGTTTAGTAGACTGAACGACTCATTTGTAACAATCCGGTTTGTATATCATTAACTGCACTGGTAATATGATCCTAGAGTGAGTCATCTGCACAGTACACAAACTCAGAGATCAGGTTAAAACAGCTCTTGAGTCAATAGCTCATCAGTTCACTGACCCAAAGAACCGCTCAGAGCAGCTCTGAATCATCAGTTCACGGATTCAGACTTCAGAGCATATTCAAGTCATCAGTATACAGTATAAACAGTTATACTTTATAACTAAATACAGGATTAATCTTTATTGCCCCCAAGATTTAGATTCCCCTTAGTTTGCACCCCTTTACCTCTAACTGCACCTCAAGTTAACCTTATTAAATTAGCTCCTCAGTCCTCATCATTAAATTAACCCTAAAGATCCCATTAACCGTAAACTGCCTCTAAATTAAATCCGACCTCCCTTAACTTTCAGCACCCCAAATATTAATCTTATGTTTACTGTGAGTTTAGTTGCTGAGCAGCGTGGACACATATTACATTACTGTATAATACATTTGTGCGTAATGCAAACAAATAATCCTTTTCAGGCAGGAAGGAGGATTCATACACTATATTGAAAGGTGCAGGGCCAGTTATCAGTGTGAGTGCAGGGAGTGACTGGGAAGGAGTAACTGCTATGAGTCACATTAAGTGAACCAATGAATCGGTTCATTTTAATGAATCACTCGAAATTAACTGATTCACTTTACTGATCTGAACTTCCCATCACTACTCTGTGCGAGCACTTCTCTCGTATGGCCCAGGGGAAGCAGGAACGGAGTCATGTGATGTGACAAATTCATGTGACTCCACTGGGTTCCTGCTTCCCCTGGGCGGATTCAGGAGATGTTGCTCGCACAGCACTGTGCGAGCAACGCACAGTTAAGCAGCAGGGCCCCTGCGGAAGTTAATCTGGCCCTGCATCCGGGGACGTGTCAGGGGACGTCTGGTCACCCTATCCTAAATCCAGCAATGCTAAGGAAAAGATTACATGCAATGGATGCTAAAATAAGCTTATAGATCTAGATTAAAAGATCAACCCAATGGAAAAGATGCCCTTATTTCTAGTCAATTTAGTGGGGTTTCTAGAAGTATCATTGCTCTTTGGATCAAGTGGATCTTAATTTAAATGCAAATTCCACAATTTCTTTGGTTATATCATGGGGTAGAGCAGAAAATATCACAATGCTCCAACATGATTTTGTCTTTGGGAGAATAAGTCAGGCCTTGGTTTTTTTTTCTCTCTTTATGTTGCTATTATACCTCAATCTTGAGTGCTACACATGATATTGTGTAGCAGATAAGGTTCTTACCTGAACAATTACTTTTCCTGTTGTCATTTTGGTCAACCGAATGTTTGCATTATTTTTTTTCTGGTTTGTCTCTTATACATTTATTGCCCTATTTCTGTTTCCTACCCCTACCGTAGATAGGAGGAGCTTCACTTACCTTCAGTGTCCCCAAAGGACAGTTTTTTGGGGAAACATGTGTAGACTGGAGGAAACCTAGAGTGTTTTGCAGTAGTATTATTGATATGATTTTGATTGAGATAATTTTGTTGGTTGGTATATAAATACTTTGGAGCTGAAATAACAACTGGCAAATTTAACATTTCAGCCCATCAAGTCTGCTCATAGGCCACTGGCTCACTCAATGGCTCATGTAGGTCAAGTAAATATTTTAAGATATTTATTTTACATATATTACACACATATACAATGTTAGATTAAATGTTAGATTAAAGATAAATCACAAACTATTGTTCTAGAAAATTTGCTCAGTATATTTACACACGCTTTTGCTTTAATCCCATTCAGGTCTTGGTCCTAGTCAGCCTACGCTATCTTCAGACTTCTATGGATATGATCAGCGGTCCTGAGGATGTGGAAGCTGAATCAGAGGGATTCCTTTTGGAAAAGGGTGTAGGGGATACTCTTAACAGCACAATAGAGAAAACTAAGGCCCTCTTTAAGTCCAATCAGGTGGGGACAAATGGTGGTGTGGAAGCCACAGCTAGCTAGGTACTTCAAAATGCTATGCTTAGAGACTTTAGAAATAGCTCAAATACGCTTCCACTTCCTTTCCAAAATAGATGATGGAGTGGGTTATCCCTATGTGTCAGACAAACTATGCATGTATGAGGGATGAGTCAGGGGTGATGGTCTTCCTAGTTGTAGCTGCTAAAATGTAGACTCAGAAGGCGTGAATAAAAGAAAAAAAAGAGAGAAACAGAGAGAGTGTAGTGCTGTGGGAAATACATATATACAAACAAAACCCCCCACATAATATGTAAGACTGCCATACTAATAAACAAGTTCTGTTGTAGATACAGTCAAAGAATACTGCGGAGTAATATGGTGCACTGACAAATATACAAGTACTTCAAAAACAAAAACATGAACTAGAGGTGAAACATTCATGTTTCTAAGGAACACATCAGAGACGTTTGTACCACAAGTTGTTTATTTATGTGATAATCTCCAGACCCATTATAAACATCTTTGCATTAAGCATTTGAAAAGGTTACAATATCATAAAATTACTCATTCCCAAAAGGACTGAAAACTCCCACAACCACATAAACCCTGATGGAATCACACACAGACCACTGCCACAGTACAGAGCTGACTATATATGACCCTTCATAAAAAAGCAACCATGGGAGTTTATATAACTTAACAGACTGTACCATGGAGATGAAAAAATAAAATCTCACTACGTGACATGTATAACTAAACAGCCAATCCAGCCTTTCTTCCAGGAGAAATGGGGCAGAGTGGCATTCCATAACACAACATTAATGCAGTAATTCATTTTACTTCAACTTATGACGGCTGAATAACAATGATTTTGTTACCTTGATAGATAGCAGCAATGACATTATCTGTATCAAGGTTTTGCTAATTTATTATGTTTTGTCCTTTATTTATTCAATCTAGCCACCAGGACCTGAATTACATAATAAGATCTACCCACTAGTTAGATGAAATCTATACATGCAGGATTTTTTTTCTGTATTAAGAAAAAAGCCTTCTATTACTGTATTTACCTTTTCAGTGCTTGAGTGGTATGAAATGTCTTATGAAACTGCTAAACACTCAATGGGTTATGAATCCCCACTAAAACAAAGCCCCACTATGTATGCACTTTGGCTGCCCTGTTTGTATCCTATTAATACTCATACTTCAATCACAATATATACACACACACACACACACACACACACACACACACACACACTTATATATATATATATACTACTGTTCAAAAGTTTGGGGTCACTTAGACATGTTCTTGTTTGTGAAAGAAACGCAAATGTTGTCCATTAACATATCAAATGAATTATAAATATAGTGTTCACATTGTTAATGTTGTAAATGACTATTGCTGCTGAAAACTGAGGCATACAGAAGTCCTTTATCAGCAATCAAAACTCCTGTGTCCCAACAGCGCATTGTATTGACTAATAAAAGTATAAGTTTAAAAGGCTGATCATTGGGAAACCCTTTTAGAATTATATTAGCACAGCTAGAAATTCCTTGTTTGTGTGCGACACCTCTGCACTAAGGTAATGTCTGTAAAGAAAGGTCTTCCTTCTGTATTAATACACCAATACATTCAAGTCTACGGTCTGCATGAAGATCATACCTTCCCGTGGGTCTAACCTTCAAATTAAGATCATACCCGTATGTTAGAATTTGAACCCTTCCCCTGTTTCTCCAGTGCTTCTTCTTGTTTGAGTTTTGGTTTTTCAGTCCGTGTATGCCAAACCCATACCTGTGGAGAAGAGAACTGTTTAGAGAAAAAATGGATAACAGACTAAACCTTATGTGAGAAATAAACTACACATTAGTTACATAACACCCTTTCCAAATAGATTTATTTTCACAAGCATATTCACAGGTGCCTACCCAAACACTTCAGATTTGCTAAAAAGCATAATTACGTCATAAAGGTATAGAGGTTAAAGCTGATATTGTCTGTCATAATTATTTTTTCTCACTAGATAGAACATTCGTTTAACAATTAAGGGAGAGTATTTTCAACGTTTAATCATATTACATTTTCACGTGAATCCCAGGCAAAGACCAGAAGTCACAATGTCTTCAACTTTTGTATTCAAGCGAACATGTATTGCTCACAAATGATTCACGAAAACAATACAAACAGTCAAAAACAACCCCTTTATCAAGTGTGAAAGAAAGGTTACAAATGGCTGAAATAGTTATTAAAGTTCTTTAAAAAAACAAAAAAAAAACTATGCCTTTTAAGGGATCATAAGCGTTTAGGCATCATACAGGCACTCAACATCTGATAAAATATATAGCCTTGGAGACTGGCACGCCTGCTCGCTTTAAGCTAATAACCTAAAAAGTACTGAATAACCTGGCTTCCACCCAATATATTTTTTTAATTGGCCCAAGTTATTTGTATTCAGAAAACCTTACTGAACTTTACATGCCACTTGCATTATATGAGGAACTTCCCAATGGTATTATATATGATGAGAAATAGAGAGCAAGAACAATTTCCACTGTTTATAGTAGACAATATTTCAATAGAAGCATTTAGACACTAATCACACATCCTTTTGGCAACCAATATCTACCAACTGTGGCCATATTATTACCCCTTCATTTTTTAGATGCTTTACACAGGTTGTGTGAAAGCCAGAAAAAAAAGACTTTCAGCTCAAGAATACAGAAATGCCCCATATGCATAGGCTTATTTATACTTTTGGAAAGTTACAGGGCACATTGGACAACTCAGTTAGGCCTGCAATAATATATATTTTGGAGTTGGAACTTTCATTTGATTCCTCCTGTTGGGATATCATACTTCCTGCTTTCTATGTTATACATACAATGCCTTTTCAATTTTTTTTCACAAAACACATATAAGACTCCAAATGGTAATAAGAGTGAGCATTCAGAGGTGGCCATTTTGCATAATGATGGACACTTTAACATGCTTACTGTAGGGATACTCTTATTAACATTTGGACTCATAAGTGTTTCGATGAATTCTACTCTATCATGGAAGATATATTTTTGATTAATGTTGCTGATTACCGGATGAATTTAGCTGTTTTTACTTACTCCAATTGAATGGAATTAATTAAGCTTTCTTTGATTTTTTTGAGTAAATATTTTTTGTGCTCTGTGATCAAAAAGCATTTAAGCTCTATGAAATAACTTTTGTAAACACTCGAGGAAATATATTGATACATTTTTCTTAATGGGCATTTATTGGGAGTAATAAAAAAAAGTGCCACATTTGTACAAGGGAAAACCAGTAATCTTATTGAGTGGTCAACGGCTTGCTAATGCACTGTGTGTGTATTTAGATATGTATGTGTGTGTAGCAGTATTGCCCCAGGGCCCCACCTTACTTTGTTCCACCGCTGTGCAGAGACATGGCAGCAGGCCCGGACTGGGACAAAAAATAGGCCCGGACATTTCAGACTGAGCAGTCCATTTTTATGAAAAAACATATATGTACATACATATACATAATACTTGGTCATTCAACGTGGGAAGCCTGAAGCCACAATTTAGTGCGACTAATCCTTGAAATAAATATTATAGAGTAAATAACACAATACCTTATCTTTTCCACTTTTTCAGGGTGATTTCTGGGCCTTGAATGTTTTGTCCCCTGAAGTCACTACAAATTCAGGAGGGCATTTTATCTCTGGATAAGTTAAAATGAAATAGTTCCCACTGTAAATTAAGGAAACAGATAACCAAACACACACACCAGGACAGGCTTTTCCCACACCGACGCCCAGACACACACACCAGGACAGGCTCTGTCACACCGACACCCAAACACACACCAGAACAGGCTCTGCCACACCGACATCCAAACACACACACACACCAGGACAGTTAAAGAAAGAAGAAATGTTTCAGCACTCAACTCCCAGGAAGCTGGGAGCTAGCAGGAAAAAGGGCAAAACAAAAACAGAAAGCATGACAAAGACCCTGTGTGGCCGGAATGTTGCTTTTTTGTTTTGCTTTCTTTGAGTAAAGTAACCTAAGGATTGGAAGCTGATTGGAGTGCTGGGGTTCTTTTCCCCAGGACAGGCTCTGACACACCGACACACACACACACCAGAACAGGCTCTGCCACACCGACACCCAAACACACACACGACAGGACAGGTTCTGCCACACTGACACCCAATCACAAACACCAGGACAGGCTTTGCCACACTGACACCCGCATCCGGAGGGTTTCCACAGACGGTTTCACTCAGCCTGCCTGTGGCATCTTTGCCCCCATAACAGCCTGCCTGTGGCAACTTTGCCACCAAAACAGCCTGCCTGTGGCAACTTTGCCACCAAAACAGCCTGCCTGTGGCAACTTTGCCACCAAAACAGCCTGCCTGTGGCAACTTTGCCACCAAAACAGCCTGCCTGTGGCAACTTTGCCACCAAAACAGCCTGCCTGTGGCAACTTTGCCACCAAAACAGCCTGCCTGTGGCAACTTTGCCACCAAAACAGCCTGCCTGTGGCAACTTTGCCACCAAAACAGCCTGCCTGTGGCAACTTTGCCACCAAAACAGCCTGCCTGTGGCAACTTTGTCACCAAAACAGCCTGCCTGTGGCAACTTTGTCACCAAAACAGCCTGCCTGTGGCAACTTTGCCACCAAAACAGCCTGCCTGTGGCAACTTTGCCACCAAAACAGCCTGCCTGTGGCATCCTTGCCCCCCCTTACACATCCATGCTATTACACACACACATATTCATTCACTCATTCAGATATTCATTCATACATTGATACTCATTAATTCCCTCATTCAAATACTCATTAATTCCCTCATTCAGATACTGATTTACATATGCTCATTCACAAACATTCATTCACTCACCCCTTCACAGATACTCATTAATTCACTCTTTCATTCAATCTCACATACACCATACAGCCTCCCTCACCCCCTTACCTGAACCGATGATGCCCGCGCCGCTCGCAGACCGCGGATCTGCACAGGGGAAGCAGACGCACAGCAGGGTCATGTGACGTACGTCACGTACGTCACATGGCTCTGTTGGATTCCTGCGTCCCCCTGGCCGTGGAAGGGATGCTACTCGCGCACGTCTGCCGGTAAGTAGCGGGCCCGGTCGTAGTTGCTGCAGGCTTAAGGGGCAGGTGCCCCTTTTGCCCTGCGTTAAGGACTGACCGGTCCTGACTGGGCCTATTTTAAGGTAGGGGCCTGGAGCTGCAGCTCCATTAGCCCCTAAGTCAGTTCGGCCCTGGCTGGCCCGACGGCCAGTCCGGGCCTGCATGGCAGAAAAGCCACTGTCTCTCCTAATGCTATTTTTTCAATGTGCTTGATATACTTGTCATCCATATTTCAAGAAATTTGTAGCCATGTAAGATGTATAAGCAACCTCCAGGGGCTATGCGCTTGGATCTTTAGATCCTTCCAAGATCGGACTGCAGGAACAATGATACAATGGGAACGTAAATTTCTCCATAGAATTAAAAAAATTACAGATACTCAATATATTGTTATTAAGAATTTTACCAAAATGTAATATATAAAAATCACATATGTTCATTAATATGTGATTTAGATGTGATATGAAATGGATAAAACATCACACATTATGCCTTTAGAAGAAGCTTAATCAGAAGTATCTACCACGATACAAGTATCTTGCCAGAAAAAAAAACATGATAAAAAAAAAATGTATGTTATTATACACCGATCAGCCATAACATTATGACCACCGGCAGGTGAAATGAATAACACTGATAATGTTATCAGTGGGTGGAATATATTAGGCAGCAAGGGAACATTGCGTCCACAAAGTTGATGTGTTAGAAGCAGGAAAAATGGGCAAGCGTAAGGATCTGAACGACTTTTACAAGGGCTAAATTGTGATGGCTAAACAACTGAGTCATAACATCTCCAAAACTGAAGCTCTTTCAGGGTCTTCCCGGTTAACAGTAGTCAGTAGTGTGAAGAACCATTTCTGATCTTCACTGTTATTATTATTATTATTATTATATTTATGTGTACCCTGTTTGAATGTGGCTGCAGCTCCAGCCTTCAAAGAGACAATCCTATGATCTGGCTGGGGCTCTTAATCAGCCAGCGCAGCCCTGTCTGCCCAGACGGCACCCGCACTACAGGGGAAACCCATTGTATCCCTTAATCCCCTCACCTGATACATCCCCTGTATACTGATAGGATTTGTGAGGGGATGTGGCTGATGGGATTTGTGATGGGATGTGGCTGATGGAATTGGGGGTTGGGTTTGGTGCACAGTGAATGGATAAATTCTGAGTGTTTGTAATAAAGAGAGTTCTGTTTTAACCTCAAAGCATGAAGTCCTGTCTCATGATTGAGGGAAGTGCTGGTCTGTGACTGCTTTCTTCGGACAGCCACAGCGTGTCCGCTTACTGGGAGAGGGAAGGAGCTGACGGGCGGATGTGTCCAGTCTGGGGCACAGGACGATCCGTCACAAGTAGCTATCAAAAGTGGTCCAAGGAAGGAAAAGTGGTGAACCGGCGTCAGGGTCATGGGTGGCCAAGCTCATTGATGCACACTGGGGCGAAGGCTGGCCAGTATGGGCAAATCCAACAGACGAGCAAGTGTAGCTCAAATAGCTGAAACGGTTAATGCTGGTTCTGATAGAAAGGTGACAGAACTCACAGTGCATCGCAGTTTGTTTTGTATGGTGCTGTATACCCACAGACCAGTTACGGTGCCCATGCTGACCCCTTTTCACTTCCTAAATCGTCTACAATGAGCACATGAGCATAAGAACTGGACAACGGAGCAATGGAAGAATGTGGCCTGGTCTGATGAATCCCATTTTATTATACATCACGTGTATAGCCGGGTTCATGTGCGTTGCTTTCCTGGAGAACACATGGCACCAGGATGCATCCATGGAGGCCCCACCTCTCAAGTTACAAGACTAAAAGGACCTGCTGCTAATATCTTGGTGCTAGATACCACAGCACACCTTCAGGAGGACTAGTGTAGTTCATGCCTCGACAGGTCAGGGCTGTTTTGGCGGCAAAAGGGGGATCTACACAATATTAGGCAGGTGGTCATAATGTTATGGCTGATCTGTGTATTGTTCACATATTTCATAATTGAACCCTGTCTTTATAGAGGCTCTTTTGTGCCCAAAACCCGAGACTTTTTCAGCATTTTTTTACAGTTGTTTAAGGTTGACTCTGGTTTTGAATTTTTCTTGCGCCCAAAAAAACTATAATGTTTTTTTCAAGGATAGATAGAGCTGTCTTTTGATGCAATTTTTAAATATAGTCCAACATTTAGTAAAAAAAAAAAAAAAAAGTTAAAATATTGAATACATCGCTTCTAATATTTTTCCTATGAAAGTTGTCCCCAAACCAGTTCAGCTGAACAAATTATGAGGCCCAAAATAGAACATGCTCTTTCCCTTTACCAAACGTAAAATTTTCAAAAGTCTCTTTTTGTACTGTTTAGCAGCCTGCCAGATATACCACCACAAATCTATATATTTTTGGAGAGAAAACAACCTATTTCACTAGAAGCATTCAGACACGTATCATGCAACCAGGTGGTCACCAACCCGTAGCAAAGAAAATCGTAAAAATGAATTTCCGTAGATTTTTTTTCAACCAACCTCTACATGCTTCTTGGATTGCTTGCGTAGATTACATGCAAAAGCAGAGATACTCATCACCTCGATGTATTCAGCTGCATCTCTAGATTACAGAAATACCCCAACATGCATGGCCCTTTGTATATTTTTTTAATCTACATGACACTACTTAACAGCACACAGAACAGGGCAAGGTAGGCACGCATGATGGGTTTTTGTTTTCTTCTTCTTCTTCCAACTTAAGACAATATATTTTGTTGTATTTTAGTCAACTGAATTGGTTTTTTTTCATAGTAAAATATGGGTCCATTTTCATAGTAAAATATCAGATTAAAAATGTTTTTGTTTCAACATTTTTCATTAATGTATTATGAATACTGAATGTTGGATTACACAACTAATAATGGTATAAAAAAAAAAAAAGTTGTTTTTGTCCTTGCTGAAAAAGTCAGTAAAGGGTTATATTATGCAAACAGGGAAAAGAAAAAATGTCGGTGCGCTAAGCTAGTCACAGGCTCAAATAATACAAATATGTAATACGAGGCCTACCAAACAGGTGTAAGCATGCAGCAAGAAACAGTGTATTGGCTGTACAATGTATACAAAAAACAAAAACTGTCTGCGCTTCTTACCCTAATAAAGTTGGCAACAAATATATAAACATAATATAAATGAGAGGTTTTGGTTATATGAATTGGCCAAAGCATAATTAAGCTCACCCGCCACGTCAAGGCACACTCTCAATAGGGTGAGAACCTACTCTCACTTCCTACATAGTGGACACACAAAGCAGTTTATACTGCTACCAAAACCTTATTAATGTGTTGGGGGAGGTGCAATTAAACCTCCTCCCCATTAACCCCTGGACAGCAAGCTGCAACCAGACTGATGAGGAGCCAACAACCTCAAATATGTGCAAACAGGGAAAAGAAAAAATGTCGGTGCGCTAAGCTAGTCACAGGCTCAAATAATACAAATATGTAATACGAGGCCTACCAAACTTTGTGTGTCCACTATGTAGGAAGTGAGAGTAGGTTCTCACCCTATTGAGAGTGTGCCTTGACGTGGCGGGTGAGCTTAATTATGCTTTGGCCAATTCATATAACCAAAACCTCTCATTTATATTATGTTTATATATTTGTTGCCAACTTTATTAGGGTAAGAAGCGCAGACAGTTTTTGTTTTTTGTAAGGGTTATATTATGAAATACCTTATTTGCTTGATTATAAGACGACCCCCCCCAAATTTGAATAATTTAGGAAAAAAAGAAAAAGCCCGAGTATAAGACTACCCTATAAGAAAAAAAGTTTTACTAGTAAATACCGTATATTCCGGCGTATAAGACGACTTTTTAACCCAAGAAAATCTTCTCAAAAGTCGGGGGTCGTCTTATACGCCGGGTATGTGACAGGACCGACCTGTACCCCGACTGAGTACTCCCACCAAACGTTGCTTCCTCCTGACGGGACACCAACAAGTAACCCCTTCAGCGCTGGGCAGAACCAGCGTTGTAGATAGAATGGGGGACGTCGCTGCACCGTAGCTGCATTGGCACTGTGGCTATCCGAAGCTTAGCTACACAGCGAGGCTACAGCCCACCCAAAACATCAGGCTACACTCATGTTGAGGTGAAAACAGGACTCCTTTATTAAAGACAAATACAGAGTTATATATACACAAGTAGAAAAGGGGCAAGACAAATATCACATGATCTAATCCTGCAACACAATATCCAGGGGAAGGACAGTATGACACGAGACATAAATAATTACATTAACTGGGGACGTAGACGTGGAATGACGATAGACATATAATTGGCTTGAGACAGACAATGGCCAGGACACAGGGATAACAGGAGCTCACAGGATTTACAGCTACCTGTTAAGTAATTGATAACTAGGTATGCAGCAGTGACACCTAGTCATACCTACAGGGGGTCTTAAGACAAGGGCTAACTCACACAATAACAGGGGAAACACTTCACACCTATACAATTAACAATCAGCCTTCTTCCTACCACAGGATGTCCAGCTGACATTACAGTTTTGAGACACTGAGTGCTAAAACATGGGATACATCAGCAGAAACTGAACCCCTGTATCCACACACAGAAGTCTCTACAAGGCCTGGGCCCATAGTCGATAGGGAGGAGGCTGGCTCTCAGGCCTCTCCAGGGACCCCAGTGATGGAGGGTTCTGTCACAGGGTATACTTACTTACCGAGCCGGAGATTCCCCACGAAGCCACGAATCTATAGGGGAGGGGCGAGTGGAGAAGCCGCCTCCCCTGGGCCGGTCTTCAGGGCCGCGCCGAGGTAGGTGGAAGATCGTGATCTCCCCAACTAGCCCTGATCAGCAGGGCTGGTTGGGGAGATCACGAGCTCCCTCTAACTAGCCCAACATTAGGGAGCTCGAGGTCTGGCACTTCAGACCTCGGCTTCTGTGCTCCCTAATCACTACGCGCCGGCTATTGATGCCAAGCGCGGGGGTGACGTCATGTCCCGGTGCTCTGCATCAATTGCCAGCGCGTAGTGATGAGGGAGCAGTAAAGCAGAGGTCTGAAATGACAGACCTCACGCTGCCACAACTGTGATGGTCAGTGTATGTGTATGGTCAGGTGTGTGTAAGAGCAGTGTAGGTAATTGTGTGTGTTATATATATATATATATATTTGTGTGTGTGTGTGTGTAAAGGCAGGGGTGTGTGGTGAGGGCAGTGTATAAATGTGTATGTATGGACAAGCGTATGTTAGTATGTGTAGATATATTGTTATATTTGTTTTGTCTTTGCAACCTTTCTAATAAACCTGACCCTGTGTCAGATTGCACAAACTTCAGGCAAACAGCAGTAAACTCATGCAATCTGACACAGGGTCAGGTTTATTAGAAAGGTTGCAAAGACAAAAGAAATATAACAACACAGCAATAAAAGAAATACCTTGCCTGTCCGGCACTTACTATACAAGGGATGTCCCTCACTACCAGCTGGAGAGCTTCTCTCTGCCAACTTAACATATGTCCAGCAACCAACCTTTACTCACATGTCTCTCCCACAGGCAGGCTTTCTGTGTCCTCAGCCAGAGAACTACCTGCCCTCCTGGCTTCCCTTTTATATCTGCCCTCTCGTTCACGTGTGTGTGTGTGTGTGATTGGCTGGTTGTTGTATACTGGGTAGAGGGGTAGTCTTATACAGCGAGTATAGCACAAACTCTATATTTTAACTGGAAAAGTTGGGGGTCGTCTTATTACGCAGGAATATACGGTATTAATTCACATGTAAATGGTTTTCATATTTAATAAAAACTATGATAGAGAAAAATGCATTTTTTGTTTTTATTTCCTTTTATTTGCTGGCCCCGGTTATGCACATCTGCCCCCTTTTATGCCACTCTGCCTCCCTGGCTGCCAGATATGCCTTATACCCCCATATGCCACTCTGCCCCCCAGATATGTCTTATACAACCCTATATCCCACTCTGCTCCCCATATATACTTTATACCCCCTATATGACACTCTGCCTCCCTGATATTCCTTTTAACCCCTATATGCCACTCTTATCCAAGACTTGAGTTCTTGACATTTAAAAAAAAAAATATCACCATAGAGAAAATTACTGTAAAAGCATTCCTGCCAATGTATGTTTACCTATAGTGCTAAGAAACCACTACCAGTGCTGAGGTACCCTTTTTAGCCTCATGACTTGTCAAGGGGTTTAACGGGTTTAGAAAGGAGGCAATACTTTTTCCACATAGGGCCAGGTAGGGTTGGATCAAACAGAGATCGGATTATAACACTAGAATCCAGATCCCCCGCAATGCTGCAGGGGACCTGGATTCCCCTCACTGTCGGCCGGTCTCTCACTTCCGTCTCTCTCCCCCTCCCATACACCCCTCTGACTCCTCCCCCCTCCAATACACTGCTCTGCCTCTCTCCCGTCTCCCTGGTATTCTGTGAACCTCCGTTGCCGACAGGCTCTTTCACTGCAGCTTCATAGAAACCTCAGCGTAAGTGAAGGGCTCCTGCAGAGGATCATCCTCTCTGTCAGCTGGTGGGGGTCTGCATCGCACAGACAGCCTCCGTTACTGCCCTTCACTTACGCTGTGCCTGTCAGCAACAGAGGTTCACAAAATACCAGGGAGCCAAGTAGAGAGGCCACCCTCCCATACACCACTCTGGCTCCTCCCCCTCCCATACGCCACTCTGCCTTTCTACCCGGCTCCCTGGTGTCTTGTGAACCTCCGTTGCTGACAGGAGGCAGAGTGGAGTATGGGGAGGGGGGAGGAGGCAGAGTGGAGTATGGGAGGGGGGAGGAGGCAAAGTGATGTATGGGAGGGGGAGGAGCCAAAGTGATGTATGAGGGGGAGGAGCCAGAGTGGTGTATGGGGGAGGGGGAGGGGCCAGAGTGGTGTATGGGAGGGTGGGGGAGGCAGAGCGGAGTATGGGAGGGAGAGGAGCCAGAGTGGTGTATGGGAGGGGGAAGGAGCCAGAGTGGATTATGGGAGGGGGAGGAGGCAGAGTGGTGTATGGGAGGGGGGGGAGCCAGAGTGGTGTATGGGAGGGGGGGGAGGCCAGAGTGGTGTATGGGAGGGGGGGGAGCCAGAGTGGTGTATGGGAGGGGGAGGAGCCAGAGTGGTGTATGGGAGGGGGAGGAGCCAGAGTGGTGTATGGGAGGGGGGAGGAGGCAGAGTGGAGTATGGGAGGGGGGAGGAGGCAGAGTGGTGTATGGGGGGAGGCAGAGTGGTGTATGGGGGGAGGCAGAGTGGTGTATGGGGGAGGCAGAGTGGTGTATGGGGGTATAATGAATTTTAGGGTAGCAGAGTGGTGTATGGGGGTGTAATGGATTTTGGGGAGGCAGAATGGCATATCTGGGGGAGTTAGAGTGGTGTATGGGGGGTATAATGAATTTCAGAGTGGCATATCTGGGGGAGGCAGAGTGGTGAATCAGGGAGTATAATGAATTTCAGGGTGGTGCAGGGCATTTATGGGGAGCGGAGTTGCATATCAGGGTGCACAGTGGCATATAGGGAGGTATAAGGCATAAATGGGGGCGAGTGGCATATTGGAAGTTATAAGGCATATCGATATTAGGCATATCAGGGGGGCATAAGACATATCTGGGGGTAAAAGGTATATCGGGGGCACAGTTGCATATCACTGGCATATAAGGAGTATAAGGCACATCAGGGGGCACAGTGGCATATCAGGGGGCACAGTGGAATCTCTGGCATATAAGAGGTATAAGGCATATATGGGGCAGAGTTGCAAGCTGGGGGGCAGATGTGCATAACTGGGGGCAGTTTGGTAAATAAAAGAAAATATAAACAAGGCTTTTTTCTCAGTTTTTATTAGCATGAAAAATAGTTAACATATGAATTAATATTTACTAATAACTTTGTATTAAAACCTAGTTTGAGAAACACTTTGTTTGGGTTCTTGTAGCTTTTATTATCATGTCAGTAAAATAAGAAGGTGAATAGAGAGAGGCCATTGCAATAAAGAGATGAAAGTGTAAATTGTACGTTTTTTATTACATTATTTTAAATTTAAAGAAATTGCATTTTTTATCCGATTAATCGAAAAAATAATCGGCCAACTAATCGATTATTAAAATAATCGGTAGTTGCAGCCCTACTTGACACTATGCCGTTAAGGGCATAACCTGAGGGAGAGACCAACATTCTAATCCCTGCCTAAACTCCTATTTTACAATCTCACAAAGCAAAATCTATAATGATCTGCCCGCCCTCCGTTTCTAAAAATTTGCTGTATCATCGGTGGATTCTCAAGCAACTTGGGCTGACTGAAACGGATCTTCAAATTTCCCGCCGTAAGTCCAGATCGGACATTCCACAAATACCCCTGGGTGTGGATTGGTACATCATGGCTGCATTGTACTCAGCAGTTTCTTCACCAGCAAGAGTAGGTAGGGAGGGGAAACATTGTACATGTATTTCAGAGAATTCATGCCACTTGTTATTATGTTACTGTAATCTCTCCTAATGACAGATATACCCAATTGTGCAGTTGGGTCAAGTTACAAATCTATACCACTTTTAAACCTCTCCATACCACAACCAAATCCCACAACTAGAAACCAGCCAGCACTGCTATCAATGACGCCTATATACACACCTAAAAATACCCAGATAAAGTTCAACACAAATTCTGCTATGCCTAATATAGTAGTTAAATATAAAAATCCAAATATATGAACTATTTTTTAATTTTATTTATAAGGGGCATATGTATATACACTTTATTAGGTACACCTGTTCAATTCCTTGTTAACCCAAACAGCTAGTCAGCCAATCACATGGCAGCAACTCAATGCATTAAGGCATGTCGACATAGTCAAGACAACTTGCTGAAGTTCAAACTGAACATCAGAATGGGGAATAAAAGGGAACTAAGTGACTCTGAAGGTGGCATGGTTGTTGGTGCCAGACAGGCTGGTCCGAGTATTTCAGAAACTGCTGGTCTACTGAGATTTTCACGCACAACCATCTCTAGGGTTTACAGAGAATGGTCCAAAAAAGAGAAAATATCCAGTGAGCAGCAGTTGTGTGAATGAAAATGCCTTGTTGATGTCAGAGGTCAGAGGAGAATGGGCAGACTGGTTCGAGATGACAGAAAGGCAACAGTAACTCAAACAACCAGTCGTTACAACCAAGGTATGCAGAATGCCATCTCTGAATGCACAGCACGTCGAACCTTAAAGCAGATGGGCTACAGCAGCAGAAGACCACACTGGGTGCCACTCCTGTCAGCTAAGAACAGATAACAGGCTACAATTCACACAGGCTCCCCAGAATTGGATAATGGAAGACTGGAAGAACGTTGCCTGGTCTAATGGGTCTTGATTAAACAACACGAAAGCATGGATCCATCCTGCCTTGTATCAACGGTTCAGGCTGGTGGTGTAATGGTGTTGGGACCATTTTCTTGGCACATTTTGGGCCCCTTAGTACCAATTAAGCATTGTTTATACGTGAGTATTTATTACCTGAGTATTAGTGCTGACCATGTCCATCCCTTTATGACCACAGTGTGCCCATCTTCAGATGGCTACTTCCAGCAGAATAATGCATCATGTCACACAGCTCACATCATCCCAAACAGGTTTCTTGAACATGACAATGAGCTCGCTGTACCCCAATGGCCTCCACAATCACCAGATCTCAATCCAATAGAGCATCTTTTAAATGTGGA
This sequence comes from Spea hammondii, assembly GCA_029215755.1. Classification (NCBI taxonomy): domain Eukaryota; kingdom Metazoa; phylum Chordata; class Amphibia; order Anura; family Pelobatidae; genus Spea; species Spea hammondii. The sequence continues at coordinate 24,206,118 of JARDYJ010000009.1, read as the reverse complement.
GCTTCGCATCATTTGGACCAAAATCTCTGAGGAATGTTTCCAGCACCTTACAGAAAGTATGCCACGAAGAATGAAGGCAGTTCTGAAGGCAAAAGTGGGTCCAACCCAAAACTAATAAAGTGAGTGCATATATATATTCCAAAAATAGTTGCCGGCACTCGTGGGACTTGGTTTTAAATAATTTCAAGAAACTCTGTGTTACAAGTCATACATCACAATAGATGAATATAATTTTTTACTTACTATTCATCCCAGAATACCAGTGCTATTTACACTACCAAAGGTCCATAAAAATTTACAACAACCACCAGGAAGACCAATAGTCTCAGGTATTGGAGTAATCCTAGAACGTGTGGCGAAATGGCTAGACTATCACTTTAAGGAGTCAATGGAAGCCATACCAATAATTTTGAAGGACACTAATATTCTCATTTACCATTTGAAAGAAATGGACATAAGTATGGATGGAATAGTCCTAATGTCCATGGATATCAAAAGTCTAACTACCTCCGGATGCCGGTCCTCAACATTGATCGTGCCACTGCTACTGGAGCTCCGCCTCTGTTTGGTGCTTGATGATGACACTACCTCCGGATGCTGGTCCTCAGCATTGATCGCGCTACTGCTACTGCTGATATCGCTGCTGGAGGTGGTTGTGAATTCTAAGTCGGGTTAACCCGGTGGCTAGCTCTGTTTTTTTAAAACCTGTATTCATAAAGCTGGCAATGCTGTCGCTGGTAGTGTCAAACTGCAAGTATTATAAATTTTTGTAAGGTTGAAAAACCTGTTTTTTTTTTTATAATTAGGTGCTGCTTTTTGAGGGGAGGAAGAGAGGAATAAGTAAAGAAAAGAATAGACCAGAGATTGGGGGTAAGGAGGGGAGGAAGAAAATTGGAATTTATGGAGTTAAATAAAGATACTCAACCACCAGAGATCTCAGAGGTGGAATAAGAAGTTACAGACACTGATGTAGATAAATCCGGACTATTCAAAAGACTCTAAATATAAATGAGGTCTCTCTAGGTAAAAAAAAAATTGCAAGAATTCTCTTTTAGAGATATTATGCTGGCTATTTCTACATGTCAAGTTACAGTTAATAACAAAATTGACAAAGTTAAAAAAGATATAAAGTAGAGGGGTTGACAAATAGGGTCCTGAGAATGGAACACAGTTTAGCCGATCTTAAATTTGTCAATTTGGCTGGATTCTCAAACTAAATAAAAGCAAATACATTTTATTTCCTACCCTCTTTCTTTTACCATTCCTCTTTTTTTTGGTTAGATATCAGTTATGAAAGAGAGAAGGTGGAACTCAGGAAGGGATTGTTGAGGTGGTAGCTACCAAACTCAAATTGGATTGATCTGGGTAGAGGAACTCGCCAAGGCTTCCCTCCTTCCCCAGCATTATTTACTCTATAGAAATAATATAGAATACAGGCAGGATAAAGGGTTTTAGAGTGGCCCGGAAAGTAGAGAAGGTTGCTCTCTATGCTGAAGATTTTTTTATTGTTTTTGGAGGATCCATGTTCTTCATTGCAGAATCTTTTACAGATTGTAGAAGAATGCGGGTCCTTATCGGGTCTATATAAACTGGTCTAAATCGAATATAATGCAACTTGATAAGGGAGCTAGGGAAAAGAATAGAGAATTTTATGTATTTGGGGGTTGTGATAAAGTGATGTGAAATCATACTTTAAACTAAATGCCCAACCAATATTGGAAAGAACGCTTCAAAATGTATCTGTTTGGAAACATTTACCTATCAATGTATCTGGAAGAGTTATTTTGATAAAGATGATGATTCTTCCGCAATATTTTTTTTTTTTCCAAAACTCTCCGATTGCTCTCCCAAGAATCTTTTTTGAAGATTTAATTTAACTAATCTCAGGGGTTGGTTGACAAATGATGAATCACTTTGCTCTGTTCTCTTAGATAAATCTTATTGAAGGATTATGATTTGGGTACTTTAATTCATACCTCAACAAATTATTTTAGTTTTCAAACACAGCTAAAGAACCTTTTTTAAAGTTTGGTCTTCTCAATATTGATCAACCATCTTACTTTACCCCAATATGAGAAAATACAAACCTGAAAGATTTTTTTACTACTGATACAGCCAGCCTTTGGAAAACATGAGATGTTCAAAATTTGGATGATATTAGGGCTGCAACTAACGATTATTCTAATAATCGATTAGTTGGCCGATAATTTGATTAATCGATTAATCGGAAAAAAAAATGCAATTTTAAAATAATGTAATAAACTACGTACAATTTACACTTTCATCTCTTTATTTGTCAGATATTTTATGATGGAAAACATGTATTCTATATATTCTGTATTTTACATGAGCACAAAATGGAGTCAGAGCCATTTTATTTTACTTAATCATATAATGATTATTTCTTTCTGTCTTTGTTCCCTCTATAATTGAGAACAAAGAAGTAGTCATGTATATAGATGTTTCAGTATATATGATCTAATTAACGTTATCTTCCATGAGAAAGTTAAGTAGTAGATACTACATATCCTTAGGAATGTAAATTGGAATGGGGGATACGTCGTAAGACCACCAAAACCTAATTTACTACCTAGGAGACAACATCTGGAGATATGGGCAGGGCCGGCCCTACAATGGAGCCGACTGGCGCAATTGCCCCAGTCGGCACTTCAGAAGGGGCGGCACTTTGCCGCCCCAAGCGGTTTTTTTTTTTGAAGCGGAGGAGAGAGAGAGAGGGGGGCACCGAGTGGTTTTCGCTTACCCGCTCGGCGCCCCTCTCTCTCTCCTCTGCGGCGAGTTTCCCTGTTCGGTCTCGGTGCCGGCTTGTAATGCAGAGCGCCGGCAGTGACGTGAATTTCCGGCGCTCAGCATTACAAGCCGGCACCGTGGCAGCACAGGGAGACTCGCCGCAGGACTGTTTAAGGTAAGGGTAAGTACCGGTGGGGGGGGGGTAGATAATGCCGCACCCCCCCCCCGGCGTCGGCGGGGGGCGGCATTTTAAACTTCGCCCCAGGCGGCGTTAAGTCTTCGGCCGGCCCTGGATATGGGTGACTACAAAGACCTGATTTTCTACCTAGGAGGTAGATAAGGGTGACCATGGATAAATTCCAAACACATATGTAATGATCTTAAGTTATTTCTTAGACCAGAGCGTCTCTCACAGGTAAATTAAGAAAAACAGTGTAAATATGAGTAGAAGTCCTAATTATAATGCTAATTATAATGGGTAAAACCCACCGTTATGAGTGGATAATTCCAATCAAGAGGTGGAGGCTATGATAATAAGCCCTATGCCTTTAATAATTAGAAAAAAAGACTCACCCTGAAACAAAGGCACCCTGAAACAAATTGGACCCTGACGGACTAACTCACCAAATTCACCCCAGAGAATTGGAATCTTAACATAATTTTACTCTTAGAGTTACTTTGAGTCCTAACCTATATAACTTTTAGAAAGTTATATTTCTTTCCACTTAATTTCTTGCCACTGAACCTGGATTAACTTCTACAAGGACCAGTTGGACCACAGCAACAAGTGATGGTAATTATAATTGTTTTATTATTCTGAATAGAGGAGAATTTTGTCTTCTTCAATATAGAATTCCCTGTTTCTGGGAATTAGTATATATGACATTATTGTATATGACGGCTTGTGAGACTGCAGTTTATAACCCGTGATAATGACAATAATGAAAAGATGAAGTTTGACATTATTTGCATCTATTAGGAACTTCACTAATACTCTTAAACATTATTAAATTACTTTTAATTGTCATATTAGTTGAACTAATATATAGATAGAGTTAGTGATCTTTTTATTACTGCCCTGATTATTATCAATTTTGGTTGCTGAGTGGAATGGAAATTAATTGTGTGTGTTAGACTCAAAGTAGTAATTCATATTGATGACTTTCGATTATATACTGTATTTGGAACTGATTCAATTTGACATGTTTTAAGAATTTTCTGTTTTATATTATGCACTGTGTGACTCATATAGATATTTTATAAATTGCGTTTCCAATAAATAATATTTTTGATTGACTATCGTGGTGATATATATATCTAATTTGAATTATAATTTTCGGCGATCTGAAAGAATTTAGGATCAGAGATAAAATATAGGGTATCTCTTTGTATTAATATTGTGGATGCGATCCCACAGTAATTGATAGCGTCGTTATTTTGCGTGTGTGATAAAATATTGGTTTTGCCTATTTTGTCTCATTAATATCCCTAACATATTGTAATGGCCTCTCTCTCTCTATTCACCTTCTTATTTTACTGACATAATAATAAAAGCTACAAGAACCCAAACACAGTGTTTCTCAAACTAGGTTTTAATACAAAGTTATTAGTAAATATTAATTCATATGTTAACTATTTTTCATATTTAATAAAAACTATGAGAAAAAAGCCTTGTTTATATTTTCTTTTATTTACCAAACTGCCCCCAGTTATGCACATCTGACCCCCAGCTTGCCACTCTTCCCCCATATATGCCTTATACCTCCTATATGCCAGAGATTCCACTGTGCCCCCTGATATGCCACTGTGCCCCCGATATGCCTTATACTCCTTATATGCCAGTAATATGCAACTGAGCCCCCTGATATACCTTTTACCCCCAGATATGTCTTATGCCCCCCTGATATGCCTAATATCGATATGCCACTTGCCCCCATTTATGCCTTATACCTCCCTAGATGCCACTGTGCACCCTGATATGCCACTCCTCCACCCCCATAAATGCCCTGCACCACCCTGAAATTCATTATACTCCCTGGTTCACCACTCTGCCTCCCCCACGTATGCCACTCTGAAATTCATTATACCCCCCATACACCACTCTAACTCCCCCAGATATGCCATTCTGCCTCCCTGAAATTCATTACACCCCCATACACCACTCTGCTACCCTGAAATTTATTATACCCCCCATACACCACTATAACTCACCCATACACCACTCTGCCTCCTCCCCCTCCCATACTCCACTCTGCCTCCTCCCCTCTCCCATACTCCACTCTGCCTCCTCCCCTCTCCCATACTCCACTCTGCCTCCTCCCCCTCCCATACTCCACTCTGCCTCCTCCCCCCTCCCATACTCCACTCTGCCTCCTCCCCCCTCCCCCCCCTCCCATACTCCACTCTGCCTCCTCCCCCCTCCCATACTCCACTCTGCCTCCTCCCCCCCTCCCATACTCCACGCTGCCTCCTCCCCCCCTCCCATACTCCACGCTGCCTCCTCTCCCCTCCCATACTCCACGCTGCCTCCTCTCCCCTCCCATACTCCACTCTGCCTCCTCCCCCCTCCCATACACCACTTTGCCTCCTCCCACCTCCCATACTCCACTCTGCCTCCTCCCACTCTGCCTCCTGTCAGCTACGGAGGTTCACAAGACACCAGGGAGCCAGTTAGAGAGGCAGAGTAGCGTATGGGGGGGGGAGCCAGAGTGGTGTATGGGAGGGTGGCATACCCTCCCATACACCACTCTGCCTCTCTCCCAACTCCCTGGTGTTTTGTGAACCTCTGTTGCTGACAGGCACTTTCACTGCAGCTGCATAGAAGGCAGTTAAGGAGGCTGTCTGTGCCGTTCTGCATTGGCAGCCTCTCTGCCCGCTGCTCTGGCTGAAGCTCAACAACTCCGCCCGGGACAGGCAGTCATCCCGGCTGAAGCCGAGGAATCTGATAATGGGGTTTCCATCTCCCCCACCGACCGGGATAAATCCCGCAAAAGTAGTTGGGCGACTGTCCTATCCCTCTCCGACATGGGCGATCCAGGCCTATAACAGATCCTGGATCGCCAACAGCTCCTCTGGCCACGGCTCTCCTTCCTGTTTGGCTCCCGTTTTGTCACCTGACGATCCTAAACCCTCCTGTTCCAAGCAGGATCAACCTTTTGAGGTCACCGATGAGATGGGCGTACCACTTTTTGACCCCAGGTCGATACGCCATCCACGCTCCACTGAATGGACCCCATCGGATCACATTGCGGAGTTTATCAAATTCTGGATCCGCAGGCCCCTGGATAAAGAAGTTCGCCAGCGGCTCCGGTCTGAATGCCCCAGACCTACCGTTCCCGCCAAGGTCACCAGCACTCCTGAGTTTGACCAATCATTCGTTACATTACTTACACGGCATCGAAAGGATCCCAGGAAGGGGATTGAGCTTGGTCTCCGTTCCACTCAAGACAAGCTTTTGGATGTCACGGGTCCTCTTACACACATCTTTCAGATGGCAGACGAGGCCCTTCTCGATGGATCTCCATTGGATCCCCATTTGGTCCGCAAATGGACCCAGAGAGCCCTCTGCCTTTTGGGGAATGCTAACTGTGCCCTATCAGCCGAACGCCATAAAGCGGCTCTCTTCAAGCTCGATACTAAATTGGTGGAGTTGGCCCCCAAGGAGCTGGGTCCTGAAGCGAACGGGTTGCTCTTCGGAGAAAAATTCCTCAAGGATCTCATGCGTCACGTTACAGTCTTCACCTCCTTGGACAAGGCACAGACATCTTTAAAGAAAGTCTTCAGGTCGGGAGACCGTTTTTCCGTCAGAGGTGGCCGGCAGAGGGGTCGTGCCGCTAGTAGATCAGCCTCCTTCGGCTCAAGACCCCGGTACCCGGACTCGGCTAACACCTTCCGGTCCCGTTTCCGCACACCATTCCAGCGTGGTGCCTACTGTGGTAGAGTATCTTCATCTTTCATGTTTATCTTTTTCTACCTATTGCGGGCAGACTCGCCCATTTTTTCCATGCTTGGTCGGCCCTTTCCTCAGACCCTTGGGTTCTTCAGACGGTCCTAGGTTTTCGTCAGGTGTTCGTTTCGGTCTCGTTCCAGATGTCTCCTCCTTGTCCCCCTCGGTTTGCGCGCGCAGCGGCCTCCCTTGTCCATTCAGAACACTGCTCGCTCCGGGACAAAGGGGCCATAGAACGGGCCCCTCGTTTCTTAAGCAACATCTTTCTACTGGGCAAGAAGTCGGGAGACTTTCGTCCCGTCATAAATCCGCGGGCCCTCAACACGTTCATAGTTTACCGTCATTTCAAGATGGAAGGTATCCATCTCCTCCGCGACCTCTTGCATACTAACGACTGGTTTACGAGGCTCGATCTAAAGGACGCCTTCCTTACCTTTCCCATGCACCTGGATGACAGGGGTTTTCTGCAGTTCCATTGGCACCTCTGGCAGTTCACGTCTCCCATTCGGCCTCAGCTCGGCTCCCTGGTGCTTCACAAAGCTACTAAAGCCGGTTATGGAATTTCTTCAGACGTGGGGCGTCCGCGCCATCATCTATTTAGACTACATTCTTCTGACGGCGGGCGACGTGGAGACCCTTCTTCGCGACACCTCGACCACAGTCCGTCTCCTTCAGGATCTGGGGTTCGTTATCAATGTGGAGAAGCCATCTCTCTCCCCCTCTCAGACTGTCCAATTCCTGGGTTTCACGGTGGATGCTGTGGCAGCTGTACTCAGACTACTGGCCGCAAAAGTCCAATCCATAAAAAAGGAGATTCGTCGCCTGCTCAGTCGTCGCTGCGTTTCACTTCGGAACCTCGCAAGGGTTATTGGCCTCCTATCCTCATCGATCCAGGCGATCTTCCCGGGCCCTCTCCACTAATGGGCCCTTCAGCGCTTAAAAACTTTCCACCTTCGCGTGTCAGGTTCCTACAATCACCTTATCGCTCTTTCGGCCGAAGCACCTCTGGAACTCCGCTGGTGGCTGGGGCACATGGAGGCCTGGAACGGTCGTGCCATTTTCGGCTCGGTTCTGGACTTCGTTCTGGACTCCGACGCCAGCCTGTTGGGCTGGGGAGTGGCCTGTGGCCCGGAGGCCACGGGAGGTCCGTGAACCTCGGAGGAGCGCGGCCTTCACATCAATTGTCTCGAGCTGATAGCCGGCTCCTTCGCGGTACGCAGTTTTACCAAAAACCTTACGCACTGCTGCCTGGTTCTACGCATGGACAACGTGTCCGCGGTGAGATACATCAATCGCCTGGAGGGCTCTCGCTCGCGACTTCTGACCGAGCTTACCAAGGATCTCTTTCAATATTGTCTGGACAACCATCTGTCCATTCGGGCGGAGTATCTACCCGGGACGGACAATTTGGTAGTGGACTGGTTCTCACGCCACTGGAGGGACGCCAGCAACTGCCGTCCACTCCCCTCAGTTTTTCAGCTGGCTGCCGGATCCGCTCTCGCTAGCTGCGGACGCGTTCCTTCAGTTGTGGCCTCCCAGGGGAGCTTATGCATTACCCCTGTTCTCCATGATCCTTCGGGCTCTCCACACCCTAGCTTGTCAGGGTGTGACGATCGTTCTGCTGGACCCTCTCTGGAGAACTCAACCTTGGTTCCCGTTGCTCCTGGAGATGTCATGGGAGAAGAAGGGGATCCGCACATCGTTGGGGGACCTCTTGCTGGACCCAGAAGGGCATCCTCACCCTCTGGTCCTGCGAGGATCGCCTGTCCCTGGTGGCCTGGACAGTTTCCGGGGATCCTGGGATATGTCAGGTTTATCGGCAACGGCTCGAGATCTACTCTGGGGATCCTGGGCTCCTGGCACCAGAAAATCCTACCTCCAGGGTTGGAAGGTCGGGGGTCGCTGGCGTATGGAACAGCGTTGTGATCCCTTTATGGCCCCTATAACGGTTGTTATAAATTTTTTAGCTCACCTCTTTTCCCAGGGGAAGTCGTACAGGACCATCAACCTGTTTAGGTCGGCCATCTCTGCTATGCACGTTCCTGTGGCGGGCCTTGGGTCGGTAAAGACCCTGCGGTCTGTCGGCTCCTGCGCGGCATTCAGTCTTCCAGGCCTCCCCTTCCTTCACTATGCATCTTTTTGGGACGTTTCCAAGGTCCTTGAGTTCCTGGAGCTCTGGCCGGAATACGACCGTTTGTCTCTTCGTCAATTGCCTGCCAAGCTTGCCTTGCTTCTTTGTCTCGTATCGCTCCGTTGCGTTTCCGATGTTCTGGCCATTGATGTTTCTTTTTCCCCTACGGGTGTTTCCTTTCGTCTCTCGCGCCGGACTAAATCTCATTCGCCCTCGGTTTCTTATCCTTATTTCCTAGACAGACCTCGGTTGTGTGTGGCGCGTTGCGTTTTAGCTTACATTCACGCGTCTAAACCTTTTCGTTCCTCTGGTTCAGGACCTCTGTTCACCCTTTTCACCCGGTTTCGAGTCCCACCTTGGCCAGCCTTTAGTTGGCTGATGTTCCGGACTCTTTCGGGGCGCACTCGGTTAGAAGTGCGGCCGCTTCGGCGGCTTTCTCTGTGGGCAGTTCCATGGCTGACATGTCAGCGGCGGACTGGTCTAGAGATTCCACGTTCTGGACTTTCGCCCCCAGTCTCATGCTTCTTTTAGTTTTATGGCTGGGCGTTAAAATTGCAAAATACAAAGCCTCCTGTCTTGCTGTAAAATTGGAGATTAATCTATCCTTGGTGCAGAATTAATCTGAATTTTATTAAAGACAGGAGGCGAGTATCCCCCCCCCTTTTTGTCTTCCCTCCCTGGGTTTTTCTCTTGTTTCGCCTTTTCGGGGGTTATTAGTATGTGTTTATTGGCAGTATTTATTTCATTGTGTGTTTTCAATTTTCTAACTATTTTTCACGTGCCTCTCTTTTTATTACCAGGTATTTCTTGTTGTAATTGCCTGGTACTCTCACGTATTTGTTCTCCTTTTCAGGTCAGTCCTCTGCTATTTAAGGTGCTCATGGATACTGTTTGCTGAGTTTCTTTAGATACCATTATTTTTATCATATGTAATTTACCATTAAAAAATGATACAATATGGGGTTTTTTTGTTAAAAAATTACCCTCTCAATTTTCTTTGAAAAATCTTTCACTCATCTGCAAAAACTAATGAAAAAAACCTGCTAAATAGATTCTACTATTTGTCATGAGTTTAGAAATACCCAATGTTTTTATCTTTTTTTTTTTTGCTTTTTTTCTGCACGTTATGGGGCAATAAGTACCAGTATCGTTTTGCTATTTCAAAACCATTTTTTCCCCAAAGCTGGTCATTCTGTCCTATGTGCTATTTCGGGTATCTTTGAAGCCGGCCAATGCAATTTACCGGTTTTTTTTTCGGTTGTAGACGCCATCTTGTGAGTCGCGGCAACGTTGTTTTCATGATGGCACTTGTTGCTCTTTGGAACAATCACAAGGTTATCTGGGCATGTCAGCAACACCAATTATGCTTAGGAAGCGATTGCCGATCGCTTCCTAAGCTGTTTGAGCGTCCATTTTTGGGCAAAAATAGGGAAGAACGGCAATAAACAAGAGATTCTACCAGAGCTATATATAGATTTAGCAAAACATCAAAGAATCCATAAATCAAATTAAAGAGAAAATTAAATCCAAATTATTTGATATTATTAAATCCCTATTATATATATATACGCCAAAAATGGAACTACTCCAAAAATATGGCAAGCAAGTCTCTCACAAATAGGGTAAAAAACAAGCATAAAAGAGAAGTAATAAAGAACATCATAGTTGGAGATAAGAAACTGATTTCGCCCAATCATATATCCACAGCTTTTGGTCAATACTATAAATCACTGTACAACTTACCCAAAGTAAATATTCCTGTAAAAAGGAAGGCATGATTGACAACCAACTGTATGCCAATTAAGTGAAATGGTTAAGTGTTCTGATGCAGAGATCCAAAGGGCACAGCCTCTGTATACAAGACCCTAAAATGGTCTCAAACATTAATGGAGATTCTTCTCTGTAGAGCACATGGCAAATCAGTTAAGGCCTTTGGTCACCTTCCACTCCCTCCCCCAGTGCAATGTTCTTTCCCTTTTCCATCACCTTGGTCTCTAAGGGTCACTGAAGAAGATAGGTTACCAGGGGAGTGTCCAGCAGGAGGAGGACTTATTTCGCTTCAGGGAATTTTCTTCTCTGGCAGCCGGCAAACGTCTGCTCGATTGAAGCAGACAACCCCCGCTACTGCTGGCACTTCCGCCGGGGCTTCTATGACGGAGCACCGGCTTCACATGACCTTCCGGTGCTCAGTCATAGAAGCCCAGGCAGAACGCCGGCCGCCACCCGCTGCCCCCACCAGACACCAGGGAATCAGAAGTAAGTCGGGGGGGGGGGAGTGTTATATGGGGGGGCATAAGGCTTTTCTGGAATGCCCCATGATATGCCTTTTAACCCCCTATATGCCAGAGTGGATTATAGGGATATAAGGCATTTCTGGAGGCAGAGTGGCATACAGCTTTTATTAATAACTTAATGACAAGACTGTTTCTTACTCGTAGTACATTTTTGGACAATGGTTCTTTTAACATTTTTCAGTGTTGCTGTTTAGCTGTGACTTTCTTCTCTCTCATTTCGTGCTCCCACACATATTATATATTGTTTTTTTTCCAAGACAAACAGGGCTTTCTTTAGGATTATCATATCATCTAATTTACTATAACAAAAATGTACAAAATATTGTGATTTTTTGTTAAAAAAAATTAATTTTATCACTTTTTTACAAAAACACAACTTTTACTCATCTGCAAAAACTAATAAAAAAACCTGCTAAATAGATTCTACTATTCGTCCTGAGTTTAGAAATACCCAATGTTTTTTGCTTTTTTTCTGCACGTTATGGGGCAATAAGTACCAGTACTGTTTTGCTATTTCAAAGCCAATTTTTCACCAAAGCTGGTCATTTTGCCCCATGTGCTATTTCAGGTATCTTTGAAGCCGGGCCAATGCAATTTACCCCATCAAACCATATATTTTTAAAAACCAGACACCCCAAGGTATTTCCATCCACTAATTCTACCACCACCCTTTGTGAAACTTTATGGTAGTAAAAATACTTTGTATTTTTTTTTCCACAATTTACTGCACCTGGTATAAGTCACTTATACCAAACAACACCCCAATATGTGTTCCGCAACATCTCGTGAGCGCAGTGATACCCCACATGCATGGGTTTGTTAGGTTGTTCAGGGACTAAAATGCCCTTTTTGAGATGTGTGCATTTTTCAAATTGGAATTTTGACTTGTCAAAAAGACTGCCCACATATCCTATTTCAGGTATCTTTAAAGCCAGCCAATACAATTTACCCCATCAAACCAAATATTTTTGAAAGCTAGACACCCCAAGGTATTTGAAATGCTGGTATTTTAACCCTTTCCATGGAGTAATTTTACCACCAGCCATTGTCAAACTTTATGGTACTAAATCTTTTTGTATTTTTTTCACACACATTGTACTTCAGGTATGAATTTACCACTCCTGGTATATGTCCGTGTCAAACAACACCCCAATATGTGTTCAGTAACATCTCCTGAGTACAGTGATACCCCACATGCATGGCACATCTTGATGTGGCCCACTCTTCTTTCCCAAAGCGCTCCAAATCTGTCAGATTGCGAGGACCTCTACTGTGCACATCCCAAAATGTTAATCTTCTGGTGAAGCCATGCTTTTGTGAATTTGGATGTGTGCTTTGCGTCGTTGTGCTGAAAGGTGAACTTTGTCTTCATCTTCCTAACGGACACCTGAAGATTTTGTGCCAAAATTGCGTGGTATTTGGAATTGTTCATAATTCCCTCCACCCTGACTAATGCCCCGGTTCCAGCTGAAGAAAAATAGCCTCAAAGCATGATGCTGCCACCACCATGCTTCACTGTGGGTATGGTATTCTTTGTGTGATGTGCAGAGTTGTTTTTGCACCAAACATACCTTTTGGAATTCTGGCCAAAAAGTTCAACCTTGGTTACATTAGACCACAACACATTTTCCCCATGTGCTTTAGGGGGACTTCAGCCAGGCTTGAATATTTTTATTTGTATGAAAAGGCTTCCGTCTTGACACCCTACCCCATAGCCCTGTTCTGACATGATTTATATTTGTCTCATTCTTTAACTCCTTCACGTCAAAGCCCATAAACGTACGGGCTTGCAGTGCAATATGATAACGACAAAGCCCGTACATGTACGGGCTGCTGTTAATCCGGGGAGGAAAGCCCTCCCCACAAGAAAAACGATGGCAGGCTAAAACAGCTTAGGAAGCGATCGGAATCAGGGCCCATAGTCGGTAAGCAGTCAGGCCACTCCAGTGGCCCCAGCGACGGAGGGTTCCGTCACACACATACATACATACATATATATATATATATATATATATATATTACACACAGTTTTTAGGAACTGGAAAGTTCCCCTGATAGTTAGCTCTATATTTTGTTTTCTTATTGTTTTTTGGTAGTTACTGATGGCCAAATAGCTGCATGAAAAATGACGAAAGACCCTTGGATGAGATACTCTGGGTAGAGAGGCTAAAATTAAACATTTTTTTCACAAAATTTTTTACTTAAGGTGCCAAAAACCCCTTGGACTGAAGGGGTTAAGAGGTGTCCCCGAATACGTTTGTCCATATAGTGGTGTTTAAAGGTTCAATAAAGACATGCTGTTGTTTCTGTATATTTTGTGTTTACATACACCGATCAGCCCTAACATTAGGACAAATGACTGGTGAATTGAATAACATTGATAAGCTTATCACCGCACTTGTCAGTGGGTGGTGTATATTAGGCAACAAGTGAATATTTCCTCCACAAAGTTCATGTGTTAAAAGCAGGAAAAATGGTCAAACATAAGGATCTGAATGACTTTGACAAGGGCCAAATTGCGATGGCTAGACGACCGCAGCTCTTGCAGGGTGTTCCCTGTTTGCAGTGGTCAGTAGCTATCAAAAGTGGTCCAAGTAAGGAAAATCGGTGAACAGGGTCATGGGCGGCCAAGGCTCATTGATGCACATGGGGAACAAGGGTGGCCTGTGTGGCCAAACCCAACAGACGTGCTAGTGTAGCTCAGATTGCTGAAGAAGTTAATGCTGGTTCTCATAGAAAGGTGTCAGAACACACAGCGCATCACAAATTGTTGCATATGGGGTTGCATAGCCGCAGACCTTGCCCATTGTCAAGGAACCAGGGCTGCAGAGGACTTTACCTATTCTTCATTCTATTCTATCCTATTCTTGTGTTTACCTGTTTTGGTTGTGCCCAGGACTATAGTCCAACCTTTGTTTTACCCAGACCCATTGGATCTTTATTTTCCTTGCCCTGTACGTACCAGTTCTAGGATTGGCAGGAGTGCCCGCTGGACTTTTAAACCCTTAATATCTCGGATGCCCCTGGCCCCACCAGAGCGCTCTTTTGCACAAATATACAACATGTGGTGGGGCTCAGACAAGGGGTGGTTGGGAGAGGGAGCTGGAACCCCAGTTTTTAAGCACCTTTTGTTGACCGGGGTTAAGCAGCCTGGTTGCTTTGTGGACTGTCCCAGGAAAGCATCAAACTGCTACCGCTTGGGGTCCAGTGCACGACCTAATCATCTAGGGACCCCGGGACTGTCACCACTCCCTTTGGATCCCCCTGAAAACAACAATTTAGGGTTATACGGGCATTGCTTGTGGTGATCAGATTATGTCCTTATCTGATAGAGTTTGTATATAAGGCTGTGTGTTTTCACAATAAAGTGTTCTTTGTTTTAACCTCAATATTAACTCTGTCTGATGCTTGGGGTGGGCTGCTACAATCACTTATTGTCCTTGTCAGGACTGTATGAGCACTGCATCAGCTAGATTGCCATCAGCCACAGCGCGGCTCCATTTTGACAAAGTCCTGCTTTATCTCTCTAGCACTAGTTCTGTCCAGCACCGATAGGGTTAATCGCCAAAGTCTCGGGAAGGAAGCAACCATCTGGCAGGTGTACCCAGTCAGGGTACAGGACCTCCCCGTAACACTCATTTCCCCCCACCCCATTTCCACTGGGGGGGGGGGTTTGAGAAGTCTCTGGCGGGTGTTAGCATTTACACCAACTGAAAGATACTGCCCAGTCATGTGATCAGACATTTAATAAGCAATGGTATGGCACATGGACAGTTACACCACATCCGGGAAGATAGAAATGCTGGCTTCTGCTGACCAGCACATATTATTATTATTATTATTATTATTATTATTTCTTGCTTTATATAGCGCCATCAAATTCCGTAGTGCTGTAAAATGGGTGGACAGGACAAAACAAGTGGTAACATAATAATTTGACTAACAGAGACAACAGGTGAGGAGGGCCCTGCTCAAACAAGCTTACAATCTAGAGGGATTTAGGGTGTATTACACAATAGGTAAAAGTGCCAGTGGAAGGGAATCTTAGCATTGGAGGGAGGGAAGATGAGGAGTTCAGTTCGGTTTTGGAGAGGTTAAGTTTCAAGAAACATGCAGACATACAGGCAGAGACAGATGCAAGGCAGTTAGTTACATGATCCAAGACAGAGGGAGAGAGATCAGGGGAGGATAGATAGATCTGGGTGTCATCAGCATACAGGTGGTATTGAAAGCCAAAGGATGAGATCAGTTTGCCAAGTGTAAAGAGAGAACAGAAGGGGTCCTAAAACTGAGCCTTGGGGTACCCCAACTGAGAGAGAGAGGGGAAGGGAAGTGTTACTGGAGACAGAGACGCTGAAGGTACGATCAGAGAGGTAGGAAGTGAGCCAGGAGAGAGCAGTCTCACGGAGGTCACAGTGTCAAAAGCAGCAGAACGGTCCAGTATGATTAGCATGGAGTAGTGGCCCTTGGACTTAGCAGTAAGTAAGTCATTAGAGTGTCGAGGGCGAAAACCAGATTGAAGAGGGTCAAGCAGGAAGTTGGAATCTAGAAACTTAGTTAATTGGATATAAACAATTCTTTCAAGAAGTTTGGAGGTGAAAGGAAGCAAAGAGATAGAAAGGTAATTGGAGAGATCAGTCGGGTCAAGAGAGGACTTTTTCAAGATAGGGAGTAATGGTAGCATGCTTGAAGGAGGATGGGACAGATCCAGTAGTGAGGGAGAGGTTGAAGATATGAGTTAGAGTAGGGACAAGGTTAGATGAAAGAGACTGAGTGAGATGGGGAGGGATGGGGTCAAGGGGGCAGGTGGTTGGACAAGAGTAAAGAAGAAGAGCATGTACATCCTCTTCAGTGACAGCAGAGAAATTAGTGAAGGGAAAAAAGAGGTCATTGGGTCAGAGTCAGATGGAGGGTGAGGGCAGGGTGGTGACTGTGCATATATGTAATTTCTGATAGTTTGAATTTTATTATTGAATAATGTGGCAAAGTCAGATGTGTTAAGGTTGGTGGAAGGGGTAGTGGGGATCGGTGGAAGCAGGGAATTGAAAGTATTAAAGTATCGTTTAGAGTTGTGAGACAGGGAGGAGATGAGGGAAGTGAAGTAGGTTTCTTTAGCAAGGTTGAGAGCAGAGTAGTAGGAACGTAGCATTAATTTATAGCGCAGAAAATCAGACATGAAATGAGACTTTCGCCAACCACGTTCAGCAGTGTGGGAACATTGTCGTAGGTGTCGGGTTACAGTTGTGTGCCAGCGTTGGAAACGTGAACGTCTCCCAAAATAAATAACCTTGCATTCATCAATATTAAGTATATAATTATTAGTATCTCTTGGCTGTCCACACCTCCAATTCTATCAAATGTCCTAGCAGGAAAGTAAGGTCTAGTTTAGACCAAATTATTTTACCTAATTTTGTGTCATCTGCAAGCACTGACACATGGCTTTCAATATCCAATGAAATATCACTATTATTTATTATTCATTTATTGTTTTATATAGCGCCAAATTCCGTAGCCTGTACAATAGGTGGACAGGACACAACAAGTATGTAACATTTGACTTGCAGAGACAACAGGTGAGGAGGGCCCTGCTCAGACGAGCTTACAATCGATTACCATATTTGCTCGATTATAGGAAGCCCCCCCCAAAATCTGAATATTAATTTAGGAAAAAAGAAAAAGCTTGAATATAAGACTACCCTGTCGGAAAAAAGTTTTACTAGTAAATATTAATTCATGTAAACTATTTTTTCATATTTAATAAAAGCTATGATTGAGAATTTTTTTTTTGTTTTTATTTCCTTTTATTTGCCAACCTGCCCCCCCTCGTTATGCACATCTGCCCCCAGAAATGCCTTATAACCCCCTATATGCCACTCTGCCCCATGATACGTCTTTTAACCCTCTATATGCCACTCTACCTCCAGAAATGCCTTATACCCTCCTATATGCCACTGTGCTCCATGATATGCCTTTTAACCCCCTATATGCCACTCTGCCCCATGATTTGCCTTATACCCCTATATGTCACTCTGGCATATAGGGGGTTAAAAGGCATATCATGGGGCAGAGTGGCATATAGGGAGATATATATATATATATATATATATATATTTATATATCAATTGCTAACAGCAATCACACTCCTATCATGGCCAGGCAGCTAGTACCTGGGTATGATAGGAGTGTGATTACAGCCTCCCTATGCCATGCTACCCCCCTTACACATCCATGCTATCACACACACTCATTCACAAACATTTAAATACTCATTCATTCCCTTAATCATTCATAGTTGCTCATAAACCCTCCCCCACCACTTACCGGTGCGGGGAACTCTGATCTCTGACAGTCGGGGAAGGTCTGCGCGATGGACGCAGACAATCCCCTCTGCTAGCCACACCTCCTTCCGCCTGCAGCGTAAATTGTCTACGCGAATCGCGTAGACATCTACACGCTGCCCTGGCTACATGAAGGGGGAGTCAGAAGCAACGGTAAGTTTGGGGGGGGGGTGTTAAATGGGGGGCATAAGGCATTTCTGGAGTGTTCCATGAAATGCATAACTGGATGCAGGTTGGAAAATAGAAGGAAATAAAACCAAAATATTTTTCTCAATCATAGCTTTTATTAAAAAAAAATAGTTTACATGAATTAACATTTACTGGAAAAACTTTTTTCCTATAGGGTCGTCTTATATTCAGGCTTTCTTTTTTTTTCCTAAATTAATATTCAGATTTGGGGGGTCGTCTTATGATCGAGCAAATACGGTATATAGACACTATACAAAATGAAATTCCAATGTACCACTTGTAATGATTGTTAAAGGGTCTGAATACTTTTGCAAGGAACTGTATAAATACGTGGATACTAATATATGCAAACATATTATGTGTAAAAAAATATATATATAATTATACAAACCTTGGTGCAGTTATCTGCTCGGGGCTCCAGTTCTTCAACTGATACCAACTGTTGTAATAGACTACTTTCCAGAAATCCCCTCTCCGCACTGGGATCAAATATGGCATCTGGGTGCATTAAAAGAATTGAGACGGACGCTGCAAATCCTGCCATATCTATGGGAAATGGTCTATGTGTCTTCCAGGCAGTGTGAAATCCAACCACATGGCCTTTATCTACCAGTGGTCCCTCATAGAGCAAGCCCCCAACTAGCCCAACTGGCCAGACAGAGACCTTCTGAGTATAACGCATCTGCAATAAAGAAAATAAGAACATACTGTATCACAAGTAAGGTTAATGTATTGTCCTGAATTCAGTGTTTCTTAAACACTGTGTGAAAACTTCTAATATGCATAATACAAATAACATGAAGCCATGAAGTCTCTAATCTGCATTCAAACATTCCTTTGAATTCAAAAAGAACATTTTAAACGACTGTAAATTTGTGTAAATCAGTCAAGAAGCCCATGAGCGGACGGATGAAGGGAGTATGGTGTATGTAGCATGGGTGGGTAGGTGTGTAAATGTGTGCCAGTATTTATATTTGTTAGCCTGGAGAAAGGCATGGGGTCTAGACACCCCAGGCCAGAAGGTTCCAGCCCTCCCCTTCTGTGAACATGTGTGCTGGGTACACTAACAGCCTTGTGGTCAGGGTCTCCCACTTTAGCAGCACACGTTAAAACAAACAATCCTAATGCTGAAAATGGCCTAAGAGGGGCACTTGTTTTAGTTGCTGGGCCTAGGGGGTAAAACGTCACTGTTTATGTGGCTGTCATCTATTGATAACTGAGTAAGGCATGTAGAAGGGTGATTTTTTTTTAAATGTTTTTTTTATTTATTTATTTACACACTTGAAATTAACATTATCAACACATTTCCTGTTGCTGTGACTTTCAGGGCTGTAGAACACTGACACAATATTAAAATACACATAAGTGGAGGAAAGTGAGATGTTAAAAAATGGGCCTGGGAATAACCTGTCTATGTGGGGTATATACCCCACATAGACAGGCTATATATATAGGTTAATGTGTGTGTGAGCATGGATGTCAATGTATAAGTGTCTGTGAGCATGTATGTGTCAGTGTTTGGAGACAGAGTGTTTTAGCATGTGGGGTGTGAGTGGTAGTGTGTTAGAATTTATGTAAGTATGTTTACATATGTATGTGCTGTATGCATACGTAGGTGCTGTACAAGAAATGTGGAACTGGGAAGATCTACACCTTCCTAGAATCCTGAGGGATGCCCTCTTTGTGGAAGACAAAAATGTCCTGTGTCTTACCAGAAGGCAATTTCCTGTACAGTGGATTTGTGGGTATTTTACGTTAATGTAACTACTTTGATGACGATTCAGAGTTTTTACTAAATTTTCCACCCACAATTTTCACCTAATCATGCAAATACGGTATCAAAATCAAGTTTTCTTCAAAAAACAAGAAATACTTTACATGTGTACGCTATTCACAGGAAACCGGAATATTGGCTGAACCAACATCATCCCCAGTCCGCCTCTGATACATATATTCACCGATTGATTCTTGATAGTGAATTTAGCCCAAGCATTAGATTTACTAACTTTGAAGTTTGCGGCTGAACTTTTCTTTTCAATCCCCTTGTGTGGCCCCTCCCCGGGGCATCTACTCCCATTTTAGAAGAGCTCAGGAGGCGATCAACACTTTAATGGTGTCTCTGAAAAGCCTAAATAGCGAGGCCATCAGCAACACTGCAAACCTTCCCCAAGACGCACTGGGACAACTCTGGAGAGTGGTCACAAGCACCAATGGGAGATAAAAAACATAAATAAATCAAAAAAGGAAAAAAAATACCTAAAAAAAAAAAAGTGGCAACGTTTAAAAATAATTATGCAGTGATGTCACCATCAGGGGAACCATCCAGTTCCAACAAAATGTAAAACAAAATTAAATAAACAGAATCTTCCCAAAAAATCCTGACATGGAAAGATTTAAAATATTAGTATTGGCCGGGTTCAAAGATGTCCCAAATAGGGCATAGGCACAGAATGACCAAAATGAAAAAGCGCACTTCCCAAATGTGGCCTTTAAGCCACACACAACCAGACAAACCCAAGCATTGGTGATATTCGGGAGATGTTGATAAAAAACACAAAATAAACTACCAAAAAGTTTGCTTTGGTTGGCTTTAACCCCTTCAGTACCAGGACGTACCTGGTACTTCCTGGTTAACAGTCACCGGTAGACCGGGACGTACCAGGTACGTCTCCTCCAAAAAACGCCCCCACATCCTCACAATCGCGGTGATCGTGGGGGCGCTGCTGCTGCTGTCTGCCCAGGACTCCTGAGCAGACAGCACAGCCTGTCTAAGCCCGCCCCCAAGCCTACGATCACTCCCACGGAGTGATTTTGTAGGCAGAAACAGCGATTGCAGAAAAATCTGCGATCGCGGTTTTAGCTGCCACAGGCAGCTTCAGGGAAGGGGGGGGTGTTGAATGGGTCCTGATCCAACACCCCCCTGCTGCCTGATCACTCCATGAGAGGGTCAGTGCAGCGTTAACCCCCATTTTGTAGGGGGCTCTGCTACTGGTGGTCTGCCTGGAAGCCCAGGCAGACCAGCAACAGCAAAAACGACCCCCCAGAAGTCCTCCCCTATAATCTCCAGTCTATTGGAGATTGTGTCCCATCTGCCAGAGGCAGCTTCAGGGACAGGGAGACAGGGTTCTTTGGTCTCCACATGAGTGTGGAGACCAGACCCCCCCACCCTTCCTCAGTTAACCCCTACCCCCCCTTCCTCAATTAACCCCTTCAATGCTGCAATTGTGTATGACCCCCATTGCAGCATTGCAGGGGTTAATATTAGTCCCCACAAGCTTGTGGGGACTAAATATCAGTCAATGCTGTGCTTCAATGGAGCATCAGCATTGAAAGAGTAAAAAAAAAAATTTTAAAAAATAATAAAAAAAAAATAAAAAAAATTTAATAAAATAATAATAATAATAATAATAATAATTACAAAAAATAAATAACAGCACTGACCTGAAAGTCCAGGGTGCTTCCAGGTTAAATGCTGGGCTGGGCTGATCAGATCGCTCCTGGCCAATAGGAGTGATCGGATCATTATGGCAGCCCACGGATGACCCTGCTCTACAAAGAGAGAGGGGTCATCTAGGGTAATTATGAAAAAACACAAATTATTAATAAATGAAATAATCATAATTATTACCTGATCACTTGTCGGTGACATTTTAAGTCGCTGATTATTGATCGGTCTCCCTGATTGATGTCAGCGGCCTAAACCTGTCACTTACAAGTAATCTGATGAAAAAAAATATTTAAAAAAATGTAAATGCACATGTTCCAGTTTTGCCCTCATAGCTTCCTCAAAAAATGCATGAACCATGCATGTGAGGTCTTGTTGGAATCAGGGGATCTTGGTGAACAAAATGTGGTGGTGTTTTCTTCCACTGTTGCACTTATGGTGTGCAAGAAATTCAGTGCAACATTGAAATGTATGCGTTAAAAAAGCAGTAAAATTATTTTCCTGTGAAGTTTGGTAGACATCAGTGAAGAAATGGCTAGCTGAAAACTGTCAAAACTACCCTAGTTGAACACCTTGACTTGTCTACTGTTGTAAAAAACCCTATTTTTCCTGACCTCTCCTAGCATCTTTCTGCAATACCCCCTGTGCTTTTATACCTACAAAGAATTTGTCTTTTCTTTTCCTGCCTCCCTGTCACCACCTTTTAGATGTCATGATACTCTGAGTGCATGCTCAGCATCAAACTGGAGAAGTTCAGATGCCGTACCCTTCCAATAAAAACTCTACATTTCTCTGCGGCTCGAGTATTTGCACCTGCCAGTACAAAAATTGTTTCTGTGGGAGAGGATGTGGCAGCCTCCAGAAAAGGTAGCCTGAGAAAGCCAAGAAATCTACCTGACCGATCTTCCCAATAGAATAGAAGAATACCAGGGAGCTGTGGTGGGGGTTTATTTAATATAAAGGAGGAGGTTCTTAATTGGGGAGATCCTGTACTACAAGACGAGAACAGGAATATAACCCATGGTTATATTCCTGATCTCCTTCTCGCATGAATAGAACCCACGGTCCTGGCAGCTGTTAAGACAAAGGGGAAATCGTGTAAAAAAAACTAAAACATAAGTATATACTAAGTATAATATGGACACTTTCCAAGGGCACATTTAGATGAATTACTTGCAGTTTACATAGACATTCTCAGAAAAGCGATTTTAAGTCTGGGGGTCTGTTTGCAAGAGGGTTTTAATCACTATAGCAAGAGGAAAGATGCATTTTTACATTTTGAAGGTTTGTTTTTGCAAGGGATGAACTGCTCTTATACAATGCATAGTTCAACAGTAATATAAACGGAGCGAATATATATATCCCCATGAAGGGTGATCTTTTTATCTATTGTCTACACTAGTGAACTATTAATCACACCAATATACAAGCCCAAATTCAGTAAAAGGATTAACTTACTGTATAAATAAGAATTTCTGTCATTTGCATATGTTATGCAACCTGAAAAACTAATTGTTAGGTTTACCTCCTTAAAAATGTTGACACTGTATGTATTGTCATCATCTGCAAAATATACAACTCCTCGATCTACTGGTGACTGGTTTGTCCTTAGCCAATGCAGGGCTTCATTACGTTGTTCCACGCCACGAGGTTTCAACCAATTTGGGTCTCCTTCTTTAAGTTTCATGGATGGTGGTGTCTGAACATTCAAGTGAGTATAATGCAAACCACTCTGTGCAAGCAGATCTGTCACTAATGGGGTTCTTTCTGGTGAGTCTTCTACCAAGATCCAGTGAAGAGCAGGGACCAAAATCAAAGTCTGGGACAAGCGGGTGAGTTCTGCACGTTGTAGAGGTCTGGAGTATAGACAAGTGAGAGATAAAGTAAATTACAAGCAGGGGATAACCTGTAAAACAGAAAAGAAAGAAAGCATGATAAAATGAAAAATAAAACAGTGACTAAATGGAAGCTATTTAGAGTCACTGAAATGTATCGAAGAAAAATCGGGTTACGTAGACAAAATGTTGTAAATTATCAAACAGCAATAATCCAAATATCCAAACGGAATTAGATTGAAAATTCACATGGGAACGGACCCACTCCCTCAATATAAGTATATAACCCTGTAAAGGAAGGGGATTAGAGGACAGAGTTGTCAAGAGGCACAGTAATGCTAGAAAATACGGTGAATAACAAAACTGAAAGGAGAGGGGAAAAAAAAAAAGAGAGGCTGAATTACCATAAATGAAGTACTAACCGCCTAAAGGTTGGAGTAACCACATATATAATGGGTAACTGGCTCACTGGTCCTTGGTCATTGGATTCCCTTCGATTCCCAACATTATAGTCCTTCCCATGGATACCCCGAGCTTCCTGAATATGAAGGGAGCAATCACATGGCTGCCCTGTTAGCAAATAAAAGATTACACTAAGAGACGTAAACTCCATATAACATTCCATATCACTTAAATAATTGCAGATTCTGTCTTTCAACTTATTTTTATTTGCCACTGCTTCTCTTTGATTTTTACTTGTACATTTTATGTCAGTAACCTTGATTACCCATATAACCTTACACATTACCCATATATGCTCTGGTTTCTCTTCAAAACACAAATCTTTCTGACACATATAGATAGCAGATTTATATACTTATCGACTTCGGGTGTTGGACGTTGTGAGAAGCAGATCCCCAAAAGAAAACCCAGCTCACCAAGTTGCAACACTGCATACAGCAGAACAATACTGGAGACCACAAAGTAGACAAGGAAAATGTTTCTGAGCTTCAGCCTCATGTTACTGAAACAGTGCACATTCAATCATGACACACCTGGCATAGAAGGTAAAAGAAGGCATGTTAAAGATGGAAGAATCAACAATTGTAAAATTGTACTTTATTTACAGTCCATTTTTAAAACGGTACATGAGAATATCTTAAAAGTAAGAGTACTTCTTAACAGATACCATTATTGTTGCAATACCAGCCATAATCTAAGGATGTAGCATCCATTAAATAAAACATTGACGGGAAAAAAAAGTATTAAAGTACATCTCAGGGTATGGTACCTGTTACTTTCATCACATTTGAAAAATGCCTTTCGTACCCACTTTCTTATGCTGACAGAGAGTAGTCCAAGCGGTAAAAATACAGCCTGATCTCCTTGTAATGGCGTGGAGGTGTCCCTGCTTCTGCAAGAATGTCAGGGCGTAGCGGTATATCCTAATGTGCTTTTAAGATCAGGAATTTTTTTTTTTTTTTTTAAAGACATACTGACATGTCCATTTGATATCGAAACGGTTACCTTTTGCAGGTGAGGTAAACCAGAAAGTTGGAACTAGACTCCTCACCAGCAGTCTCACAGCAACCTCCAAAACGTGGAGTGCAGCCCTGGCTAGGGCTGCAACCAACGATTATTTTAATAATCGATTAGTTGGCCGATAATTTTTTCGATTAATCGGATAAAAAAAAAAAATGCAAATTTTTTTTTTTATTTAAAATGATGTACTAAAAAAACTTTATCACAATGGCATTTCTCTATTCACCTTCTTATTTTACTGACATAATAAAAGCTACAAGAACCCAAACACAGTGTTTCTCAAACTAGGTTTTAATACAAAGTTATTAGTAAATATTAATTCATATGTTAACTATTTAATAAAAACTATGAGAAACATTAAGTTCTACTTACCGAGAGCTTCTTTTCCCTGCCAAGCCCTGGTGACACTATGAGAGACTCCTCCTCCATACCTGAGATAGGGCAGGACTCAAACAGTTAAAAGGCCCCTCCCCTCCTAGCACCCTCAGTGAATATCAAAGACCACACAGGAAAACATAATCGCTGCAAAACATTTATTGAAAGGAAGGGAGGGAACCAAACGTGTCACCAGGGATTGGCAGGGAAAAGAAGCTCTCGGTAAGTAGAACTTAATGTTTCCCTGCCATCCCAGGTGACACTATGAGAGATATCACAAAGAAGAAGGGTGGGAAACAAAGAAACTCAGGGGGAAAACACAGCCCCAAGAACCGTACGACCGAACAGGGCATCCTCTTGTGCCATCTGATCGAGTCTATAATGTCGAACAAAAGTACTCAGAGTACCCCACGTAGCTGTCTTGCAGATGTGTTCAGGCGAGACGAGACATTGTTCAGCCCATGAAGCGGGTAGAGTGGGCACGAATCCCGGGAGGGGGAACCCCGCCAGCTGCTGTGTAAGCTAAACAGATAGTTGACACAATCCATTTTGCCATCGTACGCTTACAAATGCTAAGACCTCTACTGGGAACAGAAGAGGCTACAAACAAACTAGATGATTTGCGCAGAGGCTGCGTGCGTTCCAGATAAATTGAAAGACATCTTTTTAAGTCCAACGTATGGAGCGCTTTCTCTTCCGCCGATTGAGGGGACGAGAAGAACGTAGGCAACACAATTTCTTGGTCCCTGTGAAACGCCGTCTGTACTTTGGGTGAGAATTCAGGGGGCAAAGCGAGGATGACCGTTCCGGAAAAACCGCAGGAACGGTTCCTTCATTGAAAGGGCCTGGAGTTCACTGATACGCCTCGCAGAGGTAATGGCCACCAGGAAGGCCGTCTTCAGAGACAACAGGTGTAGGGAAACCGATTGAAGAGGCTCAAAAGATGGCAACATGAGCCTGTGAAGGACCAGGTTCAGGTCCCAGGGCACCATCTTGGAGACAGGGCGAGGACGAATACGCACCATAGCCCTGGAGAAACGCCTGATGACAGGAACAGAAATCAAATCGGAGCCAAGTAAAGCAAAAATGGCAGCAATCTGGACCTTGATGGTAGAAGGCTGAAGTCCATGGTCAAACCCCATCTGTATTCCAGAATGGCAGCCGGAGAACTGTCTGAAGGAAGAATTTTCCTGGATCCACACCAGCTACAAAACTTCTTCCACACTTTAATGTATCTGAGGGATGTGACCTTCTTACGACTGCGAAGAAGTGTTTCCGTAACCGACTCGGAGAAGCCTCGAGACCTCAGAATTCTCCGTTCAACCTCCAAGCCGTCAGCTGAAATACCGCAGGATTTGGATGAAGGAACTGACCCTGGTGAAGCAGGTCTTCCCAGGCCGGGAGCCGTAGGGGTGGTGCGTGGCTGAGTGAGACTAAGCCCGCGTACCAGACAAGTCTGGGCCAGTCTGGGGCAACCAGAATAACCGACGCCCGGTCGAACTTGATCTTCTGCAGAACCTTGGATATCAGAGGAAATGGAGGGAAAACATAGGCGAGGCTGAAACTCCAAGTCTGAGCGAAGGCATCCACTGCCAGAGGCTGGTCCCGAGGATTGAGAGAAAAGAACGCTGGAACTTGAGCATTGTCCCTGGAGGCCATAAGATCTATTTCGGGCATTCCCCACCGTTGGACAATCATGCGGAAGGCTGCCGGATGCAAAGCCCATTCGTTGCTTTGAACGGGAGTCCTGCTCAGAAAGTCGGCTTAGGAATTCAAAGCCCCCTGAAGGTGAACCGCAGACAAAGTTATTAGACGAGATTCTGCCCAAAAGGAAATCCTGAGAGCTAGGCGCAGCAGGCGAGGACTTTTTGTACCCCCCTGCTTGTTGATGTAGGCGACTACCGCCCGATTGTCGGAACGAAGCAGGATGTTCTTGCCGAAGAGCTGCTTTCCCCAGTGATGTAGGGCATTCTCCACCGCCAGCAGCTCCAGGCAGTTTGAGGGTAGGAGCTGAGTGGCAGGCGACCAGAGACCTTGAACAAAGCCGTCCCGATAGGTGGCTCCCCAGCCTGTTCTGCTTGCGTCCGTGGTAAGGAGCTCTTTGGATGACCAGGCCCATCGTCTTCCTGAGGCCAGAGTGTCTCTCGTAGGAGCCACCAGGAGAGGGATGCCTTGACATGCGGAGGAGGACGAACCAGTCTGTCCAGGGCGAATGGGTTCTCTTCCATCAGATGAAGAATATGGTTCTGAAGAACCCTCATGTGAGCCAGGGCCCAGGGAACTGCATACCTTGCTGAAGTCATCTTGCCGAGAAGAGACATACATTGCCATAGTGGACTTTTGCGTGCAGCACCTTGCAGGTTAGGGAATAAATACCGCTGATCTTGCTTGAAGGAAGAAAAGCTTTTCCCTCGCAGGAATCCAGGCGAAGGCCGAGGAACACCAATTGTTGAGCAGGAACTAAATTGGACTTCTCCCAATTTAGAATCCAGCCGAGATCCTGAAGCGTCTGGACCACCCGGGAAAGGTGAGACTGAAGGAGAGCAGCTGAATGAGAGTGAATCAGCCAATCGTCCAGGTAAGGGATGACCGAAATACCCTGACGTCTGAAATGGGCCACCACCACTGCAAGGAGCTTTGTAAACACTCTGGGGGCTGGAGACAGTCCAAATGGAAGGGCTTGAAATTGAAAATGACTGATTCTTGAACCCCAAGGAATAGCTATCCGCAGAAACCGTTGATGGGAGGGGTGCATAGGGACATGAAGATACGCATCCTTTAGGTCTATGGAGACCATGAAGTCTCGAAGATTTAGAGTCCAGAGCTGATCGTACAGTCTCCATCTTGAACCTTAGGAAACGAAGGTGACGGTTCAGGAAACATAGGTCTGTAATGAGACGAAACCCCTTTGGTGCTTTTGGAACCAAAAAGACACGAGAATAAACCCCTTGACTCTGTTCCTGCAGGGGCGCGGGAATAAGGACTTCTGAATCTACAAACTGTTAGACGGCAGACAACAGGAATCCCCGCTGTTCCACGTTCTGAGGAAGGTGGGAAATCAAAAACTGGTCTGCAGGCTTGCTTTCGAATTGTAGTCGATAACCCTGGGATATGATGGATCTCACCCAGGAATCTTGGGTGATGAAGAACCAATAGTCTATGAAATGCCGAAGTCTTCCTCCCACCGGGATGCCTGCCGAGTCATGCAAAACCTTTGGGGTCCTGGGCCGCTTTGGGGAAGGCGAACCTGTCATATCTACCCCTTTCACGATGAAATCTGCCCCGGAAGGCATGTTCCCTTGCAGGGCGAGAGAAACCGGACCTGGACTGGCCTGGAAAGTATGGACGAAAGGACTGCCGCCTCCTGGAAGCAGTTCTGCGTTGTGGCATCCAATGTTTATCACCAGTCGTTTTCTCAAGCAGGGACTCCAGTTCCTTGCCAAACAGAGACCCTCCTTTAAAAGGGATATTAAGCAGCCTGTTCTTTGAGGCATTGTCAGCCCCCCAGGCTTGTCTGGCCGTCACAGAAAGTGCAGAGGCCCTGGCTGACATCCTGACATTTTCAATTGAGGCATCACAGAGAAAATCCACTGCCTACTTGAGAGCAGCAATGTTCTTGAGGATAGTTTCTCTAGGCGTTTTAGCTGCAACCTCTTCCTCGATCTGCGACAGCCAGATTTTAACAGCTCGAGACACCGAGGCAGATGCTATGCCAGGTTTAAAAGCAGCGGTGGAAGCTTCAAAAGATTTCTTAACGGCTGCTTCAGCCTTCTTTTCCATAAGATCCGAAAAATGAGAGCCATCCTCCAGCGGCAAGGCAGTCTTTCTGGAAACTTTCATCACTGTGGTGTCAACCAGCGGGTTTGCACAGAATTTGACAAAGTCCTCCTCAAACGGAAAAAGGCGTTTCACCCGCCTGGACAGGTTAATTCTCCTCTCTGGATGGTTCCATTGCTGCTTGATGTCGGATAAAGCAGGGTGCACAGGAAAAGACGGTGACTGCTTGGAAAAGCCGGAAAAAAAAGTGAAGCTGTATCCTCCAAGTTCATGGCCGACTTTACAGCAGAGACGAGAGTATCAATCTCTTCCACCGGAAACAAAAAGGAACTTTCCTCCTGGATTTCACCTTCCTCTGAAGAATACTCCTCCAGCTCAGGGTAATCGAACTCGGAGTCAGAAAGCTGCTGATAACCCAGGAAAGATGGTTCCCGTACTGCCGGAAGATGGGGAGAAGCAGGAACTGACTGACGAAAGGCAGAAAAGGTAGACTGCATCTCTTCCTTAAGCCAGGCTAAAAATTCTCTCCCACCAGAGGGTTCAGAATCCGCCACAGACTTTAGACAGGCGGAACAGAGCTTTTTCTTAGAATCCTGCAGAGGCTTGTGACAACCACAACACTGCGCATGCTTAGTCTTAGATAAAGCCTTTTTAGGTCTTTCCTCAACAGAGGGAGGCTCAGAATTATCTGGAGCAGACATAATTAAACAGGATGCAACAGCACCGTTAGAAATATATATATATATAACAGCTCTCAACTCACCACACCGCTTAAATAGCTTCATACCAGGCTACAAACTGCAACAGCAGCAAATTTGGAGCCAAAATTTTGAATTGACCCGAAAACGAGGCTAGGAACGCATACCGGACATGCCTAGAACTCTTCGCCGGAAGAAGCATGAAACATGCCGAGACGCCGGAACCGCGGCGTCTAACAGCAGATCAGCAAAGGAAGCCGCGGGAGCTGAGGGAAGAAAGCCAGACAGACCACCGCTCAGCCACGGTGAGTATGCGCGGGGCAGCGCGGCACCAGCCACCCGGCTATGGTGCAGGCATCCCCCACCCGGGGGGGCTTAGCCCTAGGGAGAACCGGCTCAACCTAGAGCCGTGAAAAAATAACAAACGGGAGACGAGTCCTCCCTACCTGATGTAGGGCAGGAAAAAACACTGAGGGTGCTAGGAGGGGAGGGGCCTTTTAACTGTTTGAGTCCTGCCATATCTCAGGTACGGAGGAGGAGTCTCTCATAGTGTCACCTGGGATGGCAGGGAAAAAGCCTAGTTTATATTTTCTTTTATTTACCAAACTTCCCCCAGTTATGCACATCTGACCCCTAGGTTGCCACTCTGCCCCCAGATATGCCTTATACCTCCTATACGCCAGAGATTCCACTGTGCCCCCTGATATGCCACTGTGCCCCCTGATATGCAACTGAGCCCCCTTATATACCTTTTACCCCCAGATATGTCTTATGCCCCCCTGATATGCCTAATATCGATATGCCCTATACCCCTATATTGCACTGTGCCCCCTGATATGCCTTATAACTTCCAATATGCCACTTGCCCCATTTATGCCTTATACCTCCCTATATGCCACTGTGCACCCTGATATGCCACTCCGCCCACCATAAATGCCCTGCATCACCCTGAAATTCATTATACTCCCTGATTCACCACTCTGCCTCCCCCAGATATGCCACTCTGAAATTGATTACACCCCCATACACCACTCTGCTACCCTGAAATTCATTATACCCCCATACACCACTATAACTCACCCATACACCACTCTGCCTCCACGCCCCACCCCAAACACCACTCTGCCTCCACGCCCCACCCCAAACACCACTCTGCCTCTCTCCCCCCTTCACCACTCTGCCTCTCCCCCGCCTCCCATACACCACTCTGCCTCTCGTCAGCAACGAAGGTTCACAAGACACCAGGGAGTCGGGTAGAGAGGCAGAGGGGCGTATGGGAGGGGGAGGAGGCAGAGTGATGTATGGGAGGGTGGCTCCCATACACCACTCTGCCTCCTCCCCCTTCTCATACACCGATCTGCCTCTCTCCCGACTCCCTGGTGTTTTGTGAACCTCCGTTGCCGACAGGCACTTTCACTGCAGCTTCATAGAAGCCCCAGCGAAAGTGAAGGTGAGTAACGAAGGCTGTCTGTGCACATCGCGCAGACCCCCACCAGCTGACAGAGAGGATGAGCCTCTGCAGGAGACCTCGATTCTCTGTCAGCCAGTGGGGGTCTGCACGATGTGCACAGACAGCCTCCGTTACTCCCCTTCACTTCCGCTGGGGCTTCTATATCATGTGACGCTGGCGCTGCATCATAGAAGCCCCAGCGGAAGTGGAGGGGAGAGACAGAAGTTGTCTGTGCGCATCGCACGGACACCCACCGGCTGACAGTGAGGGGAATCCAGGTCCCCTGCAGCGTTGCGGGGGATCTGGATTCTAGTGTTATAAAGCGATTGTTATATTGAATACTTGTGACTACAATAAAGAATGTCTTAGACAACTTCAGGATACAACTACTTATAAAAAAAACTGACTGGTAACCCAACTGGGGAATATAGCTTGCAGCTAGAGAACCTTTGCAAACAGGCATTAGATGGAGATATTATTAATGAACACGAGTCAAAATTCATTATGGGTACACGCAGGAGAGATTGCCCGTTTTCTACTGTCTGCCAAAAACACACAAAAGTTTAGAAAGTCCTCCTGGCCGTCTGATTATATCTGGAATAGGATCTTTAACATCAAATTTGTCACAATATGTTGACAAATTTTTGCAGCCATTTGTACAAAAGTCAATTTATCATTTAAAATACACTACTCAAGCAATTAAACTAATAGAGAGTTTTTCTTGGACCACAGAACGTGTGTTAGCTACTTTAGATGTATGAATTCCAAAGTTTGGAGCCACATGGCTTGAACTCAAGCATAGAACTTTTTGGTTTTATGTACTGTAGTTTGGGGTAGCCGTATTAGTCCAGTGTATAAGAATGCAAAAAAACAGAATGTTGCAGAATCTTGTAATACCTTTTTTATTGGACTAACAGTATTTAACCCCTTGGCTGCCAAGCCATTTCCCACCCTGGTGCTAAGCTGGTTTTCGGCATTTTGGTGCATCTCACGTTTAAACGCGTTTATAAGTAAATTTCTTGGGAATAAACTATACAAACCATATATTGTTTTTTTCAGCACACCCAGCAGATTCCAAATATACCATTTTTATATGTGTATGTCTCATCAGGTTTGCAAAATATAGCCAAAAATGGGAAAAAAGTGTAATTTTTCACTTCCGACTCAATAAAAACTAGTTTGTAATTTTATTTTTCTAAACTCTAATATCAAAAGCTGTGCTGCTAAATATTTGTAGTAGGTAACCGGTCTAAAATAAACAGAAATTGAGAACAGTAGACTGTGTTTTTCTAATATTTTATTGCTAAAAGTTAAATTTATTAGACTATCACAAAAGACATCTTTGCATTTAAGGCACGGCTGGTGTCATTAAACAGCTCTAGCTGCCTGGGATGTTAAAATATGCCAACAAAAACTATATATTTTTAGAAACTACACCCCCAGCCGCAGCAAATGAGGTCTTATTTGTATTTGTATCACAAATCTGATGTGCACAATAAATAAATGAATATCACACCTATAAAAATAAAAAATACATTAAGTTAAAAGCACCAAGTTCATTTATGTCTTGCGCACTCCAGTCTTGTGCTACGAATACATGCAGCCCCTCATTTGATGCGCCAAGGGGTGTAGTTTCTGAAGATGTATGCTTTATGTACCATAATTTAACTTCCCAGCTGTCTAGAGCTGTCTAATTGCAGGCATCACCCCTAAATGTTTTAAGACAATTTTTGACAAGATTCTCCAATCTGCCATATCTGAAGTTAAAGTGGTCTAGACATCTGGGAAGTTAAATTAGGGTACATAAAGTATACATTTCAAGAAACTACACCCCTTGGCGCTTCAAATGAGGGGTTACACATATTTCTAGGACAAAAGTTGAGTGCACAAATAATGATGGAATGTGTCGCTTTGGCTAGAAAATATGTTTTTTCTAACCATAGCGACATGTTAATTTGTGTCTTGCGCACTCCAGGTTTGTACTAGAAACACATGCAGCCCCTCATTTGATGCGCCAAGGGGTGTAGTTTTTGCAAATATGTACTTTTTGTGCCATCATTTAACTTCTTACGTGAGCAGTAATGTCACGTCAAGGCTTCAACCCTAATTCACATGCATTTCATATCTCCATTCACTCGCAGAAGCACACACCATACTTTCCATACATTCACTCACAGACGCACACACACCATTCTTTCCCCTTACAATCCCAAAGAAATGATGGTAAAGGTAGAAAAAAAAAAAATCACTTTTACAGCAAAAATAAGTTTTGCAGTTAAAATGCAAGGAGCTCCAGGGATGAGATGGTTACTCACGTACCGCACAGGCTAAATGGCTGATATTAATAATATTTGCAGTTCATCAGGATTTCAAAAATTGTCTCCCTCTACCATTGGCTAAATTTAGTATCGGCCATTTTTAAAAAGGGAATGTGACTTTTCATAGCTATATGATTACCGTGGTAACATTGGCTAACACAGTGATTATTTAGCTAGAATACTTAAACTTTTTTTTTTAAACTAGTTTATGTTTAGATAATTTAATTTGGGGGTCTCTAGGCAATTTTGATCTTTATTTATCTGCCTTTAGAGACCCCCAAATCATTTTTTTTTTACTTTTTTTGTACATTTTTATTTTTTTTACTTAATATTTTTTATATGTTGGGGGTCTGTAGCTGCTTAGATGCCCGAGATACAAGCATCTAAGCAGCATGCCCCCATACCGCTTTAACTGACAATTGTCAGTTATTAATAAAGTTGCGCGGTGACGTCATCGCGTCATTGCGCGTGCCGTCACCAGCCGGATCGGGTGGCCCCGGTGATGCCCTTCAGTGTGAGGGGCAGATCGCCGGGGTAGGGGGTGATGGGGGTCCATAAAAGGTAGGAGAGTGCTAGCGACGGCATGGTGCCGTCGTTCGCACCTGACTGGGACTGCTAGCGACGGCACCATGCCGTCGTTAGCAGTCAAGGGGTTTTCTGTATAGGGATGTATGTAGTGTGTCCTTGTTTATTGTGACAGTTGTATCGAAGAAGTTTACTCTTTCTGTGGAGAAGTCCATTTTGAGTTTAATAGATGGGTGAAATGTATTAAATGCGTTATGGAACTCTCTGAGGTTTTCTTTTCCGTCCGTCCAGACAATGAAAATATCATCAATGTAGCGATAATATTTGTAGGGTTTGTGAAGTTGTGTTTCCAAGAATCGTTGTTCCAGGTCAGCCATAAATAGATTGGCATATTGTGGTGCTATTCTCGTCCCCATGGCAGTGCCCATGGTTTGCAGATATAAGTAGTTGTGTGGGAGGATGAATTCTATGAGTTTAGTAATGGTTTGAGGACTGTATTTCTGGTTATGAGTATGTTCTGAGAGGAACAGAGTGCAGGCCTCAATTCCATCTACGTGTGGGATGTTGGTATATAGAGATTCCACAATCCATGGTTACAAGTATGGAATTGGCAGGCAAGTTTGTAATTTTACTGAGTTTGTTAAGGAAGTCAGTGGTGTCTTGTATGAAGCTCCTAGTGTTTTTAACAAAGGGTTTTAAAATATTTTCCAGAATGCTTTTGACTTGATAAAGGGAGGACTCCCGAAAGCTCGTCTATTATTTTAAATACTGTTAGTCCAATAAAAAAGGTATTACAAGATTCTGCAACATTCTGTTTTTTTGCATGGTTTTATGTAGAAGGTTGGGCTCCCTACCTGTGACCCACTCTGGAATAATTGGTAGAGTGGCCCCCGGGAGGGATCCTATCACCTACTGGTATTTTCATGAAAGGTTTTCTTGTATCTTATTTTCATTTTTTATGTATTTATTATTATTTATTTTTATTTTGCCTGCGGCCATAACACCCTGAAAGCGCCAGATCTCGTCTGATCTCGCAAGCTAAGCAGGGTTGGGCCTGTGGTTTCTTAGACTGACAGTTCTGATTTTATTAAAAGTGGTTTTTATACTGTCACATATACTTTTAGATTTTTCTTATTTCCCTAAACTGCCATTTCCAAATGTCATTGTGGTTTACTGATACAATTGTTTTAGTATTTTTCCATATGTTGATTCCACTTGAGGTATAGGTGGTGTTTCAGTTAACCTCGTTATCTTGATCGTGAGCTGCACTGTGTTGTGTGTTTTTATAATCCAATCTCTGTTTGAGGTCAGATTATATAAGAAGAGGAGTTTTTTAATAAATCGATAAAAATCGATTCGATTAATCAATAATGAAAATCGTTGTCAACGATTTTCATTATCGATTATCGATTTTAGCGATTAGTTGTTGCAGCCCTAGCACTGGGCCAGTCTACTCTCCAGGTGCCAAAAGCAATACTTGTATAAAGTGCAATATCTGCTTTCAAGTACCATTTTCCTGGGGGGTAATAGAGATACATCAATCCCATCCTCCACAATTACTTGCTTTCGATATATATACATACACACACTGGCCACTTTATTAGGTACACCTTGCTAGTACAGGGTCGGACCCACTTTTGCCTTTAGAACTGCCTTTATTCTTCGTGGGATACTTTCTACAAGGTGCTAGAAACATTCCTCAGATTCCGGTCCATATGGGCCACCACCATGCTTCACTGTGGGTACGATGTTCTTTGGGCGATGTGCAGTGTTGTTTTTGCGCCAAACATACCTTTTGGAATTATGGCCAAAAAGTTCAACCTTGGTTTAATCAGACCATAACACATTTTCCCACGTGCACCCTACCCCGTAGCCTATTCATATGAAGAATACGGGAGATTGTTGTGACATGTAGCACACAGCCAGTACTTGCCAGAAATTCCTGCAGTTCATTTAATGTTGCAGTAGGCCTCTTGTAAGCCTCCCTGACCAGTTTTCTTCTCGCCTTTTCATCAATTTTGGAGGGACGTCCAGTTCTTGGTAATGTCTCTGTTGTGCCAAATTTTCTCCACTTGATGATGACTGTCTTCACTGTGTTCCATGGTACATCTAATGCTTTGGAAATTCTTTTTCACCCTTCTCCTGACTGAAATCTTTCAACAATGAGATCCATCTAATGCTTTGGAAGCTCTCTGCGGACCACAGCTTTTGCGCTGAGATGCAACTAAGCAAATGTCAGGTAAATCCTGCCATCTGAAATAGAGAATCATCAGACCAGTCTGTTGCCAGTCTTCTTCCAGTCTTCCATTGTCCAATTTTGGTGAACCTGTGCAAATTGTAGCCTGTTTCCTGTTCTTAGCTGACAGGAGCGGCACCCAGTGTGGTTTTCTTCTGCTGTAGCCCATCTGCTTCAGGTTTGGATGTATTCTCTGTAAACCCTAGAGATGGTTGTGCGTGAAAATCCCAGTAGATCAGCAGTTTCTAAAATACTCAGACCAGCCTGCTTGGCTCCAACAACCATGCCATGATCAAAGTCACTTAAATCCCCTTTATTCCTCATTCTGATGCTTGTTTTGAACTTCAGCAAGTTATCTTGACTACGTCTACATGCCTAAATGCATTGAGTTGCTGCCATGTGATTGGCTGATTAGCTATTTGCGTTAACAAGAAATTAAACAGGTGAACCTAATAAAGTGGCCAGTGAGTGTATTCCAGGGAACTTGTTTACTTTTTAGTGAGTGCTGCCAAGCAGAAACATGTCTAACACTTGCGGCGTTTGTGGTCGCTCTCCAGAGCTGGATTTTTGTGTTTTTTTTCATCAAATTGTGGCAATTTGGCAACACAGCCCTTTTGTAACCATTGCCATATCTGTTAATTGGTTCAGCGGTGGCCATTTTTTGTGGAGGGGGGTGATCGAAGCAATCAAATTGCAGGAATTTTAAAGCAACCCGTACATGCACAAGCATTGTCACAAACGCTCTGCATTTATTGCCCACAGATGTACGGGCTTTGTAGTGAAGGGGTTAAGCTCAGGATGTTTAGGGATTGATGCTACATGCTGGGCTACCGTTTTACATGTCAGGCAAGTTTTGATATCCTAAAAAATAAAAAAGTGTATAGATACAGGGTACATGTGACAGATCACATGAGAGTACAGTGGTTTCAAGTATTTTTTTTATCACAGTTGATCCAGAGAGGCACATTTTATGATGTTTGGGGAAAATAAAATACTCCTAAATGTCACAAAAATAGAAAGGGGAGAGGAAATGAGAAAGGGGGGTATCGAAGAGAAAGGAGAGAGATAATTAGATATGGGAGAGGGAGAGTGTTAAACGTGTTTCTTAGGGCAAGTATGTGGCTGCAGGGGTAAGCATAAGCCAGTATGTATAAAGGCAGACATGAGTGTGTGTGTATATATGTGCATGGGCAGGAGCGTGTGTGTTTGTGCGGGCATTTGAATGTTTGCGTACCTGGGTATCTTTGTGTTATCACCAGTTTATGTTCATGCTTCATTTCAAAACATTGGCTCTTATTTTCAAAACCCTTCATAGTGGGTACCCTACTCACATTTCCGAATACGCTCCTAACCAGTCTCTCCACTCAGCCTTCTCTGATTTCTGGCTCTCATGCAAGCTTGTAAGATTTCTAAATGGCTGCCCCTATCCACTGGAATGTAATTCCCTGGCCTAGCCATAGTTATATAGTACATAAGGCTGAAAAAAGACCTAAGTCCATCAAGTTCAACCCTTCTACCTAACCTTCCTACTCTTGATCCGTCGTTCCAAAAAAATTCCCTCAAGACACCTAGAACCCTCCTCCTCCCATATTCCTTTAGATCACCTTTCCTAGTCCCTCTCCTGCAACACTTATACTAGTGTGGCTGATCCATCCCTAACAGTGGCACGTTTACCTCTTATGTAATACACACTAACTTTTAGATAGTAAGCTCATTTTAGCAGGGCCCTCCTCATCTGTTGTTTCTGTAAGACAAATTGTTATATTATTTACTACTTGTTATGTCCTGTCTAGCCACTGTACAGCGCTATGGAATATAATGGCGCTAAAAAAAAGAAATAATGTATTTGCATGTTAGTGTGTAATGGTATCTTGGTGTATTAGCATACCTGGGAACTTCTTCATTCCGGCTACCTTCCCTTGGGGGACGCCACCAGGACTGCCTACCAATGGCGGCGGGCATGATGTCATTTAAAGTGTAAATGGGCGGGGAGCGGGACGTGTCAAGACCACGCGACCTGGAGGATTCAGGTGTTGACCCACAGAACCGAAGGTATGTGTATCAGTGTGACTGTTCATGTGTGTTAGGCTAGGTTTCCACTTGGTTTTTTTTTTTGCTAAAAACGCCCATAAAAACGCCAATTCAGCCACACGGCGTTTTTTTTGTGAAAAAATGCTGCGGCCAGATGTTAGCTGTTCTTCTATAGGAAATCGCACAATGCCATATCCACTTGGCGTTTTTCTGTTTGGCGTTTTTTCAGTTCTCTTTGGCGTTTTTCTGCTTTTTTGGGCTCTGTGGCAGTTTTTCAAAATCGCAGCGTGTTGAGACACTGGCGTTTTTGCAAGGAAATCTTGGCGTTTTTCTCCAATAGAAGTCTATGGGAGAGAAAAAACGCCATGAAAAAGCCATGTGGGTTTTGCCATGGCGTTTTTTATGGCGTTTTTTTCCACAGTTACAATGCAGAGGATGGACCCAGTATCTGTGTGTCCTACGAGAAATAGGCTGGAAACAAACAGTTTCACACAAAACAAAGTTCATATTGAGTTTTACACCATTTGGAACAAACATGCCATTACAAACAAACATACCCAACTGGATCCTACGTGCCAAAAGCAACAGCAAACAATTTGCACCATCATTTGGGGCCAATCTTCCTAGAGGAGCAGACATTCGGAATAAAGCATGCCTTACGCCGGGGCGTCTTTAAGTAGAACTCTACCAAGAAAATGACATCAGGAGGGGCAGATACTTGCCATTTATCCTAATCCCTTTTAGCTGGGTGAAAATTCCAACGTGTAAAGGCTGGAAAAACGGCCTAAGGTCAAAAAAGCAATTTCCACAGAAAGGCTAAAACGCCAGAAAAAAACTCCAGAAAAAACGCCAAAACGCAGGAGAACGCAGTGGCAGTTTTCTTGGCGTTTTTCATCAAGAAAAAAACGCAGGACAAAAACCAAAGTGGAAACCTAGCCTAAGTGTGACTGGGTGTGTGGTAGTGAGAGTGCTCCTATTGAGATCAGGCAAGTTGCTAAAATGCCATCCTGACATTATGTAATACAGCCCCTGCATAGATTAATGACTTGAAGACTATGTAGCTTCCCATATAAACTGGAGGAATAAGGTGCTGTAGAGGGGTGGAAGTTTAGCGGATTAGGTAGTGCATATATAGATAAGGGAGGGGGTCGTGTATATTTACGTGTATTTTTTTTTTTTTAAGAGTACTGGTATCTCATTTTTTTTACGAAAAAAAAAAAAAACAAAGCAAAACATGCAAACGGTGGTTATACCATACATTGGGGTGTCTGTAGATCATCCACCTTATATCATGCAGTACTACAGCCCTGCTTTCCATTGTGATAATACAATGGATTATCAAAACGTTTCCCCTATAACAAAAAAAAGAATCGCAACGAGCAGTAAAAACCATTCGTCATAAAGGACCACATTAAAAACTTCCTTAAAGAATGAAAATCGCCCAATTAAATGTCAATCAATCCATCGTCTGTACCTAACAAAATATGCCCACGCGATTGGTAGATAAGACAAATAATCACCTCCTTCCTCCTCTGTCAACTTTACCGGCAACACTCGCATCAGGGAAACACTGAACGGAATTAGGGAACTTTTACATGTCGTCACTTCCGACTTGCTGTGTGTCCTAACGTAAAACGAATGATTTACTGTGTGAAGTCATTAACGTGTTTGTAAAATCACTGCACTATTACGAAAGTGCTATGTTTCAGGATTTCTATGAAGATAATCTGCCAACACATACATTATGTGCGTACGTGGCGTATTGTAACAATTATAGCTCAGATTTTACACACATAGACGCACACACATATGGAATCCAATGCTGGCTTGCTTATAATCAATGGGTGTGTGTGTGTATATTGGTAGAACAAAAAGGAAAGGAGCGCACTAGTACTGATTGAAAAAATATATTAAAACAAATAACATACCAGAGGGTATCTCAAAATATAAAATTGTATAAAATGTTAAGTTTACCTTTATTGGGGCATTGTTGTTACTTTATCTATTGAAGCATACTTTGTTTTGTATGCTCTTATGCTTATTATTATTAGATTGCTTGTTTATATTTTCTTCCTTAGTTGCTGTTCCTTTCTAATAGATTGTAAACTCATATAAGAAGCATTCCTCTATCATGCCCATTTTTCCTGATGTAGAACTTTCAGAGGAAATACTAATCAGCATATTGGAATGATGGGATGATTGGCGGCAATACTCAGCACTACCAGTAGGTGCCAGCACACGCTTTACAAACATACACAGTAATGACTGTTGTAAATCAAAATATGTTCTTTTCTGTAGTGCTTGATACTAAGTTGCAAAAAGAAGCTGCACATGTTTAACTATTCACTTGCTGATATATATATATATATACCGTATTGGCTCGGATATAGGCCGCACCCGAATATAGGCCGCACCCTAAAAGTTAGGTGCTTTTCTAAAGAAAAAAAAACCACTTACATATGCTGCCACTCTGCCCCCGCGAGATATGCTGCTACTCTGCCCTTCCCAGACATGCTGCTACTCTGCCCTTCCCAGACATGCTGCCACTCTGCCCTCCCCAGATATGCTGCCACTCTGCCCCCCCGAGATATGTTGCCACTCTATCCCCCCCTGAGATATGCACTCTGCCCCCAAGATGTGCCCCCCCGAGATATGCTGCCACTCTACCCCCCCTGAGATATGCTGCCACTCTGCCCCCAAGAGGCCCCCCCCTAGACTTACCGGTGCAGACTCCCCGGGGTCTTGCAGGGCCGGCGGGGGACAGCTACGCAGTACGCGTACTCAACTTCCGATGCTGGCACTTCCGCCGTGGGAAGTGCCGGCAAGGAAGATTGTTAGCGTACATCGCCCAGATGTTCACCGGCTGCGGCAATGCAAGCGTTAACAACCTCCGCTGCCAGCACGTCTGCACGATGTGCTTTAACAATCTCCCTTGCCGGGACTCCCCCCGTGGGAATTCCCGGCAAGGGAGATTGTTAAAGCACATCGTGCAGATGTGCCGGCAGCGGGGGCTGTTTCTGCACATCGCCGCTGCCTGTGAACGTCTGCGCGATGCGCTTAGACAATCTCCCGTGCCGGCGCTCCCTCCGTGGAAAGTGCTGGCAGAGGAGGCTGTCTGAGCACATCCGAGAGTAGGATACAGGTCCCCTGCACCGCTGCGGGGGATCTGTATCCTAACCCCGTTGCCTGCCCAGCGCCCGGGACTGCATGTCCTGGGCGTCGGGCGCTAGACCCCGAATATAGGCCGCACCCCCACTTTAAAGACTTAAAGTGGGGGAAAAAAGTGCGCCCTATATTCAAGCCAATACGGTATATATATATATATATATATATATATATATATATATATATATATACAGTTGTATAATGGAATCATAGTAAATTCTATAGAAGTACCGTATTTGCTCGATTATAAGGTGACCCCCAAAATTTGAATATTAATTTAGGAAAAAATGAAAAAGCCTGAATATAAGACTACCCTATAGGAATTTTTTTTACTAGTAAATATTAATTCACATGTAAACTATTTTTTTATATTTAATAAAAACTATAACCCCCAGTTATGCACATCTGCCGCCCCGATAAGCCTTATATACAACTCTGCCCCCCCGCAATGCCTTATACCCCCTGTATGCCACTCTGCCTCCCTGACATGCCTTTTGTGACGGAACCCTCCATCACTGGGACCACTGGAGAGGCCTTGGTTAATGTGTGTTTTGCTGGATATATCCAGCCCTGTGTGTGAAA
Source organism: Spea hammondii (assembly GCA_029215755.1). Classification (NCBI taxonomy): domain Eukaryota; kingdom Metazoa; phylum Chordata; class Amphibia; order Anura; family Pelobatidae; genus Spea; species Spea hammondii. Next base: position 24,164,553 of record JARDYJ010000009.1, on the reverse strand, counting down.
AATAAATCAGTCTTGGTTTTGTTTATACCCTACACTGAGTATCGGCTAGTGACTGGGAAACCGGGGAAAGTGTGTGTCCCAGGCTAAAGGGAGCACAAGTCAGCGGAGGTAGTCGGTCGGACTAGCAAGATCCGTGTAACCTTTTAACCCCCTATATGCCACTCTGCCTCCCTGATATGCCTTTTAACCTCCTATATGCCACTCTTACCCTCTCCCTCGACCTGCCAGTGCATCCCTAGACTTGTCCCCCGTGCTTCAGATTCCCTGGTGTCTAGTGGGGGCAGCCGGTGGAGGTCTGTATGATGCTCGCAGAGCACTGGAAGGTCATGTCACGTTGTTGCTCTGTCATAGAAGCCCCGGCAGTAGCGGAGGTTGTCGCATCCCGCAAACGTTCACCAGCTGCCAGAGAGGAGGATCCAGGTCTCCTGCAGTGCTATGGGGGAATCCTCCTCTCTGGCAGCTGGTGAATGTTTGCTGTGGGAAACTGGGGGCAAAGGGCAAATTCTGTCCCCAGTTTCCCATAGGCATCTTTGTCACTAAACTTGGGACTATGGGAAGCTATTTAGTGACAAAGATGCCTATGGTAAATTGGGGACAGAGTTAATTAATGGGATTAATTAATGGTAATTAAAAGTATGCACTGGTGCCTTTTAGATGATTGCTTGAGATTGTTTTAATATGACAAATGCAAGTGATAAAATGTCAAAGGAGGCATCATAGAGTTGTAAAAAAAAAAAAAACTTTTTGAAAAAAAGGTGAAAACGGCATAAACCAATTTGAGTCAAATTGTTTCTTGCAGTTTTCACCTTGTTTTCAAGAAGTAGATTTACAAAAATGTTTAGTGGCTCTTTGTTTTATTAATAGCATTTGTCACATAAACAATTCACAATAAATTATCTAAAAAGCACCAGTGCATACTTTTTCCAGACTTCTATTGAACACTTTGATTAACTGCTTTTCATATATATATATATATATATTTGCTAAACAGCTTGAAATTGTTCAAAGTGCATTTTTACAGTAGATTTTACTCATTTATGTGTGACTGTCTGAGTCTCTGTTTGTGAGAGAGACTGCCTGAGTCTCTGCGTGGGAGAGAGACTGCCTGAGTCTCTGTGTGGGAGAGAGACTGCCTGAGTCTCTGTGTGCGAGAGAGACTGCCTGAGTCTCTGTGTGCGAGAGAGGCTGCCTGAGTCTCTGCGTGTGAGAGAGACTGCCTGAGTCTCTGTGTGTGAGAGAGAGACTGTGCGTGTGTGAGAGAGAGAGACTGCCTGAGTCTCTGTGTGCGTGTGTGAGAGAGACTGCCTGAGTCTCTGTGTGCGTGTGTGAGAGAGACTGCCTGAGTCTCTGTGTGCGTGTGTGAGAGAGACTGCCTGAGTCTGTGTGCGTGTGTGAGAGACTGCCTGAGTCTGTGTGCGTGTGTGAGAGACTGCCTGAGTCTGTGTGCGTGTGTGAGAGACTGCCTGTATGAGTGTACAAGAGACTGCCTGTGTCTCTGTGTGAGAGAGACTGCCTCGGTCTCTGTGTGTGTGTGTGTGTGTGTGTGTGTGTGAGAGAGAGAGAGAGAGACTGCCTGAGTCTGTGTGTGTGTGAGAGAGACTGCCTGAGTCTATGTGCATGTGTGAGAAACTGTCTGAGTCTGTGTGTGTGTGTGAGAGACTGCCTGAGTCTGTGTGTTTGTGTGTGAGAGAGAGACTGCCTGATTGTGTGAGAGACTGCGTGTGAGGTTTTCATTTTTTAGTACGAAATCTCAGAAGTGGTTACTAAAAAAAATGAATCCCACCACTGCCTATAAGTGCTGGGAAAGTATGGAAATTCTATATAAATTAGGTATTTCTGAAATCAGGACACCTGCATTGATAAACTTTACCTAATTTTGTGAGGATTCAGAGGGGAAATATATAAAAAATTTGTTTTCTTTCAAACATTCTCTGGTTTTACTAAATTTCTCATCTTAAATTGTCAGCTAATTATCTAACTATGGTATTAAAAGAAAGCCCTCTCTCTTTCTTTGAAAAAAATAATACATGGGTACACTATTTTCAGGAAAGAGGAATATTTGCTGAACCGACTGAAGGCGTTAATATGTATATGCAAACAACACATTTTACCCTTTTTTGATTGAAACCTGGAAATATATATATTTAAATATAAGGATTGTGGGAGGAATATCATGGTTCCACATGCCAAGGAAAAAAATTATCTATTTCTGATAAGAATATGGTTATAATAATTTTCTATATGGGGAATATCATACTTGCATATGCCAGGAAACATATTTGACATTTATCCACTTTGTTTATCCAACTTACTATACTTACCTGAGACGTTGTTTATTCAATTCAGTGTAATCACCTGACTTTTCAAGTACTTTCCTCCGGTGTCCCCTCCTGTACGTGGTTGGGGAGGATTCATCTTATCATCTTCCTCATGGATGAATTCATGGACCCTCCGTCCAAGTCATCCACCAGACAAGGCAAGGCTAGAGATAAATCTACCATGAGTACACTGTTGCTCCATCAGTAGTGTCAGATCTTGGCCCTGCTTCGGCTCTTCCATCCAAAGATCCTTTAACTGCTCAGGATCTCATCACCATAATCTCCCCACTTCTGGATTCCAAATTGGATAAATTATCGTCGTCTATCTCTTCGGTTTTGGCGGGACTAATTTCTCAGGGTCAAAGAGTCACAGCTCTGGAGACACGGGTGTCCGATATTGAAGATGAAAGAATTTCAGTAACCGCCACTATTTGGTCTCAGGAAGCTTTGATTACAGGTCTTCAGGATCAATTGGATGATCTAGAAAACCGCAGTCATAGTAACAACTTTCGGCTTATAGGGCTACCGGAGGAGGTCAAAACCCCAGCGCTGCATGATTTGGTTGCGGATTGGCTCCCCAAGACCTTGGGAGTTGTTTGCCCTCAAGGCCAACTAATTATTGAACGAGTCCATCGTGTAGGGCGAGAACCGGTCTCTTCCACTGTATGTCCCAGAGCTGTGATATTTCATGTGTTGAATTATGCTGACAAGGTGAATATCCTCCTCCTTTCATTATAACAACCATAAGCTCCTTCTTTTTCAAGACTTTTTGGCTGCGGTATTGGCCAAAAGGCGCCAATTCTCTAGGATCTGCTCTGATCTGTATAATAAGAAAGTGAAATTTGCTCTTCTTTATCCTGCAAGGCTTAAGATTTTCCATGACGGCAAACCTAATTTCTTTGACACTCCCGCAGAGGCGTCTGATTTTCTACATGGAGTTGCTGCCTCTTCTCAGTCCCCGACCTGGGCGTCTGCAGGATCCCCTCCCCTGCCTCTCCACGTTCCTTGCCTCGCTCCTATCCACCCACCTCTCCTAGGTCTAGGATTCTGTAGTGGTGGTGGTCATGTCAAAATCTGGACTCGAATCCTATGGTTTCATGCAAGCGTTGTTCTCTTGTTGATTTATCTCCTATTGTTCTCTTTGTTCTCTAAACGCCATGTTTTGGTTCAAAAAAACAAAATGGGAAAAGTGTAATTTTCTATTACAATATGTACTTAGTATGTGCATTGGTTTTTGGTCACCATGGGGGGCTCGCTGGGACTCCCCTGGGTCAATTGTTCTAGGCTTTTTGCTGGCTTCTCGTGTATCGCGAGGCATCGGTTGAGGGCCCATCCCAAACATCCAGACATTATATAACATCAGGAGACACTCTGATGTGACCTTGCTCATAATGCCTAAAAAGGCTGCCTTTTGTGGTTGAGTCTGTGACTAGGGACCCAGATGGAAGGTACATTATACTCACTGTTAAATTATATACTGAAACATTTACGCTGGTTAATGTCTATGCCCCCTCTTTTGGACATACTAACTTTTTGAATAAAATCTATGAGCTCCTACTGGGAATGTCTGCTCCTAATGTTATCCTGGGGGCTGACTTTAATTCGGTTGCAAATTTACCTTAGATGTTTCAGGGAGATCTGAGCGCTCAGCAGCCTTGTCCTCCCTGCCTATGTGGGAACACTTCTCTTTGAAGGATGGTTGGAGATACCTTAACCCAGTTGACAGACAGTATACTTTTTACTCCCACCCACATGACTCGTTCTCCTGAATTGACTATCTGTTTATTCCAGACTTGCTCTTACATCGTCTGTTGGATGCAACGGTGGGCCAAATAGTGGTTTCAGACCACGCTCCCATTTGGTTGGATGTTCAACTGAACGTCTCCCCTTGCACTTCTCGTCACTGGCGGTTTCCCTCCTACCTCTATCACTCCGACGTATTCAAAGCCTTTTTGATTGCAAAGTGGAATGATTATGTCATGTCCACCTGGACAATCCAGATTTATTCTGGGGGGCCTCTAAACCCGTAATGAGGCAGGGCACAGGAGAGAGGCTGAGGCGCGGTTCACTCAACTAACCAATGATCTTAACCGAGCGTATGTTGCCAATAAAACATTCAATACGCCTCATACGGCGAAGATTTACAAGGAGACCAAATCGTTATTTGAGGCTCGGGCTAATGAAAAGGCTCAACTTTCCCATAATTATGCTAGAAATGCCTTCTTCAGGTGGGGTAATAGAGCCGGGAAACTTCTGGCGAACCTGATTCGGTACTCGAAATCGGCTCATCGCCTTGTTGTACAAATTTTCAACACTGCCCGGGAGGTGGTATCAGACCCTACTAATATCACACAACTGTTTGCAGAATATTTTGAGAAGTTCCATAAAGAAGATCCAGCAGACCCGAATATGGTTTTCTCATATTTTTCATAGAGCTAATATTCCTAAACTATTGCCGGTGGATAGGGAGCGGCTTGCTGAACCAATTACACCCCTGGAAATTTCAACTATAATTAAAAATCTCTCTAACAGTAAAACCCCAGGCCCTGACGGTCTTAGTGCAGAGTACTATAAGCTCTTAGCTACGTATGTACCGGTGCATCTTGCCGACATCTATAATCGTTTTCTAGCTGGTGGTACCCCTCCCAAAGAATTTACAACATCCAGGATTATTGTCCTTCCCAAACCTCATAGGTACCCTGCCATATTATCCTCTTGCAGACCTATTTCCTTATTAAATCAGGACCTAAAAATGTTTGCTAAAATTATGGCTGCTCGTTTACAGCCTATCGTAATGAAAATGATCTCTCCTTCTCAAACAGGTTTTGTGAAGGGTCGCCATTCTACCCAACGTCAGGAATGTGATCGCGGCTATCTTGGCCTCTAAACTCACTAAAAACAAAAAGGCTGTTATAATAAGTTGTGGCACGGATAAGGCCTTTGATAGTCTTTCTTGGTCTTATCCATTTTTTTAAATTTCATCATTTTGGTCTCCCATTTATTCAGGCCTCAAGTAACAGTAAATAATATTAATTCCAAGTGGTTTCCCTTGGGGAAGGGTACGTGGCAGGGTTGTCCGCTGTCCCTACTCTTCTTTGATCTTGCCATCGAGCCCCTAATACATACTATCAAAAGTCTCGGTTGGGTCGGCCGACCTGAAAGTTGCTGCCTTTGCCGATGATCTCTTACTGTTCCTATCGGATCCCAAAGCAGCGATGCCTCACCTCCTCAAACTGTTGGAGCGTTTTCATATAGCCTCAGGGTTTCTGGTTAATGAACAGAAAACAGAAGTGCTTCCCATCTTTCCGCAGGCTAGGCAGAGCTGCCTCCCCTACTTTGAAATATTTGGGGCTTAATATCCGACTAATTTATGACACCTTTATCAATTACATTTTGTTCCATTGCTACGTCACATGGAGTGCTCCCTTAAAACTTGGTCTAAATTTCATCTTTCCTTTCTGGGGCGCTGCCACTTATATAAAATTATTATCTTCCCAAAGCTGCTCTATTCACTTCAAATGTTGCCAATTACCTTAAAGAAAAAGGATGTTTTGTTCCATAATAAGATTCTGCGACAATTTTTATGGCAAAACAAAAAGGCTAGAATTGCAATGATCAAGCTCCAACAACCGGTCCATAACGGTGGAGTGAACTTGCCGAACCTGATCTGATTATAACTTAGCAGCTAATTACCATTTTGCAGTAGATTGGATTCAAGCTCGTTCTAGATTTGTTAACTTTCCCTTGGAACAAAAGCTGTCTCCAGACATCTCCTTGGTCTCCCTCCTGCATCTCCTGAGGTCTTCATGGCCTGCTGAACTGGTGTCTTAACCCCCTGTTTTATCACACAAGGATGCGCATGGGAGCGTGTTCAATGCCGCATGGGTTTGGATCCTAGTTGTTCCAGATTTCTCTCCCTGGTACATAACCCTGGGTTCCAACATGGCAAGAAGGATGTTATCTTTAGGCACCTAGCTAGATGGGGTGATCGTTTGGTAAATTATTTTTTAGATAAAAAATCAGGAAAATTACTCGCTTATTCGCAATTACAGACAAAATTCTCCCATATAGCGGTCCATCCTATTCATTACTTACAGCATAATTATGTCCATGCCATCTCTCCCGGTTTCATGGGTAGAAACTTCAACAATGTTCTGGATCCTTTCACATTATTATCTCCTCTCCAACAGCTTTGTATGGAAACAATTTATAATATCTTTAGACCCACAATGGCGTGGGATAAAGCGGGGGCTGGTGTCGCCTCTTGGAATAACGAATTCCCAGATTTAGACTTGGATTTAATTTTTCGAGCAAATATTAGAAATTCTAAAATTTTTGTCTCCAGAGACTATAGTGAAATGTTTTTGAAAATACTACATAAGGCCTATGTCACTCCCAAGCTTCGATATTCTATTGGTCTTGCTGACCACTCCCAATGCCCGAAATGTCAAACGTCAGGTGCAGATCTCATTCATGGCCTCTGGTCGTGCGGGCCTATTATATAACAGGAGTCCTGGGTATCTCTTTCCAAAATACTGCGGAATGGGTGGTCTTTGGGCTATTTCCGCCAACTCTACATCACAGTGCTTTCCGAGCCAGGCCCCTTCTTAGCATCCTTTTAGCTGTAGGTAAACGAGCCATTCAATCCCAATGGATATCTCCTCAGCCACCTTCTTTGGAAATGGTCAAATCTCGAGTACAATTTCTATTCCGTATGGATTGGATTGAATCCATTCTACACAAGGAAAGTAAGGTTAAGCATTTTTTTAATAGGTGGTCACCATACATAGCGACTCTAGATAGATCCACGCAGAGCTCCATTTTTCTAGCTTTCAACACTACTCAATGGCATTGCCTTCAAGTCCTGAAGGGTCAACACCCCATTCCAGGGTTCCAGGGGTGATGGAGCTGAGACGGGGACTTCTCAGATGGCCCAGGGGAGTCGAATTCTGGAGAGTGTTCCATTATATATTTGTGTCTGATGTGATTCCGATTTAAAAAAAAAAAGATATGTCCTATAAAGAACAATTAATAACTTGTTGAGAAAATCAAATCACTTTTGTCTGAAGAAAAGAAAAAAAAGAATATGGGTATAATTGTTTTTCTACATGGGGATAATGGGTGCAGTATCATCATTACGCATGTCAAGGACCACATTTGACCTTTTTGTGATGGAAACATGGTTATAATTATTACTTTACATGGGATTATGGGTGGAATAGTATTGTTGCACATGCCAAGTAACACATTTGTCCTTTTTTATGGGAAGATGGGTATAATTATTTCTCTACGTGGGAATTATGCGTGAAATATCATTCTTACACTTGCCAAGGAACATATCTGACCTGTTTCTAATGGAAACATGGGCATAAATATTTTTATACATGGGGATTATGTTTAAAATATCATGGTTGCACATCCCAAATGACATTTTTGACCTGTTTCTGAAATGAATATGGGTATAATTATTTTCCTACTGTCACGCTACCGGCAGAGAGATCCTCCGGGTCCCCCGGCCGGCAATGGCAACCGCCGCGAGGTAGGGGGAGGCCCCCCGCTTCGGTCCGGCAGCCACAGCTGCCGCAAAGAAGAGGGAGACCCCCCGCTTCTGAACGGCAGCAGCAGCCGCCGTGAGGTAGGGGAAGACCCCCTGCTCCAGCACGGCAACCTCAGCCACCGCGCAGAAGGGGGAGACTGTTATAAATATAAAAACGTGTCTGTATCTTACTGTGATTACTGAATAACATTTAATGTATGAATATATATTTATATACACTGTTATGCTATCAATAACCACTAACTATTGAGTGTAAAGTCAGAGTCCACACTCCTTGTTTTCTGCAATTAACAATATTTATTAAGAGAGGCTAAACAAACTAACAATACATATACAAATTACTATAAGTTAGTATATGCTGTTACCAAACTAACTATTCATTGATTGAATGGAAATAACAAAGAAACAGCAGGATAAGCCTGTAAACACGTGATACAATTACCACTCCCTTGTGATCATCTCCACGCAGACTCAGAGAGAGAGAGAGAGAGAGAGAGAGAGAGAGAGAGAGAGTTGGCAGGACTTTATAAACACAATAAGTCCTCCTTCTGCTGGACACTCCCCTGGTAACCTATCTTCTCCAGTGACCCTTAGAGACCAAGGTGATAGAAAAGGGAAAGGACATTGCACTGGGGGAGGGAGTGGAAGGTGACCAAATGCCCTAACTGATTTGCCATGTGCTCTGCAGAGAAGAATCTCCATTAATGTTTGAGACCAATTTAAGGTCTTGTATAGAGAGGCTTTGCCCATTGGATCTCTGCATCATAACACCATTTCACTTCATTGGCATACAGTTGGTTGTCAATCATGCCTTCCTTTTTACAGAGACCCCCCGCTTCTGCACAGCAGGCGCGGAGAAGGGGGAGACCCCCCGCTTCTGCACAGCAGACGCAGCCGCCGCGGAGAAGGGGGAGACCCCCCGCTTCTGCACAGCGGAGGCAGCCGTTGCAGCTTGAAGGAGGACTTACCTCATCCACGCCGCGTTTCCAGCAGCTTCAGCCGGAGCACAGGTCCAGCTCTGGTGTCCGGACACGTTCTTCTTCACGCCACCTAGTGGCGCCAGCGGAAACTACATCGACTTATATTGGGAGATTACGTGAATGCCATTCACAAGATGGCCGCGCAGGAAGTGACGTATCGGCAGTTTGAATATTTGGCGGGAAATCCCTAATTAGTACCATAACTCCTGGGACTATTTAAGAGACGCTCTAACACTCTGACCTTGCCTTCTGATGGTCGTGCCTATCTTGGTAGTGCCTTCCCAGTACACGTTATTTCCTGCTTGTTCCTGTTATTGACCTCGGCTTGTTCCACGACTATTCTGATCTCTGGTATCCTGACCTCGGCTTGCTCCTCGACTATCCTGATCTCTGGTATCCTGACTTCGGCTTGCTCCTCGATTATCCTGCTCTCCGGTATCCTGACCTCGGCTCTCTGGACCATCCTTTGCCAGTCCTACCTGACTACGGTGTCTCCTCTGTACGCTGTGTCGTGACAGAATCAGAAGGACATCATGAGACCCGCTTCGGTAGGACAAGGGTCCACTGAGGCTCGACTTGACGAGATGGATCACCGTCTGGATCAATTTGCTCAGGCTCTTCAGACCTTGCTTCAGCGTACTGATCCTGCGCAGCAAGCTCCTCAACCTGTGGCAGCTCCTCCCCAACGCTACAATGGTGATCCTGCAACCTGTCGAGGTTTTTTGAATCAGTGTGAGATACACTTTGAACTGTCTCCATATGCCTTCCCCACTGAGCGTGCCAAGGTGGGATACATCATTTCACTCCTTACGGATAAAGCCTTGGCATGGGCTTCACCGCTTTGGGAGAGGAACGTCTCTACGGTGCGCTCCTATGCGGAATTTGTCTCCCGTCTACGTGCCGCATTTGATACTCCGGGTAGAAGGGCCACTGTTTCTAATTCACTCTTTACCATCCGTCAGGGTTCCCGTCCACTTCTGGAGTACGCTATAGAGTTCCGGACCCTGATGGGGGAGGTGAACTGGACTAATGAGGCATTAGTGGCTGCCTTCCTGAATGGACTTTCCGAGACCCTCAAGGACGAGACTGCTGCCAGAGATTTGCCCACGGACCTAGACTCTGTGATTTCATATATTTCCCAAATCGATCTGCTTCTCCGCGAGCGGCAAGCCCAACGTGAGAGTTTGAAGTTACGTGACAAGGGTGGGAGACCTACTACACGCATCCTGCCACAGTTTTCTTCTGCCGATCCCTCAAACGAACCATCTGAGGAACCTATGCAATTGGGAGCCACTCGGGTCTCAGAACGAGAGAGGAACAGGCGGAGACCGGAGGGATTATGCTTCTACTGTGGACTCTCGGGCCACTTCATCGGGCACTGTCCTAGCAGGCCGGGAAACTCCCGCACCTAGGTAGGCCAGGGGAACCTACCATAGGTGTAGTGAACTATTCCCCTAACAGTTGCACCACCCGCATGACTGTTCCGGTTCGTCTGGTTTGGGATTCTGGATTTATTGACACTGAGGCTTTCCTGGACTCTGGTGCTGCCGGTAACTTTATTGACTCGTTTTTTTGTGAACGGCAACACATTCCCACCCTATCCCTGCCCGTGCCGCTATCGGTAGAGGCTATTGATGGAAGACCGCTTCGTCCTGATCAAATCTCTCTCTCTACGGCTCCACTCAACCTTGCCGTCGGGATTGTACATAATGAACGTTTACAACTGCTCGTCATCCGTTCGCCCTCCATTCCCATTATTTTGGGATTTCCATGGTTACAGGTACACAATCCTGCTATTGATTAGTCTACGACTCAGATCACAGCCTGGAGTACGTCCTGCAAGGCGCATTGCCTCTCCCCTCTAAGACATGCCGCAGTTTCAGCATCTCTTAATGAGACCTCTCTCCTGCCCGTGCAGTACCGGGACTTCGCGGATGCGTTTGATAAGAAAGAGGCCGCCAAGCTGGATCTCCGGGGAGCATACAATCTTGTCCGAATCCTCGCGGACGATGAATGGAAGACCGCCTTCAATACTCGTTCTGGACATTATGAATATACCGTTATGCCGTTTGGGCTGTGCAACGCCCCAGCGGTCTTCCAGGAGTTCATTAATGATTGCCTTCGGGACTTTCTTCAACAGTTTGTAGTGGTGTACCTGGATGACATTTTGATATACTCTTCCGATTTGCAGTCACACCGCACCCATGTTACGCGCGTTTTGTCCCGACTACGGCTCCATGGACTATACGCAAAGCTCGAGAAATGTGCATTTGAGATCCAGAGGGTGACATTTCTAGGATACGTTATTACGCCCTCGGGCTTTGAGATGGACCCATCCAAAGTACAGGCCATTAGAGACTGGCCTCAACCACTGGGCCTGAAACCCCTACAGCGTTTCTTGGGGTTTGCCAATTATTATAGACGTTTCATCCGTGACTACTCCAAGGTTGCGGCTCCTCTGACGGCCCTTACTAAGAAAGGGGCTAACACCCTGGAATGGTCTCCTGAAGGCATTTCCACCTTTTCCCGACTCAAGACCAAGTTTACCACCGCTCCTGTGTTACGTCATCCTGACCCTCGGTTACCATTTGTTCTGGAGGTCGATGCATCCGAATCCGGAGTCAGGGCTGTTCTTTCACAGAGGGCCTCCTATAGTGGCCCCCTCCATCCTTGCGGATACTTCTCCAGGAGATTCTCCCCAGCAGAGAGGAACTATGATGTTGGGAACAAGGAACTTCTGGCTGTCATCCTTGCACTGGAGGAGTGGCGTCATCTTTGGAGGGCGTTCCTATTCCCACGCTGATTCTGACAGATCACAAGAATCTACAGTATATAGAGACTGCCAAGTGCCTGAATCCCCGACAGGCCAGATGGGCCTTGTTTCTCTCCCGTTTTTCATTTGTATTGACTTATCGTCCAGGCTCCAAGAACGTCAAGGTGGACGCTCTCTCCCGTATGCATGTGCCCCCCGAGGAGGAGGGTCGTGCGCCCGAGCCCATTATACCTGCTACCAAGGTCCTTGCTGCTCTACATACTCGTTGCCAAACTCCCCTACTTTACCGGATCGCTGGTTTTCAAGCCCGAGCTCCAGCCTCCTTGCCGGCTGGGAGACTGTTTGTTCCCGCACACCTCCCTACCCGCGTGCTTCGCCTGTCCCATGGGTCCAGAACTGCAGGCCACCCAGGGCTGGCACGCACCAAGGATCTCGTTTCTAGGACATTTTGGTGGCCTGAATGGACCAAGGATACTGCCCTGTTCGTCCGCTCCTGTCTCAAGTGCGCTGCCAATAAGTCCTCCAGGAGACACCCTGCTGGGTTGCTTCACCCATTGCCCCGTCCTTCAAGGCCCTGGACTCACCTTGCCATGGACTTTATAGATGGCCCACATGATACCTTTGAGGAGACTTCCCACGGCATCAGTATTGGCGGACATATTCTTGCGGGAGATTGTCCGTCTTCATGGAGTTCCCACCGAGATCGTCTCCGACCGCAGCACCCAATTTATTGCATGTTTTTGGCGTGAGTTCACAAGAGCATTGGGTGTTACATTAGCGTTTTCGTCGGCCTATCACCCACAGTCTAATGGTGCTGCAGAGAGGGCTAACCAGCACCTTGAACAATATTTGCGCATTTTCATCAATCAACATCAGGATGATTGGGTTGACCTTCTACCTTTGGCGGAGTTTGCTCGGAACAATGCGGTACAAGAGTCTACGGGAGAGTCCGCCTTCTACTGTGTTTACGGTCTTCATCCGCAACCCTTCCCTGGAGCCTTTCTGAATTCTCCTGATCCAGCACTGGAGGAACGACTGACTAATATCCAGTCCACCTGGGTTTCAGTGCAAAGGGCTCTGGAACTGGCTGGTAGACGACAGGAACTCCAAGCCAACAAGAGACGTTCCGGTACTCCTGCATATTCTCCTGGGGACCGCGTTTGGTTGTCTACAAGATACCTGTGACTCCGAGTGCCCAGCATGAAGCTGACACTGCGTTTCATCGGTCCCTTTTCGATCGTCCGTCGGGTGAATCCTGTTGCCTATGAACTTTCTCTGCCAAGGACACTCCGTATCCCTCGAGTCTTTCACGTCTCACTATTGAAGCCACTGGTTTGCAACCGTTTTTCTACTAGACCCGCTGTCGCAGAGACTTCTGGGCGCATTCCTCAAGCCATCCTGGACTGTCGCAGACAACAAGGGAGTCTTCAGTATCTTGTTCATTGGAGGGGACTTGGCCCAGAGGATCGTTCCTGGGTTCCTGAAGCTCGTTTCCATGCCCCTCATCTCGTGCGTGCATTCCATGCTAGAGGGCGGCATAGTTCGGGCAGGGGTCGCCCTGAGGTCGCCCCTTTGAGGAGGGGTACTGTCACGCTACCCCGGCAGAGAGATCCTCCGGGTCCCCCGGCCGGAAACGGAGACCCCCCGCTTCGGTCCGGCAGCCGCAGATGCCGCAAAGAAGAGGGAGACCCCCCACTTCTAAACGGCAGCAGCAGCCGCCGCGAGGTAGGGGAAGACCCCCTGCTCCAGCACGGCAACCTCAGCCACCGCGCAGAAGGGGGAGACCCCCCGCTTCTGCACAGCAGACGCGGCCGCCGCGGAAAAGGGGGAGACCCCCCGCTTCTGCACAGCAGACGCAGCCGCCGCAGAGAAGGGGGAGACCCCCCGCTTCTGCACAGCAGACGCAGCCGCCGCGGAGAAGGGGGAGACCCCCCGCTTCTGCACAGCGGAGGCAGCCGCTGCAGCTTGAAGGAGGATTTACCTCATCCACGCCGCGTTCCCAGCAGCTTCAGCCGGAGCACAGGTCCAGCTCTGGTGTCCGGACACGTTCTTCTTCACGCCACCTAGTGGTGCCAGCGGAAACTACATCGATTTATATTGGGAGATTACGTGAACGCCATTCACAAGATGGCCGCGCAGGAAGTGACGTATCGGCAGTTTGAATATTTGGCGGGAAATTCCTAATTAGTACCATAACTCCTGGGACTATTTAAGAGACGCTCTAACACTCTGACCTTGCCTTCTGATGGTTGTGCCTATCTCGGTAGTGCCTTCCCAGTACGCGTTATTTCCTGCTTGTTCCTGTTATTGACCTCGGCTTGTTCCACGACTATTCTGATCTCTGGTATCCTGACCTCGGCTTGCTCCTCGACTATCCTGATCTCTGGTATCCTGACCTCGGCTTGCTCCTCGATTATCCTGCTCTCCGGTATCCTGACCTCGGCTCTCTGGACCATCCTTTGCCAGTCCTACCTGACTACGGTGTCTTCTCTGTAAACTGTGTCGTGACACCTACAGGGGGATTATGGGTGGAATATCGTGGATACACACGTTAAATAACATATTTGATCTATTGCTGTTAAGAAAATGGGTATACTTATTTTTCTACATGGGGATTATGGGTGGAATATCATGATTACACATGCCAAGACACATAATTGACAGGTTTCTGTTAGGAATTTGGCGATAATTCTTTTTCTACACAAGGATTATGGGTGAAATTACATGGTTGCACATACCAAGTAACACATTTTTCCTTTTTTATGGGAAGATGGGTATAATTATTTATTTTCATGGGATTATGGGTGAAATATGATTCTTACACATGCCAAGGAACATAGTTGACCTGTTTCTAATCGAAACATGGGTATAAATATTTTTATACATGGGGATTATGTTTGAAATATCATGTAAATATCATGGTTGCACATCCCATTTTGACCTGTTTCTGAAGTTAATTTGGGTATAATTATTTTCCCACATGGGATTATGGGAGGACAACGGTAGGCGTGACACTAAGTAACATATTTGACCTGTTATTATTGTTATGCGAGGAATATCAAGATTACACATGACAAGGTAAATATTTTACTTGTTTCTGTTAAGAAATAGGGGTATAATCATTTTTCTACATGGGGATTATGGGTGGAACATTATGGTTACACATGCTTAGTAACTGTCAGGCCTCAGGTAGGCAGGTCAGGTAGGAGCCCAGTTGCAGTGGATATCAGAGGCTCAGTTTGCACCCCAAAATGCATCATTACCTGGAGGAAGGTACAGACCACACCAAGCAGGCTGAATAGTAATATGATATGGTCTGTATTGGAGAAGCAGGCAAGACAGGCAAGTACAGACTACAGACACGACCAAACAGGACACAGGCACAAAGGCAGATGTAGAGCACGATAGCCCCTAGTCAGGCACAAGACAGTACCATGTGGTTGGACTGGCGGGGCTCACTATCTGGAACAGGCAGGGCACATGGCAGGAGCTCTCAGACAGGGCACATGTAGTCAGGCAGGCCGGTCAGAACCAGAAGGATGGTATCAAAGTTAAATCGGAATCCAGGAGGAGAGTTACAAGCCGGGTCAACACGGGCAGTGGAAGAGCCAAACCAGGAACCAAGGGATGAAGTCAGAAGCAGGCCAGGTCACAACGGGTTAATCCAAAACAGAATGCTGCTAACAGGTATTTTATTAACTACATGCAACAGTACAATAAATAATTTACATACTTAACATATTTGACCTGTCTCTGATAAGAATACGAGTATATTTATTTTTCCTTGCCATTCAAGGTGGCACAGATGGAGAGATTTCTCTGTCTACCAGGTAGAGCAGGAATCCCTATAAAAAAAAAAGTGGACCTCTCCCTTCCTCCCCCATGTTGTTTCCTGCCCAACTCATGTAGGATGCATGTTAGTTATGCCTTATTTGGCTCACCTTCCCATGGGGGGCTCCCTGGGTAGATTCCTGGCACCATGATCCCGGTTTTATCGCGCTTCACTTCCGGTTCTAGGATCAGCTTGCCTGAAGCTCACCTGAGGCAGGGGCACTTCAGGTAACGGTCAACTTCCGATCCTGAGCTTCCTAAATGCTCCTAAAGGCGCCAGATGGGTAAGATTTTTCCATTTTTGCTGCCACTTCATGGCTTGCTTTACCTGTTAGTGCCTGAGGCATTGTGTTGCCTTTTCTTAAGTATGTGCCAGGATTTTCAAGCTAAGTGCTTTTTTTCCTTGGTTTAGAGCCTCTGTTTGTACACTCAGTTCCCTATTTATTTCAGATATGTCTGATTAAAACCAAGAGAATCCTGCAGAAAATTCCCCTCCTAGCAAAGCTACAGGGAAAGCTAAACATAAAGCCTGCTCTTCCTGCAAAAAGATTCTGCATGATCCCTCGGCTAAGTTGTGCAACTCCTACACCCGCGCTAAGGAAGCATAAACGGCTGAATTTGCATTCTGGTTAAAAAAGGAGCTACAGTCCACTTTTGACGTTTCAAAGCTATGCCCAACACCTCTCATGCAGCCATTCCCCAGCTGGAACCCTCCCATAGAGGGACACTACCTTTTTCCCTAAGTGCTCCAGTTGAATATCCAGATTCATACACGGAAATTGATTTCCAAGGCAATGGCTCTCCATTTTCGGATGAGGAAGGGGAAATTAAAGAGTAGAAGAAACCGGGAAGCTCATCTCAGCCGTCAGATCAACCTTAAACCTGCAGGATGAGGTACCAGAAACAATACCGGATCCATTTCAAGGTCATTCCAAGAAACCTAAGACCTTCCCTATTCATGATTATCATCTCAGATAGCCGATAGGGAAAGTAGACACAGCAGTAGCCAAGGCTACTAAGAAGACGGTCATTCCATTAGAAGATGCGTCACATTTCAAGGACCCGGTGGACAAGATGCTGTAAAGAGATCTTTTGAAGCAGCTGCGGCTAATTTTCGTCCATCAATTGCCATTAGACTCTAACTCCTGTGCTATTAAGCTTTGGATTCAACATGCTTTAGAAGACCTCGCCTCTATACCTAGGACAGAACAGGTCACCAGGAACTTGTCCTGTGCTTGGCAGTTGACTTTATTTCAGACACTGCCATTGAATCATTGTGTGCATCTGCTAACGCCACAGCATTGTCCGCTGTATCTAGAAGAGCGCTGTATCTAGAAAAGCATAGGCTCTGCAGCATAACCTTTCAGGGAAACCAACTCTTCGGGAGTGAACTCAACTCTATCCTGGAATCCACTATGGGGGACAAGTATTGGTTGCCTCAAAGGAGAGATCCGCCCCATTTTAGATGCAACTACTTCTGTCCGGCAAGAGACAGGGATATCTACAGATCTACGTACACAAGACAGGATTCCCAGTCCTTTCGTGATAAACCTTACCCAAGACGGAGAGGTAGGGGAAGAGGTAAGGAAGATAAAGCTAGAAGACTCTGATGCCAGTCACCCTCAAGTAAGAGACAGGCTGACTTTCTTTTTACACGGCTGGGAAGAGATAACATCGAATCCCTTGGTTCTGCGTATCATCAGTCATGGTTATGCGTTAGAGCTGACTGACCTGCCACCCCGAAGATTTCTGCTCTCTACACCTCCTGCATACCCTATGAGAAGAGCTGGTCTGCTTTCCACACTGCAAGAATTCATTCACAAGAAGAAATAGGAGAAGGCACCTACTCCCACATTTTTGTGGTACCAAAACCACCTGGGAAATTCGGATTGATCGTCAACCTGCATTCAGTCAACAACTACATAAGATACAACAGGTTTTGTATGGAGTCCCTGAAATCCACCTCAGAGATCATCTTCGGGGGATTTCATGGTCTCCATAGACCCTCAGGACACCGCCATTTCCAGTTTCAAGCCCTTCTGTTTGGAGTAACTTCAGCACCCCAAGTCTTCACAAAGATTATGTCAGTGGTCACTGCCTTCTTAAGACAGAGGGGCATAAAAGTAGCCCCCTACTTAGACGATAGGCTTTTAGTAGCTGCCTCAGAGTCGCTTCTGCAATCCCACTTCATGTCCTCCAGAGGCTGGGATGGTTGGTCAACCTAAGGAAGTCACAGTTCCTTCCAAGCAGAAGACTTACCTTCTTAAGGGTGATTTTAGATTCAGGGATCCAAAAGACGTTTCTCCCCGGAGCCAAGATCAGAAGACTAAAGGAGTTCATCCTCTCAATGATGAGCAACAAGAAGGTGCATAATGTCTCTACTGAGCCTAATGACATCATCTCTTTCAGCGGTCCCTTGGACCCTCACTCAAGACCCCTACAGCAGTTCCTGCTAGACCCCTGGGACCGATCCCATACATTATTACACAAAATGTCCTTCTCTCCCCCTTTGTTTCAGCCTCGCTCAGATGGTGGTTGTTGGACAAGAACCTCTCCAAAGGCCTTCAGTGGAAGACACAGGACTGGATAGTCATCTCCACGACGCCAGTTTAAGAGCCTGGGGAGCCGTTATGGGGAAAGAGATCGCCCAAGTAAATTGGTCTTCACAGGAAATAGACCTACACATCAACTATTGTCAGGCACCACCCTACTCAGCCTGAACCATGCAGCGATTCTATACCCTCTCTGGAGCACCCAGACCTCATTATTGCTAGCAGCTGTGCCTGGTTACCTGGATTAGCCTGCCTATATAAACCTGCCCTGCCCTTCAGTCAGGGCCTTGGCATTATCGTTTGAGGACCGCTTTGCTCTGGCCCTGTACCTGACCCTGTATTGTTCCTGCCAGTGGGCTTCCTACCATCAGCCCTACCAGTGGGCTTCCTGTTGTGCGCCCTGCCATTGGGCTTCCTGCCAAAGAGACTTATTACCTGTTTTTACTTGTCCTGCCAGTTTCCTTAATATAGACTATATCCTAGTATTCTGCCTCACAGGATATAGACTATATCCTAATATTCGATCACATCACAAGGAAATGTTTTCTGTGTAAGGAAATGGGGCATACCCCAGATAGACCTGATGGCCTACCAGTCAAACAGACAGGTGAAGGAGTTCTTTTCACTTCCCCCAGAGGGACAGCCTCGAGGCCTATAAGCGCTCTCAGACCTGGGACTACGATCTGACATACATTTTCCCCCCAAGACCTCTTATCTCCAGAGTCCTCCGAAAGATAAGGAAAGCCCTCACAAGTTCATCATGATCGCTCCTTTCTGTCCAAGAATGATCTGGTTCTCAGACCTTGCCCGCCTAGCCATAGATGTGCCAATTCATCTTCCTCAGGTGAAGGACATTCTCCTCCAGGGTCCTATTCTCCACATTGGCTTAGAGATAGAGAACAGAGAGTTGTTATAAATGGTAAATTTTCAAGCTGGTCAAAAGTGGCACACAAATGGCAGATGACATTCAATGTAGATAAATGTAAAGTTATGCACTTTGAGGTTGGGAATGCACAAGCAACCTACACCCTAAACGGTAGTTGATTAAGGGTAACGACAAATGAGAAGGATTTGGGCATTGTTATAGACAACAAACTAGGCAACAATGTGTAATGTCAGTCAGCAGTTGCTAAGGCCAGTAAGGTATTGTCGTGTATAAAAAGGGGCATCAATTCGTGGGATAAAAATATACTTTTGCCTCTGTATAAATCAATGGTAAGGCCGCACCTTGAATATGCTGTGCAATTTTGGGCACCTATTCTAAAGAAGGATATCATAGCACTAGAAAGGGTGCTGAGGCGGGCTACAAAATTAATAAAAGGAATGGAGCACTATAGTTATGAAGAAAGGTAAACAAATTTAAATCTGTTTAGTTTAGAAAAACAGCGCCCCAGAGGGGATATGATAGCATTATATAAATATATTCGGGCCAATACAAACCATTGTGTGGAAATCTGTTCATAAACAGGACTATGCATAGGACACGTGGTCATGCGTTTAGACTGAAGAAAGAATATTTCGTCTAAAGCAGAGGAAAGGGTTTTTTACGGTAAGGACAATAAGGATGTGTAATTCTCTGCCTGCAGAGGTAGTTGTATCGGGGTCTGTACAGACGTTTAAACTGCAACTGGATGGATACTTGGAAAAACATAATATTTGGGGATGTAATCTTTAATTAGGGGGAAACGGCTTATTGATCCAAGGAGAAATCTTACTGCCGTTTTGGCGTCAAGAAGGATTTTTTTCCCTGGTTAGTGAAAAATTGTAAAGAGCCAAACTGGGGGGTTTTGCCTTTTTTTGGATCAACAGAAACAAATTAACAGATATAGGAAAGGCTGGACTTGATGGACGCATGTCTTTTTTCAGCCTATATAACTATGTAACTATGTAAGATCCGTCCCGCCTCAACCTTTCGGCCTGGCTTCTGAGAGGGATATCCTGATCTCTAGAGGTCTATCTACATCAGTGATTGAGACTATCTTCTTCAGTAGAAAGACTCCCACTTAAGCTAAATACCAGAAGGTCTGGAGAACCTTTGCTAGTGCAGGGTAAATAACCTATACTCCCTCTCCATTCAGGATGTGCTACCATTCATCTAAGACGGCTTTGATGGTGGTCTGAAGCTGGCTATGATTAAGGTCCAGGTTTCGGCTTTAAGATGTTTTTTGGATTACAAACTGGCAGAACATCCCTGGATCTCTAGACTATCCAAAGGAATGTGCAGACTTCGTCCTAGATCCCATTCCTCAGTTCCTCCATGGGATCTTAACCTTGTTGTTCTGAGACAACTTACCTCTCAGCACTTTGAGCCTCTAGAAGAGACTCCTCTAAAATTACTCACCTACAAAGTTGTCCTCCTAGTGGCCATCACTTCTGCAAGACGGGTAGGTGAGATCCAGACCTTCTCCAGATTGGAGCCGTTCCTCAGGATCATCCTGGAAAGAGTGGTCCTTAGGTTGCCACCAGAATTTCTACCTAAGGTGGTCTCGAGTTTTCACTTGGATCAAGAGATCGTACTACCAGACTTCTGTCCGTATCCCAAAGAATCCCAAAGAGGAAGAACACCACACTCTAGACCTGCAGATATGTATCCAGATCTACTTGTCCTGTACTCACCCATGGAACAAATCCAATTCCCTTTTCCTATCTTTTTTCTGGTGTCCGCAAGGGTATGTTAGTATCCAAGGCTTCCATAACCCGTTGGATCAAAGACGCTACCACTGAATGTTATATCTCTGCAGGACAGGATCCTCCCTCTGGCCTGAGGGTGCATTTGACTAGATCAGTCTCAACTTCATGGGCAGAACTCTCCTGCATGAACTGATCTCTTATTTGTAAGGTAGCGACTATCCCTACGTTTGTAAGGCACTACAGGCTCAATGTCCAGGCCTCTGAGGACTCACTGTTTGGCCGGCATGTCCTGCAGGCCGGAATCCTTCCCTCCCTATCTCGCTAATTCTCCATCTGTGCCACCTGGAATGACAAGGAAAATGGGAATTCTCTTTCCTTGTCAATTTCCACATTGGCACATTAAGCTGCTGCTGGGAACTGAGGCTGGGTTCCTTCGCTCCCGGACTTGTGGGGAGCGAAGGAATGCTATATGCGTTAGACATGCATTTTTAACTACATAATATGTACTTATCTCTTAGACCCTGCTGCCAATATACTGCATTTGCTCGATTATAAGAAGACCCCCCAAAATCTGAATATTAATTTAGGAAAAAAAGAAAAAGCCTGAATATAAGACGACCCTATAGGAAAAAAAGTTTTACTAGTAAATGTTAATTCAGTTTTTTTTTTAATAAAAGCTATGATTGAGAAAAAACATTTTTTTGCTTTTATTTTCCAACCTGCCCCCCAGTTATGCACATCTGCCCCCAGGCTTGCCACTCTGCCCCAGAAATGCCTTATACCCCTTATATGCCACTGTGCCCCATGATATGCCTTTTAACCTTCTAAATGCCACTGTGCCCCATGATATGCCTTTTAACCCTCTATATGCCACTGTGCTCAATGATATGCCTTTTGACCCCCTATGTGCCACTCTGCCTCCGGAAATGTCTTATACCCCTATATGCCACTCTGGTATATAGGGAGGTATAAGGCATTTCAGGAGGTAGAGTGGCGTATAGAGGGTTAAAACGCATATCTGGAGGCAGAGTGGTATTAAGCGGGTTAAAAGGCATTAAGTGGGTTAAAATCATAGAGCACTCTGCCCACAAAAATGCCTTATGCCCCCATTTAACACCCCCCCCAAACATACCGCTGCTTCTGACTCCCTGGTGTGTAGTCGGGGCAATTCGCGTAGGCAACTTCCGCTGCAGCCGGAAGGAGGTGCGGTTAGCAGCAGGGGTTGTCTGCGTCTATCGCACATACACCCTCTGGCTGTCAGAGAGAATTCCCCGCAAATTATATATATATTAGCTCCTGCAGCCAATATATATAAATATAAGACCCGACTCCACGCTTCCTAGCATGCAATCACTCCCTCCGCTACCACACCAAAAAATATATATTTGCCACACTGACTGCAGATCAGGTGTCAGGGACTGGGTCCATACAGACGACTGTAGTGACCCAGAGCTCCCAAAGATGAAGTTCAGGAGTTGGACAGGGCCTGGTGCAGGGCGACTGCCCTCACCCAGATGATTGAGCACCTAGGGTTGTGCAGCCACATACCAGCGCTCTGACATAGCAGCGGATGTTGACCAGAACAAAGCAGAACTCAGAGATATCCTGCAGGCACCCTGGAGCAGGCATGAGACAAGGCAGTAGAATCATGAGCAGGATGCTGCAGGCTGCGAATATAGAAGCTTAGCACAGTAACAGCTGAAACATAGCGAGCAAGGGGAACAGAGCAAACAAGGGGGGCAGTACGAACAAGGGACAGGGAGACCGAGCAAGGAACATAACCAGACAATACATACATGGTACAGGACACAACAAAGGACAGGGAGCAAGGAACACAAGGGATGGAGTAAGTAGCCGAGATCCTCAGACACTTCTCCTTTAAGCAAGGATAGGAAATCTTAACTGGGACATGGGGAGAGGAGAGAGGAACCGAGATCCTCAGATGATTCAGGGAATAGAGGGTAAAGGCACATAAGAGACAGCCAAACATGAATACAGGAACTAGCCTAGGACTATGAGATAACAATTGGAGATCCCGTCACATCATATGGCCATAGTATGCTTAGCCCACCACTACTCCACTACCAAGTACTCGGTACAATATTCGGTGGGTCCTAACACTAAACCCTGCCTACTGAATTACTAATAAACTGAAGCTAAAGATTGAATCTAAAGACGAAACCAAGAAGGACATACCTTTAGACTGCAGACTAAGACAAACACAAGAAACGGGTGGGGCACACCTTATAAAGGAAACAGCTGAAGCAAAGAGCAGTACTGGAATCAAGTAATCAGAAGCACAGAACAGAGCATATGGAAATTCAGGAATGGATTACAGCAAAAGGGGGAACTCTAGCGAGACGAGGGAGAACAAGAGAGAAGCAGCTTCGCAGCCTGAATGGAGCCTGACATCAGGGGAAGACTGTGAGAGTCAGTACAGTCTTCCCTCCATCTGACTGCACCGTAACATTGAGAGGTCCTCTCCCCCATATTCATCTCCAGAGTCCCTTTTTCCCCTCATTCACTAAACTACACCTATCTTTTACTTACTCCCTGTAGTTCAGGTATAGAGCAAATAAACAACACATGGAAACAGCACGTGCAACTGAATAAGACATACAAATCCTGTATTTGCAGGTAAACATACAGTATTTGCTCGATTATAAGACGACCCTGATTATAAGACGACCCCCCAAAATCTGAATATTAATTTAGGAAAAAAAGAAAAAGCCTGAATATAAGACGACCCTATAGGAGAAAACTTTTACCAGTTAAACTATATGAACAATTGTTTGTTAATAAAAGCTATGATTGAGAAAAATATTTAGTTTTTATTTCCTTTTTTTACAATCAGTTATGCACATCTGCCCCCAGGCTTGCCACTCTGCCCCAGAAATGCCTTATACCCCCTTAATGCCACTGTGCCCCTTGATATGCCTTTTAACCCTCTAATTGCCACTGTGCCCCATGATACGCCTTTTAACCCTCTATATGCCGCTGTGCCCCATGATATGCCTTTTGACCCCATATGTGCCACTCTGCCTCCAGAATTACCTTATACCCCTATATGCCACTCTGGCATTAAGGGGGTTAAAAGGCATATCATGGGGCAGAGTGGCATATAGGGAGGTATAAGGCATTTCAGGAGGCAGAGTGGCGTATAGAGGGTTAAAAGGCATTTCTGGAGGCAGAGTGGCATTAAGGGGGTTAAAAGGCATTTCACAGAGCACTCTGCCTCCAGAAATGCCTTATGCCCCCCCGTTTAACACTCCCTCCCCCTCCCTCCTCCAAATTTACCGGTGCTTCTGAGTCCCCGGTGCTTAGTCCGGGCAGCGTGTAGAGCTCTACGCGATTCGCGTACACAACTTCCGCTTGAGCGGAGGTTGTCTACGTGAATCGCGTAGAGCTCTACACGCTGCCCAGACTAAGCACCGGGGACTCAGATGCACCGGTAAGTTCGGGGGGGGCATAACACAGGAGGATCCAGGTCCCTTGCATCGCTGCGGGTGATCTGGATCTTAGTCAGACCTATTTGAGGTCTGATTATAAGATGACCCCGATTATAAGACGAGGGATATTTTTCAGAGCACGCGGCATCTATTACGGCTGCAAAAAAAAAAGATGGCGTTTCGATTGGGGGGCGTTTCGATTGGGGGCACAGCATGATGTGGGGGGGCATGGCCCCCTCTGGCCCTTCTGCCGACGCCACTGGCTGCCGCTGGGGATATAGGACTACTGCCCTTTCTCCCAGCCCCTCACTCAACCGCTGGGGTTTGCTGATGCCTGCAACCCCTCCCTGGTGCTCCAGCTGCTGCTGGGGTGATGGGCCAACTGCCCAACATTCCAGGAACCCAGGTGTGGAGACCGCAGTCCCATCCACTACCACAGTCTCTGGGGCTGCCTGATTGGACCTTACAAGGTTGCTGGGGTCTGGCTCAGGAAACAAGGAAGGCAGCAGGCAGAAGCCAGCAGCACTGTCAGGCACGTACCTTACATCTTCCGGGCGGGGGGGGGGGGTTGGTTGTGGTGGTGCGACGGGAAGCCGTCGTCTACGCGGCTTCGTCTATCGTCCGCTTCATCGTCCTGGTCTTTGCTTCCCCCGTCCACATGGGGAGCCGGAGTCAGGGGCAACAGGAGGAGGGGTACGTGAGCAGGAGGGGCGGCTTCTCCAAGCTGTTCCAGCGCTGCCTTCTCCTGTAGACTATACCTTCAAGGGGAAGGAGGGCGGGACAGCCCAGAGTCTGGTTGAAGGGGCAGCACTTACAGTGCCGTCTCCTTCAACCAAGAGTAGTAAGGAGAAGGTGATAGGCTCCCATGTCCCGAATCCATCTGTGTCCGTTCTCCTCCAGCCACTACACAGACCCCAGAGGAACCCATGCAGATCAGACTTTTTAGAGGCCCACTCACTGCTGTTGAACGCTCCCGGCGACCATCTTTGCATTTCTGCCTCTACTGTGGTAAGGCAGGCCATCTGCTTCGTGAATGCCCCGTAAAGCCCTCTAAACTGAGAAGTAAGCTGTTGTCCGTACATCCTGTGAAAACACCCACTGTGTACCACTCTGTCCCTCATTTATCCGTCTCTCTCTCTGTAGAGTGGAATGAAGGTTCCATCACATCAGCTATGGTGGATTCCGGTGCCAGCGGAAATTTCATGGACTTATCTTTTGCCAAGAATCACCAGATACCACCAGATATCACACTAAGTCCACCGCCCTGCAGATACACTTGGTGGATGGCAGCCCGCTGGCCTCTGGCCCAGTCACCCACGAGACAGCAGCTATTACTCTCCTCCTTGGCACCAAGCATCAAGAACAGATACGCTTCGACTTGGTGCAGTCACCTCTGTTCCCTGTTATACTCGGATTACCATGGTTGAGACTACACAACCCTTGCATTGACTGGGAGTCTGGCACACTTACCTTTTCCTCCAGCTACTGCACCGTCACTTGTCTGTTGCCCGCTGTTTCTCCTCATGGACAGTTACTCTCGCTAGACACCTTATCCTTGCATTCCCCCGGCTTACCTTGCTTTTACGGACGTTTTTGAGAAGAGAGGCGCCGACAACCTGCCTCCTCACCAGTTATGACCGCCCCATTGACTTACTACCGGGCGCATCTATCCCGTCTATGGTCATATTTACCCCTTTTCAGGGCCATAACTCCAAACCTTGAAGGACTACCTAGAGGATGCTCTTAAGAAGGGGTTCATTAGATCATCCACATCTCCTGCTGGAGCAGGGATGTTTTTTGCCGGCAAGAAAGATGGGGGTTTGCGTCCCTGTATTGATTACCGGGCCCTCAATGATATTACGGTAAAAAACGCTATCCCTTACGTCTGATACCCGAATTATTGGATTGTCTCAACTCTTCCCATATTTATTCCAAACTGGATCTTCGTGGGATTTATAATTTGGTGAGAATAAGAGAGGGAGATGAAAGGAAGACGGCCTTCAGAACACAGTATGGACATTTTGAATACACCGTGATGCCGTTTGGCCTCTGTAATGCCCCTGCCACATTTCAGCACTTGAACATGTTTCGGGACTATTTGGATGTGTTTGTCGTCATTTATCTTGACGATATATTGATCTAATCCGATACACTGGAAGAACAGCGCCACCACATGTACAAGGTCCTTACTTGGCTACGCGAACATAGTTTATATGCAAAATTAGAGAAATGTGCCTTTGAGACCACCATGGTGGAATTCTCCGGTTTTCTCCTGACTCCCCAAAGCCTCCAGATGGACAATAAAAAGATACACGCTATCACCAAGTGGCCCTGCCCGTCCAACAAGAAAGAGGTACAGCGCTTCCTTGGATTTGCTAACTTCTATCGTAAATTCATACGTAACTTTTCCAAGGTGGTACAGCCTCTCACAGCTTTGGACAAGAAGGAGGGCACATTCTACACAGGCTCAAGAAGCCTTTGAGCACCTCAAACGCCTCTTCACTTCTGGGCCCATACTCTCATGCCCATGCCCTGGACATTTTACACCCAGTCGCCTTCTTCTCAAAGAGGCTGTCACCTCCTGTCATGCCCCACAACGGATCGCCTCATCCGAGTACCCGCCAGTACCCGGAGTTCTACCAGTCAGGGGGGCCCAAGGGGTGCCAAGCGGTCGTATTCACCAACCGCTCGGCCTCCTTCTGTCTACTCTGCCGCCACCTGCCTCAGCGGTGACCTGACTGCAGTGTTTGGAGCGTGAGACGTCTGTCTCGTTCATGACGTCATATGCTGGCGCTCAGCAGTGAAGTGGCACGCACCACGGAAGAGCAGCGAGACAGAGGCCTTGTGCTCCCACCACAGGACTGCACGGTAAGTGACCTACAAAGGGGGGGTAGGGAGAAGGTATATAGTGGGAAGGGAGGGGGGGTAGGGAGAGGGTAGATAGTAAGAAGGGGATGAGAGGGGGTAGATAGTGTGAGAAGGGGGTGAGAGGGGGTAGATGGGGTGAGAGGGGGTAGATAGAGTGAGAGGGGGTAGATAGTGTGAGAAGGGGGGAAGGGGTAGACAGTGTGAGAAGGGGGAAGGGGTAGATAGTGTGAGAAGGGAGAAAGTGGTAGATAATGTGAGAAGGGGGAGAGGGGTAGATAGTGTGAGAAGGGGGAGAGGGGGTAGATAGTGTGAGAAGGGGGAGAGGGGTAGATAGTGTAAGAAGGGGGTGAGAGGGGGTAGATAGAGTGCGAGGGGGTAGTGTGAGAAGGGGGAAGGGGTAGATAGTGTGAGAAGGGGAAGGGGTAGATAGTGTGAGAAGGGAGAAAGTGGTAGATAGTGTGAGAAGGGGGAGAGGGGTAGATAGTGTGAGAAGGGGGAGAGGATGTAGATAGTGTGAGAAGAGGGGGTAAATAGTGTGAGAAGAGTGGGTAGATAGTGTGAGAAGGGGAGAGGGCGTAGATAGTGTGAGAAGAGGGGGTAGATAGTATGAGAAGGGGAGAGGGGGTAGATAGTGTGAGAAGGGGGAGGAGGGGTAGATAGTGTGAGATGGGTAGATAGTGTGAGAAGCAGAGGAGGGGTAGATAGTGTGAGAAGTAGGGGAGGGGTAGATAGTGTGAGAAGGGGGAGAGTGGTAGATAGTGTGAGAAGTAGGGAGGGTGTAGCTAGTGTGAGAAGGGGATGAGAGGGGGTAGATAGTGTGAGAAGGGGGTGAGAGGGGGTAGATGGGGTGAGAGGGGGTAGATAGTGTGAGAAGGGGAGAGGGGGTAGATAGTGTGAGAAGGGGGAAAGGGGGTAGATAGTGTGAGAAGGGGGAAAGGGGGTAGATAGTGTGAGAAGGGGGAGAGGGGTAGATAGTGTGAGAAGGGGGAAGGGGTAGATAGTGTGAGAAGGGGGAGAGGGGGTAGATAGTGTGAGAAGGGGAGGAGGGGTAGATAGTGTGAGAGGGGTAGATAGTGTGAGAAGCAGGGGAGGGGTAGATAGTGTGAGAAGTAGGGGAGGGGTAGATAGTGTGAGAAGGGGGGAGAGTGGTAGATAGTGTGAGAAGGGGGGAGGGTGTAGCTAGTGTGAGAAGGGGGAGAGGGGGTAGATAGTGTGAGAAGTGGGGGAGGGGTAGATAGTGTGAGATGGGAGGGTATATAGTGTGAGAAGGGGGAGAGGGGGTAGATAGTGTGAGAAGGGGGGAAGGGGTAGATAGTGTGAGAGGGGAAGGGGTAGATAGTGTGAGAAGGGAGAAAGTGGTAGATAGTGTGAGAAGGGGAGAGGGGTAGATAGTGTGAGAAGGGGGAGAGGGTGTAGATAGTGTGAGAAGAGGGGGTAAATAGTGTGAGAAGAGTGGGTAGATAGTGTGAGAAGGGGAGAGGGCGTAGATAGTGTGAGAAGAGGGGGTAGATAGTATGAAAAGGGGGAGAGGGGGTAGATAGTGTGAGAAGGGGGAGGAGGGGTAGATAGTGTGAGAGGGGTAGATAGTGTGAGAAGCAGAGGAGGGGTAGATAGTGTGAGAAGTAGGGGAGGGGTAGATAGTGTGAGAAGGGGGAGAGTGGTAGATAGTGTGAGAAGCAGGGAGGGTGTAGCTAGTGTGAGAAGGGGATGAGAGGGGGTAGATAGTATGAGAAGGGGGTGAGAGGGGGTAGATGGGGTGAGAGGGGGTAGATAGAGTGAGAGGGGGTAGATAGTGTGAGAAGGGGGAAGGGATAGACAGTGTGAGAAGGGGAAAGGGGTAGATAGTGTGAGAAGGGAGAAAGTGGTACTGTGAGAAGGGGAGAGGGGTAGATAGTGTGAGAAGGGGGAGAGGGGTAGATAGTGTGAGAAGTAGGGGAGGGGTAGATAGTGTGAGAAGGGGGAGAGTGGTAGATAGTGTGAGAAGGGGAGAGGGGTAGATAGTGTGAGAAGGGGAGAGGGGGTAGATAGTGTGAGAAGGGGAGAGGGGATAGATAGTGTGAGAAGGGGGAGAGGGGGTAGATAGTGTGAGAAGGAGGAGAGGGGTAGATAGTGTGAGAAGGGGGTGAGAGGGGGTAGATAGAGTGCGAGGGGGTAGATAGTGTGAGAAGGGAGAAGGGGTAGATAGTGTGAGAAGGGGGAGAGGGGTAGATAGTGTGAGAAGGGGGAGAGGGTGTAGATAGTGTGAGAAGAGGGGGTAGATAGTATCAGAAGGGGAGAGGGGGGTAGATAGTGTGAGAAGGGGGAGGAGGGGTAGATAGTGTGAGAGGGGTAGATAGTGTGAGAAGCAGGGGAGGGGTAGATAGTGTGAGAAGCAGGGGAGGGGTAGATAGTGTGAGAGGGGTAGATAGTGTGAGAAGCAGAGGAGGGGTAGATAGTGTGAGAAGTAGGGGAGGGGTAGATAGTGTGAGAAGGGGGAGAGTGGTAGATAGTGTGAGAAGGGGGGAGGGTGTAGCTAGTGTGAGAAGGGGATGAGAGGGGGTAGATAGTGTGAGAAGGGGGTGAGAGGGGGTAGATGGGGTGAGAGGGGGTAGATAGAGTGAGAGGGGTAGATAGTGTGAGAAGGGGGAAGGGGTAGACAGTGTGAGAAGGGGGAGAGGGGGTAGATAGTATGAGAAGTGGGGGAGGGGTAGATAGTGTGAGAAGGGAGGGTATATAGTGTGAGAAGGGAGGGTATATAGTGTGAGAAGGGGGAGAGGGGGTAGATAGTGTGAGAAGGGGGAGGGTGTAGCTACTGTGAGAAGGGGGGAGGGTGTAGATAGTATGAGAAGGGGGAGGAGGGGTAGATAGTGTGAGAGGGGTAGATAGTGTGAGAAGCAGGGGAGGGGTAGATAGTGTGAGAAGCAGGGGAGGGGTAGATAGTGTGAGAAGTAGGGGAGGGGTAGATAGTGTGAGAAGGGGGGAGAGTGGTAGATAGTGTGAGAAGGGGGGAGGGTGTAGCTAGTGTGAGAAGGGAGGAGAGGGTGTAGATGGAGTGAGAGGGGGTAGATGGTGTGAGAAGGGGGAAAGGGGTAGATAGTGTGAGAAGGGGGAAAGGGGTAGATAGTGTGAAAAGGGAGAAGGGGTAGATAGTGTGAGAAGGGAGAAAGGGGTAGATAGTGTGAGAAGGGGGAGAGGGGTAGATAGTGTGAGAAGGGGGAGAGGGTGTAGATAGTATGAGAAGAGGGGGTAGATAGTGTGAGAAGGGGGAGAGGGGGTAGATAGTGTGAGAAGGGGGAGGGTGTAGCTACTGTGAGAAGGGGGGAGGGTGTAGATAGTATGAGAAGGGGGAGAGGGTGTAGATAGTATGAGAAGAGGGGGTAAATAGTGTGAGAAGGGGGAGAGGGGGTAGTGTGAGAAGGGCTGATGCCCTTTCACGTACTACCGATTATCAGGTAATTGTCTAGCTACCACCCAGTCTATATGAGAGAAGCTCCGCTACCGCAGTGTACCAGAAAGATCCACGGCTACTCAAGATCTCATATTTTTTGGAAGGAATTACCTGTTCCCAAGTCTTAACTAAATTATAAAGATAAATTATAATTCAAAAAGTAGATGCCCAGATGCACTACTACTTTACAAAAGTGCTTTGGTACCGACAAATAAAACCTTTATTTAACAAACTTTAACAAACTGTCAAGGCTGGGTTGGGATCGGAGCGCAGCGCAGAGAGACACCGGTTGCAAGAGAGCGAAGTAATGGGTAATCCAATACACAAAGTCCAGAATATAGCCAAGGGTCGAAAGTCCGTGTAATCAAATCAGAAGGTTCGCAGTACAACAAGGGTAATCCAAAAACAAAGTCCAGAAATCCAGCCGAGGGTCAAAAGTCCGTATAATCAAAGCAGAGCAGATACAGCAACAGGGTATAGGAATCCGGTAGGGAACTTGAACAACCAAGTACTGAAGGCACAGGTTTGCAGGTTTAAATAGCCCGCCTAATGGTTACTCCTCCTCTAACCCCTCCTCTCTCTGTGGCTGTCAATTAGTCCCTAATCCCGCAGGACACGCCTCCCCTGACTGTCAGTAGCGGTCTGGGACCGCAGGACACGCCCCCCCTGGTTGCCAGCAGCGGTCTGGGACCGCAGGACCCGCCCCCCCGCCATACCGGTAGTCCTGGCGTGCGGCTGCCGCCGCAACGGAGACCGGGGACGCGGCCCGCGGCACGGAGATGCCGTGCCGTGCGGCCGAGGGTGTAGCTGCTCGGCGGGGACTCCGCCGGGTGAGGACCTCCGCCGCCGACGGGTTGGGACCCGACGGACACATGGCCGAGGATGCGGGCGCCCGGCGGTGTCGCCGCCGGGCGAGAGCCCCCGCCGACGACCGGTAGGGTCCTGACAGGATCCCCCCGGAGACGCCACCTCAGGGGGCGAGTAGGTGCAGGCTTGGAAGGATGTGCCAGATGGAAAGCACGGATCTTCACAGGAGCATGGAAGTTGGAGGCCGGCTCCCACGTACGTTCTTCTGGGCCGTAGCCTTTCCAATAAACCAGGTATTCTATACGTCCATACCGCTGACGGGAATCCAAGATACTGTCCACTTCGTACTCGTCTGTACCCGACACCGAGACCGGGGGAGGTGGAGGAGCTTGTGGTTTTCTTTGGTGCGTATCGGGGAACCATTTCTTGAGAAGGGATACATGAAACGTGGGGTGTACGCGCCATGTGGTAGGGAGATCAAGGCGAACGGCCGAGGGACCATAGAGGGCGGTAATGGTGAAAGGCCCTAGGTATTTTGGACTCAGTTTCTTTGACGGTCCCGGTAATTTGATGTGGGCTGAGGATAGCCACACCTTGTCTCCGACTCGATAAAGGGGTGCTGCTTGTCTTCGTTTATCAGCATGCCTTTTCTGATCGAGTTGTGCCTTGTGCAAGTGGGTCTGTAGGGTCTGAAACCCCTGTTGTAGGAGTTGGAGTCGGTCAACAGCTGGGGGAACGGTGGCCGTAGGAGGTATGTCCACATGGAACTGCGGGTCGTACCCGTAATTAGCCCGAAAGGGCGTCATCCGAATCGAACTCTGTACCTGGTTGTTGTATACGAATTCCGCCACTGGTAACAGAGGGCACCAGTCGTCTTGGAGGTGTGACACATAGCAACGAAGGTACTGTTCTAGGATCTGGTTTATTCTTTCAGTTTGCCCATTGGTCTGGGGGTGGTATGCAGATGAAAGAAGCCTCTTGAGACGTAACCCTTTACAGAATGCAGCCCAAAACCGAGATGTGAACTGCACCCCTCTGTCGGATAGCACCGTCTTAGGGATGCCGTGGAGACGAAAAACGTGACGGATAAACAGGTCAGCGGTTTGTGCGGCAGTTGGGATACCGGTAGGTCCACTATGAAATCCACCGCCACTTCTTCCCATGGTCGTTTAGGTATGGGTAGTGGTTGCAAGAGACCAGTAGCCTTGACTGGTTGTTGTTTAGCTCGGGCACATGTATCGCACGATTTGATGTATGTCACGATGTCCCGTTTCATCGCAGGCCACCAAAAGGACTTCTTAGCCAATTCATAGGTTTTCCGAACACCACCATGTCCGGCTAGGGGATGATCATGTACGGCGTTGAGGATGTCGGGTTTGACTTGCTCTGGCACGTAAAGCTGGCTGCCTCTGTATAGGAGACCATCGTCAGAGTGGAGAGGGACGTCACACACAGGGGATGGTTGAGTGGTACTGTGGGTTCGGAGCTTCTGGAGTAGAGACGTCTGGAAAGCAAGAAAGACGCCAGCAGGGAGGATGGTGTTCTCGGCCTCTGTGGTCTTTTCTTGTTCATCGTGTAACCGGGATAAAGCGTCCGCTTTTCCATTGCGGGCGCCTGGTCTGTATGTTATGTGTAGGGGAAATCTAGTGAAAAACAGAGCCCAACGAGCCTGTCTAGGACAGAGTCTGCGTGCCGTCTGGAGGTATTCGAGGTTCCTGTGATCCGTAAACACTGTGACAGGATGTTGAGCGCCTTCCAACAGGTGGCGCCATTCCTCCAAAGCCATCTTGATGGCCAGTAGCTCGCGATCACCTACGCTATAGTTGCGTTCGGCAGGGTTGAGGCGCTTGGAATAAAAGGAGACAGGATGTAAGGAGTCTTTATCTCCGTGTCTTTGTGACAACACCGCGCCTACTGCGGTTTCAGAGGCGTCTACCTCCAAGAAATACGGTTTTTCTGGGTCAGGCAAAACGAGTATGGGTGCAGTCGTGAACTTTTGTTTCAGGAGTTCAAAGGCATGTTGTGCTTGTGGTGTCCACTGAAAACGGTTTTGTTTGGTGGTCAACTGTGTGATAGGACGGATGATTCGGGAGAAACTGTTGATGAACCGCCTGTAATAGTTGGCGAAACCCACAAACCTCTGTACGGCTTTGACCGATGTTGGCGTGGGCCACTGCAATATGGCTTCAACCTTTTTGGGGTCCATTTCAATGTGACCAGGGGTTATGATGAAGCCGAGGTATTCAATCCTTGTTGTTTCAAAGGTGCATTTTTCTAACTTTGCGTACAGTTGGTTCTCCTGTAGACGGTTCAAGACCTGTCGCACGTGTTTCCGGTGTTCCATCACTGACGAGGAGTACACAAGGATGTCGTCTAGGTATATTATGACGCAGGTGTCCAATAAATCCCGAAATATGTCGTGGAGGAAATGCTGGAACGTGGCGGGCGCGTTACAAAGGCCGAATGGCATGACCCTGTATTCGTAATGACCATAGCGGGAACGAAAGGCCGTTTTCCATTCATCCCCCCTCCTTATGCGCACCAAATTATAAGCCCCTAACAGGTCGATCTTGCTGTAGATACACGCCCCACGTAGCCTATCCATCAGCTCAGGTATGAGAGGAAGCGGGTATTTGTTTTTAATGGTGATTTTATTCAGTGCACGGTAATCCACACATGGTCTAACTCCACCGTCTTTCTTACCCACAAAAAAGATACCAGCACCCGCAGGTGATGTTGAAGGCCTAATGAAGCCCTTGCGTACACTGCTTTCTATATAGTCCTTCAAGACCTTGAGTTCCGGTTCAGACAGGGGGAATATCCTCCCGAAGGGAATAGCGGCACCCGGTATCAAATCAATCGGACAGTCATATGTCCTATGTGGTGGCAATTGTTCCGCTTCCTTTTTGTCAAAGACCTTAGCGTAGTCCTGGTAGGGTATGGGTATCTTGGTTGACGGGGCGGACACAGTGGATGAAACACAGTGGGGTGTAGGTGAACGTGCATCGAGAAGACAGTGCCGGTTACAGTGTGAAGAGGAGAAAGTCAACGCACCAGCAGTCCAGTCAATACAGGGGTTGTGACGGCGAAGCCACGGTAACCCCAGGATTATGGGAAACAAAGGAGATGGTGCCAAGTTGAAACATAGAGTCTCTTGGTGTCCGGTCCCAACGGTGAGGGAGACCGGTATGGTTTCGTTGGTTATTGGGCCTGACTTCATTGGGGTGCCATCCACGAGATGGATCGTGAGTGGTTGTGCCTTGGATTGGGTTGGGAGACCTGAAGCACGTGCCAGCGCAAGGTCCATGAAGCATTCGCTGGCTCCGGAGTCAATGATGGCCTTCTGCTGGATACTTTTTCCGTCCCACTGTAATGAGACAGGGATGGATAAGTGGCTAGACAGGCCCCCAAACAATACAGGATACACAGGTGGAGAACGCTTACCTCTGGAGGCCAAGGCAGGGCACTGGTAGGAAGTGTGGCCCGGACCACCGCAGTAGAGGCAGAGGTTAGCTTTTCTCCGTCTTTCTTTTTCTGCTTCGGGTAACGGCCCACGAGCCATGCCTATCATCATAGGCTCCTCTGTTGTTGCTGGAGCGGAGGCAGGAGTAGCATGGTAAAACGGCATAGGACGGGGAGGACCGACAGCGGCGGACCGTTCCGAACGCCGTTCCCGAAAGCGCCTGTCCATCTGTGTCACCAGTCGAGTCAGATCCTCCAGGGTCTCTGGTATGCCTACTCTGGCTAACTCGTCTTTCAATTGTTCAGAAAGTCCCAGGCGGAACTGGTGCACAAGGGCTGGTTCATTCCATTGAGTCTCTACAGCCAACCCACGGAATTCCGCTACGTACTCCTCCACATGCCTCCTTCCTTGCTTGAGGGCTCTCAGAGCAGTCTCCGCTGTGGCAGTTCTGTGAGGGTCGTCATATAAGGCATCCAAGGAGCGTCGGAAGTCCTCCCAGTTATTCAAGGACGGATGTTCCACCTGCAGAAGGTGGTGAGCCCAAGACATAGGGGCTCCGGTAAGCAAAGCAATGACGGTTCTCACTTTCACGAAATCCGTGGCATAGGTCCTGGCTTTAAGGGCAAACAGCAGTTCACAAGAGGTGATAAACGCTTTGTACTTGGAGCGGTCCCCGGAGAACCGGTCAGGGAGCGGTACGTGGGGGTCAGGTGCCTGTGCGGCTATGGCGTCAGCAATAGGAGGAGGGACAGGAGGTGCAGGTGGAGCCGCGGCCATGGGAGCCGCTTGTAGAGCTTGCACCTGGGCTTGCAAGGCCTGTAGATTCTCCTGCAGCCCTTGCATGGTGTGAGCCAAAGTTGCAATCTGCTGCGTGAGTGCCATAAAGGCATCGGTGACTCCTGCAGGCTCCATATGACTTGGTTGTTATGTCAAGGCTGGGTTGGGATCGGAGCGCAGCGCAGAGAGACACCGTTTGCAAGAGAGCGAAGTAATGGGTAATCCAATACACAAAGTCCAGAATATAGCCAAGGGTCGAAAGTCCGTGTAATCAAATCAGAAGGTTCGCAGTACAACAAGGGTAATCCAAAAACAAAGTCCAGAAATCCAGCCGAGGGTCAAAAGTCCGTATAATCAAAGCAGAGCAGATACAGCAACAGGGTATAGGAATCCGGTAGGGAACTTGAACAACCAAGTACTGAAGGCACAGGTTTGCAGGTTTAAATAGCCCGCCTAATGGTTACTCCTCCTCTAACCCCTCCTCTCTCTGTGGCTGTCAATTAGTCCCTAATCCCTCCCCTCTGCGGTTAGACTGCAGGACACGCCTCCCCTGACTGTCAGTAGCGGTCTGGGACCGCAGGACACGCCCCCCCTGGTTGCCAGCAGCGGTCTGGGACCGCAGGACCCGCCCCCCCGCCATACCGGTAGTCCTGGCGTGCGGCTGCCGCCGCAACGGAGACCGGGGACGCGGCCCGCGGCACGGAGATGCCGTGCCGTGCGGCCGAGGGTGTAGCTGCTCGGCGGGGACTCCGCCGGGTGAGGACCTCCGCCGCCGACGGGTTGGGACCCGACGGACACATGGCCGAGGATGCGGGCGCCCGGCGGTGTCGCCGCCGGGCGAGAGCCCCCGCCGACGACCGGTAGGGTCCTGACACAAACAAAGTAATAGAAACATAGACAACCATATCTCAGCTAGCCTTTGCCACTTTGTTTTATGTAAATTGGTTTGTTATATTTTTGCTTTACCATTGAAGATAAAAAAAAAACTTTTAAGATTCTTACAATATCCATCATCAAATACATGTTTGTTACTGGTGTTATGTAGCAACAGCAATATACTGTATTGGCTCGGATATAGGCCGCACCCGAATATAGGCCGCACCCTAAAAGTTAGGTGCTTTTTTAAAGAAAAAGTTTTGTAATAGATATGCTGCCACTCTGCCCTCCCCCCCGAGATATGCTGCCACTCTGCCCTCCCCCCGAGATATGCTGCCACTCTGTCCCCCCACACCCGAGATATGCTGCCACTCTGTCCTCCCCCCCGAGATATGCTGCCACTCAGTCCCCCCCGAGATATGCTGCCACTCTGTCCCCCCTGAGATATGCTGCCACTCTGTCCCCCCCCGAGATATGCTGCCACTCTGTCCTCCCCCCCGAGATATGCTGCCACTCTGTCCTCCCCCCCGAGATATGCTGCCACTCTGTCCCCCCACACCCGAGATATGCTGCCACTCTGTCCTCCCCCCCGAGATATGCTGCCACTCTGTTCTCCCGAGATATGCTGCCACTCTGTCCCCCCCGAGATATGCTGCCCGACTTACCAGAGCAGACTCCCGGGTGTCTTGTGGGGCCGGCGGGGGACATCTACGTAATACGCGCATACAGCTTCCGGTGCCGGCACTCAGCGGAAGTGCCGGCACCGGAAGTTGTATACGCGTATTGCGTAGATGTCCCCCGCCTGCCCCGCTCTGGTAAGTCTTGGGGGCAGAGGTAAAACGCAACGTGCGGACGTTCACCGGCTGCAGCGATGCGTGTAAACCACCTCCCGGCAACGGAATTCCCGTGGGAAGTGCTGGCAGGGAAGGCTGTCTAGGTGTATCGGAGAGTAGGATGCAGGTCCCCTGCATCGTTGCGGAGGATCTGTATCCTAAACCTGCTGCCTGCCCGGCACCCGGAACTGCATGTCCCGGGCGTCGGGCGATTTGAATTGCGCATTCCTGCGCTAAACCCCGAATATAAGCTGCACCCCCACTTTAAAGACTTAAAGTGGGGGAACATATCCGGGCAAATATGGTATATTGTTTCCAGAATCAGGACAAAAATCTTTGTACCACCTCAGGTGTGCCAAGAGATGTTACAGCTACACCACACTGCATTAACAGCAGGTCATGGAGGTACTAGGAAGCCTGAAGAGCTGCTTCATCGTCTATTTTGGTGGCCGGCCATGCGACAGGACGTTGTAGCTTATATATCGGCCTGCCAGGTTTGTGCCAGTGCTAAGACGACACGACGACATCCAGATGGTCTTCTGCAACCCCTGCCGGTACCCAAAACAACCATGGACCGATGTTTCAATGGACTTTATAGTCAACCTACCTGCTTCTCAGGGCCATACTACTATCTTAGTTGTGGTGATGGCCCATTTTATCCCAGCCAAGAGATTACCTACCTCTACCGAGACCGCCTCCTTGTTCCTCAAAGAGATCTTCCGCCTTCATGGTCTACCAGTCAATTACCTCTGACCACGGCACCCAGTTCACTTGTTTTGGCGTACTTTCTGCAAGGGACTCCGTATGCAAACCAACTACACTTCCTCGTTCCACCCACAGAGCAACGGCCAAACTGAGAGAGTCAAACAGACACTCGAACAATACTTGAGTTGCTTCATCTCTTACCTGCAGGATGATTGGGTTTCGTTATTACCGACAGGGGAATACGCATATAATAACCAAGTGCAGAGGTCCACTGGCTGCTCACCGTTTTACGCCACCTATGGTTATCACCCTGCCTAATTCTCCCATATCCAACGCTGTACCTGAGGCCACTACAAGACTCCGGCAACTAGTCCTGTCATTCTGCATCATTCGCTGCAACCTCCTCAAGGCTCAAAGAGGGTACAAGACCTACACTGACCGACAACACTGTCCTGCTCCTTGTTACCAACAGGGCGATGAAGTTTGGCTGTCGACCAATCACCTTCGCCTGTCTTGTCCCACCAAGAAGCTCGGTCCCCGGTTCCTGGGACCATTTCCTGTGATAGAGATGGTAGGATCTGCTGCAGTCTGTCTCCAGTTACCCAGTACCTACTAATACCTCGGCAGAGGCAGTACCTCCTCAACCCATTGAAATCGCTGGAGAGACCAAATACGAGGTCCAACATATTCTTGACTCCCGAATTCGATGTGGCCGTCTAGAATACCTCATGCCCTGGAGGGCTATAGTGTGGCAGACCGCTCATGGGAGCCTGTGGACAACATCCACGCTCCTGCCAAGCTCCGTGCTTTCCATCTTCACTATCACGACCGCCCTTGACGTAAGTGCCCCCGGAGGTCTCGCCTGGTGGGGTACTGTCAGGCACGTACCTTACTTCATCCTCAGATGCCCACTCCATAACATCCACAAAATCCATGGACACTGAGGCATTCTGTTGAACACGGTTGAACAGTTTTTTTATATGCCTTCTCGAGTTCCCACTCCGGTGTAATTAAAAAGTCTAATCCCGGATGTCCTCAATCCACCACTCCGCTGTACTGCCGAAGTCTGGATCCTCCTGAAGACTATCCCACAATAATCCTGGGCCACTGAAGTCATAGCTCTCTGGACTGAAGTGATGAGATGATATACTGCTGGGGGTAGCCATAGAAGTCTTTACAAAGTCAGGGCCCATAGTCAGTAGGGAGGAGGCTGGCAGTCAGGCCTCTCCAGGGGCCCGGTGATGAGGG
This sequence comes from Spea hammondii, assembly GCA_029215755.1. Lineage (NCBI taxonomy): Eukaryota > Metazoa > Chordata > Amphibia > Anura > Pelobatidae > Spea > Spea hammondii. The sequence goes on along the minus strand of JARDYJ010000009.1, from coordinate 24,125,458 downwards.
TTCTGTCACACGGGCAGATACAATTTACATGCCCAATTTAGCTGCAGGAGAAACTGTGACAGAACCCTCCATCACTGGGGCCCCTGGAGAGGCCTGAGAGCCAGCCTCCTCCCTATCAACTATGGGCCCAGGCCTTGTAGAGACTTCTGTGTGTGGATACAGGGGTTCAGTTTCTGCTGATGTTCCCCATGTCTTAGCACTCAGAGTCTCAAAAATGTAACGTCAGCTGGACATCCTGTGGTAGGAAGAAGGCTGATTGTCTTAGCATTGTTAATTGTATAGGTGTGAAGTGTTTCCCCTGTTATTGTGTGAGTTAGCCCTTGTCTTAAGACCCCCTGTAGGTATGACTAGGTGTCACTGCTGCATACCTAATTATCAATTATATAACAGGTAGCTGTTAATCCTGTGAGCTCCTGTTATCCGTGTCCTGGCCATTGTCTGTCTCAAGCCAATTATATGTCTATCGTCATTCCACGTCTACGTCCCCAATTAATGTAATTATTTATGTATCATGTCATTCTGTCCTTCCCCAGATATTGTGTTGCAGGATTTGATCTAATTACTTCCTTCCTGACATGGTAATTAGATCATGTGATATTTGTCTTGCCCCTTTTCTTAATTGTGTATATATAGCTCTGTCTTTGGTTTTAATAAAGGAGTCCTGTTTTCGCCTCAACATGAGTGTTACCTGATGTTTGGGATGGGCTGCTATGATCCTTTATTGTAATAGCCACACTGTGTAGCTAAGCTTCGGATAGTGCCAACGCAGCTCCGTTGCAGCGACGTCCCCCTTCTATCCACAACGCTGGCTCTGCCTGGTGCCGTAGGGGTTAATTGTTGGTGTCCCGGCAGGAGGAAGCAACGATTGACGGGAGTACCCAGTCTAGGTACAGGTCCGTCCCGTCACATGTGACAAGAGCTGCCGTGGCTCCTGGCCTTCATGCTAGGCTTATAGATGGTGGTTGAATAGCTGGTCTTTTCCAGATCGAGGCACCTGTAGATATACTGAAAAGCTTAGGGGCTGGAACTCTGCTGTTGGCATAATATCTGCTAGTTTTGCTGCCTCTGGTACTATTTTAGGACCACAGTCACAGACCTACTCCCTGCAGGAACTGTTCCATTTCTGTGAAATCCGCAAGAGTAGTGATTGTTTCAGTGTGTCATTTAGTGTGAGTGCCTTGTGACAGCAAGCTTGGCATGTCAGGCAGCTTAGAAGATGTCTTCTAGTGCATTAGCGTGTTATTTTATGATTAAATTATTTTAACTTTTTTAGTATAGAGCCAATCTTGTTGTAATATGTAATGTACTATATTTATTAGTGATATATTGGGATTAATTGCTCTGGCAATACCCCTGATTAATGTCCTGGTTATTCAAGGATATTCCCTCCGTGACAACTGTACTCCCTCCCACATTGACTTTATATGATTCATTTATTGTCAATGTTTTTAAATTATATACATATATATGCATGATGCGCGCAGACAACCTCCACTGCTACCTGAAACTTCCACCGGGGCTTCTATGACTGAGCACCGGAAGGTCACTTTGCGCTAGTGCTCAGTCAGAAGTCTCGGTGGAAGTGTGGGGTAGGAGCGGAGGTTGTCTGCATGCATCACGCAGATGTTCGCCGGCTCCAAGAGAGGAGGATCCAGGTCCCCAGCAGCGCTATTTAAAGTTGGATTATAAAACAACCTCGAATATAAGATGAGGCATATTTTTCATAGCAAAAAATGTCTTATAATCAGGCAAATACGGTATATATATATATATATATATATATATATATGTAAGGTAAACTACAGCAGCGTGAAAAATAAAGTACACTCATATGGTTTTACGCATCAGGACAGAATAACAATCATCTGTTCCTTAGCAACTTTAAAAATTAGGTAACTACAAACTCAGATGAACAATTATTGGTATTATTGGTGTAATCATTTAAATGGAAAAAAAAAAAGTAGCTGGAAAAAGTTACGGCTAAAAAAGTATGAAAATATGCGTAAATAAATAAAAATAAAGTGAACAAAATACGAAATGTGCCCTGTTCATAGTATAATATACACTTACGTTAAGAGAGAATAATTAACTAATAATGATGCGCAAAAGTGGGCGTTTATGTGGGCGTGACTTTTTGTTAAACGTCTAGCCAGTGAAGTGCGTTGACGTGGCTACCGCCGGCGTGCACTTTTGACGTATCAATGCTGGGCGTAGGTAGGATTTGTCTAATAGAGCCGGCTACAGGGGTCAGAGTTTAGATCCGGTTTAAGATGGCGGTGCTGGGAAGGTGAGATGAAGATTTATCTCTTGAAATATATCGATGCATGTGGATTTGTTTTACATAAATGTTTGTACGTTAGAAGTATCGATCGATCCATTGTTTGACATGGAATCTGCGCTACGTCTATACCGTCGCTGTGTATACATTCAGCTAAACGATGGGATGTTATTTATTACGATTACAATTTATATGAATGCCAGCCAAAATGAGCAATGAAATAACGTGCAGTTTGTCATTATGTTACAGTAGCATGTGAATTTTTAAGTATTTAATAATTGTTTGAAGTTGTCAATCTAAATATGAAAAACCATTGAGCCTATGTGTGTGTTACATATGAAAATTGCTGTATTGCAATTTCCTTTTGTTTTAATAAGGGTATTATAAACTCACAATATGGAACTTATTACTTGATGAAGTATAACATGAGATTTTGCAGGGATTGGTTGTGTGATTGGCAACTTGTTGACAAGTGACAGCATGCAGTTGTAGCATGGTTAAAAGTGGTGTTTTACTTAAAATCTTGTGGCCTTAGGTTGTCTAAGGGGGTTAATGTTGATGAGTGTTGTCTGACATGGAAATCTCTGTTCAGGTCATAGGTGATACAGATTAGAGCCCTGTGCGGGACTGCCTTTTTTTTAATCCCGCTGATTTTATTTTTTGCCCAATTCCGCCCGCTCCTGCAATGTGGGTATTCCGCTCCCGCCACATTCGTGACCAGTCCAATTTACCCCATCAAACCATTCATTTTTTTTATTAAATTAGACACCCCTTGGGTATTTGAATTGCTTTTATTTTAACTCTTTCCATGTCGAGAATTTTGAGAAGATAAAGCGCTAATTTTAGTACTTGCACATAAATTTTTATACGTTTTGCTGGTACTGGATGGTTCCTCTGGTGACATCACTGCATAATAATTTTTAAATGTTAGCCCTTTTTTTTCGTTTCATATTTTATTTTTTGAATATCTTACTAATCGCATTGTGATTAGAAAGCTGGGCTCTGTTGACTTGCATGGTTAAATACAGTACCTGTATTCAACCTGCAAGTGGAGCAAGATTCTCAGGAGGGTCTGGAGAGACTCCTGAGATTCTTTTCAACCTCACTGGGGTGGTTGTTTGGTGTCACACCATTGAAGTTTAGGAGGTGATCATTGATGTGCAGGGCAAATGCTGCCCGCCGGACTTCCAGGTGCGGCCCGCGTGAGTGAGCAGGACCAGACTGTCGGTTCTGCTCACTCACGCGTTGGTCTGCCCGGTCCGTTGTGTGGCTTTGAACACGTGACGTTCGAGGGGCGGGCTCACAGGTGTTCCTCGTGGCAAGAGAGGGTCATCACATCGGAGGGCAGCAGGAAAAACCAAATGTAAGTATTACTAATGGACATGATATAAGTGTAATTTCTGCTAGCTTTTGCTATTGTGGTTGCTTGTGCGTGATAGGAGTGTCATTGCTATATTAAATATATATGATTGCTAATAGCAATCACACTCCTATCATGCCAAGTCAGTCAGTATTTGCTGGAATCTGGGTATGCCTGGGCATGATAGGAGTGTGATTGCTGTTAGTAATCATATGTATTTAATAAAGCAATGAGACTCCTATCATACACAAGCAGCCAATACATGCACATAACTTACAGCCTCCCTTTGCCCCCCCCTACTTACACATCCATGCTATCGCCTGCATATTCATTCATCAAACATTCATTCCCTCATTCACGTATACTCATTCATACACCCTCCCCCACCCTTACCTGAACTGCAGATCTTCTGGTGCCGCTCGCAGACTTACACAGGGGCGCTGTCTCCCTCTATGTTCGCAGTCTGTTTTAACTTCTCTTGACCTGCCCAGGGGAACATGAACGGTGCATCACGTGAGGTGAAGCCGCTTAAAAAAACAAACAAACACTAAACCAAAAAAATTATAGTACATTAGATATGATACAAATAATGGTATCTAAAGAAAGCCCGGCTTGTCCTGGAAAAAAAAAAATATACAATGTGTGTCGTGCACTTAATGAGAGAATAAAATTACAGCTAAACAGCAACGCTGGAAAATGTAAAACCTGTTTCCTGCAAGTTATTGGGCAATAATTACAAGTAGCATTTTGCTGTTTCAAATTTTTTTTTTTTTTCCAAATCTGGTTGTTGCCTAATGTGATATTTGGGACATCTTTGAAGCCGCCCAATGCAATTTACACCATCAAACAATAGTGTGTGTGTGTGTGTGTGTGGTTATAAAGACTTTCTAGAAGCAGAGTGGCACATGGGGGGGGGGGGTTAAAAGGCGTATCTGGGAGGCAGTGGCATATAGGGGATATAAGGCAAATCAGGGGGGAGGATGTGCATAACTGGGGGCAGGTTGGCAAATAAAAGGAAATAAACATTTTTCTCAATCATAATTTTTATTAAATATGAAAAAAATAGTTTACATGTGAATTAATATTTACTAGTAAAACTTTTTTTTTCTTATAGGGTTTTTAGGAGGCTTTCTAAACAGTAGTCTTCCCTGGCTAACACAGAACTGGCCAGCTAAGCTGGTTTCCAGTATAAAATAAAACAGAATATACTTCCCAAAAGTCGTCTCTCCTACCAGCCCTTCTTGTAGCACCTTGGAGCTCAGGTACACCTACTGTTCCTTCCAAGATGTGAACAAATTGCAGTGGGCTGTTCTCAGAGAGAGAAAAAAATGCTCTGAAAAAAGTCTTATAATCGGGGTAGTCTTTTAATCAGACCTCAAATTGCCAGGAGACCAGGAACCCAGCAGTCACCTGAATGCACATCACGTGACGCTGCTCTGTTCCTTCTTCCTCTGGGTTTGTGGCCAGAAAAGTTGTTCATGAGGAAGTAGCAGGGCCCCTGCAGTAGTCTGGGAGTGAGAGATCTGCAGTTCAGTTAGGGGGTGGGGGAGGGTGTATGAGTATCTGTAAATTAATGTGTATATGAGTGGGGGGGGTATGGCATAAGGAACCTGTAATCACACTCCTATCATGCCCTGTGCTGGCTGTCTGGGCATGATAGCCGTGTGATTGCTGATAACATTTAGCTATATCTAATATATAGCTAAAAGTTATCAGCAATCACATTGCTATCATGCCCAGGCAACCAGTACATGCTAGAACCTGGGTGTGATAGGAGTGTGCTTTCAATAACAATATTACTTATATAATTGTTAGCAGCAATCACACTCCTATCATGTCCTGGCTGCCTGGGCATTAGGGCTGCAACAACTAATCGATCAAATCGATAATGAAGATCGTTGCCAACGAATTTCATTGTCTATTAGTTGAATCGATTTTTATCGATTCGACAATGAGGGTTTTTTTTTTTTTCTTCTTCTTCAGCGCAAATGCTCTGGAAAAAATACCCCTTGTTTTATAATCCGTTTCAGTGTGATTCACAGCAGTTACTACTTACCAGTGCCCCCCTGCAGTCACTGCCGATTGGCCCTGCCCCTTAACATCCAGTTATTTTAAATAAATTAAAATCATTTTTTTTTTATTCTATTAATCAAACATAATCGGCCAACTAATCGATTACGAAAATAATCGTTAGTTGCAACCCTACTGGGCACGATAGCAGTGTGATTGCTGTTAAAATATGTATATATATATTAGGGCTGAAACAACGAATCGATAAAATCGATAATAATCGATAACGGAAATCGTTGTCGACGATTTCCGTTATCGATTAATCGAGTGATCGATTCGTTGTTGGAGCACTCGGCTCCTTTTACTTACCTCCGCGAGCGTTCCCCGCTTCCGCTTCCGGTCCGCTCTGTGCGAGTGGCTCCGTTCGCACAGATCGGTCCGCTCTGTGCGAGTGGCTCCGTTCGCACAGATCGGTCCGCTCTGTGCGAGTGGCTCCGTTCGCACAGAGCGAACCGCTCTGTGCGAGTGGCTCCGTTCGCACAGAGCGAACCGCTCTGTGCGAGTGGCTCCGTTCGCACAGAGCGAACCGCTCTGTGCGAGTGGCTCCGTTCGCACAGAGCGAACCGCTCTGTGCGAGTGGCTCCGTTCGCACAGAGCGATTCGTGGGGGTGGGGTTTCAGGGGATGCAGGGCAGGGTGTGTGTGGGGGCAGGGCAGGAGACTGGGTGCAGGGCAGAGTGGGGGTGGGGGTGCAGGGCAGAGTGGGTGCAGGGTGTGAGTGTGGGTGCAGGGCAGAGTGGGTGCAGGGTGTGAGTGTGGGGGCAGGGCAGAATGTGGGGGCAGGGCTGGGTGCAGGGCAGAGTTGGAGACTGGGTGCAGGGGCACAGTGCCAGGGCTGGGTGCAAAGTGCCAGGGCTGGGTGCAAAGTGCCAGGGCTGGGTGCAAAGTGCCAGGGTGCAAAGTGCCAGGGCGCAAAGTGCCAGGGCTGGGTGCAAAGTGCCAGGGCTGGGTGCAAAGTGCTGGGTGCAAAGTGCTGGGTGCAAAGTGCTGGGTGCAAAGTGCTGGGTGCAAAGTGCTGGGTGCAAAGTTTCGTGAACAGTAATAGTCCACCTCTTTTCAGAATGTTTGGGGTTATTTTGTTTCAGAAATATTGTGTTTGGGTTTTTGTACTTTGAAAATATTGGTTTTTTATTACATCATAACAAAATAAGAATGTTAATGTAAATTTTAAGTTGTTTAACATCCAGTTCATTGAATTATTTTAAATAAACAAAAAATTTGCATATTGTTTTTTTTATCCGATTAATCGATTAATCGAAAAAATAATCGGCCAACTAATCGATTATTAAAATAATCGTTAGTTGCAGCCCTAATATATATATATATATATTTATTGCATTTTCTGTCCAGTTTTGGTGTGTAACTTTTATTAAAGCACTGCAGGAGATCCCAGCGTCTGCTTCCTCCGGAGCTTCTATGATGAATCACCAGCGTGACCTTCCAGTGCTCCACCATATAAGCCCCAGTAGAAGTATTGGCTAGGAATTGTTAGTTGCAGCCATAATATGTATGTGTGTGTGTGTTGTTTAGTTGGCGGATTATTTTTTCTAGTAATCGGATAAAAAAATGTAAATTTTTAATTTAATTAGCAGGATGTTAAAAAACAAACAGCAGAATAAAAAAAACGGAAAAAATGCATTTCTTGTTTTTATTTCCCAACCTGCCACCCCCCCCCAGTTATGCACATTTGAGCCCAGATATGGCACGCCGTCGTTCCCAGATATGCCACGCCAGACGCTATAAGGAATTGTCGGTGTGACTACATGGATGGACTGGGAAGTAGTAACTGCTGTGGCATTGAATGAACCGAAGATTTGCATCCTAACTTCATCACACAGACACCCCCCACTGGCTGTTAGAGAGGAGGATCCGGGTCCCCTGCAGTTCTGCGGTGGATCTGATTCTTAGTGTTATTATCCGGCCTCTGACCATTTGTGGTCGGGTTATAAAACGAGGGGTATTTTTCCGAGCATTTGCTCTGAAAAAACCTAATCTTATAATCTATAAAATCTATTAGTTGTTGCTGCCCTAATATAATATATATACAGTTTAACAATTTTTTTTTTTTTTTTTTTTTTTTACCAATCGCATTGCGATTAGTGAGCTGGGCTCCATTGACTCTCTGTGTCTGTGATATGTCATTACTTAATGTGTGTAATGAGTTTTTGTTCAAGTGTCTTTTGCTTGTGACGAGGTATACGCAAATACTTTTTTTTTTTTTCTCGCGTAAAATGTCTGTGACGTACTTGAGATGAGGTGTGCTGCTGTGCATGTGTTTCAATATATACCTACATACCGGGGAACTCCCGGGTGAAGCTCCTCTTCTCCAGGTCAACACCGGAATCCCCTGGTTTGCAGGAGCAGGGTCTTGACACACCCCACTCCCTGCCTATTTCCCTTTTAAATGGGAGTCTTTCTTGCGACAGCAGCTGGACCGATGGCAGTGGGCAGTCCTGGCCGTGTCCCGCAAGGGAAGGCACTGGGTAGCTGGAGCTCAGATGTTCCCAGGTATGCATACCTATATGAAGTAAAGCTCCATAGCGGCAATATGGAAGACTTTTCTGTAAAACGTTACTATTTCATGCGCATATGAATCTGGAATTGGCTATAGTGATGTAATATGCAGGCAAGGGCTTTGGAGGAATGGCCAAGCCTCTTTAAGCAACTGTACTATTTTTAGGGCTGAAACAACTAATCGATAATTTCGATAATGAAAATCGTTGTCAACCATCGATTTTTATCGATTATAAAAAATTCTAATCCGACCTCAAACGCTGCAGGGGACCTGGATTCCCCTCACTGTCGGACGGTCTCTCACTTCCGTCTCTCTCCCTGTCCCATACACCCCTCTGACTCCTCCCCCCTCCCATACATCACTCTGCCTCTCTACCCTGCTCCGTTACTGACTTCATAGAAGCCTCAGCGTAAGTGAAGGGCAGTAACGGAGGCTGTCTGTGCGCATCGTTTAGACCCCCACCGGCTGACAGAGGATCATCCTCTGTCAGCCGGTGGGGGTCTGCATCGCACAGACAGCCTCCGTTACTCACCTTCACTTATGCTGAGGCTTCTTTGAAGCAGCAGTGAAAGTTCCTGTCAGTAACGGAGCTGGGTAGAGAGGCAGAGCGGTGTATGGGAGGGGGGAGGAGTCAGAGGGGTGTATGGGAGCCACCCTCCCATACACCACTCTGGCTCCTCCCCCTCCCATACGGCACTCTGCCTCTCTACCCGGCTCCCTGGTGTCTTGTGAACCTCCGTGGCTGACAGGAGGCAGAGTGGAGTATGGGAGGGGGGAGGAGGCAGAGTGGAGTATGGGAGGGGGGAGGAGGCAGAGTGGAGTATGGGAGGGGGGAGGAGGCAGAGTGGAGTATGGGAGGGGGGAGGAGGCAGAGTGGAGTATGGGAGGGGGGAGGAGGCAGAGTGGTGTATGGGTGAGTTATAGTGGTGTATGGGGGGTATTATGAATTATAAGACATATCTGGGGGTAAAAGGTATATCAGGGAGCTCACTGGCATATAAGAGGTATAAGGCATATATGGGGACAGAGTGGCAAGCTGGGGGTCAGATGTGCATAACCGGGGGCAGTTTGGTAAATAAAAAAATATAAACAAGGCTTTTTTCTCATAGTTTTTATTAACCCCTTAGTTCCCCTATGGACGTCCCGGTACGTCCAGCCCTTCGTGCAGCGTCAGGGACACATCCCTGCCGCTGCACGGGAGACCAGACTCCCCACTGACAGCAGAAGCCGGCTTTGCCGGCTTTCTGCTGTCCGATCGCCCGTAACAGCTTCCGGCATGAAAGCCGGTAAGCTGTTACCGGTAAACTGCCCGATCGCAAACGCGCGATCGGGCATTCCCTTCCGGGTTACGTCACTGCTGACGTAACCCGGAAGGTCATCGGAGGACAGGATATCCCCTGCGGGGATATCCTGCCCTCCGATGAGGCACAGAGACGCTGCGATCTCTATGCAGGTCTGTGAGGACCTGCATAGAGATCACAGTGTGATCGGTGCAGGGGGATCGCGGGGAGGGGAGTGAGAAACCATCTCTCTCACTCCCCCTCCCGTCCGGAAAGAGAGAAGCTGAAAAAAAAAAAAACGGTTAGTGATTTAAAAATAATATTAAAAAAATCATTAAAATAATAATATAAATAATACTAAAAAAATTATAATATGAGCTGTGATGTCACTGTGACATCACTGGTATGTTCAGGAGGTCCCTAGGAGGACCTCTAACCATTACTGTTTAAAAAAAAAATATATAAAAAATGTAAAAAAAATTAAAATGAAAAAAAAATATATTAAAAAAAGATAAAAAAAATTCTTAAAAAAACCTTACATCCCATTGCCCTAGCATAACATCCAGCCAGTATAACCCTCCTGCCCCCGTTCACAACCCCCAAACCCGTTAAGCCATAGGCATAAAAATTATACAAAATTGTACACCTAATAGAACGCTCCCTAGTGCTGGGAAAGTCTGGAAAATCTATATAAATTAGGTATTTCTGAAATCAGGACACCTGAATTGATAAACTTGGAGGGGATTTTCCATCACTTTACCTAATTTTGTGAGGATTCAAAGGGAAAATGTAAAAAAAATTAGTTTATTTTTCTAATCTTCGCTAGTTTTTACTAAATTTCTCATTCTAAATTTTCAGCTAATCACCCAACTATGGTATCAAACGAAAGCTCTATCTCTCCTTGAAAAAACAATATATAGTTTACATGGGTACACTATTCACAGGAACAGAGAATCATCGCTAAACCGACATACCCCAAAAATGGCAAAATTGCTCTGGGCTTTGAGGTACCAAAAACCCCTGGGATTGAAGGGGTTAAATATGAAAAATAGTTAACATATGAATTAATATTTACTAATAACTTTGTATTAAAACCTAGTTTGAGAAACACTGTGTTTGGGTTCTTGTAGCTTTTATTATGTCAGTAAAATAAGAAGGTGAATAGAGAGAGGCCATTGCAATAAAGAGATGAAAGTGTAAATTGTACGTTTTTTATTACATTATTTTAAATTGAAGAAAAAAATAATTTTTTTATCAGATTAATCGAAAAAATAATCGGCCAACTAATCGATTATTAAAATAATCGTTAGTTGCAGCCCTAACTATTTTTACTTGTTAAATGTAGTTAAGGGACGGGTAGCTTTAAGGAGAAAAATTACTTATGGGGTTCCTTTTACTTCTACAAACTGCAGCATGTATCTGGTGATATTTTAGGAGCAACAGCACCTTTAAACTGTTCACCTTATGTAATCTATATGTATACCAGCTGTATGGAAGCTCAAGCATGACAGGTCTGCCTTTTTTGAATCTCTCTGCCCAGTAGCCAAAGAAAAAAAGTTAGTGATGACGTCTTAATAAGGTATGATTACTTTATTAACGTTTGTACCTAAAGGTATTACATTTTGTTTTGATCTTGCATATTAGTATCAATTAGAATATAGTTCCCAACTTGCATTGCTGCTTCTGAGATTAGCAATGCAAATTGAGTTTTTTTAGCACATTAATTTTATGTATTATGAAGGGCTGTTGCAAATGAGCAAGTTGGTCCTCAGTAATGCATTACCTTGCGCGTCGTGCAGAAGACCACCAGCTGCAAGAGAGGAAGAAAACGGTTCCCTGCAGGACTGCGGGGGATCCGCCTCTTTGGCAGCCGGTGAATGTCTGCGCGATGCGCCTAGACAACCTCTTCTGCTGCTGGCTGATTATTTATTTTTTATATTATTATTATTATATTATTTTTTCAGAGCACTTGATCTGGAAAAAAAACTTGTCTAATTGAACAAATACAGTAATAAAGTATTAGAAACAAACCTTAATTGTGAGTTTATCAGACCAGTGTGTTTTTAATGTGCATTAGCACCTGGAAACATTTTTCTTACGCTGCCATTTCCACAGGGTCCTCATGGTCACTCTCCTGTTCTGTGCCGGCTTTTTACCTGCGCTGAGCGTTGACAGGAGCAACTTCAAGACATGCGACCAGAGCTCATTCTGCAGGTAAGTGGCTGATGGAGAGCTACACTTTTGTGTGTGAAGTTAGATTTCTTATATGAATAGGCTCGCTATCTTCTCTAGGTCTGGTCTATACTATATTTATCTGGTTCTCTTCTTATTCAAGTTTGTCACTCTTTGCTGCTGTAGGTGCTTTAATGTGCCTGTTTCCAATTCTAGGTGCATATCCATGGTTTTCATCAATACCTCACATGTATGTGGAGCTAATATATTTTGTGCACGCTAATTAGCTGCTAATACCTTCATACTATTCCTTAAACTCGTGCATTTGGGTTCGTATGAACTTTGTTAAAAGTAAATTTTAACCTTATTTGTGCGTTCGTACTGATCTCCAAAAACTTGGCGTAAACAGCAACGAAATAAACGAAAACTAACTTTAACCCCTTAATAATTGCTGTTTTTTCTTTGTACCATTCGTGACTGTGGCTGTTTAGCGGTGCTTGTGTTTAGCTGTAATAGTGTACATACACCAGTTCTATATTGTTTTCAGAACAAGAAGGGCTTTCTTTAGTTCTTTCATTATTATTATTATTATGAACATCTAATTTCCTATTAAAAATGGGGAAATACTTTTACTAGTCTATAAAAGCTAATGAAAACAAAAGTATTAGTTTCTATTTGTCTGCCTTTAGGATCTTTGACCAATATACTTTTAATAGCGGCTTGCTATAAATACTTAAGCGATGACCTCCGCCTCGGGTGTCTCTTTGAGGTGCTACAACTCTCCTACTAAAACGTGTAATATTTGGTAAAACTGACCCATGTCCAGCTTTCCCCAATTAAACCCTAACTAGTTTGTTGCCAGATTATGACACCGTCAGTTATCGCTTTTTGTGACTTAACTACATAATGCGAAAACCTTGCCCACATGTCTCACCCCATTTGAGAAGTTGTGCTTAGCATTCACCGGCCAGCTTGATTGGTCTCCAGGTTGTATCAGAGCATACGCTCCAATACATCACAAAATAAACTAGGGCTGCAACAACTAATCGATAATGAAAATCATCAATGATGTTCATTATTGACTTTATCGAAATACAAGATGTTTTTAGAGCAAATCTTTTCTCTGGAAAAATACCCCTCATCTTCTAATCCGACCTCAAATAGAGGTTTGACTATAACACTACAATCCAGATCCCCTGCAGCAGTACAGGTGACCTGAATCCTCCTCTGGCACCCAGTGAATGCACGCAGACTACCTTCGCTACTGCCCTCCACTTCCACTGGGGCTTTTATGCTAGAGCAACTGCGTTGCGTGTCCTTCTGCTGCTTAGTCATAGAAGCCCTTGCAGAAGTGTCGGCCAGCTAGACACCAGGGAGTCTGGAGCATGGGGAGGGCCATATAGGGAGAAATGCCTTATATCAGGGGTATAAGAGGCATATCTGGGGGGGCAGCGCTGCAAGGCTGAGGGCAGATGTGCATAACTGGGGGGGCAGGTTGACAAAAAAATTAAAACAAGAAATGCATTTTTCTCAATCATAGTTTTTATTAACCCCTTAATGACAAGACTGTTTCTTACTCGTAGTACATTTTGGGACAGTGGCTATTTTAAAATTTTTCAGTGTTGATGTTTACCTGTAATTTTCTTCGTTCTCATTTTTTGCACCCACACATTATATAATGTTTTTTTTTTTCCCAGGGCAAACAGGGTTTTTTTTTTGTTTTTTTTTTTTAGATACCATTATTTTTATCATATAATTTACTATAAAAAAAAAAAAAAATATGGTGAGTTTTTCTCACTTTTTTTAAAGCAAAATCTTTTATTTTATATCTACAAACACTAATGAAAAAACCTGCCAAATAAATTCTACTATTTGTCCTGAGTTTTTTTTTTTTTCTGCACGTTATGGTGCAATAAGTACCAGTAGCGTTTTGCTATTTCAACCCCCCCCCCCCCCCCCCATGCTGGTCATTCTGCCCCATGTGTTATTTCGGGTATCTGAAGCCAGCCAATGCAATTTACCCCATCAAACCATATATTTTTATAAAACCCAAGGTAATTCAAATGCTGGTATTTTAACCATTTCCATGTGTGATGGTAGTTGTCTAAGACTTGTGGGCATACAAGGGTTAATGTGTATTTTGCATTTTCAAACTTATTTTCATTCTTTGTATAATCCCTTTTATGCAGGGCTTGACAAATTTGTGAATCTAGGCGCCAGCTAAAAAAGTTAGGAGCAGGATTTTTTTAAAAAATAACAGTTGGTCAGGATTGATCTGATAATCATCAGCCAACTTACTAAACTCACAGCATTTGACCTGGAAGCACCCTAGACTTTCAGGTCAGTTCTTTTTTTTTTTTTTTTTTTTTCTTTTCTTTTCTTTTCTTTTACATTTTTATGATAAACTGGTTTGTAACTCTTTCAATGCTGATGTTCCATTGGAGCACAGCGTTGACTGATATTTAGTCACTACAAACTTGTGGGGACAAATGTTAACCCCTGCAATGCCACAATTGTGGCATTGAAGGGGTTACTGCTGCACTGTCACTCTCAGGGAGCAGGGGAGGCTTGGGGCTGGTCTCCACACTCGTGTGGAGACCGAAGAACCCTCTCCCCTGTCCCTGAAGCTGTGTCTGGCAGCTGGGAAGCAATTGCTGGTCTATAGACCAGCTGTTGCAGGGAGGAGTCTCTTTGAATCCTGTAGGCTTCCATGCCTACAGTAATCATCAAAGGGCTTGTTGGGGGCTCGTTTTTGCTGTTGCTGGTCACCAGCAGCAGAGCCCCGTACAAAACGGAAATTAACCCCTAAAATGACGCAATTGCGGCATTGAAGGGTTTAACGCTGCACTTTCGCTCTCATGGAGCGATCAGGCAGAAGGGGGATGTTGTGTCAAGTCCCCACACTTGTGTGGGTACCCAATCAACACATAGCCCCCTTCCCTGAAGCTGTCTGTGGCAGCTGAAAACAGTTTGCCGGCAATTGCGTTTTCAGCCTACAGAATCACTCCGTGGGAGTGATCACAGGCCTGGGGGCGGGCTCGGGGTGGCGACGTGGCATTTTTGGGGGGATTTAACAGGCTGACAAACACCTAGGCGCCAGGACAAAACCTGGCGCCTGGGATTTGTAGAGCCCTGCCTTTGTTTATTGGTGCTGCTTCCTGTCTTCACTGCCATTATCTTGAGGTGAAGTTATTGATCCTTTGTTGTGGTGTGAACTATTGTATCTCAGGATGTAATTAAATGTCTGAGTTAACTTCCTTATGTTAACTTTCCTTTTGTATACAAAGTACTGGGTTGTTTGTAGTGTTTTACCCACCCCTTGTTTTGCTATATAACCTTGTCTGTAGGGCTGCAACTAACGATTATTTTCATAATCGATTAGTTGGCCGATTATTTTTTCGATTAATCGGATAAAAAAATGAATGTACATTTTTCATTTATTTAAAATAATTTAATAAACAAATGATGTTAAATACAAACGTAGAATAAAAAAAAAAAAACCTGATAAAATGCATTTCTTGTCTTTATTTCCCAACCAGCCCCCCCAATTAATGCACATTTGAGCACAGGCTTGCCACGCTGCCTCCCACATATGCCACTCCACGCTGCCTCCCACATATGCCACTCCACGCTGCCTCCCACATAGGCCACGCCACGCTGCCTCCCACATATGTGGCATATGTGGGAGGCAGCGTGGCCTATGTGGGAGGCAGCGTGGAGTGGCCTATGTGGGAGGCAGCGTGGAGTGGCCTATGTGGGAGGCAGCGTGGAGTGGCCTATGTGGGAGGCAGCGTGGAGTGGCCTATGTGGGAGGCAGCGTGGAGTGGCCTATGTGGGAGGCAGCGTGGAGTGGCCTATGTGGGAGGCAGCGTGGAGTGGCATATGTGGGAGGCAGCGTGGCAAGCCTGTGCTCAAATGTGCATTAATTGGGGGGGCTGGTTGGGAAATAAAGACAAGAAATGCATTTTATCAAAGTTTGTTTTATTCTGCTGTTTGTATTTAATATAATTTGTTTATTACATTATTTTAAATTACATACACATATATATACACACGTGTGTGTGTGTGTGTGTGTGTGTAATATATATGTGTATGTAAAATATATATATTACACACACACACATATATATATATATATGTGTGTGTGTGTGTAATATATATAATTTGTGTAACCCCTGTCCTTAATTAGAACACTTTTTTTTTTTTTTTTTTTTCATCGTTCAGTTTAGTACCAAGCCACTTTTAACAAAGAGTTCAAAATGAGATTGGTTAAGATTTGCCTGTCATTTTCAAGTGTGTATTTATTCAAGCTACATATATAGTGTATAGCAAAGGATCTATATAAATGTTTATAAATGTGAACTTCACTCTATAGGTAGCAACAATGAATATACAAAAAATCTCTCAGTGAAAGAGGGGAAACAGGATTAGCTACTCACCGGATACAAATGTGTATCACCCCCAATCATAAATGAGAAGAAAGTAGAAACATTAGCCAGGGTAATAGTCATAGCAGTTCTTTTCTTTATTTCTGGAAATACCGACCGGTTTCGTCATGAGCCAAAACTGGTTGGTGTTTCCAGAAATAAAGAAAGGAACTGCTATGACTATTATTATCCTGGCTGATTGTGACGGGCATGCCTTGTACCCCCAACTGGGTACACCCCCGTCGGTTCTACGATGCTTCCTGCCGGGTCCGAAAGGGTTAACAGCTTCCAGCGCTAGCCGACACTAGCGAGGAAGGGCTCAGGAACTGGTCCGGTGTCCTTAGCTTTGCGGCACCGCAGCTCGCCGAGGCGTAGCCGAATACAGTGCTGTAATTGTCCCGAAAAGGACAATGGGTGATCCAGCGAGCCCCTGAAGCAATAGACAAGACTAATGTTCCAGGGAAGTAACACACTTTATTGGGGAAACGCAGGAGCTTATATACAGGTTAGGTGAGGAAAAGACCATAAATCATGTTCACATCTTCCTGCCCTGCCCAGACAGTCCGGCGCCGCGCTTAGGCCACTGAGCCCCGCAATGTCCGTAGAACTTTAACCGTCATTCGTGTGGTGATCCTGAAGAAGCGGTGGCGATCCCGGGGTGCTGATGGATAGCTGAGTGTATCTTGTCCAAAAAACGACGCGATCAGTCGAAGGGACCCAGAGCATCGGTTAAAAGTTTACCCTGGACGGACCGCGAGATAGCCGGCGTGCGTACGATAACTGCGCCGGCTGCTCTCGCTCTCCTGATGGTCCCAGCAACCAGGGATCTGTAGAAGGTTCCCTCTCCGAGCCACCCCTGGTCCGTACCCCACCACCTGTGGGTTATCTCCCTGTAGGAACGTTGTGGCAAGGCTTGAAGGGGTCCGGGCTACGAGGGGCCAAAGTCTGTGGGCAGGGCATGTGGCACATGGATAGGGTAGAACGGAAGTCAGAACAAACCTACTTATTAACCCTGGGCTGTCGTGCTGATGTTTCTACTTTCTCATTTATGATTGAGGGTGATACATTTGTATCCAGTGAGTACCTACTTCTGTTTTTTCCCCTCCTTTCTCCTCATCCAAGCTCCCGTACTAATTTATGTTTTTATTAACCTCTAGACGTCAGAGGAAGCTGGAGCCTGGATCCTCGCCTTACAAAGCTTTGTTGGGGAGTGCCAAAGTCTCTGAAGACAAATTAGAGGTTCAGCTCATTGATGACAAGAATGAAGTGAGTAGAATTCAGAAAATAGTGAAAAAGGACCCAAGACTGTTGAATAACTTAACCCCTTACTGTTTCTTACTCATTGTATATTGTGGGACAATGGCTCTTTTAACATTTTTCAGTGTTGCTGTTTAGCTGTGATTTTCTTTCTCATTTCATGCTCTCACACATTATATCGTTTTTTTTTTTTTCTTTTCAGGACAAACAGGGCTTTCTTTAGGTACCATTATTTTTCATATCTAATTTACTATAAAAAAAAAAGATAAAATATGATGATTTTTTGTTAAATTACTTTTTTTAAACAAAAAAACTTTTACTCATCTGCAAAAACTAATGAAAAAACCTGCTAAATAGATTCTACTATTTTATAAATACCCAATGTTTTTATGTTTTGGGTTTTTATTTGGTTGTTTTTTGTGCTTTGTTCTGTATGTTATGGGACAATAAGTACCGGTAGTGTCTTGCTATTTCAAAACCATTTTTTCCCCAAAGCTGGTCATTCTGCCCCATGTGCGTTTTCTGGTATCTTTGAAGCCGGCCAATACAATTTACCCCAACAAACGATATATTTTTGAAAACTAGACACCCCAAGGTATTTGAAATGCTGGTATTATAACCCTTTCCATGCACTAATTTTACCACCAGCCTTTGTCAAACTTTATGGTAGTAAATTGTTTTTGTATTTTTTTTCACACACGTACTTCAGGTACTTTACAGCTCCTGGTATATGTCACTGCCAAACACCCCAATATGTGTTCAGTAACATCTCCTGAGCGCAGTGATACCCCACATGCATGGGTTTGTTGGGTTATTTGGGAGGTAAAAGGCCACCTTTTGTGGGGTGTGTATTTTTTGGCCATTTAGACATCTGATCCTACTGCCCCTATGTCTCATATTTGGGACATCTATGAACCCGGCCAATTCAATTTACCCCATCAACTCAACATTTTTTTAAACTAGACAACCTATGGGCATTTATAATGCCAATATTTTAACTCTTTTGTGAAGAATTGTTGGACTTAATTCATTAAACTTTTTTTTTTTTTCTTTTCGGTGACAGTGGGCATTTTTACATGTTACCATGTTCAGTTTTCTATTGTTGATGCCATCTTGTGAATGACGGCAACGTCATTTACATGATGGTACTTGTGGTTGCTCTTCGGCGCGATCACAAGGCTATCGGGGTAGGGGGGGTTGTGTTGCTACATGCCTCGATATCGAAGCATGTCAGCAACACAGTTTATGCTTAGGAAGCGATTCCGATCGCTTCCTAAGCTGTTTTAGGCAGGGCGCCGCCGCGATCTTTGATTGGTACAGCGGCGGCCATTTTTCTTTCGGGGAGGGCTTTCCTCCCGGATCCACGGTCACGACGATGCAGCTATTTAACGGCAGCCCGTACATGTACGGGCTTTGTCGTTAAGGGGTTAATATTCCCTATGGGAATTAATAATTTTTATTTTTTGGTGATTAGACTATTCCAGACTATGCCAGACTCCAGTTAAGCTGTTTTACAGGAGAACGTTTTGTTGATTTTCGTTCAGCTTCTGAAAATTACACTTTGGCAAATTACACAGTTAATACGCTATAGCCTGTCCATTGTCAGCTAAATCTTATCCATTTATCGCTCACTCTCTAATCGGTGCCCTTCGGCATTCATTTCTGACAGTACAATAGATTTTCTTCCTGTTGTGGGTTATGGTTGTCAAAATAAAGCCTAATAAGATAAAATAGAGCATAATAAGGCTAATTGCTGGTGGGTAGTCTATTTTTTTTTGTATCAAAACTGAGAATGTATCCTGGAAAAAAAAATCTTAATTTTCTCCCAGGCTTCGCTTCTGCTAGAGGTTTTTGGCCTGAATGGTAACATGACCCGCATCAAAATTAATGAAATTAACCCTCTAAAGCCTCGTTATGAGGTTCCCGATGTGCTTGTTGGAACACCACTCCCTGAAAAGTAAGTACATTTATTTGTGTATTCAGTATTTTGTTTTCTCACAAAATAGAAATACAAAAAAATTAGTAGGGCTGCAACTACCTATTATTTTAATAATCGATTAGTTGGCCTATTATTTTTAATCGGATAAAAAATGCAATTTTTTTCAATTTAAAATAATGTAATAAAAAACGTACAATTTACACTTTGATCTCTTTATTGTAATGGCCTCTCTCTATTCACCTTCTTATTTTACTGACATAATAATAAAAGCTACAATAACCCAAACAGTGTTTCTCAAACTAGGTTTTAATACAAAGTTATTAGTAAGTATTTATAATTTAACTATTTTTCATATTTAATAAAAACTGAGAAAAAAGTCTTGTTTATATTTTATTTTATTTACCAAACTGCCCCCAGTTATGCACATCTGACCACCAGCTTGCCACTCTTCCCCCATATATGCCTTAAACCTCCTATATGCCAGAGATTCCACTGTGCCCCCTGATATGCCACTGTGCCCCCTGATATGCCTTATACTCCTTATATGCCAGTGATATGCAACTGAGCCCCCTGATATACATTTTACCCCAGATATGTTTTATGCCCCCCTGATATGCCTAATATCGATATGCCATTCACCCCCATTTATGCCTTATACCTCCCTATATATGGCACTGTGCACCCTGATATGCCGCACCACCCTGAAATTTATTATACTCCCTGATTCACCACTCTGCCTCCCCCAGATATGCCACTCTGAAATTCATTATACCCCCCATACACCACTCTACTTCCCCCATACACCATACTCCCCCAGATATGCCATTCTGCCTCTCTGAAATTCATTACACCCCCATACACCACTCTGCTACCCTGAAATGCATTATACCCTCCATACACCACTATAACTCACCCATATACCGCTCCTCCCCCCTCCCGTACGCCACTCTGGCTCCTCCCCCCTCCTGTACGCCACTCTGGCTCCTGTCAGCAACGGAGGTTCACAAGACACCAGGGAGCCTCAGCGTAAGTGAAGGGCAGTAACGGAGGTTGCCTGTGCGATGCAGACCCCACCAGCTGACAGAGAGGATGATCCTCTGCAGGAGACCTCGATTCTCTGTCAGCCGGTGGGGGGTCTGCACGATGTGCACAGACAGCCTCCGTTGCTCACCTTCACTTACGCTGAGGCTTCTATGAAGCTGCAGTGGAAGTGCCTGTCAGCAACAGAGGTTCACAAAATACCAGGGAGTCGGGAGAGAGGCAGAGTGGTGTATGGGAGGGGGGAGGAATCGGAGGGGAGAGACGGAAGTTGTCTGTGCGCATCGCATGGACACCCACCGGCCGACAGTGAGGGGAATCCAGGTCCCCTGCAGCATTGCAGGGGATCTGGATTCTAGTGTTAAAAAGTCTGAAAAAAACCTTTTTATAATCGATAAAAATCGATTCAACTAATCGATAATGAAAATCGTTGTCAACGATTTTGATTATCGATTAGTTTCAGTCCTAAAAATTAGTATGCACAACCTTGAAATCGGACCCATTGTTACACATTCAGTAATAGAATCAGACATGTTTATAGGCGTGGCAATGAAACATAGAATTTTACAACAGATTAAGAACCATTCTGCTAGTCTGCCCATGTCATTGTCTTAGAATTATCATAGCTCTGTCTACCCCATGCATGTTAATTCCTTTACTCTATTAGCCTACTACTTCTGGTGGTAGGCTGTTTTTCTACTACTAGTAATGTTCCCCGATTACATTCAAGCCTCTGAATATTTTTCCATTTGAAATAAACTTTTTCTGTACTTTGTTAAATCACTTTAACTATTTAAATGTTTCTTTTAAGTCTCCATTCTTTAGAACATCTTTTTATTTTTTTTTTTTTTATTTTTTTTTGCCATGTCACACCCGGTAGTACCATAGGAGATAGCTCCACCTATCCAGGTAGGGCAGGAAATAAACCTCTGAAATCTCTGTCCTTGGCTTCTCCCATTTGTGTGTCAGAAGATCTTCCTGCTAGGGGACGATGTTTAAATCAACAGCCTTACCTGCTTTATTCTATCCAGATGTGTCTCCAGTCTAAGACTCCTCGCGTGTCTACTGGGAATGATGGTGGGTACAGGGCTCTTCTTAATCCATCCTCCACAGGCTTTCATCCTGGGGACATGGGATCGGTCTATTCTGGTGCTCTCAAGGATGCTGCTATTCTAGCCACTTTTCGTCTTTCCCTCAGATGGTGGCTTTAAGTGGAAAGACCTAGGAAAGCCACTACCGTGCGATTGTCTGACAGGAGCCTCACAACTTCCCTCATAATCTGGATTGCCAAGAAAAGAGCGCTTTCCAGTCTTCTAGAAGCACCATCATATTGATATGTAGGAGACGCTCCTGGTTTGACCAGAAGCCTTGTCGGTATTCTTCCAGGGTGGCCCCCCGCCCAGATAAACTGGCATCTGTAGAAACTACGGTCCATGTAGGTTTTGTCCAGACCAGACCCGGTAGTGGCTTTCCTGAACATGCAAGGAGGCGCAAGCAGTCTCCAATTAGGGACCCTTCTTCAGAAGATCGGGAAATGGGCCGAGTTCAATCTCTCACGTTTCGGCAGTGTTTATTCATGGAAAGGAAAACATCACAGCAGGACGTTGGTTCTTCAAGGAGCATAGAGCCTGACCTATTCAACATTTCTGCAGCTCATGAGAGATTGGGGTACTCTAGAGATCGACCTCATGGATACAGCAACCAACAGAAGACTGCCTCTGTTGTATTCCCTGTTGTCAGCGTGTCACCCCTTAGCTCTGGATGCATTTTCTCAGACTTCAAGCTTGGTTGCAGCTTTTCCCCTCTTCCTCTCATCACCAGGGTTCTCAGGAGGATCAAGAGAGCTTCCGACTGGCCCTAAATAATTTGGTACCCAGAGTTGATCGGTCTGTCCGTAGAGCACCCAAAGAAGTTTGAGAACAAGCCGGACCTTCTCCACCCAAACCCCGCTTACTTCAATTGGTCAGTGTGGCTCCTGAGAGGGAGAGATTAATCCAGGCTGGTCTCTCCGAAGAGGTGGCTGATATCCTGATGAAGAGCCGGAAGCAGGTTACCAATCTCCGGTATGATAAGATCTGGAAGTCCTTATAATCCTGGCGTTCTAACAGACAGTCCTTTACAAAAACCTGCTTGGAGGAAATCTGATAGCTGTTTTCACCCACCCTGAAGGTTCATGGTGCAGCTCTTAGCTCTCTTTCAAACGAACAGTTAGCTGTGCATCCTTGGGTGTCTCGTTTTCTGAAAGCCATCTCTAGACTTTGTTCGTTCAAGTGGCCTCTAGTTCCTTCCTGGGACCTGAACTTAGTTCTCGCTATCCTGACCGTCTCGAAGACATCTCGGTCACATTTCTTAATGGAAGATGGTCCTATTTATAGCTGTGACATCTGCTAGAAGAACAGCCGAGATCCAGTCTCTGTCCGTTTTTAAATCCTTATCTTTAAACTTTTTGAGGATAGGGTAGTTTTGCGTACTTTCTAAGGTCATCTCACCTGTTCTTTTATGACAGGATATTGTCTACCGGTCTTTTGTCCTCACCCTAGTATCGACAAAGAACGGCTTTTTATCTACAGAAGAGTACTCCGTGGAGTAGATGTTCCAATCTGTTTGTTTTTTCCTTTTCCGGAGCTAGAAAAGGTCTTAACATAACGAAGTCCTCTATAGCTGGATGGTTGATCTCTGCAGTCACTGAAGCCTACAAAACTGCTGGTAAAGAACCTCCCTCTGGTTTAAAGGCTCGGGCGGTCGCAACATCTTGGGCCGAAGCTGCTGGAGTTCCGATCAAGCAAATTTGCAAAGCTGTTGTTTGAAAAAGTGTTTTACCTTTGTTTAACATTCTCGTCTGCAGCCTGCCAGTCTGAATGATGCCAAGTTCAGTAGAAGTCTTGGGGTCTGTTTCATTCCCTCCCTAATGTTGTTTTTTATATATATATATATATATATATATATATATATATATATATATATATATATATATATATCTCCTATGCAACCGGGAGTGACAGGGGAAACATTAAATTCTTACCTGAGAATTTTTTTTCCTTGTCACTTCCCGGTAGCAATTTTTTTGCCCTCCATAATTAAGGCTTATTTGTTTGTTCCATATTTTGGTCTTTTGTATTCACTCAGGGGAAGGGGGAGGTTTTAAAGGGGGATTTTATTATTTCTTGCCCTATTCTGATAGGCGGAGCCATCTCCTGTGCTGCCTGGAAGGGACGAGGAAAATAAATTCTCAGTGGATGAATTTAATGTTTCTCTTCAGTGGATGAAATTAACAGGCTTATCGAGGTAGTGGCAGCTGTTCTGGAATTAGAAAACTACAAGAGAACGCTGAACAAGATCTCTTGCTTTTAAATGTTTTAGGCTAGGTTTCCACTTGGGTTTTTGTCCTGCGTTTTTTTTCTTGATGAAAAACGCCAAGAAAACTGCCACTGCATTTTCCTGCGTTTTGGCATTTTTTTCTGGAGTTTTTTCTGGCGTTTTAGCCTTTCTGTGGAAATTGCTTTTTTTGATCTTAGGCAGTTTTTCCAGCCTTTACAAGTTAGATGTTTCACCCAGCTAAAAGGGATTAGGATAAATGGCAAGTATCTGCCCTCTCCTGATGTCATTTACTTGGTAGACCCTTTTGTCACTTTTCTGTGGTTTGTAAGGCATGCTTTATTCCAAATGTCTGCTCCTCTGGGAAGATTGGCCCCAAATGATGGTGCAAATTGTTTGCTGTTGCTTTTGGCACGCAGAATCCAGTTGATGCGTCGGGTATGTTTGTTTGTAATGGCATGTTTGTTCCAAATGGTGTAAAATTCAATATGCACCAGTCCAGGACTTTGTTTTGTGTGAAACTGTTTGTTTTCAGCCTATTTCTCGTAGGACACACAGATACTGGGTCCATCCTCTGCATTGTAACTGTGGAAAAAACGCCATAAAAAACGCCAAGGCAATAAACCCACATGGCTTTTTCATGGCGTTTTTTCTCTCCCATAGACTTCTATTGGAGAAAAACGCCAAGATTTCCTTGAAAAAACGCCAGAGTGTGAACATGCTGCGATTTTGAAAAACTGCCACAGAGCCCAAAAAAGCAGAAAAACGCCAAAGAGGACTGAAAAAACGCCAGACAGAAAAACGCCAAGTGGAAATGGCATTTTGCGATTTCCTATTGAAAAACAGCTAACATCTGGCTGCTGCGTTTTTCCACTAAAAAAACGCCAGGTGGCGCTATTGGCGTTTTTATGGGCGTTTTTAGCATAAAAAAACCAAGTGGAAACCTAGCCTTATAAAGCCATAAATCGCGGTAGTTTGTTTCCTGACCTATGCAGCTATACAACAGCTGCAGGAAGATGTGATTGAGGAGCCAGAGAGGTAGATATCCTCAAATGCCTCTGACGTTTAAGGGATCAAGATACTTCCTCTGCGACACAGCTATGGAAACTGTGCGTATGGCAGGTAGAGTTTCCAGAAGATCCTTATGGCTGGAATTCTGGGATGTGTGACTTCCTACAGGAATGGGTCAAGGTAACATCTGACAGTTTGACTTTGGAGCTGTGCTGGCACTGTAGCTGACCGAAATCTAGCTGATGCAGCCCTGATACTGTCATGACAAGGACAGTAAGCGATTATAGCAGCCCACCCCAAGCATCAGACAGAACCAATGTTGAGGTGAAAACACACAGCCTTATATACAAACTCTATCCACTAAGGAGATAATCCATCACCACAAACAAGCGGTAGCAGTTTGAAGGTTCCCCGGCACAGTCCACAAAGCAACTGAGCTGCTAAACCCTGGTCAACAAAAGATGGCTAAAAACTGGGGTTCCCAGGGTGCTCACTTTCCCAACCACCCCTCGTATGCACCCTACCACATGTTGTATATTTGTGCAAAAGAGCACTCTGGTGGGCATAAGGGCATCCAAGATATTTAGGGTTAAAAAGTCCAGCACGCATGCCTGCCGATTCTAGTCGACAAACTGTTCCAGAGAATTACAGCTAGGTCCTGGTCAGGTACAGGGCAAGGGAAATAAAGATCCAGTGGGTCCGGGATGAAACAAGGGTGGGATTATACTCCAGGGCACAACCCAAAACAGGTAAATACAACTGAAGAAAGGGTTAAATCCTCTGCAGACCCAGGTTCCGTGACAATATCTAATGGGTACAGTCTGTAGCTCTCCAGTTCCCCCCCTCCCGACAGATTTTTGATTTTGAGACTTCCTGCAGGCCCAGCCAGAAGCAGTGAGATGCTCTCTGAAATGGTGACTTCAAAGAAGATTGGAACAGGGTCTACAGTGGACTGAACCAGCTTTAGTCATTTTCACTGATGCCAGTCGGAAGGGCTGAGGCGCCAGCCTAGGTCGGTTTCTACAGGGTTCTTGGTCTCCCCGGGAAGAGTCGGTTTCAAATAAGTCTCATGGAACTTCTCGCATTCCGGAATACTCTTCGATCCTGGAAAGGCATACTTCATGGAACGGTGATAAGTCCTATCTGAACAGACTGGGAGGTACAAGAAGTTTCCAGCTTGGAAACCTTGAACATAGGTGAAAAACATGAATTTCTGCCCTTCTTCCTTTCATCTGTTTACATCAGAGGGAAGGAAAATATCTATTTTTCCTGTCATATAGTGTCAGTACCACGGGGTGTCGCTCTTCCTAAGGACAAGGACCTAGAATTTAAGAGGTTAAGATTACCTCCTAACCCCTCCTACTCCTCCCCTATAAGAGACCCGGTAGCCCAAATACCTCCAGTTCTTCCTTGTCCCTTGTCAGGGACGGACCTTTTCTTTTTTCTTTGGTGGGGCACACGGGTTGTCCAGGGGGATCCCTCCGATTGCTCCCCGGGGGGTGAGCAGAGCGAGGCGTACCGTCCGCGTCGGCGGACGTTACGGAGCTGCACAGACGCCATGCTTTTATGCCAGCAAAAGTTTGGAGCATGCGCACAGCGGTGGAACGCACGCCAGAGGGCGCTGCGTTCCACCAAGAGTACTGAGCATGCGTGAAGCAGTTCTCTTGTTCAGGGCGCAAAAACAAAATTGTTTTCGCATATATAAAGCTGTGCTACCCAGTCTGACAGCAGAGGAGGTTGTCAGCACTGGTTTTTCCGTGTCACCAGCCCCCCCCCCACACGGATTGAGGAGTTGTAAGGTAGGATTTGGTTAATCTTAACCCTTCAAATCCTCTGCCCTGTATTTTTTTACTAAAAAAGTTTTTTTTTCTTTTTTTTTTTCTTTTATATTATTAGATGTCAGGTCCGGTTTCACCAGATAAGCCGGATAAGGAGAGATCTATTACACCTGCTCCAAAAAAGGCTGTTAAGACTAAACATTTATCGTGCACTGAATGTGCCAGTCCTTTGCCGGATGGTTGTAAAAAAATTTTGCAATGCCTGCTTCGCTGAGAGTTTGTCAAAAGAGAAACAAAAAGACATGCAGTCTTTCTTAGGTTGGTTCCAGGACAACCTGGCACAAACGTTTGAAACGTTTAAAGCGGCAGCAGTTAAACCCAAGGATTAAATCCCACAAACGTAAAAGGGTATCAGTTTCCCCTCATTCTGATTGGTCCTCTGGAGAGGTCTCTAGCTCGTCCTATTCGGCTTCATCTAGCAAAGAGTCAGAGGATGAGACCAATTTTCCTGCGTAAATTTGTTAAGGAGGTCTCACGGCTTTTCCAAGATGCAGACCTGTCTGCGCACCCTAAGGGGTTGCCTATGTTACCTAATATGCAGAATCTCATGTATAGAGAATGGAATAATCCAGGCAAAAGAGCCTTTATCTCAAAGCACTTTAAACAGCTTTTTCACCTTCAGGGTGATGAGAAATGTTAAGATGTCCCTAAAGTAGACGTCCAGATAGCCCAGCTTTCTAAGCGTACTACCATTCCCATTAGTGAAGTGGCTGGTCTCAAAGACCCTATGGATAAGAGCCCAGAAACGTCCTGTAGACGGGTGTTCCAGTCATCTGGTTTTCAGTGCAAAGTGGCGTTATCTAGCGCATCTGTGGCTAAAGCTCAAGGTATCTGGTTGCAGTCCTTAGAAGGCAGTCTGTCAGACTCTCTATGGATGAAGGTTTGTCAAAGCTATTTAAAAACCTTAGGCTGGCTAATAGCTTCCTGGTGGAAGCTGCCGAAGAAAGCCTTAAACTATAAGCCCGTAACATGGATTTGTCTTCCGTGACTAGAAGAGCCTTATGGCTACGCTCTTGGGCGGCAGATACTGCTTCCAAATCTACATTATGCGATTTACCCTTTGAAAGAACCAAACTATTCGGTTCTCCCTTGGACGAACTGATCAGACACATGTCAGATACTAAAAAGGCACTTCCTCAGGATAGGAAAAGCAGATGGAACAAACGATACCAGTATAGACCTTCCAGGCCTTTTCAACCAATGTTCAAGGCACAAACTTTTCCTAAACACGAGAGGAAGTTTCAGGAACATCCTAAGAAACCAGAGGTCAGGAAGTGCTGACGGTGTTGGAGGTCGTTTGCAATGGTTCCTGCCAAAATGCAGACAAACCACAAACAACTCCTGGGTCCTCAGGATCATTGCGGACGGGTACAGGATAAATTTCTTCAGCGTTCCACGTCCTCTGTTCCTGATTTCGTTTTACCCTTCTCAAGTGAAGAACTCAGCACTGTTTGCTGAAAGCCTTACCCTTCTCAAAAAAGGTGTCAGAGTTCCAAAGAATCAGGAGTTTCAGGGAGTCTCTTCCTGGTCTCAAAACCGGATGGGTCCTTCCGTCCAATTTTGGATCTAAAGAGTCAATGCCTGCATTCCTTACCGTCACTTCAGAATGGAATCCATTCTCACGGTTACCCACCTGTTAAGACAAGGGGACTTTATGGTTACACTAGACCTAAAAGATGCTTATCTCCATGTGCCAATCGCCACAGCTTCCAGGAAGTATCTCAGGTTTGCCATAAGAGTCGGGACAAGAGTTCGACATTTTCAGTTCACTTCTCTCCCTTTTGGCCTGTCGTCGGCTCCTCAGATTTTCACAAAACTTTTAACCCCTATTGCAGCAGCTTTGCGGAAAGAGGGAGTCACAGTCGTCCCTTATCTGGACGACTGGCTTCTGAAAGCAAGTTCTTCTCAAGAGCTCCTGGCACATCTCAGGTTTACGACCCGATGCTTGGAGGAACACGGCTGGATCATAAACCAAAAAAATCCAGCCTTATTCCAACCACGAAGATCCAGTTTCTGGGACTCATAGTGGATTCCGTCTCATCAAGACTATATCTCCCAAAGATCAAAAGAGTAAGGAAACAGGTTTCCTTTTTACAACAAAATCCAACCCTTCCCTTCAGGATGGCTATGAGTATCCTGGGCAGTCTTACAGCTTGTATTCCGGCAGTAAACTGGTCCAAGGCACAGTTGAGACTCCTGCAATGGGACATCCTGCAACAGTGGTCCAGGAGACTGGAGGATCTGGACGTCGCCTTCACGGTATCCAAGCACGTCTTACTCCGGCTGAATTGGTGGAAAGCGAAGGGGTGCCTCGCCCAAGGGCGATCTTTTCTCCCACGTCAGTGGGTCACTCTCACCACGGATGCCTCCAAAGTAGGCTGGGGAGCTCATTTGAACGGCCTCTGCAGGCAGGGCAGCTGGTCCTTAATCGATCAGACCCAATCATCAAATTTTCGAGAACTGAAAGCTGTGCTTCTGGCGCTCAAGACATTCGGTCCAAGATTACGGGGGAAAGCTGTGAGAATTCAGTCCGACAATGCCACAACAGTCTCATACATAAACAGGCAGGGTGGCACCCGTATTCCAAGGCTCCAGGACCTGTCAGACGATCTCATGCTCTGGGCCCAAAGGAATCAAGAGGATTTAGCAGCCAAACACATCAGAGGAGCGGACAACGGTCTGGCAGACTATCTCAGCAGATCTCGTTGCTCCCAAGCAAACTGGTCCCTGGACAAGAGCATCTTCTCTCTCCTGGTTCAAAAGTTCGGCCTGCCAGATATAGACCTTATGGCAACCAGACAAAACAGCAAATTACCAGTTTTCGCCTCCCTTTACAGGCAGGACAATCCTCTCCTGCTAGACGGAATGTCGGTGGTTTGGTCATTCAAGATGGCTTACGTGTTTCCTCCAGTGGCCATGATTCCTCGGATCCTCCTCAAGATTCGGGTAGACAAAGCCAGGGTTTTAGCTATTCTCCCTTATTGGCCAAATCAAAGTTGGTTTTCGGAGCTGCTCAGTATGGCGATTTCAGTGTGGGAACTACCAGTGTCCTCCCGTCTTCTGGAAAACAAGAACCTTTCCAGGGATGTTCTTCTAAGATTCAGATTGACGGCCTGGCTGCGGCAAGGATGATCCTCCAGGGAAGAGGCCTTTCCAGTTCTATGACAGAGGTCCTCCTGAATTCAGTACGAAGATCTACGTCTACTATTTATCTACGAGTCTGGAATAAATTCCTTCACTGGTGTGTTACTAAAGGTTTGGTTTTTTCCTCTCCCTCAACGAGTTCCATTCTGGACTTTTTACAGGAGGGTTTTTCTGCGGGTCTCACTGTCTCGACCCTTAAAGGACAGATTTCAGCCCTGAGTCATTTTCTCCTGTCTGAATTGGCTTCACAGCCCTCGTCAGACGTTTCTTTAAGGCAGTCACCATTCAACGGCCACCCAGACGTTCGCATTTTCCTTCCTGGGATTTGACCTTGGTCCTTCAAGCACTTTGCTCCGAACCGTTGGAACCTTTGGAAGACGTGTCTCGAGTTTTTGTCCCTCAAGACGGCATTTTTAGTAGCCATTACCTCAGCATGGAGGGTCAGTGAGCTTCAGACTCTTTCCACGGCTCCGGAATTTACGATTTTTCATCAAGATAAAGTCATTTTGTACATTAAGCCTTCTTTTTTGCCTAAGGTCATCTCTGAAGTTAATATCAATCAGCCGTTAATTTTACCCTCCTTCTTCCCGTCACCTGCTACTCCAGAGGAAATGCTCTGGCACACGCTAGACGTCCGCAGAGCTCTACGGATTTATATAGACTGCACTGCTCCTTTCCGCTCTACGGATCAATTGTTTAATTATTTTGGTAGATCTGCAGGCCATGCGGCCTCCAAGCACACGATATCTCGATGGCTGACAGAAACTATTCGCTTAACCTACACTCTCAGCAGTCAGGTTCTTTCATCTCGCATTACTGCTCACTCCACCAGAGCTATGGCTACGTCCTGGGCTGAAAGGTCTTCTGCATCCCCGGAAGAAATATGCAAAGCAGCCACTTGGTCTTCGTTTCACACGTTTGTCAAGCATTACCGGCTAGACATCTTCTCCTCCTCTGATGCTGATTTTGGGCATAAGGTGCTCCAGTCGGTTACCTCGTGACTATGTTCCCCACCCAAAGGGGGCATCTTGCTATATCCCCGTGGTACTGACACTGACAGGAAAAATAGAAATTTTACTTACCGTAAATTCTTTTTCCTTAGTATAGTGTCAGTACATATATCCCTCCCTGTACGTTTTTGTATTAAAATTAATTTTTGCTAGCTATCTTGTGTTCTTGGTACTTTCGGGAGGTATTTGGGCTACCGGGGCTCTTATAGGGGAGGAGTAGGAGGGGTTAGGAGGTAATCTTAACCTCTTAAATTCTAGGTCCTTGTCCCTAGGAAGAGCGACACCCAGTGGTACTGACACTATACTAAGGAAAAAAGAATTTACGGTAAGTAAAATTTCTATTTTTTTTTTCTCAGCAGAGCGTTTACTCTACCAGGAGAATGGAGTCTAAATTTATCGACTTTCCTTGAAGATCACACAAATTTGAATCAAGCCACAGAGAGACCTCATGGCCTCACCTGTCAACAGGAAGACAAACCTCATCTCCTTGTCAGCAGAAAGTCTGTCCTTAGCATTAAATGCCTCTTCTCAGAAAAGGAGTTTCAGGATGGGCTTTGTGTCTCAGGACCAGGAGAGAAGTGCCTGATAATCCCTATAGCTCCAGATTTTTGAGAAACTAGTTATTGGTGTTCAGTAAGGCAAATTTAGCCAGAAGAGGTCTCTGTCAGCCACATTCTGGATTTTTTTTCTTATAGCTGTGGCATCCACCTCCTGAAGGAGCACTTTTTTTGGGGGGGGGGGGCTAGCTCTTAATACTTGTATCAAACACCTTTTTGCTGGTAGTCTCTAGAATCTGACCCTTCAGCAGAACCCTGGTTCCTTCTTGGCATTTAAATTTTGTCCTGTCTAGTCTCACAAAGGCTCTGTTTATATCCTTAGGGGAGAGTCCTCACTTGAAGCTTCTAACCTTGGTACTGCTAGTGGCCTTGACATCAGCTAGAAGGATACATGAGATTCAGACCCTGTCAACGTGGAAATCTTATCTTCAATTTTTTTGAGGATAGTGTGATTCTTCATTTTGCCAGTGTTCTGTTCCGATCTTGGGAATGACAGTCTCTTGGCCTTCACAGATGTTTAAGGATCTATCCGGAAAGGACAGCTTCTTGGAGAAGATCTACCACTGTGTCTTCGCTGGAGCTAGAAAGGGACTGGCAGTATCCAGAGAGTCTATCGCCCAGTGGCTGGTTCTAGCGGCCTCTGAATCCTACAAGGCAGAAGGGAATGAACCTCCCCAAGGACATAAAGGACGCTCCACTAGGGCTGTCGCAACCTCTTAGGCAGTGCCAGCCAGGGTTTCCGTGGGCCATGTTTGCAGAGCATCTGTCTAGAAAAATGACCACACCTTTTAAGCATTACTGACTACAGATCTATTTTTGAAGATGCTAAACTTGGCAGAAGAGTTTTGCAAGCCGATTTCAGAGCCCACCCTGTAGCTTTGTTATATCCTATAATCCTTTTAATTTTGGA
Organism: Spea hammondii; assembly: GCA_029215755.1. NCBI lineage: Eukaryota > Metazoa > Chordata > Amphibia > Anura > Pelobatidae > Spea > Spea hammondii. The sequence goes on along the minus strand of JARDYJ010000009.1, from coordinate 24,093,338 downwards.
GTATCACATTTTTATCCCTCCCCAATGAATGTTGATTTGACTTAATAGGTGGTTGATATTCACTGGGGAAAAGGTTTATTTATTTTTTTTTTTTTCTCTGTCCTTACTGGATAGGCGGAGCTATGTCTTAATGTGCTACCAGAAGTGCCAAGGAAAATAAATTCTTGGGTAAGCCGTCACTGTTTCTTCCTACTTTGGGTAGGAGTACTCTACGCCTCAGTTTATTTTGTGGACCCTGGGTTGGTTCTATATGGACTGGCTAAGCCCTCTAAGGTTCAGAGTAATGATGGACCAAATCAGCCCTGGTCGGGCTGGTAATAAGATTTTACCTCCTTAGTGGGCTTTCGTGTTAGCATTCCCCCGGATGGGCTGCTTACCAGCCCAGTTAGTCTAGGTTTGAGTGCAGCGAGATGTCTGCAGGACAGAATGTTTGCCCACAGCTGCATCACTTCCGGCATGGCACACTTAGTGTTTTGGACACTATCACCAACAAATTTTATATGATATAAATGGCAGCGGTTCCAATGCCATTATGGTGTGTTCCGGCTATTCACTTGGACACCTTGGCCAAAGGAATTTTTACCTATGGACAAGCAGGAGAAATTGACGAGACTTGTATATTGGATTCTAGATTAAAGACAGAACTTCCAAACTCAGATGGCACATCTTGGACGTATGATAGCATCAAGATGATATGTCCTTTGGCAAGGACAACCCTTGCCATCTGTCCATGACATTGAGACAGTAGGAATCATTACACACGTAAGTCACGTATCTAATTCTGTCCTTTCTGGGTTAGTGATTAGACCAGAACCGACTTACCTCTGGGAGATAACTGCACCTCTAGTCATAACCACGGATGCCAGCAGGCCAAGTTGGGTTGCACATTTTGTAGATCAATCTATTCAGGACTGTTGGGGGACAAACTAACCTAGTCTCTCAGCACACCACCTTGATTTTTTGGCAGTAGCAAAGGCGCTGGAACTCTGGCGACACCTCCTTGCAAACAGAATAGTGCACATAAGTTCAGACAACAGGGCAGTGGTAGCCTACTTAAATCGCCAGGGCTTCATTACAGGAGAGTTCTGATTCTGCAAGTGGATTTTTTTTTTTGCCGGCACCCATTGCTGCCTTGGGAATTCCGGCCATCCTAAAGTTAACTGCTTGGAAATTTGAAAGGAGGATCCTGAGAATAAGAGGGTTACCATTTAGAGACATTACTGCACAGCATTAAGTTGGTGACATGACTGCAATATATTTGAAAATCCAGAAATACCGCTCATCCTGGTGTACCTCCTGAGAAGCTTGCCTTATGACAGTTATTTGAGGCTTACTACAGGAAGGATTTTATAAAGGACTTGCACCGGCCACTATTAGAGTAGACAGTTCAGTGCTATTTGTAATGTAGACTTTACTTCCCTTAGGGCTGTTCGAAGGTTCGCTACCTTAACAGTCGGTAAACGATATGCCCTGGGATTTAAACCTTGTACTCAATTGACTGACGGTCTCCTTTTGATCCTCTGGACTTGGTACCTCTCATTTCAGAAGATGGCCTTCCTAGTGGATGTAACAACTGCCAGGAGAGTGAGTTATAGACCCTGTCTTTTAAGGGAACCCATTTTATTTTTTTTCTTACCTAATAGAGTAGTCTTTTCCATGCCATTGGAATTTGGACCTAAGATAAATCATGATTTCACAGAAGACAAGATATTACACTTCCTTCCTAGTAACTGCAACCCTAAATCTAAAGAGGTGTTAATGCAACTACCTTTCCAGAACAGATTGGTGGCGTGCATCTCAGAACCTCTTCGTCTGCCACTCAAGATGTACCAAGGGCCACTATAACTCTATCGACCATTGGATTACTCAGGCTATCAGAACTGCTAATTGATCTGCAGGTGGGGCACCACCAGGGCTATGTCTCCATCTGGGGCAAATATGCATTTAGCTTTACAAGATCAAAATTGGTGGGGCAAAAAGATGGCAACATCCATTCGCCAAGCATTCTCATTTGACTTGGCTATGAAAGTCCTTTCTTTTGGTAGAAGGGACTAACAGCAGCCACTACTGAGTTTTATTTAGTGTCCCCTCCACCTTTTATATCTATTTTATGTCTCATGTAATGTGCCACCAAGGCTTGCAGGGAAACAAATATAGATTCTGCTTATTGTAAATTATTTTTCCTGCTATTACCTTGATGGTACAGCTTTTCTTACCTTGTTTGTACTCTTTTAGAGTCCTGCCTACCAAGGAAGAAAATCTCTTGCATGTAATGAGCCACCAATGTTATAGAGAAATAATTGCTCCCAAATCCTGTTAATGGCAGAACAGTACATCCAATGCTGTAATCTGGCTTGGGGTTTTTATAGTCAAAGTACATTATTTTACACTTTATATTAAACTGCCATTGCCATACCCTCTACCATTATAATTTGAACAAATAACTTGCTGTTTAACTTGCACCACCCAGAAGGTCTACACTGTTGCAGACCTTTGTATTATCTGTAGAAAGACATACCTTGCCATTAAGACCTTCTGTAATATTACGAATATAATTATTATACTCCTTATATGCCAGTGAGATGCAACTGAGCCTCCTGATATATTTTATACCCCCAGATATGCCCAATATTGATATGCCTTATACCCCCTATATGCCTTATACCTTCCAATATGCCACTTGCCCCCCCTTTATGCCTTTTGTTTAAAATTTAATGAAGAAACTGGTCAGAATAAAATGTCAATTTTATCTCTTTGCATAACGTAATTCTGAAACTAGGTTTTATTGCCTAAAAAAAGTTTTACTAGTAAATATTCACATGTAAATGCTTTTCATATTTAATAAAAACTATGAGAAAAATGCATTTTGTTTTTTCCAACCTACCCCCAGTTATGCATATCTGGCCCCAGATATGCTAATCTGCTCCCCCCTAGATATGCCTTATATTCCCACATATGCCACTCTGCCCCCTGGTATGCCACTCTGCCACCCTGATATGCCTTATATCCCCCCCCGACTTGCCTCCATGCTCCAGACTTCCTGGTGTCTAGTGGGCACTTTCGCTGGAGCTTCTACGGCTGAGCACTGGAAGGTCATGTGATGCTGGTGCCTCATCATAGAAGGTGCAGCGGAAGTGGAGGGCAGTAGTGGAGGTTGTCTGCGCGCATCTTGCAGACGTCCACCAGCTGTCAGACTAGGCATATCAAATGCTCTGAATCTCTAAAATCGATGCAACTAAAAGTGAATGAAATTGGTTGATAACGATTATCAATTTTTATCGATTAGTTGCTGCAGCCCTAATTGTGCAATTGTTATAACCCACCGTTGAATATGAATCCCATAAGAAATAAAAAATGTTTTGCCTGCTCACTCATGTTTTCTTTAAAAATGGTACACATTACCAATTCTTCAGATATGCAAACCTGATCACAGCTGTGTGTGTGTATATAATATGGTGAAGCATCAACTTGAAAGATGGGAGATTTGTTGACCCCCCTGATTTAAGCGTATTTGTGTTGTCACAGCCTGCATGTGACTGGACAGGATGAGAACACTCTGGAGCTGACTTTCAGAGGAGCAGAGCACAAGCTGTTGCTAACAGGGACACCATTCCGTATGGACATACTTTCAGGAAGAGACTTGGTCTTGAGTGTGAATTCACGAGGACTGCTTCATTTTGAACGCTTGAGGGAGAGGAAGAGCAAGTAAGTTTAGGGTGATAAGCAGTCTATAAGGGTTACTGGAAATGAGGTTTAAGGGTGCCAGCATCAGACATGATTCAGCTGGCAAGTTGCTTTGTATTTCATTGATAGATATATACTGATTTTTTTTTTTTTTTTTTTTTTTTTTTTTGGGTCCATCCTCCTCTACCCCTCTTTCTCCATATCCTGCTCCTACCACTCCCAGTCTCTCGGCTAAAGTTAGTATGGCTTTCGTTAACTTGTGGCATAGAGTGAAGAATCTTTTCTCTAGGTAACCGCTTATTTACTGCACACTGACGTTTCCCACTCACTAAGACTTTTACCTCCTGTACATGCACACAGCAATGAAGAATAAACAAAATGAACAGACTTAGGCTTTGTATGTTCGCAGCCACAACAGAAGTCATATGCACGCCAATTTGAAGTATATTCCCAATAGTTTTAATACTTGTATTCCTCGACCCGTTGTCACAAGAAAATCAATTTTTGCAGAAGAGCTGGAGTTTCATCTCTATAAACTTCACTATGTAGTGCTCTTGCTGGAAAACTAATTGAGTGTACTGGTTAATACTGACTGACTAACTTGTGCAAATGAGTTGTGTGTTAAACTCCTTGTCTTCAATGGGGTTTGACGTTTTATACTGCATAGTGGTCTTCTACAGAGGGAGCTCAACTGACCCTGAATAATACATCAGTACATTTTTTCTTTTTCTTAAAATTTCCTCATGTCGACTTGTTATATGGGGTCAGCTCAGCCCTTCTTGCAGGAAAAGAGTTTTGCCCATTTGTAAAGAATTGTGAAGTAATGGATTTCCCTGCCTATTTCCATGCCCACATCATCTAAAACTCTTCCTCCTATCTCTTTCCTGATTCTCCTTCATATTCCAATATCCTGCTACCTCTGGAAGCACTACTGCTTACCCATCATCTTTGTTCGGCTTGTAGTGACCCTGAGAAGATTGATAAGCCCCTTGAAGGAGATGTGTACCCAGGCGAGGAGGCAGAAAAAGAAGAGGGAAGTAAAAAGGTGAGGGAATGTATGTAAACACTGTAAGGAGTGGAAGGGTAGGCGGTAGTAAGAAGCAGCAATTAAATGGCTTGAATAAGAAAGGAAAAACCTTTAAACATGGTACAATTAAAGAAAATTGAAGCTGGTGCAATGTATTGGATTTCCTGTTTCCTATCAGGAGGAGGAGGATGACGAGCCAGGAATGTGGGACGAGACGTTCAAAGGTCATACAGACACAAAACCATATGGTGAGATTTTTTTTTTATCCGTCTTATATAACACTGTCCTATTCCTCAGCACTGTACAGTGGGTAAAGAAGATTTAACAAGTCATGGATAACATAACAATTTCACTTGCAGAAACCAGAGATCAGGAGGGCCCTGCTCATATGAGCTTACAATCTAGAGCTACAGTCTGATAACTTGTGATCTCCCCTTGCTGAGTAAAAAGGTTGAATTCGAATTTGCCAAAGCTCTGCAAAAAGAAAATACACAAAAACATCAAACATGGTAAACTCCCTATATTAATAACACTGAGCCAACCTTGCTTTCCATACTATGATCAAGCATGCTGGATCTTTGTTAGGTAACAACTTCAAATGACAAGTGGTGCTTTCTTCTGTATTAGGCTTTACAAACATAGCTGCAGTCCGGTTGACAGTAAACTGTTGAAATGCTTCTAATCCATTACGGTGGCAGTCAGGCTACTTTTCTCCATTATGTGCTTTATTTTTTTCAGTTTCAGAGAAACTCCATTAAAGGTTGAACTGAACCCACAAAACTCTGTTTCTGAAACGCAGACAACTTAGGCTATTTTAAAGGGGTCTTTCTACTACCTTCCATGCATCTACACTATATGACCAAAAGTTTGTAGACATGCCACCTGATTTTAGGTTGCTGGTTTTAGCAAGACCATTGTTAAAGGTGTATAAATTCATCAATCACATAAACGGAGATCACATAGGCATGCCACTAGGGCTGCAGCAACTAATCGATAAAACCGATAATCGATAATGAAAATTATTGCCAATGAATTTCATTATCTATTGAATCGATTTTTATTATAAGATGAGGGTTTCTTCAGGGAAAATGCTCTGAAAAATATCCCTAGTTTTATAATCAGTTTCATTCAGTGTGACTCAAAGCAGTTACTACTTACAGTCCCTTCCTGCAGTCACACTGATTGGCCCCGCCCATTTGCTTATAGCATCCACATGCTTAGCAATTCATCTGAGTATAAAATTAATATTTGGGCTGCTGAAAGGAGAGGTGGGGGTTAAATTAGAGGCAGTAATGTTTAATGGGGTGTTAGGGTTAATTTAGGGGCGGTTTATGGGGTTTTTAGGGTTAATTTAAGGGCAGTTGTGGTTGATGGGGTCTTTAGGGTTAAATTAATGCTGAGGACTGAGGGTTAATTTAATTCATAAAGTTAACTCCTCTCTAACAGCGGGGGAAGGTCTGCGCGATGGACGCAGACAACCCCCGCAGCTAACGGCACCTCCTTCCGGCTGCAGCAGAAGTTGCCTACTCGAATGGCGTAGACGTCTACCTGCTGCCCCGACTACACACCAGGGAGTCAGAATCACCGGTAAGTTGGGGGGGGCATAAGGCATTTCTATAGGCAGAGTGCTCTATGATATGCCTTTTAACACTCTGTATGCCACTCTGCTTCCTGAAATGCCGTATACCTCCCTTAATGCCACTCTGCCCCATAATATGCCTTTTAACCCCCTAAATGCCAGAGTGGCATATAGGGGTATAAGGTATTTCCGGAGGCAGAGTGGCATATAGGGGGTTAAAAAGCATATCATGGGGGGTATAAGGCGCATTTCTGGGACAGAGTCGCAGGCCAGGGGGCAGATGTGCATAATGGGGGCAGGTTGGAAAATAAAAGGAAATAAAAACAAAATATTCTCAGTCATAGCTTTTATGAAAAAAATAGTTTACATGAATTAACATTTACTGGTAAAACATTTTTCCTATAGGGTCTTCTTATATTCAGGCTTTTTCTTTTTTTTCCTAAATTAATATTCAGATTTTGGGGGGTAATCGAGCAAATACGGTATTGAAATGCCTACCATGTAAAAATGACTTTTCATGTAGCATCACTCACTACAGAGTTGCAAACTGCCTCTGGAAGCAACATCAATTCAAGCAGTGCATCACAAGCTGTACAAAATGGGTTTTATTTGGCCAAGGACATGCAAACAAGCTGAAGATTGTTGTGCAATGCCAAGCATCAGTTCGATGGCTGTTACCTGGCATCATTTTGGGGTTTATGGGCGGGTACAAAATCATTTGTTTGTTAGGCAATCTTGTTCTGTATCTTTAACAACTTCTCCCTACTAAGAATTTTATGTAAAAGTTAAGATTTAATATAGCAGTAACTCTTTACTACTGTTTTCCTCTTCCCAAAAAGGCAGTATACCTTATTTTTCTTTCTTGCTCCTTTGGGCGCCCAGAGTTGCTCCCATTTATTGCATCCTTCTAAGGGAAGCTGCCGAAGATATCCACCAACTTTATGGTGTTTGGCGGCATCCATGCACGGTCATGTATGCTTACAGTGCACCCTGATGTCAGCGGACAAGGTGTGGCACAAAATGTAAATCTTAAATCTTAAAGCTGAATGGTGATCCCTGAAGCAGTATAGTGCTGTGTCCCTGCCATTGTGTTATGATACTGCTCCTTGAGCTCACGGGTATTTTTATTTTATATTATGTTCTGGGCTATTTATTAGGGCTGCAACTAACTATTATTTTAATAATCGATTAGTTGGCCGATTATTTTTTCGATTAATCGGATAAAAAAATGAATTTTTTTCAATTTAAAATAATGTAATAAAAAACGTACAATTTACACTTTCATCTCTTTATTGCGATGGCCTCTCTCTATTCACCTTCTTATTTTACTGACATAATAATAAAAGCTACAAGAACCCAAACAGTGTTTCTCAAACTAGGTTTTAATACAAAGTTATTAGTAAATATTAATTCATATGTTAACTATTTTTCATATTTAATAAAAACTATGAGAAAAAAGCCTTGTTTAAATTTTATGCACATCTGACCCCCAGCTTGCCACTCTGTCCCCATATATGCCTTATACCTCTTATATGCTAGAGATTCCACTGTGCCCCCTGATTTGCCTTATACTCCTTATATGCCACTGATATGCAACTGAGCCCCCTGATATACCTTTTACCCCCAGATATGTCTAATGCCCCCCTGATATGCCTTATACCCCCTATATGCCTTATAACTTCCAATATGCCACTTGCCCCCATTTATGCCTTATACCTCCCTATATGCCACTGTGCACCCTAATATGCCACTCCACCCCCCATAAATGCCCTGCACCACCCTGAAATTCATTATACTCCCTGATTCACCACTCTGCCTCCCCCAGATATGCCACTCTGAAATTCATTATACCCCCCATACACCACTCTACCTCCCCTTATACACCACTCTAACTCCCCCAGATATGCCATTCTGCCTCCTCCCCCCTCCCAAACACCACTCTGCCTCCTCCCCCCTCCCATACACCACTCTGTGTATGGGATGCGCACGGACAGCCTCTGTCTGTGCGCATCGCGCAGAACCCCACCAGCTGACAGAGAGGAGGATCCTCTGCAGGAGACCTCGATTCTCTGTCAGCCGGTGGGGGTCTGCGCGATGCGCACAGACAGCCCCCGTTACTGCCCTTCACTTACACTGAGGCTTCTATGAAGCTGCAGTGAAAGTGCCTGTCAGCAACGGAGGTTCACAAAACACCAGGGAGTCGGGAGAGAGGCAGAGTGGTGTATGGGAGGGGGGAGGAGTCAGAGGGGGGGGGAGAGAGACGGAAGTGAGGGGAATCCAGGTTCCCTGCAGCTTTGCGGGAGATCTGGATTCTAGTGTTATAATCCGATCTCTGAGGTCGGATTATATAAGGAGAGGAGTTTTTCAGAGCATTTGCTCTGAAAAAAAACCTTTTTATAATCGATAAAAATCGATTCAACTAATCGATAATGAGAATCGTTGTCAACGATTTTAATTATCTGTTTTATCGATTAGTTGTTTCAGCCCTAGTTTCTAGTTTGCCTACCTAGAAGTTGCTTTGTCTTCAGATGCTCCCAAGGATCAACATTTTAACTTCTAAAGATTATTAAATGGCCAGTGATTTTCTTTATGCATCTCTTGAGGCTGCTCACCTAGCTGCATAATCTGTGGGTTTATCTACACTCACTAGATGTGCAAAATGGTATTAGCTTGGTCAGCATATTTCACCTCCAAGACCAGTCTTTGTTCTTTTCTTCTGAGGGAAGGCAGGCTGTTTGCCACTCACTTAGCTTCTCATTGAAATGATCCATCTGAAGAAATTTAGCCCCAAGACATAAAGGACTTGGAATTCTAACTTTTTTAGCTCTTACAGATACAAGAAAGAGGCTAGATCATGTAATTTTCAATTCAGTTCATCCCAGCTGATAGATAAATTCTGATGGTGCGCTACAGGTAGGAGGAAGGTTTTCATTTTTTCCATTACCCGTTTTTCCTGTCTACAGGAGACGTTTGGGTCTGTCAGATTTCAGGTCACAGAAAAAAAAAAGTTAATCTGTTTATCAATTGACCCTTGGAAGTCAAAATCTACTACACAAGCAGACTGTAGAGCCAGTTCCTTGAAAAGAACAGGAACAGGCCCTTATTCCAGCATCTTCTTGGGTAAAAACCAAATATGACTTTTTGGCCTCATGTGCGTCTGTCCAAGGTTAATTAAGTTGGTGAAAAAGGAACACTTTAGAATGGGTTTAAAGGATGCTTATTTCCATGTCCTTATTCATCCTTTCTCCAAAAGGTAGCTTCCAAAAGTAAGATTCTTACTACAGTCCCAAGATATTTACATCATCCCATGCCTAGACGATTGGTTCATAAAGAATTCTTCCAGTTCGCTACTCAGTCTCCATACGTCACAGGTCATCACTTCCTTGGAGACACACTGTTGGATTGTGAATCTTGAAAAATCCTCTTTCGTTCCATCTCAACCCACGTATCTAAGTATCAGATTAACACAGTTTTCTACAGCAACCAAAGAAGTGTTCTCAGATCAGTTGGCAGCCTCATTCTTTCTGTTGCTCTGTTTAGAAGGCCTTGAGGGTGTAGGGCCTGATGGTGTCTGCCATTCCAGGGGTCCCTTTGGCAAGGCACGCCTGCAGCCTCTATAGAGTTTTATCCTTAAATCCTGGGGCAGATGACCTCACATGCTGGAGAAGTTTATTCATACTTCTCCAACGTTTGACGGCCATCCTTGCTTGGTGGCTAGTGCTTACGCACCGCGGATAAGGTGTGCCTTTCTGTTTGGGTCTATGGTGCAATGTTACAACATGCCTCAGAGATAGGTTGGGGGTGCCAAATAACGAATTATGGGGCTCAAAAGATCAGAGCCAGTATTCAAACTTTCTGGAGCTACGGTACATCCATAGGGGACTGAAAGGGTTAAGTCTAGACATATGTTGTGCACTGAGTGTGCCAAGCCCTTGCCGGATGGCTGCAAAAGAGTTAGCAATCCTTGCTCAGCTGAATTTTTTGCTTAAAAAAACCAGGACATGCAGTTTGGGGTGTTAACTTCTAGACAACCTTGCACAGACCTTTGAACCGTCTGTTTATGCTTTTGAGACAAAGTTTGAGAAGTCTCGTACACGTAGGCTCCTGAATCTGGCTGTCCTCAGAAGAGATTTCCAGGGATGAGGAGTTCGCCCTGACGTGGTGGCCGAGTGGTTAAGGTGATGGACTGCTAATCCATTGTGCTTTGAATGCACGGAAGCTAAGCAGGCTTGGGGCTGGTTAAGTACCTGAAATCTCCACAAGAGCTTCCGAAATTTTATAAAGAAGTCTCCAGACTGTTACAAGAGATGGTCCATGAGAGGCACCCAAAAGCATTTTGCATGTTGCCTAAGCTACAGGATCTCCTGCATAGGGAATAGTCGATCTGGGCAAGTGAGGCTTTATATCTAAGCATTTTAAGCAGTGGTTTTAGCTTTAAGGTGAAGAACATAGTAACATAGTAACATAGTTCATAAGGTTGAAAAAAGACCAAAGTCCATCAAGTTCAACCTATATACATATTGTGTCCCTACTGTGTTGATCCAGAGGAAGGCAAAAAAACCCTTATGAAGCAGATGCCAATTGCCCCATACCAGGGGGAAAATTCCTTCCCGACTCCAAATATGGCAATCAGAATAAATCCCTGGATCAACGTTCTGTCCCTATTAATCTAATATCCATAACTTGTAATATTATTGCTTTCAAGAAACACGTCCAGGCTCCTTTTGAACTCTTTTATTGAGTTTGCCATTACCACTTCCTCTGGCAGAGAGTTCCATAATCTCACCGCTCTTACTGTAAAGAACCCCCGTCTGTGCTGGTGTAGAAACCTTCTTTCCTCCAACCGTAGAGGATGTCCCCTTGTTATAGATACAGTCCTGGGTATAAATAGGTCCTGGGAGTGATCTCTGTACTGTCCCCTTATATATTTATACATAGTTATTAAATCCCCCCTAAGCCGTCTTTTTTCCAAACTAAATAACCCTAATTCTGATAATCTTTTTGGGTACTGTAGTCCTCCCATTCCCCTTATTACTCTGGTTGCCCGTCTTTGAACCCTCTCCAGCTCCACTATATCTTTCTTGTACACTGGTGCCCAGTACTGTACACAGTATTCCATGTGTGGTCTGACTAGTGACTTGTACAGTGGTAGAATTATTTCCTTGTCGTGGGCATCTATGCCCCTTTTGATGCACCCCATGATTTTATTTACCTTAGCAGCAGCTGCCTGACACTGGTCGCTACAGGTAAATTTACTGTTAACTAAAACTCCTAAGTCCTTTTCCATGTCAGTCGTCCCCAGTGTTTTCCCATTTAATACATATTCCCAGCCTGGATTTTTCTTCCCCATGTGCATAACCTTACATTTATCTGTGTTGAACCTCATCTGCCACATCCCAGCCCAAGCCTCCAACCTATGCAGATCCATTTGTAATCGTGCACTGTCCTCTATTGTGTTAACCACGTTACAGAGCTTAGTATCGTCTGCAAAGATTGATACTTCACTATACAATCCCTCTACAAGGTCATTAATAAATATATTAAAAATAGGACCCAAAACTGACCCCTGTGGTACCCCACTAGCAACAGTAACCCACTCAGAGTATGTACCATTAATAACCACCCTCTGTTTCCTATCACTGAGCCAGTTACTTACCCACATACACACATTCTCCCCCAGCCCAAGCATTCTCATTTTATGTACCAGCCTTTTATGTGGCACCGTATCAAATGCTTTGGAAAAATCAAGATATACGACATCCAGCGATTCACCCCGATCCAGTCTTGAGCTCACCTCCTCATAAAAGCTGATCAGGTTAGTTTGACAGGACCGATCCCTTGTAAACCCATGCTGATATGGAGTCATACACTTATTTTCATTGAGATACTCCAAAATAGCATCTCTTAGGAAACCCTCAAACAGTTTACACACAACAGAAGTTAAACTAACAGGCCTATAATTCCCCGGGTCACTTTTTGTCCCCTTTTTGAATATTGGCACAACATTTGCTATGCGCCAGTCCTGGGGAACAGACCCTGTCACTATAGAGTCCTTGAATATTAGAAATAGGGGTCTGTCTATTACATTACTTAACTCCCTTAGAACGCGGGGGTGAATGCCATCTGGACCTGGTGATTTGTCTATTTTGATTTTTTTTTTTAGGTGGCACTGCACTTCTTCCTGGGTTAGACAGGCGACATGTACTGGGGCAGTTATCTCATCCTGCTGTATATTACCTGGCATTTCATTTTCCTCTGTGAATACAGCAGAGAAGAATATATTTAATAGATTAGCTTTTTCCTGATCCCCGTCTATAACTTCTCCCTCATTACTTTTTAAGGGGCCAACTCTTTCATTTTTAACCTTTTTACTATTTATATAGTTAAAGAACATTTTGGGGTTTGTCTTACTCTCTTTGGCAATGAGTCTTTCTGTCTCCACTTTTGCTGTTTTTATCTGATTTTTACATATTTAATTTTTTTCCCGATAGCTTTTTAGTGCTTCCTCACTGCCTTCCTGTTTGTAGCTTAAATGCCTTTTTTTTGCCATTTATTACCCCCTTTACATTTTTATTTATCCACATTGGTTTTCTCTTGTTCCTGACTCTTTTATTCCCATACGGTATGTACCTTTCACAGTGAGAATTTAAGATATCCTTAAAAATCTCCCATTGAGTGTCTGTACTCTCTGAACAATGGGAACAAAGGTAGATGTTCGGATTGCTCAGCTTTCAAAGAGAACAACCATCCCTATTGGAGAAGTGTATGGTCTTAAAGCCCAATGGATAAGAAGACAAACACATCAAAGTAGCATTGTCTAGCGCTTCAGTGACTAGAGCTCTAGGCATCTGGTAACAGGCATTAGAGTTTACGGCCATACCACCCTGAATGCACCTGATCTCGTCTTATCTCAGAAGCCAAGCAGGGTTGGGCTTGGCTAGCACTTGGATGGGAGGACTTCCTGTCGGAAGAACCAGAAACAGAAGTGTCTAGCCAATTTAGGAAATTAAGGATTTCTAATTGCCTTTACGTTGAATCTGCCTAAGAGATACTGAAGCTCTGAGCCCAACATATGGGTCTGTCATCAGTGGCCAGGAGAGCTTTGTGGCTGCGATCGTGAACAGCAAACAAAGCATCTAAGTCGGCCTTGTTTGATTTACCATTTGAAGGGCATAAGCTGTTGGATCCTGAAGATCATTGCAGACCAATAAATATTCACCTACTTCACACCTCCCTGTCCTCAGTTCCTGGTTTGTTTTTACCCTTCGTTAAAAACTCAGCTCTTTTTTTCGGCATGCTCCCCCTTCTTAAAGAATAAATCCCAAACGTCAGGAGTTTTCAGAGTGTTTACTCCGGACTGTTCCTGGTCGTGAACCAGTTTAAAAATGGTCAATGCCTGTATTCAATACAAGCATTTTAGGATGGCAGCTATCCTCACGGTCACCCAACTACTGAAAAAGGAGATTTCATGGTGACCCTGGACCTGAAGGATGCTTATCTGCATGTGCCTATCGCAGTTGCATCCAGTAAATTCCTCAGGTTCACTATAAGGGACGCGAGTTCACCATTTCCAGTTCGGGTCTCATACCTGGACGACTGCCTCATCGAAGCCACTTTAGCTCCGGCCCTTCGTTATCATGAAGGCAGCATTGTTTCCCCATTGGCAGAGCTCATCAAGCACATGTCACGTGCAAGAGTGTGCTTCCCCAGGATAAAAAGACCAGATGGAACAGGAGGTGCTCATATAAAACACCAGGCCTTTTCAATATTTTTTATAAGGCGCAGAATTTTTGTAGACCAGGCCAGGATAAAGTTTCGGGAACATCCTAAGAAACAAGAGCCTAGGTAATTCTGACGGAATTGGTGGTAGGCTGCAATGGTTCATACAGACATGACTTGATCATAAACTGAAAAGTCCAATCTTATGCCTTCCACAAGAATGCAGTTTTTGGGGCTGATAGCGCTTACTTTTCTGATCTTTGATCATGGAATAAAGAAGGGTAGTGTCAGTTTTGCAACAAAATCCAACCTGCTCCTTCAGAAGAGCTATGAGCATCTGGGGCATTCTGACGACTTGTATCCTAGCAGTAAGATGGTCCGAGGCATATATAAGTTCACTTCAATGGGACATCCTTAGGCATTTGTCCAGGAAAGAAGATCTGGACATCAACTTCAGTGTCCGAGCACGTTTTTTAGCCCAATTAAACTGGTGGAAGAGGACAGATCATCTCAACAAGGGTCTCTGCTTTCATCAACGTCAGTAGATCACTCTGACCACAGATGCCTCAAAAATAGGCTGGGGAGCGCATTTAGGTGACCTCTTTAGGCAGGGCAAGTGGTCACTTAAGATTCTGGCCCTTAAGTAGTTCAGTCCTTGGCTAATAAGGAAGGCTGTAAGAATCCAATCTGACAATGCTTCCACGGTATCATATCTCAACAGAAGGCGAGGACGCCTGTCCCTGCGGCGCCCCCAGAGTGTTCGGGAAATCCGAACAGGGAGAGGCATCCAGATTCCAAAATTTCAGGCCTTTTCGGAAGAAGTCAAGGCATGGGCTCAACAAAACCAAGAGAATTTGTCAGCCATGCGTTTCAGGGGAAGGGTCAATTGTATTACAGACAACCTCAGCTGATCCCATTGGTCCCTAGACAAAAGAATCTTCTCCATCCTGGTTCTAAAGTTCGGCCTTCCAGGGATCGACCTCGTGGCAACCAGCGACAACGGCAAACTTCCGGTTTTTAGCCTCTCTGTATTCATGGGTCAACCCTCTAGTGCTGGTCAGTGATATGGAGATTCAGAATGGCTTACATTTTTCCTCCGGTGGCGATGATCCCATGTGTCCTCAAGATTTGAACGGACAAGGCCAGGTCTTAGCAACTATCCCATATTGGCCAATACAGACTTAGTCCTCGGCGCTAATCAATATGGCCTCAACATTTTGGGAGCTGCCAATTTCGGTGGAGAACAAGGACCTTCCTCCAGAATTCCTTCAGATGATCAGATTGACGGCCTAGCTTTTGCAAGGATTATCTTTAGAGATAATGGACTTTCCCATTACATGGCTGCTGTCCTCCTTATTCGGTACTAGATCCACCTCGAAAAAAAATTTCAGGTTTGGAAGAAATTCCTCTCCTGGTGATGTAAGGATTGTTCATTTTTTTTTACTATCTACTAGTTCCGTCCAAATGTTTTGGATTCTAAGCACTTAAGACGGCATTGTTGGTGGCTATTACTTAAGCTAGGCAACTTGGTAACTACTAGCTCTGTCCTCGGCTTCTAAATTCACAATTTTTTCCATCAAGATCAAGTATTTCCGGAGGAGACAAGGGCAAAAATGTATACAGCTCACACTGCTGCTTTCCGCAATATAGATCAATTTGTGTTTTTTCGGTAGATCTCGAGGTGGCTTACAGAGAACATTCGACTAGCTCACTTAAGCAGCAGGCAAGTCCTCTCATCCCATATTTCGGCTCACTCCACAAGAGCCATGTCTCTGTCATGGTTCAAAAGGCGGCCTCATCTCCTGAAGAAATATATGTAAGGCAGCTACCCGGTGTTCCTTCGATACATTTGTCCAGCATTACTGACTAGACCTCTTCTCCTCCTCTGCAGCGGATTTCGAACGCAGAGTGTGCTAGTCTGTGGCCTCTTAAGTATTTCGCTCCCGTTGGTGATCTTGCTATATCCCCTCTGTACTGCCACTATTTGCCAGAAAAACAGAATTTTTTTTTTTTACTCACCTTAAATTTTTGTCCTTAATATAGTGGCAGTACATATTTCCCTCCCTCATGTTGTCTACCATTAAATATATTTTGCACGCATTTGTATTCTTGGTACTTACTGGCTGTGTGTGGTTCTGTGTGCTCTTATGGGTAAGGAGGTGGTGGAGTTAGGGAAGGGTGGCAGGGTTTTAACCCTTTGTATTTCAGATCCTTGTCCCTAAGGAACAGCAACACCCCTCTGTACTTTCTGTACAAAATTGTTTTTTTGTTTTACTACTGGGATTATACCTCAGACCATCTTTTAAGTCCTGATTTTTGCTGTCAGCCAATTGGCAGGTCATCTTTGGCTCAAGAACCATTGGTTAGGGGATTTGTTAAAGCTGTTGGAAATCCTTCTCCAAACGTCCGATCTCATCTTCCTCCTTGGAACCTCAACGTTCTGGATGAGTTATGTGAAACTCCTTAAGAATAGCTCCATACAATGGCTTATTTAACCTTTTTAGTTCCCCCCCCCCCCCTTACCATCAGCCAGAGTTGGAGAGCTGCAGCTTGTGATGCAAACCACTTTATACTATATTCTATCAGGATTAGGTATGTTTTATACCAGATTTTCATCCACAGTTATCAGTCGGATAACTGTTTTGCCTTCCTTCTGTACAGATCCGGTTTTTCCTTTAGGAAAGAAATTTCATTCCTTAGATATTAACGTTATCCCTCCTTTTATTTGCATAAGACTTTTCTATTTCAAAACAAACTTTTTATCCTGTGTTAGTGTCTCGAAAGGCTTCAAGGCTTCTAAGTCATCCATCACTCGGTGGCTCAGACACTTAAATTGTCCTATGTTTTGCAAGGGCGCTTTCCTCAATTTTGCTTAACAGACCATTCCTGCTAGGGCTGTTGCTACCTCTTTGGTAGTTCCTACAGCTGCATCTTCTGACCAGATTAGTAGAGCCACCACCTGGCTGTCTCTACACACCTTCTCAAACTTTACACTAGGGCTGCAACTAACGATTATTTTCATAATCTATTAGTTGGCCGATTTATTTTTTCGATTAATCGATTACCATATTTGCTCGATTATAAGACGAGGTTTTTTCCAGAGCAAATGCTCTGAAAAATACCCCTCGTCTTATAATGGCATATAGGGTATATAATCAGACCTCAACTAGGTCTGATTATGAGACTAAGATCCAGATCCCCCGCAGCAATGCAGGGGACCTGGAGCCTCCTGTCTCCCCCCACCACCCCCCCACTTCTGAGTCCCCTGTGCTTAGTCCGGGCAGTGTGTAGAGCTCTCAGCGATTCGCGTACACAACTTCCGCTGCAGCCGGGAGGTGGTGTGGCTGGCAGCGGGGGTTGTCTGCGTCCATCGCGCAGACCTTCCCCGGCCGCCCTGGTGAGGTAGAACTCTGATCTCTGACAGCCGGGGAAGGTCTGCGTGATGGACGCAGACAACCCCCGCTGCCAGCCGCACCTCCTCCTGGCTGCAGCGGAAGTTGTGTAAGCGAATCGCTGAGAGCTCTACACGCTGCCCGGACTAAACACTGGGGACTCAGAAGCTCCGGTAAGTTTGGAGGAGGCAGGGGGAGGGAGTGTTAAATGGGGGGCATAAGGCACTTCTGGAGGCAGAGTGCTCTGTGAAATGCCTTTTAACCCCCTTAATGCCACTCTGCCTCCAGAAATGCATTTTAACCCTCTATGCGCCACTCTGCCTCCTGAAATGCCTTATACCCCCTATATGCCACTCTGCCCCATGATATACCTTTTAACCCCCTAAATGCCAGAGTGGCATATAGGGGTATAAGGCAATTCTGGACACAGAGTGGCACATAGGGGGCCAAAAGGCATATCATGGGGCACAGTGGCATATAGGGGGTATAAGGCATTTCTGGGGCAGAGTGGCAAGCCAGGGGGCAGATGTGCATAACTGGGGGGGGGTGGTGAAAAAAAGGAAATAAAAACAAAATATTTTTCTCAATCATAGCTTTTATAAAAAAAAAAAAAAAAAAAATTGTTCACATAGTTTACATGAATTAACATTTACTGGTAAAACTTTTTTCCTATAGGGTTGTCTTATATTCAGGCTTTCTTTTTTTCATAAATTAATATTCAGATTTTGGGGGGTCATCTTATAATCAGGGTCGTCTTTTATAATCGAGCAAATACGGTAATCGAATACAATTTTTTTACTTTTTTCATTTATTTAAAATACTTTATTAAATTAACGTAGGACGTAAAAAAAAACAAACGGCAGAATAAAAAAACTTTGATAAAAATGCATTTCTTGTTTTTATTTCCCAACCTGCCCCCCCCAGTTATGCACATTTGAGCCCAGACATGCCACGCTGCCCGCCCAGACATGCCACGCTGCCCGCCCAGACATGCCACGCTGCCCGCCCAGACATGCCACGCTGCCCGCCCAGACATGCCACGCTGCCCGCCCAGACATGCCACGCTGCCCGCCCAGACATGCCACGCTGCCCGCCCAGACATGCCACGCTGCCCGCCCAGACATGCCACGCTGCCCGCCCAGACATGCCACGCTGCCCGCCCAGACATGCCACGCTGCCCGCCCAGACATGCCACGCTGCCCGCCCAGACATGCCACGCTGCCCGCCCAGACATGCCACGCTGCCCGCCCAGACATGCCACATATACCCTATATGCCACATATACCCCCCAGATATGTGACTCCGTCCTCCCAAGGTATGCCGTATACTCCCCTGATATGCCGTAGTGCCCTCATAGATTTGCAGACTCGTTCAGACACAATACTCATAAATACAGGGTTAATCTTCACTGCCCCCAGGATTATATAACGAGGGATATTTTTCAGAGCATTTGCTCTGAAAAACCCTTATTTTATAATCGATAAAAATCGATTCAACTAATCGATAATGAAATTCGTTGGCAACGATTTTCATTATCTATTTTATCGGTTAGTTGTTGCAGCCCTACTTTACACGCTAAACATCTTGGCTCTGAGGATGCTGCTTTTGGACGCCAGATCATGCGGCCAGTAGTTAAGCATTCTCCCCTTCTTAATTTGTTCTACGTCACTAAAGTATGCTGCCGCTTGGGGAAGGGGGAAGACAAAATTTCTTACAGTACATTTATTTTCCCTGGCACCAGGCGACAGCACTTTATTCCCTCCCTAATAAATGAATTTTGTTCTGCACTCTGTTTCTGTCTTAGTACTTCTGGGGAGTTTCTGTTGCTTGCATAATTTATGCAGGAAGGAAGGGGGCAGGGTTTGGGGGAAGTTTACTTAAATTCCCAAGGAAGAAAACCCTTAGGTAACTGGCCAAATGTTTAGTTAGGTCAGATCACTTTAACTCCTTTTATATCTATAATGACGTAATCTATATTTTTAATATGTTATTGTGTGCCCTAAGGTGTCTGACATAGTCTGCACGCCATCTCCACACAGGGGACAAGGCAGGTTTCCTTTATCTGTAAGGCATGACGCCAGGTGCATTTCTGGTTGAGGTGCATTTGCAGGATTAGGCTCTTGTCACCTCAGACGGATGGACTCTGGATGTCATCTCCAGAGGGTGCAGTCTGGAGTCAAGTGTGCGCCCCCAGATCGCTATGTCAACTCAAGGATTCTAGCAGCATCAAGAAAACGGGCCCTTTGTACTTGATCTAGGGTTACATTCAAGAGGATGTTCTGGTTCTGGTTTATTCAGGTCAGCAGCTGAGACAATTACTCTCCAGTCTTTAATTTCAAAAGCTTCACGCTGTTTATGGAATTACTCTGACACATGTTTAAGATGGAATCCATAAAGCACACCTTAGGTGTTTTCTCCAAGAGATTTTCTAGCGACATTGCACCATCAAGATGCATATCTCCATGCACCTATAAGAGGTTCCCAAGGATTTTTGTGGTTTGCTGTTCCTTGTTCATCAAGAATTCAATCTTATGCTCTCCTTCCTGCAATATCAAGGAAGGAGAGCATAAGAATTGTGCCGTATCTGGATTAGGGTGAGACAGCTTTAAATAACCTGGGGTGGGGCGGTCAGGAATGTAATCGCATCTTCATCGCCGTAGCGATGCTGGGGAATCTAGGATATGGTCCGCTTAATAAAAATTCATGAGGCAGTTCCGTCTTCTACGTTGGAGAGAAGAGGAGGATGCAGGCAGGGAGTCCTGGTTCCCCAAGGTAAGTGCCTTACAGTTTTAATTAAGCTTGTGGTTGTGTAGATGTCAGAATGCAATTTTTCTGTAACTCTGGCAGCAATTTTCTAAGCAATCAATTCACCTTGTTGGGGAACGTGCTGGAAAATAAGGCTCAATAGAATAACCTACACATTCCCATATAACAATGCACATCTTAGTAGGTTTTGTATAAATATGCTTATGTATTTGTTGTTGCAGGTCCCTCCTCGGTGGGTCTAGATTTCTCCCTACCAGGTTTTGAACATGTTTATGGCATTCCAGAACATGCTGATAACATGAGATTACGAACTACAGAGTAAGACTTTTCCTGCCTTTTTTTTTTTTTTTTTTTTTCTGTCCACTTCATAGGCATGTTTTGTGACCAGAAGCACTATGTATTATACTTGGTAGTGGTGTACCCCCTTTCTGTTACCAAGGCCTGTCAAAAGCACATGGGCCAAATTAATAGGGTACCCATCAAAAACATGAATTTTGGATACCACACCGTCTCCTTCTCAAAGTATATGAGCCAACCTGCTCACCATCCCACAGCTCACACCTTGAATATGTTAAATTGTATTGTTGTTGTACCAGCAACAAAACCTTATTGCTATTTTTTTTTTTCCCTACTTGTGTGGATGTTTTTTTTTTTGGTTTTTTTTGGTTTTTTTTTGTGCATGTCTGCTATGATGCACTTCCTTTCTTTTTTAGGAGTACAGATCCATATAGGCTCTATAACTTGGATGTTTTTCAGTATGAGTTGTATAATACCATGGCTTTGTATGGCTCAGTCCCACTGCTTCTTGCTCACAACATTCATCGCACTTTGGGGATATTCTGGCTAAATGCTGCAGAGACTTGGGTGGATATCAGTTCCAACACAGCTGGCAAGGTGAGATAACTGGTAAGGTATAAGACATTGGAACTGTAAGGATCACTATAGGAATTATGTGCTATCAAGGTACTATTTGTTACAGACTCTCCTGGGCAAGATGTTGCAATACATGCAGGGAGGCGGAGATACTCCTCAGACAGACGTGCGTTGGATGTCAGAGAGTGGGATCATTGATGTATTTTTGCTTCTAGGACCCTCACCTTCAGATGTGTTCAGACAGTATGCCAGCCTTACAGGTATGTGTAAAAATCTTTGACCACAACATTGTAAAATGTTGCCAACGTAAAGCTTCTAACTGGAGTGGTGTATTGGTAAGTCTACCAATATAAATGTCTACTGGCCATGTGATGGCCATTATGGCTGTTACTACAGGTGTTCTGCCTCTCTCCTTCATTTTTGTGGTCTGGAGGAGAGATCAAAGTGACAGGTCTGGAACCCCACTGGTATTTATGAAATCAGAAAATTTGCAGCCTTGACACCAATCATAGGCATAGTAAAAAAAAAAACAAAAAAAAAAAAAACTACCATGCACTCCTATTGGATCCCTTGTTGGACAACCCCTGTTTTGTCCTTTATTAGGGCCAGGACAAGATTATCCAATCTCCTTAGATTCCTCAATTGTAATAACTCCCAATGCCCCCTATAGGTGACACCCAATTCAATGGGGTTTTTTTTTATTCTAATAAATATATACCCCTAATTAGAACATTGCAGTTGATGAATCCCTTTTCTTCACGTGTAGACTGAACTTCAGGTAGTATATCCTGTCAAAGTGCTTATGTTATGGTGTAAAGTTGTACAAACTTAGGAAAGCAGTAGGGGATATACATCCTGGTGAAATACCAGTAGGTTGTCTACTTCACCTCGGCCACCATGATGTTTCCTTTTTATGGGCTGTTTCCTGGTCAGTGGAGTAATGAAGCTATGCAGTGAAACAATTAACAATTACATGCTTTCCTAATGGTTTTGATGTGACTCACAAAAGCCTGGTGTTGGCCTGTCCTGTAAACTAAAGGATGTAACAAAGAAGCCATTTTCTTATAGAAGTCACTCCTATACTCCCAGCATGGTCCATAGTGTATTGTGGTTTGTTTTGCGAATAGAAAATATCTAAATGCTTGCCCAGAATGGACACTTCTCTTTCCAAAGGTGCAAACCAGCTCCCCCCCCAAAAAAAAAACAACCAAATTTGGGTTTAATGACATTCATGTTGTCTAAGAATGCCTTTGTAATTTTTCACCTTGTCATTTTTCTTTACAGGGACCCAATCTTTGCCCCCATACTTCTCACTTGGGTACCACCAATGTAGATGGAATTACAATGATGAGGAAGATGTACACAATGTAGACTCTGGGTTTGATAAACACAACTTGCCTTATGATGTGATCTGGCTGGATATAGAACATGCTGATGGAAAAAGATACTTTACCTGGGACCCGCACAAGTTTCCAACTCCTAAAAACATGCTGAGCAGGCTGAAGGACAAGAGACGTAAGGTAAGAATATATTGCCAATAACTTCTCATATATATTTGTCATTTCTGATCCTTTAAATAGGCCCATCATGGAATCTTCTTTTTGTGTTCCTGCCTCCCATTAAAAGTGGTGGAGGCTTATATAGTAATAAATACATGGGCTATACTGAATCTTAGATTAGATTAAAGGCTTCATAAGATCTGAGTCTTACATCAGGAAAAATGGGCAGACTAGATGCGCCAAATGATTATCTGGCATCTATTTCTCTTTGTGTGTCCGCTTGTGCTCTTCTTGAAAGATCTTGAAAACCTGCATTGTGTGGATACTCACTGACTGTATTAAAATAGTAATAGTAATCTTAAGTGTTTTTTTTCTTTTTTCCTTCACAATTTACTTCTCCATAGTTGTTCTTAATAAATTATGTGCGCCTTTCGTTTTCTTGTTGCTTTTACCAACAGATGGTTGCTATTGTTGACCCTCACATTAAGATAGACGGTAGTTATAGAATTCACAACGAGATCCGATCCCATGGTTTCTACGTCAAAAACAAAGATGGTGGAGATTATGAGGGTTGGTGCTGGCCAGGTAAGAAAGGGCTATCCTTCAAAGTAAATGGGGGAAGTTTCAGGTAGATATTATGTGTAATGCGTCTAAGTAATTGCTTACAAATGGATGTTCTTGTGCTCCCTATACTATTGTGTTATATATATAGTATTGTTTACCGAAATTACCAGATTTGTGTCTAGCAATAGTTAGCTGCTTATGCTGTAAGTATGTTCTGGGTATGTATAAAATTGTAAAATTTTTCCACTCTTCATTGTGCACTAGTTTTTGGGGTTTATATTAATATTTTATATTACAAACAATTAATCTTCTATACCACTAATAATGCTTTCTATTTCTCTCACTCTGAAAGGCTCTGCTGCCTATCCAGACTTCACAAACCCGGAAATGAGAGCTTGGTGGTCTAGTATGTTTTCATATGATCAGTATGAGGTGAGAACTATACAATCATAGTAATCTGTAATACCGTATTGGCTCGGATATAGGCCGCACCCTAAAAGTTAGGTGCTTTTTTAAAGAAAAAAATTTCTTAGTAAAAAAAACCCAAAAAAACCACTTAGTGGAACAGATATGCTGCCACTCTGCCCTCCCCAGACATGCGCTGCCACTCTGCCCTCCCCCTTGAGATATTCTGCCACTCTGCCCTCCCCCTTGAGATATTCTGCCACTCTGCCCTCCCCCTTGAGATATTCTGCCACTCTGCCCTCCCCCTTGAGATATTCTGCCACTCTGCCCTCCCCCTTGAGATATTCTGCCACTCTGCCCTCCCCTTGAGATATTCTGCCACTCTGCCCTCCCCCTTGAGATATTCTGCCACTCTGTCCCCCCCTTGAGATATTCTGCCACTCTGTCCCCCCCCCTTGAGATATTCTGCCACTCTGTCCCCCCCCTTGAGATATTCTGCCACTCTGTCCCCCCCCCTTGAGATACGCTGTCCCCAAGAGGCCCCCCCCGTAGACTTACCGGTGCAGACTCCCCGGGGTCTTGCAGGGCCGGCGTAGGGGACAGCTACGCAGTACGCGTATTCAACTTCCGGTGCTGGGACTTCCGCCGTGGGAAGTGCTGGCAAGGAAGATTGTTAGCGTACATCGCGCAGACGTTCACCGGCTGCGGCGATGCAAGCGTTAACAACCTCTCGCTGCTGGCACGTCTGCACGATGTGCTTTAACAATCTCCCTTGCCAGGACTCCCCCCGTGGGAATTCCCGGCAAGGGAGATTGTTGAAGCACATCGTGCAGATGTGCCGGCAGCGGGGGCTGCTTACGCACATTGCCGCTGCCAGTGAACGTCTGCGCGATGCGCTTAGACAACCCCCATTGAAAGTGCTGGCAGGGGAGGCTGTCTCAGCGTATCGGAGAGTAGGCTGCAGGTCCCCTGCACCGCTGCATGTCCCGGGCGTCGGGCGCTAGACCCAGAGTATAGGCCGCACCCCCACTTTAAAGACTTTAAGTGGGGGAAGAAAGTGCGGCCTATATTCGAGCCAATACGGTATATAATATACAGTCGTGTGAAAGTACACTTTGAGTTCTGTGGTTTTACATAGCACAATATAACAAGAATCTGTTTCTTAGCAGGTCTAAAATGCATACATTGGCAAAATACAACCTCAAATGAACACATGACACATTGCACAATGTCATGATTTAATAAAGATAATGCCAAAATGGAGAAGCCTTGTGTGGAAAAACTAAGTATCTGTAGTGTCTGAGATGTAGTCTGTTTTGCAATTTCTGGGAGCATTGCATGGTCTGACCTTGGGGTGATAAAACTTAGGCTCTTACAGAGGTGGTAACACTTGCTGGTGATCAATTAATCAAGGGCATTTGATTAGCCGCACCCGTCTGCTGCTTAGCACCTTAATTCATATGGAAGCAGTAAGGGTGTACTTAGTTTTTCACACATGGCGTCTCCATTTTGGCTTTATTTTTGTTAAACCATGACATGGAGTAACATATCACGTGGTGGTGGTCATCTGAGGTTGTATTTACCTAATTTTTAGACCTGCTAGGGAAAACATATGTCCTGTTATATAAAACCATAAAATTCAAAGAGGGTGTAGTTTCTTTGTCACACTAATTATATTTATATGTGTGGATATCTGTGTATATGTGTGTGTATATAGATAGATCTAGATATAATCTCTACACAGTATTCAATTATAAGACAACCCTGATTATAAGACGAACCCCCAAAATTTGAATATTAAGGAAAAAAGAGCCTGAATATAAAACTACCCTATAAGAAAAAAAGTTTTACTAGTAAATATTCACATGTAAACAATTTTTCATATTTAATAAAAACAGATTAAAATATTTGCCACCCTGCCCTAGAAATGCCTCATACCCCCTTATATGCCACTCTGCCCCCAGAAATGCCTTATACCCCCCTATATGATACTCTGCATCCCTGATATGCCACGGTGCCTCTGATATTCTTTTTAACCCCCCCCTATATGCCACTCTGCCTCCAGGAAGCCCTTATACCCCACCAATGCCACTCTTATCCTCACCCGACTCACCACTGCTTCCCTAGACTTAGCCCCCGTGGTTCACATTCCTTGGTGTGTAGTGGTGGCAGCCGGTGAAGGTCTGCATGACGCTCGCAGACAACCTCCGCTGCTGCCGGGGCTTCTATGAATGAGCAGCGGAAGGTCATGTGATGCCAGCGCTCAGTCATAGCCCCAGAGGAAGTGCCGGGAGCAGCGGAGGTTGTCTGTGCGCATGGCACAGACCTCCACTAGCAGACCTCTATTTGAGGTCTGATTTAGAAGACGACCTCGAATATAAGACGATGGTTCTGAGTCCTGTAAAACCGCTGTATGGTCTTGCCCATAGTTCTGCAGCTCAGTTTCAGGGTCTTGGCAATCTTCTTATAGCCTAGGCCATCTTTATGTAGAGCAACAATTCTTTTTTCAGATCCTCTTTGCCATGAGGTGTCGCATTGAACTTCCAGTGACCACTATGAGAGAGTGTAAGAGCGATAACACCAAATTTAACACTCCTGCTCCCCATTCACACCTGAGACCTTGTAACATTAACAAGTCACATGACACCGGGGAGGGTAAATGGCTAATTGGGACCAATTTAGACATTTCCACTTAGGGGTGTACTCGCTTGTGTTGCCAAGGTTTAGACATTAATGGTTGTGTTGAGTTATTTTAAGGGGACAGCAAATTTACACTGTTATACAGGCTGTATACTACTTTACTTTGTAGAAGAGTGTCATTTCTTTAGTGTTGTCACACGAAAAGATATATAATAAAATATTTACAAAAATGTGAGGGGTGTACGTTTTCACGTTTGTGAAATACTGTGTGTGTGTGTGTGTGTGTGTGTGTGTGTGTGTGTGTATATATGTATATAATATATATATGGGTGTGTGTGTATATGATAAAGCACAGGTCATAGACTTTAAAATGGACAATTCGCACATAGAGAATTTTAAGAGAAAAGGTTGTATTCCATTGGGAACATGACTGTATTGAATATTTAGGTATTAAGATCTACTGAAATTTTGAAGACACAATAAATGGGAATTATATAGGTGTACTAAACTGTCTAAAAAGCCAATTTATAGAATGGAAAGGACATGACGTTTTATGGCTTGGCAGGCTGAATATCATAAAAGCATATATCTTACCAAAATTAATATATTTGTTTAGAACTATTTCAGTTTTTTTCATATGTTTGGAAAGGGAAGAAATCAAGAATTTCATGCTCCATTTTAAACAGAAATCTGTCCCAGGACGGTCTTAATTACCCTAATGTCTGTGAAATATATGGAGCATGTATGTTTACTTATTTTTTGGCATGGTACCTCAAAGGGGGATTAGGTTTAGGTTGGTATAATTATGAGAAATGTCACAATCCTAGACCCATTTTTATTTTTATTGGACAAACCCAAAGTGTGTTAGAGATTAAGAGATAACTAATCCAATTATTGGATTTCCTGTCCCATGGAGACATGGTTCTCAGCCTGGACCAAAGCTAGAAAAGCGGTGCACTGCATACATCTTCATGAACAATATTTCCCCTGTCACTTCTGGTAGCATGGGAGATGGCTCCACCTATCCGAATAGGACAGGAAAGAATAAAAGCCCCAGAACCACCTCCTGTCCCTCAGTGTTCTTTCCTGCCCTATTGCGGGTAGATGCAGTCATCCCACGTTTGTTTTTTTTTGTTCTGAGCTCGTAGGAGAGCTCATTTCCCCTGCACTAGCGTTACGATTTGGGTAGCAGGTAGCACTTTACTTCTCCCCGTTCCAGTTCGATCTGTTGGAGGATTGCTTTATTCTCACGAAGGGTACCCTCGGGGGACCCTAGCTTACTTCGGCAGCCTTTGGGCGGCTAGCTTTATTCCAGACTCCAGGACTCCACTGCCTCTGCTGACAGTTCCTGCCTGTGACGCGTTTCTGGTTCTCGTCTCAGGCTGCCAGGGGTCTCAGCAGGAAGCAGCTCTCAGGTCAGGTTATGTCTTTTCAGTAAGGTTTCTCTATTTGATTGTGCTGCTATTAGTTTGCTTCTGATGAAGAGTCCTGGCATCCTGTGTTCTGTTTTGGTGTCTTTCTACGACTTAGCCCAAGTAGGTTATGAGTCCATGGGAGTTCTTTGCGTCTGTCTTATTGGCTAAATTTTAACTGTCTCCTGTCCTTTATCAGGATGTCTCTAGATAAGCCAGACCTACCTGAAGAGACTCCAGCACCTAAGAAGACCATGTCTAAAACAAAGCATTTTGCCTGTAAAAATTGCAAGGCTATCCTGTCCGACCCCTTGAAGTTTTGCTCGGCCTGCCTGAAAGTCAGGGAGGAATCAATTTCAGATTTCAAGGGATGGATGCAGGCTAAACTCCAGTGCACTTTTCAGCAGATCCGATAATTCATTTTAGATTATTTTCCCCAGCCTAAAACCTCTTGTCCGGATCCTCTACCTAGGTTCCAGTCTTCTGGTCAGGATGCTGGTTCTTCCAGCTCAGAGGGGGACTGGCACCTGGAGGAACCCGAACCTCAGAAAGAAGAGGAGCTTTCTGAAGAAAGTTGTTTTTTTTTTTTTGTTTTTTTTTGTTTTGTTTTTTTTTCTTTCCTGTAGAGGAGGTGAACAAGCTGGTTACTGCAGTGAGGGCAGCTCTGGACGTGGAAGGGGAATAGCCGAAAGGAAAAACAGACATTTTTTTCGAGCTTCTTTTAAGAAGCCCAAGGCCTTTACAGCCCATGAGACCTTAAAATCTATTATTACTGACCAGTGGAAAAGAGTTTCAAGGTTGTTTCCTTTCCCAGATGATTTTTCTGAGCTCTGTTTAGCTCCCAAAATAGATGCTCCAGTGGCTTTCTCTGGAAGCTCATATTGGAGATCTGGAGAAGCAAATTGTCTCAAAGTTACAATCTTGAAAGGGGTCTACTGCTAACTGAGCAGAGTGTAGTGAGGGCAGGTAGAGAGGGAGGAGATAAGTCAGCTGGGGGAACAGGCACGTAGCTGGGTTGTCACGTGGTAGCAGAGGGGGAGGGAAGAGGAAAGGTTTAGCTGGCTCTGACCTTGTGCAGCCTAACAGATTTGCCCGCTTAAGTTAAGATTTTGGGTGCATCGGCTCAGGAGTAGCTGTACTGGAGGAAGCTGTTCCTCCTTACAGCCTAAACCCCATCTGTACTAGAGGGGCTATTCCCTAATACCCCTCTAGTACGCGTTGGGTTTAGAGTGTTAAGAAAGGCTAGACATGTTGTGGTGATAGGGGACTCTGCCGCTCAACCTGCTGAGCCGGACAGTTTGCTGTCTCCCAGGTGCTCGGGTCCGGCATGTTGCTGACAGAGTGGATGGATTTTTAGGAGGGGCTGGGGAAGACCCGGCTGTCATGGTCCATATTGGTACCAATGACAAAGTCAGTGGAAAATGGAAGGTCCTAAACTGAAGAAAAGGACCTCCAAAGTAGTAATTCTCAGAAATATTACCTTTGCAGCGCGCAACAGTAGAAAGGCAGCGGGAGATTAGGGAGGTTAATGCATGGCTAAAGTCATGGTGTAGGGAGGAGGGTTTTTGCTTTTTAGAGCACTGGGCAGCTTTTGCGCTTGGGTACAATCTTTATAGGCATGATGGATTGTACCTAAACGGAAGAGGGTCTGCTTTGCTGGGGGACAGGATGGCTAGAAGTTTGGAGGTGACACAGAATATATGGTGTCTTTTGAAATAAACTCAAAAAATTAATTGCACACGAGGGATACTAAAACATATAATTTTGAAAAGACCAATCTCAATAAGATAAGGGCAGCTTTACAACATACTGACTGGCATAAACCCTGTAGTGATAAAAACACTGAGGAAAATTGAAAAAGTGGGGAAGTAAACCAAGCAATTAAATAAATAAAAAAAGGCTTTTAAAGCATTTAAATCAGACAAATCATAGGCATCTTATATAAGATAAGGAAACCAATAATGCATGCAAAAAGGTGATTGGATGGGCTAAACTAGAAAATGAGAGAGGCATAGCCAAAGAGCAAAACCAACCCCAAAAAACTCAAAGTACATAAATTCTAAAGGAAAAAAAGTGTTGCTTAACGAGGACCAGGAAAAAGCAGACACTTTAAATAATTTGTCCTCGGTTTATATTGAGGAACCTATGACAATGCAAATGACTACTGCAAAAAAATTGTGATTGGATGACTCAGGACAAAGTGCTGCAGCAGCTAAAGAAAGTAAATGTCAACTCCGAGGCCTCATGGTATTCACCCACGTGTACTGAGTCTAGAAATAAGTGAACCTCTGTTTTTAATCTTCCAGGATACTTTTCTTTCAGGAATTGTACCAGAGGATTGGAGGAAGGCAGGATGTGGTTCCTATTTTCAAAAAGGGTTCAAACTCTGCCTGGAAACTATAGACCTGTGAGCTTAACTTCTGTGGCTGGGAAAGTATTTGAAAGGTTATTAAGCGATAATATCCAGGAATTCATTGGAAAAACAGTGTTAGCTAAAATCAGCATGGTTTTATGAAACATAGGTCATGTCAAACTAATTTAATTGCATTCTACAAAGAAGTAAGTAGAAGTGTAGATCAGGGTGTTGGAGTGGATGTAATCTACTTGGATTTTGCCAAGGTGTTAGTATTCAAACTGAAAGAAACTGGTCTAGATGCAAATTCTTGTTCTTGGGTTGAATATTGGCTTAGTGATGGAGTACAGAGAATTGTCATAAATGGTATATCTTCAAGCTGGACAAAAGTTGTAAGTTGTTCGTCAGGGTTATGATCTGGGACCAACCGACCTTGCAATAGGAATTGAATGTCATGTTTCCGGGTTTGCAGATAAACTCAATAAAGTAATACAATGTGAGCAGGATATTGCTTTGCTGCAGAGGGATCTAGATAGACTGAGGGACTGGGCACACAAATGGCAGATGTAATGTAGATAAATGCAAAGTATTTTATTTTAAGGAATGCACAAGCAACTTACACCCTAAAATGGTAGTGAATTAGAGATAAAAAATGAGAAGGATTTGGGAATTTTTATAGACCACAAACAAGGCAACAATTTGCAATGTCAGTCAGCAAGGTATTGTCATGTATAAGAAGGGGCATCAATTGGCGGGATAAAAATATAATTTTGCCCCTTTATAAATCAATGGAAAGACCACACCTTGAATATGCTGAGCAATTTTGGCAACTATTCTAAAGAAGGGTTATTATAGCACTGGAAAAGGTGCAGAGGCGGGCTACAAAATTAATAAAAAGAATGGAACACTTTAGTTATGAAGAAAGGTTAATTACCGTATTTGCTCGATTATAAGACAAGGTTTTTTCCAGAGCAAATGCTCTGAAAAATACCCCTCGTCTTATAATCTGGGTCGTTTTAGAATCAGACCTCAACTAGGTCTGACTATGAGACTAAGATCGAGATCCCCGGCAGCGATGCAGGGGACCTGGATCCTCCTGTGTTATGCCCCCCAACTTACTGGTGCTTCTGAGTCCCTGGTGCTTAGTCCGGGCAGCGTGTAGAGCTCTGTGATTCGCGTAGACAACTTCCGCTGCAGCCGGGAGGAGGTGCGGTTAGCAGAGGGGGTTGTCTGCGTCCATCGCGCAGACCTTCCCCGGCTGTCAGAGATCAGAGTTCCCGTGATCTCTGACAGCCGGGGAAGGTCTGTGCACACGGACTACGCACCGGGGACTCAAGCACCGGTAAGTTTGGGGGAGGGAGTGTTAAATGGGGGGCATAAGGCATCTCTCTAGGCAGAGTGCTCTGTAAAATGCCTTTTAACCCCTTTAATGCCACTGCCTCCAGAAATGCATTTTAACCCTCTATACGCCACTCTGCCTCCTGAAATGTCTTATACCTCCCTAAATGCCACTCTGCCCCATTATATGCCTTTTTACCCCCTAAATGCCAGAGTGGCATATAGGGGTATAAGGCAATTCTGGAGGCAGAGTGGCACATAGGGGGTCAAAAGGCATATCATGGGGCACAGTGGCATTTAGAGGGTTAAAAGGCATATCATTGGGCACAGTGGCATATAGGGGGTATAAGGCATTTCTGGGGCAGAGTGGCAAGCCTGGGGGCAGATGTGCATAACTGGGGGGTGGGGCAGGTTGAAAAAAATGTTCACATAGTTTACATGAATTAACATTTACTGGTAAAACTTTTTTCCTATAGGGTCGTCTTATATTCAGGCTTTTTCTTTTTTTCATAAATTAATATTCAGGGTCATCTTATAATCAAGAAATTACGGTAAATAGTTTAGAAAAACGGCACCTCAGAGGGGATATGATGGCATTATATAAATATATATGGGGCCAATACAAAATATTGTGTGGATATCTATTCATAAACAGGACTATGCATAGGACACGTGGTCACGCATTTAGCCTGGAAGGAAGGAGATTTAGTCTAAGGCAAAGGAAAGGGTTTTTTACAGTTAGGACAATAATGATGTTGAATTCTTTGCCTGCAGAGGTAGTTTTATCAGACTCTGTACAGACATTTAAACAGCAATTAGATGAATACTTGCAAAAACATAATATTCAGGTATATAATTTTTAAATTATGGGGAAACTGCTTCTTGATCCAAGGAGAGATCTGACTGCCTCCCTGGGGGCAGGGAAGAATATTTTCCTTAGTTTGTGCAAAATAGGAAGAGCCGCAACTTTTCTTTTGCCTTCTTTTGGATCAACAGCAAGAAATAAATATGGGAAAGGCTGAACTTGATGGACGCATGTCTTTTTTTTCTTTTTCAGCCTATCTAACAATGTAGCTATGTATGATTTAGCTATGGAATCTGTCTGTATGGCTGCTAGGGCCTCTGCCCTTTCAGTGGTCTCTAAAAGAGCTGTATGGATAGCAGACTCGGGTTCCAAGCACCATTTGTGTGTGATGCCATTCTCTGGGAGAGATTTGTTCAGGAAAGAACTAGAAGTTCTATTGGAAAAACCTGCTGGTGGCAAGCATTTTTGCCCAAATGTAAACATCTTCCTCGTTTTAGTCCTAACCCATTTAAGTCATCCATTTAAGGATTCCAGACTCCAGTCCCCATTTTGAGATAGACCTTATGGTTCCAGCTTTTGGCCTTTCCGAGGAAGAGGCAGATCTTTCTCCTCTAAACAGGAGGACGTGGCCTCCAAGAAGACATGATGCCAGAAGCATTGCAGTAAGGGGCAGGCTGAAGAGATCAGTGGGCTCTAATATCTTCAGACACCTGGACTCTGGGAATCATTTCCAGAAGGTACAGTCTGGAGCTTGTCGGCGTTCCTCCAGAGCGGTTTATATCAACTCCCCCTTTGGATCCTTTCAGCAGGATGGTGCTTCTGCATCTTATTCAAGATTTTGTTTAGAATCAGGTGTGGATTCCTGTGCCTTCGGGTCAAAGAGGAATCCACCATAGAGTTTCTTTTCTGGCTACTCTTGACCTTCAAGATGCCCATCTTAATCTTCCCATCAGACAAGAGTCCGAAAAGCTTCTTCGGGTTGCCATCCCTTCCACAAAAGGGATTCTTCCATTTCCAGGCCCTTCCTTTTAGACCAAGAATTTTCACCAAACTGCTGTCGGGAGTTGTTGCTTTTCTGAGGAAGGAAGGAATCAAAGTGGTCCCTTATTTAGACTTTCTTTTGGCAGCAAGATATTCAGATCTTATAACTCAGCAGATTCACTTGACTGTTTGCCTACTTAAGGATTTGGGATGGATTATCAATTTTTGAAAAGCCCGTTTGCTTCCCACCAGAACAGGATCTGGTGATGAAGGAAATTGGACAACCTGTCACAAAATCTTCCTGCCGGTAGACAAGGTTCAAAATATCACCAGCCTAACCTGGTTGATCCTTTCCAGGCATCTCTCTAGTCTGAGGCTCCTCATGCGTCCTCTGGGAATGATGGTGTCTACAAGGCCTGCCCTGGCATGGGCTCTTCTTGATATCCGTCCTCTACAGAATTTCATCCTGGGGACATGGCAGCTCTCCATTCCGGCGCTCTCAAGGAAGTAAGCTATTCAGCCAGTGTTCATTCTTCTCTCAGCTGGTGGCTTCAAGGGAAAAGATGTTGTTCAGGACTGGTCTGGACTGAACCTACGTGGACAGTAGTTTCTACAGATGCCACAGCAGTGAGTGGCCACGCTGGAAGAAAAATACAGGCAAGGCTTTTGGCCAAACCAGGGGCGACTCCTACATACAGTGGGGCAAAAAAGTATTTAGTCAGCCACCTATTGTGCAAGTTCTCCCACTTAAAAAGATGAGAGGCCTGTAATTTTCATCATAGGTACACTTCAACTATGAGAGACAGAATGAGACAGTCCATAAATCACATTGTCTGATTTTTAAAGAATTTATTTGCAAATTATGGTGGAAA
Organism: Spea hammondii; assembly: GCA_029215755.1. NCBI lineage: Eukaryota > Metazoa > Chordata > Amphibia > Anura > Pelobatidae > Spea > Spea hammondii. The sequence continues at coordinate 24,059,429 of JARDYJ010000009.1, read as the reverse complement.
ATAAGTATTTGGTCAATAACAAAAGTTCATATCAATACTTTGTTATATACCCTTTGTTGGCAATGACAGAGGTCAAATGTTTTCTGTAAGTCTTCACAAGGTTTTCACACACTGTTGCTGGTATTTTGGACCATTCCTCCATGCAGATCTCCTCTAGAGCAGTGATGTTTTGGGGCTGTCGCTGGGCAACACAGACTCTCAACTCCCTCCAAAGGTTTTCTATGGGGTTGAGATCTGGAGACTGGCTAGGCCACTCCAGGACCTTGAAATGCTTCTTACGAAGCCACTCCTTTGTTGCCCGGGCGGTGTGTTTGGGATCATTGTCATGCTGAAAGACCCAGTCACGTTTCATCTTCAATGCCCTTGCTGATGGAAGGAGGTTTTCACTCAAAATCTCACGATACATGCCCCCATTCATTCTTTCCTTTACACGGATCAGTCGTCCTGGTCCCTTTGCAGAAAAACAGTCCCAAAGCATGATGTTTCCACCCCCATGCTTCACCGTAGGTATGGTGTTCTTTGGATGCAACTCAGCATTCTTTCTCCTCCAAACACGACGAGTTGCATTTCTACCAAAAAGTTCTACTTTGGTTTCATCTGACCATATGACATTCACCCAATCCTCTTCTGGATCATCCAAATGCTCTCTAGGAAACTTCAGACGGGCCCGGACATGTACTGGCTTAAGCAGGGGGACACGTCTGGCACTGCATGATTTGAGTCCCTGGCAGCGTAATGTGTTACTGATGGTAGCCTTTGTTACTTTGGTCCCAGCTCTCTGCAGGTCATTCACTAGGTCCCCCCGTGTGGTTCTGGGACCTTTGCTCACCGTTCTTGTGATCATTTTGACACCACGGGGTGAGATCTTGCGTGGAGCCCCAGATCGAGGGAGATTATCAGTGGTCCTGTATGTCTTCCGTTTTCGAATAATTGCTCCCACAGTTGATTTCTTAACACCAAGCTGCTTGTTCAAACAGGTGCCATTAATACAAGTAATGAGTGGAAGACAGAGGAGACTCTTAAAGATGTTACAGGTCTGTGAGAGCCAGATATCTTGCTTGTTGGTAGGTGACCAAATCCTACAACGTGATTTCCTGTATTCTTTCCCCCCATTCTGTCTCTCATAGTTGAAGTGTACCTACGGTGAAAATTACAGTCTTTTCTTATCTTTTTAAATGAGAGAACTTGCACAATTGGTGGCCGACTAAATACTTTTTTGCCCCACTGTATAAATGTGCTGAAGCTTCAAGCAGTCTGGAAAGTGCTTCTTTTTCGTCAGTCCAGATTACGAGGGAAGTAGTGAGGATTCTGTCAGACAATCGCACAGTGGTGGCTTTCCTGAACAAGCAGGAAGGCACAAGGAGTCTCCAATTGGGAGATTGGCAAGTGGGCCAAATTCAATCTCTCACGTTTCGGCTGTGTTCATTCATGGGAAGGAGAACATCACCGTGGATTTCCTCAGCAGAATGTCAGTTCTTCAAGGAGAATGGAGCCTTAACGATTCGACATTCCTGCAGATCACAAGAAACCGGGGAACTCAGATATCGACCTCATGGCTACAGCAACCAACAGAAGATGGCCTCTATTTTATTCCCTGTCATCAGCAGGCCACCCCATAGCTCTGGATGCCTTTTCTCAGACTTGAGACTTCAAGCTGGGTTACATCTTTACCTCTCTTCCTCTCATCACCAGGGTTCTCAGGAAGATCAAGAGAGAGAGATGCCGGGTTATCTTGATAGCTCCCGACTGGGCCAAAAGGATTTAGTACCCAGAGTTGATCAGTCTGTTCGTAGAGTGCCCAAAGAAGTTTGAGATCAAGCCGGACCTGCTCCACCCGAACCTCGCTTACTTCAAATTGTCAATGTTGCTCCTGAGATGGAGAAATTGATCCAAGCTGGTCTCCGAAGGGGTGGCTGATATCCTGATGAAGAGCCGGAAGCAGGTGACCAATTTCTGGTATGATCCGGAAGTCCTTCTGCTCCAGGTGTTCTAGCAGACAGCTCCATTGGAATAATGTCTCTATCAGTAACATCTTAGATTTCCTCCAAGCAGGTTTTCCTAAAGGTCTGTCTCCAGCCACCTTGAAGGTTTATGTGGCAGCTCTTGGCTCTCTATTGAATGGCTAGCTGTGCATCCTTGGGGGTCTCGTTTTATGAAAGCCATCTCTAGACTTATTTGATTCAGGAGGCCTCTGGGACATGAATTTAGTTCTAGGTAGCCTGGCTTCCCTTCCATTCGAGCCCATCAAAGACATCCGGGTCAAATTTGTCACCTGGACGCTTTGACATCAGCTAGAAGAATGGCCGAGATATAGTCTCTTGAATCTTTGTCTTCAATTTTTTGAGGATAGGGTAGTTCTCTATAGCTAGATGGTTTATATCGGCTATTAGTGAAGCATACAGAGCTACTGGTAATGAACCTTGTGACGGCCCCGGGTTAATCGGTACCGTCTGTAATAGTTAGTTTGTGATACCTGCATTTCTCAGTATATGTTGTAATTATGGTGTGTTCTTTTGTTCCCCTTGTTTGCTACCCGGTCCAGGTGCCACATGTCCTGCCCCCTCCCTCCTTACACAGACTACAGTAGAGACCCCCCCCCCACTGGGTTGAGTGGTAATACTCAGTCATATGCAAAGGAGGGCAGGATGCAATTCCCTTGTGTCTATTGGACGTAACTCAATCCCTTGTACTGTTTAAATACCCCTGTGTTCCCAAATAAAAAGTTCCTGTTTTACCTCACTACGAGTCCTGTCTTGTTGTTGAGGTAAGCCTCGGTGTTGCCCTTATTAGGGCGGTAGGGTGCTGTATTGCTATACTTCGGTATACTACAGTACAGCCGAGGTTCCTGAAGAGCTGTGTTCTCGGCTATGATCGCGTATTATCCTTTTCAGGACGATAGCCACCCTGTGTAGCTCAGTTTTGGCTAGCCACAGACAGTGAAGGGGTTAATCTCTGGTGCCCCGGTGGCCATGGGGCGAAGGAAGCAACGTTTGGCGGGAGTACCCAGTCGGGGTACAGGTCGGTCCCGTCACAAACCTCCCTCTGGCCTCAAGGCTCATTCTACTCTGGCAGTTGAGACATCTTGGGCTGAAACTGCTGGAGTTCCAATCGAGCAAATTTGCAAAGCTGCTGTTTGAAAAAGTGTTCATACCTTCATTAAACAATATCGTCTGCAGCCTGCCGGTCTAGGTGATGTCTTGGGGTCCATTGTTTCATTCCCTCCCTAATGTCTTTTTATATCTCCTATGCTACCAGGAATGACAGGGGAAACGTTAAATCTTTACCTGAGAATTTCTTTTCCTTGTCACTTCCCGGTAGCTATTTTTTGTCCTCCCTAATTAAGGCTTATTTTTGTTCCATATTTTGGTCTTTTGTATACACTGAAAGAAAGGGGGAGGTTCTGGGGGTTTTATTCTTTCCTGCCCTATTTGTATAGGCGGAGCCATCTCCTAGGCTACTTGGAAGTGACAAGGAAAATAAATTCATGTTTTTAATTTATTCACCATTGGTACTATGTACTAATAATTCTGCATGGAATGTTTAGAGCTACCTCCAATAAGTGCTGGAGATGTAGGCAAGAGCTGGGAACCATGTCTCAAATTTGGTGGAGCTGTGATAAGCCTAGTCTTGAAGGAAGAAACTGAGAAACTATTTAAGACCCCTTTTGCATAGAAATGGACTCTGACCTTGCAGTCCTTTTTATTATACATAGCAGCAGTTAAAATCTGTATGGCACGTAACTGGAAGGCTTAAGAACACCCACCCCCCCCACCTGGCCACATATTTTAAACCAAATTACCAATATAAAATTGAGATTTTTTTTAGAATAAGTGAAGACATCAGGAAATATGTTGAAAGCTGGCCTCCTTGGATCAACTTTGAGTCTAACAAAAATTAAACATTAAGGTAGTGGGATTTTTTCTTTCCTTGGCTGCACCTTGCCTCTTCTCCCTAGGGAGCCCGTATAGCCCATTAAGTCTGAGGTTATGGTTGTTGCACCGCGACAATAAGTATGAATGTTGAATGGATCACCACTTGGCATTAAATAAGCATACATGAAATTACTGTATGAGATTTATCTCAGAATTTATAAAGGAAGTCATCAAATAGATTCTCAAAATATATATTACTTGTGGATGCAAGGAATCTATGAATTTTTACATTTGATATCTAGATTGTATAATTTTGAGATTTATTCGTACGATGTGAATTTTCTATTTAAAAGAATAAGAGTAAAATGTTTTAAAATAAAAAGTGTATATACTGTATACCTATTTATTAAATATACCTGCTAAAAGCTTGAAGGAATAATTGGAACTGGTTAACTTTTAAGGAGTCTATCAAACATTGCTGCAAGCCTGATGTTTGCCAAAGAGCACACTACACAGCACTACCTGGAAAATGTTTTGCGGACTTGATCAAACTAAGGTAGAATCGTTTGGGAAGAACATGCAGCACTACGTATGGTGTGAAAACATACCTACAAGATATTCTAGTGGTGACATATGTTGCAGGGAGCATCATGTTTTAGGGCTGCTTTGCTTTCTGGGCTGCTTGTCATGGTGGAAGGAGACAATTCCCAAGTTTATCAAGGTATCCTACAGGATAATGTCAGGATGGCTGACCACCAGCTGAAGCTCAGTAAAAGTGTGTATAATGTAGCAGGACAATTACCCTAAACAACAAAGTAAATCTACTTCAGAATGGTTTTGAAAAAAGAAAATCCACCTTTTGGAGTAGCCCAGTCAGAGCCATTCATGCAAGACATCCTAAGAATATGGCTGAGCTTAAACAGCTCTGTATGAAAAGTTGTGCAATTCTGGTGTTCATCAACCAGAAGCACTTGTTTGAGGTTATTGTTGCCAAAGGCTTTTTGACTAGTTATTAAATCCAAAGGTTCACCTACTTTTTTTTTTTTTTTTTCCCCCACCAAAACTGTGAATGTTTATTTGGTGTGTTAAAGACATGAAAGATAAAAAGACATTGTGCTTTAAGAAAACAGGTTAATTCCAAAGGGTTCATTTAGTTCACTGTATGTGTATACAAAATACAATAGTCATGTATTGCACTCATGTCATCTTTGTATGTGTTTCACTATAGGGATCCATGGATAATCTGTTCATCTGGAATGATATGAACGAACCATCAGTTTTTAATGGCCCTGAAGTAACAATGCATAAAGATGCTGTTCACTGGAGAGGCTGGGAACACAGGGATGTGCATAACCTGTATGGGTTCTATGTGGTGAGTAAACCCACTCCATTCTTATTCCAACAGACATTCCATACTAGACATGTTCTGTTTCCATTTTCACATAGTAATGCAAACAGTTGTATTGCAGTTTTGGGGGAGGGGGGGGATTCAAGACATTTGGGGCGTTCTATGAGTCAGGAAAACCGGTCTGTTCTTCCTGACCCATATGCTACCTCATATGTATGACGTATTTTTTTTTTTTTTTTTTTTTTTTCCCTCTTTATTCTGTTTACTATTTCATGAGCGATGAAGGTAGATTGAACAAAAGGTAGAAAACATGTTAGTCCAGTAAAACTGTATTACCACATGAAAAATGCTCCCTTTATACATCCAGCCCACTGGGCCAACACTGCTATTGTTAACGGTAATGAAAGGGTGTAATTTATATGATTAAGTGCATACGCTAACTACTCACATGTAGCAATATATAGGTAAGCTAGTTTATCTTCTGTAGCTTTTTAACTTTGGAATTCCACAGGAATAACTTTTGTTATGCTCCCTAATAGCAAAGAGCTACAGCTGAGGGTCTGATCCAGCGCTCTGGGGGTAAGGAGCGACCCTTCGTATTGACCAGAGCATTCTTTGCAGGTTCACAACGCTATGGTAAGAACAGTATATCCAGGGAATTTGATGGCCTAATGAGAAGGAACTATTTAATCAGATAACTAGCTCACTTTTTTCATTTTTTTCGCCTTAGGTGCTGTGTGGACTGGTGACAATGCTGCGGAGTGGGATCACCTGAAAATATCCATCCCTATGTGCTTAAGCCTGGCTCTGGTTGGCATTTCATTCTGTGGAGGTTTGTGTGCCATAAGTATTTGGGATGTTACATGAGATGGAGAATTTTTTCTTTGTTGTCTGGCCAAGTATGAAAAATCTGCAGTTCCAGTCACACGTCTCCTGACCTTGAGTTTTGTCCTCCCAACTATCTCCTCAGTCAGCAGAGTTAACATAGTGATTTAGGCTGAAAAACGTCCATAGAATTCAACCCTTCTACCTATCCTTTCTACGTTTGATCCATAAGAAGGATCAAGAGGCTCCAAAATTTTCTATCATTTTGTATGATTGTTTGTTTTTTTTCTAAAAAAAAGAAAAAAATATCCAGACCTTTTTGGAAGGCATCCATTGTGTTTGATACCACCACAACCTCTTGGCAGTGAATTCCATACTTTTATTGCCCTTACTGTAAAGAATCCCTTCCTTTGTTTATGAAATCTTTGCTCTTCCAGTCTCAGAAGATGGCTTCTGGTTCATTGTACATTTCTGTTAGTAAACAGATCAATGGAGGCCTCTTTATATTGTCCATGCGCATATTTATACAATGTTATGATATCCCCTCTAAGATGCAACTTTTTGAGTGTCTATTACTAAGATCTTTTCAAAGACCAGTGGCCAGAATTGCACCGTATATTCAAGGTGAGATTTTACCATTGACCTGTACGGAGGCAAAATGATCTCCTCCTGTGAATCAATACTCTGTTTTAGGGCTGCAACAACTAAGCCATAATGAAAATCGTTGCCAACGAATTTCATTATCGATTAGTCGAATCTGTTATCGAATATAAGATTAAGGTTTTTTCAGAGCAAGTGCTCAACCTCAAATAGAAGTCTGACTATAACACTAAGATCAAGATCCCCCAACAACACTGCAGGGGATCTGTATCCTCTTCTTTGGCAGCCGGTGAACGTCTGTGCGATGTGTGCAGACATCCTTTGCCCTCCACTTTTGCCAGGGCTTCTATGATGGGGCTTCTATGATGGAGCACCGGTGTGACATTGACCATCCGGTGCTCCACCATGGAAGTCCCGGCCAACAGCAACGGAGGTTGTCTGCGCGCAACGTTCGCCGGCTGCCAGAAAGGAGGATCCTCTGCAGGGTACCTGGATCCTCCTAGGTGGCACCGGTGGGCCTCTGTGTGATGTGCCCACACAACCTCTGCCCTCCACTTCCGCTGGGGTTTCTATGATGGCGGACAGACGTCACATGGCCTTCTGGTGGTCACCGGACGTTCACAGGCTGCCCCCACTAGACACCAGGGAGTATGGAGCATGGTGGTAAGAATGGGAGGTAGGGGGGAATGGTGGCATGTCAGGGGGGGCATGTGGCATATTACATAGTTACAAAGGCTGAAAAAAAGACAAGTGTTTAAAGTTTAGCCTTCCCATATCTGTTAATTGCTGTTGATCCAAAAGAAGGCAAAACAAAACCCAGTTTGTGGCTCTTTCCACTTTTGCATCAAACTAGGGGGGGATCCTTCTTGACCCCAGGTTGGCAGTCGGATCTCTCCTTGGACAAGAAGCCGTTTCCTCATAATTTAAAAATATCCCTCAATATTATGTGTTTGCGAGTATTCATCCAGTTGCTGTTTAAATATCTGTACAGAGTCTGATAAAAAAAATACCTCTGCAGACAGAATTCCACATCTTTATTGTCCTTGCTGTAAAAAAAAAAAAGTTTCCTTTGCCTTAGACTAAATCTCCTTTCTTCCAGTCTAAATGCGTGACCACATGTTCTATGCATAGTCCTGTTTACGAATAGGTTTCCAGACGATGGTTTGTATTGGTCCCGAATATACCGTATTTGCTCGATTACAAAACAAATGCTCTGAAAAATACCCCTCGTCTTATAATCAAGGTCATCTTAAATCATACCTCAAATGAGGTCTGACTATGAGACTAAGATCCAGATCCCCCGCAGCGCTGCAGGGGACCTGGATCCTCCTGTCTGGTAACCTCTGCTGCTGCCGGCACATACACCGGTGTCTATCACTGAGCGCCGGCGAGAGTGCCGGCAGCAGCGGAGGATGTCTACGTGCATACCTTCCCCAGCTGCCAGAGAGGAGAATTCATCGCAGCGCTGCAGGGAATTATTTTCTCTGGCAGCCGACGAACGTCTGCTCGCTGGACACAGACAACCCCCGCTGCTGCTTGTATTTCCGACGCAGCACCAGCGGAACTAACACCGGCCTCCACACGCTGCCCCCACCAGACGCCAGGGAGTCGGAAGCACTGGTAAGTGGCATAAGGCTTTTCTGGAGGCAGAGTGCCCCATGATATGCCTTTTAACCCCCTGTATGCCACTCTGCCTCCAGGAATGCCTTTTATCCCCCTATATGCCACTCTGTCCCATGATATGCCACTCTGGCATATAGGGGGATAAAAGGTATTTCTGGTGGCAAAGCTGGTCATTCTGCCCCATGTGCTATTTCGGGTATCTTTGAAGGTGGCCAATGCAATTTACCCCTTCAAACCATATATTTATAAAAACTAGACACCTCAAGGTATTTTAAATGCTGTCATCAGCAAACATGGCTCTCATTGGAACATGGGAGATTAGTAATAAACAAGTACTCCGCTTAATACCTTGGTCCAATTTGGTTCCAGTTACAACCACTTTTCGCGTTCTATTTTTATAGACAATTTTCAATCCAAGTACGTACACTTGTCCCTAAGCTTATTTCTGACAATTTGATACAGTTCCACAGAGGTTACTGTACAAAGTCCAAATAGATCACATCTACTGGCACTCCTGGATCTATATTTTACTGACTTCATAGAATAGTAGGTTGGTTTGACAAGACTAGTTTGAATAAAAATATTAAATGAGTATCTTTCTTCAAAGGGACAGTCTAATGTACGTGGCACTGCCTGCAAAGAATAATGCACATTAAAGTGAATACATTAATAGGTATTCTTCTAAGAACAGTACAACAATAAAGCAATTACCTGACACAGAAGACACAGCCCTTCTTCCTCTATCATAGTCTGGCTGCGTGCAGCATTCACCCCTCGCAGGATTTAAATTGCAGCGTTTTCTACACATGTGCATTGGGGCTCTGTAAAGGACAAATGCATATAGGAGCATTTGCAAAAAGAAAAAAAAATGGAAATTAACCAGATGGATTTAGGGCTATATGATGGCTGGGGGGATCCATTTAATAGGTTTTTTTTTTTTGTTTTTGTTTTTTTAAGTAGCTAAAAGACACCCCATGGCATTCCCCTATCCCTGTTGGTTTTGGTAACCTTGTATGCAGCCCTGGTTGGTTCCTTAGGGGACCAGTTAACTACTTGGTGCTGGAGACAGGATCCTTGGACGACTAGAGCATTACAGCTTTGGGCCAGCTGGCTACTTACTGGCTGCTTGAGTCCTGTTTCCACTCTAGAATGATGTGGACACAGTGGCAGGCGGACCAGCCTTTTTATGCATGCCTCCTTCCAGGGCTTGCCCACTGACTCTATTGTCCAGCTATACACAGAATGTCTTTAGTCTTCTTACTCATCAGATAACTCAAGTTAGTCTACGTCTAGTCAGAGCATACAGGAGTTGTGAAGCTACATTGTTTGACCCCGGCAGGAAACTTTTTGGTCTGCTTGTTTACAAGGCAACTACAAACGTAAGGATTGATTGACAGCTGATATACAGACCATCTTAAAACTTCTATTTTCTCCATGAAGGCTTTATCCCCTTAATATTCCATCTATAGGGACTTCGTGCGCCCATGAGTCCTTGGAGATACACTAATCAGCCATAACATTATGACCACCTACCTAAAATTGTGTAGGTCCCACTTTTGCCGCCAAAATAGCCCTGACCCGTCAAGGCATGGACTCCACTAGAGGTGTGCTGTAGTATCTTGCACTAAAACATTAAGTTCTGTAAGTTGTGCTGTGGGGCCTCCATGAATTGGACTTGTTTGTTCAGCATATCCCACAGATGCTCAATTGGATTGAGATCTGGGGCATTTGGAGGCATACAACACCTTGAATTCATTGTTTGTGTTCCTCAAACAATTCCTGAACCATTTTCCCAATGAAAGGCCAATTCATTTAGTGAATACCCTGTCCATGAAAGGATGTACATGGTCTGCAACAATACTTAGGTAGGTGGTACGTGTCAAAGTAACATCCACATGAATGGCAGGACACAATGAACATTGCCCAAAGCATCACACTGCCTCTGCCGGCTTACCTTCTTCCTATAGTGCTTCCTGGAGCCATGTGTTTTCCAGATAAGCGACACACACACACCCAGCCATGTGATGTAAAAGAAAATGTGATTTATCAGGCCAGCCTTTTCCATTGCTCCATGCTCCAGTTCGGTAGTGGACATGGGTCAGCACAGGCACCTTGACTGGGACTGTTTCATGACTTTATCTTTAAATTGAAAAACAAAATTTAAAGACGGAGAGGAACCAATGTAAGACATTATGACCCTCTTACAGGGTTATTCTTTTAGGGAATGCGTGACGAATAAAGCACAAATACAAGCGTATAGAAAAAAGTATATTGATATTGAATTAGGTCACTGTTACAGGTTGTAAAACATACAAAACACGTGTTAATACAAATCAAAAGGGATACTTAAACACATTCTTGGGAAACCTCTCTCAGCTCACAGGCTTCTCCCAGATGCCATCTTGCGCAGCTTTGTTCTGAGTATCCTGACCCAGAACACGTCTGTTTGCTGCGCTCTTTTCTTAGACTCTCTCTCTATTTCAGCCCCTAGTCATTCCAGAATTCCTTGGAAAACCCAGGAAGTGGTTCACCCGACCCTCTTTCCAGAGATTTCCTGTATGACCCAGTTATGGAGGAGATGGTCTATGCGAAAATACACACAGCTACGTTCGAATACATCTCCTGCTTCAGCTGTCTGACCCCCTGGAGGGTATCCCACCTCTGTTGGAGCCTTTGTTCCAAACCCTTTGTAGTGAATTACTATGCAAATGACCTTACATTGTAAAACCAGATCAGGAACCCAAATCTTCCCAAAAACATTATGTATAAAATTTAATATCAACCTTTACAGGTATCCTTCATTTCTTATACCAAGAGCTATACTATACAGCAGGCAATATGCTACATGAACTTATGCCTACAGAGCAATATTTTAGACTACAAGCCTAACAAGTTTTAGTAACTTGGTGGCAACATTAAACATTCTGCCAGCGAAGGCCCTTCTATATCGACACTAGGGCTGAAACAACGAATCGATAAAATCGATAATAATCGATAACGGAAATCGTTGTCGACGATTTCCGTTATCGATTAATCGAGTGATCGATTCGTTGTTGGCACTCGGCTCCTTTTACTTACCTCCGCGAGCGTTCCCCGCTTCCGCTTCCGCTACACGCTCCGCCTTCTCCGCCTTCTTTTAGTTGCGTGTGGCTCCGTTCGCACAGAGCGGTTCGCTCTGTGCGAACGGAGCCACTCGCACAGAGCGAACCGCTCTGTGCGAACGGAGCCACTCGCACAGAGCGAATCGCTCTGTGCGAACGGAGCCACTCGCACAGAGCGAACCGCTCTGTGCGAACGGAGCCACTCGCACAGAGCGAACCGCTCTGTGCGAGTGGCTCCGTTCGCACAGAGCGAACCGCTCTGTGCGAGTGGCTCCGTTCGCACAGAGCGAACCGCTCTGTGCGAGTGGCTCCGTTCGCACAGAGCGAACCGCTCTGTGCGAGTGGCTCCGTTCGCACAGAGCGAACCGCTCTGTGCGAGTGGCTCCGTTCGCACAGAGCGAACCGCTCTGTGCGAGTGGCTCCGTTCGCACAGAGCGAACCGCTCTGTGCGAGTGGCTCCGTTCGCACAGAGCGGTTCGCGGGGGTGGGGGTGGGGTTTCAGGGGATGCAGGGCAGAGTGGGGGTGGGGGGGCAGGCCAGGGTAGGAGACTGAGTGCAGGGCAGAGTGTGATTGTGAGTGTGGGTGCAGGGCAGAGTGGGTGCAGGGTGTGAGTGTGGGGGCAGGGCTGGGTGCAGGGCAGAGTTGGAGACTGGGTGCAGGGCAGAGTGGGGGTGGGGGTGCAGGGCAGAGTTGGAGACTGGGTGCAGGGCAGAGTGTGAGTGTGGGTGCAGGGCAGAGTGGGTGCAGGGTGTGAGTGTGGGGGCAGGGCAGAATGTGGGGGCAGGGCTGGGTGCAGGGCAGAGTTGGAGACTGGGTGCAGGGGCACAGTGCAAAGTGCTGGGTGCAAAGTGCCAGGGCTGGGGGCAAAGTGCCAGGGCTGGGGCAAAGTGCTGGGTGCAAAGTGCCAGGGCTGGGTGCAAAGTGCTGGGTGCAAAGTGCCGGGTGCAAAGTGCCAGGGCTGGGTGCAAAGTGCTGGGTGCAAAGTGCTGGGTGCCGGGTGCAAAGTGCCGGGTGCAAAGTGCCAGGGATGGGTGCAAAGTGCTGGGTGCAAAGTGCCAGGGCTGGGTGCAAAGTGCTGGGTGCAAAGTGCTGGGTGCAAAGTGCCAGGGCTGGGGCAAAGTGCTGAGTGCTGGGTGCAAAGTGCCAGGGCCGGGTGCAAAGTGCCGGGTGCAAAGTGCCAGGGCTGGGTGCAAAGTGCTGGGTGCAAAGTGCCAGGGCTGGGGCAAAGTTTCTTGAACAGTAATAGTCCACCTCTTTTCAGAATGTTTGGGGTTATTTTGTTTCAGAAATATTGTGTTTGGGTTCTTTTACTTTGAAAATATTATTTTTTATTACATCATAACAAAATAAGAATGTTAATGTAAATTTTAAGTTGTTTTTTTAACATCCAGTTCATTAAATTATTTTAAATAAACAAAAAATTAGCATATTGTTTTTTTTTATCCGATTAATCGATTAATCGAAAAAATAATCGGCCAACTAATCGATTATTAAAATAATCGTTAGTTGCAGCCCTAATCGACACTAATCTAGACATTTTGAAAACCGACCTTCACTATATCGCTTAAATCAAAGAGCCAGAACTCAGGATTGGTAAGCCTCTGATTAATGACAAAGTAAAAACATTTTTAGGTGTGAATTTTCTGTTTTAGTTCCTCCATGCAAAACTTGTCATCGGTAGCATTATCCTGGCATCCGACAAACCCACATTCCTCAGTCCTGCTCCAGATTCCAGTGGTGTTTTTTTAGTTTTTTTACACTATTCCAGCTGATGCTTGGCATTGTATATAGTGATCTTCAACATGAGTGCAGCTGTTTGGCTATGGAAACTCATTTCATGAAGCTTGTGCTGATGCTTCCAAAGGAAGGACAAAACTCAGCAGCTGGTGTTACAGAAAGAATGAATACATTCATATGTCATATCCTCTGCACGGTTGCAACTGTATGTCATCTGTCAATCACCTAAAATGCAATGTTTCTATCATGCTTGAGCAATTTCGGTCTGGTCTGGTCAGTCTCATCATGTGTATGGAAGATGCCTCAATCTTTCAGCAGAATCCAAGGTAATCCTTGTGCTTACAATGCCACAATCCAATCCTTCCCAGTGAGAACTTGGCCACTAAAGGCAAGTTAAACTGGTGGTTTGCACTGGTGAGTAGACCTTAAGTTCCTTTTACTTCAGGTCACCAAATTTGCGGTCACAGTATGTCCACCTTTGTGGTGATCCCTCCTCCTTTGTCAGGCCATCCTTGTGATTACATTAACCAGCTTCCACATTCACTTGGTCTAGCCGCAGTTCCAGGTATAGTGGGTTAAAATATCAGATCTATGCATAGCTCTTCCTATCGTACCAGTTAATAGTCAGCTTGTCGGGGCTGGAGCTGTTTTGTTTTTCCCCCCCTCTTCATGATTTCCACCGTTACCAAGGGAACTTTATTATAATATGCTTGTTCCAAAACTATTGGGAGTTGCATGTCCTTTTAGGAGATAGGAGGTGAAAGGCGGCTATAGAAGCTATTCTTTTGTTCTTAAATTTAACACAAATTTCTCCTAAAGCTCAGTCCAGAGACCAATCTAGTTCTCGGATCATCCACATTTATTCTTGATCCCTTCTGCTTGCAGTAACTTTGGTTGAGTTGAGAGGGGTGTGTGTATGTGTATATATGTGTGTGTGTGTATACTGTATATAACCCATTTGTTATGGCAGAAACGCAGGCCTAAGAGGCAATTATTTAGCACTAGTATTAGTCAGCTTTCCCATTTATGCTTTATTTTATAAAACATGCCAATTTTTCCCACTTAGTTTTCGCTTCCTTGCTCAAGTTTTCTTATTATCCTTCATCTGTTTCTTCCTATTACTTTGTGCAGTAAACCAATTGTAACGTATACCATTTGCTATGCAGCTGATGTTGGGGGATTTTTCAAAAACCCAGAACCTGAATTACTTGTTCGTTGGTATCAAGCTGGAGCTTATCAGCCTTTCTTCCGTGCTCATGCTCACCTGGACACTCCTAGACAAGAACCATGGCTTCATGGAGAGGAAAATCTGGAACTGATACGTGAGGCCCTCCAGCAGCGTTATGCTTTGCTCCCGTTCTGGTATACACTGTTCTACAGAGCACTGCGTGAAGGAGAGCCAGTCATGAGGTGAGAGTCCTAAGGAAATAATCAGCTGGTTAATAGGGGAGTATATGTTTAGTGGAGGACAATAAGGAAATAATTGATTGGGAAAGATTAAGCAGTTCTATATTGTGTACATATGTAATGGTGATAATTGTATCTGTGTTTGGAATGCAGTGTGTGCCATGGGAGCTTTTGTAATTTACTGTTCTAGTAATACTCAGTTTCTCCCCAGAAGAAGGGAAATAACATAAGGACATGTAATTGATTAGATATACTGATTGTCACCTTCGGCAGCAAACTTTGGCTTCACTTAATTAAACTAAGCATCGTGCCAGTAATGATCGTATATGCCTTTAAACTATGCTGTGATCCATATTCCGTCTTTTTAGGCCTCTGTGGGTTGAATTTCCATCCGATGTTTCTACGTTTGCTATGGATGATCAGTACATGCTAGGTGAGTAGAAATCTATTTTTTTTTTTTTTTTTTGTTATGCGCATTGAATTTTGAGAAAACCAGTGTGTCTGCTTAACTCTTACATGAACAAGTTTTTTTCACAACCTGAAGCCTGGAGTTTTTTTGTTCAGCCATGGCTCCTCGTTTACGTATGATTTCTCTACAGTGGAATTGGGCAAGTGTGAAGAAAAACAATGAGCAAACGATTCAATGGTTATCAATTGAAAAGAACTTGGGGATAATTTTAGACAATTGTTGGTGTTGGCATCTGTGCAGCCCACCTGTGCCAGGCGAGAAGAAAAAGAGGTGGCAAGAGAAGAAGCAAAGCTGTGGGGAAAGAGGCAGGGACACATACCATATTTCCCCATGTATAAGACGTACCTTTGTGGTCTACAAACTGGGGGTTAATTTAGGGGCAGTTATGGTTGAAGGGGTCTTTAGGGTTTATTTAGGGGCAGTTAATGGATGGAAGTGATGAGGATGGCCCAAAATTATACATGGGGAAATACATATATATATATATAATTAGAAGCAGCAAAAACCAATGATGGTTATGGCTGTGTTGAGTTTTTTTTTTTTTTTACTCTGGCAAGTCAGCAGAAGGGACAGCCATTTGATATACACTCACTGGCCACTTTATTAGGTACACCTTGCTAGTACCGGACTGGAACCCCTTTTGCCCTCAGAACTGCCTTCATTCTTCTTGGCATACTTTCTACAAGGTGCTGGAAACATTCTTTAGAGATTTTGGCTCATATGGTTATGAGCAGTTGCTATAGATTTGTAGGCTGCATATCCAACGAGTCTCCCGTTCCAAGGATGACATCTGGTGACTGTGGAGTACAGTGAATTCATTGTCACGAAAAGAAACCAGTTTGAGATGATGTGAGCTTTGTGACATGGTGCGCTATCCTGCTGGAAGTAGCCACTGTGGTCATAAAGGGATGGACATGCAACAATACTCAGGTAGGCTGTCACGTTTAAATTATGCTCAGTTGCTACTGAGTGGCTCAAAGTGTGCCAAGAAAATGTCTCCCGCACCATTACACCACCACTAGCAGCCTGAACCATTGATACAAGGCAGGATGGATCCACACTTCTATGTTTAATAAACTGTGCGGTTTGCAATCTTTCTTGCCTGTTGCTGACAGGAGTGGCACCCGGCGTGGTCTTCTGCTGCTGTAGCCCATCTGCTTTATGGTTCGACGTGATTTACGTTGTGACGAGTGGTTATTTGGTTACTGTTGCCTTTTTGTCATCTCGAACCAGTCTGCCCATTCTCCTCTGACATAAACAAGGCATTTTCATCCACACAACTGCCGCTCACTGGATAGTTTCCCTTTTTCGGACCATTCTCTGTAAACCCTAGAGATGGTTGTGTGTGAAAATCCCAGTAGATTAGCAGTTTCTGAAATACTCAGACCAGCCAGACTGGCACCAACAACTATGCCACGTTCAAAGTCAATTAAATTCCCTTACTTCCCCAAGTCTACATGCTTAACTGCATTGAGATGCTGCCATGTGATTGACTTATTATCTATTTGTGCTAATCAATTGAACAGGTGTACCTAATAAAGTGGCCAGTGAGTGTATAGTTGTGCTGATGCTATTTTAAATTGTAAGTAGCAGTTAAACTAGTGAGAGTTGGTGTGTGAGACAGTCTGTGACAGGAATAGCGTTGAGGCTGATCTACCATACTGCAACTGTCAATAGTATGGTGCAGAAAACTTACTGGGGTTGGAGAAGCTGTAGTGTGTCATTATTGGTATACACTTAATAATCTGATGCACTCCCTGTATATGACATTTATTTTAAGATTGTTTTTTTACAATAAAAAAAATGAATTTAGGCAAAAACTCTAGTTTATGTACAACACAAAGCAAGAAGTAGATGTTTATCAGTGATAAAATTAGGCATTGGACTGTGTACATGCAGTGTGTTCTTGAAATTGTTCTCTTGGGTAGTTTAACCCTTTCCTTACCACAATTTAATTTGTATTTTTTTTTTTTTTTTTTTAAGTTTTCCCTTTGTTGGGAAGGAGAAGTGTTTCTTATATATGTGATTTAACAAACAGTGCTCTATAGTCTTGCATTGCTAGTCTCAATGTGCGTGATCAGCCAGCAGGTGGATCCGACATTGCCGAGTCTCTTGTTCTCTTCTAGTACCTTCTATGAGTCACCAGTGATGCCTACCAGAGCATCAGCCATTTGGGCAGAAGCCCTTGATGCTTTGGGGTGCTTGGGTGGTACTCCCCAAAGTCGGACTAGCGCCACTGAAATGGTCAAAGCCTACTGTAAAGCGTCTTGGTACCTTTATCCGGGTACATCGTCAAAGTTCTTGGGACCAGAAAGCCGTTATCTGGCCAGGCCTCTCATTGTCAAATCCAGCAGAACAGCTATTGTAGCTCAAATTGCTGAAAAAGTTACCGTATTCGCTTGATTATAAGACGGTTTTTTTCCAGAGCAAATGCTCTGAAAAATAGCCCTTGTCTTATATAGAGGTCTGACTACAAGACTAAGATCCAGATCCCCGGCAGCTTTTCTGCCGGACCTTCCTCTGGGGGGGTTCTATGAGCGTCCAGCACCGGCCAGCAGCAGCTGAGCTTGTCTGGCAGCCAGTGAACGTCTGCGTGATGTGCGTAGAGAGAAGAATCCCCCCGCAGCGCTGCAGGAGACCTGGATCCTCCTGTCTGGCAGCCGGTGAACGTCTGCGTGATGCGTGCAGACAACCTCCACTGCTACCCGACACTTTCGTCGGGGCTTCTATGAAGGAGCAACTGCGTGACCTTACGGTGCTCAGTCATGACGGCCCCACTTGACCCCGGGGAGTCTGGAGCACGGGGGACAAGACTAGGGATGCATCGGTAAGCCAGGGGGGGGATATAGGGGGATATAAGGCATATCAAGGGGGGCGCAGTGGCATATCTGGGGCAGAGTGGCATATAGGGGGCATAAGGCATATCCTGGAGCAGAGTGCTAAATAGGGGCATATAAGGCATATCTGGGGGGGCATTTTCCTCAATCAGTTTTGATTAAATATGAAAAAATTTTAGCAAATATTAATTCACATGTAAACTGTTTTTCCTATAGGGTAGTCTTATATTCAGACTCTCTTTTTTTCTAAATGAACAAAAGAACGGGGACCACTGAACAATGGAAAAAAATAAATAAATCATGTTTTCTTTTACATCATGTGGAGGGCCAGGTTCATGTGCGTCGCTTACTTAGAGAATACATGGCACCAGGATGCACCCATGGAGGCCCCACCTCGCTACTTACAAGATTGAAAGGAACTGCTGCTAAGGTCTTGATGCCAGCGCACACCTTCAGAGGTCTGGTGGAGTCCATGCCTTTTTTTAGCGGCATTAGTGTGACCTACACAATATTATGCAGGCGGTCATAATGTTGTTGCTAATCGGTGTATATGTATGTGTGTAGTCGACCATTAACTCCTCTGTGTACCAAAGTATTTTAGAATCAAATGTGGGCCGTCTGTTTACGGCTAAAGCTTGGCCAAAATTGAGTCATGCTGCAGGATAATGACCCCAAGCACACCAGCAAATCTACAACAGAATGGCTGAAAAAGAGAAAAATGGCATCAATGAACTGAAGCAAAATGTCTCCACAATGTCATACAGAAAACTATTACTTCAAGTTGTTGCTACTAAAAACCTGGTTTTACAAGCTACTGAATCTCTAGCTTCTCCATTTTGGCTTTATATCATAGCTCTTTGGGACCTCGGCAGCACTGTAGTATACAGAAATATAGCAATACAGTGCTTTACCACCCTTTCATAGGCAGCGCCGAGACATACCCCAATAACAAGACGAGACTCGTGTTGAGGTAAAACAGGAATTAACTTTATTGAGGAAGCAATCTTCACCAGCCTCCAAGGGCTTTTCAATAAGGTGGTGGTGAGCTACAACCAGCATGCATCACACCATATGTAAAACAATATGCAGATCACATGCAAATTAGTTAGAACAGCACTCAAAAAGCGCGTGAACACAATCCTGCCATCAGAACCAATACTACTAGTCAGACAGGCAGGAGGAATGGTGAAACTGGGATCTAGAGAGCTCCAGCTCTCTCACTGTTGTCAGCCTGTACCCCTAATCAGGAACCAGATATTGCACTGTAATTAGTGTCCACTGTCGCCTGCTTGAAGTATGTAATGCACTCCAGGGGTCCACCGTCTATCATGGGAAATACCCCCTCCAGCTGCCGCCCAAATCACGGAGGCTTCCATGACCTAAACCATGCCACATGTAATATGTCATGCTGTTTTATCTGAGGTTTTTACCTTTATTTTAGACCTACTCAACCAGCTTCTAGAATTCTCCAACTGTGATTCTTTGGCTACAGTGTGGTAAGACAATATAGTCACATTTCCTCCTCCAGGTTGAGTTAAATTATTTTCAGTTGATTGAAACTTTGTTGCCCTGATGGTGGAAATTATTTGCAGTTCTTTTGCTATTTTCTTGTAGCCGCTTCCCATTTAGTGAAGCTCAACAACCTTTTGCCTCACATCTTCCTTGGTCTTATCCAGTGTGATGAATGACTATGGGAATTTTGCCTATGTGTTATCTAATATTTATACTCCTGTTATTACTCCAAATATATTTCTCATATGAATTCACAGGGGTGTCAATTAATTTAAAAAAAAAAAAAATCTTTTTTTGAAAAACCTGTGTTGATTGCAATTTTTTTATATTCCTGAAAGCAGAGTATTCTTGAAAAGGGTTAAATAGTAAATACAATCGCAGCATTCTTTGCTCATATTTACCAAGGGTGCCAATATTTGTGGACGGGGCTAGTACAAGCATTTGAAATTTTAATTCTAAAGGTAATTGGGAGCCAGTGCAGGATTTTGCAGAGTGGGGAAAGAGCATGCATGGAAGGAAGATACATTTAGCAGCAGCAACCTTTTATGATAGACTGCAGAGGAGAGAGTCAAGACGGTGGAATGCCAACCAGAAGAGTGTTGCAATATTCAAGATGGGAACTAAGTGAATGAACCAGCTTTTTTGTGGATTCTTGGGGGAGGAATGGGCTTTTGTGAGTGATGTTTTTTAGGTGTTAGCAGCAGGATCTTGTGAGAGACTGAATGGGAGGGATGAAGGAGAGGTTTTAACCAAGCATGACCCCCCAAGGCATCAGGACTGGTTAGTGGGAGATATAGTCGTGTTGTTAAGGGTGATAGAGAATTTAGGTACTGGGGTTGAGATGGCAGAAGGGAAGATGAGTTCAGTTTTAGAAAAAATAAGTTTCAAGTAGCATTGTGACATCCATGAAGAAATATAAGACAATCAGTTGTTAATACAGGACATGAGAGATGGAGAGAGATCAGGAAAAGACAGGTAGACTTGGGTATCATCTCCATATTGATGATACTGGAAGCCAAATTAGTTGATTAGTTTGCCAAGAGATAAGGTATAAAGAGAGAACAGCAGAGTGCCAATGACTGATCCTTGGGAGACGCCAACCGAAAGTGGAAGAGGTGATGTCTTGCAAGAGAAGGTAACAGAGAAGGAACATGACATGAGGAGATCAAGGAGAGAGCTGTATCTTGAATGCCTGTCGAAGAAAGTGGGTCAAGAAGAAGGCGCTGATCAACAGTATCAAAAGCAGCAGAGAGATCAAAGATACCGTATTTGCTCGATTATAAGACGAGGTTTTTTTCAGAGCAAATGCTCTGAAAAATACCCCTCGTCTTATAATCGAGGTCGTCTTCTAATCAGACCTCAAAATGTCCGCTGGGGCCATGCTGCTTACCGGGCTTTGGTCGCGAGCAGCAGAACAGGAAGCTAGCAGAGTGTCACATAACTCTGCCTCCCCCCTCCTTCCTCTGGGGGCGGGGCCAGAGAAGTTGCTCGCACAGCCGGGCCCCTGCAGAAGTCTTCCAGTGAGAGATCTGCAGTTCAGGTAAGTGGGTGGGGAGGGTTTTTGAGCAAGTATGTGTGATTAATGGAATGAATGAGTATATAAATGTTTGTGAATGAGTGTGTGTTAGTATGGATGTTTAAGGGGGGTGGTGGTGGTAGCATGGCATAGGAAGGCTGTACTCAGACTCCTATCATCCCCAGGTTCCAGCATGTACTGGCTGCCTTGGCTTGATAGGAGTGTGATTGCTGTTAGCAGTTATATATATATCCAGAAATGCCTTTTAACCCCCTATATGCCACTCTGCCCCATGATATGCCTCATGGGGCAGAGTGGCATATAGGAGGGTGTAAGACATTTCTGGAGGCAGAGTGGCATATAGAGGGTTAAAAGGCACATCATGGGGCAGAGTGGCAAATAGGGGGTATAAGGCATTTCTGGGGGCAGAGTGGCAACCCTGGGGGCAGATGTGCATAACTGGGGGGGCAGGTTGGCAAATAAAAGGAAATAAAAAAATATATATATTTTTCTCAATCATAGCTTTTATTAAATATGAAAATATTGTTTACATGAATTAATATTTACTAGTAAAACTTTTTTCCTATAGGAGTAGTCTTATATTCAGGCTTTTTGTTTTTTTTCCTAAATTAATATTCAGATTTTGGGGGGTCGTCTTATAATCAGGGTCGTCTTATAATCGAGCAAATACGGTATTAGAATGGAGAAGTGACCAATGACTTGCTCTCTGCCAAAGCAAAAGGAGACCTTTGTTAGAGCTGTTTCAGTAAAGTAACATAGTAACATAGTTCATAAGGTTGAAAAAAGACCAAAGTCCATCAAGTTCAACCTATATACATATTGTGTCCCTACTGTGTTGATCCAGAGGAAGGCAAAAAAACCCTTATGAAGCAGATGCCAATTGCCCCATACCAGGGGGAAAATTCCTTCCTGACTCCAAATATGGCAATCAGAATAAATCCCTGGATCAACGTTCTGTCCCTATTAATCTAATATCCATAACTTGTAATATTATTGCTTTCAAGAAACACGTCCAGGCTCCTTTTGAACTCTTTTATTGAGTTTACCATAACCACTTCCTCTGGCAGAGAGTTCCATAATCTCACCGCTCTTACTGTAAAGAACCCCCGTCTGTGCTGGTGTAGAAACCTTCTTTCCTCCAACCGTAGAGGATGTCCCCTTGTTATAGATACAGTCCTGGGTATAAATAGGTCCTGGGAGTGATCTCTGTACTGTCCCCTTATATATTTATACATAGTTATTAAATCCCCCCTAAGCCGTCTTTTTTCCAAACTAAATAACCCTAATTCTGATAATCTTTCTGGGTACTGTAGTCCTCCCATTCCCCTTATTACTCTGGTTGCCCGTCTTTGAACCCTCTCCAGCTCCACTATATCTTTCTTGTACACTGGTTCCCAGTACTGTACACAGTATTCCATGTGTGGTCTGACTAGTGACTTGTACAGTGGTAGAATTATTTCCTTGTCGTGGGCATCTATGCCCCTTTTGATGCACCCCATGATTTTATTTGCCTTAGCAGCAGCTGCCTGACACTGGTCGCTACAGGTAAATTTACTGTTAACTAAAACTCCTAAGTCCTTTTCCATGTCAGTCGTCCCCAGTGTTTTCCCATTTAATACATATTCCCAGCCTGGATTTTTCTTCCCCATGTGCATAACCTTACATTTATCTGTGTTGAACCTCATCTGCCACATCCCAGCCCAAGCCTCCAACCTATGCAGATCCATTTGTAATCGTGCACTGTCCTCTATTGTGTTAACCACGTTACAGAGCTTAGTATCGTCTGCAAAGATTGATACTTCACTATACAATCCCTCTACAAGGTCATTAATAAATATATTAAAAAGAATAGGACCCAAAACTGACCCCTGTGGTACCCCACTAGCAACAGTAACCCACTCAGAGTATGTACCATTAATAACCACCCTCTGTTTCCTATCACTGAGCCAGTTACTTACCCACATACACACATTCTCCCCCAGCCCAAGCATTCTCATTTTATGTACCAGCCTTTTATGTGGCACCGTATCAAATGCTTTGGGAAAAATCAAGATATACGACATCCAGCGATTCACCCCGATCCAGTCTTGAGCTCACCTCCTCATAAAAGCTGATCAGGTTAGTTTGACAGGACCGATCCCTTGTAAACCCATGCTGATATGGAGTCATACACTTATTTTCATTGAGATACTCCAAAATAGCATCTCTTAGGAAACCCTCAAACAGTTTACACACAACAGAAGTTAAACTAACAGGCCTATAATTCCCCGGGTCACTTTTTGTCCCCTTTTTGAATATTGGCACAACATTTGCTATGCGCCAGTCCTGGGGAACAGACCCTGTCACTATAGAGTCCTTGAATATTAGAAATAGGGGTCTGTCTATTACATTACTTAACTCCCTTAGAACGCGGGGGTGAATGCCATCTGGACCTGGTGATTTGTCTATTTTGATTTTTTTTTAGGCGGCACTGCACCCTCTTCTGGGTTAGACAGGCGACATGTACTGGGGCAGTTATCTCATCCTGCTGTATATTACCTGGCATTTCATTTTCCTCTGTGAATACGGCAGAGAAGAATATATTTAATAGATTAGCTTTTTCCTGATCCCCGTCTATAACTTCTCCCTCATTACTTTTTAAGGGGCCAACTCTTTCATTTTTAACCTTTTTACTATTTATATAGTTAAAGAACATTTTGGGGTTTGTCTTACTCTCTTTGGCAATGAGTCTTTCTGTCTCCACTTTTGCTGCTTTTATCTGATTTTTACGTATTTTATTTTTTTCCCGATAGCTTTTTAGTGCTTCCTCACTGCCTTCCTGTTTTAGTAGCTTAAATGCCTTTTTTTTGCCATTTATTACCCCCTTTACATTTTTATTTATCCACATTGGTTTTCTCTTGTTCCTGACTCTTTTATTCCCATACGGTATGTACCTTTCACATTGAGAATTTAAGATATCCTTAAAAATTTCCCATTGAGTGTCTGTACTCTTGTTTTTGAGGACATTTTCCCAATTTACAGTGTTAAGGGCTTCTCTTAGTTGATCAAACTTTGCCTTCCTAAAGTTCATGGTTCTTGTGGCTCCTCTAAGAGTTCCCTTATTGAAGGACAAGTTATAAGGTATCATATTGTGATCACTATTTCCTAGATGCCCCCTGACCTGCACATTAGTTACTCTGTCAGGTCTGTTGGTCAATATTAAGTCCAGTAGGGCGCCCCCTCTGGTCGGGTCCTGTACCATTTGGGACAGATAATTATCCTTACTTATAGTCAGAAACCGGTTTCCTTTATGAGATTCACAGGTCTCTGTTTCCCAGTTTGTCGGGATAGTTAAAGTCCCCCATAATAACCACCTCATTGTGATTTGCTGCCTTGTTTATTTGCTTTAATAATTGATCTTCTGCTGCTTCCATTATATTTGGTGGCTTATAGCAAACCCCGATCAGTATTTTATTATTTTTCTTTCCATATATTTCTACCCATAATGACTCCACATTATCATTTCCCTCACATATATTGTCCCGCAGTGTGGCCTTTAGGCTGGACTTTACATAAAGGCAAACTCCTCCCCCTTTTCGTTTTTTTCGATCCTTCCTGAATAGACTATAACCCTGTATGTTAACCGCCCAGTCATAGCTATCATCCAACCATGTCTCTGTTATACCCACTATGTCATAGTTTTCTTCAGACATTATTAACTCCAGTTCGTCAGTTTTATTGGTCAGACTTCTGGCATTAGTAAGCATACAATTTAGAGGTGTATGGTTTTTTTCCCTATGAAGCCTATCCCTATTGACTATTCTAACCCCTCCCTCCGCTCCACCCCCAGGTACATTTATAAGCCCCAGCTTTCTATCTACACTATCTTCCCCTTCTATATTGTAGTTTCTCTCCCCCCCTTTACCTAGTTTAAACACTCCTCCACCCTTCTGGCCACCTTCTCCCCGAGCACAGCTGCACCCTCCCCATTGAGGTGCAGCCCGTCCGTACCGTAGAGCCTGTATCCGACAGAGAAGTCGGCCCAGTTCTCCATGAACCCAAACCCCTCCTTCCTACACCAGCTTCTGAGCCACTTGTTTAGCTCCCTAATCTCCCGCTGCCTCTCTGGTGTGGCACGTGGTACAGGTAATATTTCAGAAAATACTACCTTGGAGGTCCTTGCCTTAAGGTTGCTACCTAAGTCCCTGAAATCATTTTTAAGGACACTCCGCCTACCTCTCACTTTGTCATTGGTGCCAATGTGCACCATGACTGCTGGGTCTTCTCCAGCCCCCCCCAGTAATCTGTCAACCCGATCCGCGATGTGCCGAACGCGAGCGCCAGGCAGACAACACACTGTTCGGCGATCCCGGTCTTTATGACAGATCGCCCTGTCTGTCCCCCTAATAATTGAGTCCCCCACTACCAGCACCTGTCTGGCCTGCCCTGCGCTCCTCCTTCCCTCCTTACTGGAGCAGACACCCCTCTGGTGGTCAGAGGCAGTGACTTGCTGCAGTACTGCTAACTCTGAACTAACATCCCCCTCATCTGCCAACCGGGCAAACTTGTTGGGGTGTGCTAGATCAGGACTAGCCTCCCTGGCGCTTTTCCCCCTACCCCGCCTTCTAACTGTAACCCAGCTAGCTGCCCGACTGTCCTGTACCTCCATCCCGCTATCCTCCCCCACCTCTACCCCCGAGAGAGCTTGCTCAGTGAGCAGCAGACTCCTCTCCAAGTTGTCAATAGATCTCAGTGTTGCCAGTTGCTCCTCTAGACTCAGGATTTGTGCTTCCAAATGAGCAACCTGCACACATCTCGCACAGCAATATGCACCCTCGAAGCGCTGATCAAGGATTGCATACATTGAGCAAGATGTACACCTGACCGCATTGTCAAACATGGAGGACATCTTGGTAATGGGGATAGCTCAAATAACTGGCAAAAACAGACAGTAAGGTACAATATATATATACATATATACATATATATATATATATATATATATATATATATATATATATATATATATAAATATATGGAATCACAAGGATTTATACTTTACCCTCCTTCTTGCTTTTTAACTCCTTCTTTGCTTGTAACTCCTCACTTAGAGATGTCACTTAGGAGATTCGCCCCAGCTCAGGATTCGCTTGTGTGTCCAAGCTAAATGCAACTGCAAAAGCCAAGCAGAACTCACAGAGACTAGTGAAGTGAAGTGGTTTGAAACAAGACTGTAGAGGTCAAGGAGGTAAGTAGAGGAGAGGAAGCTAGTAAGGAGATTGTACACAATTTGTTCAAGGTAGGGCGCTAGTCAGACAAAAATGATGTCTAAGGAAGGATTTTTTACATGGGTATGATTATCGCATGGCTGAAGGTTGCTGGTACAGTTCCAGATAGAGAAAGATTAAATAGGTGGGTAAGTGATGGACCAAGGGATGGAGAATAGAAACTTTGTAAAATGGGATGTTTGGTGAGAGGAAGAAAGAGGAGTGGCAAGCTCTACTTGAGTTGTAGGGGAAAAGGCAGTTAGTATGGAATGACCAGGGCGAGTAATGGTGGCTGGTGTAGTGGGTGGTTTCAAAGAAGAGCTATTGTCTAATAGTTTCGATTTTGTCTTTGAAATGGGTAGCAAGATCTTGGGCGATGAGAGGTTTGTGGTGTGGGTATGGGGGACAGAGAAGGGAGTTGAAGGTAGAAAATAGGCATCATGTGTTGTAAGAAAGGGAGGATATGAGAGCAGAGAAGTAGTTGATTAGCGAGAGGGCAGTGTTGTAGTGAGTAAAGTCTTTACTGGATTTTCTGAAGTAGCATTCAGTAGTGTGGCAGCATTTCTGAAAAAAAGCATGTGACTTTGTATGCCCTGGTTGGCGGTTCAGTTGTCGGGAGTAACATACAGTAACGGGCTATGTTGTCGAGAGATGAAGCAAGTGTATTATGGTTTTTTTTTTTAAAATGCATCTGGACAGGAAATGGTTACTATGGAAGGTTAGAGAGGTTACAGTGAGACAGTAGGGTAAGGATATTATCTGGTAGTAGCCCTGCAACGTTTTTTTTGTTAGAGGTTAGTACTGGAGAAAAGTTTAGAAGGTGGTGGTCAGACAGAGGGAAGGGATAGATGGAGAAATCCGGTTGGACGCTGGAAGAGCGTATTGCAGGCATTGATGGCTGTAATAGTATGTTAAATACTGTTAAAAGTGAACAGGGGCAAAAAAAGAAAATACTGTCGACTATTGTTTATTCAGGTTTCTATCTTTATTTTTCTGCCCTGTACGCGTACCTGCCGTACCTGCCATGTTTATATGTACCATCTTTTACTGCTGTACCATAGGTGCCTTTAATCTTTTTGGAGTCCTTTGCATTTTCTTATAGGCCCTGCAGGCTATTTCATGATTGGCTGTTTGTTTATGTCTCTCATACGCCATTTGTTGTATTGATGTCGACACCAATAAACATATTTAAAAAAAAATTATTTTGATTTATTATATTGATATTTTGTAGTCCTAGACTGAAGTACAGGGAGAGCATAGGTGAAGTTTGGCTTTAAGAGATGATCACTTTAATGTAGCCTTACAGAAGTTGATTTAAGGAAGCAATCTCAAATACGATATGCAGATCTCACTGATCAAGGCTTTGAGATATATATCTATAATTCCTGTCCCTTGTTTGGGAGCTGTAGTTAGTGACTGGTTTGGATATAGTTAATGCTACAGTAGGCTTTTTAGTATATTAGTCTTTTGTGATTTTTCTTTTTAAATCAATTGTCTTACGGTATTCTCTAAAGCCCAGTGGTAGAGGTTATGGTTTTGGGATTCAATAAAATGGAGAGCTTTGTTTCTTCTCCTTCCAAAGATAGGTTTAACTTTTATAGCCTTGGAAGCTTTCTCCACTATGGAGATTTTTAGACTGGTTATTATGTTTATCACTTCTAATGGTTACAAGAGCCCTAGGTAGGTTATTTTATGATGGGAAGTTATGTTGCCTCAGACTGACCAGGTGGGGGGGGGGGCTAGTCCTGTGCATCAGTCAGGATTGGAGAGTTTACAAATTAACTGTTTTAAACTCTGTCAATATTTAACTAAAGTCTTTATGTTGAAAGATATATGTTGATAAAGGAAGGTCACCTGTCCGGTGTCCCAAAGATTAGGTTTGAAAGTAGGAACCTGGCAACAGATCTTGAGGGTTTTCTGTTCCTGGTGCCTTGGTCAAGGACTGCTTTAGAGGCAGCTCCAATAGACATTCTCCAGGTGACAGCAACTAGCACAAGATTAGCTCTCAATTCCTGAATCCAATACATTCCCATGAAGCCCAGAAAGTTGCCTGTTACTCCAAACTGGTATTTCAATCTACTCCTGAAACTCTGCAAGGAGGGTTGGATGAATGCAGTGCTTGTCTCTAAAGGATGCAGTTCTGGTGATATTTAAGGATAAGATGGTTTTTAAGATGGGTACAGTGTCAATGTGTGCTCTATTTTGCTGACATCCAAAGAATATTCAAGTCTTCACATGCTAGATATCTGTAGATGCCCTATATGACCCAAATTACCGGGCACTGGACTATCACACATGTATGAGCTATGGGTGTTAATATTAAGTATCCACCCACTTTGATTCTATTCCAGCCTCCAGTCTTGTGGGAAGGCTTTCGACAAGGTCCTTATGTGGGACCTTACAAAAACATCTATGCAACCCTGGCATTTTCTATCCTACACTTTTAATCATGGTGTTGCTAAATTTGGGTGTTTTTTCATTGAACAATATTCCCACTAAAAAAAGTAATTACAAAAAAAATACAATTCTATATTTGTATAATTATAAGAAATTATTTCTTGCAGGATCTGCTCTTTTGGTGCACCCTGTAACAGAGGCCAACAGTCGTGGAGTACATATTTATTTGCCAGGGGCTGGAGAGGTTAGTAAGTTAACCCGTATCAGCACTCTTTCAAAAGTAATATTTATCTGTTATCTAGTAATAAGGTGTCTTCATCTAATACTTGTTCATGCAGGTCTGGTATGATGCACATTCTTACCAGAAATACGAGGCTTCACAATCTTTCTACCTTCCGGTTACAAGCAACTCGGTGTGTATGAATATCTGACTGAAAAAACCTTCTTTATGGTTTTATATATTATATATAGTATATAGTATATATTATACTATATATTATATACTATATAATATATAGTATAATCACAAATCTACTACATCTTACTTTTTTTAATTTATTTTTTATCTCGAATTTTACAATCCAGTACTTTTCATTTTTTTTATCTACTTCTTCAGTACTCGGATGCTACATGTCCTTTTCTTACACATGCTTCTTTCTTGTGTTCCATTATTTCCTTTTATTAAACTTTTGTCCCTTTTATTTTCTTTTATTTCACTTAATATGCTCATTGTTTTTATAGATTCCAGTTTATCAACGTGGTGGCTCTATAATCCCTCGAAAGAACCGCCTAAGGCGTTCCTCAGACTGTATGCCTGATGACCCCTACACTCTATATGTGGCGCTTAACCTGCAGGTCTGATTTGATATAATGTTCTTTATTTGATCTTTATCTGTTTTTCTGCAGAAAGGGTCCACAAAAAATAACCCTTTAATGAGACATCCCAATTGTTCCACTAATATTTTGTGCTGATTTCTGGTTCTTTAGGGTGAAGCTTGGGGCCAATTGTACTTGGATGATGGTCATAGCTTCAACTATGAGCAGAATGAGTTCTTGTATCGAGAGGTCAGCTTCCAACATGGAGAACTCAGCTCAAGGTAAGGACTTATGACATGCCTTTTCATTAAAAGCCCCTCCCCGAGCCGTCAACATCTGGCATACACTGTATGGTGGCGGACGCCCGTTTTAGAAGAGTTTAGGAGGCAATCCCCAGGACGCGCTGTAACTGCTCCGGAGAGCGGTCACAACTGCCGCTGCGAGTGATTTTGGAAGTTGGAAAAGTTCTCCAGAGGGTCTCCAGACCCTCTAGAGCAGTGGTTCTCAACCTTCCTGATGCAGCGACC
Source organism: Spea hammondii (assembly GCA_029215755.1). Classification (NCBI taxonomy): domain Eukaryota; kingdom Metazoa; phylum Chordata; class Amphibia; order Anura; family Pelobatidae; genus Spea; species Spea hammondii. The sequence goes on along the minus strand of JARDYJ010000009.1, from coordinate 24,029,574 downwards.
CTTTAATACAGTTCCTCGTGTTTTGGTGACCCCCAACCATAAAATTATGTAATTTATATATTGTGAATAAGTTCTAGAGAACTCTGCCTCTGCATGCAACCATGCAAGTCAATGGAGCCCATCTTTCTAATCACAATGTGATTAGTAAAATATTTAAAAAATAATAAATATATTATTAAAAATCTTGGCATTTTTAAAGAGTTAAAGTAAAATCATTTCAAATACCCAAGGGGTGTTTAATTGAAAAATAAATTAAGGGTTTGGGGTAAATTGGAGTGACCGGGCTCAAAGATAGGGCATAGGCACAGGAAAAGAAGCGATGGTGGTAGAATCTCATGCATAGAAAGGGTTAACCCCCTTCAGTTCTCTACGGACGTACCGGTACGTCCTGTCCTTCTTGCAGCGGCAGGGACACATCCCTGCTGCTACACTGGAGATCAGGCTGTTTGACAGCCTGGACTCCTCCCCTGACAGCAGAAGCCAGCAGCATCGTTTGGTTTTCTGCTGCTCTATCTTTTGTAACGGCTTCTGGCACGAACGCTGGAAAACTGTTCCATTTTGAAATGCACGATTGCGTCGCTGAGATTGTCACCCGGAAGGTCATCGGAGGACACGATATCCCCTGCGGGGTCTGTCCAGACCCTTCTGGGGTATCCGATCACTCCGATGAGGCACAGACACTGATCTCTATGCAAGTCTGTGGGGACTTGCAGGGGGATCACAGGCAGGAGAGTGAAGAAAAAAAAAAATACTAAAATACAATAAATAATAAAAAAAAAATGGTGAGCTAAGTGATGTCATTCTGACACCACTGGCATTAATAACTTGTTCAAGAGGTCCCTAAGAAGACTTCTATTTTTATTTTTTTTTAATATATACCGTATTTGCTCGATTATAAGATGACCCCCCCCCCAAAATCTGAATATTAATTTATAAAAAAAAGAGAGCCTGAATATAAGACGACCTTATAGGAAAAAAGTTTTACCAGTAAATGTTAATTCATGTAAACTATGTGAAAAAAAATTTCATGGGGGCGTGGCTACCCGTCGACCAAGATGGACGCTTAAGCCCAGAGCTCCAGCGCATCAGGCCCGATTTTACACTTCAGTTTACCGGTTCCGTCTCATGATGGGAAAAACTAATCGCCCCAATAACACCCCTAAGCCTTCGGGCTCCAGGGAGAGGGCCTTACATACCTCGGTCCGCTCCTATTTCGCGGCATCTTCGGACCATGAATCCCACGACTCGCCTCTTCGGCCGCCATCTTCTCCAGCTAGTGCTGTTAGCGACGCGGACGTGGAAGACTCTCGAGATCCGCATCCACCACTCTCTCGGTCCTCGAATCCACTTTGGCAGGAGAAACTAGACTCTTTGCCTACAAAGGATGACATCGCCGATATTATAGCCCGAGCCACACAAGGGATTCACGTGAGTTTGGCGGAGATACAGAATGACATCCGCCATATTGGCGACCGCGTGGCACTACTCGAGGACGAACAACCTAAGATCTGTAAAACAGTTGATCTGCTCACAACTCAACTGAAAGATCAATCCTCTGCTCTTAAACTTCTCATGAGGAAATTGGAAGATCTAGATAATCGTGGCCGCCGCCACAATCTCCGTGTGAGGGGTATCCCAGAGTCGGTGCCTCATACTGATCTGATACCTACCCTTCGGGAGATATTCAACAAGATCCTACACCGTCCCGTAGATACAGCCATTGAGTTCGATAGAGCACTTCGGCAGAGGCCGACGGGATCCGCTCCACCTCGAGATGTCATCTGCTGCATGCAGAGCTACTCTCTTAAAGAAGAGATTACGCGACGCTACAGGGATACTGCTTCTCTGTCATGGGAGTCACACTCCATAACTATTTTCCAGGACCTCTCGCCACTGACGCTGCAAGCTCGCCGCCTCCTGCGGCCGGTCACTCAAGCTCTTCGTGATGCGGGGATACCCTACCAGTGGGGGTTCCCATTCGCGCTCATCGTTCGTAGGGGAACGTACTTGATTCGTCAGGCGGATGATGTCCCCGCATTCCTTGGGGCCCTAGGACTTCCACCCTGTGCTGTTTCAGACTGGGAATCCTCTTTCGTTGCACCTACCTTTTTATCGGATTCGTCGAAGGACTGGTCCCCGAGGCCCCAGAGAAAGAAGCGTCCACAGCCCCGCGGTATGCCGTGATGGATCTCTGCTTTTAAGTTCGCCCGCGCCGTTTATTTTACTTTCACAGTCGACCAGAGTTTACCTACGGCGTTATACGGACCTGTCTCTTCAGCTGGCTGTGCCTGATTGAATTCCTGCTGTATACGCCCGGGACTGGTATCCTACTGTTTTCGATTATTTTGTTTTGTTCGTCGCGCAGTTTTATCTTTTGTGATGTTTACCGTGGGGATTTTGCTAGTTCCTATTACTCTCCCGAGACACATCTCTCTTGGTCTGCTGGGTCCCTTGCCTTGGGGCTTCGCTTATATTATTTTATTTTATTCTTTGTTTTGCTGTGCCCATGTAGCTTACGTTTGTTATATATGCCGCAACCGGCATTTGGCTCATAATTCAGGGGCTTGTTGCGCTGTGGTCTCACACCTGTTCTTGGTGTTCCTAGTGTATTCTCTATCACTCCACCCCCCCGGAGCCTACTTGCTTTACCCTGTCTTGGGGTTAAAGTAATGGTTCTTGACCTACCTCTAGGTCAATCGGCTCATTATTCGATGCCTAGGCATCCTGAGTCATTATATATGCTCATGTTTTCAAGTTTTTGTTTTGTGTTTTGTTTTGTTTCTGGTTCTCTGTTTGTGGTTTTTTCTTTTAGCTCCGTGGATGTTGCTCTGTCTCGGGGGTCTTTCTGGATGTCCTGGCCATGGTACCTGACATGATTAAGATTACTTCCCTCAATGTCAGGGGCTTAAACAAACCGCAGCAACGCTCTAAATTACTTCACAGGCTTCACTCACACAGGACACACATCGCATTTCTGCAGGAGACACACTTTAAAGCGTCCAGCGAGTTCCGACTCATTGATAGACGTTTTGCTCACGCATTTTTTGCTAGTACAACGGACTCCAAGACTAAGGGAGTCGCAATTATTATTCACAAATCCGTGCCGTTTCGCTTATTGGACATCTGGAGAGACCCTGATGGTAGGGCTATCTTTATTAAGTGTTATATAGGGGCCTTGAAGGTGTCTCTGGGTAACGTCTATTCCCCGAATAGGGGTCAGGTTCCTTTTTTGTGTCAAATGCTTAACAAATTTGGGGGGTTTCAGGAGGGTATCAATATTTTTGGAGGCGATCTTAATATGGTCCTGGACCCTTTGAGAGATTCCTCCTCCCAGAGGTCGTATATTCCTTTTTCTAGTATCAAGAGGGTCAGGCGCCTCCTTCATGCCCATCAATTGGTGGATGTTTGGAGATCCCAGCATCCCTCCACTAAGGATTACACCTTTTACTCCCCCATGCATAATAGTTACACAAGAATTGACAACCTGTTCCTTTCACACCACCACCTACTGCGCTTGTATGACTCGAACATCGGGATACAATCTATCAGTGACCACGCACCGATCCACTTCACGTTTAAACTTACCCATTGCGGGTCTAAACCGTGGAGTTGGAGACTAAACGAGAATCTGCTTCACAATCCCTCCCATGTGGAGGACTTATCGACCCACTTACGTAACTACTTCACGGATAACATTTCTGACGACTTAGCTTTCCCTATTATATGGGAAGCTCATAAACCAGTGATACGGGGCCACTTCATTCAGATAGGTTCCACCCTCAAAAAGCTGCGTATGGCTAATTTATTGGTGCTCATGAGGAAAATACATCACCTTGAACAGTCCCATAAGTTGACGCTCGCCCCTGAAATATTACCTCAACTCCACGCCCTTAGGGATCAGCTAGCTTGTCTCCTTGACACCACTACTAAACGGCACTTCTTGTTGACTATGAAGTTATTCTCTGAGATGGGTGACAAGCCGGGTAAACTGCTGGCGAGGGCTCTTCGGGCTCAGAGAGCCTCTTCCTATATCCCCAAAATTAAATCTTCCGATGGCGTAATTCATCATGAATCCCATGCAATTGCCAGTTGTTTTCATTCTTATCATTCGGCCCTATACAATTTAACTTCCCGAGACAAGTCTGACCCCGCTCTCCTAGACCGTATTGATGACTATTTGGCGAGACACCTCTCTTGCGTATTAGATGACGAGGCAAGGTTGTCCCTTAACGCTCCGATAACTAGTGAGGACATATTGGAGGCGCCGAAATTAACCCCTAAGGGTAAAAGTCCAGGCCCGGACGGTTTTACCGCTAACTATTATCGCACATTCTTCGCGGTCCTTGGGCCGCACCTGGTGACTTTCTTCAATTCCTTAGCTCATGGGGCGACACTTGACCCTCAGTCAAACTTGGCGCATATCACGGTGATTCCTAAACCGAATAGGGATGCTGACTCCTGTGCCAACTATCGCCCTATATCTTTAATAAATACAGACCTGAAACTTCTGGCGAAAGTAATGGCACTCCGTTTACAACGTTATATGCCGTCTTTAATCCATGGCGATCAGGTGGGTTTTGTCCCAGGGAGGGAGGCTAGAGACAATACTATCAGGATACTTAATGTCATCACACATGCCAATCATTCCCGTCTCCCTATGGCCCTGGTTTCCATGGACGCCGAAAAGGCATTCGACAGGGTAGCATGGCCCTTTTTGTTTCGTGTTTTGCGGAAGATAGACGTTGGTTCACTTTATGAATCAGATTACAGCCTTATATCGCAATCCCTCGGCCCAGATCAAAATTAATGGTATTTTCTCAGACACGTTTCGGCTTAATAATGGTACACGCCAAGGCTGCCCTTTGTCCCCACTGCTCTTCCTTTTGGTGATGGAACCTTTAGCCCGGGCTTTGAGACATAATGATGATATTTTCGGTGTTACGTTAGCAGGTTCTACCCACAAAATTGCTGTCTACGCCGATGACATGCTTTGCATGTTGACCCGACCGCTCGTCTCGCTTCAGCAAGTGATCCGGGAATTGGACCACTTTAATCTGATAGTTAGAAAGGGCTTTAATCTGCAAAAATCGGAGATATTGGGGGTTCATATTCCGTCTGCCTTAAAAGCTGATATGACCCGTGCTTTCCCATTTAAATGGCAAGCCTCCGCCTTTAAGTATCTTGGGGTATGGATATCTGCTGATCTTTCTTTACTCCGTCACCTTAACTACATGACTCTACTTTCCTCAGTGACTGGCGACCTTCGCCGGTGGGCGGCCCCCCATGTTTCTTGGTTTGGGCGTGTTGGGGTAATCAAGATGAGTATACTCCCGAAGTTCCTTTATCTTTTCCAATGTTTGCCGATATCCTTGCCCAGATCTTATTTTAGAGCGTGTCATAGGGTTTTCCTGAAATATGTGTGGGGGGGTGGTAGACCTCGGCTTTCGTTTGCCCATTTAACTAGGCCTAAACTGAAGGGGGGCTTGGGTTTCCCCAACGTCGAATGGTACTGGATGGCTGCCCACTTGCAGTGCATAGTGGAATGGTCAATAGAGGCACCTAAGTTGTGGGTAGCTTTGGAGGACTCCTTCTTTCCCCATCGTATCTCGGCTGTGCCGTGGTTGCCAGACAAATTTTGGGAGCTTCATGTGCGCCCACACCCCACCATTTCGGCAACTCTGAAAGTCCTTAAACGCGTTGCGACCACTACTTACCTCTATGCCTGGCCCTTTTATTCCCATTAACTCATAATCCCGATCTTTCGAGCTATCTGACCAATAAATTTCTTTCTTCCTTGGCGCCGTTGCCTGACACGGCGCTTAGGCTTAGCCACATAGTCCTGCCAGATGGTTTTCGCCCTCTCCAAGATTTGATTGGCCAGCTCGCGCCGTCTTTCCACCTGCTATTTCTATACCACGGCCTTAAACATTATGTCTCTGCCCTACTCCCGAATCCCCATCTTTCTAGACCATTAACGAGTTTTGAGCAACTATGCACTCTCCGTCCCGAACCTTCGCATTTACTATCTCGGCTATATGCCCTTCTGCTTGATGGTTGGGGGAATACTAAACCTTACTTTATGAGCCTTTGGGAAAGAGACCTTCAATGTGATATTCCTGATGCTGATTGGGTTCATATACTGTCTGCCACCCATAAGGGGGCGATTTCGAGCAAGATCCAGGAATGCAATTATAAATTGCTCTCCAGGTGGTATAAAGTTCCTGCAGATCTCCACCGCTACATTCCTCAGGTCTCCCCGCTTTGTTGGCGTTGTGGGTCGGGTGAGGGTTCCTATATCCACCTCTGGTGGTCTTGCCCCGATATACAGGTGTTCTGGCGCTCGGTGATTGGGGTCATTATGGAGATAGCGGACCCGTCCTTTGTGGCGTCCCCTGATTCATTGCTTTTACATCTCTCGAGAGACTCGTTCGGTTCCTATAAGAAATCATTAACTATACATCTCATTCACGCAGCTAAGTCCGTTATACCCCGATATTGGAAGGTTCCCGGTCCCCCACCTATTGATGCCTGGTTTGCAAGGGTTAATTTCATTTGTCGTATGGAGGATTTGGTGGCGGCAGCGCATGGGCGTGAATATGCCAATGACGTTAAATGGTTGCCTTGGACCACTTTTCTGACCTCTGAACGGTTGCTAGACTCACTGCGATGCGCTTGTTAGCGCCTCCATTTGTTGGGGGAGTACCATTGCCCCTGTGTCGCCCCTTGAATCGTTTCTTTTATTTCCATGATATTTTCTACATTTCCCATTTCTTTTACACTAGCTGTACGCACACAATCCACATATGGAGCATTGTTTCTTATGTTTATTTTGTTACGTTTCATTATGTTTTCTTTTAAAGTTATTCTATGTTTCCACATTACTGTTGGATCTCCTTTCTTGTATATGATTTCCTTTCATGACAGGGTCCGTGTAAGTGGCATATTTGGTGTTTTCTCCACGCTGGCTCTGGATTGCCATTCCAAACGTTTCTTGTCGCCGTCATTGAATTCAACATGCCTTGTTATACGACTCTTTGTCTTTTTTCGCCGACGTATGTTACCTCATGCATGTTTTGAGTGTATGCTGTTGTCTACTCTGCATGTATTTTGTCATGACTTGTCAATAAAAGGGGATTTGATAAAAAAAAAAAAAATTCATAAAAGCTATGATTGAGAGAAATATATATATATATATATTTTTTTTTTTAACCTGCCCCCCCCCAGTTATGCACATCTGCCCCAGAAATGCCTTATACCCCCTATATGCCACTGTGCCCCATGATATGCCTTTTAACCCCTTATGTGCCACTCTGCCTCCAGAATTAACTTATACCCCTATATGCCACTCTGGCATTTAGGGGGTTAAAAGGCATATTATGGGGTAGAGTGGCATATAGGGAGGTATAAGGCATTTCAGGAGGCAGAGTGGCGTATAGAGGGTTCACAGAGCACTCTGCCTCCAGAAATGCCTTATGTCCCCCATTTAACACTCCCTCCTCCAAACTTACCGGCGCTTCTGAGTCCCCGGGCAGCGTGTAGAGCTCTACGCGATTCGCGTACACAATTTCCGCTGCAGCCGGGAGGAGGTGCGGCTAGCAGTGGGGGTTGTCTGCATCCATCGCGCAGACCTTCCCCGGCTGTCAGAGCTCCCCCAGCTGCCTCGGTGAGGGGAACTCTGATCTCTGACAGCCGGGGAAGGTCTGCGCGATGGATGCAGACAACCCCCGCTGCTAGCCGCACCTCCTCCCGGTTGCAGCGGAAGTTGTGTACGCGAATCGCGTAGAGCTCTACACGCTGCCCGGTGCTTAGTCCGGGCAGCGTGTAGAGCTCTACGTGAATCACGCAGAGCTCTACACGCTGCCTGGACTAAGCACCGGGGACTCAGAAGTACCGGTAGGTGTGTGTGGGGGTGCTTAGTCAGGGCAGCGTGTAGAGCTCTACGCGAATCGCGCAGAGCTCTACATGCTGCCCGGACTAAGCACCGGGGACTCAGAAGTACTGGTAATGGGGGGGGGGGGGGAGACAGGAGGATCCAGGTCCCCTGCATCGCAGGTTGAGGTCTGATTATAAGACGACCCCGATTATAAGATGAGGGGTATTTTTCAGAACTTTTGCTCTGGAAAAAACCTTGTCTTTATAATCGAGCAAATACGGTATATATAAAGAAAACCCTTACATCCCATTGCCCTAACACAACATCTAGCCAGTATAACCCTCCTGCCCCCGTTCACAAACCCAATAAGCCATAAGCATAAAAATTATACAAATACTGTACACCTTATAGTATGTTCCCTATAAGTGCTGGGAAAGTATGGAAATTCTATATAAACTAGCTATTTCTGAAATCAGGACACCTGAATTGTTAAACTTGGAGGGGATTTTCCATATCAATAAAGAGTATTTCTTAACACATGATATATGTGCTCAATTTGAAAAATGTGGGAAACAAATGAAAATATGTATAATACTCCCCCTAATGTTGTACTACAGCACCCAGCCAAAGTATTCCTCCAAATACTTCAAGAACAAATGTAATCAGAAGAAGGGGCGCATGTACATAGGGAGAAAAAACAAAAATTCAACAATAGTGTAATATGATTGGGAAAAGCAGGCTAGAGATACTACTGATTGCACTTACAAAAGTAGATGGATATCAGGCTCTTCAAGTATTGTAAAAGTTTTTCTTTAATTCCTTGATATCTATAAAAGTAAAAGCAGCAATGGTGCAGTATATTCCAACTTTATACACTTAAAATACTAAATCCACATGGTGGCATAACTGGAGAGTTATGCAAACAAGCCCAGTACTAGTAAGGAAGTATAAAGGCGATATAACGTCCTCTGGAAAAGTAGTCCTTTCAAATAGCTTCTCAACGCGTTACGCCAGTTTCTCCTGGCTTCTTCAGGAGAATAGAATTCCATCACTACTTAATTTTGTGAGGATTCAGAGGGAAAATATATAAAAATTAGGGGGGTTTTTTCTAATTTTCGCTGGTTTTTACTACATTTCTCATCCAAAATTTTCAGCTAATCTAACTATGGTATCAAACGAAAGCCCTCTCTCTCCTTGAAAAATTAATATATAGTTTACATGGGTACAGGAAAGTAGAATAATCGCTGAACTGACATACTGCAAAAATGACAAAATTTCTCCGGGACTTGAGGTACCAAGAACCCCTGGGACTGAAGGGGTTAAAATAACAAAACAGATGACTAATACACTGCTGCATGAAAACACTATGAAGAAACTAGAAATACAAAACTAACTATTTTTGAAAACTTACTAGTATTATTTTGAACTGAATACATTTTCTGAAACCTAAATGTCCCCCTTGGAGAAGAGAGCCGAGTGTGTTAACCTGTACCTTAAAGTCAAGGATCCTTATATGCCGATAAGCCATTTTCTCTTTTTTTGTGTGTTTATCTGGTTAAATAAAGCTCAGATTCTTGAAAAACCTGCCAGACTCCTCTTACAATTTGAGGTTGGTTTTCTAGTACATAAATCTGTTTTCAATTAGTTTTCATCCATCGTTTTTTCTTTCCTCAAAATTATTCAGTGCACTCAGAGCTTAATCTATTCTATTAGACACACACTGGCGCCGTATCAAACGGCCTTTGGTAAACAATAGAATGGCTCATTCTTAACCACGCTTAACCAGTCTGACACGGACAATGAGTGTCTATATAGGAAAGTATTTCTGTAAAGGCAGGGGTGTGGAATTTTTTTAAAAAAATCTACTTGTTCAAGGAACAATGGTAGCCCAATCTACTTGTCCCTCATGACAATCTATTTGTCCTGATACAAAAATAGCTTTATTCAAAACTGTATCTAAATAAGGTCTATGTACCTAAAATGAAATAAGGCATATGTATTAACAGCTAAATAATGTTATATTAATAACACCCAGTCAGCAGATGTCAACCAGCATAACAGCACTCCTCATACATCATCCTGGGAACTTCCCGAGTTTCTCCTTACAGCCACTAAAATGTGAACAATCTGCTCCTCGGACTACTTCCTCCTCCAAGCTCTGGTGCACACAGCCAGAAACCGGGGCCGCGTGAGGGCTTGGACGTTGCGCCGTATATGAAATGACAATCCTATCCGGCGCAGCCATAACACAGTGTGGGGGAAGAGGCTTCAGTGGCTACTATTTGGAGGATATTCGTAGTGCTGTAACTAACTATTACTTTCATTATCTATTCGCCGATAATTTTTTGATTAATCAGATTGAAAACAATATGCAAATTTTTTGTTTAAAACAATGAACAAACCGGGTGTTAAAAACAGCAGAATAAAAAAAAAACAAAAAACATTACTTACGTTTAGGGCTGCAACTAACGATTATTGTCATAATCGATTAGTTGGCCGATTATTTTTTCGATTAATCGATTAATCGGATAAAAACATGAATGTAAATTTTTCATTTATTTAAAATAATGTAATAAACAAATTATATTAAATACAAACAGCATAATAAAAAAACTTTGATAAAATGCATTTCTTGCCTTTATTTCGCAACCAGCCCCCCCCAATTTATGCACGTTTGAGCCCAGGCTTGCCACGCTGCCTCCCACATATGCCACTCCACGCTGCCCCCCACATATACCACTCCACGCTGCCTCTCACATATTCCACTCCACGCTGCCTCCCACATATGCCACTCCACGCTGCCCCCCACATATGCCACTCTGCCTCCCACATATACCTCTCCACGCTGCCTCCCACATATACCACTCCACGCTGCCTCCCACATATACCACTCCACGCTGCCTCCCACATATACCACTCCACTCTGCCTCCCACATATGCCACTCCACTCTGCCTCCCACATATGCCACTCCACGCTGCCTCCCACATATGCCACTGTGCCTGATACACCTTATACCCCGATACACCACTCCATCCTCCCAGACATGCCACGCTGCCCTCCCCACATATGCCACTCCAGTCTACCCCCAGATATGCCACTGTGGCCCCAGATCTGCCTTATACACCCTGATACACCACTCTGTCCTCCCCAGACATGCCACACTGCCCTCCCCACATATGCCTTATATACCCTATATGCCTTATACCCCCAGATATGTCACTCCGTCCTCCCCAGATATGCCTTATACCCCCCAGATATCTCATAGTCCCCTCATAGAGTCACAGACCTGTTCACAGCACACTGACACCATACTTTTATAAATAAGTACTGGGTTAATCTTCACTGCCCCCAGGATTTAGATTCCCCTTAGTTTGCCCCCCCCTTTATCTCTAACTGCACCTTAAGTTAACTTTAATAAATTAATAAAATTAACCCTCAGTCCTCATCATTAAATTAACCCTAAACACCCCATTAACCACAGCATCCCCTAAATTAACCCTAAAGACCCCATCAACCACAGCATCCCCTAAATTAACCCTAAAGACCCCATGAACCACAACAGCCCCTAAATTAACCCTAAACATACCATTAACCAAAACTGCCTCAAATTAACCCCAAACCACAGCTGCTCCTAAATTAACCCTAAACACACCATTAACCATAGCTGCCCCTAAATTAACCCTAAACACCCCATTAACCATAACTGCCCCTAAATTAACTCCCACCTCCCCTAACTTTCAGCAGCCCAAATATTAATGTTATACTTAGTTAGATGAGTGTCACAGCCATGTGGTTCTGGCCTTCTGGGAGAAGGAAGGGGGCGGGGCCAGTTGTCACAGTGATTACAGGGAGGGGCTGGTAAGTAGGAGCTGCTGCTGTGAGTCAGACTAAACGGATTATATAATGAGGGGTGTTTTTCAGAGCGTTTGCTCTGAAAAAACCCTCATTTAATAATCGATAAAAATCGATTCAACTAATCGATAATGAAATTCGTTGGCAACGATTTTCATTATCGATTATCGATTTTATCGATTAGTTGTTGCAGCCCTACTTACGTTAACGTGTCATTGTACTCTTGTACTCTTTTGCATGCCCCTCAGATATGTCACTCTGCTCCCCCCAGACTTACCAGTGCATCCCCAAACCCCTTCCTCCCATGCTCCTGGCTCTCTGGTGTCTAGTAGGGCCAGCCAGTGGACGTCTGAGCGATACGCAAGGACAACCTTTGCTGCTACCTGGGGCTTCTATGATGGAGCACAGGAAGGTCATGTCATGCCGGAGCTCAGTCACTATTTCAGGGTGATCCCGAGGGAGCGGCATCAATCCTGGGGTACCGAAGATGTTATCCAAAAAGCAACATGATTTGAAGTGCCCTTGTTTGCACCTCCCAAACTGAATTAATACCTATACATGTAACTATCCTCACTGTGATCCCTAATAACTTGTGTTTTAATCGGTCCAGCAAACATCTAAATTGGGATTAAACTGTTAACTTGCCAACTGTGGTAAAATACCCTGTTATATTTATACATTTCTGAGATCTGACAAACCTTGTGAGAGATTAAAAAATTGTCTTGATTCACTTACAGATCCTTGGACCCACGAGGAATATTTGAAACTCCAAGCTGGGTTGAGAGGGTGATAATTATTGGAGCAACTAAACCATCCAGCATTACCATCAGTATTCCAGGTAAGTACTACACTTGAGATAAGAAAATTGCTCTATATTTGGCTATTGCATGCAAAGAAAGTAGAATGCAGTATAGGGAAAGATGGATGCTGCTTAGGAGGGGTGGAAATCACTTTAGCGTCTTATGCTTCTGAGTATGACATTCTAAATCATTTCTTATTTGATAGTTTGACCACATGTCAGGGGAGTTTGATTGCCTCTAACTAAAGCTTTGTTTCTCTTTATGCAGGGGGGACCACAAAAGCACTGGAATTTGAGTATGATTTTAACAGATCAGTGATAACTGTGCGAAAACCTGGAGTGAATATTGCATCAGACTTTACAATGTCCGTACGATAACATAGTAAATACTTCATGTCTGAGGATGGGAGGGGAGAAAACTCTTTGCCCTGGTTAGGCAAGCCTGTGAGGTGGTCTCTATCCAACCAACAAATGTGAGATAAAATTGAGAGCAAACAAAGAGAATTGATGTATGCGTCCATGTTTGTCCATATAATGAGTATATGTGCGTGTGTATAGATAAAATGGACTACAGTGTGGGTGTGTAGCTGGGTTATGTCTGCACCCTACTCCTGACTATGACCAATACTTCTCAGAACCGTAAGGATATTAGTTTAAAATATAAGGAAGGCTTAACCTCCAAAACAATTTGATCCCTGGTAGGTATAGTAAGCATAGGTCTGAAGAGGAAATTATCATTTTTTGTTAAAGTATTTTTTAACCTCCTCCACCTGTAGGGCTTAATGAATCCATTGTTCATTCACAAACATTTTGATATCAGAATAAAAACCTAAAATATTTTCTTTTGTGTGTTTTATTTGTGCTTATTACACATTCTGTTTGAAGTTTTGGTACATTATTAGGGCTATACTTTTGAAAATGTGTGTTCTCTGCCTATCTCTCTTGTGTGCCTACATCTGCATATTATGTACTACTCCATGTTACATGTGATGTGGTGCATGATTTCCTTAACCCTTTGAGTAGATTTTCTCTGTGGGAGGCTGTGGCTTTTTTTTTTTTTTTTTTTTTTTATTGTTTTATAAACAGTATAAACAGAAGGAAATAGAAAAAAAACAAAAAAGCTTAAACATACATACATATAACTTTCAAGAGTGAGTATAAGATAAATGAATTTAATCTCACTTATTAATAAGAAAATACCCATCTCATTTCATTCAGGTTCTTATCAATCATATCCAATCAGACTTCTGAGAGGAGATATCAAATAGGGGGAGAGAGCAGAATAGAATTTCTAGGAGTAGGGATCACGAAGATATCAAAATTGTCAAACAGTTTCAATGCACAAGGATCAAGTAAGTAAAAGCCATCTGTACCAAATTGACTTATATTTCTCTTCTGCGTTAACTCTCGTATGAAAATATTTTTCAGCGGAACATTGCTGATTAATCTGAGTTTTAATCTCAGACCATATAGGAAGGGTCGTATTTCTCCAGTTCCTGGCTAGACAGATTTTAAATGCAAGTAAAATGTTTAACCAAAGGGTTAAGTCATTATCATTAATATCTGGTAAATCTAAATGAAGAAGAAATCCCTGAGGGGAGAGTGTTATGTTGAATCCGAATAAATTGAGAAAGAGATTGGTTAATTGAATTTTAATCTGGTCTAGACACATACAATCCCACCATATATGTTTGTGGGTGCCTATTTCCATATGACATCGCCAACATAAAGCTCCTTTAGCTGGTTGAAATTTAACAATGCGAGCCGGAACCATATACTATCTATACATGAGTTTGTAATATTGTTCGTGAAGGTTTAAACAATGAGATGATTTCCGAGTAACCTGCCAGGCTCTGTACCAAGTATGTGGGGCAATAGAAATATTAAAATCTTTCTCCCATTGTTTATGTGCCCTGCTCTTTTCAAAATTTTTATTATCATTAATAATTTTTAGAATTGTAGATATTATTTTCTTCGAAGTAGTAGAGGTAAGAAATTTATACCAGGGGGTAAACTCAGTTGGTAAATGCTTGAGCCTAATGTATATAAAAATATCTTTTGCTGGTATGTCATAAATTTCCATCAATGTTGGAAAAAGGATCATATGAGATCCAGCAAAGAGGTCGCCGATCTTTTTCACACCCAGCAAATGCCATCTATCCAGGGAAAGATCAGGGATGAAAAATGACAGGACATCTATCGGACAGCATTTAGTAAATTTAATCCCATCTTCCATGCGTTTCTTCATTTTAAAGAAAGTAGATAAAATAATAATAATAAGACTAGAATTTTTTTTCTTTATGAATTGGATTTTGGGTATCCAGAAAAATAAAAAGGGGTCGAAATTTTTACACATATAGTACTCTATATCGTACCAGCCTGGAACATTTTTCTCATCTGTCAATTTCCAAGCCAGCATAAAAGATATTTGGGAGGCTTCATATAACTCATTTATGTCTGGATAACCAAGACCACCAAAATCTATATTTCTTTTGAGAAGATTTTTGTGATTAATAGAGGGTAATTCTTCCAACACTGTACCAATTTTAATCCCTAAATAATCAAACTGCGTCAAGCAAGAGTTGATTTGGACCTGTGTTTGAATTGAGCCTTTTTGGAGGTCTGTTAAATAAAGTGAAACCAATTGGGTCTTGGAAAGGTTTAGCTTATAGTTAGAATAAGAACCAAATTCCATCACTCCCTTTAGCAGAGCAGGGACAGAGACCGACGGATTAGACAATGTTAAAAGGATATCGTCGGCATATAGAGTAATCCGGTAATCAAAATCACCAATTCTTATACCTTAAATACTCATAGATTGTCTAATATGCTCTGCAAAAGGTTCAACTGACAAGGCATAAAGCAAAGGAGCCAGTGGGCAACCTTGCCGCGTGCCGTTTTTAATAGAAAAATAATCCGAATCCAACGCAGGGCCCTTTATTTTAGCCGTTGGATTTGTATATAAAGCCATCGTTAGATGGTAAAAGGACCCGTAAATACCAAAGGCACGAAGAGTCTCAGTCATAAATCTCCAATTTACCCTATCAAAAGGTTTTTGGGCATCTAAGGCCATTATCACTGATGGAATTTTATTTTGATGAATCCATTCAATTATATTAAAAATTCTGCGGGTGTTTTCATCCCCGGCCCTACCTGGCATAAAGCCTGCTTGATCAGGGTGAATAAGAACTTTAATCACTCGAGCTAATCTTAGGGCTAGTATTTTAGAATATATCTTGACATCAATATTAATGAGGGATATTGGTCTATAATTGGTGACCATTAAAGGGTCCTTGTCTGGCTTAAGAATGGGTGAAATACTAGCTTCTAGCATTTCTCTAGGAAATTCTCATTAAAATTGGGGAGATCTCATTAAAATTGTGGCATTTTTAACAGTTTTTGCATCCTTTCATTTATCTCTAATTCCTGGGAAAATGCCCATGGAAAACAAAGTTCCACTCTCCATTAGTAACTGGGTTGAGGTGAAGTTTGAAGATACTATGAAGCCTGAAGTACAAAAGTAAAAAAATCTTGTAAAATGTTATCTTCCATATGTCATGAATTGATAACACAAATTTGTGTCTGAAGTGATAAATTCTATGGTCCAACTGGATAAAGGATATTATATATTTACTAAAAGCGCAAATAACAAAAGCACACATTTACCCTTTAAGTTTCTAATAACTAAACAACCAGAGCAAATTTTGAATTTAACAGATATCCCACAAACTCATTTAGTTTATCCCCACAAATTCTAGATATTTTTTAGGACAAGTAGGGTGTTATTAACCCCTTGACAACAATTGGCGTGTCATGGAAAAATATCCAGTTGGTGGCAATTAATGTGCCTGGCGTGTCATGACTTTAAATGGGTGTAGAAAGCGATCTGTGAATTCTCTAATCTCCCAAGTGGTGTTGCTGTGATGCCTCGATGTCAAGGCATTCTGCAACACTGAAATCTGAAGCAGAGGCCCCGTCTGATCGATCCATGGAGCGTCAAAGTGCGGCATATTAAATATGGCCCAGCCATGTATTAATGAATTTAGAAGGCAATCAACAATTGCCTCTAAACTTAAGCTTAATTTGTTAAACTTAAACCACTAGGATGGCACTGATTACGTTTAAAGGAAGAAGTAAAATTCATAAATTGTATGCCCTAGAGCAGGGGCGTCCAACATGCGGCCCGCGAGACCTCGAGGTGCGGCCCGCGTAAGATCGGTTGCCCTGGCTGCAATGTCAAGCCCTGCTACAACAAGCGCCCTGCTACTTACCAGTGGGAGGGTCTTTTGTACTGCAAAGAGGAAGCGGAACCCAGCAGAGTTCACGTGACATCACATGACTCTGCTCCAGTCCTGCTTCCTCTGTGCAGTACCAGAGAACGCAGAGGGAGGCCGCGCCCTCTGCTGAAGTCTGTGAGCGGCATCGAGGAGCTGCAGTGCAGGTAAGGGGGTGGGGAGGGTGTTTGAATGAGTATGCGTGATTGAGGGAATGAATCTGTGAATGAATGAGTATAGGAATGAGTGTGTGTGTGATATCATGGATGTGTAAGTGCTGGAACTTAGGCATGATGGGACTGTGATTGCTGTTGGCAATCACACTCCTATCATGCCAAGTCAGCCAGTACATGCTGAAACCTGGCTAGCTGCCCCCCTTGTGTATTGATGCTGCCAGCAGTATGGGGTCTGCACATCTCTTACAGCCACCCTGTTCCAGCATGTACTGGCTGACTTGGCATGATAGGAGTGTGATTGCTAACAGCAATCACAGTCCCATCATGCCTTGGTTCCAGCATTTACTGGTTGCCTGCCTGGGTATGATAGGAGTGTGATTGCTGTTAGCAATCACACTCCTATCATGCCAAGTCATATTGCTAATTTTTTTTGTCCAATTGTGGTGTGTTACCTACTTTTATTAAAAATGTGAGTTTTTAGTATTATTTTTAAAGGTGGGGGGTCATTTTCGGTTTTGGCTAAGTGAATGTTTTGGTCCAGAAGTTTCATTTTGGTGCATCCCTAGAATAAATAGAACTATTTCATTTTTAATTATCCTGAATTTGTAGTCACAACACTTTCTAGGCCCAGAAATCAGTGAGAGGAAAAGTAAAGGTTTTGTGTCATTTACTTTATTTTAATCTGCATATTTTATTAAAGGCCATATTTTCTCACAGTGAAAAATGAGTGCGGCCCTCGCACGTATACAATTCTGATGAAGTGGCCCACTCCAGAAAAATCTTGGACACCCCTGCCCTAGAGAAAAAGAGGGCCACCATTATTTGGGGAGGATTGCACTGTTTTACTCTAAATAAGGGAGACCCTTGGGTAAAAAAAAAAAATTCAGTGTTTGATGACTTAGTAAGAGTTAGTCAATGTTCAGTTAAAGGACGATGAATTTCCAAATGTTTTTTAAGGCACAGACTATTCCTTTTGCCCTAAAAACTGCCCCGTTTAACAAAGTAAATGGGCATCACCTGTTGTTCCTGGGAAGAAAGAGAATGGGGAATTCAGAATATGTGAAGACTTTAGGATGGCATTTAAGAATCGGCTAGTCATTGATAAATATCCACTTCCCAGAACTGAAGAGATTTTTGCTTCTCTGGCAGGGGACAAAATGTTCAAAAATTAATTTAACCCCTTAAGGACAATGGGCGGTCCCTAAACCCACTGAAAACAATGCATTTTGAGCCCATACATGTACGGGCTTTGTCATACTTACAACTTCAAGTCCACCCATAGTCAAGATATTACTCTCAACACATACAAGATTATACTGGTATAACTAAATGGTTTTTGGTATAGCATCAGCCCCAGCAGTTTGATAAGGCACTATGAAATTTTAGCAGGGATATCCCATATCCAATGCCTATTAGATGACATGTTGATCACTGGAAAGATGGATGAGAAACAGAAGAACAATGTTAACAAGATTGGCAAAGGTTAATAGATAATGGATTAAAGGTGAATCCCCAAAAATGTGAATTCCTAAGACCTCGATTGGAATTTTTTTGCTCATGTAGAGGGACTATTAGTTCTGCTGGGGGATTCAGATTTTTGAACCTGTTAAATGACACCTTTGTGTCACAACTGGTACAAGCACCAACTAGAAACGACTCTTGTCTGGATCTTGTTATAACAAACGGGGAATATTTTAAAAAGGCCAATTACAATAAGATAAGGGCAGTTTTACAATTTGACTGGCATAAACTGTTTAGTGAAAAGAAGACAGGAAAATGGAATATCTTCAAACAAATATTAGAAAGGTACCATTGGGTAATAAATATAAAAAAAAAAACACATGTAAACCAATGTGGCTTAGTGGGGAAGTAAACCAAGGAATGAAAAAGGGGCTTTTAAATCAGACAAATCAGAGGCATCCTATATAGGCTATAAGGAAGCAAGCAATGCATGGAAAGGGGTGTTTAGATGGGCTAAACTAGAAAAAGTGATAGCCAAAGAGAACAAAACAATCACCCAAAAATTAATTAAGTACATAAATTCTAAAGAAACATAAAAAGAAAATGTAGGTACACTGAAAAGAGAGATGGGTGTGTTCGTTAATGAGGACCAGGAAGAAGCAGAAACTTTAAATAACTATTTTTCATCAGTATATAATATTAAGAACCTAGGTCAATGGATATGTAAATGATTACTGCTAAAAAAACAGATAAATTGTGATTGGATGACTCAGGACAAGGTGCTGCAGCAACTAAAGAAAGTTAATGTCAACAAAGCTCCGGGGCCTGATGGTATTCACCCACAAGTTCATGAGCGGTTGCTAGGCGCCCCTCTCTCTCCTCCGCACCAGCGAGCAGCTTTTAAACACTGATGCGGAGGAGAGAGAGGGGCGCCTAGCAACCGATCGGCGCCCCTCGTTCTCCCCCGCATCAAAAAAAAGAAGACAGCGTTTAAAAGCCACTCGCTGGTGCCCGCTGCTTCACTGTTGGTCGCCGAAATATGACCAGGGCTGGCTTTGGGCTGTGCAACCTGTGATCTATGCCTGTAATTTAGGGGGTTTTAAATATACCTTTAATGCCATGTTTTTATGTGAATTCTAATTGATCTTTACCTGCAAAGCTGGGTTTTTGTGTTATTCTGTAGATCCATATCTGCTATGCTATGTTTCCATACATTATTTATGTGTACCTGCAAATACAGGGTTAATATGTCTTATTCAGTTGATCTATACCTGCGATGCTACGTTTCATATATTTATTGTATACCTGCAAATACAGGACTTGTATGTCTGATTCTGTTTATTTGATATATACCTTCAGTGCTGAGATCACAAGTGAATTTCAATTGATCTGGGTTTGTGTGTTGATCTATACCCGCTATCGGCAGCAGGGACTAATATTTATATATATATTGTGGCAAGGTTATGGAGTCTGTCTACATAAGTGGCAGATTGGAACGCTCATTATTCCCGGCATGAGGGGGTTAATTGCTGGAGGTCAGCAAGGTGGAGCCAATTAACCTGCACTCAGGTGCTTAAAGGGCGGCCGTAAGAGGCATTAGGGGTCTGGAAACAGGGAGAGAGGCAGTCAAGCCAGAGGCCCTCAGACTTTATCAAAAGGATTTGTTTTTGTTTTGGTTTATTTACACTATGAAGTGCAATACTGTGTACTATCCAGAGCTGCAATAAACCACATCTTGCTTTTATTCTGCTGGTGTTCGGAGTTTCTTGTTTTGATCGGGCCGTCCTGCCACAAGTGGTGTCAGAAGTGGGATATTGCTGTTTGAACCCTGTATCAACATGGAGGATGTTTTAAAGGCCCTCCTGCATGTGCCACTACAGTGCCACAGGAAACCAACCGGCTGATAACTGCTCAGATGGGAGCTATGATGGAAGCACAGCAAGAGGATAGGATTGTCCTAAAAGAGATTGTACAGCAGCTCTTAAAAACTACCACAGATGAACAGAGCAGCAGTCCAAAACCAATCCATGCAAATCAGTATCTGCAAAAGATGACGCCGCAAGATGATGTGGAGGCCTATCTAACAGCTTTTGAGCGAGCTGCCATCAGAGAGCAATGGCCTCGCACTCAATGGGCTGGTATAGTTGCACCTTTTTTGCTTGGTGAAGCTCAAAAAGCCTATTTTGACCTAGAGAAGAGGCGGCTGCTAGTTATGATATTCTTAAAGCAGAGATTCTTGCAAGGACTGGCGTGACTCCAGTGATCCGTGCCCAACGGTTCTATAATTGGAAATACCAGGAACAGAAGGCACCAAGATCACAAATGTTTGATTTGATTCATCTGGCCAGGAGATGGTTAAAACCAGAGAGTTCAACGCCTGCTCAAATAATCGAGACCTTGGTTTTGGATCGTTTTTTGCGAGGATTACCCCAAGGCCTACGAGAGTGGGCAGGGCAGGGAAGCCCTACCACTTGTGATGCAATGGTGGCACTGGTTGAACAATATACAGCAGTGAGAGAGTTAAAATCTACATCACAGATGCAACAGAACCAAAGACTGCTCACAAGCTCAAGGCCCTGGAACTATGGGAAAAATCAAGTTGTGATCCGAACTGGAGGCCCTGAAGTTTCTCCGGATGGAAGCCAGGACTATAAACCCTCAAAAGGATGGCAACCCAGGAAACCTCCAGTTACTTGCTTTGAGTGTGGGGAACTAGGTCACATAAAAGCTGTATGTCCTCATTTGCAGGAACCTATGGAATGTGGGTATAATTCTATAAATGACTTTTGTGGACTAATCTGTTTGGTTGGGAAACAGACCGGAAAATGTGTATTTGATAAATCTGTTTTATTAAATGGGAAGGAAACCGTAGCTCTTGTGGACTCTGGGAGCTATATTTCCTTAGTGACAAGCAGTCTCATTCAGCCGTCTCAGTTGCTCCCAGGTAAGAAGGTTGGGATACTCTGTGTACATGGCTGTACTGTATCATACCCTACTACCTCTGTAAACATAGGCTATGGGGGCCAAACATTTCCAGTAGTGGCTGCAGTGGTACCTAAATTACGCCATCCCCTTATTCTTGGACGTAATTTCCCGGCGTTTCAAAGCCTGATTCAAACCCCGTGGGAGTCTGTAGAGGAGAACCCGTTTTGTGTTTTCCCATTGGTACACCCAGATTTGTTTTGTAAAAGGCGCAAGACAAGACGTGAGAGAAGGGAAGATAAGCATAGGGGTACTAGGAACTTACAAACGGCTTTGGTAAATGAAGGTGTGACCTTACAAGATCCGAGCACTAGTTCCAACCCTTCAACCGAAATACTGGTTGAACTCCAGGGCCAAACCCAAGAACAGGCTAATATTGTGGATTTGGACATTGGTTTAAATCAGTTTGGAAGGGAACAAGTCAATGATTTAACATTGCAAAATGCCCGTAACCAAATTGTAGAAGTTAATGGGACCATGGTTGATGGGCAATCCAGAGACAGGTATCCTCATTTCATTCTTAGAAATGACCTACTTTATAGAGTGATCAGAGAGGAGGGGCAAGAACTTGAACAGCTCTTAGTACCAAGGTCCTTCAGGAGGAAGGTGTTGGAATTGGCCCATTCTCATTTGTTTGGGGGACACTTGGGGGTAGAAAAAACTCAGGAAAGGGTTTTAAGGCGATTCTTTTGGCCTGGGGTATATGAAGAGGTAAAGCGGTACTGTGCCTCATGCCCAGACTGCCAGCTAGCGACCCCAAAACCTCGTCTAAGAGCACCCCTAATCCCATTGCCAATTATTGAAACCCCTTTTGAGCGAATTGCTATGGATTTGGTGGGACCAATAGAAAAATCGGCTAAGGGTAATCAATATATTTTGGTCATATTGGATTATGCTACACGCTACCCAGAAGCTATTCCCCTCCGCAATACTGCCTCCAAAACCATAGCGAAATAATTGCTTCAAGTATTTTCTCGTGTAGGGTTACCAAAAGAAATTTTAACTGACCAAGGTACCCCTTTTATGTCCAGACTAATGAAAGAGTTGTGTCATTTGTTACAAATAAAAGCTTTGAGGACATCTGTGTACCATCCTCAAACAGATGGGTTAGTTGAAAGATTCAATAGGACCCTGAAACACATGTTACATAAAGTTGTTGATAGAGATGGGAAAAATTGGGACACTCTCCTACCGTACTTACTGTTTGCTATTCGGGAGGTTCCCCAATCTTCTGTAGGGTTTTCACCTTTTGAGCTCCTTTATGGTAGGCATCCAAGAGGTTTATTAGATATAGCGAAGGAGGAGTGGGAAGAACAAACGGTACCAGGACAGAATGTCATTCAATATGTGGAGCAACTCAAGGGGCGCATTACACAAATTTCTCCCATAGTCAGACAATATCTGGAGGAAGCTCAAAGAAGCCAACAGGTTATTTACAACCGTCAGGCAGCAGTACGTTCTTTCCAACCTGGGGACCGAGTGATGGTCCTTGTTCCCACTGCCGAAAGCAAACTCTTGTCTCATTGACAGGGCCCATATGAGATTATTGAACAAGTAGGCCCTGTAAACTATAAAGTTCGACAGCCTGATTGTAGGAAAGTTGAACAGATTTACCATATAAACCTGCTAAAACCCTGGAAGGATAGAGAAAGTAGTATGGTTGCTATATATAAATCCCCAGACCCAGATGTTAAAATATCTGCTGATCTCACCCCTGAACAGCAAAAGGAAGTTAAAGAAATGATATCAAGACATAAAGATGTCTTTTCTAGTATTCCTGGCAGAACTAGTGAAATCTGCCATGATATTATCACAGAACCAGGAGTTACAGTAAAAGTAAAGCCCTATAGAATTCCTGAGGCAAAAAGGAGTGCAATACAAACAGAAGTAGCAAAAATGTTAGAACTGGGAGTCATTGAGGAATCACATAGCCAATGGTCTAGCCCCATAGTTCTAGTACCTAAGCCAGATGGGTCAGTTCGTTTTTGCAATGATTTTAGAAAGCTTAATGAATGCTCTAAATTTGATGCATATCCCATGCCTCAGGTTGATGAACTCATAGAGAAACTGGCACAGGCCAGATTCCTAAGTGTGTTAGACCTTACAAAGGGTAATTGGCAGATCCTGTTGACAGAAACCGCTAAAGAAAAAACTGCATTTGTGACCCCTGAAGGTCTGTACCAATATACAGTTTTGCCATTTGGGCTTCATGGAGCCCCAGCAACCTTTCAGAGGTTAATGAATAAACTTCTGAGACCTCACTCCGATTATGCTTCTGCATACTTAGATGATGTAGTCGTCTATAGCCGAGACTGGGACTCCCATTTGGGAAAGGTAGAAGCGGTTTTAAATAGTATTCGGAAAGCTGGTCTTACTGCTAATCCTGCCAAATGTTCTATTGGATGTATGGAAGCCAAATATCTTGGTTATACTGTAGGGAGAGGTCTGGTAAAACCTCAACTCACTAAGGCTGAGGCTATTGAACATTGGCCACGCCCTAAGAAAGAAACAGGTCAAAGCTTTCCTAGGAATAGTTGGCTATTATAGACGCTTCATACCCCACTTTGCCACTCGAGCTGCACCTCTCACTGATTTGATTAAAGCAAAGGCACCAGATACAGTGAGATGGAATGATGATGCAGAAAAAGCTTTTGCAGACTTGCGCACAGCTTTATGCAGGCACCCTGTTTTAGTAGCCCCGGATTTTAAGGAACATTTCTTTTTGCAAACTGATGCTTCTGATGTGGGCCTGGGGGCAGTATTATCTCAGATGATAGGAGAGGAAGAACATCCTGTGTTGTTTTTAAATCGTAAGTTGTTGCCAAGGGAGCAGAAGTATGCTACTGTAGAGAAGGAATGTTTGGCCATTAAGTGGGCAACTGAAACATTGAAATATTATTTGTTGGGCAGATCTTTCACACTCATCACCGACCATGCTCCACTACAGTGGATGCAGAACAACAAAGGCAAGAATACTAAAGTCACACGTTGGTTCCTCTCTTTGCAACAGTTTAAATTTGTTGTGAAGCATAGGGCTGGGCTATTGCATGCCAATGCAGATGCATTGTCTAGGGTGCACAGTTTCTTGTCGAAGGCCGCTTCACACACCTGTGTAAAGCTGAGGGGGAGGGTATGTGGCAAGGTTATGGAGTCTGTCTACATAAGTGGCAGATTGGAACGCTCATCATTCCCAGCATGAGGGGGTTAATTGCTGGAGGTCAGCAAGGTGGAGCCAATTAACCTGCACTCAGGTGCTTAAAGGGCGGCCGTAAGAGGCATTAGGGGTCTGGAAACAGGGAGAGAGGCAGTCAAGCCAGAGGCCCTCAGACTTTATCAAAAGGATTTGTTTTTGTTTTGGTTTATTTACACTATGAAGTGCAATACTGTGGACTATCCAGAGCTGCAATAAACTACATCTTGCTTTTATTCTGCTGGTGTTCGGAGTTTCTTGTTTTGATCGGGCCGTCCTGCCACAATATATATATATATATGGGCAGCAGGGGCTAGAGTTTTAGATATTTGGACAAGGGTGCAATTTCAGTGCTTGCCATAGGCGCTATTTTCAGTAGATACGCCTCTGCTTTGTTCTCATATATGCGGAAGGTACCACACTCTCACTTTCACACAATTTGTAAAACTATCCCATACCGGAGTGTTTGGGGGGGGGGGGGGGGCGGTTATACTGCTTGAATCCCAAGTGTTGTCACTAGAATGTAAAAAGTGAAGGAGAATTTCATATCTGCACCTAGCTATATGGTATTTGGAAAACTGCAGGCTGAAACATCAGGACTGTACTCCAGTAAGATATCAAGAAGGCCTTTTTAACCTCTTAATGACCAATGATGTGCCAGGCACAATACAGAAAAACATACAATTAAGGACCAACGACACACCTGGCACTTCATGTGGTTAACCCCTTCAGTAATAGGGGGTTTTGGTACCTCACGTCCCGGGGCAATTTTGCCATTTTTGCGGTATGGCGGTATGTCGGTTCATGGATTATTCCCCTTTCCTGTGAATAGTGTACCCATGTAAACTATATATTGTTTTTTTCAAGGAGAGAGAGAGATTTCTTTTGATACCCTAGTTAGATAATTGGCTGATAAATTTAGGATTAGAAATTTAGTAAAAACTAGCGAAAATGTGAAAAAAAAATGTATATATATTTTTTCCTCTGAATCCTCACAAAATTAGGTAAAGTGACAGAAAATCCCCTCCAAATTTATCAATTCAGGTGTCCTGATTTCAGAAATACCTCATTTATGTGAAGGCTGATGTATATTAGCCTGTAGTTGTGGGAGGGGCTATGGTTATTTAACCAACGCCTCTCCCTTCCACAGCTACGTTACAGCTCCTAACGTTGGCTGATGCTATACAGGAAGTGATGTCACGGAACTTCAGGAAGGAACATTGCAGTTTTCAGCTAGTATTGGCAGTGTGGCATGTCTGCGTTTCAGGAGCCAAACGACTCCTGCAAATCAGGTCTTTTCGGGGTTATTCGAGAGGGGGCACCCTCCCTTCCGGTTATGCTTATTTTCTCGTTGCTTGCTTGGTCGTTTATTAACTCATTTACGGGGTCTACGTGGGGTTTTGTTGTTGTTTACAGACTGCTTTGTGTATGCAGGGCGCTGCACAGGTGCTGTTAATCAAATATAAACCTTCCCAAGCCTGTTTTCACTTTCTTCGTAATCTCTATATGTTTCTTTTACTAACCGTGCCTAATTACAACCTCTGTGTTAAAGGTAGCAGTTCAGTGGAGCTATGCTGGGTACCTCCCTTGATTCGGCTTGTTTATATGTATGCATGGCCACTCAGGTGCACTTCTCATACTCAATCGTTACTAAGCCAGTTAACCCTTTTACTACCGATACCTGTTGATACCTCTAGTCCTGCACTACACATCATTACGCACGCTCTCTTTCCTTCATGCATTTATACTGTTCAGCTCATGTTACTATGTCTGCACTTTTATGGAGGTTCATTTCCTTTTCCAAGCGTGTTTTCAGTCGCTCGCTATATCGTTCTTGGAGTTACTCGTTGTATGCTACAGCTGGTCAATTACATTGGTTGTTAGAGTACTTTCAAATTATACTTAACTCCAATTAATTCATGAACACACCATTTGTGGATAACAATCAGCATACAAGCTACATTCACTAGTTTACTCTGTTGGGAGACTGGAATTTCTGTTGCTAGAGTCAGATAAGGGTTGCCAGTTAACCACTTTTTTAATTAACCCTTTGTTCACTATTAGTGCGAGTTATTTAGGCTGGTCACATGATTTGTATGTGTATATATATATATATATATATATATATATATATATTTGTTGCTTCGGTCGCCTCCAAAGCAGTTACAGACGGAACAGCCACCTCATGTTCTGTTATTTCCTCTGTCACTGTTATTGCTAATTGAGGGACTGTCTGTTGCCCTCGGCCGCTTCTGCTGGCAGGCTGCTCCATGTATCAACCGGTCCTCCTCGAATTTTCTTCACGTTACTCTACACTATCCAGCCTGGCCAGGGGATACGTCTGGTTTGTTCTTATGTATTCTCTGTGCTGGTTCTTGTATGTGCAGGTTACATTTGTTGTGTATTTCTGGTAGTAGGGCTGGCCCCCCGAACTCTCGCTGGCCCCCCTCTTTTATTCATTATTGGTGCTTGTTATTTAGGACAAGTGCCCAGGTCATGTGGTCTGTTTATGTATATTTGTTGCGTTTGGTCTTCAAGTACTTTCTGTTACACGTGTTCTTAACTAGTCGTCTAGTCAGGTTCAGTTATTGCCTTTTGTTGCTAATTCAGATACTCATTGTTGGCCTCTACCGCTTCTGCTGGGAGGCGGTTCCACGTATCAACCGCCCCGCTCGGATTTTTCTTCACGTTACTGTACACGATTACAGCTTGGCCCCGAGCGGACTGCCACCTTACGTACTGCTATTTGCCTCTTGTTGCTAATTCAAATATTCATGGTTATCTTCTGCTGGGAGGCAGTTCCATGTATCAACCCTCCTGCTCAAAATTTTTTCTTCACGTTGCTTTACACGATTACAGCTCATGTTATTATTGAGGTACTCTGTTTTATCTCACAGTCTGGTTTCCCATTCCTATAATTAGATTACCGGCAGGTCAGTTCCCGTCATTACAACCGGGCTCCTCTTCCAATAATTGGAAGAAACAGATGTTCCAGGGGGTTGCTAACCTTAGAGTGTCAGGTTTAGTGAGTCAGGAGGCAATATTCTCGAGATCTCGTTATGTCCCCGCTTAGACGGCCTCCTTGAACTAGGCAGTTGCCCCACCCCACCCCGAGGCAATCTCCCCTCCTCGCTTGGAGGTTACGTCCCACGAGCTAGTTTTCGTGCCTCACTGTTAGTTAATTAGGCCTCCCCCTACGTTTCATCCCGCTCCAGCGCGGAGCTCGGTTAGATATTCAGTTAGTTCAGATTTAGGTCCGGGGTATATGTCCAGGTTCCGTTGCATAGATTTGTCATTCCTATCCGATCAAGAAGAGAGGTCCTCCATTCCCTGTTCACACGCTCCTGGGTCAGACTTTGCCGCCTCACATTCCCTCCATGCTCAGTCTGTTAAAAAAAATCGACGGCTGTATTAACAAGGTGATACATTCCTTTCTCTGCCTCTGCCAGCATAGCGGAATTTTTCTACCCACCGTTTGCTTGTCCCCTGTCTCCTCCTCATAGATCCAGCCCGCCACAATCTAGTTTTGTGGACAGGGCGCAATGAGGGACATGCTCACCTCACTAGTGGGTGGCATCGGTCTCCTTAATTCACGAGAGATTAGCCAATTTTGGAAGCCCAGTTTGCACCGGCAGGCCTGCCCCCTTCCTCTCCTGCAGGCCCTGCCACCACTGGTTGCCATGTTAGTCTATTCATGTTACATCATATTTGCACAGATGGCATTGGGCACTACCAAAGCGATGTGCCCCGGGGCATTATTTCTCAAGCTATGTCTATCTCCTATTAAGTGTGGAATCCGGTTTTAAGAGAAGCTGCTGTTTTTCATCCCTCCCCGTAATTCCAGATTAGGGTTTAGCATGTGGTTCCTTTACAGGTATTATGGCTGTACCTCAAGAAGCTCCCTGCCCCTTATTTCCCATACGAGCTTCAGCATAGTTTCCCTCATTCCGGCTGATGCGTTTTCCTTTAAATGCGCCTCTGTGGGTATTCAGGCTAGAGTCTGTGTGTGTGTGGGGGGGGGGGGTAAGATCATGGTTGTCGCTCCATGTCCGTGAATCTGTTACATGGCTGCTTCTCAGGCTCCACGTCTGTGAGTCCGTTACATAGCTGCTTCTCAGGCTCCATGTCCATGAGTCCGTTACATGTCTGCTTCTCAGGCTCTAGCTCCAGTGAGTGGGACGTTTAGAGAACGGTTCCAGTGTGAGCCTTCTGGTCTCGCTCAGCGACTGTCATCATCCACTCATATTCACACATTGACGATCATACGCAAACTGTCACTCAGAGCTGACAATCTGACCGTATCCGCTATTAGTTCACGGTGAGCACGGTTAAGCCTTTTCACTTAGCGATGAAGCTTTTCCTAACAGAAGATCAATATTGTCCTAAAGAATCTCTCTGGTTTCTTCTCACCCAGATATAATGTATTAGAGG
Organism: Spea hammondii; assembly: GCA_029215755.1. Lineage (NCBI taxonomy): Eukaryota > Metazoa > Chordata > Amphibia > Anura > Pelobatidae > Spea > Spea hammondii. The sequence continues at coordinate 24,000,535 of JARDYJ010000009.1, read as the reverse complement.
TCTGCAAGGTCAAGCCAGTGAAGTCCCCCGGTAATTTACCAATGGATGGCAAGTAGGAGCTTGCTAATGTTAATGGACATCCTGTTTAGTCCTGGTACATGTATAGTGCTTAAGCTTCCATGTAATTTTTTCGGATACAGGCAGCTTGGTGAGCTGGCTACTGTACTTAATTCAGCTTCGGTTCTTCTGATCATTACGAGCTGTCACACGAAACGAATCAATCCGGTCCGAGTACACTGTTTCTTCCTACCAATGTCCCTGGGTGCCCAGTTGCAGTCCTTATTTTACTGGGACGATAAGTCAGCCTTCGTTGGTTCATGCGACCGAAGGTACTGGCCATTACGCTTATTCTTCGCCATCGCTGAAGTCTCGGACTTGTGTTCTGTTGCTGATCATTTCGTTCTGTCCCTCGGTCGTACGACAACGAATCGGTCCGGCCAAGTACACGAATTACGTTTTTTCTTACCGACTCAGTTTGGTGCCCAGTTGCAGTCCTGGGAGCCTTGTTGTTGGTTTTTGACTGGGAAACCGAAAGCCAGTCTTCTTTTGCCCTTCCCCAGGGAGCCGTTGTCGTCAGTTATGTTTATCAGATAGGTTAGGTTATTACGTACCAGGATTGGCCTTAACCCGCTCGCATAATCGGGGCAGCCCAGCAGCGTCTAAGAATAAGTTCCAGCCCAGGTGATTAAAAGCTAGGCCGATGGAACTCCTCGTGTTTCCTTCTTTATATCTCACAACCACTCGGGAATGCGTAATGCCTTCACGTCACTCGCTTAACCCCTTCAATCCCAGAGGTTTTTGGTACCTCAAAGCCCAGAGCAATTTTGCCATTTTTGGGGTATGTCGGTTTAGCGATGATTCTCTTTTCCTGTGAATAGTGTACCCATGTAAACTATATATTGTTTTTTCAAGGAGAGATAGAGCTTTCGTTTGATACCATAGTTGGATGATTAGCTGAAAATTTAGAATGAGAAATTTAGTAAAAACTAGCGAAGATTAGAAAAATAAACTAATTTTGTTTTACGTTTTCCCTCTGAATCCTCACAAAATTAGGTAAAGTGATGGAAAATCCCCTCCAAGTTTATCAATTCAGGTGTCCTGATTTCAGAAATACCTAATTTATATAGATTTTCCAGACTTTCCCAGCACCAGGGAGCATACTATTAGGTGTACAATTTTGTATAATTTTTATGCCTATGGCTTAACGGGTTTGGGGGTTGTGAACGGGGGCAGGAGGGTTATACTGGCTAGATGTTATGCTAGGGCAATGGGATGTAAGGTATTTTTAAGAATTTTTTTTTATTATCTTTTTTTATATATTTTTTTTTTTTATTTATTTTTTTTTAAAAAATTTTAAAATTTTTATTTTTTACATTTTTTTTTTTTACACAGTAATGGTTAGAGGTCCTCCTAGGGACCTCCTGAACATACCAGTGATGTCACAGTGACATCACAGCTCATATTATAATTTTTTTTTTGTATTATTTATATTTTAATGATTTATTTAATATTTAAATGACTAACCGTTTTTGTTTTTTTTTTCAGCTTTTCTGTTACAGGCCGGGAGGGGGAGTGAGAGAGATGGTTTCTCACTCCCCTCCCCACGATCCCCCTGCACCGATCACACTGTGATCTCTATGCAGGTCCTCACAGACCTGCATAGAGATCGCAGCGTCTCTGTGCCTCATCGGAGGGCAGGATATCCCCGCAGGGGATATCCTGTCCTCCGATGACCTTCCGGGTTACGTCAGCAGTGACGTAACCCGGAAGGGAATGCCCGATCGCGCGTTTGCAACTGCGCGATCGCGCGATCGGGCAGTTTACCGGTAACAGCTTACCGGCTTTCATGCCGGAAGCTGTTACAGCCGATCGGACAGCAGAAAGCCGGCAAAGCCGGCTTCTGCTGTCAGTGGGGAGTCCAGGCTGTCAAACGACAGCCTGGTCTCCCGTGCAGCGGCAGGGATGTGCCCCTGACGCTGCACGAAGGGCTGGACGTACCGGGACGTCCATAGGGGTTTCTTTGTGGGCGTTTTTTGGACGTCCCGGTACGTCTATAGGGGATTGAAGGGGTTAATAAGCTTGGTCATTCATATTGTCATGTTATGGTACGACTAACTTTGTCTTCTTCTTTTTGCCCTCTATAGGCCTACCTGGTACGTCGGTCATGGCACACCTCAGACCGAATGGACCCTCTCTGGGTCTTTGGTTCTCCGTTCCACTAATCCTATTCGTTTGCCCCTCACACAAATGTGAAGGCTGATGTATATTAGCCTGTAGTTGTGGGAGGGGCTATGGTTATTTAACCAACGCCTCTCCCTTCCACAGCTACGTTACAGCTCCTAATGTTGCCCTCCCTTGCCCCCCCCCTATTAATTTCCTTCCCTTTATTTCCTCTTTTCTCCTCTATCCTTTCTTTCATTTCCCTGCCATCCCAGGTGACACTGATGAGAGACTCCTCCTCCGTACCTGAGATAGGGCAGGACTCAAAAGGTTAAAAGGCCCCTCCCCTCCTAGCACCCTCAGTGTTTTTTCCTGCCCTACATCAGGTAGGGAGGACTCGTCTCCCGTTTGTTGTTTTTATTCGGCTCTAGGTTGAGCCGGTTCTCCCTAGGGCTAAGCCCCCTCGGGTGGGGGTATTTTCTGCACCGTAGCCGGATGGCTGGTGCCGCGGTGCCCGGTGCATACTCACCTCGGCTGTGTGGTGGTCCGTCCGGCTTCCTTCCCTCAGCTCCCGCTGCTTTATCTTCTGCCGGTACCTTCTGCATTCCTAGACGCCGCGGTCCGGCGTCTCGGCGTTTTTCAAGATGGCGTCTCTGCTTCTTCCGGCTAGGATTGCTAGGCATGTCCGGTATGCGTTCCTAGCCTCGTTTTCATTCAGATTCAAAATTTTGGCGCCAAATTTGCTGCTGTTGCAGCTTGCAGCCTGGTTTGGAGCTATTTAAGCGGTATGGTGAGTTGAGAATGGATTGTTATATATTTTTTCTAACAGTGCTGTTGCATTCTGTCTGATTATGTCTGCTCCAGATAATTCTGAGCCTCCCTCTGTTGAGGAGCGGCCTAAAAAGGCTTTAGCTAAAACTAAGCATGCGCAGTGTTCTGGTTGTCACAGGCCTCTTCAGGATGCTAAGAAAAAGCTCTGTTCCGCCTGTCTAAAGTCCGTGGCGGATTCTGAAGCCTCTGGTGGGAGAGTTTTTAGCCTGGCTTAAGGAAGAGATGCAGTCCACCTTTTCTGCCTTTCGTCAGTCAGTTCCTGCTCCTTCCCATCTTCCGGCAGTACGGGAACCATCTCTCCTGGGTTACCAGCAGTCCTCTGACTCCGAGTTGGAGCTGGAGGAGTATTCTTCAGAGGAAGGTGAAATCCGGGAGGAAAGCTCCTTTTTGTTCCCGGTGGAAGAAATCGATACTCTCGTTTCTGCTGTTAAGTCTGCCATGAACTTGGAGGATACAGCGACACCTAAGAGGGATCACTTCTTTTCCGGCTTCTCCAAGCAGTCACCTGCTTTTCCTGTGCACCCTGCCTTATCCGTCATCATTAAGCAGGAATGGAACCATCCAGAGAGGAGAGTTAACCTGTCCAGGCGGGTGAAACGCCTTTTTCCTGGTTGACACCGCGGTGATGAAAGTTTCCAGAAAGACTGCCTTGCCGCTGGAGGATGGCTCTCATTTCTCGGATCTAATGGAAAAGAAGGCTGAAGCGGCCGTTAAGAAATCTTTTGAAGCTTCCACTGCTGCTTTTAAACCTGGCATAGCATCTGCCTCAGTGTCTCGAGCTGTAAAAATCTGGCTGTCACAGATCGAGGAAGACATTGCAGTAAAGACGCCTAGAGAGACTATCCTCAAGAACATTGCTGCTATCAAGTTGGCTGTGGATTTTCTCTGCGATGCCTCAATTGAAAATGTCAGGATGTCAGCCAGGGCCTCTGCACTTTCGGTGGCGGCCAGACGGGCCTTATGGCTTAAAGCCTGGGGGGCTGACAATGCCTCAAAGAACAGACTGCTTAATATCCCTTTTAAAGGAGGGTCTCTGTTTGGCGAGGAGCTGGAGTCCCTGCTTGAGAAGACGACTGGTGATAAACATTGGATGCCACAACGCAGAACTGCTGCCAGGAGGCGGCAGTCCTTTCGTCCATACTTTCCAGGCCAGTCCAGGGGCTATGGTTCCGGTTTCTCTCGTCCTGCAAGGGAACATGCCTTCCGGGGCAGATTTCATCGTGAAAGGGGTAGACATGACAGGTTCGCCTTCCCCAAAGCGGCCCAGGACCCCAAAGGTTTTGCATGACTCGGCAGGCATCCCGGTGGGAGGAAGACTTCGGCATTTCATAGACTATTGGTTCTTCATCACCCAAGATTCCTGGGTGAGATCCATCATATCCCAGGGTTATCGACTACAGTTCGAGAGCAAGCCTGCAGACCAGTTTTTGATTTCCCAACTTCCTCAGAACCTGGAACAGCGGGGATTCCTGTTGTCTGCCGTCCAACGGTTTGTAGATACAGAAGTCCTTATTCCCGTGCCCCTGCAGGAACAGGGTCAAGGGATTTATTCTCGTGTCTTTTTGGTTCCAAAAACACCAAAGGGGTTTCGTCTCACTATAGACCTGCGTTTCCTGAACCGTCACCTTCGTTGCATAAGGTTCAAGATGGAGACCGTACGATCGGCCCTGGACTCTCTAAACCTTCAAGACTTCACGGTCTCCATAGACCTAAAGGATGCGTATCTTCATGTCCCTATGCACCCCTCCCATCAACGGTTTCTGCGGATAGCTATTCCTTGGGGTTCAAGAATCAGACATTTTCAATTTCAGGCCCTTCCATTTGGACTGTCTCCAGCCCCCAGAGTATTTACAAAACTCCTTGCAGTGGTGGTGGCCCATTTCAGACGCCAGGGCATTTCGGTCATCCCTTACCTGGACGATTGGCTGATTCACACTCATTCAGCAGCTCTCCTTCAGTCTCACCTTTCCCGGGTGGTCCATACGCTTCAGGATCTCGGCTGGATTCTAAATTGGGAGAAGTCCAACTTACTTCCTGCTCAACAATTGGTGTTCCTCGGCCTTCGCCTGGATTCCTGCGAGGGAAAGGCTTTTCTTCCTTCAAGCAAGATCAGCGGTATTTATTCCCTAACCTGCAAGGTACTTTCTGCGCGCAAGAGTCCACTAAGGCTATGTATGTCTCTTCTCGGCAAGATGACTTCAGCAAGGTATGCAGTTCCCTGGGCCCTGGCTCACATGAGGGTCCTTCAGAACCATATTCTTCATCTGCTGGAGGAGAACCCATTCGCCCTGGACAGACTGGTTCGTCTTCCTCCGCATGTCAAGGCATCCCTCTCCTGGTGGCTCCTGCGAGACACTCTGGCCTCGGGAAGACGATGGGCCTGGTCATCCAAGGAGCTCCTTACCACAGACGTGAGCAGAACAGGCAGGGGAGCCACTTATCGGGACAGCTTTGTTCAAGGTCTCTGGTCGCCTGCCACTCAGCTCCTTCCCTCAAACTGCCTGGAGCTGCTGGCGGTGGAGAATGCCCTACATCACTGGGAAAAGCGGCTCTTCGGCAAGAACATCCTGCTTCGTTCCGACAATCGGGCGGTAGTCGCCTACATCAACAAGCAGGGTGGTACGAGAAGTCCTCGCCTGCTGCGCCTAGCTCTCAGGATTTCCTTTTGGGCAGAATCACGTCTGACTCTGTCCGCGGTTCACCTACAGGGGTCTTTGAATTCCCAAGCCGACTTTCTGAGCAGGACTTCCGTTCAAAACAACGAATGGGCTTTGCATCCTGCAGCCTTCCACATGATTGTCCAACGGTGGGGAATGCCCGAAATAGATCTTATGGCCTCCAGGGACAATGCTCAAGTTCCAGCATTCTTTTCTCTCAATCCTCAGGACCAGCCACTGGCGGTGGATGCCTTCGCCCAAACTTGGAGTTTCAGCCTCGCCTATGTTTTCCCTCCATTTCCTCTAATATCCAAGGTTCTGCAGAAGATCAAGGCCGACCGGGCGTCTGTTATACTAGTAGCCCCAGACTGGCCCAAACGTGTCTGGTACGCGGGCTTAGTCGCACTTAGACGCACCGCCCCTACGGCTCCCGGCTTGGAAAGACCTGCTTCACCAGGGTCAGTTCCTTCATCCAAATCCTGCGGTTTTTCAGCTGATGGCTTGGAGGTTGAACGGAGAATTCTGAGGTCTCGAGGCTTCTCTGAGTCAGTTACGGAAACTCTTCTTCGCAGTCGTAAGAAGGTCACATCCCTCAGATACATTAAAGTGTGGAAGAAGTTTTGTAGCTGGTGTGGATCCAGGAAAATTCATCCTTCAGACAGTTCTCCGGCTGCCATTCTGGAATTTTTGCAAATGGGGTTTGACCATGGACTTCAGCCTTCTACCATCAAGGTCCAGATTGCTGCCATCAGTGCTTTACTTGGCTTCAACTTGATTTCGGTTCCAGTCATCAGGCGTTTTTCCAAGGCTATGGTGCGTATTCGTCCTCGCCCTGTCTCCAAGATGGTGCCCTGGGACCTGAACCTGGTCCTTCGCAGGCTCATGTTACCACCTTTTTAGCCTCTTCAATCAGTTTCCCTACACCTGTTGTCTCTGAAGACGGCCTTCCTGGTGGCCATTACCTCTGCGAGGCGTATTAGTGAACTCCAGGCCCTTTCGATAAAGGAACCGTTCCTGCGGGTTTTTCCGGATAAGGTCATCCTCGCTTTGCCCCCAGAATTCTCACCCAAAGTTCAGACGGCTTTTCACAGGGACCAAGAAATTGTGTTGCCTACGTTCTTCTCGTCCCCTCAATCGGCGGAGGAAGAAGCGCTGCATACTTTGGACTTAAAAAGATGTCTTTCAATTTATCTGGAACGTACGCAGTCTCTGCGCAAATCTTCTAGTTTGTTTATAGCCTCTTCTGGTCCCAGTAGAGGTCTTAGCATTTCTAAGCGTACACTGGCAAAATGGATTGTGTCAACTATCAGCTTGGCTTATACCGCAGCTGGCAAGGTTCCCCCTCCCGGGATTCGTGCCCACTCTACCCGCGCAGTTTCCTCTTCATGGGCTGAACGATGTCTCGTCTCGCCTGAACACATCTGCAAGACAGCTACGTGGGGAACTCTAAGTACTTTTATACGACATTATAGACTCGATCAGATGGCGCAGGAGGATGCGCTGTTCGGTCGTACGGTTCTTGGGGCTGTTCTTTCCCCCTGAGGTTCTTTGTTTCCCACCCTTCTTCTTTGGTATATCTCTCATCAGTGTCACCTGGGATGGCAGGGAAACAAGTTCTACTTACCGAGAGCTTCTTTTCCCTGCCAATCCCTGGTGACACGTTTGGTTCCCTCCCTTCCTTTCAATAAATGTTTTTTTGCAGCAGTTCTGTGTTCCTGTGTGGTCTTTGATATTCACTGAGGGTGCTAGGAGGGGAGGGGCCTTTTAACCTTTTGAGTCCTGCCCTATCTCAGGTACGGAGGAGGCGTCTCTCATCAGTGTCACCAGGGATTGGCAGGGAAAAGAAGCTCTCGGTAAGTAGAACTTAATGTTTCTATTTACGGGGTGGCCCTCTATAGGCCTACCTGGTACGTCGGTCATGGCACACCTCAGACCGAATGGACCCTCTCTGGGTCTTTGGTTCTCCGTTCCACTAATCCTATTCGTTTGCCCCTCACACAAATATAGAATTTCCATACTTTCCTAGCACTTATAGAGAACATACTATAAGGTGTACATTATTCTTTACAAATCCATATAATTTTTACATTAGGCATGATGGGATTGCAACTCTTTATTTTAAACAAAAATACCCACAAAAGTATATATTTCTGTAAAGCAGACAACCCAGACTATCGTGTCAGGGGCTGAAATTATTTCCTGTGTTTTTTTCCAACACTTCTGAGTTTCTTAGATTTGTTTGCACAGGGTATGTGTTACAGCAGTGAAACCCAGCCAAAATTGTTTAGCTGCATCTCCTGATTATGGAAATACCCCACATATTTAGTTTTTCTTCTTTCTAGAGGGCCATATCCATCCATTACATATTGTACCCTATAGGGTAGTATTTTTTATACTTATGGCTTAACGGGTTTGGGGGTTGTGAACGGGGGAAGGGGGTTATACCTTTTAGATGTTGTGTTAGGGCAATGGGATGTAAGGGTTTTTTTCTTTTTTTTTTTTTATAATTTATTTTATTCTTTGTACTTTTTGTGTCTGTCAGACAGCCTTATCTCATGTGCAAGAAGGTCAGGACATAGCGGTACGTCCATAGGGGACTGAAGGGGTTAAACAAGCATAGAAATTGATCATCATTCACCATCTTCACTCATACAGTGTTGCAGCAATGCCTCAACATTTGTATTTATTTTTTTTTAACTATTTTTACATTTTCTATTTTTTCAGTTTTATTTCATTGGTCACATACTGATTTGTGAGCTGGGCTCCATTGACTGGAGATACCCTCTAGGAACTCTTTTATTTTGAAAGGGTGCCGCCATCTTGTTAGCGACAGCATGTCTTAGAAGAGATCAAATGGGGCCCCTGACTTTTTTGTGTATTGCTGAATGCCTCAACATAAAGGCACTTCAGCAACAGAAATAGAGTAGTAAGAGTTTTAGCCGGTGGGTGCCGCTATATTTGAAAGACCTATAGCCTTTCTTTATTATGGTGAATACGGCCGTTCCTAGGAGCAATTACTGTATTTGCTCGATTATAACACAAGGTTTTTTCCAGAGCAAATGCTCTAAAAAAAAAAAAATACCCCTCGTCTTATAATCGGGGTCGTCTTATAATCAGACCTCAAGGTCTGACTATGAGACTAAGATCCAAATCCCCCGCAGCAATGCAGGGGACCTGGATCCTCCTATCGTCCCCCCCAACTTACCGGTGCTTCTGGGTCCCCGGTGCTTAGTCCGGGCAGCGTGTAGAGCTCTACGCGATTAATGTAGACATCTTCCTCTGCAGCCGGGAGGAGGTGCGGTTAGCAGCGGGGATTTTCTGCGTCCATCTCGCAGACCTTCCCCGGATGTCAGAGATCAGAGTTCCCCGTGATCTCTGACAGCCGGGGAAGGTCTGCGCGATTAACTAAGTTTGTAGACTCCAACTTCCTGCTTGACCCTCTTCAATCTGGTTTTCGCTCTCGACACTCTACTGAGACTGCCCTTACTAAAGTTACTAATTACTTACTCACTGCTAAATCCAAGGGCCGCTACTCCATGCTAATCCTACTGGACCTTTCTGCTGCTTTTGACATTGTGGACCACCCTCTTCTCCTTCAAATGCTTCATGATCTTGGCCTCCATGATACTGCTCTCTCATGGCTCACTACCTCTCTGATCGTACCTTCAGCATCTCTGTCTTCCCTCCCCTCCCTCTCTCAGTTGAGGTACCCCAAGGCTCAGTTTTAGGACCCCTTCTGTTTTCTCTTTACACTTTCTCACTTGGCAAACTGATCTCATTCTTAAGACTTCAATACCACCTGTACGCTGATGACACCCAGATCTATCTATCCTCCCCTGATCTCTCTCCCTCTGTCTTAGATCGTGTAACTAACTGCCTTGCATCTGTCTCTACCTGGATGTCTACATGTTTCTTGAAACTTAACCTCTCCAAAACTGAACTCCTCATCTTCCAATGCTAACATTCCCCCATCTATCTCCCTCAATGTTAATGGTTCTATCATCTGCCTGTCTACTCATGCACGCTGTCTTGGTGTCACCCTTGACTCTGACCTTTCATTGACACCTCATATTCAGTCTGTCTCTAAAAACTGTTGCCTCATCTTAAAAACATTGCCCACATCCGTCCCTTCCTTTACACAGCATGCAACTAAGGCTCTTGTCCATGCCCTGATTATCTCCCATCTTGACTTCTGTAACTCTGTCTTAGCCGGTCACCCTCTTAACCCCTCTCACCCCTCTACAATCCACCATGAATGCTGCTGCCAGACTTATCTTCCTCTCACATTGCTTTACTAACGTCTCTCCCCTCTGTCAGTCTCTTCACTGGCTGCCTGTGCGCTTCAGGATTCATTTCAAAATCATCACTCTTACTTTCAAAGCCCTTCACAGCGGTTCCCCTCCCTACATCTCCTCACTCAATGTGTAATTACATAGTTCATAAGGTTGAAAAAAAGTCCTAAGTCCATCAAGTTTAACCCTTCTACCTAACCTTTCTATTCTTGATCCAAACGAAGGCAAAAAAACCCTAATTAAGCTACTTTGAATTCTGCCATCAGGGGAAAAAATTCCTTCTTGACTCCAAGAGGCAATCGGATTTCTCCTTACTCATCTCTAAATACACTCCTAACCGGTCTCTCCGGCCTTTATTCCTTCAAAAAATCCCTCAAGACCCACTTCTTTAAGGATGCCTACAACATAGCACATTAACGTCCCCCATATTACTTTAGCTCACCTTTACTAGTCCCTCTCCGGCAATACTTTTACTAGTGTGGCTGGTATATCCATAACAACGGCACTTTTACCTATTGTGTAATACACCCTAAATCCCTCTAGACTGTAAGCTCGTTTGAGCAGGGCCCTCCTCACCTGTTGTCTCTGTTAGTCAATTTGTTATGTCCTGTCTACCCATTCTACAGCGCTACGGAATTTGATGGTGCTATATCAAACAATAAATAATAATAATAAATTATTGTGAACTGGAAGCATCTAGATGTAACAGCTATGCAGCACTAGACCACACACACTCACAGAGCAGTAAAAGTCACCTATCCTCCCTACTCCATCAAGAGTGTCAGAAAATTAGCAGCTGGATACAAGTTGTCGCTAAATTTGCTATGGTTTAGCTAACTTGAATTGTAACCTTCCTGTTTTTTGTTTTCTTTTGTATGTAGGCCTAGATGATGATGGTTTGTTTGGGACATTGACATTATAGAGTGTAAAAGCAAGTGATTCTTATGACATAAAAAAGTGATTTCACAATTCTTATCAAAAAACAAATCAAAGTCATGGAGTCAAGGACACAATGGAGGAGTTTCTGGCTAAAAGACATGGTATGGTAATACTATGTGAGAGAAGAGGGTCCTTGGGGTTCAGGATCTAGATACACATATCTATACATCTTATGGATGCACAAAATGCTGTATTCCCTCAAGTTCATTATTTTATTTTTGTTGCTCTCTGTTTTGACTACAAAATATACCTAGTCGTTAACGCCATCATTGAGCTTTACCTCGTTATGCTATTTGGAGATTTAAACTCATTCATACCATCCACACAATACTCCTAACCCCGGGGAACAAGAATAAATAGAATAATAAAATGCATATCAGAGTAAGATTTTGTTTTTTAGTTTTCATTTCTCTATAGGCTTTAAGAACTTGTCCTTATCATGTTCTAATTTTAGCCATCGAGGTTGTTCTGTCTCTACTCTTAAACATCTATATACAGTATATGGAGTAACATAGCAGCGTCCTGTTTGATGTATATTAGTCATGCCCTGCTTACAACTAGAGTCATAATAATGTTGTCTGCAAACATAAATATTTTTAATTAATCTTTCCCTAATTTCAATGATTCTTTTAAATTAATTTCCCTAATTGTTATGGCTAGGGGTTTAAGAGACAGCAAATATAGCATTGGGGACATAGGGGACAATCCTGTCTTCCTTCCATTATAGATGTTAAACCATGGAGAAACTATATCCAAGCCAATTATCCTAGCAGTGGGTCCTTGATATAGGGCCCAGACTGAATCTAGATTTTTTTTTTCCTTCCTTTAGTATTGGGCTTATGTGTGCAGTAAACATCTCTCTTGCCATTTTTTTCCATTTTCAATTTCTTCAAAAAGGATGTGTAAATATAGGACTAGACTTTTTTGAAAGATTTTATAAAAATATTTGGAAATCCATCCGGTTCTGGAGATTTATTTCTTTTCAGGGTATCGATTATATCATTTATCACTTAGACTTATCACTAAATTGTGTACGTCAAGGGTGGAAGCGGAATGCCCAGAAATGGAGAGCAGTGCATCTACGTCGACTTTATGAAAACTGAATATTTCTGCGCAAAGGTGGAAATCTAATGTAGACTCCTAGTATAGGAGATGCTTACAACCTGTCCAGAAGCAATTCGGATTTTACAGATGTCCAACTACTCATGAAGGAAAAGCATAACTACTTGTAGACAACAGATAAGTGGTATTACTCTGGACATAAGGAAGCCAAATGATGAGATAAAACCTCTGAGACATATCTATATATATTTTAAGCAATTAGTCATTATAAGCTAAAAGGTTACAAAATCACTTTCTAGTTTAAAGGGTTTAAAAGGTCTTATATACGCCTCTATTTCTGAGACAACAACATGACATGCTAAGCAAAACAATCGGAAGTTTTTTCCTTTTTTCTTCTGATATTGGTATCAACACCTGAAATTCACTGTAGCCACTTGTACTGAATCTCCTTTATTGCAATCTGATTTAGTGATGACTAAAATAAAGTAATAATCTCTGCCAGCAGTGAAAAATTAACTAAATATAACTTTAACCAGCAAATAAGAGGTACTGCAAAATAAGGCAATAATGCCAAATACATTAATATCCATTTCAGCAACATCTCCTGAGTACAGCGATACCAACCATGCATGGGTTTGCCTGGCTGTTTTGGGGCGAAAAGGCCACATTTGGGGCATGCACATTTTTCAATGTTGAACTTTATTTGGTGATCCACTCCCCATGCCATATTTGGTTTATCTTTGAGCCCGGCCAATTCAGTGTGCCCTATAAAACCATATATTTTTGAGAACGAGATACCCAGTGCTGGTATATTAACTCTTCCCATGTGCTACTTCTACCTCCAGCCTTTGTCAAAGTTTGCAGTAGTATTTTTTTGTGTGCATTTTTCCCATACACGTTGTACTGTAGGTATGAATTTACAGGTCCTGGTTTATGTCACTGTCACACAACACCCCAATATGTGTTCAGCAACATCTCGTGAGTACAGTGATACCTCACATGCATGGGTTTGCTGGGTTATTTGGAGGCTAAAAAGCCACATATGGGACATGTGCATTTTTCCAATTGGAAATTAGATATGTGGTCATCCGTCTCCCTGTGTTAATTGGGACATTGTTGAACCCGGCCAATTCAATTTACCCAATCAAATCATTCATTTTTTTTAAACATAGACGCCCCATGGACATTTAACATGCCAGTATTTTAACTCTTTCCATGTGAGAAAATAAAGAGCTAATTTTAGCACTTGCTTTTAAAAATATTTTGTATATATGTGTGTGTATATATATATATATATATATATATATATATCATTTATAATTTTTTTGGCCTTTTTTAAAAACATTTTTTGGAACTGGAAGGTTCCCCTGATGGTGACATTAGTGGGAAATTATTGTTCCATGTTACCATTTTTTTTAACAGTTTTTTTAAAACTATTTTTATTTAAAAAAAATGTTTACACATTTATTTTACTAATTACATTGTAATTAGAAAGCTGGGCTCCATTGACTTGCATAGTTGAATGCAGTACCGGTATTTAACCTGCAAGTGGAGCCAGGTCTGAAGAGACCCTCCTGAGAACTCTTTTCAACATCTTCAACATCGATCATTGATCCCCTCCTACGGTGGGTGCAGAAAGCGAACGTAGATCGCATTCTGCACCCGTTTGAAGTCATGACGGTCCTGGCATGTCAATTGTCATTAATCGTTTGTTTTCATGTAACGTGCCCGGACCATAAATTGTCATCAAGAGGTAAAACCTGTGCTACAACCCTAGATTGAATATCTTCTTTTCTTCTTTCTCTCACTGCAAACCATCAGACTGTTGTTATAATAAAGGAACTACTTTCTATCAGCAATGGCCAGCCTGGTTAAATGTAATCTTAAAGCAATCAAGAGGCGTTGCAAAATAAAACAGCAATTGCTGAAAATTTGCTGAAAACCTTATAGCAAATACAATCTGTATACAACTGCCTTGTATTAAGGGAGACATCGACATAAGGCTTTCTGGAATATATTTCATCCTAATATATAGTACTAATAGGTTGATGTGAAGTCTAGCTAACGCCTTTGTTTGATAAAAAAAAGAATAGGAGAGGTTTTATATATTTTGTATCTGTCCAACTATTGAAGCAATTACTGGAAAACTTAAAATGTGTATAGAAATACAGCTTATACATAGCTATAGCTGAAAACACCCAACCACAGCAATACAACAGCTATATAACATCTAATTAGAGCATGAAATTAAAGCAATACGAGATGGGATTCATAACCATATATGTGAGGTATATACATAATTAGCCTCACATTAAAAGGAAACTATTAATATATAATCACCTATATCGTTTATATATAAGTAACGGATACTTCATCTGAATGGGTGAAGAATAAGCAGTATAGAAATAAATTTAAAAAAGGGGGGAAGAGGAGGAGAGAATATGGCAAGAGGAATATGGAGCAAAAAAGGAGGAAGGATGAAAAAAATCAAAAACAATCCAAACCCTTGACCTCCTTTTCCCCATCAGAAGATGCTAAAAAAAGAAATCTATAAATCTTCAACAAGATGAAAGAACTGGGGAAAAAGAAGGGAATTTGAATATATCACTATTGCTGATGCAATCCCCTAAATCCATTACAGGAACCCTTTTCAATGCGTATGCTCACCCAACTTCTCGAAGATCATAGAGATAAGATTATAGAGGACTTTACAAAGAAAATAACTGAATTAAAAAAGAGAAAGCATTAATGTAAGAACATTGGAAAACATGGAAGAAATTAAAACACTAATGCTAAATATGATGAAATTCAAAGTAAAATGGCTAAGAGCGAAAACCGGTCAAGGCGAAAAAAATTAAGAATTCACGGAATACCAGAGGAGGTAACTCAGGGAAATCTATTGCCATATATATTTCGGGGAGATATGTGAGGAAGATATTGTCAATGAAGAAACTACTAGAAAGAGCACACCGTAAATTTAAGTCCAAGAATGTAGATCCAAATCTCCCAAGAGTTGTAATCATTCGCTTCCAAGATCGAAAAAGGAAAAATGTGTAATTTCTCAAGACCTATCAATATATACAAGAATACAACGAATAATATTAAGTGAGGTGAAGTAATTATTACCAAAAAAAAAAAGGAATGTCTTTTTTGGAAAAGTGGAAGTCTTCCTTCCAAACTTGAATCATGTAAACAAAAGAAATAGTAACAATATAAGGAGAAATAAAGGCATAAAATATATATATAAACACATTATATATATATATATATATATATATATATATATATATATATATATATATATATATATACCGTATTGGCTCGAATATAGGCCGCACCCAAATATAGATAAGCAAATGGTTGGGGCGCAGGTACATGTAAGGGAAGAAACTTTATCACTTTTATTTATTTTTTTGAATAACACTTGGGAACACGTGAATTAGGCATACTATACTTTTCCATATTATCTCGCACCTGAATATAGGCCGCACCCTAAAAAAAAGTTAGGTGCTTTTTTTTAAAGAAAAATTTTTTCAACCCCCAAGATATGCTGCCACTCTGTCCCGAAGATGTGCCCCCCGCGATATGCTGCCACTCTGTCCCCAAGATGCCCCCCTCACCAGTGCAGACTCCACAGGGTCTTGCGGGGCCGTGGGAAGTACCGGCAAGGAAGATTGTTAATGTACATCGTGCAGATGTTCACCGGCTGTGGCGATGCGAGCATAAACAACCTCCGCTGCCGGCACATCTGCACGATGTGCTTTACCAATCTCCCTTGCCGGGACTCCCCCCGTGGGAAGGGAGATTGTTAAAGCACATCGTGCAGACGTGCCAGCAGCGGAGGCTGTTTACACGCATCGCTGCTGCCGGTGAACATCTGCACAATGCGCTTAGACGACCTCCCGTGCCGGCACTCCACCCGTGGAAAGTGCCGGCAGGGGAGGCTGTCTGAGCATATCAGAGAGTAGGGTGCAGGTCCCCTGCACTGCTGCGGGGAATCTGTATCCTAACCCTGCTGCCCCCAAATATAGGCCGCACCCCCACTTTAAAGACTTAAAGTGTGGGGGGGAAATGCGGCCTATATTCGGGCAAATACGGGGTGTGTGTGTGTGTGTGTGTGTGTGTGTGTGTGTCGGACCCTTCCGTCACTGGGGCTTTTGGAGGGAACTGATGGCTAGCCTGCTGACAATGACAATGGGCCCTGACATTAGATGGGGTTCTCTTCTTGGGGAATATGATATTGTATGTTTTACCACATTTCTCACACAGAGACTCAGAACCGTAAATGCCAGCTGGACATCCTGGTGTAAGAAGAACAATCTGAGTTGTGAAGAAATGTATTAATGTGTTAGGTGCTAGGTGTTAGTACTGCCATTCACTGTCTTTTGTGTACCCCCTACTGCTGTGTATAAAATCAATATTTTATATTATATATCAATATATCATTATTTCAATTCAATTATATGTCTGTCATCATTCTATGGCTACCTCCCCAATTAATGTAATTATTTATGTCTCATGTAATTCTGTCCTTTCCCCGGATATTGACATGGTAATTAGCTCCTGTGACATTTGTCTTGCCCCATTCTTACTTGTATATATAGTTCTTGTGTTTGGTTAAAAAAAACCACTAGTTCCTGTTTTACCTCACTACGAGTCCTGCCTTGTTATTGAGGTAAACCCCGGTGCTGCCCTTATCAGGGTGGTAGAGCGCTGTATACTTCCGTATACTACAGTGCCGCCGAGGTTCCTGAGAGGCTGTATTTCCTGCTGTCGTCTGCAGTATTTCAACCTGATGATCCAAGTCGTGTATGTCCAGTGACTATGGGCAGAAGGAAGCAACGTCTGGCGGGAGTACCCAGTCGGGGTACAGGTCGGGGTACCCGCCACAATATATATATGTGAAATTTCTTAATGTCTCCACCTTAGGGCCATACCGCTTTCTGGGTGTATTGCCAAATGGCAATGGGTTCGGATACGCCTTTAAAGAAGGTCACTCAGGTTGAATAAATGGATAAATATGATTTTATTTATAGATAATATTATATTCTTGTATGAACACAATATTACCAAGTATTCACAAATCACAAATCTGATCAGAACAATTGATTATATACTTACATCACCGAGAGGTTAGCACGTCACCTGTCTGGAATCATCAGCTGGGGAAGCACCGGCGAACAGTCAGACAACCTCATCGGGAAAGTATCAACACTGTACAGGCGTGCACTCCTATACAGGTAATTGAGGCTTCTGACTAATTGGGATCCTCCCCCTGCTTTTATACACAAATTTACGTGTATTGGCCTTGTGTTATTTACTGCACGCGTCACAACCTTGCGAGTGGCCAACTCCCAAGGATATGAGCCATACAGTTACAAGACGCTTCAGACAATACGGGCAGTATGCCTGGTACTTGCTACTCTATGTTCTGACTATATTTAGGATATCTTGTCCTTGCTAACACAAATAATTCTATAATTTGCACATTCGGTTACAAAGAATCATTCGTCAAATTTATCTATACAGTGGGTAATTGTAATACCCAAGCTATTAGAAATAAAATGGGGTCCCAAAAAATTTAGAGATCCTCCATCAATCTTGGTATGACTATTGTGTGTGTTTAGAAACCCCGGGGCGTTGGGATTTTACGGGCGTTACTCATCGACTATGGTTAAAATCTGTACAGTAAGTTTCCAGGGTCTCAACTCTCCTTTCAAGCGAAAAGTATTATTGGATTTAATATTTAGAGATAAGTTAGACATCACAGTGGTACAAGAATCACATTGGGGGGGAAATCAAAGGAAATTGATTAAATAAAAAAATAAAGCAATTTTTTTAGCAGGTTTTGATAAAAAGAAGAAAAAAGAGGAGTGGTAATTTTGATTAGACACACAATGGCAAAGGTATATCACACTGGTATGCAAAATATTTTTTTGTTTTCTACACAAAAATATGATTATTATTGAACGAGTGGGACAAGGGCACTTAATACTGGCAGGGGATTTTAACTCTGTAATGGATGTAGACCTTGATAAAAAGTTGAAATATCCTAATTCTAAACAAAAACAATATGCAAAGAAGTATGACCAGTTTTTGCCTTAAAACTCACTTATCGATGTCTGGAGAACTGTAAATCCATTAATTAGGGAATTTACACATTATTCCTTTCCTCACCAAAGTAACCCTGTGCTTATTGGGGGCACAGGGCGAACGAGATGGCCCGTCTGGTCTGATTTTATAATCCTTGATACTTAACATACTTCATCTAACATACTATCCTTCAGAACCAACGACTTCAGTAGAGTCTTCATCTTCCTATCCTTCTGTAAAACACATCGGAATAGATACAACACCTGTAAACCGCGGCACAATATATTCCGAAAATAGTAAATAGAGAATCTTCCGTACCCTATGTCATTCCGATCGTGCTAATAGCGACAATACGTTTAACCCGTCACAGTTCATGTGTCCATGATCAGAGCTAGAATTACTGCTACCCAGGGTAAATGGCAAAGTGGCAAGTATTCATGGGGTTAAATAATGTTAGGACATACAAATTAATAGGAGTAACATTCTTAATGCTATAGTTGCTTATATAGAAGATAAAACAGTATCTTTAACATAGGCGATGTACGTTTTGATCCTGCACTTTTTCTAGATCTCGTCCTCAACACTATTCCTTACATTTGGTCCATCATACACCGGGGGCTCCCACCTAGTTTTCCGTATGGGAGAAGAAACCTAGTTCAGCCACTTAAGGGTTCACGAAAGAGAAAAAAGAGGGAAAAAAACAAAACAAAACAGGATAATCGGAGCTTTTCATAATATAAGGGTTTGTATCATTTCATAGCAAACAATTAACATACCCTAAGTGGATACAAAATGAGAGCTGGATGAGATGCCACATGCACTGTTGGCTTGGATCTATGTTAAGGATGGAATTGTACAGCTCCATCCTTTTAACAAGGGGAATACATTCATCACACACTTCAACTCAGCCAACCCAGTGCATTGAGTCACCCGCCCTGGTATTTAAGTCGCGAGAAATGCCTCTTTGTCGTGGTTATGGTGAGCCTTTAAAAATGTTAGAAATGCCGCTGATTTTAGGTTATGGTGAGCATTTCAATATTTTTTTGTTATTGTTAACTGTCATATTAAAAACTTCTATGGGTAATTTATTAAGTAACATGATTACTTTGCATTATCATGATGTTTATGTCAGCTATTCTTGTAAAGTATTTGCTCAGCTGCACACAGTCAAGTCAAACGGGAGTTAATATATGCGTGGAATCGACCAATCACAGTCGAGTGGGCGGGGTTATCCGGCCAACGCAATAACAAAGGCACGAACGAAAAGCTATGCATGGCATCAACCAATCACAGTCGAGTGGGCGGGGTTATCTGGCTAACGCAATAACAAAGGCACGAACGAGAAGCTAAGTGCTGATACAGCTGCTGAAAACCTATTTTGACACAAAAACTGGAAATTGGAGAGCAATAGGTGAAGCCCAAATGCCACAAGTATCCCCCTGGAACATAGTTATATGTTGGTGCAGTCTAAATAATCACCAGCAAATAATTGGGAGTGCAGAATGCAGAGGCTTAACACTTGGTCGTATTTATTTGCTAGAGCATTTTTATATGGGGGGGGAAAAACCCCCCAAAAAACATTTCATATATGTATAAATATTTATTGGGGGTCTGTGTGACGTTTTTTAACCCATTCAGGAGCAAGTAATTTTCATACTCCAATGATGACAGTTGCTAAAGCATGATTTCATTTTTACACCTTTGATATAAGAATGACACTTCATGAGTCCTGAGGTGATTTGTCTATCAAGGGGCATTTGTGATCTAAAAGATCAGACAAATGTACTTAAATATTTGATACCCCCAAAACCTTAATCTAGTACAAATGTCCTGCTGGAGCAAACAAAATATCTGTATAATTATAGTTATTTCAGTGCGTTAGATGGAGCTTTCCTCTTGCTAGCAGTTCATCTGGTAAGTCGCTACAGAATATCTGCATTCAGCTGTATCTTCAGCTGACCAGAAAATGAATTCATTAGAGCCTCTATATCAGTTGTAGGCAGGAATCTAAAACAGAGTGCCTCTAGTGGCAACTACTTCTTTATTGTTAATGCCATCGTGTGAATGAAGGCATTTTGAACCTGACGTGTAAAGGTCACATGGTGCTGGCCGTCGTATGTAAAGTGCTGCCCAGTAGGGTATAGCATCTGTATGTTCTTCCACAAATTATATCAATTACTGCAGAGCCGTCACTGAATCCCACAGATGGTACATTTTGCTTGTTGCTCAGCATCGCGTAACATTTATGTGTCCAGTTAAAAATTGCAGGTGCAATGAGGGTCCACAGCCCAGCAGGTGCGGGCTCCATCTCTGATACATATCATCAGCGATGTCGTCCATTAAATGCGTTTCATGATGGTACTGTACTGTAAAAGTGAGTCAGTTCTTTGAATACGGAATATATTTTATTTTAATATATACTGACCATTGCTCTTATGAGTTTTGGCTGTTGCTAATCGGTGGATTAGAAATGGGCATCTGTGCAATAAAACTTTAGCCATCTCATCAGTGTTCCAATCAACTGCAATTGGTGGCTACTGACTGAGACGGTTGGGGGTTCAAGTAAATGATCTCTCTCTTCTGCATCACGCCGTGTTCTTTGATGCACAGGGACACTCGGTGAACTTGTGGCTGTATCTCTTGTCTCCATTCACTAAAAGATTAAATGATCAGTATGTTAAGCAATATTTCGACTGACCAGACTCAACTGCAGTTAGGGGTATCCCCCGGAGGCAGAGGACACATGGGGCTATGTTTGAGTTTGGGAGGGGGGGGGCACTGGTGGATTCCTGGGGAGACTTATTACTTGCCTTCCCAGTCCATTCATGTCTAAGTAACCCTGTGCTTATTGGGGGCACAGGGCGAACGAGATGGCCCGTCTGGTATGATTTTATAATCCTTGATACCTAACATACTTCATCTAACATACTATCCTTCGGAACCAACAGACTTCAGTAGAGTCTTCATCTTCCTATCCTTCTGTAAAACACATCGGAAATAATACAACACCTGTTAATCTCCGCGGCACAATATATTCCGTAAATAGTAAATAGAGAATCTTCCGTACCCTATGTCATTCCGATCGTGCTAATAGCGACAATACGTTTGAACCCGTCACAGTTCATGTGTCCATGATCAGAGCTAGAATTACTGCTACCCAGGGTAAATGGCAAAGTGGCAAGTTTTCATGGGGTTAAATAATGTTAGGACATACAAATTAATAGGAGTAACATTCTTAATGCTATAGTTGCTTCTATAGAAGATAAAACAGTATCTTTAACATAGGCGATGTACGTTTTGATCCTGCACTTTTTCTAGATCTCGTCCTCAACACTATTCCTTACATTTGGTCCATCATACACCGGGGGCTCCCACCTAGTTTTCCGTATGGGAGAAGAAACCTAGTTCAGCCACTTAAGGGTTCACGAAAGAGAAAAAAGAGGGAAAAAAACAAAACAAAACAGGATAATCGGAGCTTTTCGTAATATAAGGGTTTGTATCATTTCATAGCAAACAATTAACATACCCTAAGTTGATACAAAATGAGACCTGGATGAGATGCCACATGCACTGTTGGCTTGGATTTATGTTAAGGATGGAATTGTACAGCTCCATCCTTTTGACAAGGGGAATGCATTCATCACACACTTCAACTCAGCCAACCCAGTGCATAGAGTCACCCGCCCTGGTATTTAAGTCGCAAGAAATGCCTCTTTGTTGTGGTTATGGTGAGCCTTTAAAAATTTTAGAAATGCCGCTGATTTTAGATTATGGTGAGCATTTCAATATTTTTTTGTCGTTGTTAACTGTCATATTAAAAACTTCTATGGGTAATTTATTAAGTAACATGATTACTTTGCATTATCATGATGTTTATGTCAGCTATTCTTGTAAAGTATTTGCTCAGCTGCACACAGTCAAGTCAAACGGGAGTTAATACATGCGTGGAATCGACCAATCACAGTCGAGTGGACGGGGTTATCCGGCCAATGCAATAACAAAGGCACGAACGAAAAGCTATGCATGGCATCAACCAATCACAGTCGAGTGGGCGGGGTTATCCGGCCAACGCAATAACAAAGGCACGAACGAAAAGCTAAGTGCTGATACAGCTGCTGAAAACCTATTTTGACACAAAAACTGGAAATTGGAGAGCAATAGGTGAAGCCCAAATGCCACAAGTATCCCCCTGGAACATAGTTATATGTTGGTGCAGTCTAAATAATCACCAGCAAATAATTGGGAGTGCAGAATGCAGAGGCTTACCACTTGGTCGTATTTATTTGCTAGAGCATTTTTATATGGGGGGGGGGGAGAACCCCCAAAAAAACATTTCATATATGTATAAATATTTATTGGGGGTCTGTGTGACGTTTTTTAACCCATTCAGGAGCAAGAGATTTTCATACTCCAATGATGACAGTTGCTAAAGCATGATTTCATTTTTATACCTTTGATATAAGAATGACACTTCATGAGTCCAGAGGTGATTTGTCTATCAAGGGGCATTTGTGATCTAAAAGATCAGACAAATGTACTTAAATATTTGATACCCCCAAAACCTTAATCTAGTACAAATGTCCTGCTGGAGCAAACAAAATATCTGTATAATAATTTGGGCACCAGGGGGCTCTTCGTGTTCGTCTTCGTGCTCGTCTTCGGGGGGAAAAAAACCTTCGTATTCCGCGAATATTCGCCCGTTCCTGTCTTCTCTTCGGGCGAATATTCGCGGACATTCTTCGTGCTCGTTTAATCTTCGTTTCCTTCCCGGTTGCCTAGCAGGGGTTAATACGGGGTTAACAACACATCGGAGCAGCAGCAGCTGCCGTGAAGGAACGTGTGTGCAACTTTATTGGTCGTTTCGGCAGGGGGCTGGTCTGGCATCAACAAGTGAATTGCAGAACGCACTTCATTCGTTGATGGCAGGCCAGCCCCTTGCCGAAACGACCAACAGAGTTGCACACACGTACTGAGGTGTACTGTACACAAAATGACCTAGAGACAAATGCTCCAAGGAACTTGGCCTCCGTTTATCATACACAATCACACATCCATAGATGTTTAATAAAAGAATAGGGATTATTTTACATTTTTAAATTGATTTTGGACCACTTGTAATACATGCCTAACATTTGCTACCTATTCACAATGGCATACTTTGCAACAACCCAACTTTTACTGGACAGGACTGGAAAAAAAGCAGGACTGTCCACCAAAATCTTAGGTGTGTTGGCAGGTATGCGGATGGAAAAATGTTGGACAAGAACTAAAAAATAGTTTAGGGTTAATGTACGGTTATGTTTAAGATTAGTAGCAGTGCACTGGTTTGGTTAAAGATGTATTATGTCTAAATAATAATTTAATTTTAATTTTAATGGGTTTTAAAAAATTAAGGGGTTTATTTAAATGTATTTTAAAGTTAGATTTATTATTTAGTACTTTATTATATTTATTTAATGTTTATACTAGTGCTACCTACCGAGCTATAACTACCAACGTGTATTTGCATACCTAGATAGCTAAAATAGATGGGACAGGACTGGAAAAAAGCAGGACTGTCCCTGAAAAAGTTGGGTCTGTTGGCAGGTATGTGGATGGAAAAATGTTATAGTATGAAGTGTGAGTTATAGCGTTAATGCTAGTGAGTGTAGAAGTGAAGGCCAGGACAAATAACAAGAGGAAAGGTCCTTGTGATTTGTGCATTGTACGTGTTATGTGTGTTATGTGTGTTGTGACTGTGTGT
Source organism: Spea hammondii (assembly GCA_029215755.1). Lineage (NCBI taxonomy): Eukaryota > Metazoa > Chordata > Amphibia > Anura > Pelobatidae > Spea > Spea hammondii. Next base: position 23,976,758 of record JARDYJ010000009.1, on the reverse strand, counting down.
TATATGTGTTATGTATTATGTCACTGTGTTATTTGTGTTATTGTGTGTGTTATGTTTGGTTGGTTGTGTATCAGAAGGAAAATAATGAAATGGAAATGGAAAAGGAAATGGAAAAGGAAATGGAAAAGGCGAATGAGTGGGCAATTGGCGACCCACTCACCTGTTTCACCCCAGAGCAAAGCATCCAAACACTGTCAGTCCTAGACGTTTGGAAGCGGACTTCCAGAGCTCAGACACAAGGCCCTAGCGTAAGCTGGCCACTCCGGCGGAGGTAGCAGGCGTTGCCACACCGCAAACAGACGCAGCCAGGGGGGAGAAACTGCCCTTACCATTAGGGACATTTTGGGCATGACTCTAGCCAGGAAGCGAACTGGCACAGAAGAGACGCTGGCACCACCACCACCAGCAGCAGCAGCATTGGGAAAGGCCAATGAGTGGGCAATTGGCGACCCGCTCACCTGTTTCACCCCAGGGCAAAGCATCCAAAGACTGGCAGTCCTTGGCGTTTGGGAGCGGACTTCCAGAACTCAGACACAAGGCCCTAGCGTAAGCTGGCTACACCGGCGGAGGTAGCAGGCGTTGCCACACCGCAAACAGACGCAGCCAGGGGGGAGAAACTACCCTCTCCATTAGGGACATTTAAGGCATGACACTAGCCAGGAAGCGAACTGGCAGAGAAGAGACGCTGGCACCACCACCACCAGCAGCATCAGCAGCATTGGAAAAGGCGAATGAGTGGGCAATTGGCGACCCGCTCACCTGTTTCACTCCAGGGCAAAGCATCCAAAGACTGGCAGTCCTTGGCGTTTGGGAGCGGACTTCCAGAACTCAGACACAAGGCCCTAGCGTAAGCTGGCTACACTGGCGGAGGTAGCAGGCGTTGCCACACCGCAGCAAGTGCAACCAGGGGGGAGAAACTGCCCTTACCATTAGGGACATTTGAGGCATGACACTAGCCAGGAAGCGAACTGGCAGAGAAGAGACGCTGGCACCACCACCACCAGCAGCAGTAGCAGCATTGGGAAAGGCGAATGAGTGGGCAATTGGCGACCCGCTCACCTGTTTCACTCCAGGGCAAAGCATCCAAAGACTGTCAGTCCTTTGGGTTTGGGAGCGGACTTCCAGAACTCAGACACAAGGCCCTAGCGTAAGCTGGCTACACTGGCGGAGGTAGCAGGCGTTGCCACACCGCAGCAAGTGCAACCAGGGGGGAGAAACTGCCCTTACCATTAGGGACATTTGAGGCATGACACTAGCCAGGAAGTGAACTGGCAGAGAAGAGACGCTGGCACCACCACCACCAGCAGCAGTAGCAGCATTGGGAAAGGCGAATGAGTGGGCAATTGGCGACCCGCTCACCTGTTTCACCCCAGGGCAAAGCATCCAAAGACTGTCAGTCCTTGGCGTTTGGGAGCGGACTTCCAGAACTCAGACACAAGGCCCTAGCGTAAGCTGGCTACACTGGCGGAGGTAGCAGGCGTTGCCACACCGCAGCAAGTGCAAGCAGGGGGGAGAAACTGCCCTTACCATTAGGGACATTTGAGGCATGACACTAGCCAGGAAGCGAACTGGCAGAGAAGAGACGCTGGCACCACCACCACCAGCAGCAGTAGCAGCATTGGGAAAGGCGAATGAGTGGGCAATTGGCGACCCGCTCACCTGTTTCACCCCAGGGCAAAGCATCCAAAGACTGTCAGTCCTTGGCGTTTAGGAGCGGACTTCCAGAACTCAGACACTAGGCCCTAGCGTAAATTGGCTACACCGGCGGAGGTAGCAGGCATTGCCACACTGCAGCAAGTGCAACCAGGGGGAGAAACTACCCTCTCCATTAGGGACATTTGAGGCATGATTTCAGCCAGGAAGCGAACTGGCAAAAGATACTGGCACCACCACCAGCAGCAGCGTTGGAAACGGAAAAAGGTGAATGAGTGGGCAATTGACGACCCGCTCACCTGTTTCACCCCAGGGCAAAGCATCCGAAGACTGTCAGTCCTTGGCGTTTGGGAGCGGACTTCCAGAACTCAGACACTAGGCCCTAGCGTAAATTGGCTACACCGGCGGAGGTAGCAGGCATTGCCACACCGCAGCAAGTGCAACCAGGGGGAGAAACTACCCTCTCCATTAGGGACATTTGAGGCATGATTTCAGCCAGGAAGCGAACTGGCAAAAGATACTGGCACCACCACCAGCAGCAGCGTTGGAAACGGAAAAAGGTGAATGAGTGGGCAATTGACGACCCGCTCACCTGTTTCACCCCAGGGCAAAGCATCCAAAGACTGTCAGTCCTTGCCGTTTGGGAGCGGACTTCCAGAACTCAGACACTAGGCCCTAGCGTAAATTGGCTACACCGGCGGAGGTAGCAGGCATTGCCACACCGCAGCAAGTGCAACCAAGGGGGAGAAACTACCCTCTCCATTAGGGACATTTGAGGCATGATTTCAGCCAGGAAGCGAACTGGCAAAAGATACTGGCACCACCACCAGCAGCAGCGTTGGAAACGGAAAAAGGTGAATGAGTGGGCAATTGACGAACCGCTCACCTGTTTCACCCCAGGGCAAAGCATCCGAAGACTGTCAGTCCTTGGCGTTTGGGAGCGGACTTCCAGAACTCAGACACTAGGCCCTAGCGTAAATTGGCTACACCGGCGGAGGTAGCAGACGTTGCCACACCACAAACACGTGCAACCAGGGGGAGAAACTACCTTAAACATTACAGTGAAAAAAAATTAACTTTCCAAGCTAAGAGCTGGGTAACCCAACTTGGGCAGATTGAATTTAAGAAAGGCAATCTGCTCCATCAGATGAGGTGCCATGCGCGAGCGCTGTGGACTCAGTATGTTTCCAGTCATAGAAAACACGCGCACACTTTGAACAGTGGTTGGCGGACATGATAGTAGCTGCTGCGCAACCCATGAGAGTGCAGGCCACACACTCTTCTTTTCATCCCAGTAGCTAAGAGGATCAACATTAGGCGCAGAAGGAACTTCACAGAGGTAAAGTTTGACCATTTCAGCAGCACTACTCTCCTTTCTGCTGCTAGCTCTGTCAGATGGTCCAACTATACTCCCAAGTGCCTCTTCCCAAAACGCAGCTGCTCCACTCAGCTGTGTTGTGCTGCTTGTGGCACTGCTGCTGATGCTGCTGCTAGGAGTAGCAGACCACATCATCTCTTCCTCCTCCTGCACCTCTCCCTCCTCGGACAGCATTCCCATTTTACGCTGCCAGTCACGCACCTTGTTGACCAATTGCTCCCGGTAGCTACTGAGAACATTAAATTTCAAAGCTAGCTTTCCCTTAATTCTTGGATCGCAAAGGCACGCTAGCATCATTTCGGGACTCTCTTCCATTCGTTTGCGAAGGTGTACTTTTAGCAGATCCTTCAGCTTCCTGGCTATGGCTGCTACGTCAGGATGTAGAGTGCCACCTTGAACAGCCTCACGGTTTCCAAGGAACACATCCATCTTGCTGCCTAGATGGGAGAACACTGGGATTACCTGGGCCAGACTGGCAGTGTTTGAGTTTAAATTTTCTGTGGCATCCCTGAATGGTTTAAGGACTGCCACTAGCTGGGCGATCACTGTCCAATCCTCCCTATTCAATGGAGAGGTAATCCCAATATTGTGCTCTGAGGCAAGATTATGGATTGCCCTCTGCTGCTCCAAAATCCTCTCCAGCATGTCTAACGTGGAGTTCCACCGTGTACTGACATCCTGGCGTAGGCAGTGTACGGGAAGACCTGACCTCTCTTGCTCTTCCCTCAAAAGTTGGCTAGCCTTAACACTATGGTGAAAGTGCCCAGCGATCTTTCTGCAGCGGGACAGAACTACTGCTGCCACATTAGTTCCTTCTGACATTGCTGCCTTCACTACAAGATGGATGATGTGGGCTGCACAGCGCACACCAACAATATGACCATCTCGCAGCGCTTTCACCATATTGGCACCTCCGTCAGTTACCACAAAACCAACTTCAACATTGGTGCCCGCCTCTGCTCCCACCCAAAGGCTAAACATTTTCCTCATTGTATGCAGAATATTTTGGGAAGTGTGCTTTTCATCCATCACTTCTGCATGGAGAAGGAAAGATCGGTAGCCTGCTGCAGCAGCTTCCTTAGACACACCGGGCTGCCACCAGTGTGCTGTCAAAGAAAGAAAGGCATGCTGGCCGCTAGGTGCACTCCACAAATCTGTAGTGAAATGAACACACTGACCAGCAGCCTTGGAAAGCTCCTATTTCACTGCTGCAACACAGGACCGATACAATGAGGGGACAATGTTCCTGCTGAAAGTGGAACGTGACGGAACTGTATATTGTGGAGCCACAGCCGCCATCAATTGTTTGAAAGGCTCCCCTTCGATCATAGAGAAGGATGCCCCTCCAACAGCAATGAACTGACCAATCAGTCGCGTTACTTTATTGGGCTGCTGTTTGGGCACTGACCTTTTGGATTGGAATGCCACAAATTGTTCCAGGGTGGGCTGGACATGCAGTGCTCCAACCTGCCTTGGTCTCTGGCTGCCAGCACTAGCTGCTGCTGCTGCTGCTATTGGCTCAGAAGAAGAAGCTGTTGGGGTTTTTCCACGGCCACCAGCTATGCTGCCTGCACTAAGTTTTACTTCTGCATCTTTCCCCAATAGCACAGCGTTGTGTTGAGTGCTGAGGTGATGCTTCATGCTAGCACTGGTAAAATGGCCAGACACTTTCCCTCTGCTTATTAGCTTCCCACAATGTTTGCACTTTCCATAGCGCCCTTCTTCAACATTTTCAAAGTGCTCCCAAATTGGGGCGCGCATAGCCTTGGAGTGTGCCTTGGGTGCTGCTCCTACTGCTCGGGGTGGATGAACAGAGGCAGAACTAGTGGTGGTGGGACTGGCGGTAACAATACTGGCCATAGTGGGACTGCTAAATGCTTTAGATTTGCTAGGTTTTGCTGCTGCTGCTGCTGCTGGTGGTGGTGATGGTGATGATCGTAGCGGAGAAGGTGGGGGCTCAGGGGAAAATTGTGCACTAGTCATTTGGACACTGCTCCCTGAGGAATCTGATTCCTGACCACTCATCTCCTCTACTTCCTCTGGCTCATAGTCTAGCTCTTCATTAGCCAGATCGAATGGAATTCCTGCTAGGCTGGAGCTAAGACTGATATCGTCGTGAGACTCGTGACTAGTAGTAGTGCGAGCAGGAAGAATAGACTCTGCACTTGGCCTCTCAGTCTCAGGCTCCTCTGCTACCTCGCTAGGTGGAGTCCCACTATGTGTAGCCCTCTCTCTAACTGTCTTTACAAAAATTTTGTAAGGACTTGGTGGCTTGCTAGAGGTACTAGGAGGACATGGCGTGGCGGTACCAGTGGGAACAGTAGGCGCAGCACTAGTGGTGGTAGAGGCGGTGGGGGTGGTGGTGGTGGTTTTCCCTACAAAGGAATGAGATCGCTTTTGTTTGGGACCCCTCTGAGTCTTGCTGCTAATTTGGCTCTGCTTGGTACCTTGCATGCTACTTGTGGATGGGGAAGATGCTGCTTGGGGCAAAAGGCACTTCTTTTTAGTCACTGGGCTGGTACTACTTGTGCTACCCTTTAACTTTGAACGTGCTTCTGGTGCTTTAGGCTTTCCGTAAAAAACCATAGAGCTTGTGGGCCTAGCCGCACTACTACTGCCTGCTTTTGGTGCCTTTCCTTTACTTGATGATCCTTCAAGCAATGCTTCCCCAAATGATAAGCGAGAGCTTGGCCTACTTGGCCGACTAGACTGACGCAAAGGCTGCATCTTAGAACTGGTGGTGGTGATGGTGGTGGTGGTGGTGGTGGTAGATGGAGCTTGTCCCTCCTTAGTCCCAAAAGGAGGATCCATTTCAAATTTTGTGTTGTGTGTGTAGTGTAGTGTAGTGTTTAAAAAACTATAAAAAAATTAAAAATAAAAAAAAATAAAAAAAAGGAAAAATGAATTAAAGACAAAAAAATTAGAGGAAGTTCTCTTCAGTGCTACTGCTTAAAAAGTAAAACTATGCACTACTGCACTGTGCTGTTGTGTGCAATCTGGCAAAGTGCTAAAGTTATTTAAATTATTAACTCAAGATTAACTATTTAATAACTAACAGTATTTTATTTTTAATTTGAATTTACACGGGCCTAAGAGCTTAGCCTACTACTATGCTAGCCTAAAGCTATATTTCCTTACTATAAATCTACCTCTAGGCAGACGCTCTCAAACCCACTAAGCTAAAGTGAGGTTAAATCAGATTCAGTATGATTTATTAATTAATATTAAATTATATAATATTAATAGATTAGAAATAATTTACTTATATATTATGTATTATAGATAGAAGAATATAGATTATGAATTAGAATTTAGAATTAGAATTACTTATATTATAGATTATGAATTAGAATTTATATTGTTATATATTATTTATAATATATTATAGATTAAGATTAAAGAAGATTAGAATTATTTTAGTACTACAGCTAGTAGCTTGAAGCTTTGCTTAGTACAGCTCATCACAGTCAATTTTTCTTGAAAAGAATTAGAAATAAAATAAAATGTCACAGCAAAACAGTTAGCTTCACTGCTTGCTGAACAAAAACACACAGCACTTATGCGGCTGCACTCACTAGCCCAACAAGTTCACTTCTTCGTCTTCTCCTACTTTTTGCCGGCACTGTATTCTCTTCGGCGTGTCTTCGGAACGAACAAAAAATCGGCCTCTTCGTGCTCCTTTTCATTTTCGCCCGAAGACGAATGCGCAAGTCTAATAATTATGGTTATTTCAGTACGTTAGATGGAGCTTTCCTCTTGCTAGCAGTTCATCTGGTAAATCGCTACAGAATATCTGCATTCAGCTGTATCTTCAGCTGACCAGAAAATGAATTCATTAGAGCCTCTATATTAGTTGTAGGCAGGAATCTAAAACAGAGTGCCTCTAGTGGCAACTACTTCTTTATTGTTAATGCCATCGTGTGAATGAAGGCATTTTTAACCTGAAGTGTAAAGGTCACATGGTGCTGGCCGTCGTATGTAAAGTGCTGCCCAGTAGGGTATAGCATCTGTATGTTCTTCCACAAATGATATCAATTACTGCAGAGCCGTCACTGAATCCCACAGATGGTACATTTTGCTTGTTGCTCAGCATCGCGTAACATTTATGTGTCCAGTTAAAAATTGCAGGTGCAATGAGGGTCCACCGCCCAGCAGGTGCGGGCTCCATCTCTGATACATATCATGAGCGACGTCGTCCATTAAATGCGTTTCATGATGGTACTGTACTGTAAAAGTGAGTCAGTTCTTTGAATACGGAATATATTTTATTTTAATATATACTGACCATTGCTCTTATGAGTTTTGGCTGTTGCTGATCAGTGGATTAGAAATTGGCATCTGTGCAATAAAACTTTAGCCATCTCATCAGTGTTCCAATCAACTGCAATTGGTGGCTACTGACTGAGACGGTTGGGGGTTCAAGTAAATGATCTCTCTCTTCTGCATCACGCCATGTTCTTTGATGCACAGGGACACTCGGTGAACTTGTGGCTGTATCTCTTGTCTCCATTCACTAAAAGATTAAATGATCAGTATGTTAAGCAATATTTCGACTGACCAGACTCAACTGCAGTTAGGGGTATCCCCCGGAGGCAGAGGACACATGGGGCTATGTTTGAGTTTGGGAGGGGGGGTGGCACTGGTGGGTTCCTGGGGAGACTTATTACTTGCCTTCCCAGTCCATTCATGTCTAAGTAACCCTGTGCTTATTGGGGGCACAGGGCGAACGAGATGGCCCGTCTGGTCTGATTTTATAATCCTTGATACCTAACATACTTCATCTAACATACTATCCTTCAGAACCCACAGACTTCAGTAGAGTCTTCATCTTCCTATCCTTCTGTAAAACACATCGGAATAGATACAACACCTGTTAATCTCCGCGGCACAATATATTCCGAAAATAGTAAATAGAGAATCTTCCGTACCCTATGTCATTCCGATCGTGCTAATAGCGACAATACGTTTAACCCGTCACAGTTCATGTGTCCATGATCAGAGCTAGAATTACTGCTACTGTAAAAGATTCTGACACATTTAACATCTCTTTTAACCCTAGTAATATGAAATGGACCATATATAATTATTGGTATAGGCAATAGTCAAAGATATGTAATCATTGTTCATAAATAAATGATTATTAAGATATATTAATATGTTTCAATGATAGGCTTCAAGGTTTCCTTGACCTTAAAATATGGAATGAAGGATTTGCTGAACAGGCATTCTATAGATAGGATAGAAGCTTGCTAATGCATGGTATAGTTGTAACTCTAAAAGGGCATTACAGTATGCGTACAGCCACCACCTAAAATAGGGTTTCGACGTGTAAAGATCTTAGTGAGCATGTTTACCCAATTAGGTGAAGACCAATAGACTGACAAGACTGACATCATTATTCAAACCGTGTATATAAGTTAAGGCCTTGGAGAAGCATAGGAGGAGAGGTAGAGGGGAGATGTACTTGCCATCCACGGACTCTTCTAGTCCCAACACTCCCTCCCTCCATCCTCAGGAATGCATAGGACAGATGTCATGAACTAAATTCCTCTCGAAGGTTTTGTAAGACTTGTTTTATATTATTTTTGTTATCTACTTTTTATATTCTTCTTCTATTTTTGTTTGTATTAAATGTTTTACCTTTGTTTGCATCTAAGTGACTCTGCCTATTTTTGACACACATACATTTATATGTGATCCAATTATTTGAAGTTTGTATTGGCCCGTATACATTTTATTACAGCTACCCAGGGTAAATGGCAAAGTGGCAAGTTTTCATGGGGTTAAATAATGTTAGGACATACAAATTAATAGGAGTAACATTCTTAATGCTATAGTTGCTTATATAGAAGATAAAACAGTATCTTTAACATAGGCGATGTACGTTTTGATCCTGCACTTTTTCTAGATCTCGTCCTCAACACTATTCCTTACATTTGGTCCATCATACACCGGGGGCTCCCACCTAGTTTTCCGTATGGGAGAAGAAACCTAGTTCAGCCACTTAAGGGTTCACGAAAGTGAAAAAAGAGGGAAAAAAACAAAACAAAACAGGATAATCGGAGCTTTTCGTAATATAAGGGTTTGTATCATTTCATAGCAAACAATTAACATACCCTAAGTTGATATAAAATGAGACCTGGATGAGATGCCACATGCACTGTTGGCTTGGATCTATGTTAAGGATGGAATTGTACAACTCCATCCTTTTAACAAGGGGAATGCATTCATCGCACACTTCAACTCAGCCAACCCAGTGCAAAGTGTCACCCGCCCTGGTATTTAAGTCGTGAGAAATGCCTCTTTGTTGTGGTTATGGTGAGCCTTTAAAAATTTTAGAAATGCCGCTGATTTTAGGTTATGGTGAGCATTTCAATATTTTTTTGTCGTTGTTAACTGTCATATTAAAAACTTCTATGGGTAATTTATTAAGTAACATGATTACTTTGCATTACCATGATGTTTATGTCAGCTATTCTTGTAAAGTATTTGCTCAGCTGCACACAGTCAAGTCAAACGGGAGTTAATATATGCGTGGAATCGACCAATCACAGTCGAGTGGGCGGGGTTATCCAGCCAACGCAATAACAAAGGCACGAACGAAAAGCTATGCATGGCATCAACCTGTGAAGAACCATGTCTGATCTTCACTGTTATTAATATTATTATATTTATGTGTACCCGGTTTGAATGTGGCTGCAGCTCCAGCCGTCAAAGAGACAATCCTATAATCCGGCTGGGCCTCTTAATCAGCCAGCACAGCCCTGTCTGCCCAGACGGCACCCGCACTACAGGGGGGATAACACAGGTGGGAGAAACCCATTGTATCCCTTAATCCCCTCACCTGATACATCCCCTGTATACCGATGGGATTTGTGAGGGGATGTGGCTGATGGGATTTGTGATGGGATGTGGCTGATAGGATTGGGGGTTGGGTTCGGTGCACAGTGAATGGAGATTGTATATAACTTCTGTGTGTTTGTAATAAAGAGAGTTCTGTTTCTAACCTCAAAGCATGAAGTCCTGTCTCATGATTGAGGAGAGTGCTGGTCTGTGACTGCTTTCTTCGGACAGCCGCAGCGCGTCCGCTTACTGGGAGAGGGAAGGAGCTGACGGGCGGATGTGTCCAGTCTGGGGCACAGGACGATCCGTCACACAACCAATCACAGTCGAGTGGGCGGGGTTATCTGGCTAACGCAATAACAAAGGCACGAACGAAAAGCTAAGTGCTGATACAGCTGCTGAAAACCTATTTTGACACAAAAACTGGAAATTGGAGAGCAATAGGTGAAGCCCAAATGCCACAAGTATCCCCCCTGGAACATAGTTATATGTTGGTGCATTCTAAATAATCACCAGCAAATAATTGGGAGTGCAGAATGCAGAGGCTTACCACTTGGTCGTATTTATTTGCTAGAGCATTTTTATATGGGGGGGGAAACCCCCCCAAAAAACATTTCATATATGTATAAATATTTATTGGGGGTCTGTGTGACATTTTTTAACCCATTCAGGAGCAAGAGATTTTCATACTCCAATGATGACAGTTGCTAAAGCATGATTTCATTTTTATACCTTTGATATAAGAATGACACTTCATGAGTCCTGAGGTGATTTGTCTATCAAGGGGCATTTGTGATCTAAAAGATCAGACAAATGTACTTAAATATTTGATACCCCCAAAACCTTAATCTAGTACAAATGTCCTGCTGGAGCAAACAAAATATCTGTATAATTATAGTTATTTCAGTGCGTTAGATGGAGCTTTCCTCTTGCTAGCAGTTAATCTGGTAAATCGCTACAGAATATCTGCATTCAGCTGTATCTTCAGCTGACCAGAAAATTAATTCATTAGAGCCTCTATATTAGTTGTAGGCAGGAATCTAAAACAGAGTGCCTCTAGTGGCAACTACTTCTTTATTGTTAATGCCATCGTGTGAATGAAGGCATTTTGAACCTGACGTGTAAAGGTCACATGGTGCTGGCCGTCGTATGTAAAGTGCTGCCCAGTAGGGTATAGCATCTGTATGTTCTTCCACAAATGATATCAATTACTGCAGAGCCGTCACTGAATCCCACAGATGGTACATTTTGCTTGTTGCTCAGCATCGCGTAACATTTATGTGTCCAGTTAAAAATTGCAGGCGCAATGAGGGTCCACCGCCCAGCAGGTGCGGGTTCCATCTCTGATACAAATCATCAGCGACGTCGTCCATTAAATGCGTTTCATGATGGTACTGTACTGTAAAAGTGAGTCAGTTCTTTGAATACGGAATATATTTTATTTTAATATATACTGACCATTGCTCTTATGAGTTTTGGCTGTTGCTGATCAGTGGATTAGAAATGGGCATCTGTGCAATAAAACTTTAGCCATCTCATCAGTGTTCCAATCAACTGCAATTGGTGGCTACTGACTGAGACGGTTGGGGGTTCAAGTAAATGATCTCTCTCTTCTGCATCACGCCATGTTCTTTGATGCACAGGGACACTCGGTGAACTTGTGGCTGTATCTCTTGTTTCCATTCACTAAAAGATTAAATGATCAGTATGTTAAGCAATATTTCAACTGACCAGACTCAACTGCAGTTAGGGGTATCCCCCGGAGGCAGAGGACACATGGGGCTATGTTTGAGTTTGGGAGGGGCACTGGTGGATTCCTGGGGAGACTTATTACTTGCCTTCCCAGTCCATTCATGTCTAAGTAACCCTGTGCTTATTGGGGGCACAGGGCGAACGAGATGGCCCGTCTGGTCTGATTTTATAATCCTTGATACCTAACATACTTCATCTAACATACTATCCTTCAGAACCAACAGACTTCAGTAGAGTCTTCATCTTCCTATCCTTCTGTAAAACACATCGGAATAGATACAACACCTGTTAATCTCCGCGGCACAATATATTCCGAAAATAGTAAATAGAGAATCCTCCGTACCCTATGTCATTCCGATCGTGCTAATAGCGACAATACGTTTAACCCGTCACAGTTCATGTGTCCATGATCAGAGCTAGAATTACTGCTACCCAGGGTAAATGGCAAAGTGGCAAGTTTTCATGGGGTTAAATAATGTTAGGACATATAAATTAATAGGAGTAACATTCTTAATGCTATAGTTGCTTATATAGAAGATAAAACAGTATCTTTAACATAGGCGATGTACGTTTTGATCCTGCACTTTTTCTAGATCTCGTCTTCAACACTATTCCTTACATTTGGTCCATCATACACCGGGGGCTCCCACCTAGTTTTCCGTATGGGAGAAGAAACCTAGTTCAGCCACTTAAGGGTTCACGAAAGAGAAAAAAGAGGTGAAAAAAACCAAAACAAAACAAGATAATCGGAGCTTTTCGTAATATAAGGGTTTGTATCATTTCATAGCAAACAATTAACATACCCTAAGTTGATACAAAATGAGACCCGGATGCCACATGCACTGATGGCTTGGATCTATGTTAAGGATGGAATTGTACAACTCCATCCTTTTAACAAGGGGCATGCATTCATTGCACACTTCAACTCAGCCAACCCAGTGCATAGAGCCACCCGCCCTGGTATTTAAGTCGCGAGAAATGCCTCTTTGTTGTGGTTATGGTGAGCCTTTAAAAATTTTAGAAGGGGGCGTGGCTAGCAGCCTAACAAGATGGCCGCATAAACCTGGAGCTCTGCAGGACCCTCTCCGTTTTTTACGCCTCTACCACGACTTTTTGCACCATGGGCAAACATAACAAGGTCCCTGGGACCCCGAGATCTCAGGGGAGCAAAGACAAACATGCTGCCACCTCAGTGCGGGCGTTTTTTCACGCTGCCCAGGACCACGACTCTCGGGACTCCTTTGCCAAGATGGCGCCGTCTCCCGCCAGCTCTCATGATGATGGGGCCGAGGATCACGGTGCGGACCCGCCACTTCCCGAGAAACTCACGCTACAAGATGCGCTGCGCCTTTTGCCCAGGAGGGCAGAAATGGTGCCTTTAATCGAGCAAGCCACGCAGAGTATCCGCGACGCGCCGGCCGATATCAAGGCAGATGTTCATCAGCTGGGTGACCGAGTGGCTGCCGTCGAGCACGATAACTTACAGACTGCTGCCACAGTGGATTCCCTTTCCTCGCAGATGTCCGACCAGACTACCGTATTGCGACTCCTGGCACGCAAGGTCGAGGACCTCGACAATCGTGGACGTCGCAACAACCTGCGGGTGAGAGGGATTCCGGAATCCGTCCCCCAGTCGGACATTCCTTCTACGCTTCAAGCGATATTTAATGACGCCTTGCAGAGGCCCGTCGACACGCAAATTCTCTTTGATAGGGCGCACAGGGCACTGAGATCCAGAGGGGATGCTAACGCTCCACCGCGAGATGTCATCTGCCGACTGCAGGACTACCCTTTGAAAGAGAACATCTTGAGGGCCTGTAGGCAGCGTCTGAGCCTTATCTGGGAGGGTAACTCCATTTCTATCTTCCCAGATCTCTCCCCGTCTACCCTGCAGACTCGGCGCATTTTGAAACCCCTTACCATTGCTCTCCGTGATGCATCTATACCGTACCAATGGGGCTTCCCCTTTGCGTTGATCGCTCGTCGGGATGGGGATACTTTCGTCATTCGCCAGGCGTCCGACGTTCCTCAATTTCTGCGAGACCTTGGCCTTCCGCATCTCACTATCCCTGACTGGGAAGTTTCCTTTCCGGCCCTCGCTCCGCTCCGAGACTCCACGAAGGATTGGTCTCCTAGGCCTCGTCGCACCAAGAGACAAAAGGTTCCGGACGCCTGAATTCCCTCTCCGCGTTCGACGGATTGCCTTCTGGACCCTGCTCTTCGCATCACGCTGCACCTGATTGGCCCCTGGCTGTACGGCTTCGGTTGTGGCTGACTTTCGTCCCTACTCACCTTTGTGCCTCGGCCCGTCCATCTTCGCGGACTTGGATTCTGGTGTCCACATCATGCTCCTTACTCTGGTCCTCCCTGTTTGGTCACCAGGTATGATGGACATGGGGTACACTTACCTGACTTACCTCTACGGAGAGACTTTATCTGTCACTTGCCGGGACATTGTCATTTCGTTTTTGTTTTGTTCGCGGTCGCCGTTTTTATTGTTTTTTACCTTTGGTTTGCTTTTCTTTTGTGTTTACGTCGTCGTAGTTTTGTCCTGCGGTTCTGCTTCAGCGGTCTCCTACATGATACTCGGTGCCTGTGTGTTGAATACATATGCGGGCAGCCGCCTCCACTTCGCTACTTGTATTTTGTGGTCTGCACCTTTTCTGGTTTCAATGTGCCCCTTTCGGTTATCTCATGTTTACATTCACACATTACGGTCTTAGGGGTTCTCTCCTCTTCATGCCCTAGCCCCCTTCTCTTTCCGCTTTCCCCTTACTCTTTTCTCTGCAGCTATTCGGGGGCCTCCCACCTGCCCCCTCGTCTGAGGTTTGTTCCTTTGGCCGTGGCTCTGGTATACACACTCTCATGCCTCACTACCTTTCAGTTTTTTGTTGTTTTTTTTTTTTTTGTCGTGGTGTTTCCTTTGTCTTTTTTTACGTTTTTACATATGGAGAGGGTTCTCTTGCACCTCCTTACACATTCTTCTCCACTTCGCCTGCTTTTCCACACTTACACTACATACTACACATTCTCCCCCACAAGAGCCTACCCGCCTTGCCCTTTGGGACAGGGTCCTAGGGTTTTTGACCTCTCGCATGGTCACTTGGCTCACGATTCGTTGTGACTTCATTGGGCACCTGTTTGCCCTTTTTTGTTCTTTTTGTTTACTGTTTGTTTTTTGTTTATTTGCCTTACTGGACGTGTGTGTGCCTTACTTACCGCTGTTTATATCTCTGATGCTGGGTTCATATGTCTGACACTTTTGTTAAATGCACTTCCCTCAATGTGAGGGGATTAAACAAGCCACAGCAGAGATCTAAAGTGCTTCATGTTTTACATTCCTTTCGTACCAAAATTGCCTTCTTGCAAGAAACCCATTATCTTCGCACTAGGGAGCTCACACTCCGGGACAGATACTTCCAAACTGCGTTTTTTTCTAGTTCCCCCCACTCCAAGACCAAGGGCGTCGCTATCTTGCTGCATAAGGTCCTCCCGTTCCGCCTTATTGATGTCTGGAGGGATGAGGAGGGTAGAGGTTTAATGGTTAAGGGTTATTTGGGGGCTCACAAAATTTCGTTGGCTACGGTTTACGCTCCAAATAGGGATCAAGTTCCCTTTTTGGTGAAATTTCTTTCTAGATTGGCGGAGTTTCAGGAGGGCATTACTGTTTATGGTGGAGACCTTAACATGGTCTTGGATCCCAGGCTCGATTGCTCTGCAGGGACTTCCCATATACCGTTTGTGAAAATTAAGCGGGTTAAGCGTATGCTTCTCCTCAATCAGCTAGTTGACGCGTGGCGGGTCCTCCACCCCTCTACCTTGGACTACACCTTCTTTTCCCCCCCTCATAATCGGTATTCCCGCATTGATTCTCTCTTCCTTTCCCATCATCATCTCTCCTACCTCCGATCCGCTGATATCGGGTCTCAGACTCTCAGCGATCACGCCCTGTCCACCTCACCCTATGCCTGCCTCTGCTCCCCCCGCGGGTTTGGTGCTGGCGTCTCAATGAAAATTTGCTAGATGCCCCTGAGGGTATTGCGGATCTCACATCGCATCTGCAACACTACTTTGAGGAAAATTGCCTTCCCGATTCCCCTTTCTCGACGGTCTGGGAGGCCCATAAAGCTGTTATTCGGGGACACCTTATTAAGTTGGGCTCGCACCGTAAGAAACTTAATCAGGCTGAGCTATCCTCTTTGTCGTGTCACATAGCGGAACTTGAGCTGCAGCATAAAATTTCGTTGTCCGCTACAGTCTTGGAACAGCTTCAGGCGCTTCGGTCCCGGCTTCCGACCCTTTTGGATTCTAAATTGCGGAGAAATTATCTCCTTCTCCGCAAACATTTCTATGAACTGGGTGATAAGCCTGGGAAGTTGTTGGCCCGTGCGCTGCGCGCTAAAAGAGCTGCTTCCTTTATCTCCAAGATTAGGGACGCTGGGGGCACTCTGCATCACACCACTAAGGACATAGCCGCCTGCTTCGCGTCCTTTTATCGGGAGCTTTATAACATCTCTCAGGGTCGCTCCCCTGATTCTCGTATTTCATCGCTCATGGATGGTTATTTGTCCAAGCATCTACGTAAACGTATTCCGAGCGCGGATAGAGAGGTTTTAAATTCCCCGATCACTTTGGAGGAGGTTGAGAGAGCTATTAAATCCTCCCCTCAGGGTAAAAGCCCGGGCCCAGATGGGTTGACCCCCGTATATTTTAGAAAGTTTTTCTCAGTACTAGGTCCACATATGGTCACCCTTTTTAATTCGCTCTGTACCGGCGGCTCCCTGGACCCTCTCTCTAATGTAGCGCATATTACTGTAATACCGAAACCTGGCAAGGACGCGGAGTTATACAGCAGCTATCGCCCTATCTCATTGATCAATACTGATCTTAAGGTGTTTGCGAAGGTTTTGGCTCTCAGGCTCTCACCACTTATCCCTCCCCTGGTTCATGGCGATCAGGTGGGGTTTGTCCCGGGGAGGGAAGCTAGGGATAACACGATTAAGGTTCTGGACCTGCTGGCGCAGGCGCAACATTGGCAGATTCCCTTCCTGTTAGTTTCCTTTGACGCGGAGAAGGCCTTTGATAGGGTCTCGTGGGCCTTCCTGTCCCGCGTCCTGGAGAGACTGGGGCTTGGCTCCCGCTTCCTACAGCAGGTGCGGGCACTCTACGCCGTGCCCTCGGCCTGTGTGAAGGTAAATGGAATTTTGTCTGAGCGCTTCTCGTTGGCTAATGGTACGAGACAGGGTTGCCCTCTGTCCCCCTTATTGTTTATTTTAATGTTGGAACCCCTCGCTAACGCTCTCCGCTCGAACCCCGATATCACTGGCCTCAGGGTGTCGGGGGTCGAGTATAAGCTTTCGATTTACGCGGACGATATGCTTTGCATGCTCTCTGACCCGTTGTCGTCCCTTTCGCACGTTACGGCCGAGCTCCGGCGGTTTCAAACGGTTTCTCAGTACAAAATAAACATCCAAAAGTCTGAGATTCTGGGCTCCCACATTCCCCCGTCCCTGAAGGCATCTATTCAATCGTTATTCCCCTTTCGCTGGGTGGACGAATATTTGACCTACCTTGGGGTTCGTGTGCCCGCCGACCTGTCCGCCCTGGTTAAGGTCAACTTTGACCCACTGTTGTCTTCGGTCATAGATGACCTTAGGCGATGGTCTTTTCCGCATATTTCGTGGTTCGGTCGGGTGGGGGTACTGAAGATGAACATCCTCCCGAGGTTTTTATATCTGGTTCAGTCCCTCCCGGTATATCTCCCTAGGTCGTATCTGAGGGCGTGGCGTAGAGTGTTTACTAAGTTTGTGTGGTCTGATCGTTCCCCCAGACTCGGCTTCTCCTACCTGACCCGTCCTAAGGAGCGAGGTGGCTTGGGCCTCCCAGATGTCGAGGGGTATTGAATCGCTTCCCATGCACGTCGGGTGGTGGAGTGGGCGGCCCGCGCCCCTAAGCAGTGGGTTCAAATCGAGGAATCCTCCTTCGTGGTGGATATTTCGGCTGTGCCCTGGCTGGCGGACATTCATCGCCGCCCTGTGATTCCTAGTCATCCGACTCTGCTTCCCACGTTGCGGGTGCTTCGCACACATCTTTCGCGGTTGGGTTGGCTGGGATCCCCCAGTCATCTGTACCCGATATCCTCCAATCCGGCCTTCCCCCCTGGTTTGGGTGCTGGTGTCATTCGCCACTTGTTGCCTGACGGTGTGCGGGTTCTTCGGCTTCACCATCTTTTTTCGGATGGTGCGCTCCGGCCGCTCTCCTCCCTGTCCCAGACTACTCCGATGCCTTTTAGCTTAATTTTTTTCTATCATCAACTAAAACATTTCCTGTCGGCGCTCTCCCCTGCCTTTGACTCGGCTCGTCCGCATACCCCTTTTGAAATTATTTGTTCGGACAGGAACCGTCATGCCCACCTTTTATCCACCATGTATACTTTATATGTTTCGCACCGGTCTCAGGCTAAGCCATATTTCCTCGGACTGTGGGAGAGGGACCTGGGTCTCTCCCTGGCTGATGAGGATTGGTCCAAAGTAATCCTTCTCACCCATAAGGGGGCAACCTCTTCTAAACTGCAGGAAACGTCCTATAAACTACTTACTAGGTGGTACAAGGTCCCGGCGGAGCTTCACCACTTCCTTCCTCAGGTTTCCCCGCAATGTTGGAGATGCGACGCGGGCGTTGGCTCCTATCTCCACATTTGGTGGGCTTGCCCTCTGATACGGCCCTTCTGGGATGTTGTGGAAGCGGTACTCAGGGAGGTTGTAGATCCCGTTTTTTGTCTTACCTCTGGGGGAGCCCTCCTTAACGTCACGCAGTCGAGTCTGGGATCCTATAAACGCTCTCTGGTCATTCACCTCCTTAATGCCGCCAGAGCCACTGTCCCTAGGTTCTGGAAACAACCCCTCACTCCTCCGATCTCTGCTTGGCTGTCATACGTTAACTTCCTCTGTCAAATGGAGGATCTGGTGATGTCCTCTGGGGGCTCTGGCTGTGCCAACCATTTGAAGTGGCTGCCCTGGCAGACCTTCCTCGGATCCCCTGCCTTCCAGAGGATCTTACCGGGCCTTCCCGGGGCTCCCCAGGCTTCAGGCTCATGAATAGCCAGTTCTTACAGAACTCTGTTGTGGTTACATGGATTTGTCTTTCGCAGTACCTATGTTCGTTCTCCAGCTCTACTTACCTTTGGCGTCATGTTTTCCTCACGTCCTTTTATTTGTTACCTCGTTTTATGTTCCTTAATCTGTCTCGGTTTAATCCGGGTCGCTAGATCATCGGCTCTCCTGATTATGGTTTTCTCTGTTACACAAGCCGACTGTCATTTGAGAGGATTTTCCATGTAGGGGTTTTTGCTATGTGTCTGATTTGCCCTCTCATTACGGCGTTCTTACTACTGTGCCTGATGATTGTATTATTACTTGTCACGTGGCCCACACCACTATATGGTTTATTGTGCCTTACATCTTTTTTGTAACTGGTGTCTGTGTTGTACTGTTTTTACTCTCTTTTTCAATAAACTGAGACTTGAAAAAAAAAAAAAAAAAAAAAATTTAGAAATGCCGCTGATTTTAGGTTATGGTGAGAATTTCAATATTTTTTTTGTCGTTGTTAACTGTCATATTAAAAACTTCTATGGGTAATTTATTAAGTAACATGATTACTTTGCATTACGATGATGTTTATGTCAGCTATTCTTGTAAAGTATTTGCTCAGCTGCACACAGTCAAGTCAAACGGGAGTTAATATATGCGTGTAATCGTACGTGAGATGGGGGCGTTCCTAGGGCTGAGAGACTGAGGCGGGAGTCCGGATGGAGATTGAGCTGCCGGCGTCTCCCGTTTGGCGCCTCGTGTTGGGTGAAGCTCCGGTCCGGTGTGGCGACCTAAAACCGGAGCCCAGAGTGGAGCTGTTGAGTCGCGAGTACCGGAGCCCAGAGTGGAGCCTGTCGAGTCGCGAGTCGCGATTAATACCGGGACTAATACCAGGTCTAACGCCGCGACCGTTGTCGCGACCAATACCGCGATATCACCGCGACCAACACCGGGATTGACACCGAGCATTGAGGCAGCACCGGGTCCTTCCTAACTGTTTTGGTTTACCCTGCACCACCAATGAATTATTTTGTTTAAACCTCTGGTGGATTACTGTGCCGTCATTGATGTAAAATGGAGGCACGCCACTACAGAGGAAATGAATCGCAGTGGTAGACCTGCAGACACGCAGTCAAGCAGTTCTAAACAGTTTGGAACCCGAGAAGTTTCCTATCTGATTTTGTCTGCGACCCAGAATCTTGGTAGGATCCATTTTCATCCTTGATAATTTTGATCCAAGTACTCTCTGACTATCTCTGATCGTGTTGTCCAAATTTAATATCTGTAAAAGTGAAAACATTACCATAATAATATAAAGACGGACTATCTTTATTTATTTATTTATTTTTTTCCGGAACTTTAAATATTCTGCTATAAAGGCAAGAAATGCAAAAGGAAAGGAAGAGTTAAGATCCTCGTTATTTTTGTTGTATATGCGACTTATTGAATATCTAGACACTTTTGTGTTACTAAATTTAGAAGGACTGGTTCACATAAAGAACTTATAGTCTTCAGGTCTAAATATAGTTCCTTGATTTAAATCAAGAGAGAGAAGAAGAAATTCATCTTTAATAATTGGAACAAACCATATTCTTTATACTCAAATCTTTCAATCTTTATTTAGCAAAACAATTTACTATGCCTCCTAAAAGTGATAAGATGGACAAGATTGATAAATTGGATAAAGGGGAGAAGATGAGAAATACTAATAAATCCAGGAAACCTCAATCTATTAGTACCTTTTACTCCCCCCGCAGTCAACTAAGTCTCTCTGAATCACCTGAAAAATCTTTATTAGAGCATTGCACTGATGAACTCGACCATACTCAGCAATCATTAATTTCTCACAAAGATTTATCAACAGCCTTAGAATCTCTGTATGTGAGGATTAAAATAGATCTGGATAGGAATTTGAAAGACTATAAAGAGGAGATCTCTACCTTAAAGGCATCACTACTATTTCACTCTCAAGAAATCTCTACTTTGCAATCAATAATTAAAGATCTAAAATCACAAAATGACGATCTAAATGCTGAAGCTAAAAGAATGGAACACAAAGTGGTAGATATGGAAGATAGTTTAAAGAGAAAAAATTTGAGAATCAGAGGAATTCCTGAATCAACGATAGATCTGGATCAATATATCAAGGAATTTTTGACTTTATACCTGGACACTAAACTGATTGGACCAATACCAGTGGAGAACTCTTATAGAATCCCTAGACCTTCCAATCCCAAATACAAGGACAGCGATAGAGATACTATAGTTATTCTTTCCAGTCTCTGGGTAAAAGATCAGTTCGTTAAAGAATGGAGGAAAAATCCCCAGAAAAATAAAAAATTTGCATCGCTATCTATTTTTCCAGACCTTTCTCAAACCACAAGACTTAATAGAAAGAAATTTCCGGACCTTAGAACATGTCTAAGGGAAAATAATATCAAATATACTTGGGGATTTCCAATTAAAATTCGAGTTACCCATAATGGGAAGGTCTACACTTGCTTTGACCCCGAACAGCTTAAATTAAAGCTAACTACTTGGGGTTTAATCAAATGATCTCCGCCTAAGGAATTCTGCCCTTTTTTTTTTTTTTTTTTTTTTTTTTTTTTTGGGAATATATATATGTAAATGCATGTACTCCCACTGGTACATCACCACATCACGTTACATTAAAGGGAGATAAATGGGAATCTGTAAGAATTATACTTAGTATGGGGACACTCAAATATAATTTTGTCACGTATGCTCACTTATTATTTAAAATATGCTATACGAAGATTAAATTGTTTGTATGAACTTATCTATATAGTGGGAATATTTACGTAGGTGAATACGAGTATTCCACTGATATATTAGGCTAACTTAGAAGAGGAAAAAGTGGAACTTGAAAGAAATTAATTTATTATGTGGACACTTTAGATAACACTATTTTAGATACATATAAATTTAAAACATATTATATCAACTGTAATTTGAAAGAAATATATTTATTATTTGGACACTCTAAATAACACTATGTACACATACACATGGGAATTTGTAAGTATTACACTTAGTATGGTGACACTCAAATATAATTCTGATATATATGTACACTTAATATTTAAAATATGTTATTTGAAGATTAAATTGTTTGTATTAATTTGTTTATATAGTGGGAATATACGTAGGTAAATATGAGTATTCCACTGGTACATCAGGTTAATTTAGATGAGGATTAATCGGAACTTGAAAGAAATTTATTTACTACATTGGACATTTTAGACACTACTTTATATACATACATTTTTGGATATATGTATATATATATACAGGTACTCCTAATATGTTATTTTAGAGGATAAAAAATTCTTATTTAAATTTAAAATATAATATATCAATTGCAACCTGAAAGAAACATATTTACTATGTGGACACCTTAGATGATACCATGTATATATACATATAACGATCAAATACACTACATGAAGAATTCCCCCACCCCCCCCCCTTTTTTTTTTTTTTTTTTTTTTTTTTTTTCTTCTCTTTTTTTCCAGCCCTATTAGCGCCCCCATAATAACAATCCCAGATGGTTCAGGGATTTTTTTTCTTCAGAATGGGAGGCTAGTAGGTAACTCTCTCCCAAGTATTGGAGATGGAATGTATGCTTTTATGTTTGATTTAATGTTAAATGTGAATTTTTTGTTTATTGTGAAGCTCTTTGAAAATTATTTTGAAACCCATGTAGATCTTTATAGGGGCGAGTGTCTTAATTGGCGAAAGTTAGTGGTCTTTTCAGAACAAATCTGTTGTAGAAACTTTTTTTAATGACCCTTAATCTGGTAACAATTAATGTACAAGGGTTGAACTCACCACATAAAAGGTCTTATCTTTATGATCTCTTATTAAAAGAAAACATAGATATTGCGTTTATTCAAGAGTCTCATTGGCAACAACAACAACCTCTAATGTGGAAGTACCGTAGATATCCTTATATCTATACATCCTCTATGTTTAGGGAAAAGAAAAGAGGAGTTGCAATTATATTATCTCAGAAAAATAAATTTGAATACATTATACATGAATTTGATAATGAGGGGAGGCGATTAATTTTAATTTGTAAGATTAATGATATTCTTTATACATTTATGTCCCTTTATGCTCCCTCTGAATCAACAGCTAAATTTATTAATGACTCAATGGAAACCTTAGAAAGAATCGGAAAAGGTTTAGTAATTATAGGGGGGGACTTAAATTGCATTCAAGATTTTAATTTAGACAGAATATCAGTAAAGAAAACAGAAGCTTATGATAACAAATTAAGGAAAAAAATCGATCGGTTTACAGCTTCATTATCTAAATATAACTTGTATGATGTCTGGCGGACTATGCATCCCCAAGAAAAAGATTATACTTTTTATTCAGCTCCACATAAATCATATTCACGTATAGATGCTATTTTTATGTCTGGATTAACATTAGAGAGATGCTCCTCTTCTTCGATTGGTAACATTACTTGGTCTGACCATGCACCAGTCTTTATTCAAATCTTAGACAACCCAAATTATAATAAATATTTTAGATGGCGCCTAGATGAGCAAATAATAAAATCAGACGAGAATAAAAAAGAACTCTGTAATTTAACTAAACAATTTTTAGAACATAATGACACCGGAGATACTTCAGTAAGCACCTTATGGTGCGCTTTGAAATGTTTTTTACGAGGTCACTTAATTAAAAAAGCTTCCTGGATTAAAAAGTCTAGAGGGGAAAATCTTGCGGACCTATATATTGCTCTAACAAAAGCAGAAAGGGATAATAAGATCAACCCCAACCAAGATAAATACGAAGTGATAAAATTAATTAAAGCGGACATATTAATCAAATTACAATTTAATGCAGATAAAATTATGTCTCGTCTGAAACAAAAATGGTACTGCAGTAATAACAGAATTTCTCGGGACTTAACAAATAAACTTAAAATACAAAATCAAAGTTACAGGATTAAACAAATACATTTTAAGAATAAAACTTGTTTATCTCCAGTTCAAATAGGAGACGCCTTTAAAGATTATTATGAATCGCTTTATAACTTGGATAGTTTGAATAAGACAGAAGAACAGATATATTCTTATTTAGATAAACTAGATCTCCCGCAAATAACTAGAGAGCAATCAAATGTGTTGAACCAACCTTTCTCCACCGAAGAAATAGAGGGAGTCATAAATAATTTGGCACCAGGGAAAGCACCAGGCCCCGATGGGTTCTCAGCGTTACTTTTTAGAACTTTGAAAACCGAAATAAATCCAATTCTTAAACGTCTTTTTAATGAAATAGCAGAATTGGGTAAATTTCCGTCCGAAATGCTGGAAGCATCGATAACGCCCATACCAAAAGCGGGGAAAGACGCGACATTAGTAACCAACTATAGGCCGATTTCCCTTATAAATGTGGACGTAAAGATCTTCTCTAAAATATTAGCACAAAGATTTAAAAAGATAATTTCAGACCTTATTCACCCAGACCAAACAGGTTTTATATCTGGAAGATCAGGAGAAGATAATACTCGTAGACTTTTCAATATTTTAGAAGAGATTCATAGAAAGGAAACTCCATCAGCCTTTTTAGCATTAGATGCTGAAAAGGCTTTTGATAGAGTTAACTGGAAATTCATGGAAGCAACTCTCCATGCATTTGGATTAAATGGGAAATTCATAAGATCTATTATGGCACTTTATTCTTCCCCTACTGCCAGAATTAAGGGAACAGTATTTGAATCAGAAACTTTTAAAATCCAGAATGGTACGCGTCAAGGTTGCCCATTAGCTCCAATGATATATGCATTGGTTATGGAGCCCCTAGCAATATCCATAAGAAACTCAAATTAGATCTCAGGGATAAAAATAGGCTCTCAGGAACATAAAATTACATTATATGCAGATGATGTACTTTTAACAATATCCTCTCCAGAATACTCATATTTTTCTATTTTAGAAGTAATAAGGGAATACTCATCTTTTTCTAATTATAAAATAAATCTCTCAAAAACACAAGTAATAACATTAAATTTGAATGAAAATCAACAAAGATCTCTTATAGAGGGAACACTCCATCACGAGACGAAATCTTCAATCAAATTAATACTCAGGCTACTTCAGAGAGATATTTCTTTCGAAATAATCTAGTTTCTTATAATAAGATCTGGTCTAGTTGGAACCAAAATTTTCTACCCAAATCTTAAGAAATTCTTCTCAGTAGTTGGATAAAGTTCAACCATCTTTACTTTGCCATGCGACACTATTGCCCCCTCTCCTTAAAGATTTAGGGTTTCAATAGGTCCATCTTTCAAAGAGCTTTGTCATTTATGTTAAGTCTTGTATTAGGTATAATGTAACTTAATTTATTTGTTTGTGTGTTGGATGTTTGTTATACGTGTCTTTTTTTAAAGAAACAAAATTATTTTCTAATAAAGAATAAAAAAAAATAAAATAAAAAAATAAATAAATAAATAAAAAATAAAAAAAAAATAATAAAAAAAATATATGCGTGTAATCGACCAATCACAGTCGAGTGGGCGGGGTTATCCGGCCAACGCAATAACAAAGGCACGAACGGAAAGCTATGCATGGCATCAACCAATCACAGTCGAGTGGGAGGGGTTATCTGGCTAACGCAATAACAAAAGCACGAACGAAAAGCTAAGTACTGATACAGCTGCTGAAAACCAATTTTGACACAAAAACTGGAAATTGGACAGCAATAGGTGAAGCCCAAATGCCACAAGTATCCCCCTGGAACATAGTTATATGTTGGTGCAGTCTAAATAATCACCAGCAAATAATTGGGAGTGCAGAATGCAGAGGCTTACCACTTGGTCGTAATTATTTGCTAGAGCATTTTTATATGGGGGGGAAAAAACCCCCAAAAAAACATTTCATATATGTATAAATATTTATTGGGGGTCTGTGTGATGTTTTTTAACCCATTCAGGAGCAAGAGATTTTCATACTCCAATGATGACAGTTGCTAAAGCATGATTTCATTTTTATACCTTTGATATAAGAATGACACTTCATGAGTCCTGAGGTGATTTGTCTATCAAGGGGCATTTGTGATCTAAAAGATCAGACAAATGTACTTAAATATTTGATACCCCCCAAAACCTTAATCTAGTACAAATGTCCTGCTGGAGCAAACAAAATATCTGTATAATTATAGTTATTTCAGTGCGTTAGATGGAGCTTTCCTCTTGCTAGCAGTTCATCTGGTAAGTCGCTACAGAATATCTGCATTCAGCTGTATCTTCAGCTGACCAGAAAATGAATTCATTAGAGCCTCTATATTAGTTGTAGGCAGGAATCTAAAACAGAGTGCCTCTAGTGGCAACTACTTCTTTATTGTTAATGCCATCGTGTGAATGAAGGCATTTTTAACCTGACGTGTAAAGGTCACATGGTGCTGGCCGTCGTATGTAAAGTGCTGCCCAGTAGGGTATAGCATCTGTATGTTCTTCCACAAATGATATCAATTACTGCAGAGCCGTCACTGAATCCCACAGATGGTACATTTTGCTTGTTGCTCAGCATCGCCTAACATTTATGTGTCCAGTTAAAAATTGCAGGCGCAATGAGGGTCCACCGCCCAGCAGGTGCGGGTTCCATCTCTGATACATATCATCAGCGACGTCGTCCATTAAATGCGTTTCATGATGGTACTGTACTGTAAAAGTGAGTCAGTTCTTTGAATACGGAATATATTTTATTTTAATATATACTGACCATTGCTCTTATGAGTTTTGGCTGTTGCTGATCAGTCGATTAGAAATGGGCATCTGTGCAATAAAACTTTAGCCATCTCATCAGTGTTCCAATCAACTGCAATTGGTGGCTACTGACTGAGACGGTTGGGGGTTCAAGTAAATGATCTCTCTCTTCTGCATCACGCCGTGTTCTTTGATGCACAGGGACACTCGGTGAACTTGTGGCTGTATCTCTTGTCTCCATTCACTAAAAGATTAAATGATCAGTATGTTAAGCAATATTTCGACTGACCAGACTCAACTGCAGTTAGGGGTATCCCCCGGAGGCAGAGGACACATGGGGCTATGTTTGAGTTTGGGAGGGGGGGGGCACTGGTGGATTCCTGGGGAGACTTATTACTTGCCTTCCCAGTCCATTCATGTCTAAGTAACCATGTGCTTATTGGGGGCACAGGGCGAACGAGATGGCCCATCTGGTCTGATTTTATAATCCTTGATACCTAACATACTTCATCTAACATACTATCCTTCAGAACCAACAGACTTCAGTAGAGTCTTCATCTTCCTATCCTTCTGTAAAACACAACGGAATAGATACAACACCTGTTAATCTCCGCGGCACAATCTATTCCGAAAATAGTAAATAGAGAATCCTCCGTACCCTATGTCATTCCGATCGTGCTAATAGCGACAATACGTTTAACCCGTCACAGTTCATTTGTCCATGATCAGAGCTAGAATTACTGCTACCCAGGGTAAATGGCAAAGTGGCAAGTTTTCATGGGGTTAAATAATGTTAGGACATACAAATTAATAGGAGTAACATTCTTAATGCTATAGTTGCTTATATTGAAGATAAAACAGTATCTTTAACATAGGCGATGTACGTTTTGATCCTGCACTTTTTCTAGATCTCGTCCTCAACACTATTCCTTACATTTGGTCCATCATACACCGGGGGCTCCCACCTAGTTTTCCGTATGGGAGAAGAAACCTACTTCAGCCACTTAAGGGTTCACGAAAGAGAAAAAAGAGGGAAAAAAACAAAACAAAACAGGATAATCGGAGCTTTTCGTAATATAAGGGTTTGTATCATTTCATAGCAAACAATTAACATACCCTAAGTTGATACAAAATGAGACCCGGATGAGATGCCACATGCACCGTTGGCTGGGATCTATGTTAAGGATGGAATTGTACAACTCCATCCTTTTAACAAGGGGAATGCATTCATCGTGCACTTCAACTCAACCAACCCACCATATAGAGTCACCCGCCCTGGTATTTAAGTCGCGAGAAATGCCTCTTTGTTGTGGTTATGGTGAGCCTTTAAAAATTTTAGAAATGCCGCTGATTTTAGGTTATGGTGAGCATTTCAATATTTTTTTGTCGTTGTTAACTGTCATATTAAAAACTTCTATGGGTAATTTATTAAGTAACATGATTACTTTGCATTACCATGATGTTTATGTCAGCTATTCTTGTAAAGTATTTGCTCAGCTGCACACAGTCAAGTCAAACGGGAGTTAATATATGCGTGGAATCGACCAATCACAGTCGAGTTGGCGGGGTTATCCGGCCAACGCAATAACAAAGGCACGAACGAAAAGCTATGCATGGCATCAACCAATCACAGTCGAGTGGGCGGGGTTATCTGGCTAACGCAATAACAAAGGCACGAACGAAAAGCTAAGTGCTGATACAGCTGCTGAAAACCTATTTTGACACAAAAACTGGAAATTGGAGAGAAATAGGTGAAGCTCAAATGCCACAAGTATCCCCCTGGAACATAGTTATATGTTGGTGCAGTCTAAATAATCACCAGAAAATAATTGGGAGTGCAGAATGCAGAGGCTTACCACTTGGTCGTATTTATTTGCTAGAGCATTTTTATATGGGGGGGAAAAAACCCTCCAAAAAACATTTCATATATGTATAAATATTTATTGGGGGTCTGTGTGACGTTTTTTAACCCATTCAGGAGCAAGAGATTTTCATACTCCAATGATGACAGTTGCTAAAGCATGATTTCATTTTTATACCTTTGATATAAGAATGACACTTCATGAGTCCAGAGGTGATTTGTCTATCAAGGGGCATTTGTGATCTAAAAGATCAGACAAATGTACTTAAATATTTGATACCCCCAAAACCTTAATCTAGTACAAATGTCCAGCTGGAGCAAACAAAATATCTGTATAATTTTAGTTATTTCAGTGCGTTAGACGGAGCTTTCCTCTTGCTAGCAGTTCATCTGGTAAGTCGCTACAGAATATCTGCATTCAGCTGTATCTTCAGCTGACCAGAAAATGAATTCATTAGAGCCTCTATATTAGTTGTAGGCAGGAATCTAAAACAGAGTGCCTCTAGTGGCAACTACTTCTTTATTGTTAATGCCATCGTGTGAATGAAGGCATTTTTAACCTGACGTGTAAAGGTCACATGGTGCTGGCCGTCGTATGTAAAGTGCTGCCCAGTAGGGTATAGCATCTGTATGTTCTTCCACAAATGATATCAATTACTGCAGAGCCGTCACTGAATCCCACAGATGGTACATTTTACTTGTTGCTCAGCATCGCGTAACATTTATGTGTCCAGTTAAAAATTGCAGGCGCAATGAGGGTCCACCGCCCAGCAGGTGCGGGTTCCATCTCTGATACATATCATCAGCGACGTCGTCCATTAAATGTGTTTCATGATGGTACTGTACTGTAAAAGTGAGTCAGTTCTTTGAATACGGAATATATTTTATTTTAATATATACTGAGCATTGCTCTTATGAGTTTTGGCTGTTGCTGATCAGTGGATTAGAAATGGGCATCTGTGCAATAAAACTTTAGCCATCTCATCAGTGTTCCAATCAACTGCAATTGGTGGCTATTGACTGAGACGGTTGGGGGTTCAAGTAAATGATCTCTCTCTTCTGCATCACGCCGTGTTCCTTGATGCACAGGGACACTCGGTGAACTTGTGGCTGTATCTCTTGTCTCCATTCACTAAAAGATTAAATGATCAGTATGTTAAGCAATATTTCGACTGACCAGACTCAACTGCAGTTAGGGGTATTCCCCGGAGGCAGAGGACACATGGGGCTATGTTTGAGTTTGGGAGGGGGGGGGCACTGGTGGATTCCTGGGGAGACTTATTACTTGCCTTCCCAGTCCATTCATGTCTAAGTAACCCTGTGCTTATTGGGGGCACAGGGCGAACGAGATGCCCCGTCTGGTCTGATTTTATAATCCTTGATACCTAACATACTTCATCTAACATACTATCCTTCAGAACCAACAGACTTCAGTAGAGTCTTCATCTTCCTATCCTTCTGTAAAACACATCGGAATAGATACAACACCTGTTAATCTCCCCGGCACAATATATTCCGAAAATAGTAAATAGAGAATCTTCCGTACCCTATGTCATTCCGATCGTGCTAATAGCGACAATACGTTTAACCCGTCACAGTTCATTTGTCCATGATCAGAGCTAGAATTACTGCTACCCAGGGTAAATGGCAAAGTGGCAAGTTTTCATGGGGTTAAATAATGTTAGGACATACAAATTAATAGGAGTAACATTCTTAATGCTATAGTTGCTTATATTGAAGATAAAACAGTATCTTTAACATAGGCGATGTACGTTTTGATCCTGCACTTTTTCTAGATCTCGTCCTCAACACTATTCCTTACATTTGGTCCATCATACACCGGGGGCTCCCACCTAGTTTTCCGTATGGGAGAAGAAACCTAGTTCAGCCACTTAAGGGTTCACGAAAGAGAAAAAAGAGGGAAAAAAACAAAACAAAACAGGATAATCGGAGCTTTTCGTAATATAAGGGTTTGTATCATTTCATAGCAAACAATTAACATACCCTAAGTTGATACAAAATGAGACCTGGATGAGATGCCACATGCACCGTTGGCTGGGATCTATGTTAAGGATGGAATTGTACAACTCCATCCTTTTAACAAGGGGAATGCATTCATCGTGCACTTCAACTCAGCCAACCCAGTGCATAGAGTCACCCGCCCTGGTATTTAAGTCGCGAGAAATGCCTCTTTGTTGTGGTTATGGTGAGCCTTTAAAGATTTTAGAAATGCCGCTGATTTTAGGTTATGGTGAGCATTTCAATATTTTTTTGTCGTTGTTAACTGTCATATTAAAAACTTCTATGGGTAATTTATTAAGTAACATGATTACTTTGCATTACCATGATGTTTATGTCAGCTATTCTTGTAAAGTATTTGCTCAGCTGCACACAGTCAAGTCAAACGGGAGTTAATATATGCGTGGAATCGACCACTCACAGTCGAGTGGGCGGGGTTATCCGGCCAACGCAATAACAAAGGCACGAACGAAAAGCTATGCATGGCATCAACCAATCACAGTCGAGTGGGCGGGGTTATCTGGCTAACGCAATAACAAAGGCACGAACGAAAAGCTAAGTGCTGATACAGCTGCTGAAAACCTATTTTGACACAAAAACTGGAAATTGGAGAGAAATAGGTGAAGCCCAAATGCCACAAGTATGCCCCTGGAACATAGTTATATGTTGGTGCATTCTAAATAATCACCAGCAAATAATTGGGAGTGCAGAATGCAGAGGCTTACCACTTGGTCGTATTTATTTGCTAGAGCATTTTTATATGGGGGGGAAAAAACCCCCCAAAAAACATTTCATATATGTATAAATATTTATTGGGGGTCTGTGTGACGTTTTTTAACCCATTCAGGAGCAAGAGATTTTCATACTCCAATGATGACAGTTGCTAAAGCATGATTTCATTTTTATACCTTTGATATAAGAATGACACTTCATGAGTCCAGAGGTGATTTGTCTATCAAGGGGCATTTGTGATCTAAAAGATCAGACAAATGTACTTAAATATTTGATACCCCCAAAACCTTAATCTAGTACAAATGTCCAGCTGGAGCAAACAAAATATCTGTATAATTTTAGTTATTTCAGTGCGTTAAACGGAGCTTTCCTCTTGCTAGCAGTTCATCTGGTAAGTCGCTACAGAATATCTGCATTCAGCTGTATCTTCAGCTGACCAGAAAATGAATTCATTAGAGCCTCTATATTAGTTGTAGGCAGGAATCTAAAACAGAGTGCCTCTAGTGGCAACTACTTCTTTATTGTTAATGCCATCGTGTGAATGAAGGCATTTTAACCAGACGTGTAAAGGTCACATGGTGCTGGCCGTCCTATGTAGAGTGCTGCCCAGTAGGGTATAGCATCTGTATGTTCTTCCACAAATGATATCAATTGGGGATTACTCTAGCCTTGGTGTAGAGATAATCTAAATTTTATTAAAGACAGGAGGCGAATATTTGCATAACTTCTTTACTACAAAACCTCCAGCAGCAAAGAAACAGTTAACATGTAATAAAAAGTGACCAATAGGAAAACAGGAAAAAGTTCATAAATATCACTCCAAAACAATCCCACTTCCTCTTCTTTGATGGTGTGCCGAAACGTGGAGCACAGGAATGTCAAAGTACTCAAAGGAGAAGAAACCTGGACAACGGGAAAACCGACCATCCAACGAAAAAGTATGTATCAAGAGGAGAATCAAACTGCAAAAAACAGAGAGACATCATGAAAGTACACCGTTCATGAAAATAGTTTTAGTAAATAAAACGAAACATCAGTCAGAACATAAATAATGTAAATAAATAATATTCATACAATATAATAATAAAATATGACAAGATATAAATAATACCAGACAAATAAACCCAGGGAGGGAGAAAAGCATAATGGGTGGGAAATATTCGCCTCCTGTCTTTAATAAAATTTAGATTATCTCTACACCAAGGCTAGAGTAAT
The DNA here is from genome assembly GCA_029215755.1 of Spea hammondii. Classification (NCBI taxonomy): domain Eukaryota; kingdom Metazoa; phylum Chordata; class Amphibia; order Anura; family Pelobatidae; genus Spea; species Spea hammondii. The sequence continues at coordinate 23,944,476 of JARDYJ010000009.1, read as the reverse complement.
CCCCAATTTTATAGCAAGACAGGAGGCTTCATATTTGCAATTTTAAAGCGACACCAATAATCTAGAGGAAACGTGAGGACGAGGGCGATAATAAAAACAGCGAAAAGTAGTTTCCCTAGACCAATCCGCCGCAGACAGAATATCAGAAAGGGAACCTCCCAAATCAAACGCAGCAGAGGCAGCAGCGCCTCGAACGGAGTGTGCGCCAAAACAACTATCGACACCCGCCAAACAGAGAATCCATTTAATCCATCTGGCTAGTGTAGGAGAAGAGACCGGCTTAAAAGGAGATACATAACTAATAAACAAAGGCCCCGAAACTGAGGATCGAAGAGATAATGTAGAAGCAAGATAAACACGAACACAATCCGCCACACACAGTTTAGGGTGGTCAGAAAAATAGGGGTAAACGACCGAAGAAGAAGAAGACTTCGTTCTACGAGAGATAGACACCAAAACACCCTCCGGAGAAAACGAGAAGGAGGTAGTGTCAAAAGCTCTAATGTCTGAGACCCTACGAAAAGAGATCAAACAAAAAAGGAGGGCCAACTTAGCTGAAAGTTGACGCAAAGACAGAGCGTTGTTAACCGGCCACGATTCCAGAAAGTCAAGGACAAGCGAAACGTCCCAAAAAGTGGAATACCTGGAAGAAGGGGGTCTCGCGAGGCGAATCCCTCTAAGTAGACGGCAAACAGTAGGATCCTTACCTACGCTCGTCCCATCCACAGGAACATGAGCAGCGGAGATGGCCGACCGAACCACGTTGAGGTAACGATACGACTTACCCAAAGAAAAAAGATGAGCCAGAAAATTCAAGATCATCACCACAGGGGCCGTAAAGGGATCCACCTGTTGTTCCACACACCAGCGTTGCCAGGATTGCCACGCTTGTAGATAGGATCGTCTAGTACCCGGAGCCCATGAATCCCAGAGAAGATTTCTAGCTTCTTGTGATAAGCCTGAGAAACTCCAGGAACCCCGGAAACCATCCAAGCCACTAAGGACAACTGGCCTTGGAGAATCAGTGGATGAGGGTTGCCGTCCTGATTCAGGAGAAGGTCTCGCAACTGAGGAAGCAAGAGAGGGTCTGCACATGACATCTCCAGCAACAGGGGAAACCACGGTTGCATTTTCCAGAAGGGCGTGATCAGCAATAACGTGATCTGTTGTCTGCTCACCTGATGGAGGGTCCGGAGAATCATGGAGAAGGGCGGGAAAGCGTACGCTCCCGCCGGAGGCCAGACTTGAAGAAAGGCATCCACTGCCTGCGAAAGAGGATCCGGAAGCCAGCTGAAGAAAACTGGCAGCTGATGGTTGGTCCTGGACGCGAAAAGATCCAGAGATAGTGGACCCCGAAGTCGATCTAGAGATTCGAAAACCTCTGGAAGAAGACGCCAGTCGCTGACATCCCTCCAATGCCTGGAAAACCAATCCGCCACCATATTTTCTTTCCCTGGGATATACTCCGCCCTGATGGCAAGGTGATTGTCCAGGCAATACTGATACAGATCCCTGGTGAGATCCGACAGAAGCTTGGACTTGGAGCCCCCTAAATGATTGATGTAGCGGACGGCCGAAACATTGTCCATCCTGAGGACCAAAGAACAATGTGTTATGTTCTTGGTGAAACTTCGAATGGCAAATGAGCCGGCGATCAGTTCCAGGCAGTTTATATGGAACCCTCGTTCTTCTTCCGTCCAGAGTCCGCCGGTGGCCGAGTTTTCGCAGGCCGCCCCCCAACCAAGGAGGCTGGCATCCGACTCCAGATAAAAATCTGGAGCGTGACCGAAGATAGCCCGACCGTTCCAGGCATCCATGTGACGTAGCCACCAATGCAGTTCTACCCGAACCTCGTCAGTCAGTTGAATCGGTTGGTCGTATGAATCTGACCGACGTAGATAAGCCGTCTTGAGACGTTGCATAGCGCGATAGTGTAAAGGGCCAGGGAAAATAGCCTGAATGGAGGCCGAAAGTAACCCCAGGGTGCGCGCAAGGTCCCGTAGGGAAACACACTGGGAGCGAAGAATACGGCGTATATTCTTCCGTATAGCAATCAGTTTTCCCGATGGAAGTTTCAAAACAGCCTCCACGGAATCCACAAGAAATCCGAGGAACAGGACCGACTGGGAAGGAGAAAGGTCCGACTTCTTGTCGTTGATAATGAAACCCAGGGACTGGAACAGTTGGACAGCCATCTGAGTATCCTTGAGAAGAGTATCCCTGTCCTGTGCCATCAGGAGAACGTCGTCGAGGTAGATGATGGATCTGACGCCGCGTTCCCGCAAAAACTCCATGACTGGTTTCAGCAGTTTCGTGAAGCACCATGGAGCGGAACTGAGGCCAAAGGGAAGGCAAGTGAATTGCCAGAGAACGTCCTCCCACCAAAACTGAAGGAACCGTCTGTCTTCTGCGTGGACCGGCACGGTAAGGTAAGCGTCCTTTAGATCCAAGCGAGTGAACCAGTCCCCTTGGCGTAGTAGATCGCGCAGCAGATGGATCCCTTCCATCTTGAAATGTTGATAGGTCACGTGGACGTTCAATGCTCGCAAATTGATGACAGGACGGAATTCCCCAGTCTTCTTCTTCACCAGAAAAATGTTGCTCACAAACACCGGACGTCCACGAGCGCGTTCGATTGCGCCCTTCTCTCGAAGGGAAGAGAGTTCTGCATGAACCAACCTTAGAGAATCCCGTGACATATGAATAGGGAGAGGGGCCCGAGACTGACAAGGAGGGGAAAGGAAATCTATGCGAAAACCCCTGACACATTGAAGTACCCAAGGATCCCGTGTAAGACCTTCCCAACAGTGGGTGAAATGTACGAGTCTCCCCGCCACAGGAATATGCGGAAGAAAAATAGAGGTCCTTACCTGATGGAAATCTCCCTCTGAAGGATGAAGATGTGCCTCTTCCTCTAGTAGAACCTCTGGTGAGCGGGTTCCGGTATTGAAAGCGACGTGTCGCATCATATTGGAATCTGGGCCTGTTGCCTTGATAGGCAGCTCTGCTGGTGACCCGGCCCCTCTGTCGACCAGCTCTGGACAAAAAACGGTTCTCGCTTCTGAAAACCCTGCGTAGAGACGTCTGCGCCTTATTCAGCGAGGTAAATATATGAACGTGTTGGTTAAGTTCTTTTAAAAACTTATCACCGAAAAGAAGGCCCTTGGCCTCAGGGCCCAGTTCCTTGGGCGCCAGCTCAGATAACTTAGTGTCCAGCTTAAACAATGCCGCCTTCCTGCGCTCGGCTGAAATAGCAGCGTTGGCATTCCCCAGAAGGCAAATTGCACGTTGGGCCCATTCTCTAACTAAATAGGGATCCAATTGAGAGCCATCATTCAAGGCGTCGTCAGCGATAGACAGCACCTGGGTCAGAGGGCCCTGGAGACTACAGGTAAACATTCATCCACCACATCATAGTCGTCTTCCAACACAGAAGGATCCAGAGTGGTCGCAGATGGACCGGAGGGATCCGATCGTGGACCTTTTTGACGCTTAAGGGGAGCCTTGCCCTTGAGGGAGACTTCACCTTCGGTCCAAAGACGTTTGCGTGGACGATCTATCTCTTCAACAGGTAAATGGGAGTCATCAGATTCCGAAACCTCAGCATGAGGAGATCCGCCAGTAGGCGGTAGTGACTGGGGCACAGGGGCCCTATCAATAGAGGCCAATGCAGATGGCAAGGAATCCATTAAGGCGGCCTTAAGCCATGCTTTGAGAGCAGCGGGCATTTGAGGAAGCTCTGAGTCAGACATAGCGACCAATTATCTGAAGAGAAAAAAACAAAAGGAACATATGTTGGACACAAGCACATAAAAGCGGGGGTCATCCGCTAAGCCCAGAGAAATTCAGTCAAGGGGCTTGGTAATAATTTTTTTTTTTATTTTTTTATTTTTAAATAGTGTGATATCTTTTTAGGGTAAAAACCCAAATACAGAGCAGTGACCAAAGTACTGCAATCAGATGGAGCAACAGCCCCTATAAACAGTCTATGATAGACATAAAATCACATCAGGCATAAAGGCTAACCCTTGCCAGGGATGACAGCCATATAAATGTATAACTGGGACATAAAACCTAAACAAACTCAGTAAAGTCCCTGTATATGCACATTGATGTCATATACAAATAATAAATATATGATTGGTTTTTAGTTTCAACTTTGTTTTCTTCTTTTTTTTTTTTTTTTATATTGAAACAAATGTGCGTGTCACTTTAATTTTAATAAAATGTAAGCCTGTGTGTGGTCCAGAAACAACGGCAACGCGGTGCCGAACACATACAGAGGGGAATACCCTCACAACAGGAGGTGGTCAACCTCCCACCGCACGGAACAGCCTGTCAGAGGCTGCAACGCGGGTACCAGGATAAAAAGAACAGTTTTAAAAAAGGTAAGAGAGCGAAATAAAAAACGAAGAACGGAGAGAGAGAGAGCGGGGTTTTACCGTTGTGCAACGATAAAAAACCCCGCACTCGTACGAATAAACAACCCGACGGCAGAGGTATAAATATACCTCGCCGCCGGAACGAACAAACGGCCGCGCGAAGTAAGAGAAAACCAACGCGCGCTCAAACAACGCGCCGAAAAAGGCGCGAAAGGGAGAAAGAAACTGCGTCACATAAAACAATGGCAGTTAGAGAGCAACTGTCCCGCAAGGAACTGCCAGAGACCAAACAAAATGGAAAAAAAAAAAAGGGCAGGAGGACAGTAGGAACACAGAAAAAAACGGAAAAAAAGGTTAAAATAACCCAGGACATAAACATTAAATTGATAGGCAATTAAAAGAGGAGAAGGATAAACAACCAAGGGAAAACCCAAAGTACAGTAATAGAGACAAAACACATATATTGAAAATAAATAGTACAGATGAAATAAATAAACATCAAATAAATAAATATATATATGTATGAATGTCAAAAAAAAAACAGCCGTACAGAGTAGCACGTCTAGCATGGAGAGTGCTCACCTGGAGGCCAGCAGCAAAGAAGAGAGAGTGGGATTGTTTTGGAGTGATATTTATGAACTTTTTCCTGTTTTCCTATTGGTCACTTTTTATTACATGTTAACTGTTTCTTTGCTGCTGGAGGTTTTGTAGTAAAGAAGTTATGCAAATATGAAGCCTCCTGTCTTGCTATAAAATTACTGCAGAGCCGTCACTGAATCCCACAGATGGTACATTTTACTTGTTGCTCAGCATCGCGTAACATTTATGTGTCCAGTTAAAAATTGCAGGCGCAATGAGGGTCCACCGCCCAGCAGGTGCGGGTTCCATCTCTGATACATATCATCAGCGACGTCGTCCATTAAATGCGTTTCATAATGGTACTGTACTGTAAAAGTGAGTCAGTTCTTTGAATACGGAATATATTTTATTTTAATATATACTGACCATTGCTCTTATGAGTTTTGGCTGTTGCTGATCAGTGGATTAGAAATGGGCATCTGTGCAATAAAACTTTAGCCATCTCATCAGTGTTCCAATCAACTGCAATTGGTCGCTAATGACTGAGACGGTTGGGGGTTCAAGTAAATGATCTCTCTCTTCTGCATCACGCCGTGTTCTTTGATGCACAGGGACACTCGGTGAACTTGTGGCTGTATCTCTTGTCTCCATTCACTAAAAGATTAAATGATCAGTATGTTAAGCAATATTTCAACTGACCAGACTCAACTGCAGTTAGGGGTATCCCCCGGAGGCAGAGGACACATGGGGCTATGTTTGAGTTTGGGAGGGGGGGGCACTGGTGGATTCCTGGGGAGACTTATTACTTGCCTTCCCAGTCCATTCATGTCTAAGTAACCCTGTGCTTATTGGGGGCACAGGGCGAACGAGATGGCCCGTCTGGTCTGATTTTATAATCCTTGATACCGAACATACTTCATCTAACATACTATCCTTCAGAACCAACAGACTTCAGTAGAGTCTTCATCTTCCTATCCTTCTGTAAAACACATCGGAATAGATACAACACCTGTTAATCTCCGCGGCACAATATATTCCGAAAATAGTAAATAGATTATCTTCCGTACCCTATGTCATTCCGATCGTGCTAATAGCGACAATACGTTTAACCCGTCACAGTTCATGTGTCCATGATCAGAGCTAGAATTACTGCTACCCAGGGTAAATGGCAAAGTGGCAAGTTTTCATGGGGTTAAATAATGTTAGGACATACAAATTAATAGGAGTAACATTCTTAATGCTATAGTTGCTTATATAGAAGATAAAACAGTATCTTTAACATAGGCGATGTACGTTTTGATCCTGCACTTTTTCTAGATCTCGTCCTCAACACTATTCCTTACATTTGGTCCATCATACACCGGGGGCTCCCACCTAGTTTTCCGTATGGGAAAAGAAACCTAGTTCAGCCACTTAAGGGTTCACGAAAGAGAAAAAAGATGGGAAAAAAACAAAACAAAACAGGATAATCAGAGCTTTTCGTAATATAAGGGTTTGTATCATTTCATAGCAAGCAATTAACATACCCTAAGTTGATACAAAATGAGACCCGGATGAGATGCCACATGCACCGTTGGCTTGGATCTATGTTAAGGATGGAATTGTACAACTCCATCCTTTTAACAAGGGGAACGCATTCATCGCACACTTCAACACAGCCAACCCAGTGCATAGAGTCACCCGCCCTGGTATTTAAGTCGTGAGAAATGCCTCTTTGTTGTGGTTATGGTGAGCCTTTAAAAATTTTAGAAATGCCGCTGATTTTAGGTTATGGTGAGCATTTCAATATTTTTTTGTCGTTGTTAACTGTCATATTAAAAACTTCTATGGGTAATTTATTAAGTAACATGATTACTTTGCATTACCATGATGTTTATGTCAGCTATTCTTGTAAAGTATTTGCTCAGCTGCACACAGTCAAGTCAAACGGGAGTTAATATATGCGTGGAATCGACCAATCACAGTCGAGTGGGCGGGGTTATCTGGCTAACGCAATAACAAAGGCACGAACGAAAAGCTAAGTGCTGATACAGCTGCTGAAAACCTATTTTGACACAAAAACTGGAAATTGGAGAGAAATAGGTGAAGCCCAAATGCCACAAGTATCCCCCTGGAACATAGTTATATGTTGGTGCAGTCTAAATAATCACCAGCAAATAATTGGGAGTGCAGAATGCAGAGGCTTACCACTTGGTCGTATTTATTTGCTAGAGCATTTTTATATGGGGGGGAAAAAAAACCCCAAAAAACATTTCATATATGTATAAATATTTATTGGGGGTCTGTGTGACGTTTTTTAACCCATTCAGGAGCAAGAGATTTTCATACTCCAATGATGACAGTTGCTAAAGCATGATTTCATTTTTATACCTTTGATATAAGAATGACACTTCATGAGTCCAGAGGTGATTTGTCTATCAAGGGGCATTTGTGATCTAAAAGATCAGACAAATGTACTTAAATATTTGATACCCCCAATACCTTAATCTAGTACAAATGTCCTGCTGGAGCAAACAAAATATGTGTATAATTATAGTTATTTCAGTGCGTTAGATGGAGCTTTCCTCTTGCTAGCAGTTCATCTGGTAAGTCGCTGCAGAATATCTGCATTCAGCTGTATCTTCAGCTGACCAGAAAATGAATTCATTAGAGCCTCTATATTAGTTGTAGGCAGGAATCTAAAACAGAGTGCCTCTAGTGGCAACTACTTCTTTATTGTTAATGCCATCGTGTGAATGAAGGCATTTTTAACCTGACGTGTAAAGGTCACATGGTGCTGGCCGTCGTATGTAAAGTGCTGCCCAGTAGGGTATAGCATCTGTATGTTCTTCCACAAATGATATCAATTACTGCAGAGCCGTCACTGAATCCCACAGATCGTACATTTTACTTGTTGCTCAGCATCGCATAACATTTATGTGTCCAGTTAAAAATTGCAGGCGCAATGAGGGTCCACCGCCCAGCAGGTGCGGGTTCCATCTCTGATACATATCATCAGCGACGTCGTCCATTAAATGCGTTTCATGATGGTACTGTACTGTAAAAGTGAGTCAGTTGTTTGAATACGGAATATATTTTATTTTAATATATACTGACCATTGCTCTTATGAGTTTTGGCTGTTGCTGATCAGTGGATTAGAAATGGGCATCTGTGCAATAAAACTTTAGCCATCTCATCAGTGTTCCAATCAACTGCAATTGGTGGCTACTGACTGAGACGGTTGGGGGTTCAAGTAAATGATCTCTCTCTTCTGCATCACGCCGTGTTCCTTGATGCACAGGGACACTCGGTGAACTTGTGGCTGTATCTCTTGTCTCCATTCACTAAAAGATTAAATGATCCGTATGTTAAGCAATATTTCGACTGACCAGACTCAACTGCAGTTAGGGGTATCCCCCGGAGGCAGAGGACACATGGGGCTATGTTTGGGAGGGGGGGGGCACTGGTGGATTCCTGGGGAGACTTATTACTTGCCTTCCCAGTCCATTCATGTCTAAGTAACCCTGTGCTTATTGGGGGCACAGGGCGAACGAGATGGCCCGTCTGGTCTGATTTTATAATCCTTGATACCGAACATACTTCATCTAACATACTATCCTTCAGAACCAACAGACTTCAGTAGAGTCTTCATCTTCCTATCCTTCTGTAAAACACATCGGAATAGATACAACACCTGTTAATCTCCGCGGCACAATATATTCCGAAAATAGTAAATAGAGAATCTTCCGTACCCTATGTCATTCCGATCGTGCTAATAGCGACAATACGTTTAACCCGTCACAGTTCATGTGTCCATGATCAGAGCTAGAATTACTGCTACCCAGGGTAAATGGCAAAGTGGCAAGTTTTCATGGGGTTAAATAATGCTAGGACATACAAATTAATAGGAGTAACATTCTTAATGCTATAGTTGCTTATATAGAAGATAAAACAGTATCTTTAACATAGGCGATGTACGTTTTGATCCTGCACTTTTTCTACATCTCGTCCTCAACACTATTCCTTACATTTGGTCCATCATACACCGGGTGCTCCCACCTAGTTTTCCGTATGGGAGAAGAAACCTAGTTCAGCCACTTAAGGGTTCACGAAAGAGAAAAAAGAGGGAAAAAAACAAAACAAAACAGGATAATCGGAGCTTTTCGTAATATAAGGGTTTGTATCATTTCATAGCAAACAATTAACATACCCTAAGTTGATACAAAATGAGACCCGGATGAGATGCCACATGCACCGTTGGCTTGGATCTATGTTAAGGATGGAATTGTACAACTCCATCCTTCTAACAAGGGGCATGCATTCATCATGCACTTCAACTCAGCCAACCCAGTGCATAGAGTCACCCGCCCTGGTATTTAAGTCGCAAGAAATGCCTCTTTGTTGTGGTTATGGTGAGCCTTTAAAAATTTTAGAAATGCCGCTGATTTTAGGTTATGGTGAGCATTTCAATATTTTTTTGTCGTTGTTAACTGTCATATTAAAAACTTCTATGGGTAATTTATTAAGTAACATGATTACTTTGCATTACCATGATGTTTATGTCAGCTATTCTTGTAAAGTATTTGCTCAGCTGCACACAGTCAAGTCAAACGGGAGTTAATATATGCGTGGAATCGACCAATCACAGTCGAGTGGGCGGGGTTATCCGGCCAACGCAATAACAAAGGCACGAACGAAAAGCTATGCATGGCATCAACCAATCACAGTCGAGTGGGCGGGGTTATCTGGCTAACGCAATAACAAAGGCACGAACGAAAAGCTAAGTGCTGATACAGCTGCTGAAAACCTATTTTGACACAAAAACTGGAAATTGGAGAGAAATAGGTGAAGCCCAAATGCCACAAGTATGCCCCTGGAACATAGTTATATGTTGGTGCATTCTAAATAATCACCGGCAAATAATTGGGAGTGCAGAATGCAGAGGCTTACCACTTGGTCGTATTTATTTGCTAGAGCATTTTTATATGGGGGGGAAAAAACCCTCCAAAAAACATTTCATATATGTATAAATATTTATTGGGGGTCTGTGTGACGTTTTTTAACCCATTCAGGAGCAAGAGATTTTCATACTCCAATGATGACAGTTGCTAAAGCATGATTTCATTTTTATACCTTTGATATAAGAATGACACTTCATGAGTCCAGAGGTGATTTGTCTATCAAGGGGCATTTGTGATCTAAAAGATCAGACAAATGTACTTAAATATTTGATACCCCCAAAACCTTAATCTAGTACAAATGTCCAGCTGGAGCAAACAAAATATCTGTATAATTTTAGTTATTTCAGTGCGTTAGACGGAGCTTTCCTCTTGATAGCAGTTCATCTGGTAAGTTGCTACAGAATATCTGCATTCAGCTGTATCTTCAGCTGACCAGAAAATGAATTCATTAGAGCCTCTATATTAGTTGTAGGCAGGAATCTAAAACAGAGTGCCTCTAGTGGCAACTACTTCTTTATTGTTAATGCCATCGTGTGAATGAAGGCATTTTTAACCTGACGTGTAAAGGTCACATGGTGCTGGCCGTCGTATGTAAAGTGCTGCCCAGTAGGGTATAGCATCTGTATGTTCTTCCACAAATGATATCAATTACTGCAGAGCCGTCACTGAATCCCACAGATGGTACATTTTGCTTGTTGCTCAGCATCGCGTAACATTTATATGTCCAGTTAAAAATTGCAGGCGCAGGGGCGTGTCCTGGAGCTCGACCAAGATGGCCGCACGTTGAGTTGCTCCTGACTCACCCGCCGAGAACTTCCGCTTTTTTCAGCGCTAAACGCTATTTATTGCGCCCCATCTCGACAGGCAAAGATGCCTAAACATCCCCCGAGGGATTCGTCGACTGCGGTCGCTTCTTACTTTCGGAAGAAGGATTCCGCGACACCACGTGCCTCGAGCAGCCCGGATCCTGGGGATGAGGATTTGGATTCCCCGTGCACCAAAAAGGATATAGCGGACCTTGCTGACCTCCTCAAAACGGTCAAAAAGGACCTCCACCGTGATATCAAGGATGGTCTGACGACCCTAACCAAGTAGGTTCGTGACCTGCAAACCCGCACCACAGAGCTCGAACGCGGCCACGTGGCTATGGCCGAGGATCACCAGGCCGCTACCGCGGACATGGCAAACCTCCGGTCCAAATACCACGCTTTACAGGAACAAGTCGAGGATCTGGACAATCGGTCGCGACGCTGTAATATTCGGGTACGTAATGTGCCTGAAACGGCTCTCTTACCTGATTTTATTGACCGCTACCTCCGCCTTCTCTTGCCCGGGGCCTCGGCTGAGGATTTACATTTGGACCGGGTTCATCGTGCGCTTCGGCCGCGTCCTGCACCGTCGGATAATCCGAGGGATATTATCCTTAAATGCCACCACTACACGACGAAGGAGGCGATCTTTCGGGCGGTTCGCAATGGCTCTCCGTCTTTGGACGGTATTACACCTCATCTTTACGCGGACGTCGCTCCATCTACGCTGCAGAAGAGGAAGGTGCTTAAACCCATCACGGAACTCCTTCGTTCGAACGGGATCAAGTACAGATGGGGGTTCCCGTTTCGCCTTATTGCGCACCATGGCTCCACTCTTCATGTTCTCCGAGACCCCTTCGAAGGCCCGGATTTTCTGAAACACCTGGGGATCACCGCCACCCAAGAAGTCCTGCGCCTGCAACATTTGATGGATCCTCGTCCTCGGTCTACTCTGGCTGCTTTGTCCTCTTCCTCACCCGAGACTGTTTTGGAGGCCGCTGACATTGTTGAGGATCCCGCTCCGGCGCTTCCTACCCAAAGGGACTAAGAGCTTTTTTGGGGTTCTTTTTCCTTATTGCTCGCTTTTTCTGTAGTTTTGGTTTGTTTGGGTTTATTTTTTTTTATTTTATTTTTTTTTATTTTTTTTTATTTTTATTATTATTATTACACGTATGTATATCTCCGGTTGTTTCTTTTTACATGTGCGTTCTCCATTCCTTTGCTCAACTGCTCCCCTGGTGGCGCCTTTCCCCTTAGGGGGTTACAGCCTTTGTAGGCGCATGCTCTACTGTTCATGTCAGGGGTCGATAGGCTCCACCTACGTTGTTACTATGTGCTCTGTATACATTTAGGGTTTTTTTTTTTTTTTCTCTCCCCCCCTCATTACATTTATTTCTCCTCAAATTGTAGCTTTATGGGCCCTGACGTCTCTCGCCTTAGGGGGCTTCAGGTTGCTATTGCCTCCGATCCTTGACCACCCCTATTATGGTGTGCCCCTCTTTTGGCGGGCAGGGTTGGTCGACCTGCGCCGTCTTCCGTTGTCAGGTACCTTTCTCTATGATTTGGTTCCTGGGGAGGGGGGATTTCTTTTCCCTTTTTTTTCTTTTTTTTTTTTTTTTTTTTTATACACATAAGTCTGCACACACCACGACACACGGCAGTTTTCCTGTTTGAGTTAACATTCTGTTTTATTTCCGTTGCGCTATATTATTCTCGGCGGGGGGTTCCATCTGGTCTCCCAGGTCCCCCCATAGAACAGGCTCGCCGGTCTCGGTGTGGGTCCTGCTCTTCGTTTGTGATCTCAGTTCATAGGCACTCCCTTTTCACTCCTGTGATTGGGGTGCTTATCCCTTGATACGTATTGTTTTTTTGCTACATTTATACTTTTCTTTGAGATCGTTCCACGATCCCCTTTACTGGACTCCTGTAGGTGGATTCCCCTTCCCAGCCCCTGTGGTACCCCCCCCTTTTTTTTGTTTTGTTTTTTTTTTTGTTTGTTTGTTTGTTTGTTTGGTTTTTGTTTTTTTTTGTTTTTTGTTTTTTGTTTTTTTCTTTCTCCTCTCTCCTTCCTCTGTTTTTCTTTTCCCTTTTATTTATTTTGTGTTCTTCTTTTCAAGGGTCACCTAACGCCTCTTTGATTTTGAGCCGGCCGGCTGTGGTGCCTGATGGATCCGCTGGAGTCGTCTGGGGGGTCCACCCTGAAGGTAATAACCCATAACACACATGGCCTCAATTCCCCGCAAAAACGTCTCAAAGCTATCAAAAACTATTCTGCCGTTCGCGCGGACGTAGTCCTCTTGCAGGAAACCCACTTTAAACATGACCATGTCCCTAGGTATTGGGGCAAACATTACCTCCAACACTTTCATGCTACCAATCCCACGAAACACAATGGGGTCACGATTCTGTTACACAAACGGCTCGATTTTCTCCTTACTGGTTTGGTCAAAGACCCTGAGGGCCGATATTTACGCTTACAAGGTACCTTGTTTGGCAAGGACGTTTGTATCCTCAACGTTTACGCGCCCTCTCCCAACCTCTCGGGTTTTTATTCACGTCTGGAGGCTCTGCTTGACGTGCCCAGGTCCACCGCCCTGATTGTAGGGGGGGACTTTAATGCCACTCCGGACCCTTACCTGGACGGGTCTGACTTTCGTCGCGTCGCTCTCCCCCGGTCTTCGTACAAACCCCTTCAACTTTTCTTACGCCGTATGAATCTGTTTGATGCCTGGCGCGCGCTCCACCCCAGTGACAGGGACTACTCCTTCTATTCCAACCCTCATGATAGCTACTCCCGCATAGACCACATTTTTATATCGCAAAATTTATTTGGCTCTTTGTTGTCTTCCCGAATCCATGAGATCACCTGGTCTGATCATGGTATAGTCGAGGGGACGTTCTCTGATCTTTCCCCCCGTCGCCCGTGCTCCACATGGAAGCTGAATGACTCCTTATTGGCGGACCAGACCATGGGTGCTTTTGTGGAGGACGCCCTGGAGGAGTACTTCCGCTTGAACTCCTCCCCCGATTTGGCTGTGGGGACATTGTGGCAGGCGCACAAGGCGGTTATCCGCGGCACCTTTATCCGCCTGGCCTCCCAAAAGAAAAAGGAGAAGCTCCGTCAGGAGCTCCTTTTGAGGACCGAGATTTGCGACCTTGAACGTAGGCATAAGTCGACTGGGGACCCTCAGGCCCTTCGTTCTTTGTTAGTCACAAAGGGGGAGCTTAATTTGATCCTTTCGGCTGAGGTTCTGAAGGCCATTAGCTGGACGAACCAGAAATTTTTTGAAAAGGGCAATAAGCCCGACACCATGCTAGCGAGACGCCTTCGTTTAGCCGCGAGATCCCATCATATTCGGCAAATACATACGTCCTCGGGGGGGACATCCTCTCATCCGGATGTCATTTGTAAGCAGTTCACTAACTATTACACCTCGCTTTACGATGGCCATAAGACCTCTCATACACCCCACACTGCCCAATCTATACGGGATTTTCTCCGTGACTCTCGGTTGCCGTCGCTTTCCCCGGCCGATGCGCTTCATTTATCCGCTGCGATCACTCAGGAGGAGGTAGATTTGGCCCTAAGTACCATGAAGGGCGCTAGGGCCCCCGGTGTGGATGGGTTCACGGCCGCCTACTATAAACGCTTCAAACACATTCTGTCCCCACATTTGACTGTACTGTTCAACAAATTCCTCTCGGGCTCCCCGATACCTCCAGAGATGCTTTCCGCCAAAATTGTTGTGATTCCCAAGGAAGGAAAGGATGCTTCCTTTTGCTCCAATTACCGTCCCATTTCCCTCATAAATGTGGACGTTAAACTCTACGCTAAGATTCTGGCCTTGCGGATTGCCCCGTGCTTACCAAGCCTGATCCACCCGGACCAGGTGGGCTTTGTCTTGGGTAGGGAGGCCCCTGATAACATCCGCCGCGCCCTGGGTGTCGTTCATGCGTCCCGGTTGGCTCGGTCTCCGACCTTGTTACTTTCTCTGGATGCGGAAAAAGCGTTTGACCGGGTCGACTGGGACTACATGTGGGCGACGCTCGGGACTTTTGGTTTCACTGGGGGTATACTCACTGCTCTGCGTGGTCTTTATTCTTCCCCTAGCGCGGTGGTGGACACCAGGGGGGCAGTGTCTTCCCCGTTCCCTATCCGCAATGGTACGCGGCAAGGCTGTCCCCTTTCTCCCCTTCTATTTGCTCTGTGTATTGAGCCTCTGGCGGCTTCTATTTGCCTGAATCCTGACATTAAGGGGGTGCAGGTGGGAGGCTCTAATTACAAAGTTAGTCTCTTCGCAGATGATGTGCTCCTTTCCCTCACATCCCCCCTGGTGTCCCTGCCGAACCTGTATGCCCTTTTGTCCCGCTTTTCGGCCATCTCGGGCTATAAGATCAATAGCTCTAAATGTGAGGCGTTGAATATCTCATTACCTTCCCACACCGTTAAACTTATGGCCTTGAACTTCGATTTTAAGTGGCAGCCTCATCGGCTTTGCTATCTGGGGGTATACCTGACTGCCCGCCTTCCCGACCTCTATGCTGCTAATTATCTCCCGATGCTGCAGAAGCTGAAGGGTGACCTCCGTCGGTGGATGCCCTATAATATTTCTCTACTCGGTAGAGTTTACAGTGTTAAGATGACACTTTTGCCTAAAATTCTCTACCTTTTTCGTTCGCTCCCTGTCCCTCTGGTGCTTCGGGACCTGGACCTTCTGCAGGCGGAGATCTTTCGCTTTGTTTGGAGGGGGGCCAGGCCGAGGTGGCGGCGTGCTCATCTCTACCGGTCGCGCGTTATGGGGGGCCTGGGTTGGCGCAACTGGCGCTGGTCCATCTCGGTTCTCAAGCCCCTAGATGGGTTGCCCTTGAGGGGGCTCTGTGTCGCTTACCTGATGTCTCGGGGGTCTGTTGGCTGGGGGGGAGCGCGCGCCCGTCCTGTACCGATAGCCCTACGCTGTCCTTTTCCCTCTCTTTATGGGACCGACTTAAAACGAGCCGCGCTTTGTACCGCACGCCGTCTGCCCTTACCCCTCTGTTCCACAATTCTGCTTTTCCTGCAGGGTTGGCGTTGGCTTCCTTCCACTGGTGGAGGTCTCATGGTTTTTCGAAGGTTGGTCACCTATATCACCAGGGCTATTTACACACCGTGCGTACTCTCACTGCCTCTTTTCAGATGCCCCCTACGGAAACGTATCATTTCCTTCAGCTTCGCTCGTTTTTGGCGGGGCTTAAACTTCCCCGCACCTTCCCTCTTATGACTCCATTCGAGCGGCTGTGCTGGGCTGGGGAGAGACGTCCGGGCGCGATTTCGCAGCTTTATGCCCACCTTACCGCGCATACCTTCTCTGCCGCCCCTTCCCATTGCCGTTTGTGGGAGAGTGACCTTGGGATATCTTTCACTCCGTCAGATTGGACGGAAATATACACTAACACGTTCTCACTTACCGCTAATACTCTCATTAAAGAAGGCGCGTTCAAGGTGGTTGGCAGGTGGTATCTTCCTCCTTCCCGGGTTGCCCAGATGTTCCCGGGCTCCGGTGATGGCTGTACGAGAGGTTGTGGAGAGAGGGGCTCGTACTTTCACATGTGGTGGACGTGCCCTCTGGCCGTGGATATGTGGACCTGGGTCTTTGATCTTCTCAGTGAACTTGTGGGCACCCGGGTTGATAAGTGCCCTTTGACGGCTTTACTCAACAAGGATCACCCTGACCCCCAATTCCCCAGATGCACTCAGCGGCTCATTCACAGGATATGCGCGGCTGCGCGACTCTCTATCGCTAAACATTGGAACACATGCATCCCTCCCCGATCACTAATTTTATCTAAAATTTGGCATATTATGCACATGGAAAAACTCACTGCATACATACACGATACTACTGAACGCTTTCTGAAGGTGTGGACCCCCTGGATGTCTTCCGCTTACGCTGATGGCTCCACGGGCCGGATTGCTGCTCTGTGAGGTACCATTCGGGTGCATGGTGTGGTCTCTTTCTTCCCCTTCTTCCCTTTTTTTTTTTTTTTTTTCTTTCTTCTCTTCTTTTATTTTGCTCCCTCGCTTTTCCGCCCTAGTTTCCCTCTTCTTCCCTCCCTTTGTGAGTCCCCCCTTTATTTTTTTTTTTTTTTCTCTCCCTGATTCCTGTGCTGAGACCTCTGCCCAATAGGGCTGCTCCGCCTGTGGTTTGCGAGGTGTCCGCCTGGGGTTTCTGCCTACGGGTTGGCCCGTTCCCTGTTGAGGTTTCCCTTCCCCTGTTTGTTCCCACTACGAATTATCGTGTTCTTGTTTTCCGGGCATGCTCCTGGGGGCCGCTGTCTATGGGCCTTTTTTCTCCTATTTGTCTCCTCACTACCACCTTATCTTGCTGAGGCCTGTGCCTTTCCGTGACATTAGTGATGTCGATATTACTTTTTGTATGCACTGGTTTAATGATACCTATGTTGATGACTGCTGATGTTTCTGCTACTTGCACATCGTTATTATGTTAACAACAAAAAAAAGGAAATGATGTCTAGGCGCCGCTTTACTCTGATCTGTACGATTTTTATTTTTGCATATTCTATCGTATGCTGTGCCTGGATGTCAATAAAAAACTTTTCAATCGAAAAAAAAATTGCAGGCGCAATGAGGGTCCACCGCCCAGCAGGTGCGGGTTCCATCTCTGATACATATCATCAGCGACGTCGTCCATTAAATGCGTTTCATGATGGTACTGTACTGTAAAAGTGAGTCAGTTCTTTGAATACGGAATATATTTTATTTTAATATATACTGACCATTGCTCTTATGAGTTTTGGCTGTTGCTGATCAGTGGATTAGAAATGGGCATCTGTGCAATAAAACTTTAGCCATCTCATCAGTGTTCCAATCAACTGCAATTGGTGGCTACTGACTGAGACGGTTGGGGGTTCAAGTAAATGATCTCTCTCTTCTGCATCACGCCGTGTTCTTTGATGCACAGGGACACTCAGTGAACTTGTGCCTGTATCTCTTGTCTCCATTCACTAAAAGATTAAATGATCAGTATGTTAAGCAATATTTCGACTGACCAGACTCAACTGCAGTTAGGGGTATCCCCCAGAGGCAGAGGACACATGGGGCTATGTTTGAGTTTGGGAGGGGGGGGCACTGGTGGATTCCTGGGGAGGCTTATTACTTGCCTTCCCAGTCCATTCATGTCTAGGTAACCCTGTGCTTATTGGGGGCACAGGGCGAACGAGATGACCCGTCTGGTCTGATTTTATAATCCTTGATACCTAACATACTTCATCTAACATACTATCCGTCAGAACCAACAGACTTCAGTAGAGTCTTCATCTTCCTATCCTTCTGTAAAACACATCGGAATAGATACAACACCTGTTAATCTCCGCGGCACAATATATTCCGAAAATAGTAAATAGAGAATCCTCCGTACCCTATGTCATTCCGATCGTGCTAATAGCGACAATACGTTTAACCCGTCACAGTTCATGTGTCCATGATCAGAGCTAGAATTACTGCTACCCAGGGTAAATGGCAAAGTGGCAAGTTTTCATGGGGTTAACTAATGTTAGGACATACAAATTAATAGGAGTAACATTCTTAATGCTATAGTTGCTTATATAGAAGATAAAACAGTATCTTTAACATAGGCGATGTACGTTTTGATCCTGCACTTTTGCTAGATCTCGTCCTCAACACTATTCCTTACATTTGGTCCATCATACACCGGTGGCTCCCACCTAGTTTTCCGTATGGGAGAAGAAACCTAGTTCAGCCACTTAAGGGTTCACGAAAGAGAAAAAAGAGGGGGAAAAAAAAAAAAAAACAGGATAATCGGAGCTTTTCGTAATATAAGGGTTTGTATCATTTCATAACAAACAATTAACATACCCTAAGTTGATACAAAATGAGACCCGGATGAGATGCCACATGCACCGTTGGCTTGGATCTATGTTAAGGATGGAATTAACTCCATCCTTTTAACAAGGGGAATGCATTCATCGCACACTTCAACTCAGCCAACCCAGTGCATAGAGTCACCCGCCCTGGTATTTAAGTCGTGAGAAATGCCTCTTTGTCGTGGTTATGGTGAGCCTTTAAAAATTTTAGAAATGCCGCTGATTTTAGGTTATGGTGAGCATTTCAATATTTTTTTGTTGTTGTTAACTGTCATATTAAAAACTTCTATGGGTAATTTATTAAGTAACATGATTACTTTGCATTATCATGATGTTTATGTCAGCTATTCTTGTAAAGTATTTGCTCAGCTGCACACAGTCAAGTCAAACTGGAGTTAATATATGCGTGGAATCGATCAATCACAGTCGAGTGGGCGGGGTTATCTGGCTAACGCAATAACAAAGGCACGAACAAAAAGCTAAGTGCTGATACAGCTGCTGAAAAACCTATTTTGACACAAAAACTGGAAATTGGAGAGAAATAGGTGAAGCCCAAATGCCACAAGTATACCCCTGGAACATAGTTACCGTATTGGCTCGGATATAGGCCGCACTTTTTTCCCCCACTTTAAGTCTTTAAAGTGGGGGTGTGGCCTATATTCGGGGTCTAGCGCCCGACGCCCGGGACATGCAGTCCCGGGCGCCGGGCAGGCAGCGGGGTTAGGATACAGATCCCCCGCAGCGGTGCAGGGGACCTGCATCCTACTCCCCGATACGCTCAGACAGCCTCCCCTGCCAGCACTTCCCACGGGGGGGGTGCCGGCACGGGAGGTTGTCTAAGAGCATCGTGCGGTTGTCTAACCGCACGATGCGTTTTACCTCTGGCCCCCCGCCTGACTTACCGGAGCAGACTCCCGGGTGTCTTGCGGGGCTGGCGGGGGACATCTACGCAATACGCGTATACAACTTCCGGTGCCGGCACATCCGGCACCGGAAGTTGTATACACGTATTGCGTAGATGTCCCCCGCCGGCCTCGCAAGACACCCGGGAGTCAGCTCCGGTAAGTCGGGGGGCAGAGGAGGACAGTGGCAGCATATCTCGGGGGGCAGAGGAGGACAGGGGCAGCATATCTCGGGGAGGGAGGAGGACAGTGGCAGCATATCTCTGGGGGGGCGGACAGTGGTAGCATATCTCGGGGAGGGAGGACAGTGACAGCATATCTCGGGGGGGGCAGGCCCTAGATGTTTTGATTGGGGTATGTTAATTGAGGGGTGGGAGACCCTAGGTGATATAAGGTGCCCTCTGGGTGACCCCGGTCACTGTCCTTTTTTACAGACACGGCCAACAGTCTTACCTGCTTGAGCTTCGGTGTGACGGCCTGGAGTATGGACGTGGAGGCGATCCTCGCTGCTCTCAGGGCTGGTGCGGACCAGGACGGTGGTAGGGCGCTGCGTGAGCAGTTTGCTCACCTACTTCCCCAGGCTGCGGTGCCTGTGGTGCCTGCCGGGTCTGGTGGGGCCGCGGAGGCACCGTCTCGCGGGCGCGTTTCGGGTCGTTTCCTGCTCGGCTGAGCCCCGTGTCGGGTGGGGGGGCTCGGTACCGGAGCAGGAGTCCGGATCCTGGGCCGCGTGGTCTCGCGAGGCTGCCTCACAGCAAGCCTCAGGCAGCCTCGCGAGGCCTGCTGCTCCCTTGCCGGGGCCGGCAACGGAGGCCCCAGCGCCTGCACGGGTGCCGCGGGATGCGACACTTCGCTGCGGCCGATCGGTGGAGCCGGCTGGAGGCTGCGCGGGAGCGCAGGAAGCGTTTCCGCTGCCCGCCCGAAGAGGACGTCGCGGGCGGTTGCGGCAGCCCCATCAGGGGTCAGGCAAGCCGCGGGGGGGGTGAGTAGGCCCGGTGGGGCTGCACGGGGGGCGGCTGGGGGACCTGCTGGGGGGGATGTCTCGGAGGAGGCAGGGGGGTCCTCCGGGGACGACCTGGCCCTCTCTCCAGGGCCCTCGGCCCGCTTACCTCTTCAGGGTGGGGGGATGGTGGGGTCTTCCCGGCTGCAGTACGGCTCCTCTGATGAGGAGGCTTTCGCTACCCTCCTCCCCCTTTCATTACGGCGCCTGCTGGTGGCTTTCCAAGTTTCGGCCCCCTGGTGGCGGTTTCTGGTACTGCAGGTACTGTTCCAGGACCTGTGCTCTCACCCCCTTCCTCTTCACAGGCTGTGTCTGGTGTGCTGCTGCAGGATGCTTCGCCGCTGCTGGGACCTTCTAGCAATACGGCTTCAGCTACGGCGCCGCAGGAGGTCTGCCGGTCGCTTGGTGGTGAGTTGCCTTCTCAACCTGTGGGCCTCTTGGGAGCCGGGGTGGAGGGTCGCTCGGGCTCTTCTATGGGTGCTTTTCTTTCAGGTCTGCGGGGTTTTTTGGATGCGTGGGAGCGCGACAGGGGTGCTGGTCCGTCGGGGTCGGGGCTGGATAGTCAGGTTAGGTCCGTGTGGGAGCAACCTGGGGGTGGCACGGGGTCTTTAGGTTCGGTTTCCTTTTCTGTGCCTGCTGTGGCAGGGTCTGCTGGTGCCGGGACGTCTGGCCCGGTGGCCCCGGGGTTCCGGTGGCCCCGCCGGCTGGCGGGGCTGCTGCGGTGATTGGCTCGGCGCCAGCTTGGCGGTCCGGCCGTCTATCGGTTGGGATCAGATGGACATTGGTCTGTGGCTGGCCATTATGACTCGGCCGGCCACGCACCAGGGTGGTTTCTCGTCGTTTCTTGGGGGGGCCGGGGGGGTATCTGGTGCCACGCCCTCTCCGGCCGGTCAGCGGCGGCCGGGGTGCTGTTACCAGTTCAACGACGGGCAGTGTAAGTTTGGTGCGTCCTGTCGGTTCAAGCATGAGTGCTCCGGCTGTGGCGGAGCCCATCCCCATTCCCGCTGCTTCAAGCGGGCAAAGGGGGGCGAGCGCACAGATGTGGGATCGAAGGGCGACGACACCAGTGGACGTCGCCGCGATGCGCCCGTGGCTAAGCCGATATAGGGACCGGCGGGCTGCTGACATTTTGTTGCGGGGGTTTTCGGAGGGGTTTTGGATTCCCTTTGTGGATGCCCCTGGTTCGGTTAATTTTCGGAATTTGCGCTCTGTTGCGGAATTTCCTGATGTTGTTAGGGACAAGTTGCGTAAGGAGGTTGAGTTAGGGCGCATGGTGGGCCCTTTCGCCGTGCAGCCTTTGGCAAATTTGCGGGTGTCCCCGCTCGGGGTGGTTCCTAAGAAGGATCCTGGTAAGTTTCGTTTGATTCATCACTTATCGTACCCCCGTGGTAGTTCGGTTAATGACGGCATTTCGGCTGACATGGTTCGGGTTGTTTACGCGTCGTTTGATAAGGAGGTTGACATGGTGCGGTCGGCGGGTCGTGGCGCCCTGTTGGCGAAGACGGATATTGAGGCGGCGTTTCGCCTTCTCCCGGTTCACCCGGCCTGCCATCATTTGTTGGGTTGTCAGTTTGAGGGTTGTTTTTACGTTGATATGTGCCTCCCGATGGGTTGTTCTATATCTTGCTCCTATTTCGAATGTTTTAGCACGTTTTTGGAGTGGGTTGTTCGGGAGGAGGCGGGTTTGGCTTCTATCCTGCATTATCTGGACGATTTCTTGTGTATCGGGGCGGGGGATTCGAGGGATTGTATTCGTCTCCTTCACACTGTGCAGGCCGTGATGTGTCGTTTTGGAGTTCCTCTTGCGGCCGACAAGACGGAGGGTCCCTCGACCTGTCTGAGTTTCCTTGGAATCGAGATCGATTCTGTGGCGATGGAGTGCTGCTTGCCTGTTGATAAGCTGGTTGACTTGAAGGGGTTTGTTGCCAGGGTGCGGGGGATGAGGAAGGTTCAGCTTTGTTAGTTGCAATCGCTGTTGGGGAAGTTGAACTTCGCTTGTCGCATTTTGCCGATGGGTCGGGTTTTTAGCCGGCGGCTGGCTGCGGCGACGGGACGACTTGGCTGTCTGGGGGTCCTTTTTGGATACCTACAATGGTCGGTCGTATTGGCAGGCACCCCAGGTTTCTAATTCCCAGTTGCATCTTTACACGGATGCGGCTGGATCGTGGGTTTCGGGGCTATCCTGGGGGTGCACTGGTGTGCTGAGAAATGGCCGGTCTCCTGGAGGGAGTCGGGGCTCACCCGGAACTTGGCGTTCCTGGAGCTTTTTCCCATTTTGGTGGCGGTAGAGGTATGGGGTGATGTTCTCCGTGATCGGCGGGTTCTGTTTCATTGCGACAACTTGGGGGTTGTTCAGGCTATCAATACTTTGACGGCTTCCTCTCCTCCGGTGGTTCGCCTTTTGCGTCGGCTGGTGTTACGGTGTTTGGGTCTGAATGTGACCTGTAGGGCAGTGCATATACCCGGTGTCAAAAACGTGACGGCTGATGCTCTTTCTCGCTTTCAGTGGGCGGAGTTTCGAGCTACGGCACCGTTCGCGGACGAAGACGGGGTCCCGTGTCCAGTGGACCTGTGGTCCCTTGGGTTGGACGAGTGACGGAGTGGATTCGCAATTCGGTTTCCAGGTCCACCTGGGGGAGGTATGGTAAAGTGTGGGACGAGTGGGCGGCCTTTGAGGACGGCTGTGGGGGTTTCCCGAATCACGCTGCTCGGGTTCGTGGCTTGCTTTCCCTCCTGTGTCAGTGGGACTCGACCGGGGTGTCCCCGTCTGCGGCTTCTGCTCGCCTGTCGGGTCTTAGTTTTTTGTGTAAGTTGATGGGCATCGTCGATTTTACCAAGGATTTCCTTGTTCGCCAGGCCTTGAGGGGATGGCGCAAGCGGGTTGTTGCGAGGGATACTCGGAGGCCGGTTTCGGCTGAGTTGCTGGTTCGGTTGTGTGGGGTGTTGGGTTCTGTTTGTGTTTCGGACTTCGAGGTTCGGTTGTTCAGGACGGCTTTTAGCTTAGCCTTTTTCGGGGCTATGCGGATAGGGGAGTTGGTTAGCCCTAGTAAGCGTGTGCCTGGCGGTGTTTTGGCGGAGGATGTGGATTTGGGGGTTGGTGGTCTGAGCTTTCGCATTCGGCGCTCAAAAACGGATGTCCTGGGTCGGGGGTCTTGTGTTCGTTTGGGTGCCATTGCGGGCTCACCTATTTGCCCGGTGTCGTCAGTTCACGAGTTTCTCTTGGTTCGCCCGGCGGTGGGGGGTCCGCTGTTGGTGCATCAGGACGGGTCGTTTTTATCCCATTTCCAGTTTGTCAGCGTTTTTCGGAAGTCGCTGTCGGTCTTGGGTGTTCCTGCCGGGTCTTTTGGGGGTCATTCCTTTCGGATTGGTGCAGCCACGGAGGCTACCCGGGTTGGTTTGCCTGATTCCTCTGTGCAACGTATTGGGCGCTGGCGATCGGGTCGTTTTAGGTCGTATGTTCGTTTGGATATGCCTGTTTAATGTTCTCTGTTTTTTGTAGGTGTGGTTCTCCCTCAAGTCTGGCTCGTTGGACATTCCTTCATCTTCTGGGCCAGGAGGCGGGCGGCAGTTCGCCCGAACGGGGAGCAGTTGGGGTTCTCTCCTCTTGCGGTTGAGGTGCGGTGGTTCGGGAAGCGGGGGATGCGGTGGGTTCATCTCCTCCCTGAGCTGGTCCGGTTGTCTCGGTTATTGGGTCCTCCCTCTGTCCTGGTGATTCACCTCGGGGGGAATGATCTTGGGGTAGTCCCAGTCAGGTCTCTGGGGGAGACGGTTCTTCGGGACCTTGCTAGGGTTCTTGTTTTGTTTCCTGATGTTCGCTTGGTATGGTCCGAGGTGGTGTCTCGGAATTTTTGGCGGGTGGCGACTAACCAGCGGGCCCTGGAGCGGTCGCGGGTTAAGTTTAATTGTTGGATTTCCAAGTTTGTGGCTAGCGTTAATGGCGTGACGGTTCTGCATAGGGTGTTTGAGAGGGACGCGGCTAATTTGTTTCGGAGTGATGGCGTTCAT
Organism: Spea hammondii; assembly: GCA_029215755.1. NCBI lineage: Eukaryota > Metazoa > Chordata > Amphibia > Anura > Pelobatidae > Spea > Spea hammondii. The sequence goes on along the minus strand of JARDYJ010000009.1, from coordinate 23,919,980 downwards.
TTGAATGACATCGGTTTGGATCTTTTCAATTTGGCTCTGCAGGAGGCTATCGGTCAGGCCATGGCGTGTGCTGGTGGGGGCCCCCGCTGATTTAAGGGGTTAAACAGCGGGGTTAGTGGCGGTTTGTGTGTCCTTGCCGGTCTGGTTTTGGTAAGTGATGGAGTTTGGATGCTGGTGTAATGGAAGGCTCAATCCTCCCCTAACCTCTGGTGTTTTATTGGACGTGCCTACCAGGCTTGTTGGACGGCTGGTGGTTAGCATTGGTGGTGGGACAGCGAAAGGTAGCTGTCAATTTTGTTTGGACGAGGGGGGAGGTGAGTACCTATGGTCTGGATTGTGCAGTGTGAGAGGCCGGCAAGGACGGGGTTAATTCGGTTCCTGTGTTGGTTATGTTTTGAATATGTTACGGTAATGTGTTATGTGTATTTGTATATTTGTATTTATTATTTATCGGTTATTGTATATTATTCTTATTGGTTTATGGTGTTTTGGGCCAACACAGTGTTTTATGGTTTTATAATAAAATTGTGCTGTGGCCTGCTTTATCCAATTTCGGTCTCCGTGTCGTTATTTGGTGGGTTAAACTGGTATTGGGTTTACAATGCACGATACACACTACCTACATACATGCATTCAGCTGTATCTTCAGCTGACCAGAAAATGAATTCATTAGAGCCTCTATATTAGTTGTAGGCAGGAATCTAAAACAGAGTGCCTCTAGTGGCAACTACTTCTTTTTTATTAATGCCATCGTGTGAATGAAGGCATTTTTAACCTGACGTGTAAAGGTCACATGGTGCTGGCCGTCGTATGTAAAGTGCTGCCCAGTAGGGTATAGCATCTGTATGTTCTTCCACAAATGATATCAATTACTGCAGAGCCGTCACTGAATCCCACAGATGGTACATTTTACTTGTTGCTCAGCATCGCGTAACATTTATGTGTCCAGTTAAAAATTGCAGGCCCAATGAGGGTCCACCGCCCAGCAGGTGCGGGTTCCATCTCTGATACATATCATCAGTGACGTCGTCCATTAAATGGTACTGTACTGTAAAAGTGAGTCAGTTCTTTGAATACGGAATATATTTTATTTTAATATATACTGACCATTGCTCTTATGAGTTTTGGCTGTTGCTGATCAGTGGATTAGAAATGGGCATCTGTGCAATAAAACTTTAGCCATCTCATCAGTGTTCCAATCAACTGCAATTGGTGGCTACTGACTCTCTCTCTTCTGCATCACGCCGTGTTCTTTGATGCACAGGGACACTCGGTGAACTTGTGGCTGTATCTCTTGTCTCCATTCACTAAAAGATTAAATAATCAGTATGTTAAGCAATATTTCGACTGACCAGACTCAACTGCAGTTAGGGGTATCCCCCGGAGGCAGAGGACACATGGGGCTATGTTTGAGTTTGGGGGGGGGGGCACGGGTGGATTCCTGGGGAGACTTATTACTTGCCTTCCCAGTCCATTCATGTCTAAGTAACCCTGTGCTTATTGGGGGCACAGGGCGAACGAGATGCCCCGTCTGGTCTGATTTTATAATCCTTGATACCTAACATACTTCATCTAACATACTATCCTTCAGAACCAACAGACTTCAGTAGAGTCTTCATCTTCCTATCCTTCTGTAAAACACATCGGAATAGATACAACACCTCTTAATCTTCGCGGCACAATATATTCCGAAAATAGTAAATAGAGAATCTTCCGTACCCTATGTCATTCCGATCGTGCTAATAGCGACAATACGTTTAACCCGTCACAGTTCATGTGTCCATGATCAGAGCTAGAATTACTGCTACCCAGGGTAAATGGCAAAGTGGCAAGTTTTCAAGGGGGTTAAATAATGTTAGGACATACAAATTAATAGGAGTAACATTCTTAATGCTATAGTTGCTTATATAGAAGATAAAACAGTATCTTTAACATAGGCGATGTACGTTTTGATCCTGCACTTTTTCTAGATCTCGTCCTCAACACTATTCCTTACATTTGGTCCATCATACACCGGGGGCTCCCACCTAGTTTTCCGTATGGGAGAAGAAACCTAGTTCAGCCACTTAAGGATTCACGAAAGGGAAAAAAGAGGGAAAAAAACTAAACAAAACAGGATAATCAGAGCTTTTCGTAATATAAGGGTTTGTATCATTTCATAACAAACAACTAACATACCCTAAGTTGATACAAAATGAGACCCGAATGAGATGCCACAAGCACCGTTGGCTTGGATCTATGTTAAGGATGGAATTGTACAACTCCATCCTTTTAACAAGGGGAATGCATTCATTGCACACTTCAACTCAGCCAACCCAGTGTATAGAGGAGTCACCCGCCCTGGTATTTAAGTCGCGAGAAATGCCTCTTTGTCGTGGTTATGGTGAGCCTTTAAAAATTTTAGAAATGCCGCTGATTTTAGGTTATGGTGCATAGTGCATGATTCATTATATAAAATATTCATTAGAGCCTCTAGATTCTATGTAGATAAGAATACATGTAGTAAAGTCCTTGAGTGTAAGATTGAAACGGCATTTTGGTCAGACCACTCCCCCGTATCTTTTAGTGGAATTAGGTAAAAAAAAAAAGACTGATAAAAGTTTTAAATTTTCAATGATAGAGGCCATTGTATCATTGTATCAAGACAGCAGCAGGAACAGAATGTGGGCTGCATTTGAACATCTTAATCCTTCGTGACAATGGCTGATTTTATTTTTCTTACTGTCACTGTCCCAGCTCCGGATGCCGCCGAGAGGAGGACTGGCTGCGGTCATCCGCTCGCGGCACAGGTGTTAGTAGCGGGCGGAGGGTTGGCCACGGGTCCCGGGAGAACATCTCCCCGGGCAGCGGACAATCCTCCGCCCGAGGTATACGAGGGGGGAGATTCAGCTCTGGGAACAGCAGTTCCCGGAGCTTGAGTACTTACCCGTCCTCCGGTCGTCGGTCCGCCTCCCGGGCACGCTGCGTGCTACTGGGGAATTGATGGACGGCTGGGGGGCGTGTTTTTTGTTCTGGTCCGGGAGGGGCTTGTGAAATGGCGCCAGTTTTAAAAAGCCGGCTGTGCCTTTCACAGGCACCCTGTTGTGGTCTTTTCAGTTTTGTGAATTCTGCTCGTGCTACCAGTTTCGTGTTTTGACCTTTGGCTTGCCTGATACTCCTTTGCTCTACGATTTGGTACCTTCACCTGTGACTTCTGGTTTTGACCCCTGGCTCGTCTGACTACCCGCTCTGTGAATCTGACCCCTGGCTCGTCTGACTACCCGCTCTGTGAATCTGACCCCTGGCTCGTCTGACTACCCGCTCTGTGAATCTGACCCTTGGCTCGTCTGACTTCCCGCATTGTGTTCCTGTCTTGTGCTGCGCCTTGCTGCTGCTGCTCAGAACCTATCTTCAGCTGGTGGGAGGTTGTCCACTGTTCGGATCATCTAAGTCCTGGACTGCTGCTGCCGGGAACTCCCCTCTCAGTAGCAGTAGTTTGGGCAAAAGAACTTCTGCGGGGACGACCTTCCTAAATAGTCCAGCGTAATAGTGACACTTACCCTTCGTGACAATGGCTGTTTTAACATTTCTGCAGTGCTCGTGTTTAGCTGTAGTATTCTTTTTTCTCACTTATACGAATACAAATTACATCTTGTTTTTTCAGGACAAGAAGGGTTTTATTTAGATGCCATTACTTTGATTTTATCATCATTTACTAAAAATAGATGTGATGGACCATGTAGAGACGAATGGTCTCTGCCGTCAATAGTTCCAGCAATCTCCTATGGTGCCCTCGGTATACTCCAGACTTCCAGTAACCAAGTAGTTACACTCCACGATGAAGTGTCCCTTGTCCCCAAATCACAGACACAGTCTTAGGCTTGAACAAGTAAGAATCTCCTTTATTGTACACCAAACATCAACTTTATACCTGAGACCATCTTGAAAAGTACAATACATAAATACATTAGCTTAAACACTTTAACTGGCACCAATCAGGAGAGAGCTAGAACAGGGAGCAACCAATCACAGTGCAGGGGGTGTGGTCAGGGGCGGCCCACGTCCCATTAACTTAGGGACCAATCAAAAGGGGAGCTACCCTCCCAATCATATATGGATATCCGGGGGTGTGGCTGTAGCAACCAATAGGGAAGGTGCCTATCTAGCAGACTCCTACAACCTTGCCACAGATGCTCCTGTGACAATAGATGGTGAAAAAATTAGTAAAAAGGACTTTTTCTTGAGAAATCTTTTACTCATCTACAAAAGCTAATGAAGAAAGCCTGCTAAATAGATTCTACTCTTTGTCCTGACTTTAGAAATACTCAATGTTTATTATGGGGGGGATATGTTAATTTTTGTAATTACCATGTTTGTAATGTAATTCCTGAGTTTTAGTGGCCAATGTGCTTTTTTGCCTTAATATGAACATTTTAGACCATTGGTTTCACACTTTGCTAGATAGCCGGGATGAGGAGGGGTATTTGTTAGCAAAAATCAGGGAATTTGGTGGGTTGAGATTCATGCAAATTTGGTCCCAGGAAATGCAAAAGTTGCTGAGGAATTGAATTGAATGTGTGATCTGGCGATAAGCAAATCTCTCCAGTAAAGTGGGCACTCTGGAAGAGGTGTATGTGTCCAGCTCCATAACCTAACAATTAGTTAGGATTTTATAGAGGTGTATGGGGTATGGAACCCACAGAAAAGCGAAAGACCTATGTGAAAAGCCAGGTGGGAAATCTGGAGCCGTAGCATCTGGGTGGGAGCTATGGAGAGCAGATCTAGCCGCCCAACTGACCTCCAGACCACTGTCAAAGAAACTAAAAGCCGCATTTTGGGCTTTGGAGTTTGACCACAAGTAGTGCATGATGTCACCGCGCAATGTCTCCAGCTCCAGTGCCACCCATAGCTTACTGCCATTGTTAACCAACCACTCTACAATTCGTAAGAGGTGTGTTGCCTGATAGTATTTTAGAACATCAGGAGGCGCCAAACCACCCCTAGATTTCAGCAATATTAGCTGAGTGTATCTCTGACGTGGGTTTCGATTACCCCAGACAAATCTAATGATTCCAGATCTCAGGGTTTCAAACAATCCTTTGGGTATATAAATTGGTAGGGTCTGGAATAGGTATAGAACCCTTGGGAGCAAATTAATTTTAATCATGTTTTATGCAAACCAAGTTTTTATGGCTTCACCCATCTGTGTAGATCAGCTGTGAGGGAATTTAAAATGGGGCAAAGGTTAGTTGATATAATTATGTGAGATCCGCTGCGAGACACACACCCAGATATTTCATCTTGTGTGTGCACCACTGGAGTGCAGCTAGGAAAAGAGGGTCCCTGAAGTGCAGAGAATAAAAACAGCCAGTCTACCCTGTTAAATGCCTTTTTATCATCTGTTGAAAGGATCAGAAACTCCATCTTATCCTTGTAAGCCTTGTGAATGATATTTACAAGCGTAATCGTATTCTCTTTTGCTTCTCTGTCAGGGACAAAGCTAGTTTGATCAGGGTGAACCAGCTCAGGGACAACCCCTGCAAGTTTCAATGTCAACATCTTAGCAAAAAGCTTCAAATCTGCCTTGAGTCAAGATATCTATAACTTTGGCACTGGGAAGGGTCCATGTTTTCTTTAGATATAACAGTGATTGTGGCCATGAATGTTTGTGAGTATAAAACTACACCCTCTAATATGGAGTTTAGTGCAAATGTGGGAGTAACTGATCAGAAAAGGTTTTTTAGGGAAAGCCATAGGGACCAGGACTTTTTCTGGGAAATGTCAGTTCCTCTAAAGAGAAATGATTTTCCAAATGGGATGCCTGTTCTTGTGAAAGCTTTTTTTTATGTGCTCAGTAAGATAACTGTCAATTCAAGTTCTCTTACTCTCTGTATTCTAGATTGTTTTGAGCTGTCTGGACTATATAATGAGGAATAGTAGTGGAGGGTGGCGCCACCCATTTTATCGGAAAATGAGCAATGTTTCCTGTGTGTCTCAACACACAGAACTATCCCAAACCCCCGTCCACATTCAGCAGCAGTATTCGATACTAAAGCTTAGACTGAACATTGGACAGCATTTGCATCGTATATGAACACTATAACCCAGTACAACACACATATCAAATAGAAATTGTTCATATAATCTCAGTAGCTATTAATGGTTTAGGAAGACGTCCCTTCTTAGAGATCCGCAACAAGCTCATTTTCACAGGAGGACCACAACCCCATCCCAATACCTATGACTATACCAGAAAAAAACACATCCCCAGACAATATATTTTGGGGGGAGTGTATAGACATCTGTATCCTTGCACAATCACGGGAGAGTGAAATGGGCAACAAGGAGGTTCAGAAATCAACATAGCAGTAACACGTGATCAGGACAGTCCTTGTTGGAAGACCCTGTCTGCCCGGGCCCAGAAATAATTCCCTCTCTGTTGCCTCCTTTTTCAACTTCTGTGCTCCCTACAGGATATATAATGTCCTGTAATGGAGGGGATGTTATGTCAATACTATATGAGATCCACCTGCTTGATCACCATATGTAGAAGCATTTGCCTTCACCCAGGAGGCTTTAATCTGATCAAGATGAGGATGTCCCCGGATTGTCTTTTCTGTGTTGAACATAGAGTCATGGTCGCGGGAGGTCTACTTCTCATGTAAACAGTATATTATGTCCCTGGGATTGTCAACAGGGGATCCCCTTAGCCATAGTGTCCTATGGACACAATGTTCCGATTCTGTGAAGCTTCAGGCCTGTCCAGAATCAAATTAAATAGATCAATGAGAATGTGTTTGAGATCCTCAGCCTGATCACTCTCAGGTATACGTCTCACTCCTATATTAGATAATCACCCTATTATCTAAATCTTCTAGGTGGCTGTACAGTGCATATAAAAAGTATACACACCCCTGTAAAAATGCAAGGTTCTTGTGATTTTAAAGAATGAGACAAAGATAAATCACGTCAGAACTTTTTCACCTTTAATGTGACCTATAATGTGAACAATTCAATTGCAAAACAAGCTGAAATCTTTGAGGGCCGTTCTTTAAAATCACAAGAAGCTGGCATTTTAACAGGGTTGTGTAGACTTTTTATATCCACTGTACATACTCTGGACATTGGAGGAGCTGCTTTGAATTAATCTTTCTAGCCTCTGTGTTATCTGTTCAGAGTCCTGGGCCTGAGACTCCAATTCAGTGACTCTGGGTTAATATCTTCCTCTAACGGCTGTGACGTCTTGTCTGTGTGTTTATGAAGAGAGTAAAGTCGTCCTTTGTGGGCAAGGAGGCAACTATATGACTCCATTCTGCTAGAGGTGGTCTTTCTATTCCGCATTGACTAGGCCTCCCGCGCTATGTTGCTTTCCTCTGACTGCGTCTGAAGGGCAGCTGGTGTCTGGAAGAAACCGTCTAGAAGTTGCAATGGACAGTCTGCTCGCCCCAGGTGTTGTATGCTCTGTCTGGGCCTCCTTATTCTTGCCCATCTTGTGTGCTGTTCCGCTATTTGTGCTGCTTTTCTGAGCAGGGAGCGAGATGCTAAGAGGTTAAGCGGACATCTCTATTGGTCGGCAAGCCAACTTTTTTGATGACATAATCATAGTTTGTGGTAGTAATTTTTTGAGTTTTTTTCCCCCACACACATTCTACATTAGTTATGAATTTACAGCTGTTTTTCCATGCACTAAACATTTGTGGTGGTAGTCTTTAACAGGTGTTTTTATTTTAATTTGGACATCTGGTCAGTCTGTGCCCATGTCCTCTTTTTGGGAACCTGGCCAATTCGATTTACCACACTAAATCAGACACCCCATGGGCATTTAGTATTCCAGTATTTAAACTCTTTCCATGCGAGAATTTGTACTTGCTCATAAAAATAAACATATATATATATATATATATATATATATATATATATATATATATATATATATTTATATTACACACACTCACTGGCCCCCATATTAGGTACACCTTTCTAGTAGCGGGTTGGACCCCCTTTTGCCTTAAGAACTGCCTTCATTCTTTGTAGCATAATTTATACATGATGCTAGAAACATTCCTCAGATTTTGGTCTATATGGACATAATGGCATCACACAGTTGCTGCAGATTTGTCGGCTGCACATCCATGATGCAAATCTCCCGTTCTACCACATCCCAAACGCGCTCTATTGGATTGAGATCTAGTGGCCGTTTAAGCCATTGGAGTACGGCGAATGCGTTGTCATATTCAAGAAACCAGTGAGCTTTGTGACATGATGCATTATCATGGTGGAAGTAGCCATCAGAACAGAGGCAGACATTTTTGTGGAACTCTAAGTCGGGTTGTCTGAGGGCAATTTACGCAAAGTATTTCATTATGTGAAAATGTTTTGGAACTTTTTTTCGTGTGCACTTTAGCCGGATCATGGAGAGCTTTTGTGTCCTGTTTCTCATACGACGACCCAGTAAGATTTTATAAGGTGTTTTATTTATAACCGGCCCAGAGACTGAATATGGCTGCAGCTCTTGCCATTCAAAGGAACATGTTATACGAATGAGGGTACCTTTTGTTGTTGATTTCCTTCTAAGCACTTTTTTTTTTAGCCGTCAGTCACTTCCCCATTTTACTTAATCGACACAGACTTGCCTGCAAACCATGATAATTTCTTAACAGGTTAGGCCTGTGAATAGATATAGCAAGTTATTCCAAATCAATTGTAATTTTTGGGCTGCAAAATGCTACTTAGGAGGACAATAATACCAACAGTGATTTTCTACACATTGTCTATATACCTACAAATTTTCATCCAGATCAGCATAAGTTGTAAGCCCTACCCCATCCGCTATGAATACATTTCAAAGTAGTGGGTGATATCCAATTAATATAATATTGTATAACAATATTTTGTATTTCCTCACACACATATATATCACTCCATTGTATATGAGATATAGGGCCATTGTATATTAAGTACACAAAACCAGACTTGGTCACATGTCACAGAATATTTTAGTTTTAACACATTCTGGTATAATGATATTTTATACAATTTATTTAAATAAAATTAGGATTTTAAACTTTCTTTTTTCTTTAAATGTAATTTATTACTTGTATTGGCATGGCAGCAGGTGCCCATGTTACCGGTTACATGGCTAACATTTTTCTAAATCTGAAAATTTTATAAACCCCATAAACCCCACCATTTTTCTTACGGAGCTTTTATCATGTATCAGACAAAAAAAATGTATGCATGACATTTATTCAAAGCAGATATCATTGGCAACAATCCTATATGCAAATGTTATGACTGAAGTCTGTAAAATGGGTCCCCATCTTGCAATTTCACAACTGGAATCGCCCAGAAAGAAGTCCCAGTCTCTCGATGTTTCGATGCAAGACACTATACACAATTCCCATGTATTTAGCAGGGTCGCCTTCTCTGGTAAAGTCTCTGGAAAATACACCTTTTCCTGCTTGGAAAACAAATCTCTGTGGGAATGGGCCATTTTCTTGCACAAAGTCCCAGACGCTGAGAAGCAACAGACGTACCTCATATGGTGCAAGAAGGGGGAACATTTCATGCATATTTGTGAGTGTAGGAGGAAGCAACTGTCCCTCTCCCATACAGGAAATTAGCTCACAAGAAGCTTGTAGGTGCCAGGGAGACCTCTCGGAGCTTGGTTCACGAGAAGCCTCCCAATGTGACAGCAATGTTGCCAAGAGCCCCCTTAGTAGCACTGAACAGTAGCAGAGCGCAGGCCGACCCAGTGCAACAAGGCGGAGTAACTGAAAGAGCAGAGGGTTACGGCGGAAACACTTGTAGATAACCAGGTCTCTCTGCACAGTGGTACGTGCATGTTCCTCTGGAGGCCATGCAAGGTCACCATTTGTCACATCAGGACAGACACATTCACTTAATGTCACTGCTAAAGTCTTGACTGCCTCTGGATCTAAAGTGTCAGGATGCTCACCTTCCTCACCTTTCCTGGCACAACAGCAGCAGCATAGTAGCGCAAGGAGGGTCTGGGTGTTTTCTACACTTTCTTGCTGTCTGCTTTGCCTGCTTCTTTCGTCTGCTTTGAGTCCTGATCCAATCACACCAGCATGGAACACAGACCAAACACTGCCAGAAAAGTCAACAGCTGAGCAGAGGTGGCTATTACTCTCCAACAAAGAGGCGGCTGCTCCATCAATATTATGACCTTGTGATGCAGACCCATGGCCTCCAAAGAGCCCAGAATTTCCCTCATGCAGGGAACCTTCCACTAACTGGTGCACTACTGCTTTTCTTCCAGCAGGAGACACCCTAGACAACTGAAGAAGCAAACAGGAGGAACTACTAACGCCAGCACTGCTATGTAAATGCATGGAACGGAAAAGGAGGTGACAGGAAGACTGAATCAGGAGATGAAGTTGAGAAGGTGGAAGAGAGGTGGGAAGAGAACAAGAGCACAGCAGAAAACATGCTGCCTCACAGACCCCAGGAACTTTGTGCAGAAGCAGCTGCCCAAAATCAGATAGATATTTTGAAACAGTTTTTTCAGTCTCCCTACCTATACTCCCCCCTTCACTTTGCAGAACCAACGCAAGATTCTGCAGGAGCTGAAGTGTCTGCTTATCAGTCAAGCCTCCTGTGTGCACCTGAGCCACACAGTGGGTCACTGCAGCTTCTCTTAGTCCTTGCATAGATGGAGAGAGAACAGCACTGAGCTGCACTGCAAGTCCTAACTCCTCTGGATTCTGAGCTAAACTGAGTAATAAACCAAGTGCCTCAGGAGCACAGGACGGACTGCTGTATAAACAGAGAAGTCCCAGAAGCTGGTGAAGCCAAAGGTAGCGCTTTCTTTCCAAGCGCAGCATCTCTGTGCATATCTCTGACAGATACACTCTCATTGCATCCAGAAAGGGCACAGCTCGTGGTGGAGCATCACATGACCCCCGTCCCCCAGGCTTTCCATAGACTTGTTTCTGCAGGCTTAAGAGTAACAGCCTCACAATGCGATCACAAGCTTCTCTGATTGAATCATTCACAGTGAATCCAGGTGTTGTTATAACAGAGGCAGGCATTGCTGTATCAAGAAGGAAGCGAAGGAGACGGGGAGCACCTACTGATGTTTGGCATGCCAGATGAACAGTCAAGTTAAGCATGTTGTCTAGCTCTTCGCGAGGAAGGGTAGAGCAGTGCTGTTGCAACTGGACCAATGTTACTGGCTTTAGAGAATCTACTAGTTCTTCACATACATTTCCTAAGAGAGATGGTGAAAGTGCTCCAAGCTGTAAGAGATAAGGTAATGTGGTCCGATGTTGCTTACTGCCTGGCCTAAGGCTTTCATGGAACATTCTCAGTATTTCCTGTCTGATACTTGACCCGTGACGTGAGCTCAGGTGTCGTAAAATACCTACAACAGAACCCAGCTTGGGTACACGTTTCTCAGGGGCTTCAGAATGTGAACTGTGGGCACAGAAATCTTTTAGGCCACAAGAAAGGACACGGCTAATTATGGTGCTTGGAAATGAATTACCAATATGAGCCACCACCCAGTCAAAGTGTGGAGAATGCTGTACTGATGTGTCCAACAAGGCATCTACACAAGCATCAGGGCAGCTGCCAATCATAGTGGATAAGCAATGAGTATATATGTCCATAAGCACACGTGTGGCCCCACATGACATCCATAGCTGCAGTAATTCATTGAGGCTGGCAGAGTGTGGCATACCCTGTCTGCCCGCATGTTTACTGCTCAACTGTCCCATGAGTTCTATAGACCAAGCAGAGATAAGGGGAGCCCATGTGTGAGGGTTGAATCTAATGAACTCCTCCAGAACCTTTTGCACTTCTTGTGTCACCTCATTCAGTCCTGGTGTCGAAGCAGGGAGGGCTCTACGCTGAGATGAAGGTGTTGCTGAAAGGCTGTCTATAGAGTCTCTTTCACTCAGAAAAGCACAGACACTATCATGGAAGACAGAACGCAGGTGCTCCAATACAGCATGCCGGGCAGCAGGAAGACAACGTAAAAGCAATAGTGAGCAGCGAGCATGTTCACGATGGGTTAGCTTATGCCCATGCTGGGGGTCTAAACCACTCAAGAATGACTTGATCTGAAGACAAATCTCCTGTGGGCTGTGGGAAAGAGACACATTTAGAAAATGAGAGACATGTAAGGTACAAATGAAAACACACAACTGTTTAATAAAAAGAGAAGCTAGATTTGCTAGACAAAAACATTAAATAAAAATAGGCTGTTGATTGGAAAAACGTTTGTGAGGCATTTGGAAGGAACACATATGGTAGTGCTGAAGACCTTTCTGACACAACCATAACATACCTAATTGGGAATGAATCCCCCTGCTGTTGTGATGCAATCATTTGACCAAGGTTGTATCAAAGAAGGATGCTGCACAAAAGGGCATCACCTGCGATTATACATATATACAAAAATGAACATGTGTCAAACTATATCAATATCAAACAATAAAGAAATCTTAGTTTACTTAGTAGACTGACACAGAAATATTGAACTGAACGACTTTTCTATAGAAAACAACTTCATTAACAACCAAATTACCTAAAAGAACCTAGGTGATTAGATAGTCCTGCAACCTTCACCGAAAATAAATAAATCCTCAGCAACAAGATACACCCTCCGTCCTGCGTTTCTGTCTCTTAAACTGAGCTTCTTGTTGATGACGTAGTTCCTGCTTGCCGCCATCTTTGTTGGGGATTCGCATGTTAAGATTCGCAGCCATCTTAGAAGAGTGTAGGGAGGGTTGTTAACGAAACAAAAAAACCACATGAAACATATGTTGTGCTTTAATTTTTTGAAGCGAGACGCACAAACCCAGCATTACATGGAAGGACTTCTGCAATCGGCCTAATGTGACTAATACTCTTATTGTTGAAAGACGCGCATATCATCTCACTAGTATGTATTAGGCGTATTGGTTATTGCAAGCGTTGACGGGCATACTTAACACTCTGGTGACCGCTGGTGTAATCAGGTTTTTCCTAGCAGTGTTTTTGTTATTTCTTTTTCATGACAGTCCCCACTACAAATGGGTTATTGATATATTTGCGGAGAATCATTCAACGTCTTCACGTGAGAGCTGTCTTAACAGTCGGGATAATCCTTTACCGAATTCATTGAGTTCAACAAACTGAGAACAGTCCCCTAATTTTAATGTATTCCCTTTTTCAAATACCTTATATGCAATTAAGAAGATGAATAAAAACATAATTATTAGCTGAACTTTCATTGCACATTAACAATATATAATAATCGGTTAACCCCTACGTTCAGCTACTAACACACTTGCTGTACGAAAGTGGTGCCTGCAAGAAAACTCAGGTGTCACCGTGTCTGCATTGTCCTGTGCAGGTCAAAGAGGGGGCGGTTAAATATTATTTACACACACACATTGGTGTAATTTCTTCCTCTGTTAGGGTCAGTCCTGGCTGGGTTAAGCCTACTAGTTGTAAACACCCTACACATCCAGGCATGTTTATAATAAAAAAAAAATAGAACCATAATTCTATTTAAAAACTAGTATCCCATCACCAGTGAATGGGATAGTCCAATCAGCAGGGGCCATTGTTGTAAGATCCATTTATAAACTTTCCATCAGAATCAGTAGCTCATGACCTTAATTCCTTTACGAAAATTGACACATGCCTCCTAACATTTCAAAATGAAAAAGAGGGACACTTTTTTTTTTTTTTTTTTAGATCGCACTTGCAGCACTCACCAATACAAGCAATTGCACTTTAAAATGTTGCGCTTGCATTGCCACTTAAAGCACGCTTCATTTTTGTCTGACAGTCATGCATTTTAAAAAAAAAACACATTAAATGAACATCATGGGAAATGCAGTTAACAGTAGATAAAGCTGCAGATGCTAGCTGTGAACTACAATTCCCATTATTCTCAGCAAGTCAGGTGGTGCACCATAAAGTATCATTGGAAGAGTAGTCCACAACAGCAGAGATTTTTTTTTTTTTTTAATAAAAAAAAAAAGGCTAATGTTAGCCTCCCTCCCAGCCAGGTCCCTTATACACTCCCTTTACACATACCTGCGCATAAACACACATACACCTTCACTGCCTTTACACACAACTGCCTATATACACTGCCTTTACACATACCTGCCCATATACACTGCCTTTACACATACCTGCCCATAAACACACATATATACATGCACTGCCCTTACACACACATATACACATACACTGCCCTTACACTCACACATACACTGCCCTTACACACACCTGTTTTTACACATAGATATACACTGCCCTTAAACACACCTGCCTTTACACACACACACATATACACATACACTGTCGTTACACACAGATGTACACATACACTGCCCTCACACACCAGCTTACAAATACCTATACTGTTCTTACACACACCTGCCCACACACACAAGCTTACAAACACACACATATATACACATGCACTACCCTTACTAGCTGGCTACGGGGGCTCTACAAGCCAGGAACCGCAGCGATGCACGCCGACAATTGGAACAGCATCGTTACGGACACCCTTTGCCCCACCACGTTGCTCTTTTGCATTAAGCACATGGTGGGTAACACTCGGTAGTGGTTACAGAGAGGGCGCTCGTTCAGGAACCCTGGTTTTATCACCAATATTTCGTACCTGGGTTTACCCAACCGCGGCTATGGAACTCTGGCCCTGCCACCGAGCAGACTGTTCCCGGGGATGTTTCCAACGCTGTCGCTCAGAGTCCCAACGTCGGATCGTGTTGCTTTTTGGATCATAACATCTTCGGACTCTCCTTTGGCACCCCAGGATTGATGCCGCTCCCTCGGAATCACCCCGAAATAGTGACTCTTTGTCGGGTGGGCATTGCTGGGCATAGAACTGTATGGCGGCTCTGGGCTGTCTGGTGGTTGATGGGATTATACCTTTAATCCTATCATGTTTGCTGTATATATATATCTGTGCTGTCCTCAATAAAGAGAGTTCTGTTTTATCCCTATACTAAGTCTCAACTAGTGCTTGGGGGAATATGAAGGGTTAATCCCTGTTATACAAGCCTCCGTGCCATGGGCTCTTGGAGGGGACTGAGTGCCAGCCTCCTCCCTACAGACTATGGGCCCTGGTACAGAGGGCCACGTTACCTAAAGTATAAGAGACTCTAAAGACTGTGGAGCTTGGACAGATTTGGTGTTTCTGCATTTTGGGAGGAGGTTTGTCACAGCTAGCTATCGGATAACTGGACACATAGGGTGTGGGTGTGCAAGGGTTAACGATACCAGCCCTCTGGTCACTCACTTAACCCTTAAACACACCACAAAAACCCACACCAGACTGGTAATATGCTGCCACCAGCAAATTATGTTTTAAGATGACTACAGCATATGGACGCTTCGGTAACGCCCAGTAACACACTGAACCGATCAAAAATGCATAAAACACAATTTAACAATTAAGTAACCTGGTTTATTCCGGCTTCCTTGGAAGAGTTTGTTTAGAGCACAGAGATGGAAACTTATGTAAAAAAATATGAACAAAGGTGATAACAATTTAGACACACAGTATATAATACAGCTTATAAAAATAAAACAAGGAGAAACACAGAAAAACCTAATTATACAAAACCCATATAGGTCATCTGCGGGAACCTCATGTCCTTGTTGAGTTTGAGGCTTTTCGGTGATGTTCTAAATCCATAGAAAGTTCTAGGAGAGGTTCCTGGAGAGGTTCACTGGTTTTCCATAAAACAGACAATTTTATCCCCTGGTGAGATGTTCCGCCCCTCCAGTGTCACAGAGAGATGTCCCAGGCCTAGCCCTTAGTATCACACACACATATACCGTATTTGCTCGATTATAAGACGAGGTTTTTTTCAGGACAATAGCCACACTGTGTAGCTAAGCTTCGTGACATCCCCCCTTTTCTCTACAACGCTGGTTCTGTCTGGCGCTGATGGGGTTTGTGACGGAACCAACCTGTACCCCAACTGGGTACTCCCGCCAAACATTGTTTCCTCCTGCTGGGACACCAACAATTCACCCCTTCAGCGCCAGGCAGAACCAGCGTTGTAGATAGAAGGGGGGACCTCGGTGCACCGGAGCTGCATTGGCACTGTGGCTATCCGAAGCTTAGCTACACAGCGTGGCTATTGTCCTGAAAAGTACAATAAAGGATCATAGCAGCCCACCCCAAGCATCAGGCAACACTCATGTTGAGGTGAAAACAGGACTAGAGATGTCCGGATCATGAACGAATCGTTCATTTGATCCGATTCTTTTTAGTGATCCGGATGAATCAGTTCAGTAGACTGAACGATTCATTTGTAGCAGTTCAGTCTGTGAATTATGCAGTTGTAACTAGAGTGAGTAATCTGCACAGCACCCTGATTATAAGACGACCCCCAAAATCTTAATATTAATTTAGGAAAAAATATAAACGACCCTATAGGAAATAAACTTTTACTAGTAAATATTAATTCATGTAAACTATTTTTTCATATTTAATAAAAGCTATGATTGAGAAAAATATTTTTTGTTTTTATTTGCCAACCTGCCCCCCAGTTATGCAGATCTGCCCCCAGGCTTGCCACTCTGCCCCCAGAAATGCCTTATGCCCCCTGTATGCCACTGTGCCCCATGATATGCCTTTTAATCCCCTATATACCCCTCTGCCCCATGATATGCCTTATTACCCCTATATGCCACTCTGGCATATAGGGGGTTAAAAGGCATATAATGGGGCAGAGTGGCATATAGGGGGTTAAAGGGCATTTCTGGAGGTATATATATATATATATATATATATAGGGGCCGTTATGGTTGATGGGGTGTTTAGGGTTAATTTTAGGGGCATTTATGGTTAATGGAGTGTTAAGGGTGGATTTAGGGGCAGTTATGGTTGATGGGGTGTTGAGGGTTAATTTAGGGGCAGTTATGGTTAATGGGGTCTTTAGGGTTAATTTTAGGGGCAGTTATGGTTGATGGGGTGTTAAGGGTTAATTTAATGCTGAGGACTGAGGGTAAAGGGGGGCAAACTAAGGGGAATCTAAATCCTGGGGAAGTGATGATTAATGTGTTTATTGATAAAAGTATGGTGATACTCTCTGAATGATTCAAATCCCTGTAAGATTCGAATCCCTGTAAGTTTCGGATCCCTGTAAGATCCGGATCACTGTAAGATTCGAATCTTTGAATGATTTCTGCCTTCAGTGACATCACTAGAGTTGGCAGGCAGAAGGGTTCATTGACTATAATGAAAGGGGCGGGGCCAATCGTTAGTGTGTCTGCAGGGAGGGACTGGGAAACAGTAACTCCTGTGAGTCACACTGAGTGATCCGAAGATTCGGATCATGAATCGGATCATTTCAGTGAACGAGTCGAAATGATCCGATTCACTTTAATGATCTGAATTTCCCATCACTAAACAGGACTCCTTTTATTAAAACCAAATACAGAGCTATATATACACAAGTAAGAAAAGGGGCAAGACAAATATCACATGATCTAATTACCATGTCAGGAAGGAAGTAATTAGATCAAATCCTCCAACACAATATCCGGGGGAAAGACAGGATGGCAACATTTGGCGGGAGTACCCAGTCGGGGTACAGGACATCCCTTCACAATCCCTTGAGTAATTAAGTTTCGAGCAGCAAGGAGCTACTCAGCCCAAGTACAGGTCTCCATCACATTTGGTGGCAGTGGTGGGATGTTCTTCCTGGCCGAGGGATATTCAAACTACCACCGGGATACCTTCCTCATCCTCTGATGAGTCACAGCTGATTTAAAGGCACTTTTGGACTCTTCCTTTCTACTGGGATTGACTGATAGGACGGCAGACTTCGGTCGCCTTGACGGGGACATGGACATGGGAACAAAGTTCCAGGGGCTGCTGCGGGTCATCCTCTCCTGCTACACCACAGCTCTGCCTATGGAACAATACCTGGAACTGAGGCAACAGATTTGATGGTCACTATGGGAGGTGGCACTCCAGACAAAGGATTAGAAACCAGCGGGAACTTCGGTTGTCATTCCTGTGACAGCAACCCCAGGAGCAATAGGTATCCGAATTGGACAAGCTGGTCTAACAGGAGGTTGAGCTGGACAATGGATATCGAGCTCTGCAGTGGCATGCAGAGCAAGGATATTTGGGGACTGTGACAGAATAGTCTCCAGAGGGCTAAGATTTTGACGGCTTTGGATTTTTGTGGGAGAGCCTCAACGATTTCTTTGAATTCGGCAGTGAAGGGGACTCTGGGAATACAGAGAGGCTATGCTTGGTCTCGGAGAAGTCCCAGAGCTGAGACCTGATCTGGACTATCTGGTCATGAAAGAGCGGTAAGGGCATACTGACAGTTGCTAGACCACGTTTGTCAGGGTCTACCATGCCAGCATGGACTATGCAATAACTATTTAAACTCCTGTCTACCTGCAGCCGCTAGTGGCCACCCTTCCCTCTCAGGAGCACCCCAATCCAATTACTTTGGACAGCTGAGCCTTGTTACCTGAGTTTAGCCCTGCCCTTTATATACCTGTTCTTCCCTTTAGTCTGGGCCTTTGCATTGTTTGGCTTGAGTCCCTGTTAGTCTGCTTTGCATTGCGGTGTGTTTGGGCCCTGATTGTGTTAAAACAATCAGCGGGATACCTACCTTAAGCCTGAGTAATTTTATTGCTCTAGTGAAAGGAAAAATGCCTGCAACCATCAATTTTGCATCTGTTAAGGACGGAAGACTCAGAAATTGAATCAAGATTGAAGTTCCTGAGAGAGAGAGAAGGAAGAGAAAGGAACAAAGTATGTTGTAGAGGAGTTGCTAATTAAAACACTTGGACTGGATCTTAAAAACATATACTGCCTGCAAGACCAAGTTAAAGGTACATATGTAGTAACAGTACTGAACATCAGTGTGTGTCATAACATCTAGAAGAGCCTCCAAGGAAAGAAAGATGACCCTCGATTGGATGGACTCCGCTTCACGTTGCTGTATGGCAGTGAGGAAATCCCTCTTACTGTTCACATGTATAACCCATATGTGTCTGATGAAGCTATCATAGCCTGGTTATATTGTTATTGTAGCAAAGTATCGAACCCACAGAAGGTTTGGAATGAGATGGGGATTTGGAACGGTAAGAGGAGGTTCCTTGTGCAGTTAAAAGAGCACAAGGAAAGGGTCAGTGGAATAGTGCATCCCCCACAGAGGCATACAGAGCTGTGCAGGTGTTGCTGGGATGGCACTTTTTCTGTCTGATCCTTTTTTCATCTTGGATTACAGCAGCGTATCAGAAGTTTTGGGCTCGGAAGGGGAGAGGGACGCTGATAAAATACACTGGATCTCACGGTTGCCTCATTTAATGTGAGAAGTCTGAGGAACTCTGTCAGAAGGGCTGCTTTGTTTGCATATTTACAAACTCTAACTGCAGACAAAAGTTCTTACAGGAGTGTGCAATAGATCATGGACTGTTTTATGGGCATTTAAAGAAGGACTGGACCATGGGGCCCTCTTACTGATCCAGGTCAAATGATAGTAAAGCCGCTGGGATAAAAACAAACATGTAGTTTAAAATTATTTTATTGCAATTGCTCCCAGGAGAGCAATTTTAATTGATGTTGTTTTTAAAGGTTTTAATGTGCCTCTAATGAATGTATATGCCTCACCAGTTAAGAATGAAAGAATATAAATTTTAGAGCATATCTCCTTCTTTGCCACAGGTTCTTCCCCTCTAATAGTTGGAGGGGATTTTAATTGTATATTACTGGGAGAAAATAGAAGTGGATGAGAACCAGAAGGTAGATAGAGCCTCTCGCCAGCTTAAAAATGTTATCATTCATTTTAAATTGAAAGATGCGTGGATGCATTTAAAACCCTCTGTCCCTGGATATACATGGTCTAATGGCCAGGTCAGCTCCCGCATTGATTTTATGTTGTCCTCTGCTGGTTTTAATCTCCAGGACATGTTTTTAGAAGATAATGAATTCTCAGACCATAAGCTTTTAAAAGCTAGCTTTTTTATTTCTAATGAATCAAAAACTAGGAATGGTCTGTTGAAGCTCAATTTATTATCACTAGAGGACGAACAAATCAGGAATAATTTTAAAGTCTCATATGGGCGATGGCGGCGCCAGAAAGACCCAAGTCAGAATTTTTTGGACTCGTGGGAAACCATCAAGTTCAAGATTAAGAACTTTTTTTCCTAAATATATTTTTATTAAAGTTTGCAATATACAACAATAAAATATGGGGATAAACAAGATTAAACAGGGGAGGGAATGGAAAAGGGTAATGTAGTCTCCATCTATCAAACATAAGTATTAATACTTATCAATGATAATACCATACAGTCAAATGTAAGAACACAGCACCTCTTAGGGATATACACAAACAGATGTATTTAACCCCTTCGTGACAAAGGCTGATTTTACTTTTTGTACCCTTCGTGACAATGGCCGTTTTAACATTTCTGCGCTGCTCGTGTTTAGCTGTAATTTTCTTCTTTCCCGTTTACTGAACCCACACACATTATATATTGTTTTTTTCAGGACAAGAAGGGCTTTCTTTAGATGACATTGTTTTGTATCATATTATTTACCATTAAAAAAAAGTATAAAATATGGTGAAAAATTTAGAAAAAAATGACTGTTTCTAACTTTTAGTTGAAAAATCTTTTACTCATCTATAAAAGGTAATGAAAAAACCTGCTAAATAGATTCTACTATTTGTCCTGAGTTTAGAAATACCCAATGTTTTTATGTTTTTTTGCTTTTTTCTACACATTATGGGGCAAAAAGTACAGGTAGCGTTTTGCTATTTCAAAGCCATTTTTTCCAAATCTGGTAATTCTTCCCCTCATGTGCCATTTCGGGTATCTTTGAAGCCGGCCAATGCAATTTACCCCATCAAGTCATATATTTTTGAAAACTAGACAGCCCAGGGTATTCCAAATGCTAGTATTTTAACCCTTTTCAAGCACTAATTCTACCATCAGCCTTTGTCAAACTTTATGTTAGTAATTTTTTTTGCATTTGTTTTTTCACACACATTTTACTCTAGGTATGAATAAACAGGTTCTGGTATATGTCACTATCATAAAACACACCAATATGTGTTTAGCAACATCTCCTGAGTACAGCGATACCTCACATGAATGATTTTGCCTGGCTGGGGGCAAAAGGGCCACATTTGGGGCATGCATGAACTTTGGCATTTGGGGATCCACTGCCCATGCCCTATTTGGTACATCTTTGAGCCGGGCCATTTCAGTGTGCCCAATAAAGCCATATATTTTTGAAAACTAGACACCCCAGGGTATTTCAAATGCTAGTATTTTAACTCTTTCCATGCACCATATCTACCACCAGCCTTTGTCAAACTTTGTGGTAGTCATTTTTTTGCATTTGTTTTTCCACACACATTTTACTTCAGGTATGAATTAAAAGGTTCTGGTATATGTCACTATCACAAAACACCCCAATATGTGTTCAGCACATCTCCTGAGTACAGCGATACCTCACATGAATGATTTTGCCTGGCTGTTTGGGGGCAAAAGGGCCACATTTGGGACATGCGCATTTTTCAATGTTGAACTTTGGCATTTGGGGATCCACTGCCCATGCCCTAAATAAATAAAGCCATATATTTTTGAAAACCACAGGGTATTTTAAATGCTGGTATTTTAACTCTGCATGCACACATTTTACCACCAGAATTTTTTCAAAGTTTGCAGTAGTATTTTTTTGTGTGTATTTTTCCCCCACACACCTACTTTATGTATGAATTTACAGCTCCTGGTTTATGCCGCTGTCACATGACACCCCAATATGTGTTCAGCAACATCTCCTGAGCGCAGTGATACCCCACATGCATGGGTTTGTCATTTTTTGGGGGAACTAAAAGGCCACATTTGGTACGTGTGCATTTTTCTAATTGGAAATTAGATGTGTGGCCATCCTTCCCCCCGTGTTATTTGGGACATTGTTGAACCCGGCCAATTCAATTTACCCCATCAAATCATAAATTTTTTAAAAGTAGACACCCCATGGGCATTTAATATGCCAGTATTTTAACTCTTTCCATGCGAGAATTGTTTTAAGCTAATGTGCTAATTTTAGGACTTGCTCACAAAAATATATTTTTTATATATATATTTTATTTTTTTTGCCTTTTTTTAAAAAAAAATAAAAAAAATTTTTCAACTTGAAGGTTCCCCTGATAGTGACATCAGTGGGAAATGATTTTTACATTTTACTGTTTTTTTTACTATTTTTTTCTAATTATTATTAATTTTATTTTATTTTTTAACTTATTTATTTTAACTTTAACTTATTTTTACCAATCACACTGTGATTAGAAAGCTGGGCTCCATTGACTTGCATGGTTGAATGCAGTACCTGTATTCAACCTGCAAGTGGAGCCAGAGTTCTCTAGAGGGTCAGGAGACCGTCTAGCGAACTTTTTCACCTTTATTGGTTTTTTTCCCGGGCCGCCGCCATCTTGCAGATGGCGAAGATCACCGGCAGCTACGGCTGTGACCGCTCTCCGGAGCGGTCACAGTCCATCCAAAGGTAAGTGTTTGGTGTCGCTGGATGCCTCCTGATCGAGGCATTCCAGCGACACCATTTAACAGCGACTTAACAGGAGGTGATCGTTGATCGCCTCCTAAACGCTTTTAAAACGGGCCTCCGCCGCCATACAATGTATGGCGGTTGTTGACGCCCCGGGGAGGGGCCAGACATGGCCCCTGGTGCCGATCGTGGCGTTGCTGAATGCCTCGAGGTCGAGGCATTACAGCAACGCCGTTTGGGTGCAGAAAGCGAACGTAGATCGCTTTCTGCACCTGTTTAAAGGCGTGCCGGTTCTGGCACGTCATTTGTCATAATCGACTTGTTTTTCCGTGCCGTGCCAGAACCGGCAATTGTCATTAAGGGGTTAAATACCACGGTTGTATATCATGAGTGCAGGAGAGAAAAAAAAATAAAATAAAGGATTAAAAGTAACTATAGTATCATCTGTGGGGGGGGGCAGGAAAAAAGATACAAGTTGTGGAGTTTGTTTCAGAATATTTGATTCACACATATCCCAGAAATACCTGAATTTGTTTACACAAGGTAAGGGGCTTCACATTGCAAGGTGCTATATCACTCACAAGTTTATAAACATGCCTCCAAAACTTCTGAATCTTTGCACAATTTCACCAACATGGGACAAGGTACCCTCACCCCCATACCCTCTCCAGCATCTATCGCTTACAGAAGAGTTCATCTTGTGGAGCCTAGCAGGAGTAAGGTACCAGCGGTAAATTGTTTTATAATGAGTTTCCAGATGATTGGAGCATTGCGTGATGTAAGAAATTATGACCCTCTTACAGGGTTATTCTTTTAGGGAATGTGTGACGAATAAAGCACAAATACAAGCATATAGAAAAATGTATATTGATATTGCATTAGGTCACTATTACAGGTTATAAAACATATAACATACAGAATACATTTGCTAATAATACAAAACAAAAGGGATACTCAAGCACATTCTTGGGAAACCTCTCTCAGCTCACAGGCTTCTCCCAGACTGCCATCTTGTGCAGCTTCGTTCTGAATCTCCTGACCCAGCACTTCTGGGGGCATCCCACCTTTGTTGGAGCCTTTTTTCCAACCCCTTTGTAGTGCAAATGACCTTACATTGTAAAACCAGATATGTCACCTTACAGAAACCCAAATCTTCCCAAAAACATTATGCATAAAATGTAATGTCCTATTTTAAAGTGATACCTTTCAAAGCTGACACTTTTGAAAACCATGCTTCCAAATCAAATTGTAAATTAAGTTCCCTCTCCCACGCAAGCATGAAATCTATTTTCTCTACAAAATTTCCCATTAGTGACTGATAACAGAGGGAAATAGTATTTCTTTGATAAGGACTATGAATACAAACTTTTTCCAAGGATAATTGCAATTCTCCCATTTTTTGGCCCAACACAGGAACCTGAATCCAGTCCTGCAATTTAGTCACAATCGTGGTGTGTTCAGATTCCATACCCTCTGGTAGGCCAAATTTCTCTCTCATTTTTAAAAGTTAGCAAAGATTTACCAGAAAACATTGTCTAAATGGGTAATTTGGTAAATTTGCCAATTATCAGGGAAAATTTGCAAAGAATGTTTTTCTAATATGGACAGGGGCATTGCTCTAGACCGATATTTCCCGGAATGGGCCTTCGAAAAAAAATATCCCAAGCTTTTAAAGCTAATTTAGTTGTCAGGAACATGTTTCTAACAATAGGTCTTTTTACCTTTAGAAAGCCAAGTTAGCTAACATAAAGAATGTGGAGATACTCTTTCATTTTCCATTACCAGCCATTTAGAATTATGATCTAGAGTTATATTTAATAGCCGAGGCACCATTAGTAGCATAGTAATACTGCTTAAAATCTGGAATACCTAGTCAACCACAATTTCTAAGGTTTTGTAAAGTCACCAATTTTATCCTGCATAATTTGTGATGCCAAATGAATCCTAATAGATTAGAATGGACCATTTTAAAAAAGGACATCGGTATAGTTAGGGGAATAGTTCTCAAAAAGTATAGAAATCTTGGGAGGATATTCATCTTTATTGTAGCTATTCAACCCAATAAAGACATTTCAAAATCGCACCACTTATGTAAGTCTGCCTTTATATTTGTCCATGCCCTAGCTAGATTATTATAGTGCCTTTTTGACAGTGCCCTCTTGGTAAGGTGGATACCCAAAAAGGAACTATATTTCTCTCTCCAATCAAATGAGAACCGATTCTTTAAAGCTGCCAACACAGGTCCTGGCACATAAAAGGATAGGGTTTGCATCTTAAAAAAGTTAACCTTATAGTGTGACACTTGTCCAAACTTTTGCAATAACTCAAATGCCAAAGTAAGTGTAGAGGCAGGATTAGACAAAGAAAGAATAACATTGTTTGAAACAAACCTATTTTATGTGTAGTTTTACCTATCGTAATACCTTCTATAGCCTGAGATGATCTAATGGCCTCCGCCAAAGGTTAAATTGCTAAAATAAAGAGTATAGGCGACAAAGGGCAATCCTGCCTTGTTCCATTAGTCAAAGCAAAAGCATTAGATTCATATCCCGAGGCCGAAACCTTCGCTGTAGGGTTGCAGTACAATGCGTACACAGCAATGATAAACGGTTCAGGCAGGTTCATCCTAGTCAAAACTTCCCTCAGCCCCAATGTATTCTATCAAGCGCCTTCTACGCATCAAAAGATAGAAGCATCGAAGGCGACTTGACCGAATGAATGTGTTGAATCAAGTTAATAAACCTATGGGTGCTCTCTGAGGTGTGTTTACCCAAAACAAAGCCTTGGTCATCATTTATCAAAGATGGAATTAATTTGGACAGTCTACTTGCCAGGATTTTAGCGTATAACTTGGTGTCATATAGGCCTAAAGTTTGGACGTTGAAGTTCATGATTTACCTGGTTTAGGTAACGTCACAATTTTGGCACCTAAGTCCTCCTCTGGCATTTTACCCTCTTTCCAATATATATTAAATAGAGTGGTCAAATACAGAGTTAATAAATCAGAGAACTTCTTATAATAATGCATAGTATAACTGTCTGCTCCAGGGGCTTTACCAGTAGGAGCTTGCTTGATTGCAAACATAATCTCTTCCGAAAATAGAGAGGTTCCTGTAATACATTTGCTTTATCATATGTAATAAATGGTAAAGTTACTGAATTTAAAAACGTAGTGGGATGGCACTCTTCAGGGTTATCATGAAGGTTATATAAACGCTTATAATAATTAGCAAATAAATTACTAATCTTAAACGGATGGGATACTTTTTGATTTTTCTTAAGTTTAACTTTTTTATTGTTACTGGCAAGAGGAAGAAAATAAGTTTTGAAAGATCTTAATGTACGTTTGCAAACTCTGCTTTTAAGTTGAAAGAGGCTGGTGTAAGCAATACTGACTGATTTTTTATTTAAAGGAGGGGATTATAAAGGGTTTAGATTTTAAAGGTAAACAAATCATTTCTGATGGTATGTCCCAAGGAGCAGATGCAATTCCTATCGAATTTTATACATGTTTTGGGAACTTTTAAAGGATGATGTTTTTAATATTTTTATAGAAGCTTTTAATGCCCAGGAGTTACCCTCTTCCTGAAGAAGAGGCATCATTATGCAAATTTTTAAGAAGGGTGATAGATCAAAATTATAGAACTGGAGGCCTATCACCATTCTGAATGTAGATTTTAAAATGATGGCCAAGATTTTAGCTCACAGAGCAAAAGTTGCAATAGATAAGGTTATTCACCCAGATCACATCTGTGGTATCCCAGGACGTGCTATCTGGGAACGCCTCAATGTAATACGTGATCTGATCTGGTATCAGAAAGACCGTAAACAAAAACTGGCTATTTTATCTCTGGATTTAAAAAATGTTTTTGGGCATATATCGCATGAATATCTCTTTATGGTTTTAAAGAAAATGGCATTCCCAGTAGGGTGACCACACTTCCCAGATTGCCCGGGACAGTGGCAGTGGACAGTTCCCAGATTCACTCAGCAGTGAAGCAGCGCGCACCACGGCAGAGCAGGGAGACTCTTGCCGCAGGACTGCTGGAAGGTAAGTGAAGTACAAAGGGGGGTAGATAAAAGGGAGCGAGGGGGGTCAATTATGAGAAGGGAGGGAGAGAAGAGTAGATTATGAGAAAGGGGGAGTGGTAGATTATATTGAAATAAATATATTGAAATTAATAAAGAGTGAGATTGAGTGATAGAATGAATGAATTAATGTGCAGATGAATTGTCTGAATGAGGGAGATACTTAATGAATTTGTGAGACTGCATTAATGAATATGTGTAAATGATTTGTGTGAGTGAGAGAATAAACGATTATGTGAATGAAAGGGTGAATTAGTGAGTGACTGTAAGAGTGTATCATAGATAGATTTGTGGAAGATGGCACAGGCCGGGCTGTTTGGTGACAAAGTTAACTCATGCTGGGCTGTTTGGGGACAAAGATGGCAGGTCCTATGTGTATTATCTGGGTGCTGGTCAGGTTCTATGTGGACAGTGTGGATGCCAGGGCTGGCTTTTTGGTGTGCATCCTGTGATCTGTGCCTGTAATTTAGGGGGGGTTTACCTTTATTGCTGAGTTTTTATGCAAATTCCAATTGATCTATACCTGCAAAGCTGATTTGTTTGCCTGAATTTATGCCTTCAGTGCTTAGTTCACATGTGAATTTCAATTGATCTGTACATGCAAAGCTGGGTTTGTGTGTTAATGTGTTGATCTATCCCTGCTATGCAATGTTTTCATACATTATTTATGTATGTAATTATATATGTAGTTATGTAGGTTTGTGTCTTATTAAGTTGATCTATACCTGCATGTGCTGTTTTGTGTGTTGTTTATTTTATCTATACCTATTTTGTGGTGATGGAGAGGAGGGAGTAATTGCATGCTAAGGAGCGTGAAGCGGGGCCCAAGGAAATGCTTGTGTAGGGTTAAATTGGCAGCAACGTCTAATAGTTATATATACCGTATTTGCTCGATTATAAGACGACCCTGATTATAAGACGACCCCCCAAAATCTGAATATTAACTTAGGAAAAAAAGAAAAAGCCTGAATATAAGACCAGTAAATGTTAATTCATGTAAACAATTTTTTTTAATAAAAGCTATGATTGAGAAAAATATTTTTTTTGTTTTTATTTCTTGTATTTTCCAACCTGTCCCCCAGTTACACACATCTGCCCCCAGGCTTGCCACACCAATATGGCACTGTGGCCCATGATATGCCTTTTAACCCTCTATATGCCACTGTGCCCCATGGTATGCCTTTTGACCCCCTATGTGCCACTCTGCCTCCAGAAATGCCTTATACCCCTTTATCCCATTCTGGCATTTAGGGGGTTAAAATGCATATTATGGGGCAGAGTGGCATATAGGGAGGTATAAGGCATTTCAGGAGGCAGAGTGCTCTATTAAATGCCCCCTTAACGCCACTCCAGAAATGCCCTATGCCCCCAATTAACACACACACACACCCTCTCTCCCCCCCCCTCTCACCCCTCCCCCCTCTCACCCCTCTCTCCCCTCCCCACTCTCAGCCCTCTCTTACCGGTGCTTCCAGCCGGGGCAGCGGGTTGACGTCGCCTTCCGCTGCAGCCGGAAGGAGGTGGAGTTGGCAGCGGGGGTTTGTATGCGTCCGTCACGTATACTTTCCCCGGCTGTCAGAGATCAGAGTTCCCCGCACCGGTGCGGCACCGGTGCGGGGAACTCTGATCTCTGACAGTCGGGGAAGGTCTACGCGACGGACGCAGACAACCCCCGCTGCTAGCCACACCTCCTTCCGGCTGCAGCGGACGTTGTCTACGCGGATCGCGTAGACGTCAACCCGCTGCCCCGGCAATACAGCAGGAAGCACCGGTAAGTGTGTGTATGATGGGGGGGGGGTGAGACAGGAGGATCCAGGTCCCCTGCAGCGGTGCGGGGGATCTGGATCTTAGTCTCCTAATCAGACCTCTATTTGAGGTCTGATTAGAAGACGACCCCGATTAGAAGACGAGGGGTATTTTTCAGAGCATTTGCTCTGAAAAAAACCTTGTCTTATAATCGAGCAAATACGGTATATTGGCAGCAGGATATAATATTTTATACATATTGACAGCAGGGGCTAATATTAATATATATACATTGACGGCAGGGGCTAATATTAACCCCTTGATGACAATTGCCGGTCCGGGCACGTCACGGAAATTCAAGTCGATAACGACAAATGACGTGCCAGGACCAGCACGTCATTAAACGGGTGCAGAAAGCGATCTATTTTTGCTTTCTGCACCGAAACGGCGTTGCTGTAACGCCTCGACCTCGAGGCATTCAGCAACGCCATTATCGGCACAAAGGGGCCATCTCTGGCCCCTCCCCGGGGCGTCAACAGCCGCCATACAAAGTACAACGGACGCCCGTTTTAAAAGCGTTTAGGAGGCGATCAACGATCACCTCCTAAACCTAAATGGTGTCGCTGGAATGCCTCGATCAGGAGGCATCCAGCGACACCAAACACTTACCTAGGGATGGACTGCCGCAGCTGCCGGTGATCTTCGCCATCAGCAAGATGGCGGCGGTCCGGGAAAATTCAATAAGGAAAAACAATAAAGTCTAAAAAGTTCGCTAGACGGTCTCCAGACCCTCTAGAGAACTCTGGCTCCACT
The DNA here is from genome assembly GCA_029215755.1 of Spea hammondii. NCBI lineage: Eukaryota > Metazoa > Chordata > Amphibia > Anura > Pelobatidae > Spea > Spea hammondii. The sequence continues at coordinate 23,890,804 of JARDYJ010000009.1, read as the reverse complement.
TGCAGGTTGAATATAGGTACTGCATTCAACCATGCAAGTCAATGGAGCTCAGCTTTCTAATCACAGTGTGATTAGAAAAATTAAATTAAAAATAAAATTAATAATTATTAAAATTAATAATAATTAGAAAAAAAATGTAAAAATAATTTCCCACTGATGTCACTATCAGGGGAACCTTCAAGTTGAAAAAAAATGTTAAAAAAAGGCAAAAAAAAATATATATATATATATAAAAAATATATTTTTGTGAGCAAGTCCTAAAATTAGCATATTAGCTTAAAACAATTCTCGCATGGAAAGAGTTAAAATACTGGCATATTAAATGCCCATGGGGTGTCTACTTTTAAAAAATGTATGATTTGATGGGGTAAATTGAATTGGCCGGGTTCAACAAGGTCCCAATTAACACGGGGGGAAGGATGGCCACACATCTAAAAATGCACACGTACCAAATGTGGCCTTTTAGTTCCCCCCAAAAATGACAAACTCATGCATGTGGGGTATCACTGTACTCAGGAGATGTTGCTGAACACATATTGGGGTGTCGTGTGACAGCGGCATATACCAGGAGCTGTAAATTCATACATAAAGTAGGTGTGTGTGGGAAAAATACACACACAAAAATACTACTGCAAACTTTGAAAAAATGCTGGTGGTAAAATGTGTGCATGCAAAGAGTTAAAATACCAGCATTTAAAATACCCTGTGGTGTCTAGTTTTCAAAAATATATGGTTTTGTTGGGCACACTGAAATGGCCCGGCTCAAAGATGTACCAAATAGGGGATGGGCAGTGGATCCCCAAATGCCAAAGTTCAACATTGAAAAATGAGCATGCCCCAAATGTGGCCGTTTTGCCCCCGAACAGCCAGGCAAAATCATTCATGTGGGGTATCACTGCGCTCAGGAGATGCTGCTGAACACATATTGGGGTGTTTTTTGATAGTGACATATACCAGAACCTGTTTATTCATACCTAAAGTAAAATGTGTGTGAAAAAACAAATGCAAAAAAATTACTACCATAAAGTTTGACAAAGGCTGATGGTAGAATAAGTGCTTGGAAAGGGTTAAAATACCAGCATTTGGAATACCCTGGGCTGTCTAGTTTTCAAAAATATATGATTTGATGGGGTAAATTGCATTGGCCGGCTTCAAAGATACCCGAAATGGCACATGGGGGGAAGAATTACCAGATTTGGAAAAAATGGCTTTGAAATAGCAAAACGCTACCTGTACTTATTGCTCCATAACGTGCAGAAAAAAGCAAAAAAACATAAAAACATTGGGTATTTCTAAACTCAGGACAAATAGTAGAATCTATTTAGCAGGTTTATTTATTACCTTTTATAGATGAGTAAAAGATTTTTCAACTAAAAGTTAGAAAGTCATTTTTTTCTAAATTTTTCACCATATTTTATACTTTTTTTAATAGTAAATAATATGATACAATCAAAACAATGTCATCTAAAGAAAGCCCTTCTTGTCCTGAAAAAAACAATATCTAATATGTGTGGGTTCAGTAAACGGGAAAGAAGAAAATTACAGCTAAACACGAGCAGCGCAGAAATGTTAAAACGGCCATTGTCACGAAGGGTACAAAAAGTAAAATCAGCCTTTGTCACGAAGGGGTTAAAGAAACTGCACCGTTCAGTTGTTATTTTGAACTCATATGTCAATCATAGTCTTTACTTCTAAGAGATAAGTACATATTATGTAGTTAAAAATGCATGTCTAACGAATATATATATATCTGTGTGTGATCATGGCTTTTTTAATCCCGCTCTAGCCCGCTGATTTTTTGCCCGCTACCGCAATGTGGGTGTTCCACTCCGCCCACTCCCGCCCGCTCCCGCCACATTTGTGGCCAATTACGCCCACCTCCTTACCTGCGGGTCCTGGTAATCCTGCGAAGTCCCGCAAGGCTGCCTTCTCACTGCTCCCTCCCAGTGTCTCTTCTCTTGCTCCGCCCAGGAACAAGGCGGAGTCACCGGAAGTGACGTCACATCACGTGGCGTCACATCACGTGACTCTGTTTTGTTCCTGGGCGGAGCAAGAGAGGAGACACTGGGAGGGAGTGTAGGGCAGCCTTGCAGGACTTCGCAGGATTACCAGCAGGGCCGGCCCAAGGCAAAATGCCGCCTGGGGCGAATTTTAAAATGCCGCCCCCCCCTTATCTACCCTTCCTCTCCCTCCGTCCCTGCCGCCCCCCCCCCTGTACTTACCTTTCAGCAGTCCTGCGGCGAGTCTCCCTGTTCGGTCTCGGTGCCGGCTTGTAATGCTGAGCGCCGGAAATCTTCCGGCACTCAGCATTACAAGCCGGCACCGAGACCGAACAGGAAGAGTCGCCGCAGAGGAGAGAGAGAGGGGCGCCGAGCGGGTACTGACAGCTTGGTAAGCGAAAACCACTCGGCGCCCCTTTCTCTCTCTTTCGCTTAAAAAAAAAAAAAAAGGCTTGGGGCGGCAAAGTGCCGCCCCTTCAAAAGTGCCGCCTGGAGCGGTTGCCCCACTCGGCTCCATTGTCGGGCCGGCCATGATTACCAGGACCCGCAGGTACAGTGTCTGACCGCCCGCTCCCGCCCGCAGCACCAGCAAGACCGCCTGCGCCCGCAACTTTTTTGGACCCGCCTCCCAATGCAAAATGACAAATGCAAAAGCTGACAATGGAAGGTAGAATTTTAATCATCAAGGCAATACTCTTACCAATTATGTTGTATTTAGGAGTTGTATTCCCCCCTTCTGACTTGTACATAAAGAAACTTGTGCTTGTTTGTTTTATGTTTTTCTGGAACTCCAGAAGTGAGAAACTAAAAAGAGAAAAAGTGTGCAATCAAAACGTGAATGGTGGTAACATAGTTCATAAGGTTGAAAAAAGACCAAAGTCCATCAACTTCAACCTATATACATATTGTGTCCCTACTGTGTTGATCCAGAGGAAGGCAAAAAACCCTTATGAAGCAGATGCCAATTGCCCCATACCAGGGGGAAAATTCCTTCCCGACTCCAAATATGGCAATCAGAATAAATCCCTGGATCAACGTTCTGTCGCTATTAATCTAATATCCATAACTTGTAATATTATTGCTTTCAAGAAACACGTCCAGGCTCCTTTTGAACTCTTTTATTGAGTTTACCATCACCACTTCCTCTGGCAGAGAGTTCCATAATCTCACCACTCTTACTGTAAAGAACCCCCGTCTGTGCTGGTGTAGAAACCTTCTTTCCTCCAGCCGTAGAGGATGTCCCCTTGTTATAGATACAGTCCTGGGTATAAATAGGTCCTGGGAGTGATCTCTGTACTGCCCCCTTATATATTTATACATAGTTATTAAGTCCCCCCTAAGCCGTCTTTTTTCCAAACTAAATAACCCCAATTCTGATAATCTTTCTGGGTACTGTAGTCCTCCCATTCCCCTTATTACTCTGGTTGCCCGTCTTTGAACCCTCTCCAGCTCCACTATATCTTTCTTGTACACTGGTGCCCAGTACTGTACACAGTATTCCATGTGTGGTCTGACTAGTGACTTGTACAGTGGTAGAATTATTTCCTTGTCGTGAGCATCTATGCCCCTTTTGATGCACCCCATGATTTTATTTGCCTTAGCAGCAGCTGCCTGACACTGGTCGCTACAGGTAAATTTACTGTTAACTAAAACTCCTAAGTCCTTTTCCATGTCAGTCGTCCCCAGTGTTTTCCCATTTAATACATATTCCCAGCCTGGATTTTTCTTCCCCATGTGCATAACCTTACATTTATCTGTGTTGAACCTCATCTGCCACATCCCAGCCCAAGCCTCCAACCTATGCAGATCCATTTGTAATCGTGCGCTGTCCTCTATTGTGTTAACCACGTTACAGAGCTTAGTAATGGGATTTCTGATGTGAAACCTATTTTATATAAAGTTTTTTACAATGTGTTTTAAATACTTTTACAAAGAATGTACCTTTGCATATTTTTAGGAAATATAACTTTTACTCGCTGTCTCTTAACGCTCCTGTGCTTTTAAATCCGCCAAAGCAGTCATTTTAAGGAAAGCTATACAATTTTATCACCTCCAAGATTTTAGCCCGGATATTTTATCAAATAAAAGAAGTTGACTGCTGCTATATTATCAAAGGAACAAACTGAACAAGTGGCACAATACTCTCCCATAGAGTCCAGAAGAGTTTGGCAGAATGTATGTCACCACCAACTAGGCAATTTCAGCACAGGAGAGGTCTTGGTGCCACCGCTTAGTGCCCCAAAGATCAGTGTACCCAAGATGAGACAGTATTGCATATATTTTGGAACTGATTTTATACACAGGACATATGGGAAACGGCAGGCCCACTTTTATAAAAAAAAAGATTTGTGGCCTTCAGTTTTTAACCCCTTAAGGACAATGGGTTGTCCTTAAACCCTCTGTTCCATGGGCTCCTGGAAGGGACTGAGTGCCAGCCTCCTTCCTACAGACTATGGACCCTGGTAAGAAGTGCCACGTTATCCAAATCATAAGAGACTCTAAAGACTGTGGACAATGGCGGAACTACCGGGGTCGCATGGGTCGCGACTGCGACCGGGCCCTGGAGTTCTGCCAGTCAGGGGGGCCCAAGGGGTGTCTCCTCTGCTCCCTGCCGCCTGCCTCAGCGCTGTCTGTCTTGGGTGCCGGCGCTTCACGCTGAGCAGAGCAGGGAGACAGAGGCCTCTTGCCCCCACCACAGGACTGCATGGTAAGTGACCTACAAAGGGGGGTAGGGAGAGGGTAGATAGTGAGAAGGGGGGTAGGGAGAGGGTAGATTGAGAAGAGGGGTAGGGAGAGGGTAGATAGTGAGAATGGGGGGTAGGGAGGGGTAGATAGTGAGAGTGGGGGTAGGGAGAGGGTAGATAGTGAGAAGGGAGGGAGAGGGGGGTAGATAGCGGGTAGATAGTGTGAGAGAGGGTAGATAGTGAAAAGGGGGGTAGGGAGAGGGTAGATAGTAAAAAGGGGCTAGGGAGCGGGTAGATGGTGAGAAAGGGGGTAGATGGTTTGAGAGGGGGGTAGATTGGGTTGGGGGTGGGGGGGCCCTTAACAGAAGCCCTGAGGCTTCTGGTTATGCCCCTGACTGTGGAGCCTGGAAACAGATTTGGGGTTCCTGCATTTTGGGACTATTACAGTTCCTAGAGTCACCCTACCCCTTAGTTAGTGTTATCCAGTGACATGAAGCCCTTTTGTGTGTTATTAATAAAAATGTATTTTAGGTAAATTATATTTTATTGGTTTAAGGAAACAGACAATACATAAACATAGGGAGGTGTCACAAAATAGATTCAGCGACAATGACATGGTCAAGATCCATAGACATAATAAGGCACAAATCGGCAGTAAAAGGTACATTTCAAATGCAGCCCCCTCCGTCAGGTTATGAAATAAGACATACGGTGAGAAGCAATGTGGAGTAAGAGGTAATGGAAGCCAAGATTCAAAATTCGAATTGCTTCGAGTCCATGACACCCTAAGGGTACGTAGTGTAGAGATAAACAGACAGACACACATGAGAAGGAAGGAGGTAGAAGGAAGAAGAGGAGGAGAAAAAAACAACAACAAAAAAAAAAGAGGGGGGAAGGAGGAGAGAGGAGGAGGGGAGATGTCAGGTGGGAGGTATAAAGAGAAAGAGAAGAAAAAGCAAAGGGCTAGCAAGATAAAGTCTGATAGCGGGAAGCTCAAGGTTCATTGCCGATGCAGCGTCACAAGCACAGGAGAGGAGAGAAAAGAGAGCCAGCACGCCCACGTCATTGTGTACGCCTCCATCCTGTCAGAAGCCAGGTGGATCAACTCCTCCAAGACCCGGATCTCCTCCACCCGCGAAACCCACAGATGCAGGGAGGGGGCTATAGGGCGCTTCCAATATAGCGGTATAAGGCTACGAGCCGCGTTAAGAAGATGATGGGGGATGGAATGCTTCATACTACCCAATGATTTCTCAGAGTGGAGGAGGAGCCCAAAGCCTGGGGAAGGCTGAATCGTCTCACCCAAAATTTCCTCCATACACCGAAAACCCCCAGTCCAGTACGGCTGAAGCTTACTGTAGCTCCACCACATGTGCAGGTAACTGCCGCTGTCCTCCCCGCATCTCCAACAGGCAGGATCACTCCCCGGCACAGCCCGACTAATCGCCACTGGAGTCCTGTACCACCGGGACAACAGCTTGTAGGCTGTCTCCTGATAACGAGTCGCAACAGAGCATTTGTGTGTCAAGACGCAAACCTTCAGCCACTGGGGCTCCGAGAGCGTTTCCCACAGGTCGGCCTCCCATGAACACTGGAGGGATCAGAGAGTCTCTTGCCAACAGCATGCGGTAAAGGATGGAGATCCCCCCTCTGGGGACACAGGGCCGCCGGACGAGTTGTTCAAATGGGGTAAGATCTGCGCATAACGAAAGCACTGCAACACAGTGCCTGTAGTGGCAGGAGCAGCCCGTTCAAAAGGCAGGATAGCATTGCCATCCCACATGGCTGACAGAGTAGCGTCCGGAGGCAGCGCTAGCGAGTCAAGATACCCCCTCTCCAGTCCCGGAGAGAAACCCGGGTTCCCAGCAAGGGGGGTTAGCGGGGACGGGAAAGAGGAAAGCGCCCCATTGACTCGCCGTCTACACCAAACTCCCAGTGTAGCCCGCACAAAAGAGTTTGGGCAAGAGGAGAGTTGGAGGGCCTCGGGGCGAAGTCCCAAGCTACCAGAGAGGAGGAATGGCGTATCAGCTTGCTCCATGGCTATCCAGAGCTTAGAAGGTGGCCGAAACTTCCACTCTAGCATTCGCAATAAATGAGTAGCACAGTAAATAAAAATGTATTTTATTATTGCCTTATTTCCTAACCGTTTGCACACAGCACACTAAGGTCTGGGAGATAATCTAATCAAGACAATGTGTATTCCTTATTTTAGTGGTGTCTGTGTCCTTTTGTATTGTTAATCCCTTTACTGCCCCTGTTGTCTCTGGGGGGCAGATTAAGCGGGCAGTTTGTATCCCAGTATCTTGTTTTATGTTAATGTGTCTTTTGCTGGATTTATCCAACTGTCTGTGTCTAAAATAAATCAGTTCTCCTCTTGTTGTACGTAAAGACTAGTCTTGCCTGGTTATTTGGGTACTGGATAGCAATATCCCTTTACTTTGCTTGGGGATATTGCCGACGGATTGTAGTGGTTTGTTGTCCTAGCGGTCCGTCACACCATTAAAAACAATGCATTGTGAGCCCTTACATGTTTTATGGATTATGATAAATTGTGTAAAAGAGGCAATTTGGAAGACCAGGAATAATTTATGCTTAATAAAGAATATATAGACCCTTCCATTTGTTTTAAGATTGCTTTAAGTGGTATGTACACACACTTTTTAAAGGATTTTAAAAGTGGAATATGTGGAACATTCTACTTGCATGGACGTCCCAAAGACTGGTTTTATGTATCTATTGTAATTTTATTTATTTTTTTAAAATCATTTTAAATGTTCCATTATACCCTTTAATCTGTTTTAAAGTATTATTTATTGTACTGTAGCATATAGTTAGGAAATCAGAACAAGTAAACAGATCTTTAGCTGCAAATTTTATTGTGTATGACCTTGGCTACGTTCTTGATCCTGATTTGTGTACCAGACCCCGGCGTGTCCCAGAATTACCTTCCAAGCCGTGTGCCCTGCCTGAGGGCTTCCAAGCCGTGTGCCCATACCTGGGAACTCTCCGGGTTTGACCCGGAGATTGCCGGGTTAAGCACCACTTCTCCGGTTCAAGACCCGAATCCTCTGGGCCGCGGGAGCTGGGTCTTGACATGCCCCGCTCCCCACCCATTTCCCTTTAAAAGGGGGTGTTTCCCGCTGCTGCCAGTGGGACCGGCCCCAACATCAGTGGGACCGCCCCGGACATCAGCGGGAACTCCCACCGATGTCAGCAGGAACTCCCACCGACGACACAGGACTGCCCGCTGACATCAGCCGTGTCCTGTAAGGGAAGTCTCCGGGTAGCCGGAGAACAGAAGTTCCCAGGTATGCGTGTGCCCTGCCTGAGGGCTTCCTGCCGTGTGCCCTGCCTGTGGGCTTCCTGCCGTGTGCCCTGCCTGTGGGTCGCCAGTTCCAGGCTTGTCCGGCAAGACTTTCCAGTCCATGTGTTACGATTAACTGAATCCTGTTTATGCTTTATTCCACTGCATATACCAGTCCTGTTCCTGATCAGTCAGCTTTCATCAATACAATCTATTCTTATATACCAGCCTGGTGTGAGACTGTTGTCCCTTGTCTGAACTTACCTGTCTGTCAATAGGCATCTCGGAGTACAGACAGAGCCTCAGATATCCCCTGCAATTGGGCTCCTACCCGACCTGCTGACCCGGGTCCTGACAGCATTTGACGGACTGCCCCAGAGCCAGAGGATATTACGTCACCAGCAGAAGCACTGGCATCAGGGCAGAGTACCGCTGGTCTCTGTCCACTTCTCTCTGTGGCCCCAGATACTGACTGCGACGGCCCAACTCCATCCAGCCCTACCACCCCAGCTGAAGAGCTGGCATCCGGGCAGAGTGCTTCTAGCCTCTATCCTCTTTATCAGGGAGATGGTGCAGCCAGCCCATCTTCACAGTGGCAGTCAGCGCATCAGGGAGAGAAAAAAAGAAGGCGTCCCTCCCCAGCGGCTGAGTGAGGTCCAGGGAGATGGCGCAGTGGGCCCATCTCTCCAGCGGCAGCACCACGGAGGGGATGCAGACAGCATCACTCGCCTGCAGGTGGATGAGAACCCGGGAGCCGACCCACCTCACCAGCAGCAGCCGGAGCACCAGGGAGCGGATGCAGGTAGGATCACTCCCCAGTGGCTGAGTGCACTCCAGGGAGAAGGGGCAGTCGACACTTCTCTCCAGTGGCGGGTGTGTTCATCAGAAGAGGTAGGGGATGGTTTGGTGAGCACTAGGGATAGGGGACCAATTGGGACTGGATGGACTAACTAACTTCGGAGTCAACCCGTCTGGGGTCTCCTCCTGTGTTAGTCTTCTTGCAAAGGGGGAGAAATGTCATGTTAACCCTTTAAGGTCAAGGACTCATAAGTGTATGTTTGAGTTGGGCACTGTTGCATTTCTGGGGAGGCCCGCTACCTGCCTGCCACGTCCCTTCTTATGTCTAAGTGACCGAGAAAGCCCGTCTGGTCTGCCGGAACCAGACTCCCATGGACTAGCCGGCTATTGGGGCTCTACAAGCCAGGAAACTCTTGATGCGCCTTACCGGGACCTAGCGGCAAATTCATGGAACTGTGCGGCAGCTGGCAACCATGGCGATGCCCGCCGACAATTAGAACACTGTCACTACAGACTCCCTTTGCACCACGACATCACTCTTTTGAGGATACATTAACAACACTCGGTGGTGGTTACCAGGCCCCAGACTGGGACAAAAAATAGGCCCGGGCATTTAAGACTGAGCAGCCCTTTTTTTTTTTTGTTAAACCAAATTCTAATAAATTTGAAAGAGGTATAAACTTTGTAAAAAACTTTCACCCAAACACACACACCAGGACAGGCTCTGTCACGCCAACACCCACACACATACACACACACACCAGGACAGGCTCTGCCACACCAACACTGTCATAAATCAAGTACTTACCCCTTCCATCGTTCCCACGCTGAAACACTGCCCTTTGTCGTCTCTGCTCCTTCCCGGCAAGCACGGCCTCTCCAGCTACACACCCCCGCAGCTGCAGCCGGAGGTTAACAGAAGGGAGGGGGCGCTTGCTCCGTTGCCAGGGAGACGCGTCTCTCTCTAGCTTCCGGCAGAATAAAGCTGTATGTAGGACACGCTCTACCGTTGCCATAGCAACACGTTTCAAATGCTGACGTATTTGAACGTATTTAGACGCTTCAGTCCCAGTATCCTTTGCTGAGGTATCAGTTGAAGTTAGATTCCTATACTGAAGCGTTCTCTGTGTTTTCACCCTTTGTGTACCAGACCCTATTCTTGCTTACCGACTATTGACCACTTGCTGCCTGCTTTTTACCCTTGCTTGTATTTTGACTCTGCCTCCGCTCATGCCCCATTGTACCTCGCCTGGATTTTCCCATGTGGATTGTTTTTTTGCGATTAGGAACCCTTTTGCTTACCAGCTCGAATATTGATCGTGACAAACACCCAAACACACACCCCAGGACAGGCTCTGCCACACCGACACCCAAACACACACACACACACACACACACACACACACCAGGACAGGCTCTGCCACACCGAGAGGCTCCTGGGGAGAGGATAGCTAGAAGGCTGGAGGGGTTTTTAAACTAGTGGTGGGGGGGGGGGACACAGAGATCTTGAAAATGGACATAGCGCAGAAAGGAGAGGGGCTTCAGATCAGAACAAGGGGGGTGGAGATGGGGGGAGGGGCAAGATCAGAACAGAGGAGGTATGTATTAATAAAAATTCTCATACAATTCAAGAGACTCAGGGTAATATTAAATGTATGCTTGCTAATGTAAGGAGCCTAAATAACAAAATGGGAGAACTAGAGGCAATAGCATACACTAAGCAATATTGTCAGATATTTTATGATAGAAAACATGTATTCCATATATTCTGTACTTTACATAAACACAAAATGGAGTCAGAGCCATTTTATTTTACTTAATCATGTAGTGATTATTTCTTTTTGTCCTTGTTCCCTCTATAATTGAGAACAAAGGAGTATTCATGTATAATGATGTTTCAGCGTATGTATGATACAATTAATGTTATCTTCCATGAGAAAGTTAAGGAGTAGACGCTGCATATCTTTAGAAATGTAACTTGGAATGGGGGATACATGGTAAGACTACCAAGGCCTGAGTTACTATCTAGGAGGTAACACCTGGCGATAAGGGTGACCAAGGATAAATTCCAAACACATATGTAATGGTTTTAAGTTAATTCTTAGACCAGAGCGTCTCTCACATGTAAATTAAGAAATTACAACGGTGTAAATATGAGTAGAAATCCTAATTTTAATGGGTAAAACCCACCGTTATGATTGGAGAATTCCTACCAAAAGGTGGAGGCTATGATAATAAGCTCTGTTTTTAAGCTTATGTCTTGGATAATTAAAAAAAAATGGACCTTAAAAAGATCGCACCCTGAAACAGACAGACCCGGACGGACTTATTCACCAAATTTACCCCAGAGAATTGGAATCTTAAGATTCTGGCACCATATTTCACTCTTGGAGTTACTTTGAGTTCTAACCTATATAACTGGTAGAAAGTTATATTCTTTCCCACTTAATTTCTTGCCACTGAACCTGGATTAACTTCTACAAGGACCAGTTGGACAACAGCAACAAGTGGTGGTAATTATAATTGTTTTATTATTCTGAATAGAGATGAATTTTGTCGTCTTCGTATAGAATTCCCTGTTTCTGGGAAATACTATATTGCATTATTGTATATGGCGGCTTGTGAGACTGCAGTTTATAACCCGTGATAATAACAATAATGAAAAGGTATTTTTACCTGTAGATGAAGTTTGACATCATTTGCATCTATTAGGAATTTCACTAATACTCGTAGACATTATTAAATTACTTTTTAATTTGTCATATTAGTTAAACTAATATAAGAGAAATAGTGATATCTTTATTACTGCCCGGATTATTATCAATTTTTGGTTGCTGAGTGGACTGGAAATTAATTGTGTGTTAGACTCATATAGTACTAATTCATATTGATAACTATCGATAATATATTGTATTTGAATTGATTCATTTTTGACATGTTTTAAGAACTTTGTGTTTTATATTATGCACTGTGTGACCCATATATAGATTTTATAAATTGTATTCACAATAAATAAATATTTTTGATTGACTATCGTGGCGATATCTATCTAATTTGAATTATAATTTTCGGCGATCTGAAAGAATTTAGGATCGGAGATAAAATATAGGGTATCTCCTTAAATTCATATTGTGGATGTGGTACTACAATATTTGATAGCGTCGTTATTTTGCGTATGTGATAAAATATTGGTTTTGCCTATTTTGTCTCATTAATATCCCTAACAATATGATATAATAGGCATAACAGAAACATGGTGGGATGAGACCCATGACTGGGCAGTTAACTTAAAAGGTTATACGTTATATAGGAAGGACAGAAAAAGCAGGAAGGGAGGAGGAGTATGCTTGTATGTTAACAACGAGCGAAAGTCAAATATTAAGCATCTTGAAGGCGACAAGGGATTTGTGGAAGCTTTATGGGTAGATATCAACTTGGGGCAAAGAAAAGGAAAAGAACTACTGGTTGGGATATGTTATAAACCACCTAATGTTAATAATGATGAGGAAGAACAGCTGTTAGAGCAAATTGAGAAAGCTGCACATCTGGGTAACACGTTAATTATTGGAGATTTTAATTACCCGGACATAAATTGGGATAGAGAGACTAGTAGTTCTGCAAGGGGATTCAGGTTTTTGAACCTGTTAAATGACACATTCATGTCACAGCTGGTACAAGCACCAACTAGAAAGGATACTTGTTTGGATCTGGTGATAACAAACAATGTTGATCTTGTGTCTAACATTCAAGTGGGGGAGCACTTGGGTATTAGTGATCACAATATGGTCTCTTTTGAAATAAACTCAAAAAAGAAATTGCCCATGGGGAATACTAAAACGTATAATTTTAAGAAGGCCAATTTCAATAGGATAAGGGCAGCTTTACAACTTATTGACTGGCAAAAACTCTTCAGGGATAAAAATACTGAGGAAAAATTTAGTATTTTCAAACAAATATTAGCAGGGTACACTTCTCAGTATGTACCACTAGGAAACAAATATAAAAGAAACAAATTGAAACCGATGTGGCTTAGTGGGGACGTTAAGCAGAAAATTTAAAATAAGAAAATGGCTTTTACTGCATTTAAATCAGAGGAATCAGAGGCATCCTATATAAGATATAAGGAAGCCAATAAAGCATGCAAAAAGGTGATTCGATGGGCTAAACTAGAAAATGAGAGGGTGATTGCCAAAGAGAGCAAAACTAACCCCAAAAATTCTTTAAGTACATAAATTCTAAAAAAACAAAAAATTAAAACCAAAGAGGGGAGTGATGGTTAAGGAGGAACAGGAAAAAGCAGAAACTTTAAATGAGGAGGAACCTATGGCAATGGATATACATAGGACCACTGAGAAAAATTTTCAGTCAAATTGTGAGTGGATGGCTCAGGTGCTGCAGCAACTAAAGAAAATTAATGTTAACAAAGCTCCGGGGCCTGACGATATTCACCCACGAGTACTTAAGGAGCTGAGTCAGGAAATAAGTGAACCTCTGTTTCTAATCTTTCGGGATTCTTTTCTTTCAGGAATTGTACCAGAGGATTGGAGGAAGGCAGATGTGGTTCCTATTTTCAAAAAGGGTTCAAACTCTGTGCCCGGAAATTATAGACCTGTGAGCTTAACTTCCGTGGCTGGGAAAGTATTTGAAGGGCTGTTTAGGGATAATATTCAAGAATTCCTTGGGAAGAACAGTGTTATTAGCAAAAATCAGCATGGTTTTATGAAACATAGGTCCTGTCAAACTAACTTAATTGCATTCTATGAAGAAGTAAGTAGAAGTGTCGATCAGGGGGTTGCAGTGGATGTAATCTACTTGGATTTTGCCAAGGCGTTTGACACCGTTCCACACGATAGGTTAGTATTCAAACTGAAGGAAATTGGTCTAGATGCAAATTCTTGTTCTTGGGTAGAACATTGGCTTAGAGAAGAGAACAGAGAGTTGTTATAAATGGTAAAATTTCAAGCTGGTCAAAAGTGGTAAGTGGTGTCCCTCAGGGTTCTGTTCTGGGACCAATTTTATTCAACATATTTATAAATGACCTGGCAGTAGGCATTGAAAGTCATGTTTCTGTGTTTGCAGATGACACTAAACTAGGTAAAGTTATACAGGGCGAGCAGGATATTACTGTGCTGCAGAGGGATCTAGATAGACTGGGGGACTGGGCACACAAATGGCAGATGAAATTCAATGTAGATAAATGTAAAGTTATGCACTTCAGGGTAGCGAATGCACAAGCAACCTACACCCTAAACGGTAGTGAATTAGGGGTAACGACAAATGAGAAGGATTTGGGAATTGTTATAGACAACAAACTAGGCAACAATGTGCAATGTCAGTCTGCGGTTGCTAAGGCCAGTAAGGTATTGTCGTGTATAAAAAGGGGAATCAAGTCGCGGGATAAAGATATAATTTTGCCTCTGTATAAATCAATGGTAAGGCCGCACCTTGAATATGCTGTGCAATTTTGGGCACCTATTCTAAAGAAGGATATCATAGCACTAGAAAGGGTGCAGAGGCGGGCTACAAAATTAATAAAAGGAATGGAGCACTATAGTTATGAAGAAAGGTTAACTAATTTAAATCTGTTTAGTTAAGAAAAACGTCGCCTCAGAGGGGATATGATAAAATTATATAAATATATTCAGGGCCAATACAAACCATTGTGTGGAAATCTGTTCATAAACAGGACTATGCATAGGACACGTGGTCATGCGTTCAGACTGGAAGAAAGGAGATTTAGTCTAAAGCAGAGGAAAGGTTTTTTTACAGTAAGGACAATAAGGATGTGGAATTCTCTGCCTGCAGAGGTAGTTTTATCGGAGTCTGTACAGACGTTTAAACTGCAACTGGATGGATACCTTGAAAAACATAATATTCAGGGATATAATCTTTAATTATGGGGAAACAGCTTATTGATCCAAGGAGAAATCTGACTGCCATTTTGGGGTCAAGAAGGAATTTTTTTTCCCTGGTTAGTGCAAAATTGGAAAGAGCGAAACCGGGGGTTTTTTTGCCTTCTTTTGGATCAACAGCAACAAATTAACAGATATAGGAAAGGCTGAACTTGATGGACGCATGTCTTTTTTCAGCCTATATAACTAACAACCAACACCAGTAACCAATAACTATAACCAACACTAGACACACACACCAGGACAGTTAAAAAAGAAAAAATGGTTCAGCACTCAATTCCCAGGAAGCTGGGTGCTAGCATGAAAAAAAGGGACAGCATAAGCCCTCTTGATGTATACAAACACAGAAAAGAATCAGCTTCCAATCCTTAGGTTACTTTATTCAGAGAAAGCAAAACAAAAAAAGAAACGTTTCGACCAAACAGGGCCTTTTGAGCTTGACAAAGGCCCTGTTTGGCCGAATGGTTGCTTTTTTGGTGCTAGGATTCTTTTCTGTGTTCGTACACACACCAGGACAGGCTCTGCCTCACCAACACCCAAACATACACACCCCAGGACAGGCTCTGCCACACTGACACCTGAACACACACACTAAGACAGGCTCTGTCACACCAACACCCATATACACACACCAGGACAGGCTCTGTCACACCAACACCCATACACACACCCAAACACACACCGTAGAACAGGCTCTGCCACACCGACACGCAAACACACACGCCGGGACAGGATCTGCCACATCGACACGCAAACACACACGCCAGGACAGGCTCTGCCACACTGAAACCCAGACACACACATCAGGACAGGCTCTGCCACAATGACACCCAGACACACACACCAGGATATGCTCTGTCACACCAGCACCCATACACACACACACCAGGACAGGCTATGCTACACTGACACCCAGACACACACCAAGAAAGGCTCTGCTACTGGCACCCAAACACACACACCAGGACAGGCCCTTCCACCCCGACACCCAAACACACACACCAGGACAGGCTCTTCCACCCCGACACCCAAACACACACACCAGGACAGGCTCTGCCACACCGACACCCAAACAAACACACCAGGACAGGCCCTGCCACCCCGATACCCAAAAACACACTGCCACCAAAACAGCTTGCCTGTGGCATCTTTGTCACCAAAACAGCCTGCCTGTGGCATCTTTGCCACCAAAACAGGCTGCCTGTGGCATCTTTGCCCCCCCTTACACATATTAATTCACTCGTTCACAAATATTTATTCACTAATTCACAGATAATCATTCACTCATGTATTCATTCATACATTGATACTCCTTAATTCCCTCATTCAGATACTCATTTACATATACTCATTCACAAACATTCATTCACTCACTCACTCCTTCACAGATACTCATTAATTCACTCACTCAATCTTACATACTCCTTCATACATCCTCCCTCACCCCCTTACCTGAACTGATGATGTACGCGCCGCTCGCAGACTTCCGCGAACAACCTGTTCTTCTACACAGGGGAAGCAGACACGCAGCAGGGTCATGTGACGTACATGACGTACGTAACGTGACTCCATTGGATTCCTGCATCCCTCTGGCGGTAGAAGAGACGCTGCTTGTGCGCGTCTGCCAGGTAGTAGCGAGCCCGGTCGTAGTTGCTGCAGGCTTAAGGGGCAGGTGCCCCTTTTGCCCTGCGTTAATGATGGCTGTAGAGGCCGCATAGGCCCAGTCAGGACTATTTTAAGGTAGGGGCCTTGAGCTGCAGCTCCATCAGCCCCTACGTCAATCTGGCCCAGGGCTGCCCGGCCCACCGGGCAAATGCCCGGTGTGCCTGATGGCCAGTCTGGGCCTGGTGGTTACAGAGAAGGAGCTCGTTCGGGAACCCTGGTTTTATTACCAATCTTTAGGACCGGGGTTCACCCAGCCGCGGCTTTGGAACTCTGGCCCGGCTACCGCGTGGACTCTTCCTGCATCATTTTCCGTCACCGTTGCTCAGGGTCCCAACGTCGGATCACGTCACTTTTTGGATCATAACATCTTCGGACCCCGAAATAGTGACCATTCTGGTGGATGATAGGATTATACCTTTAATCCTATCATGTTTGCTGTATATATATGTGTGTTGTCCTCAATAAAGAGAGTTCTGTTTTACCCTTACTTACTCTCGGCTAGTGCTTGGGAGAATATGAAGGGTTAATCGCTTGAGCAATTAAGCTTTCAGCGGCAAGAAAGATCACTACGGCGGATCTACCAAATTCGAGTACAAGACTCTGTCACACAAAATTACTACAAAGAACAAATATCCCATGCCTTTAATCATGGAGCACTATGACCAACTTCAAGGCGCTGGAATCTTCACTAAACTGGATCTGCGGGGAGCATACCATTTGATTAGAATTCATTAACAACAGTGTCACGGACATAGCTATTGTATAGCTATTTGTCACTTTCCCCAGCATGGCACCTAGCAACCACCCCCAACCAGTCACCCCAAAACTCCCAGTGTAAAACACGCTGCCACCACCAAGAACTTTGGAAAACAATAAGACTGTGATATACACACAATCCTCTAACTGACTAAATATAGTTACCCCCTTAGTAACATGATATATAAAAACAAAGGCAATCTTTAAGGCTGAATCATTTGGAGAACAAAGACAGAAATGGTTAAAAATATTTAATCTGAGTATACAATAAGTCACAGTGCCGTTACACAAAAATGCATAAAAAAGAGACATAGACATAAGTAATATAGCCCCCAGCGCTGCATGCAATAATGTCGGTGACAAAAACTTGGTTTTATCTCATTTTATTCCAATAAACTCCCTTTATCTGCAGACCTGGAGGCGCCATCGCTGTCAGTCATGTGATATTTTGGGTGACTCACCACACTGAGCTTATTCTTTATGGCAATGCTAATGAAATCCATTCCTCCATGGACTTTCAATAGTCAGAGCGTCTGACTGGGTGATAACGACTGGGCCATTCTATTGTTCCCCACAGGCAGAATGAGGAGTCGGGGTTCAGATAACAGAGCAAGAACTCATACAAATGGCTGATATGCAGCTGCCTGAAAACATTATATTAGCCGGCACTGGAAGTTGTATACGTGTATTGCGTAGATGTCCCCCGCAAGACACCCGGGAGTCTGCTCTGGTAAGTCGGGGGGCAGAGTGGCAGCATATTTCGAGGGGGGGAGGACAGAGTGGCAGCATATCTCGAGGGGGACGGGGACAGAGTGGCAGCGTATCTCGATGGTGGGGGGGACAGAGTGGCAGCATATCTCAGGGGTGGGGGGGACAGAGTGGCAGCATATCTATTACAAAACTTTTTCTGGGCCATTCTATTGTTCCCCACAGGCAGAATGAGGAGTCGGGGTTCAGATAACAGAGCAAGAACACATACAAATGGCTGATATGCAGCTGCCTGAAAACATTATATTATGGGGCAAAAACAGTTTAAAAAAAAATAAAAAAATAAAAAAAAATATATATATATATATATTACTTGATATTAGTAATACAAAATAGGTAGAAGATCTTCTTTAAGGACAAAAATACTAAAAAGGTGAATGATCCATTTTAAAGGGGACCGGCTGTATCCTGGAAGATTAAAGTGGTTCTTAATTCTATATAACAGTGATGGCAAACCTTTTTGAGCCCAAGTGCCCAAACTGCAAACCAAAACGACTTATTTTTTTCAAAGTGCCAACACTGCAATTAAACCTGAATAACGAGGTTAAAAATTAGCAATATGACTTGGCATGATACCCAGGCAGCCAGTACATGCTGGTACAGGGTGGCTGTAAGTGATGTGCAGACCCCATACTGCTGGCAGCATCAATACACAAGGGGGGCAGATAGCTATGTTTCAGCATGTACTGGCTGACTTGGCATGATAGGAGTGTGATTGCTAACAGCAATCACAGTCCCATCATGCCTAGGTTCCAGCACTTACACATCCATTCTATCACACACACACTCATTCATTCATTCATTCACAGATTCATTCCCTCAATCACGCATACTCATTCAAACCCCCTCCCCACCCCCTTACCTGCACTGCAGCTCCTCGATGCCGCTCACAGTCTTCAGCAGAGGGCGCGGCCTCCCTCTGCGTTCTCTGGTACTGCACAGAGGATGTGATGTAATGTCACGTGAACTCTGCTGGGTTCCGGTTCCTCTGTGCAGTACAGAAGACCCTCCCACAGGTAAGTAGCAGGGCTCGAGGTGCGGACCACGTAAGATCGGTTGCCCTGGCTGCCGATCTTACGCGGGCCGCACCTCGAGGTCTCGCGGTCCGCATTTGCGGCGTTTCTATTGGGGGGGTTCCTACGGCCCTGGGGGGGATTTCTTCATTATCGGTCCCCCCCGCATGAGTTACTGGGGGGGATCTGTCCCCCCCGCCCCCCCCCCGGTTCCTACGCCCATGGTCACGGCGTGCCCACAGAGACGGCTCGGTGTGCCAACAGCGGCACGCGTGCCACGCATTCGCCATCACTGCTATATAATATGTAGAACATCTCAGCCAGTGTCCTCTGTTTTAAATACACAGTGGAAAATATCTGCTCGGCAGGATGCTGATCCATCTCTGCCCCGGGGACCGCCGACACACAATGTGTCATCTCCAATCCCTCATGATAAGATCAAGTTAATAATTGCTTACATCTTGTTAAGAAAGGTAAAACAAACATTTTGGTAATTTGGATACAAATCTGCACTTTATAAGCAAACAAACTTTCTCTCGTTCTTATCTCTGAATTTCTGAGATTGGATCAGAGAAACATTGAATATGACAGCAGGTGAGGACAAGCATTGTTTAAATGCGGCAGCCAACCTGAGTATTGTTGCTGGCCATCTGCATCCCTGTATGACCACAGTGTACCCATCTTCTGATGGCTACTTCCAGCAGGATAATGCACTGTCACAAAGCTCACATCATCTCAAACTGGATTCTTGAACTTGACAATGAGTTCACTGTACTCTAATGGCCTGCACAGTCACCAGATCACAATCCAATAGAACACCTTTGGGATGTGGTAAAACAGATGATTTACATCATTGATGTACAGCCGACAAATCTGCAGCAACTGCGTGATGCCATCATGTCCATATGGACCAAAATCTCTCAGGAGTTTCCAGCACCTTGTAGAAAGTGTGCCATGAAGAATGAAGGCAGTTCTGAGGGCAAAAGGGGGTCCAGTCCAACCCGGTATTAGCAAGGTGTACCTAATAAAGTGTCCATTGAGTGTATATATAAGATGCCAAAATACCTGAGTATGCAATTACCGTATTTGCCCGAATATAGGCTGCACTTTTT
The DNA here is from genome assembly GCA_029215755.1 of Spea hammondii. NCBI lineage: Eukaryota > Metazoa > Chordata > Amphibia > Anura > Pelobatidae > Spea > Spea hammondii. Next base: position 23,870,792 of record JARDYJ010000009.1, on the reverse strand, counting down.
CCCCCCACTTTAAGTCTTTAAAGAGGGGGTGCGGCCTATATTCGGGGTCTAGCGCCCGACGCCCGGGACATGCAGTTCCGGGCGCCAGGCAGGCAGCAGGGTTAGGATACAGATCCCCCACAGCGGTGCAGGGGACCTGCATCCTACTCTCTGATACGCTCAGACAGCCTCCCCTGCCAGCACTTCCCATGGGGGAAGTGCCGGCACGGGAGATTGTCTAAGCGCATTGAGATGCGAGCTGTGGCGATGCGAGCGTAAACAACCTGCGCTGCTGGCATGTCTGCTCAATGTGTGTTAACAATCTCCCTTGCTGGGAATTCCCACGAGAGAAGATTGTTAAAGCACATCGTGCAGACGTGCCGTCAGCGGAGGTTGTTTACGCTCGCATCGCCGCAGCCAGGTGAACGTCCACACGATGCGTTTTACCTCTGCCCCCCCGACTTACCAGAGCAGACTCTCGGGTGTCTTGCGGGGCCGGCGGGGGACATCTACGCAATACGCGTATACAACTTCCGGTGCCGGCACTTCCGCTGAGTGCCGGCACTGGAAGTTGTATAGGTGTATTGCGTAGATGTCCCCCGCCGGCCCCGCAAGACACCCGGGAGTCTGCTCTGGTAAGTCGGGGGGCAGAGTGGCAGCATATCTCGAGGGGGGGAGGACAGAGTGGCAGCATATCTCGAGGGTAGGGGGGACAGAGTGGCAGCATATCTCGGGGGTGGGGGGGACAGAGTGGCAGCATATCTATTACAAAACTTTTTCTTTAAAAAAGCACCTAACATTTAGGGTGCGGCCTATATCCGAGCCAATACGGTATACCCTTTTATTTGATTAACATAATACGTAAAAAGACAAGCTTTCAAAAGTTTTCCCCTCTTCCTTAGGTATTGCTTCAGACCTGAGAAAGAGAGGAAAACTATCGAAAGGTTTTCTCTATACAAATAATTGCAGAGACAGGGCGACAGGCTCTCGCACTGCCTGGTTGTTGTGAGCAGAGCTCTAGCTGGCTCCTTTTGCGCCCGACACAAGAATAGAAAATTGTGCCCCCTCCCACTATTTTTTTCACAGAGGTTATTTTATTGATGCTGCCCTTACACACTCCTGCCCATAAACACACATATACACATACACTGCCCTTACACACGACTGCCCACACACGCTGCTTTTAGAAACACCTGTCCAAACACATACATGTACACATACAATACCCTAAATACACACATATACACATACCAGCTTACAAAAACACATTTACCTACACTGCTCTTATACACACCTGCCCATACACATACACCTGCCCATACACACAGCTTACAAACACACACATATATATATACACATACGCTGCCTTTACACCCCTTTCTCCCCATATCTTACCTTTTTCATCTTCCCTCATAAGTATGTGCCGCTATTAATGCAGAGCACAGGGTTGACGTCATTTCCCGGCGCTCGGCATCATTTGCCTGTACGCAGTGATTAGTGACTTAGACTTAAACTCAAGGCCAATGGAAAACGATTAGTTTATTAAAACAAAAATGCTAAATTTACAGTAAAATGCAGGTGATGGCATATAAACTGCCAACTCATTGATAGATAGATTTGCCCCTGAGATATCTGGGACATGCTGGAGGTGCCAGGATGCCACAGGAGATTTCCTGTATATTTAGTGCAGATGGCTGAGGTAAGTGACTTTCTGGGGCAAGATAATGAACTTGATTTCTCACAAATATCTGACCAATCATATGTTGAATGCAGCAAAATCCTAGTATATTGGAAAATTCTGAAGTTTCATACTCACACTGGGTAGCTTAGTAAGATTGAGTACATTAGAAAGATGTTAGAGCTGGAACATACTGCTAGAGGGTAAGTTATACAACATGGTCAGAGGTGGTATTACTGAAAAGAGTAAGGTGACATATTTTCTTCATATATGCAAAGTATTTGGTATATATTTATGATGTGATTGTATGATATATACATTATTTCTCACATTTTGTTCGTGAGATAAAAAAATACTTCTTAGAATCTTTTGGGCAGATTGAGAGCCTGGTGCTGGATAAAGATGACATTAGTGCTAGGCAGATAATATAGGAAAGAATCTTATGTGATGGGAGTCATGTGATATGTTATGTGATAAGTCATCATACACAGGATGCCTGAAGCCAAAATTTAATGCCACTAATCATTTTTAAACCCTTCAGTCCCCTATAGATGTAACGGTACGTCCAAAAAACGCATCCCAAGAATCCCCTATGGACGTACCATACACCCCTGCCCCTGCACGGGAGATTCCCCCCCCTGACAGCAGAAGCCAGCATCCTGCAGGGATATCCGATCACTACGATGAGGCACAGAAACTGGCATCTCTATGCAAGTCACCCTCCCCCATGCTGAAAAAGGAACCGGAAAAAAAAATGGTTGGTGATTTAAAAAAAAAAATCACTAAAAACCATTTGTTTAAAAAAAAAATACAAATACAAAAAAATTAAATAAATATATATAAAAAAGATAATAATGATAATAAAAAAGAGAAAAACCCTTACATCCCATTGCCCAAACATAACATCTACCGAATACAACCCCCAAACCCGTTTCTACGAATGATGTACACCTTTTAGTATGTTCCTGTCGTAAGGCTTCTAGGATAGGTTGGGAGCCAATGGGATGGGGTCTGTGGACGCCAGGACACTCCCCCCCTACTATCCCCACCATGGGTGCGCGGCCGTGATGGAGCGGCGGCGCGCCTCGCGGCAACTGCCGTGGGTGGCTGTGATGGCCTGACGGTGCGTAGAGTGGCAACAGAGCACGGCGCCCATCTTAAATCCCAGGTAAGGGGCAAGGAGAAGGGCTGGGGCCTGACAGTTCCCTATAAGTGCTGGGAAAGAATGGAAAATCTATCTAAATTAGATATTTCTGAAATCAGGACACCTGAATTGATAAACTTGGAAGGGAATTTTCCATCACTTTACCTAATTGAGTATTCAGAGGGAAAATGTATCAAAAATGTGGTGTTTTTTTCTAATTTTCGCTAGTTTTTACTAAATTTCTAATTATAATTTTTCAGCTAATCATCTAACTATGGTATAAAAAGAGAGCTCTATCTCTCCTTGAAAAACCAATATATAGTTTACACGGGTACACTATTCACAGGAAAAGAGAACAATCGCTAAACCGAATGACAAAAATTTCAAAATTGCTCCGGGACTTGAGGTACCAAAAACCCCTGGGATTGAAGGGGTTAATAAAATATGCAGATTGAAAGAGTAAATAACATAAAACCTTTCTTTTCTTCTCACTGATTTCTGGGCCTAGAAGGTTTTCTCCTCTGAAGTGACATTTTACTACCAGCCTTTGTCAATGTTTGCAGTAGTATTTTTTATGTGTATTTTTCGCACAAACATATGTATGAATTTACAGTTCCTGGCTCCTTTGAAATACACGGTCACACAACACCCCAATATGTGTCTCCTGAGTACAGTGATACCCCACATGCATGAGTTTGTCGTGTTGTTTGGGGGCTAAAAGACCACATTTAGGATGTGTGCATTTTTCAAATTGGAAATTTGACATGTGTTAATGGGGACATTGCTGAACCCTGCCAATTCAATTTACCCCATCAAATCACATTTTTTAAAAGTAGACACCCCTATTGGCATTTAACATGCCAATATTTTAACTCTTTCCATGCAAGAATAGTTTGAAGATATAGTGCTAATTTTATATATACACTTTTTTGGCCTTTTTTGGAACTGGAAGGTTCCCCTGATGGTGACATCACTGGAAAATTATTTTGACATGTTACCATTTTTTAAAAATTATTATTTTTTACATTTATTTTACAAATCACATTGTGATTAGAAAGCTGGGCTCCATTGACTTGCATGGTTAATGCAGTACCGGTAGCCAGAGTTCTCAGGAGGGTCTTGGAAACTCTCCGGAGCAGTCACATGCTGGGGTGGGTGTTCGGTGCTGTTGAATGCCGATCACTTTCTGCACCCATTTAAACCCATAAGTCAAGTCACTAACTGGATGTTTATGCATAACATGCCCGGAATGTCAATTGTCATCAAGGGGTTAAGGAAGTATGCTTTAGCTCAGCTAATACCAGTTCTTGAAAATGATTAACATGCCCTGTATCATGCAAATATTGTCTGGAGTCCTCTGCTCCACTCTACTTTTGCAAGGCAACACGTGAGCGCAGAAAAGTGTTGGATTAACAAAAACGTGCTGCAGTATCTTTTTAATAGGAACAAACAGTATGGAATTCAGAACATTTGTATATAAACAACAACATCTCTAGGGGCTTTTGCACATAAAAATAGAACAGAGGCAGTAGTGTACCTGGGGGGGCAGTCCCCACCCAGCGTGCAATTCATCAGGGGGGTGCCCGGTAGCCCAACATCCACTGAACGCGGGCCTGCAGCTTTCCGCTGTGGAACTCGCATATTGTGTGTGGGCACTCCAGCAAGTTGCCGTTTATCTGCGTGGCCCCAGCAATACTCGGCCGGCCCACAGACCAGTCAAGTCTGCAAGAGAGGTAAGGGGCTGCGGGAGAGTGAGTGAATGAATGAATGAGTGTTTAGGGGCAGAGGTGGTACAGGCAGGCCATTTCAGGGGCAGAAGGCTACCGCATCAATGTCTGGCTCAATGTATAGTAATGGGAGTCATGCTGTACCATATCCAGTCAGTAAATGTAATTTATTTAAACTTATTTAATTCATTGATAAGTTAGTCTAGGTTTTCAGATATCTAGTTTTTTCCAGTTGACATATAGTTCACAAATAAATATCCTGCCAACATTAATTGTTGTGTGTGTGTGTGTGATAAAAAATAACACAGAATGGTAATGCCCAAGATACTGGTGTATGGGGGAATAAATCAGTTAGATCCCTGCAAAAGAGGATTAATTACATCTTCCATCTCAATGTCCTGTGCTTTTTTTCCAGGTTTATTTCCTTGTTTGCTGCTGCCACTCTGCCGTTCCATTACATTGCTCCGCTTGTTAGGTCTTGCAACTAATTCCACTATAAAGACAAAATGGGTAATGTAAATAATCATGTTAGATAAAAGGAAACATTTTAGGTTTAGACAAAAACAGTAGCATTGCGATGTGCAGAACAGGCAACGGTTACAGAAAATATGAAAACAACGATAGTTTGTTGGAAAGGAAAGTGGTCTGAAAAAAAACGTTTGCTTTTATACTTCTCACCATCCATCTTTTCACTTTCTCTCTGAAGATGCTGTATCTGTTTGAGAAGTTTTCTCTTCTTCTTCCCAGAGAGAGTGATGTTGGCTCTTGTGCTGGATCTAGGTGTTAAAGTGGGGGAACAAACAAATGGTTTAATTTTCCTGTATATTCTTTGTTATATTATAATATACACTATGTTATCTATTTAATACATAAAACATACGATCTCTTCCGGAGGTGATTAAACGTTATTAGTTCTTTGTCCACCACAGCTCCAATCACTTTATGCTTCTTGCTTTTCTCACGCTTTAAAACACGCCGCCGCTTAAACAAATTCTTCTGTAGGTCCTAAAAAAACATTTACAGTTAGAGGACTGTTTCATTCAAGAAGAATGAGACCATACCAGCATAATGGCAAGTGAAACAGATTACAACAGATTAATTTGTTGTTACTACAGTGAATAGTAAGAATAATTTTAACACCAACACATCTATTCTGAAATGATGCAAAAAATCCAAGTGAACAGGATGCGTAACATGCTATTTCGGTTTTATAGCATTTTTTTATATTCAATTTATCTGTATAACATTTCAGGTTAATTAGTAGTGTGGTCCATGATACCATTCAATTGCACAAAAAAAGGAAAGTTAATTTGACAGCCATTTCTTTAAGGGAGATCTTAAAGTTTACTGATATGCACAACATAATGTGTAAATTCCATATAATAAAATTAACACAGATGAGTTAATATAAGGCTTTTCAAGGCTTTTATAGGAGCAGAAACTTGCCTGATACGATTACAAGATTTGGAAGAAGAAAAAAAAGTGTCATGTAGACTAAGAGCAAGTTAATTAGGCAGAGACACGTTACTTTTACAAGATATAAATGCAGATTATAACAGCCTTCTTTTGGGTGTTTGCTTACATTCGTTCTTAAAACAAACCGGAAACCGATTCTCGATACAGAGATGATTTAAAAAGAAACCCTGGGGTTTGACAATAAACCTGTGTCCTATGCGCGCTAATGAGATTCAGCGGATATATGTATTTAAATTCGTGAACAAATGTTTTTGCTCACTTAAAGAGTACACGTTATTAATTCATTTAAGACTGTACTTTTAGACAGTTCCAATACAGTGGGCACAGTATTAAGTAACCACAATCAAAAAATGCCTCCAAGAATCTAAAGCACATGATCTTCCACGGGTAACACCGCTGCATACCGTCTTCGGTCGATTAATCTTTCCTCCCGGAGCCATGCTGCTTTAAACCTCAACTTCCGCTTTTGTCTCCAGATCTCTTTTTCCGCCGCCTGCGATGAATGCGCTTTATTTTTCTTCTCATTGGTTGAGTAGCGAAAGACGCTCTTGCCAACTCAGTCTTGTTTGTCAGGTCAAGGTGGATATAAAAGACCCGGACCGAAAAGGTTTGGTCTCTTTGCAAAGATTCGTTGTTTGGGTGAGTTGGTCTTCTGAATTAACCCGCTGTTTGCATGGCGCAAGCGTTTGTGGGTTCTTTACGTTTGCGCTTTACATCTCAGATTTCCAAGAATTGTGATATGTTAAAATGTAATGGATTTGACGCTTATCTGTTATTCGGGTAAGTCAATTTAAAGAGCTAGTTTTCCTTAGTATTATGCGTCGTATAAACCATTATCCCTCCATTTCTTGGCACTAAGGGTGTTTTCTCGTACCCCTGTGTGTAATGTACGGAGGAAGATCATAATTCTCGGTGTTATGTCTTCGGTGCTAGCTCAACGCCATGAGCTAGTTCTATCCTCAATCGCTGGGACACGTTGATTGTTTGTGTGATTTATGTTAGAGGGGAGAGGCTGTGCTGTGTACACGTCTGTTAATTTAATCTGGCTTGTATTTCAGGTTTTGTGGAGAGCATCTGTGCTTGCTGTCTGCAGCTTTGGATTCAGTTCACCAGTTGATGCAGTTCTTAAACCTGAAACTTTTGGCATGCATTTGCTCATGTTTTAGTATACTTCAATTGTGTATTGCAACTTTCAGGTATGTTAAAGTGTACCCACTCTTAAGCGTTAGACCTAAAATACGGTGTGTGTGTGTATATATACATGAGGGACATTCAAACAGTTGCCCCGCTTCTATATTTTTGTTGGAAATGGTGAATGTGGGAGCAGTAGTAATTTGTCATGTGACTAGTCCTGTCTGGCAAGCCAGCTACCCTTGCAGTTTAGCTGTAAAATGGCTGCAAAACTTATACGTTGCACCAAACTGGAACAGTGTGCGCATGTTTTTTTTTTTTTTTTGTGGGCAGAAGCTCCAGGAGCACAAACTACTCTTCGCATGTGTGCTCGGTATGGTGACTAACCCCTTCAGTCCCAGAGCTGTTTTTGTGATATGTTCAGCGATTCTCTTTTCCTGTGAGTAGTGTACCCATGTGAACTATATATTGTTTTTTCAAGGAGAGAGAGCTTTCTTTTGATACCATAGTTGGATGATTAGCTGGAAATTTAGAATGAGAAACTTAGTAAAAACTAGCGAAAAGTTGAACAAAAAAAATATTATTTTTTTTTGAATTTTCCCTCTGAATCCTCACAAAATTAGGTAAAGTGATGGAAACAGGAAGTTCTACTTACCGAGAGCTTCTTTTCCCTGTCAATCCCTGGTGACACTAAGGATAGACTCCTCCTCCGTACCTGATAGGGCAGGACTCAAAACTTTAAAAGGGCCCTCCCCTCCTACTAACACCAGTGAATACCAAAGACCACACAGGCAAAGCAATCTGATGCAACATATATATAGATAGATAGATAGATAGATAGATAGATAGAACTTTTCTTTTGGTACCATAGTTAGATGTTTGGCTGAAAATTTAGAATGTGAAATGTAGAAAAAACACTTAAGTTTTGATAAATTGTCCCTCTGTATCTACACAAAATTAGGTAAAGTGATGGAAAATCCCAACCAAGTTTATCAATTCACATGTCCTGATTAAAGAAATACCTAATTTATATAGATCTGCCATACTTTCCCCAGCATTTATAAGGAACATACATTATTGGTAGAATTTTCATGCTTATGGCTTAACATTGTTTGGAGGTTGTGAATGGGGGCAGGAGGGTTATACTCTTTAGATATTGTGTTAGGGCAATGGGTATTTTAAAATACTTTTTATATTTTTGTTGTAGCAGTATGGTTAGAGGTCATTTTAGGGAGGTCCTCTTGGGGACATGTTAATGCCAGTGATGTCGCAATGACATCACTTGGCTCACTTTATAGTATTTTATTGCATTAGATAGAAACGTGATGTAATTTGTTTTGAAATAGCTAAAAAATCTGGCAACTTTTTGAACGTCCCTCATTTATATATTACAAACTAATTTGTAAGGTAGGGTGGCTTTCCCAATCTGTCCAATAAATTTTATCTAACTTGAAGGCTGCCATTGCTAGCCATGTGATGTTTTGAGCGATGTTCCCTGCTGAAATGCTATACTGAGATGTATTTAGATCAATGCTAAGTCTGTTCTTCTAGCTTCTCATTAATGTCTAGCTGGTTGATAAAACATTTATATGGTTTGTACCAGGCAGTATTAAAAACGTTCTCGTTTATCTGTGGCAGAGGCTGTTTACAGCTGAACACTGCAGAAATGATTTCTTTCAGGACAAGAAAAATGTGTATTACGTGTCCATAACTTTAGAACTTTAATTTAAATATAAAAACCTAAACACCATCTCTGTTGCCGAATAATGGCCATGGCTTTATTAAAGGATATAAGAGGCATAACACAATCGGCAAATTTAACATAACCCCTTCGTGACAATGGCTTTTGCAAAATTTTTGTGGTGCTCATGTTTAGTTGTCATTTTCTTCTTTCCCATTTACTGACACATGATATACATAGATTATGGCCCCCCCCCCCCCCCCCCCAAATTTGAAAATGTATTTAGGAGAAAGCCTCAATATAAGACAACCCTATAGGGGACAAAACGTTTGACTAGTAAATATGAATTCACATGTAAACTTTTATATAATAAAACTGATTGAGAAAAATGAGTTGGTTTTTATTTGCACTCTACCCCAGTTATGCACATCTGCCCCCCAGAAATGCCTTTTACCCCCTCTATATGCCACGCTGCCTCCCTGATATGTATTGTAGCTACTCTTGCTGGGGTACTGATGGATATCCTGTCCAAAAAGCAACACGATTGGTGAAGGGGACCCCGAGTGGTAACCATTCAAAGTTTCCCCGGGATGGACTGAGAGATAGCCGGCATGCATACGATAACTGTGCCGTCCGGACTACGAGAGGTTAAAGTCTGTGGGCAGGGCCTGTGAAACAGACAGGGTTGACCCTGAGGAAGAAAAAATCATGACCAAATACCACGTATATTTGAGAAAATACAGCAGTCACAGCTAGGGCTGCAACAAATCAAAATCGTTGCCAACAAACTTCATTATCAATTTGTTGAATCGGTAATAAGATGAGGGTTGTTTTGTGTTTGGTTTTTTTTTGTTTTTTTTTGTTTGTTTTTTTAGGGACGCACCGATATATCAGTGGCTGAATAGGGCGTTATCTGCGAAATGCCGCAATAAAAAAAGCCCGAAAATAATTGTCCGCAGGAGCTGGGCTGCTTACCTGCACATTGGTCGCACAGGGTGTGAGCAGCGTCTTGCCAGGAAAAGCTGGAACCCAGCGGGTTCACGTGAATGCATATCCCGCCCAGGCATACCTGGATTCCAGCATGTACTGGCTGACTTTGCATGATAGGAGTGTGATTGCTGCTAACAATCATACGTAATATTGTTGTTTAATAAATCGCACTCCTATCATGCCCAAGTTCTAGCATGTACTGGTTGCCTGGGCATGATAGCAGTGTGATTGCTGTTATATATAGATAGATATTAGGGCTGCAACTAACTATTATTTTAATAATCGATTAGTTGTCCGATTATTTTTTCTATTAATCGGATAAAAAAATTGTTTTTCAATTTAAAATGTAATAAAAAGTACAATTTACACTTTCATCTCTTTATCACAATGGCCTCTCTATTCACCTTATTTTACTGACATAATAAAAGCTACAAGAACCCAAACAGTGTTTCTCAAACTAGGTTTTGATACAAAGTTATTAGTAAATATTCATGTTAACTATTTTTCATATTTAATAAAAACTAAGAAAAAAAGCCTTGTTTAAATTTTTCTTATTTACCAAACTGCCCCCGGTTATGCACATCTGCCCCCCAGCTTGCCACTCTGCCCCATATATGCCTTATACCTCTTATATGCCAGTGATATGCAACTGAGCCCCCTGATATACCTTTTACCCCCAGATATGTTTTATGCCCCCTGATATGCCTAATATCGATATGCCTTATACCCCCTATATGCCCTGAAATTCATAATACCCCCATACACCACTATAACTCACCCATACACCACTGGCTCCTCCCCCTCCCATACATCACTTTGGCTCCTCCCCCCCCTCCCATACTCCACTCTGCCTCCTGTCAGCCACAGAGGTTCACAAGACACCAGGGAGCCGGCTAGAGAGGCAGAGTGCCGTATGGGAGGGGGAGGAGCCAGAGTGGTGGATGGGAGGGTGGCTCCCATACACCCCTCTGACTCCTCCCCCCCTCCCATACACCGCTATGCCTCTACCCGGCTCCGTTACTGACAGGAACTTTCACTGCAGCTTCATAGAAGCCTCAGCGTAAGTGAAGGTGAGTAAGAGAGGATGATCCTCTGTCAGCCGGTGGGGGTCTAAACGATGCGCACAGACAGCCTCCGTTACTGCCCTTCATAGAAGCCTCAGCGTAAGTGAAGTCAGTAACGGAGCCGGGTAGAGAGGCAGAGTGATGTATGGGAGGGGGAGAGAGACGGAAGTGAGAGACTGGCCGACAGTGAGGGGAATCCAGGCCCCCTGCAGCGTTGCGGGGGATCTAGATTCTAGTGTTATAATCCGATCTCTGTTTGAGGTCGGATTATAATTTTTATAATCGATAAAAATCGATTCGATTAATCGATAATGAAAATCGTTGACAACGATTTTCATTATCGATTAGTTGTTTCAGCCCTAATAGATATATAATCTGCATTTATTTTGTCCCATTTTGGTGTGTTAATTACTTTTTTTTGAGGGTGGGGTCATTTTGTGCGTTCAGTTTCGGCAAAGTGAATTCTGAATTTTCGGTTTCCGTCCTCTAAGAGGTTACGATGTTGCCTTATATTGTGTTGTCGTCCATGTATGCGCAAACAAAATCCTGGAGGCCATCGAGGAGCCGATCAATCATCCGTTGGAAAGTCGCCAGCGCGTTCATCATAACCTTAAACTGGTATAAGCCAAAGGGGATGATGAAGGGCTTCCGGTGCAGCGGGATCTGCCAGTAGCTCTTACAGAGGTTGAGGGTAGTAAAGAAATTTCCCAGAGCAATTCAATCTAATAGTTTGTCTACTCTGGGCATGGGGTACGGGTCAGTCGTGGTCCTGTCATTTAGCCTACGGTAGTCCATGCAGAAGCAGGTTGTGCCGTCCTGCTTCAGCACTAGCACTACCGGGGAAGCCCAGTGACTGTTGGAGTGCTCGATAACTCCTAGATCGAGCATCTTCCATATCTCGGACGGCATACCTTCTCTTACGGCCTCGGGGAGCCGGTAAACTGCTTGCCGCATGGGCGGCTGCCCTGGGTTCTCTACCTGGCGCACTGCATAACATTTGATGGCGCTTGGACAGCACCCGTCGAACCTGTTCCTTCTGGGTCACCCCTTACTGGTCCGCGAGCCGGATAGCCTCTGGGCCCGTCTGCCCCTCACCCTGTCGGGGTTACTTTGGTAGCTTAATCCTCTGCTGGAGGGCCACAGGTCGTGCCCACCTCCTCGTGCTGTTCCTGGTAAGCCTTAAGCATGTTTACATGGAAGGCCTCTTATCGGAGCATTTGGTTACCAGGTAGGTAGTGCCACACAGTTGTTTCACTACCTGATAGGGACCCTGCCAGGCTTGTAATTTATCGGACTTAGCCGGTTTGAGGACAAGAACTTTTTGTCTGACTTGCAGAGTGTGGTCTCGGGCGGTGCGTACCAGAGTTTTTGCCGTCCCTTGCGCGGCTTGAAGGTTCCCCCCCCTAACCATTACGGCAAGTTTCTTCAGCTGCTCCCGAAAGTTTAAAACGCGTTGTACTGCCGGGGTACCCTCAGTGGCTACTCCGATCAATGGCTTCGGATCAATTCTAAGGGGCCCCATACCTGCCTCCCAGTGGACTTATGGGGCACTTCCAGGTACGTGAAGAGGAGGCGCGGTAGGTACTTATCACATTCCCAGTGAGAGGAAGCGAACGTCCAAAGCAGTTTCTTCAGGGTTCCATTGAACCTCTTGCATAACCCGTTTGTCTGGGCGTGGCCGCTCGGGTCATGCGATAAGCCCACTCGGTGAAGGGTTGTCCGTCTTGTCATTGGTGGCTACGGAACTTTTGCCTATGAGCCTCCGGGGTGATGCCGTATCTGGCTAATAAGCGCTCTTTTACCCGATAGTAATCGGCACTGTCCTCATCGGGGATGGTTTTGGAGGCTTCCAAGGCTTGTCCCAAAAGTCGGCTCGCCAGTAGGGTCACCCAGCCCTGTGATTCGAAGCTGAGTGGCCTTGCTGATTACCGGGCAAAGAGTGCTTGTGGTGGTTCAGACCCCGAAGTTTCAGTGGTCTCCGACGATCAAGGTGGCTTTGGGCTTGTTACCGGTTGTCTGCCCACGGACCTCCAGTAAGTCCTTCAGCGTCCGCTTTTTCAGGGGGTCATAACGCTGCTCCCGGTACTGAGGAAGCATCCCACTGCTGCCACCAGATGTGACGGGCCGCCTGGGTACACCCGTCGGTTCTCGGTTGCTTCCTTCCGGGATCCCAATAGTTAACCACTTCCCGTGCTAGGCGACACTAGCGGGGAAGAGCGTAGGAACTGGTCCGCTGTCTTCAGTGTTGCAGCACTGCAGCTCGCCGAGTGGTAGACAGATGCAGTGTGGTGATTGTCCTGAAAACTACAATGGGTGATATAGCAAGTCCCTGAAGCATTAGACAAGACTAATGTTCAGAGAAAGAACACACTTTATGCGGGAGGTTCCCTCTCCGAACCACCCCTTGTCCGTACCCCACCACCTGTGGGTTATTTCCAAGAAAGGGCCTGTGAAACATAGACAGGGTAGGATGTGAGGGAGAACAAAGCATGAACAACAAATACCACATATATTTGAGAAAATACAGCAATCACAACTAATAACTACGACCAAGAAGGCCCAGATTAACCGTGGGCCGTCACATAGACACATCAGGGTATTTAAAATCCTGGTATCTTAACTTTTCATGCACACATTTTACCACCAGCCCTTCAAAGTTTGCAGTAGAAATAAATGTATTATAATGTTTATCTGGGAACCCAGCAAATTCAATTTACCCATCAAATCATACATTTTTTAAAACTAGGCACTGTGGGCATTTAACATGCCAATATTTTAACCATGTGAGAATTGTTTTTTTTTATTGTGATTAGGAAGCTGGGCTCAGTTGATTTGCATAGTTTAACGCAGTACCTGAATTCAACCTGCAGGGTGAGCCCTGGGTTCTCAGGAGAGTGGTCAACAACAAAGCATTGTGGAAAACACCCCCCCCCCCCTTTCCTATATTGTAGCTTAGACTCTGCCATATCTGGACAGGCTGTCTTGGTGTGTTTGGTCATCTGTTTCCTGGCACTCTACTTACTTGAGAAATAAATTGAACTATCTAATTTTACTTATCAAGAGATAACACGTCCTCCTGAATTTGTTGTCTCTTTAGAGGAGCAAACATTCGAGGCCTGGAAATTGGTGAGAGGAAAAGTAAAGGTATTGTTTACTCTATTTCCATAAACCAATCTTATAACAAAGGTGAAGTCACAGGGACTTGGAGGGCGGATCCTCAGTCAGTGAAACACAATTTAACCCCTTAATGGCAAGACTGTTAATTACTTGTATTACATTTTGGGACAAACGCTCTTAACATTTTTCAGTGTTGCGGTGATTTTCTTTCTCATTGTGTCAGGACTTGGGTAATCAGGTCGGGTAGGAGCCCATGTGCAGGGGATACTTGGGGTTCGGTCTGTAACCCATGATGCATGATTATACAAACAAAGACACCACAAGCAGAAATCTGGGTAATGTATTGTATGTATAAGGATAAGCAAACAAGGGTTATACAGTCTGTTAGCAAGAAACCGGACGTATGGCAGGATAAATAAATACTGGTAAGAAGTCTTTTGGCAGGGAGCCCACTTGGAAGGGCACGAAAGGCAGGGAGCCCACTTGATAACATAGAAAGCGAGGGCAGAAAAGAACCAGTAGGCCCATCCAGTCTGCCCAACCTCTGAGTACTTTCCTTTAGTACCTGCCCTTTTCCCATCTCGAGCTTGGCGTTATGTAACATAGTAACATAGTTCATAAGGTTGAAAAAAGACCAAAGTCCATCAAGTTCAACCTATACACATATTGTGTCCCTACTGTGTTGATACAGAGGAAGGCAAAAAAACCCTTATGAAGCATATGCCAATTGCCCCATACCAGGGGGAAAATTCCTTCCCGACTCCAAATATGGCAATCAGAATAAATCCCTGGATCAACGTTCTGTCCCTATTAATCTAATATCCATAACTTGTAATATTATTGCTTTCAAGAAACACGTCCAGGCTCCTTTTGAACTCTTTTATTGAGTTTACCATCACCACTTCCTCTGGCAGAGAGTTCCATAATCTCACCGCTCTTACTGTAAAGAACCCCCGTCTGTGCTGGTGTAGAAACCTTCTTTCCTCCAACCGTAGAGGATGTCCCCTTGTTATAGATACAGTCCTGGGTATAAATAGGTCCTGGGAGTGATCTCTGTACTGTCCCCTTATATATTTATACATAGTTATTATATCCCCCCTAAGCCGTCTTTTTTCCAAACTAAATAACCCTAATTCTGATAATCTTTCTGGGTACTGTAGTCCTCCCATTCCCCTTATTACTCTGGTTGCCCGTCTTTGAACCCTCTCCAGCTCCACTATATCTTTCTTGTACACTGGTGCCCAGTACTGTACACAGTATTCCATGTGTGGTCTGACTAGCGACTTGTACAGTGGTAGAATTATTTCCTTGTCGTGGGCATCTATGCCCCTTTTGATGCACCCCATGATTTTATTTGCCTTAGCAGCAGCTGCCTGACACTGGTCGCTACAGGTAAATTTACTGTTAACTAAAACTCCTAAGTCCTTTTCCATGTCAGTCGTCCCCAGTGTTTTCCCATTTAATACATATTCCCAGCCTGGATTTTTCTTCCCCATGTGCATAACCTTACATTTATCTGTGTTGAACCTCATCTGCCACATCCCAGCCCAAGCCTCCAACCTATGCAGATCCATTTGTAATCGTGCACTGTCCTCTATTGTGTTAACCACGTTACAGAGCTTAGTATCGTCTGCAAAGATTGATACTTTACTATACAATCCCTCTACAAGGTCATTAATAAATATATTAAAAAGAATAGGACCCAAAACTGACCCCTGTGGTACCCCACTAGCAACAGTAACCCACTCAGAGTATGTACCATTAATAACCACCCTCTGTTTCCTATCACTGAGCCAGTTACTTACCCACATACACACATTCTCCCCCAGCCCAAGCATTCTCATTTTATGTACCAGCCTTTTATGTGGCACCGTATCAAATGCTTTGGAAAAATCAAGATATATGACATCCAGCGATTCACCCCGATCCAGTCTTGAGCTCACCTCCTCATAAAAGCTGATCAGGTTAGTTTGACAGGACCGATCCCTTGTAAACCCATGCTGATATGGAGTCATACATTTATTTTCATTGAGATACTCCAAAATAGCATCTCTTAGGAAACCCTCAAACAGTTTACACACAACAGAAGTTAAACTAACAGGCCTATAATTCCCCGGGTCACTTTTTGTCCCCTTTTTGAATATTGGCAGAACATTTGCTATGCGCCAGTCCTGGGGAACAGACCCTGTCACTATAGAGTCCTTGAATATTAGAAATAGGGGTCTGTCTATTACATTACTTAACTCCCTTAGAACGCAGGGGTGAATGCCATCTGGACCTGGTGATTTGTCTATTTTGATTTTTTTTAGGCGGCACTGCACTTCTTCCTGGGTTAGACAGGCGACATGTACTGGGGCAGTTATCTCATCCTGCTGTATATTACCTGGCATTTCATTTTCCTCTGTGAATACAGCAGAGAAGAATATATTTAATAGATTAGCTTTTTCCTGATCCCCGTCTATAACTTCTCCCTCATTACTTTTTAAGGGGCCAACGCTTTCATTTTTAACCTTTTTACTATTTATATAGTTAAAGAACATTTTGGGGTTTGTCTTACTCTCTTTGGCAATGAGTCTTTCTGTCTCTACTTTTGCTGCTTTTATCTGATTTTTACATATTTTATTTTTTTCCCGATAGCTTTTTAGTGCTTCCTCACTGCCTTCCTGTTTTAGTAGCTTAAATGCCTTTTTTTTTTTGCCATTTATTACCCCCTTTACATTTTTATTTATCCACATTGGTTTTCTCTTGTTCCTGACTCTTTTATTCCCATACGGTATGTACCTTTCACAGTGAGAATTTAAGATATCCTTAAAAATCTCCCATTGAGTGTCTGTACTCTTGTTTTTGAGGACATTTTCCCAATTTACAGTGTTAAGGGCTTCTCTTAGTTGATCAAACTTTGCCTTCCTAAAGTTCATGGTTCTTGTGGCTCCTCTAAGAGTTCCCTTATTGAAGGACAAGTTATAATGTATCATATTGTGATCACTATTTCCTAGATGCCCCCTGACCTGCACATTAGTTACTCTGTCAGGTCTGTTGGTTAATATTAAGTCCAGTAGGGCGCCCCCTCTGGTCGGGTCCTGTACCATTTGGGACAGATAATTATCCTTACTTATAGTCAGAAACCGGTTTCCTTTATGAGATTCACAGGTCTCTGTTTCCCAGTTTATGTCGGGATAGTTAAAGTCCCCCATAATAACCACCTCATTGTGATTTGCTGCCTTGTTTATTTGCTTTAATAATTGATTTTCTGCTGCTTCCATTATATTTGGTGGCTTATAGCAAACCCCGATCAGTATTTTATTATTTTTCTTTCCATATATTTCTACCCATAATGACTCCACATTATCATTTCCCTCACATATATTCTCCCGCAGTGTGGCCTTTAGGCTGGACTTTACATAAAGGCAAACTCCTCCCCCTTTTCGTTTTTTTCGATCCTTCCTGAATAGACTATAACCCTGTATGTTAACCGCCCAGTCATAGCTATCATCCAACCATGTCTCTGTTATACCCACTATGTCATAGTTTTCCTCAGACATTATTAACTCCAGTTCGTCAGTTTTATTGGTCAGACTTCTGGCATTAGTAAGCATACAATTTAGAGGTGTATATATTTTTTTTTCCCTATGAAGCCTATCCCTATTGACTATTCTAACCCCTCACTCCGCTCCACCCCCAGGTACATTTATAAGCCCCAGCTTTCTATCTACACTATCTTCCCCTTCTATATTGTAGTTTCCCTCCCCCCCCTTTACCTAGTTTAAACACTCCTCCACCCTTCTGGCCACCTCCACCCTATGCCTATCCCACGCTTGCTTAAATGCCTTTACTGTATTAACATCTACCACTTCTGCTGCAAGGCTATTCCATGCGTCCACTACCTTTTCCGTAAAGTAGTATTTTCTGATGTTACCATTAAACCTTTGCCCCTCTAGCTTATGACTATGTCCTCTTGTTGTGGTAGCATTTCTCCTTTTATAAACTCTCTTCCTTTATCTTGTTGATTCCCTTTAAGTGTTTAAATGTTTCTATCATATCCACCCTGTCACGTCTTTTCTTCTTCTAGATAAGGGCACGAAAGGCAGGGAGTCCACTTGATAAGGGCACGAAAGGCAGGGAGTCCACTTGATAAGGACACAAAGCAGGTAACCAGGAATGGTACAGGTGCAGAGCCACAGCAGAAAGGTCCACAGACTTCAATACATATGCCTTATATAGCCTATATGCCTTATACCCCCAGATATGTCACTCCGTCCTCCCAAGGTATGCCGTATACCCTCCTATGCTATAGTGCACTCAGATTTGCAGACTTGTTCACAGACACAATACTTTTATAAATAAATACAGGGTTGATCTTCACTGCCCCCAGGATTTAGATTCCCCTCAGTTTGCCCCCCGTTAGCTCTAACTGCACCTTAAGTTAACTTTATTTAATAACAACTGCCTCTAAATTAACCCTAAACACCCCACCAACCACAACTGCCCCTAAATTAACCCTAACCACCCCATTAACTATAACCGCCCCAAAATTAACCCTAAACACCCCATCAACCAGAACTGCCCCTAAATTAACCCTGAAGACCCCATCAACCACAATTAACCCTAAACACCCCACTAACTATAACTGCCCCTAAATTAACCCTAAACCCCCCCTCACTAACTATAACTAACCCTAAATTAACCCTTAACACCCAACTAAAACTGCCTCTGAATTAACCCTAAACACCCAACTATAACTGCCCCTAACTTGCAGCAGACCAAATATAAATGTTATACTCACCAGCGAGTTCTTGAGCTGTGTCGATGGTATAGGAAATGGGTGGGGCCAATCTGCACTTTGGCCCCGCCCCTTCTTTATTCCTGTCTCTCCCTGCAGTCGCTGCTGATTGGCCCAGCCCCTTTCTCACTGTCCCTCCTTGCAGCCAATCGGCAGTGACTGCAGGGAGGGACTGGAAAAAGGAAGTGGGCGGGCCAATCGGCAGTGACTGCAGGGAGGAACTGTAAGTAGGAGCTGCTGCTGTGAGTCACTTTAATGGATTATAAAACACTGGGTATTTTTCAGAGCATTTGCTCTGAAAAAAACCCTCATTTTATAATCGATAAAAATCTATACAACTAATCAATAATGAAATTCGTTGGCAGCGATTTTCATTATAGATTATCAATTTTATCGATTAGTTGTTGCAGCCCTAAAAATGTTTTTTTTTTTTTTTTTTTAATAAAAACACTCGTACAAAAACTCATGAAAAAAACTTGCTTAACCCCTTAAATCCCCTATGGACGTACTGGGACGTCCAAAAAACGTCTGTGAGGACCTGCATATATTAAATATAATAAAAAAAAATCATTAAAATAATATTAAAAAAAAATAGTGAGCTGTGATGTCATTGTGACATCACTGGCATGTTCAGGAGGTCCCTAAGAGGACCCCTAACCATTTTTGTGTAAAAAAATAATTATATATATATATATAATATAAAATCTTATAATAAAATAAGATAAAATAAAATAAATTGTCTGGGTCTTTGTCTGGATTCCTGCTCCGGGAAAGCTTTCCTTCCGACTGCCAGAATAGAGGGGATTCGATTCCTAGTACGCAGGATTCGCTCTGCGCACCGCAGCTCCTTACGGTTATGTATGTCCCTGCTGGGCAAGATGGTCTCTGCAAATTATGCAGTGCCCTGGGCTCTGGCCCACATCAGAATACTTCAGGGATTTGTCCTCAACCATCTGGAAGACAACCCATTGGCTCTGGACAGGCGTGTCTGTCTTCCTCCGCAGGTCAGAGCTTCCCTCTCCTGGTGGCTCTAACAGAACCTCCTTGCCGCAGGGAGAAGATGGTCTCTTGTCTCCAAGGTACTTCTCACCACCGACGCCAGCATCAAGGGATGGGGAGCTACTTATCAAGACCTGTTTGTGCAGGGTCTCTGGTCTCCAGCTACAAAACTTCTTCCCTCGAACTGTCTGGAGTTACTTGCAGCAGAAAAAGCTCTGCATCACTGGGAGCATCTGCTCACCGGCAAGGACATTTTGCTTGTTCCGACAATCAAGCAGTGGTAGCCTATGTCAACAGACAAGGGGGCACAAGAAGTCCTCGGCTTCTCCGTATATCGCTCAGGATTTCCTTTTGGGCAGAGTCCCATCACATGACTCTGTCCACCGTTCACCTCAGAGGAACTTTGAATTCTCAAGCAGATTTCCTGAGCAGAACTCCTGTGCTAAGCGACGAGTGGGCTCTGCATCCGATAGCCTTCAATCTAATCGTCCAACGGTGGGGCTTGCCCGAGATCGACCTGATGGCATCCAGAGACAATGCTCAGATTCCCGTCTTCTTTTCCCTCAGGCCTCAGGATCATCCCTTGGCAATAGATGCCTTCTCACAGGAATGGAATTTCCGTCTCGCATACGTTTTCCCTCCGTTTGCCCTAATCTCCAGGGTCCTACAGAAGATCAAGAAGGACCACGCCTCCATGATCCTGATAGCACCAGACTGGCCGAAGCGAGTCTGGTATTCCGACTTGATTGCTCTAGGTCTCTCTCCCCCTCTGAAGCTCCCAGCTTGGAAAGACCTTCTACATCAAGGTCCGTTCCTACACCCAAACCCTGCCGTGTTCCACCTGACGGCCTGGAGATTGAACGCGGACTGCTGAGAGCGCAAGGTTTTTCTTGTCATGTGGCTGAGACTCTTCTGCAGAGTAGAAAGAAGGTTACCTCTCTGCGATACATTAAGATCTGGAAGAGATTTCACAGTTGGTGTTGTTCCAGGGGAATTTTGCCGTCTTCCTGTTCCTCGGCCACTATTCTGGACTTCTTCCAGGAGGGATTCGACAGTGGACTTCAGCCTTCTACTATCAGGGTGCAGATTTATGCCATCAGTGCTCTCCTCGGGTTCGAGCTTATATCTCTGCCTGTGATCAGACGTTTTGCCAAGGCCATCGTCAGGATACGTCCTCGTTCGGTCGCCAGGATGGTTCCGTAGGACCTGAATCTCGTCCTTCGAAGACTCACATTACCTCCTTTTGAGCCTCTTCAGTCGGTTTCTCTGTATCTATTATCGCTGAAGACGACCTTAGTAGCGATTACTTCCGCTCGTCGGATTTGTGAACTCCAGGCTTTGTCTATGAAGGAACCGTTTCTCTGTTTTTTCCCGGATAAGGTGGTTCTCTCTCTGCCGCCAGAGTTCGCACCCAAGGTTCAGTCGGCTTTCAACAAGAACCAGGAGATCGTGTTGCCTACCTTTTTTTCCTGCTCCTGGCTCGGCTGAAGAAGAAGTTCTTCACACTCTGGATCTGAAGAGATGCCTCACCATCTATTTGGAACGGACTCTACCCCTGCGTAAGTCCTCTCGTTTATTCGTGGCCTCTTCAGGGCCCAACAGTGGCATCAGTATCTCCAAGTCTTCCATCGCTAAGTGGATTGTTGCAACCATCAACTTGGCATATTCTGCAGCCGGCCAACCTGCTCCTGTGGGGATCCGTGCCCACTCTACTAGGGCAGTCTCCACTTCCTGGGCTGAAAGATGTTGTCTTTCGCCCGACCAGATCTGCAAGGCGGCTACTTGGCGGACTCTCCACACTTTTGTGCAGCATTACCGTCTCGACCAGATGGCTCGGGAGGACTCTCTTTTCGGTCGGAAGGTCCTTGAGGCTGTTTTGTCTCCTTAGTTTGCCCACCCTTCTTCTTTGGTAAGTCTATCCTTAGTGTCACCTGGGATGGCAGGGAAACAGGAAGTTCTACTTACCGAGAGCGTCTTTTCCATGTCAATCCCTGGTGACACGTTTTTGTTCCCTCCCTTCTTTTCAATAAATTTTGTTGCATCAGATTGCTTTGCCTGTGTGGTCTTTGGTATTCACTGGTGTTAGTAGGAGGGGAGGGCCCTTTTAAAGTTTTGAGTCCTGCCCTATCAGGTACGGAGGAGGAGTCTATCCTTAGTGTCACCAGGGATTGACAGGGAAAAGAAGCTCTCGGTAAGTAGAACTTCCTGTTTCCATCACTTTACCTAATTTTGTGAGGATTCAGAGGGAAAATTAAAAAAAAATATATTTTTTTTGTTCAACTTTTCGCTAGTTTTTACTAAGTTTCTCATTCTAAATTTCCAGCTAATCATCCAACTATGGTATCAAAAGAAAGCTCTATCTCTCCTTGAAAAAACAATATATAGTTTACATGGGTACACTATTCACAGGAAAAGAGAATAATTGCTGAACCAACATAGCGCAAAAATGGCAAAATTGCTCTGGGCTTTGAGGTACCAAAAACCCCTGGGATTGAAGGGGTTAATAGATTCTACTATTTGTCCTGAGTTTAGAAATACCAAATGTTTGTTTTTTGGGGGGTTTTTTCCTGCATGTTATGGGGCAATAAGTACCAGTAGCATTTTGCCATTTCAAAACCTTTTTTCCCCAAATCTGGTCATTCTGCCCCATGTGCTGTTTCGGGTAAGCTGGCCAATACAATTTACCCCATCAAACCATATATATAACTAGACACCCCAAGGTATTTCAAAAGCTGGTGTTTTAACCCTTTCCATGCACTAATTCTACCACCAGCCTTTGTCAAACATTGTACTTCAGATATGAATTTACCGCGCCTGGTATATGCCGCAGCCAAAGAACACCCCAATATGTGTTCAACAACATCTCCCGAGTACAGTGATACCCCCATGCATGGGTTTGTTGGGTTATTTGGGATGTAAAAGGCCACCTTTGTGGGGTGTGTATTTTTTAGCCATTTAGATATCTGGTCAGTCTGTGCCCACGTCCCATATTTTATAGCTGGCCAATTCAATTTACCCCATCAAATCATACATTTTTTAAAACTAGGCACCCTTTGGGCATTTATAATGCCAATATTTAAACTTTTTCCATGCGGGAAAATTTTTGTGAAGATATAGCGCTAATTGTAGGACTTGCTCATTAAAAAATTTATATATTTGCACTTTTTTGGGTGACAGTGGAGAATTATTTTTACATGTTACCATATTTTTTTATGTTTTTAAATGTATTTTAATTTTTTAATTATTTATTTATTTTTTACACTAATCACACTGTGATTAGTGAGCTGGGCTCCATTGACCTTGCATGGTTGAATGCAATAACCTGCATTCAACCTGCAGTAGGAGCTCAAGAGTTCTCAAGAGGGTCTGGATAGACCCTCTTTAAACTCATGAATTTGTCAGTTGGTGGCACCATCTTGTGTGTGTGGCGGCAACGCCATTCACTTAATGGAGCTTGTGGTTGCTCTTCGGAGCAATCACAAGGTGATATTATTATCCTCTACAGGGGGCAATTCACAGTCCTTCTCCCTTGAGGGCGAACCTTTTTTATACACTGGCAGAACTGGAACTTTTTCATATAAAAGTTTTTGCAGTAGCAAATGGTTTTTTAATTCTAGTATTTCTAATCTTTAACTTATTTGGGCCTTTTAACACTTTTGGTTTCTGGGATTTAAGTACAAATAATGTGATAGAATGATTTGTAGTTATTTGGATGGCACATAGTGTGAGTCGTGTATGTAAGAGGTGTGTGTGTGTATAAGAGCTACAAGATAAAATATATGGGGCTGGTGTCCAAATGTTCTGGGGGCTGCTTTTCGTTCCCAGTCCCTCCCTGCTCTGACCTCTCCAATGTGTCATAATTATGTAACGTAATCACTTCCTTCTAGTAATGCCTCTTGTTTGAGAAAGGTGCTGGGTTGTATGTCACGTTATTGCATTGTCTGCTTAACTTTTAAGTCATCGGAAATAATTTACTCTTAAATCTCTCTGTTGCTGACAAAACAGTGTCCCCATGCTTATTCTGCCTTGGAATTTTAACCCCTTCAGGACCGGGATTTTGATACTAACGTGTCGCTAAAGGACCGGAGCCGTTTTTGTGTTTTTGCCATGTCTTTCTTAAACTGTAATTTCTCTCTTATCAATTGGTGCACCCACACAAATCATATATTGTTTTTTCCAGCACAAGTAGGGCTTTCATTTGAAACCATATTAAGCTGGGTAGTACATTGTTTTGTTTGAAATAAACTGGAAAAAGTGGGGAAAAAATGAAAAAAAACGCCTTTTTTTACAGTTTTGTATACATACAAATTGTACACACATTGAACCAATGGGAAAAAATTATCCCAAATATATTCATTAAGTTGTCCTGATTTGGAAACCACCCAACATGGCCAGGATTTTTATCTATTTTGACCAGTATAGGGAAAATATTGCAAGGCATCCATCACGTTTTTGAAATTGCTGCCAAATTTTTAGGTATTTTTATAGTTTTTTGGTTTTTTTGCATATGTTGCAATGTTGCTTTAGATTTTATATTATATTTTGTATAGAATATGTGCAACTGCAGAAGATTTGCACCAAATTGTGTTCACCAACATCCCCCGGTTCCAACAAGGCCTCACATGCATGGTTCATGCATTTTTTGAGGAAGCTATGAGGGCAAAACTGGAACATGCGCATTTTACTTTTCAAATTTGGAATTTTCAGAAATTGGTTTCCTGGGCCCATATCCCATTTGGGAAATTTTGGAAGCCCCCCACTGTAAATTACCCCATAAAAGTATATATTTATGAACAGTAGACGAGTCAAGGTGTTCAACTAGGGTCATTTTGACAGTTTTCAGGCAGCCATTTCTTCACTGATGTCTGCCAAACTTCACAGGGAAATTATTTTATTGCGTTTTTAACGCATACATTTCAATGTTGCAATTTATTTCTTGCACAGCATATGTGTAACACTGGAAGAAAACACCACATTTTGTTCACCAACATCCCCCAGTTCCAACAAGGCCTCACATGCTTGGTTCATGCATTTTTTTGAGGAAGCTATGAGGGCAAAACTGGAACATGTGCATTTAAATTTTTTCAAATATTTTTTTTTATCAGATTACTTCTAAGTGACAGGTTTAGGCCGCTGACATCAATCAGGGAGACCGATCAATAATCAGCTACTTAAAATGTCACCGACAAGTGATCAGGTAATAATTATGATTTTTTCATTTATTAATAATTTGTGTTTTTTCATAATTACCCTAGATGACCCCTCTCTCTTTGTCATCCGTGGGCTGCCATAATGATCCGATCACTCCTATTGGCCAGGAGCGATCTGATCAGCCCAGCATTTGACCTGGAAGCACCCTGGACTTTCAGGTCAGTGCTGTTATTTTTTTATTTTTTATTATTATTTCATTTATTTATTTTTTAAATTTTTATTTTTTTACATTTTTTTTTAACTCTTTCAATGCTGATGCTCCATTGAAGCACAGCATTGACTGATATTTAGTCCCCACAAGCTTGTGGGGACTAATATTAACCCCTGCAATGCTGCGATGGGGGTCATACACAATCGCAGCATTGAAGGGGTTAATTGAGGAAGAGGGGGGTAGGGGTTAACTGAGGAAGGATGGGGGTGGGGGGGCTGGTCTCCACACTCATGTGGAGACCAAAGAACCCTGTCTCCCTGTCCCTGAAGCTGCCTCTGGCAGCTGGGACACAATCTCCAGTAGACTGGAGAGTGTAGGGGAGGAGTCTCTTTGATCAGTCCTACAGGACTGATCAAAGGACTTCTGGGGGCTCGTTTTTGCTGTTGCTGGTCTGCCTGGGCTTCCAGGCAGACCACCAGCAGCAGAGCCCCCTACAAAACGGGAATTAACCCCTTCAATGCCGTGATCACGGCATTGAATGGGTTAACGCTGCACTGACGCTCTCGATCAGGCAGCAGGGGGGTGTTGGGTCAGGTCCCCACACTTGTGTGGGGACCCATTCAACATACCACCCCCTTCCCTGAAGCTGCCTGTGGCAGCTGAAACCCCGATTGCAGATTTTTCTGCCTAGAGAATCACTCCGTGGGAGTGATTGTAGGCTTGGGGACGGGCTCTGAGCGGCTCTGCTCCCAAAGGTGCCGGACTTCCGCTGCTGCTTCCCAGTGACTCCCGCTGCCCCCCCCCCCCCCCTTGGCTCACGTTTCCGGATTGTCCCCACTCGCCTGAGTGTTCCGGATTCGGCCCGTCTCCTCCTATAACCCTACAGGGGGTAGGCGGTATTGGCAGCTGCAGCTGCTACCGCCGAGCCCTGCGGCCAGGGGAACGCCGGGGAGCATTAAATCAATCCAGAGTGTGGTAAGTGGAGCGCCTGGTGCGTGCCACAATATTTCGGCCCTCTCGGGAAAATAATGAGAGGCGGTTTCCCTCCTTATTTTATCCAGTGTTAGATACCTGAGGGGATGTGAAGGATCGGTTTGGGATGGCCTGGGCTGCTGGAGACCCTATACACTTACATTAATATATTTGCAACACTTTATATATTTCACATTTTACACTAGGGCAGGGGCGTCCAACCTGCGGCCCTCCAGCTGCTGCAGGACTATATCTCCCATAATCCTCTTTCATCTAAGGAGCTAGCTGAAGAGGATGGGAGATGTAGTCCTGCAGCAGCTGGAGGGCCGCAGGTTGGACGCCCCTGCACTAGGGTAAACATAATTTATCTTAAATCACACTTTCTCTTTTACTCTATTTCTTTCAATTATTATTACTTTTCAATATATTTGATTGCTTACACTTACGTTAATTCTACACATTAGGGTAAATATATTTATTTCAAATCACACTTTTCCCCCTTTTTTTAATTTTTTTTTTCATGAATTGTTAAATATGGGGCTCAATATAACAAATGATATATATGGCAATTTATGGATAATCTTACCTCTCCCCCCCTCTAGGTTCCTTATGGTGGCTACAGGAATTATTAGGGCTATCTACATTAGTTAATCTCTGTTGAAACCCTAATGGTGTGGATAATTGGATGTGATTGTATTGAGTATGGAGGATGTCTATGGGAGAGATAAACTAATCTTGTTTAATATAGGGCAATATATTGTTTTCATAATAGAGATGTCCCTTAAATTACTTACATTGAACACCCAGGGACTAAATTCTCTGCAGAAAAGAGGCCATCTATATAAACACAGCCTTGTGGAAATTCAGAAAATATTCTCATGTGTATTCAGTTAATATGATGGGCTCCAAGAAAAAAAGAGGGGTAGCAATAATCCTCTCAAATAAATTGAAAATAGAGCCTATATATATATATATATATATATATATATATATATATATATATATATATATATATGAGGAGTCTGATATTAATGGCCGTTTTCTCATAGTGATAGTGAAAATTAATTATATTATTTATACCCTAGTCAACGTGTACGCTCCAAATCGGGTTTCACTACGCTTCTTTGATTCATTGATTACAAAAATAGATACACTCCAGACAGGTATTCTACTTATGGAAGGCAACTTTAACGCAGACTGTGTCCCCTTTGCCTTACTCGAGCAGGAACGGAGCGGAGTCATGTGATGCGATGTGCATTCACGCGACTCCACTGGGTTCCTATGTCGCCACGGCGAATCAAGAGACGCTGCTGAGCAAAACAGGTAAGCAGCAGGTCCCCTTTCCGGTCCCTGTTTTAGTAAAAAAAAAAAAAAAATATCTACCATCACTGTATAAGACGCATCCAATCTTTAGCCTCAAATTTTTCTAAAAAAGGTGGGTCTTATACATGAGAAAATACGGTAGTTGGAGTCCACAACATAGAGCTAGACTTGTGTATATTTTTTAACCATATCTTGGGTTTTAATTTCAACCCTAATTAAATGCAATATACATTTACTGAAGTCCTGAGGGCAATTAAGAAAAATATTTAGTTTTTATTACTTTTAGTGTTTTGGAGTGTATGGGGTAAAATGTTTTATCATGTTGTAGGATGCAAGGTTTTCCCTGAGCTATGTATTTATAGCTTAACTTGTCATGAAATATATAATTCCCTCTGCAAAGAGCAAACTGTTTATATGATTGTCATCTAAATATAACTTTAGTAAAACTAAATGTACTCCAGCACTCAAAGGATTAACATTGTTACCTACCATTTAATGTTATTCTGCCTTCCTTCACAGTGTAAGTAACACCTGAGCCAACTCATCTGACCCTGATGGCCCTTTTCTGCCGTCTACTGCTTTGTTCTCTGCGCTACTGCACCACCCAAAAATTTGGGACTGAGGCAGGCACCAGCGAAATGGGAGGTTGGTATAATGCTAAATACGGCTTGTATGTTATAAATCACACATGTTAATTACATAAAAGGCATTTAACATGTATTTAGAGACTTTAGTTAAGATAAGAGATTTGAACTATACGTCTTTTCACATTCTTAAGTGTGTCAGGGACATAAGGAAACGCAATTAGTATAGAGCCATGGTTCTTAACTGCTGGGAACTCCTGCACACATCGCACAGTGCAGACCCTAAAATGCAGATAACCCAAGGCACGGGTGGCAGTGAAAATGGGGGCACAGATGGCACTAAGGCTGGAGCACAGATGTCGGCGAGGGAAAAAGTTGGCTCAGATGACACTGGAAGGTTGTTAGGAGGCACAGATGGCTCATTGGCATGATATGCAAAAGTGTATGTATTTACTGCTCATCATTGGCTTGATATACAGAGTTTATGCATTTACTGCTCATTTCCTTTTATACCAAGTTTATGGATTCACTGCTCATTGGTGTGACATACCACGTTTTTGGATTTACTGCTCGTTTGAGTGATATATCAAGTTTATTTTTTTGGTATAATGACGCATTACTCTAGGACTGGTTTACAATTATTTCCAGAGCTTGTTTTTATTCCCAATCCAGCCCTGGCGAACATGAACAACAGACAACAACACTGGGTCTTTGTGAACATCTTTGAGACAATCCCTGAAGTTGAAGAGTGGAGGAGCGTCTTGGGACAGTGTACACCTTGTGCACAGTACTGTGGGAGGATCTGTGACTTGAGACTACTCACTACAGTCGTGGCCAAAAGTTTTGAGAATGACACAAATATTAATTTTCACAAAGTCTGCTGCCTCAGTTTAGATGATTGCAATTTGCATATACTCCAGAATGTTATGAAGAGTGATCAGATGAATTGCAATCAAATGCATAGTCCCTCTTTGCCATGAAAATTAACTTAATCCCACAAAAACTTCCACTGCATCTCAGTACTGCTCCAAAAGGACCAGCTGACATCATGCTAGTGATTCTCTCTTTAACACTCTGTTATGCTTATTGAGTTCGAATAACAGACTGAAACCTTTAAAATGAGAGTTGTGCTTGACATCATTGTTCTTCCTCTGTTTACCATGGTTACGTGCAAGGAAACGTGTTCTCATCATAGCTTTGCACAAAAAGGGCTTCACAGTTAGTAAGATTGCACCTAAATCAACCACTTATTGGATCAGCATGAACTTCAAGGAGAGTGGTTCAATTGTTGTGAAGAATGCGTCAGGGTGCCCAAGAAAGTCCAGCAAGCGACAGGACCGTCTCTTAAAGTTGATTCAGTTGCGGGATCGGGGTGCCACCGGTGCAGAGCTTGGTGAAGAATGGCAGCAGGCAGGTGTGAGTGCATCTGCCTGCACAGTGAGGCGAAGACTTTTGGAGGATGGTCTGGTGTCATAAGGGCAGCAAAGAAGCCACTTCTCACCAGGAAAAAACATCAGGGACAGACTGGACTGCTGAGGACAGGAGTAAAGTCATTTTCTCTGATGAATCCCCTTTCTGATTGTTTGGGGCATCCATAAAAAAGCTTATCTGGAGAAGACAAGCACTACCATCAGTCCTGTGTCATGCCAACAGTAAAGCATCCTGAGACAGACAATGCCTTTTCTAGCATGACCCTTACGAAAAATTACTGCAGTTTTTCTGAAGTAATACTGCTGTTTTTTGGACATGAAAAAACTGCAATACTGCACTTTTAGTGCAGTATTACTGCACATTTACTGCAGTTGTACTGCATTTGTACTTCACTGTACTGCAGTTTTACTGCACATTTACTGCACTTTTTTTTTTATATTGCAAACCTACAGTTGTACTTCAATGTACAAAAATAACTGCAGTACAACTGCAGTACAGTGAAGTACAACTGCAGTACAACTGCAGTACAACTGCAGTAAATGTGCAGTAAAAGTGCAGTATTGCAGTTTTTTCATGTCCAAAAAACAGCAGTATTACTTCAGAAAAACTGCAGTAATTTTTCGTAAGGGGATGGAGCACCTTGCCATGAGGCTAAAGTGATAACTAAGTGATAACAAATTTTGGGTCCATGGCCAGGAACTAAATCTACTGGCTTTATCAGCAGTTCACATTGCAGGTCATCACAATATCCTGGCAGACAGGTTGAGCGCAGCAACAGACTTTTTGCAGAGATCACCTACAAATTTGGTGTACCTGAAATAGATCTCATGGCTACAAAAGCGAATTCAAAGCTTCCCTGATTTGGTTCTTTAAGGCCACGAGATGCGCCAGTGATAGCGGATGCTCTGTTGGTTCTGTGGAACTGCAGCCTGGCTTATATCTACCCTCCTAGTCCTTTGATTTACAGGATTTTTCAAAACATTTGTCCAGGCAAAGGGGGTTTGAGGGAGCTGTTGGGTGGGTGATGCATCAGATGGAACTGAGATGGCTTGGGGTGGACAGTTCTGCAAATAAGATGTCTAATGGCAGTTGGGGGTCTGAGGTGGCTAAGGAAAGGGATGTGAGAGCATTTCGGGGGTTGTGGGTACATATAAGGGGTCAAATGGCAGATACTGGGCAAAAGAGGGCACATGGGGTGCTAAGGGAGGCTGAATGACATAGTTGGGATGAGGCGATATAAGGGGGTGAAGGGGAAGTGAGGTTTGCCGAAGAGGGCGGGGGGACTGAGGCACCTGCAGAGGCATATGGGGGGTGAAGAAAACTGGAAAATTGAGGGATCGGGGGACAGATAGTGGGGCTATAGTGGGTAAGTGATGGTGGAGATGTGGGGGCTGAAGAAAGGGGCAGTGACCAGTTTTTTTCTTAGCATTTACTGGTTATTGGTACCTTGATCCCTCATGTTTGAATGCAAATGCTACCACGTATAAAACAAGTCTCACCAGTGCATATAATGCTATGAGGTCAGGAGGAAGGTATTGCAAATTGTGTGAGCAGTCAGTCGCCTCAAACCCTATTGTAAAGACTGGATCTTCACAGGCATACAGGGATCCAAAAGTGCAACATGGATGGTTGGCACTTAGATTCTTTTTTGTCAAGCACATATCTTATATCTAGTGGGTAGTGTCACGGTCAGGACTACTTGCCAAGCCATGACGGTGTGGAGGGAGTGAAAAAAAATAGAAAAAGGCTCCAGGCACTCAAGGGTTCCACTCAGGCAGGTTTATTGAAGGAGAAGGACAACAACGTTTCGACCTCACGATGAGGTCTTTATCAAGGTGTGGAGGGAGTGGGCATGAAGGGGTTAATAGCACCAGGCCTCTGGATTTACTAACTTCACCCCTTAACAAGGCATAAGTTATACCAAGTTAACCCCCAAATCCTGCCTGTATCCCCCCAGGTAGTCTGCCACCACCCACAATTTTGATACCGGACTCGTGAGATATCCGAATTAAAATATCTATCTCTATCCCCTTAATGACAAAGCCCGTACATGTGCGGGCTCAAAATGCATTGTTTTTAATGGGTTTAGGGACCGCCCATTGTCCTTAAGGGGTTAAATATATCTCAACCCACCCCGGGCAAACAATTATATAATTAGATAATAACAATTTGGTAACGTGATATTCTCTTAGGGTTTGTGGATATCAATACTAGAGTCCAAAGACAGACTTGTATTATGAATATTTCAATAACAAAATGACAAATGTTACACAGTGCCACAATTACAAAAAACAAAACAGGCAAACAGTTCTTAAAAACAATGGGTCTTAAACACAGGACCCTCACTCACGAGTTTCTTCAATAAGCAGGCCGGTGGAAACTCCTTAAGGCCAGATGGTTTCTTATGATGTTCTGATCAGAGTATATCGTGGAGTTCTTTGACGTCCCTGCATTGCCCCTAAATCAGACTCTTTTACAAGAAAACACCCCTCTGGCCACATGACCAATAATATGACACCCATCCTTCCCATCTTTGATCTGCCAATAAGGTTTGGTGGGGTAAAAATAGAGGTCTGATTATGAGACTAAGATACAGATCCCCCGCACCTCCTGTCTCCCCCCCCACACACACACACACACACTTACCGGTGCTTCCTGCTGTATTGCCGGGGCAGCGGGTTGACGTCTACGCGATCCGCGTAGACAACGTCCGCTGCAGCCGGAAGGAGGTGTGGCTAGCAGCGGGGGTTGTCTGCGTCCGTCGCGGGGAACTCTGATCTCTGACAGCCGGGGAAGGTATCCGCGACGGACGCAGACAAACCCCCGCTGCCAACTCCACCTCCTTCCGGCTGCAGCGGAAGGAGACGTCAACCCGCTGCCCCGGCAATACAGCAGGAAATTGGGGAAGTACCGGTAAGTGTGTGTGTGCGTGTGTGTGTGTTAAATGGGGGCATATGGCATTTCTGGAATGCCTTATACCCCTATATGCCACTCTGGCACTTAGAGGGTTAAAAGGCATATTATGGGGCAGAGTGGCATATAGGGAGGTATAAGGCATTTCAGGAGGCAGAGTGGCGTTAAGGGGGCATTTAATAGAGCACTCTGCCTCCTGAAATGCCTTATACCTCCCTATATGCCACTCTGGCATTTAGGGGGTTAAAAGGCATATTATGGGGCAGAGTGGCATATAGGGAGGTATAAGGCATTTCAGGAGGCAGAGTGCTCTATACAATGACTTTTAACTCCCTTAATGCCACTCTGCCTCCTGGAATATATATGCCTCCTGGAACCCATATATATGGGTATATGCCACTCTGGCATTTAGGGGGTTAAAAGGCATATTATGGGGCAGAGTGGCATATACCCATATATATATGGGTTCCAGGAGGCATATATATTCCAGGAGGCAGAGTGGCATTAAGGGAGTTAAAAGGCATTGTATAGAGCACTCTGCCTCCAGAAATGCCTTATACCCCTATGGGTATAAGGCATTTCTGGAGGCAGAGTGCTCTATACAATGCCTTTTAACTCCCTTAATGCCACTCTGCCTCCTGGAATGCTTTATACCTCCCTAAATGCCACTCTGCCCCATAATATGCATTTTAACCCCCTAAATGCCAGAATGGGATATATATGGGTATAAGGCATTTCTGGAGGCAGAGTGGCACATAGGGGGTCAAAAGGCATACCATGGGGCACAGTGGCATATAGAGGGTTAAAAGGCATATCCATGGGCCACAGTGCCATATTGGTGTGGCAAGCCTGGGGGCAGATGTGAGTGTGGGGGACAGGTTGGAAAATACAAGGAAATAAAAACAAAAAATTTTTTTTTCTCAATCATAGCTTTTATTTAAAAAAAATAGTTTACACGAATTAACATTTACTGGTAAAACTTTTTTCCTTTAGGGTCGTCTTATATTCAGGCTTTTTCTTTTTTTCCTAAGTTAATATTCAGATTTTGGGGGGTCGTCTTATAATCAGGGTCGTCTTATAATCGAGCAAATACGGTAACTCAGGATCCTTATCAGTTAGGCCATGAATCACCACGGGTCCTGGGAAGATGACACCTCTAGCCAGAACAGATACATAGGGCATGCACAAAGAAACACATTTAAATCAATATCAGATTAACCCAATTGAATGCTGGATCATGACAGGAACTCTTAAGGGTTAATGGTAAATCAATCTGGTGTGATTTGTG
Organism: Spea hammondii; assembly: GCA_029215755.1. NCBI lineage: Eukaryota > Metazoa > Chordata > Amphibia > Anura > Pelobatidae > Spea > Spea hammondii. The sequence continues at coordinate 23,837,153 of JARDYJ010000009.1, read as the reverse complement.
CAATACCGCAAACAGTTAGGATTGATTCTAAAGCAGTTACAGATGTAGCTGTAGAAGAGCCTAAAATAAATTGTAGTTGTGCAAATGTACATATGCAGCTCTGCTAACGGGATACATGTGACAACACTAACTTATTTTTTCTCTCCCTCAATTTTGTTACAGAGACTCTCAGAAATTGTATGGGTGACAGAGCAACCTGGGACACTTTTTATTCCCAATCTTCCCCCGATAACTCATCACATTTTGAATGGTTTTTCAGTTACAATTTCCTGCAGGACTTTCTTCTGTCTCTTCTCAGTAATTTAGCACAAGAAAGCTATGCAGGGCATCCTTTACATATGTTGGATGTTGGTTGTGGTATTTCAGATCTGGGGTTATGTCTGTTCCGTGATTCCCCTATCTCTGTTTTGGTATCCTGCATAGATCGCTGTGAACCTGCAATCCTCACCATGAGGAACAGAATCACCCATGGAAACACCCCAGATTCCTGTCTGCAATAAATACAAGGTGATGTTACTGACCTGTATTGGATACCTTCAGCCAGTGTGTCACTTGTGCTAGATAAAGGCACCTCAGATTCTCTGATGCGCTCAGGGATGTTAGAAGCTACAAACATGGTGAAGGAGGCTCTGCGTGTTTTAAGGCCAGGTGGCAAACTGGTACAGTTAACAGATGAAGACCCTGATGTCAGACTTCCTTTCCTAGAAAAGGCAGGTGCAGGACCTTTTACAATACTCCATGAACTGATGAATAAGGATGGCATGTTTTATTATGCTTACATTATGACTCCACCGCAGACCTGATCTGTAGTGTAAAAATGTGTTGCTGGATTGTATCGCACCTATAATACTACATAGAAAGCCACAAATGTCTGTGACAAAAGTGGACCGTATTTGATCTACAGCATAAAGTAGCAGTCTTTAGGTTGAAGCTATAGTTACAAACGATGAACACGACTGATGTTTTTGTTAACCCCTTCGCGACCTTTGCCGGTTCAGGACCGTCATGACATGAAGGTCACTAAATGACCTTTGACGGTCCTGAACCGTCAAAAAGTAAAATAAGCTTAGAACGGCGTTAGAACTTTCTTCGCTTAAACGGCGTTACTGTAATGCCTCGATGTCGAGGCATTCAGTAACGCAGAGATCGGCATCGGGGGCCATGTCTGGCCCCTCCCCGAGGCGTCAACAGCCGCCATACAATGTATGGCGGCGGATGCCCGTTTTAAAAGCGTTTAGGAGGCGATCAACGATCGCCTCCTAAACTTAAATGGTGTCGCTGGAATGCCTCGATCAGGAGGCATCCAGCGACACCAAACACTTACCTCTGGGTACTGCATTCAACCATGCAAGTCAATGGAGCCCAGCTTTCTAATCACAATGTGATTAGTAAAATATAAAAAAAAAAAATTAAAAGTGCTAACATTTAAAAATAATTATGCAGTGATGTCACTAGATGAACCATCCAGCAAAATGTGTAAAAAAAAATATAAAAAAAAAAGTATTAAAAAAATAAAATAATAAAGTTTATTATTTTGAGCAAGTGCTAAAATTTCTCAAAAATCTCAACAAAGAGTTAAAATAAAAGCACTTCAAATACCCAAGGGGTGTCTAATATAAAAAAAAAAAATGGCTGATGGGGTAAATTGGAGTGGCTGAGCTCAAAGATAGGGCATAGGTACAGACTTTCCAAAATGGACAAAAAAAAGCGCACTTCCCAAATGTGGCATTTTAAATCTCAAACAACACGACAAATCCATGCATGTATCACTGCACTCAGGAGATGTTCCTGAACACACATTGGGGTGTTGTTTGACAGTGACATATACCAGAACCTGTATATCTATAACTAAAGTACAATTTGTGTGAAAACAAATTTAAAAAAATTACTATTACAAAGTTTGACAAAGTGTACTTGTATAATTGGTGCATGGAAAGGGTTAAAATAACAGCATTTGGAATACCCTGGGGTGTCTAGTTTTCAAAAATATATGGTTTGAATGGGTTAAATTGAGTTAACCGGCTTCAAAGATGTTCCAAAGAGGAGATGGAGGCAGAATGACCAGATTTGTTAAAAAAGATTTGGAAATCATAAAACGCTGCTTGTACTTATTGCCCTATAACTTACAAAAAACAGCAAAAAAACATAAAAACATTTGGTATTTCTAAACTCAGGACAAGTAGTAGAATCTATTTAGCTAGTTTTTTTACTTGCTTTTTTAGGTGAGTAAAAGATTTTTCAAATAAAAGTCATAAAATGTGTATTTTTTTTAAATTTTTCACCATGTTTTTTTTATTTTTTTTTTATAGTAAATAAGATGATACGATCAAAATAATGGTATCTGAAGAAAGCCCATCTTGTCCTGAAAAAAACAATACATAACTTATGTGGGTACACTAAATGGGTGAGGAGAAAATTACAGCTGAACACAAGCACCACAAAAGTATTAAAACAGCCTCGGTCCCACAGGGTACAAAACGAAAAATGAGCCCGGTCCTTAAGGGGTTAAATTGTTATTTCTTACAAATATACAGTCACAACATATACATCTTAATAAATACAAAGCATACTAATATTCATTCATCTGAGATCTCTGCAAAATACATTGGGCAGGGAAAAAAAAATATATAATTTGACTCCTTTTTTGCTAAGGATGTTTTGTGCCCAAAAACGTGAGACCTTTTTTGTAGCATTTCTACCAAGATTCTCCTTTTTAATTTCTTTGTGCACTCACACACATTTTATATGTTTGTTTTTTTGAAGGAGGGATAGAACTTTCTATTGATACCATTTTTAAATTAAAAAAATAATTCTAATACTTTACTATGAAAATGGTCCCAAAACCAGTTCAGTTGGCCAAAATGACACACTTTGGACGGGGCACAAAATGCCTGTTTCCTTTTTCAAATTTGAAATGTTCTAATTTTATTTTTTGAGGCCTATGTCTCCTGGGACTGTTTAGCAGCATATCAGCTTAAAATACCTCCACAAAAAAGTTTATATTTTTGGGAACAAAAAGACCACCCAGGGTATTTCGCCAGGAGCATTTGAACACTAATCATCTAGCCAGTTGGTCACCAATACCTGGTAAAGAGGGCAGTAACATTTCCTTTTTCAACCATACAGTATTTTCTATCTTGTTTAGGATTGTTTGCACAGATTATATGCAACTGCAGAGAAACTAACCAAAATGTATTTTTGTTTTACTGGTGTGTTGGAGTGAGCACTTTATTAACCCTTTTGACAAAAATTGATGTACCAGGCACGTCACAGAAATGCACCCCCCTTGGCCGGACTGGGACTGAAAAGCAGCCCTGGAAACGTTTGGAGACCAGCCCCGTATAGTTTATCTCGCGGTCGAGTTCTTATACCCACACGCACCCCTTATACATACCCGAGTCACACTATTTGCCGTACAAATAACTATAAAACATTCTTTTTATCACATTATTTGTATTAAAATGCCAGAAAGCAAAATTGTTAAAAGGCCCTAATAAATAAAATACATTACACATAATGGAATCAAAACATTTGCTACTGCAAACATTTTTAGATTAAAAAGTTCCATTTTATTCAGTGGGAAAAAACTGTGATCACATTATTCTTAATGATATTCTTGTAAGAAACTTATTTCTTTATTCATGTAAACTATTTTTTCATATTTAATAAAAGCTATGATTGAGACATTTTGTTTATTTCCTTATTTGCCAAACTGCCCCCCCCAGTTATGCACATCTGCCCCAGGCTTGCCACTCTGCCCCCTGATATGCCTTTTAACCCCCTATATGCCCCTCTGCGTCCAGAAATGCCTTATACCCCCTATATGCCACTCTGCCATATAGGGGGTTAAAAGGCATATCATGGGACAGAGTGGCATATAGGGGGTTATAAGGCATTTCTAGAGGCAGAGTGGTATATAGGGGGTTAAAAGGCATTTCTGGAGACAGTGGCATAAAGGGGGTTAAAAGGCATATCATGGGGCACTCTGCCTCCCTGATATTCCTTATACCCTCCTATATGCCACTCTGCCTCCAGAAATGCCTTATAGCCCCATATGCCATGCTGGCATATAGGGGGTTAAAATGCATATCAGGGAGGCAGAGTGGCATATAGGGGGGCATAAGGCTTTTATATAAAAAAAATATAGAGTTTGTTCAAAAAATAAATTAAATTAGTTTACTGACCTTCTACTTCTTCCACTTTGGGGCTTTTTCATCTCGACCTCCGTCCTGTGGTAGCTACAGACTGCCGTTATCTATGCTAACACGATGTCACTAACGCGACATCCGGTGCTCCAGCAGTCTGAGTGCGAGTGGAGCTTTCACCCCTCACGCTGCTCACTATGCGGCCATCAGATTGCTGGAAATTTAATCTAAACGGCCTGTGCGTGCTGATGTCACCGGCCAGAGCTACTTTAATACTTTTTTTTTTTTTTAAATTAATATGCCAGATCGGCTTGCCATATTAAGTAAAAAAAAAAAATTAAAAAGTATTAAAGTAGAGCTGGCTGGCGGCATCAGCACGCATCAGCCGTTTAGATTAGATTTCCAGCAATCTGATGGCCGCATAGTGATAGAACAGCTTGAGGGGATGAAAGCTCCGTGCGAGGGAGCGGAGCTTTCACCCCTCGCGCTGCTGCCATCACTAGGCGGCCATCGCACACGGCCGCTGGGTGCCGATGCCGCCGGCCGGCGCTAATTTAATATGGAAACCGCTCGGAACTGCATGTCTCGGGTGATACCAATTGAGCACCCCTGCTCCGATTATAGGCCGCACCCCCACTTTAAAGACCTAAATTAGGGGGGGAAAGCGAGGCCTATAATTGGGCCAATACAGTATATGTGTGAAACAAATGAAATCATATAGACAGGAATACCTTTCCGCACAGAATATCCAAGAGGCTCCTAAAAAAGAAGAAAAAAAACATGGTGGCGTATGTCAAATCAAGCAGAACAAACCCTTACAATTTACAGGGCATAAGTATGCCAATATGTTTGTAATGGTCACCTCACCCAAACACTTTGGTACTCTTGACACAAAAAGACTTCCGTGAATGATGAGGGAAGCAGAGAAGGAGGGTAGGTAAAACAGCAATCTTGAATGCTTAAAGACAAATCTTCTGTTCCAGATGCGCAGAGTGCAGGCTTCACAATTCATAGCAGGGCTACCATGAAGAGAAGCTGTATCAGTCCTTTGTTTCACTTCCGTCATCCTAGCTCCATCTTCCAATGTCAGCACAAAACACGCATTTCACATTTACTTTAAGGAGAAAAAAATCAGTTAATAAACATTTTTCTAACCAGCACTAGTGGTTTCTTCAAATGTGGGTATTGTTTAGCCTGTAGGCCAGCAAGGAAAGGAAACAGGAAGTTCTACTTACCGAGAGCTTCTTTTCCCTGCCAATCCCTGGTGACGCTCAGGATAGACTCCTCCTCCGTACCTGAGATAGGACAGGACTCAAAACTTTAAAAGCCCCTCCCCTTCTACTAACCCCAGTGAATACAAAATTTTATTGAAAGGAAGGGAGGGAACAAAAACGTGTCACCAGGGATTGGCAGGGAAAAGAAGCTCTCGGTAAGTAGAACTTCCTTTTTCCCTGCCATCCCAGGTGACACTCAGGATAGATGTACCAGAGAAGAAGGGTGGGTAAACTTAAGGAGACAAAACAGCCTCAAGGACCTTCCAACTGAAAAGAGAGTCCTCCTGTGCCATCTGGTCGAGACGGTAATGTTGGACAAAAGCGTGGAGAGTCCGCCAAGTAGCCACCTTGCAGATCTGTCAGGCAAAATACCACATCTTTCGGCCCAGGAAGTGGAGACTGCCCTAGTAGAGTGGGCACGGATCCCCACAGGAGCAGGTTGGCCACCAAGTCGAATCCACTTAGCAATGGAAGACTTGGAGATGATGACACCCCTGTTGGGCCCTGAAGAGGCCACAAACAAACGAGAGGACTTATGCAGGGGCAGAGTCCGTTCCAAATAGATGGTGAGGCATCTCTTCAGATCGAGAGTGTGAAGAGCTTCTTCAGCTGAGCCAGGAGCTGGAAAAAGGTAGGCAGCACGATCTCCTGGTTCTTGTGGAAAGCCAACTGAACCTTGGGCGCGAACTCCGGCGGTACAGAGAGAGAACCACCTCATCAGGGAAAAAACAGAGAAACAGTTCCTTCATAGACAAAGCCTTAAGTTCACAAATCCGTCGAGAAGAAGTAATAATAATAAATACAGAGAAACTGAATGAAGAGGCTCAAGAGGAGGTAACGTGAGTCTACGAAGGACGAGATTCAGGTCCCAAGGAACCATCCTGGTGACAGAACGAGGACGCATCCGGACGATGGCCTTGGCAAAACGTCTGACCACAGGCAGAGATATAAGCTCGAACCCCAGAAATATGCACCCTGATAGTAGAAGGCTGAAGTCCACTGTCGAATCCCTCCTGGAAGAAGTCCAGAATAGTGGCCGAGGAACAGGAATACGGCAAAATTCCCCTGGAACAACACCAACTGTGAAATCTCTTCCAGATCTTAATGTAGTGCAGAGAGATAACCTTCTTTCTACTCTGCAGAAGAGTGTCAGCCACAGGAAAAGAAAAACCTTGCGCTCTCAACAGTTCACGTTCAATCTCCAGGCCGTCTCCGTCTGGAGATCAGAGCAAACGGAGGAAAAACGTAGGCGAGGCGGAAATTCCACACCTGGGCAAAGGCATCTATCGCCAAGGGATGATCCTGAGGCTTGAGGGAAAAGAAGACAGGAATTCGAGCATTGTCTCTGGATGTCATCAGGTCAATCTCGGGTAAGCCCCACTGTTGGATGATGAGGTTGAAGGCTACCGGATGCAGAGCCCACTCGCCGCTCAGCACAGGAGTTCTGCTCAGGAAATCCGCTTGAGAATTCAAAGTCCTTCTGAGGTGGACAGAGTCATGAGACAGGACTTTGCCCAAAGGGAAATCCTGAGCAATATACGGAGAAGACAGGGACTTATTGTACCCCCCTGTCTGTTGACATAGGCTACTACTTCCTGATTGTCAGAGCGAAGCAAAATGTCCTGGCCGGCGAGCAGATGTTCCCAGGGATGCAGAGCTCTTTCTACTGCAAGTAAATCCAGACAGTTCGAGGGAAGAAGTTTCTTAGCTGGAGACCAGAGTCCCTGCACGAACAGGTTCTGATACGTAGCTCCCTGAGGCTGACGTCTGTGGTGAGAAGTACCTTGGAGACAAGAGACCTTCTTCTCCCCGCAGCTAAGATGTTCTGTTGGAGCCACCAGGTGAGGGATGCTCTGACATGCGGTGGAAGACAGACAAGCCTGTCCGGAGCCAATGGGTTGTCTTCTAGTCGGTTGAGGACAAATCTTTGAAGAACTCTCATGTGGGCCAGAGCCCAGGGCACCGCATACCTTGCGGAGACCATCTTCCCCAGCAGGGATATGCATAACCTCAAGGAGCTTCTGTGCGCAGAGCGAACCCTGCGTACTAGGAAACAAATCCCCTTGATCTTGGCAGGAAGAAGGAAAGCTTTCCCGGAGCAGGAATCCAGGCGAAGACCCAAAAACACCAGTTGTTGAGAGGGAACGGTGCAGAATTTGTCCCAGTTCAGAATCCAGCCGAGATCTTGTAATGTGTCGACCACCGTGGAAAGGTGAGCCCGAAGAATCGGCACCGACCGGGAATGGATAAGCCAGATGAGGAATAACTGAAATTCCCTGAACTCGGAAATGGGCCGCCACGACTGCCAAAAGTTTTGTGGAGTCGAGGAGTCGCCACTCTCAGGAAACGTTGATGAGATGGATGGATGGGAACGTGGAAATATGCATCCTTCAGATCTAATGAAGCCATGAAGTCGTTGAGGCATAAGGTGTCGAGAGTGGATCTCACGGTTTCCATCTTGAACCGGACAAACTGGAGGTGACTGTTCAAAAAGCTTAAGTCTATGATTAGGCAAAAACCACCTGTCCTCTTGGGGACCAGAAAAAACGTAGAATAAACCCCTTGGTCCAGGTCTGGCCAAGGGACAGGAACCAGAACTCTGAGGTCTGTCAACTGCTGAATGGTAGATAACAGGACCGACCGCCTTGCCCGGTCTGGAGGAAGGTGGGAGATCAAAAAACGGTCTGGTCTTAAATTGAAGCCGATAGCCGTGCGATACAATGGCTCTCACCCAAGGGTCTCGGGTGAGTGAGAACAAACTGTCCCTAAAAAGTCGGAGCCTTCCTCCCACAGGAATGGAGGAGGTGTCATGCAGAGTTCTTGGGGTCTTGAAACGCTTTGGGGAAGGCGAGTCTGTCAAATCTCCCCCTTCCTCGAAGGAATTTGCCTCGGAAGCTCTGTTCTCTGGACGATGGGTTGTATCTAGAACTATGGCCTCTAGATTGGCCCGGGAAGAATGGCCGAAAGGACTGCTGTCTTTTCGAAGGAGGATTTCGCTGAGGCATCCAATGCTTGCCCCCTGTGGTCTTCTCCAAAAGGGACTCCAGCTCTTCCCTGAATAGACTCTTACCCTTAAAAGGAATACTAAGAAGCCTGTTCTTAGAGGCATTACTCGCCACCCAGGCCTTAAGCCACAAGGCCCTTCTAGCTGCAACTGAAAGCGCTGAAGCTCTGGCTGTCATTCTAATGTTTTCAATAGAGGCATCACAGAGAAAATCCACGGCCAATTTCACGGCAGCAACATTCTTGAGGATAGTCTCCCTGGAAGTCTTGGCAGCAGTATCCTCTTCGATCTAGGAGAGCCAAATCTTGACTGCTCTGGAAACTGAGGGAGAAGCAATTCCTGGTTTAAGGACAGCAGCAGAAGCCTCAAATGATTTCTTAACTGCAGCTTCGGCTTTCTTTTCCATCTGGTCAGAGAAATGAGAGCCATCCTCAAGCGGCAAAGTAGTCTTCCTGGAGACCCTCATAACAGGAGTGTCTACCAGCGGGGTAGCACAAAACTGAGCAAAGTCCTCATTAAAGGGAAACATGCGCTTAACCCGTCTGGACAGGTTAAGTCTCCTTTCTGGGTGGTGCCATTCCTGCTTGATAATGTCAGATAGCGTAGGATGAACAGGAAATGAGGCAGACTGCTTGGAGAAGCTGGCACCAAAGAAAGAGTCACTCTTCTGGGTGGAGGTCTCCTCCAAATGCATAGCTGACCTCACAGCGGAAATCAAAGTCTCAATCTCTTCAACCTGGAACAAAAATGAACTCTCCTCCTGGATCTCTCCTTCCTCCGAGGAACCTTCCTCTACCTCTGGATAGTCAAATTCAGGAGTCTGATAACAAAGGCTGACGCCCCAGGAGAGCGGGGTCTTGCACTGCTGGAAGGTGGTGATAGGCAGTAACAAGAACAGTCTGATGGAAGGCATAGAAGGTAGTCTGCATCTCCTCTTTAAGCCAGGTCAAAAACTCCCTACCCCAGACGGGTAGGGCAAGCGGAGCAGAGCTTCTTCCTTTAATTCTGCAAAGCCTTGTGACACCTGGAGCATTGGGCATGCTTGGACTTCGTAACAGCTTTCTTAGGCTTGTCCTCAACAGAGGGCGGCTCAGAGTTATCAGGGGCTGACATAACTAAAGATGCAACAGCACCCAGCCAAAACAGCAGGAACACACATAGCACCATATACGCTGAATGACTGACCAGCAAACCTCCCTGGCCAGGGAGGTGCCTACCCTGGTGTCTCGGCGCAGCAGTGAACACCGCCAGGACGACGGCGCTGCAGCCGTGACCACCGCCGGGGCAACGGAACAACACCGCCGCGAACACCGCCACCAATGGCGAAGCCGCAGCTGCGGACACCGCCGCCACGACCAAGGTAAGGCCAGCAGTGCGGCACCAGCCACCCGGCTTGAGGTGCAAGGTATCTCCTAGGAAGGGGGCTTAGCTGATGTAGGGCAGGAAAAAACACTGGAGTCTATCGTGAGTGTCACCTGGGATGGCAGGGAAATAATAATGTAACTGAATTTAAATCAAATGCCACAAACCATAAGTATAACAGCAGAAAACAAATTACCTGTCACTCTAGATATATCACTCTGTGATATATTTATTGCGCTGTCCCTGTGGGTTACAATCAATGTTCCCTCTAATTTTTCTTAGGTGGTGTGCGCAGAAAATTTCTCTTGTGCAAAAATTTTCCCGGAGCCATAATTTTGTGCGCATAATATGCTTCTGCAAATGTTACATTTAAATTGTTATTCTATATTTTTGGTACAGCACGCTCATGGTTAATAACACTACATTATAGTGTGATAATATAGTATTAGTTACACAACAGAATTACTTACTGTAATGCAGAGGCGTATCTACTGAAAATAGCGCCTATGGCAAGCACTGAAATTGCGCCCCTGTCCAAATATCTAAAACCCATTTATTATATATATATATATATATATATATATATATATATATATATTAGACCCTGCTGCCGATAGCATGTATAGATCAATACACAAACCCAGATCAATTGAAATTCACTTGTGATCTCAGCACTGAAGGTATATATCAAATAAACAGAATCAGACATACAAATCCTGTATTTGCAGGTACACAATAATAATATATGAAACGTAGCATCGCAGGTATAGATCAAATAAATACATGGAAACCGCATTGCAGGTATTAATCAACTGAATAAGACATTTTAACCCTGTATTTGCAGGTATACATAAATAATGTATGGAAACATAGCATAGCAGATATGGCTCTACAGAATAACACAAAAACCCAGCTTTGCAGGTACAGATCAATTGGAATTCACATAAAAACACGGCATTAAAAGGTATATTTAAAACCCCCTAAATTACAGGCATAGATCACAGGTTGCACACCCCAAAGCCAGCCCTTGCGTCCACACTGCCCACATAGAATCTGACCAGCACCCATATAACCCACATAAGATTTGCCATCTTTGTCCCCAAATAGCCCAGCACAAGTCAACTGTGTCCCCAAATGGTCCGGCCTGTGCCATCTTTGTCCCATATACACCCTGCCTGTGCCATCTTGGTCCCCAAGGCTCAAACCTCCTGCTAGTGCCATCTTTGCCCTTCCACAATTATACATCTATGATACACACAAACACTTTTGCAGTCACTCACTAATTCACACTCATGCTCTCTCTCATTCAGTCAACTCATCCACACATTAACTCATGCTCTCCCTCGTTCAGACAATTCATCCACATATTAACTCATGCTCTCCCTCATTCAGAACACTCATCCACATATTAACTCATGTTCTCACTCATTCACTCAATGCATCACTTCACACATTAATTCATACTCTTTACTTATATCTACCCCATCTCCTTCCCTTATCACTTTCTAACCCCTCTCCCTCCCTTATCACTTTCTAACCCCTCTCCCCCTTTGTAGTTCTCTCACCTTGAAGTCCAGCGACGGGAGCACGAGGCTTCTGTCTTCCTGCACTGCTGACGGCGCTCACTGGCGTCCCCCTTTCAAATGGCGCCATAGGTGCCATACCCTAAATACGCCTCTGCTGTAATGTCAACCTGTCTGACAGACAACCCTCTCTCCTAATATCCATTTTGCTCTGTCACACAGTCCATATAAAGCGAAGTTTGTGGAGCTGAAGAAAATCACATTGCAAGGGGGTGGAGCTATATATTTTCACCCCTTTTGACTCCACTTCCATGGTCTATTTTAAAGGTGAAATTCTCACTGCATAAGTAAATTATGAGCGAATCACGAGCGGAGGCTCCGGCCGCATAACGGTTAGAAAAAAAAAATTGGGAACATTTTTTATTGGGAAAAACTTTTGTATTTGTATCTGTAAAAACTAGAGTATTTGGCACCTGGGGTGGATCCTGTATGTGGCACACACACACACTTTAAAACTGCATAGCGTCTATCACTAGGCAAACATTGACAGGGGTACAGCATAACTGTCATCATTATATACTAAGGCAGACATTGACGGTGGTACAGCATAACACCTATCACTATATACTGAGACACACATTGACTGGGGTACAGCATAACACCTATCACTATATACTGAGGCAGACATTGACGGTGTTACAGCATAACTGCTATCATTATATACTGAGGCAAACATTGACGGTGGTACAGCATAACTACCATTATATACTGAGGCAAACATTGACGGTGGTACAGCATAACACCTATCACTATATACTGAGGCACGCACTGACGGTGGTACAGCATAACACCTATCACTATATACTGAGACACACATTGATGGTGGTACAGCATAACACCTATCACTATATATTGAGCCAGACATTGACAATAATGCAGCATAACCCCTATCACTATATACTAACCCAAACATTGATGTGGTGTAGGCCTACCACTTCAGTGTCTGGCCTAATATATAGTAGGGATGCACCGAAATGAAAATTCTGAACCGAAACGGAAAATTCAGCATTCGCTTGACCGAAACTGAAAATGATCCCCCCGCCTTTTAAAAAAAAACAAAAAAACACTTATTAAAAGTAAGTAACCCTCATTCTGTCTTCAGCACAAACCGAAAGGCCTTCCTTCTGCTCGTCCTGGGAGTCTCTGGGGGTCGCGGACCTTTCGGACGAGGACTGGGAGAAAATTTTTATACTCACGCACAAAAGTTCCAGGGCTGCTAAGGTACAGGAAACAAACTATAAAATTCTGACCCACTGGTACCGCACGGCTCAGAGGCTGCACCTCATGTTCCCCAACTCCTCAGATAGATGCTGGCGATGTGATGGGGATGTGGGAACGATGCTGCACTTATGGTGGGACTGCCCCCGAATCCAGCCGTTCTGGAAAGAGGTTCACCGTGTTATCTCAGAGCTCTCTGACTCCCCCCCCCCCTTTTCAAGCATTGCCTATGCTTTTACATCACACCCCCCATGCTATTTCGCACTACAAGCGCTCTGTTGTGCATCATTTATTGGATGCGGCCAAGGGCCTCATACCCCTGTACTGGAAGCAGTCTTGCTCTCCACCCCTCGAGGCCTGGATTTCGCGGGTTGAGGATGTTAGGAGGATTGAAGATCTCTCCGTGGTCTCTCTGAAACAGAGGGAGAAGTATACGGCCACCTGGTTTCATTGGCTCTCTTATGTCTCTGCGCGTGACTCATGATTTGTACTGTTTCCCTGGCACCTCGCACGCTAAGGGGTTTTCGTGATTGCTGTATTTTTGTTCCCCCTTTTTTTTTTTTTTTTTTTATTGCTGATTGTCGTGGGGAGCGCTATGTCTCCTCTCGCCATTGTCTAAACTGTTTCCAATGTGACCCCTGCGCGGGTTCTTGCATATTACTGCCTTGTCCTGCTGGAACTGTGTCTGGACTTGTGTGCCCTTGCTCCCCCCCCCCCTTCCCTCTTTTCCCTTCTGTACCCTCTCCCCGTCCCAACTTCCAAAATTACTACAAACCTTAATAAACTTTGATTCTGAAAAAAACGGGCAAAGGACATAGCAAGACTGAAGAATTTATAGGAAACAGGTACTCACGTCACGGGCCTCGCCGTTGCGTGCTGTCGTGACCTCGTCACCGGGTCCGGGTGCCATGGAGACCGCATTGCCGTGGCAACGCGGCCGCGCATGCACGACCGAGGGCATTGAGGCAGGGACGGGATGCCGGCTTGCGTCCGCGTCGGAGGTGGAGCAGCAATGCAGACGTGTGGAGGAGGAGACGAAGGCGGGGTTGCCTCAGGAGCCGCGGCGCGCGTGACAAACAGCTTAACTGGCAGTTAGTTTTCGTTATTTAATATTAGACCCTGCTGCCAATATATATTAGCCCCTGCTATCAAATTAGACCCTGCTGACAATATATATAAAAATTAGATCCTGCTGCTAATGCATTTTTTATTGAAAAAAATTGGACCCTACGCAAGTATTTCCTTGTGGCCCCACTCCACCCTTCCTAGCATGCAATCACTCCCTCCACTCCCGAACTGACTGCAGATTAGGGGAAGACTGTGAGAGTCAGTGCAGTCTTCCCTCCTTCTGACCCTACCGTGACATTAACCCCTTAACCCCTTCAATCCCCTATAGACGTCCAAAAGATAGTCCAAAAAACGCCCACTAAGAAACCCCTATGGACGTCCCGGTACGTCCAGCCCTTCGTGCAGTGTCAGGGACACATCCCTGCCGCTGCACGGGAGACCAGGCTGTCCAGCCCGGACTCCCCCCTGGCAGCAGAATCTGCTGCCCGATCTCCTGTAACAGCTTCCGGCATGAAAGCCGGTAAGCTGTTCCATACGAAAGTGCATTCCCTTCCGGGTTGCGTCACTGCCACTGTCACCCAAAAATAAATAAATATATATATATACACACACACACGTTTTTTATGAGCAAGTCCTACAATTCACGCTATATCTTCACAAAAATTCCCGCATTGAAAGAGTTAAAATATTGGCATAAATGCCCATAGGGTGCCTAGTTTTAAAAAATGTATGATTTGATGGGGTAAATTGAATTGGTCAGCTTCAAAGATGTTCCAAATATGGGACGTGGGCACAGAGTGACCAGATGTCTAAATGGCACAAAAATACACACCTCACAAAGGTGGCCTTTTACCTCCCAAATTACCCAACAAACCCATTCACCATTGTGGGGTATCACTGTACTCAGGAGATGTTACTGAAAACATATTGGGGTGTTGTTTGACAGGGACATATACCAGAAGCGGTAAATTCATACCTGAAGTACAACGTGTGTGAAAAAAAAATAAAAAAATGTACTACCATAAAGTTTGACAAAGGCTGGTGGTAAAATTAGTGCATGGAAAGGATTAAAATACCAGCATTTCAAAAATATTTGGTTTGATTGGGTAAATTGTATTGGCTGGCTTCACAGATACCCGAAATAGGATATGCGGGCAGACTTATTTACAAGTCAAAATTCCAATTAGAAAAATGCACACCTCTCAAAAAGGCCCTTTTAGTCCCCGAACAACCTAACAAACCCATGCATGTGGGGTATCACTGTGCTCAGGAGATGTTGCGGAACACATATTGGGGTGTTGTTTAACTATATAAATAGTAAAAAGGTTAAAAATGAAAGCGTTGGCCCCTTAAAAAGTAATGAGGGAGAAGTTATAGATGGGGATCAGGAAAAAGCTAATCTATTAAATATATTCTTCTCTGCTGTATTCACAGAGGAAAATGAAATGCCAGGTAATATACAGCAGGATGAGATAACTGCCCCAGTACATGTCGCCTGTCTAACGCAGGAAGAAGTGCAGTGCCGCCTAAAAAAAATCAAAATAGACAAATCACCAGGTCCAGATGGCATTCACCCCCGCGTTCTAAGGGAGTTAAGTAATGTAATAGACAGACCCCTATTTCTAATATTCAAGGACTCTATAGTGACAGGGTCTGTTCCCCAGGACTGGCGCATAGCAAATGTTGTGCCAATATTCAAAAAGGGGACAAAAAGTGACCCGGGGAATTATAGGCCTGTTAGTTTAACTTCTGTTGTGTGTAAACTGTTTGAGGGTTTCCTAAGAGATGCTATTTTGGAGTATCTCAATGAAAATAAGTGTATGACTCCATATCAGCATGGGTTTACAAGGGATCGGTCCTGTCAAACTAACCTGATCAGCTTTTATGAGGAGGTGAGCTCAAGACTGGATCGGGGTGAATCGCTGGATGTCGTATATCTTGATTTTTCCAAAGCATTTGATACGGTGCCACATAAAAGGCTGGTACATAAAATGAGAATGCTTGGGCTGGGGGAGAATGTGTGTATGTGGGTAAGTAACTGGCTCAGTGATAGGAAACAGAGGGTGGTTATTAATGGTACATACTCTGAGTGGGTGACTGTTGCTAGTGGGGTACCACAGGGGTCAGTTTTGGGTCCTATTCTTTTTAATATATTTATTAATGACCTTGTAGAGGGATTGCATACTAAAGTATCAATCTTTGCAGACGATACTAAGCTCTGTAACGTGGTTAACACAATAGAGGACAGCGCACGATTACAAATGGATCTGCATAGGTTGGAGGCTTGGGCTGGGATGTGGCAGATGAGGTTCAACACAGATAAATGTAAGGTTATGCACATGGGGAAGAAAAATCCAGGCTGGGAATATGTATTAAATGGGAAAACACTGGGGACGACTGACATGGAAAAGGACTTAGGAGTTTTAGTTAACAGTAAATTTACCTGTAGCGACCAGTGTCAGGCAGCTGCTGCTAAGGCAAATAAAATCATGGGGTGCATCAAAAGGGGCATAGATGCCCACGACAAGGAAATAATTCTACCACTGTACAAGTCACTAGTCAGACCACACATGGAATACTGTGTACAGTACTGGGCACCAGTGTACAAGAAAGATATAGTGGAGCTGGAGAGGGTTCAAAGACGGGCAACCAGAGTAATAAGGGGAATGGGAGGACTACAGTACCCAGAAAGATTATCAGAATTGGGGTTATTTAGTTTGGAAAAAAGACGGCTTAGGGGGGACTTAATAACTATGTATAAATATATAAGGGGGCAGTACAGAGATCACTCCCAGGACCTATTTATACCCAGGACTGTATCTATAACAAGGGGACATCCTCTACGGCTGGAGGAAAGAAGGTTTCTACACCAGCACAGACGGGGGTTCTTTACAGTAAGAGCGGTGAGATTATGGAACTCTCTGCCAGAGGAAGTGGTGATGGTAAACTCAATAAAAGAGTTCAAAAGGAGCCTGGACGTGTTTCTTGAAAGCAATAATATTACAAGTTATGGATATTAGATTAATAGGGACAGAACATTGATCCAGGGATTTATTCTGATTGCCATATTTGGAGTCGGGAAGGAATTTTCCCCCTGGTATGGGGCAATTGGCATCTGCTTCATAAGGGTTTTTTGCCTTCCTCTGGATCAACACAGTAGGGACACAATATGTACCGTATTTGCTCGATTATAAGATGACCCTGATTATAAGACGACCCCCCAAAATCTGAATATTAACTTAGGAAAAAAAGAAAAAGCCTGAATATAAGACGACCCCAAAGGAAAAAAGTTTTACCAGTAAATGTTAATTCATGTAAACTATTTTTTTTAATAAAAGCTATGATTGAGAAAAAGATTTTTTTTGTTTTTATTTCTTGTATTTTCCAACCTGTCCCCCAGTTAAGCACATCTGCCCCCAGGCTTGCCACTCCAATATGGCACTGTGGCCCATGATATGCCTTTTAACCCTCTATATGCCACTGTGCCCCATGGTATGCCTTTTGACCCCCTATGTGCCACTCTGCCTCCAGAAATGCCTTATACCACTATATGCCACTCTGCCATTTAGGGGGTTAAAAGGCATATTATGGGGCAGAGTGGCATATAGGGAGGTATAAGGCATTTCAGGAGGCAGAGTGCTCTATTAAATGCCCCCTTAACGCCACTCCAGAAATGCCCTATGCCCCCATTTAACACACACACACACCCTATACCCCCATTTAACTAACTAACTAACACACACACACACACACACACTCTCTCCCCCCCCTTCCCCCGCTCTCCCCCCTCTCTTACCGGTGCTTCCAGCCGGGGCAGCGGGTTGACGTCGCCTTCTGCTGCAGCCAGAAGGAGGTGTGGCTAGCAGCGGGGGTTTGTATGTGTCCGTCGCGTATACTTTCCCCGGCTGTCAGAGATCAGAGTTCCCCGCACCGGTGCGGGGAACTCTGATCTCTGACAGTCGGGGAAGGTCTATGCGACGGACGCAGACAACCCCCGCTGCTAGCCACACCTCCTTCCGGCTGCAGCGGATGTTGTCTACGCGGATCGCTTAGACGTCAACCCGCTGCCCCGGCAACACAGCAGGAAGCACTGGTAAGTGTGTGTATGATGAGGGGGGGGGGGAGTCGGGTGAGACAGGAGGATCCAGGTCCCCTGCAGCGGTGCGGGGGATCTGGATCTTAGTCTCCTAATCAGACCTCTATTTGAGGTCTGATTAGAAGACGACCCCGATTAGAAGACGAGGGGTATTTTTCAGAGCATTTGCTCTGAAAAAAACCTCGTCTTATAATCGAGCAAATACGGTATATAGGTTGAACTTGATGGACTTTGGTCTTTTTTCAACCTTATGAACTATGTTACTACTATGTTTGGCAGCTACATATACCAGGTGCGGTAAGTTTATACCTGGAGTACAACGTGTGTTAAAAAATACGAAAATGTTTTACTACCATAAAGTTTGACAATGGTGGTAGAACTGGTGCATGGAAATGGTTAAAATACCAGCATTTGAAATACCTTGGGGTGTCTAGTTTTCAAAAAATATATGGTTTGATGGGGTAAATTGCATTGGCAAATTTAATAGTAAATTAGATACGATAAAAATAATGGTATCTAAAGAAAGTCCTATTTGTCCTGAAAAAAACAATATATAATGTGTGTGGGTGCACAAAATGAGAGAAAAAAATAAAAGAGCTATTGTCTCAAAATGTAGTACGAGTAAGAAACAGTCAGGGGTTAAAAGGGCAGTAGAGGGTGTTTGTAGAGGTTTGGTAAACCTTGTGGAGGGCGGCTGCTGCTGATCTCTTCAGCAGCAGTGGCCCTCCCACTGAAGTGAGGTGAGAGACACGTATGCCAGGACACCTGCCAGTACAAAGCCTCAAAAACTGGGACTGTCCTGGCAAAATCAGGATAGTTGGCAAGTATGCATGATAAAGTCCCAGTCACTCCCTCAAGCATTATAAATTTGTCATGTATACTGGAACCAGAACGATAGGAAATTTGTTTTTTAATTAAATCTATTTATTACTTATTATGCTACTATTATAGCAATATACCTCACACAACACAGCTATCGTGTTTTCCAACCCGCGTGTATATATATCGATGTTGTCGAAAAAAGTATTTTTCTATAATGTAGAATGGCAAGACTGCTTCATTTATGGCACAATACGTGTTTCGAGACCGCGTACACCTTTAAGATAACAGCACCTTTAGTGAGCAAATGCCGGTTACTTCCGGAAAACTGTTTTAAACTGCCCTTCATATACGTAATATCCGTGTATGCTACACTTCCGCTACTGCAAACATGTCCTCTAATGATGTTGGTATACTTCCTTTCCGTACCTCGTCGTTTGGAAGCTGTTGGAGTTGTCGGCTACTGTCTGGCACCGGGCTGGTAGCCTCTGGGGGTTACGTGTACATGAAGGCGAGGAATATTCTAAGAAAAGGCGGCCCGACTAGTATGGGCACTGTGGCTCAAATCGTGTTCGCTCTTTGTAAGATTATGGATTCACACGGGAATGGGGAGCAGACACTAAAATTATTTGGGACTTAGAGTTAAACGTTAAAAGCATGTATGATCTGTGGTGTAGGAATCAGAGAGGGGTAAAAAGGATGCGGCCTCATGAAATAATGCATTATTTCTTGTCTGTTAGCACTGGTATCCGGAGGAATCACAGTTATAGTGGATCCAGTTGGAAAAGCAAAACAAAAGGGTGAATAAAGAGCACACTCACAGAAGAATGGTATGGTGCACTTACTGTATGGAATCCAATGGACTTTAGATTTGGTATACATAAAGCTACTGGCTTAGATGACTGAGCAAGTGAAAAGTATAAGCATGTAAAAAAAAAAAACTGTCTAAATGTACACTATTAAAGTTGACTTGTAAGACAAAGCATACTGTACACGTGTTCTAGCTACATCGGCAGAATGTATTCTTACAACAAAAGTGAAATAATACTTTTGTGGTGCTTGTGTTCAGCTGTAATTGTATCCTCACCCATTTAGTGAACCCACACACGTTATGTATTGGTTTTTTTTTCAGGACAATGGCTTTCTTCAGATACCATTATTTTGATCATATCTTATTTACTATAAAAAAAATAATAAAATAAGTGTTCAGCAACATCTCCTGAGTATGGTGATACCCCCCCAAGCATAGGTTTGTCAGATTATTTGGCTGGTAAAAGGCTACTTTTGGGACATTCAGGCGTAATTCAGGCGGTCATTTGGTCATTCTGCCTCTATCTCCTCTTTGGAACATCTTTGAAGCCAGCTACTTCAATTTACCCAATCGAACCATATATTTTTGAAAACTAGATACCCCAAAGTATTTCAAATGCTGGTATATAACCCTTTTATGCATGAGTTTCTACCACCTGCTTTTGCCAAAGTTTGTGGTGTTTTTTTGTTTTTTTTACTTTTTTCACACAAATTGTACTTCAGGAATGAATTCATACCTTCTGGTATGCTTCACTATCAAACACCCCAATATGTGTTCAGCAACATCTCCCGAGTGCAGTGATACCCCACATGCATGGGTTTGTCGGGTTGTTTGAGATTTAAAATGCCACATTTGGGAAGTGTGCTTTCTTTCTCCATTCTGTGTCTATGCCCTATCTTTGAGCCTGGCCACTCCAATTTACCCCATCAAACCATTCAATTTTTATTAAATTAGACACCCTCGGGTATTTGAAATACTTTTATTTGAACTCTTTCTATGTTGAGATTTTTGAGAAGATAAAGCGCTAATTTTAGCACTTGCTAAAAATAATAAACTTTAGTTGTTTTTTTTTTTCTTTTTTGGACTTTTTTGTTTTTTTACATTTTGCTGGTACTGTATGGTTCCTCTGGTCCCATCCCTGCATAATTATTTTTAAATGTTAGCACATTTTTTTATTTTTATTTTTTTAAATATTTTACTAATCACATTGTGATTAGAAAGCTGGGCCCCATTGACTTGCATGGTTGAATGCAGCACCTGTATTAAACCTGCAAGTGGAGCCAGATTCTCAGGAGGGTCTGGAGAGACTCTCCTAAGGATTCTTTTCAACGTCATTGTTTTTTTTTTTTTAAACGGGGCCACCATCTTGCGAGTGGCAGAATCACTCACAGTGGCGACACGTCCATTTCTCGGCATTTCAGCGACACCATTGACGTTTAGGAGGTGATCGTTGATCGCCCCGCGTTATGGGGCAATAAGTACAAGTAGCGTTTTGCTATTTCAAAACCATTTTTTCCAAATCTGGTAATTCTTCCCCCCCATGTGCTGTTTCGGGTATCTTTGAACCCGGCCAATGCAATTTACCCCATCAAACCATGTATTTTTGAAAACTAGACACTAGGGCTGCAACAGTGAATCGATAAGATCGATAATCAATTATGAAAATCATCAATGATTTTCATTATCGATTAGTTGAATCGATTTTTATCGATTTATAAAATTAGTTGCTTCAGAGCAAATGCTCTGAACAACTCCCTTCCTTCTATAATCTGATCTCAAATAGAGATTGGATTATAACACTAGAATCCAGATCCCCCGCATTGCCGCAGGAGACCTGGATTCTGCTTTCTGTCAGCCGGTGGGGGTCTGTGCGATGCACGCAGACATCCTCCGCTTTTCCCTTCCACTTCCACTGGGGCTTCTATTACTGAATGCCGGTGTCACGTGACCTTCCGGTGGTCCATCATGCAAGCCCCCACCGGCTGCCAGAGAGGATCCAGGTCCCCTGCAGCGCTGCAGGGGATTTGGATTTTAGTGCTCATTGTGCAAAACCTCCACTACTTCCCTTCACATCCACGTCTTCCTGCCCCACCAGGGGTTAATATATCAACAGAACAAAAATTGGGCAAATAAGCACCACTGGGTAAGCTAAGCCTGGAGTATTATATTTATTTTTATGCTTATTTGCCCCGTGTTTCTTCTGTTGATATATTGACCCCTGGTGGGGCAGTTAGAATTTTTTCGGGATCTATTAATTATGTGCATTCTTTAATTTGTGTTATTTATTTTGTGATTGCTGTAATATTTTATTTGTTTGGATTGTCCATATATTTATATTCTTTTTTGTCTATATTTATTAAAGCATATATTTTTATATATCGGGGGGTATAAGGCATATCAGGGGGGCACAGTAGCATAAAGGGGCTATAAGGCATATGAGGGGCACAGTGGCAAATCGGGGGTATAAGGCAGATCAGGGGGCACAGTGGCATCTCTGGCATAAAGTAGATCAGGGGGCACAGTGGCATCTCAGTGGCATATAGGGGGTAAAAGGCATATCAGGGGGCATGGTGGCATTTAGGGGGTATAAGGCATATCGGGGCACAGTGGCATATCAGGGGGTACAATGGCATATGGGGGGTATAAGGCATATCGGGGCACAGTGGCATATCAGGGGACAGAGTGGCATATAGGGGGCTATAAGGCATATCAGGGGGGGCACAGTGGCATATAGGGGGTTATAAGGCATATTGGGGATAAAGGGCATATCGGGACCGAGTGGCATATAGGAGGTATAAGGGAAATCAGGGGGCACAGTGGCATATAGGAGGTATAAGGGATATCAGGGGGCACAGTGGCATCTCTGGCATATAGGAGGTATAAGGCATATATGGGGGCAGAGTGGCATATAGGAGGTATAAGGCATTTCTGGGGCAGAGTGTGAAGATGGGGGTGAGATGTGCGTAACTGGGGGATAGGTTGGCAAATAAAAGAAAATATAAACAAGAGGCATTTTTCTCAATCATAGTTTTTATTAAATATGAAAAAATAGTTTACATTAATTAATATTTACTAGTAAAACTTTTTTGGGTATTTTGGTAAAACTTAGTTTGAGAAATAAAATGTTTTGGGTTCTTGTACCTTATTACAATATAGCTTTAAATATTATGTCAGTAAAATAAGAAGGCGAATAGAGAAATGCCATTGTGATAAAGAGATAAAAGTGTTTAACGACACATCTTAATGTAAATTATACGTTTTTATTTTGAAAATAATCGATAGTTGCAGCCCTACTAGACACCACAGGGTATTTCAAATGCTAGTATTTTAACTCTTTCCATGCACTAATTCTACCACCAGTCTTTGTTGAACTTTGTGGTAGTCATTTTTTCCCGCACACATTTTACTTCAGGTATGAATTAACAGGTCCTGGTAAATGTGTTCAGCAACATCTCCTGAGTACAGAAATACCCCACATGAATTGGTTTGCCAGGCTGTTTGGGAAGGGGGGGGACGCCACATTTGGTGCGTGCGCATTTTTCAATGTTAAACTTTGACGTTTGGTGATCCACTGCCCATTCCCTATTTGGTACATCTTTGAGCTTGGCCATTTCAGTGTGCCCTATAAAACCATGTATTTTTGAAAACTAGACACCCCAGGGTATTTCAAATGCTGGTATTTTAACTCTTTTCATGCACACATTTTACCAACAGCATTTTTTCAAAGTTTGCAGTAGTATTTTTTTGTGTGTATTTTTCCCTTCACACATACTTTAGGTATGAATTTCCAGCTCCTGTTATGTGTCGCTGTCACACAACACCCCAATATGTGTTCAACATCTCCTGAGTACATTGATACCCCACATGAATGGGTTTGCCTGGCTGTTTGGGGGAAAAAGGCCACATTTGGGGCATGCACATTTTTCAATGTTGAACTTTGACATTTGGTGATCCCGTGCCCTATTTGGTAAATCTTTGAACCCGGCCAATTCAGTGTGCGCTATAAAACCATGTATTTTTTAAAACTAGACACCCCAGGGTATTTCAAATGCTGGTATTTTAACTCTTTGCATGCACACATTTTACCACCAGCATTTTTTCAAAGTTTGCAGTAGTACCGTATTTGCTCGATTATAAGACGAGGTTTTTTCAGAGCAAATACTCTGAAAAATATCCCTCGTCTTATAATCAGACCTCACATAGGACTGACTATGAGACTAAGATCCAGATCCCTCGCATAGCTTTTATAAAAAAAAAAAAAAGTTTACACGAATTAACATTTGCTAGACAAACTTTTTTTCCGACAGGGTCATCTTTAGGGCTGCAACAACGAATTTCATTATCGATTAGTTGAATCGATTTTTATCGATTTATAAGATGAGGGTTTTTTCAGAGCAACTACCCCTCGTTTTATAATCGGTTTCATTCAGTGTGACTCCCAGCAGTTACTCTGATTGGCCCCGCCCCTTTCCTTATAACGGCCACACTCAGCAACTCATCTAACTGTGGGTATAAAATTAATATTTGGGCTGCTGAAAGTTAGGGAAGGTGGGGGTTAATTTAGGGACAGTTATGGTTAATGGGGTGTTTATGGTTAATTTAGGGGCAGTTATGGTTGATGGGATGTTTAGGGTTAATTTAGGGGCAGTTATGGTTGATGGGGTGTTTAGGGTTAATTTAGGGGCAGTTATGTTAATTGGGCCTTTAGGGCTAATTTAATGCTGAGGACTGAGGGTTAATTTAATTAATTTAATAAGGTTCACTTAAGGTGCAGTTAGAGGTAAAGGGGGGCAAACTAAAGGGGAATCTAAATCCTGGGTCAGTGAAGATTAAAAAAAACAAAAACTGTCTGCGCTTCTTACCCTAATAAAGTTGGCAACAAATATATAAACATAATATAAATGAGAGGTTTTGGTTATATGAATTGGCCAAAGCATAATTAAGCTCACCCGCCACGTCAAGGCACACTCTCAATAGGGTGAGATCCTACTCTCACTTCCTACATAGTGGACACACAAAGCAGTTTATACTGCTACCAAAACCTTATTAATGTGTTGGGGGAGGTGCAATTAAACCTCCTCCCCATTAACCCCTGGACAGCAAGCTGCAACCAGACTGATGAGGAGCCAAAAACCTCAAATATGTGCAAACAGACAGTTTTTGTTTTTTGTATACATTGTACAGCCAATACACTGTTTCTTGCTGCATGCTTACACCTGTTTGGTAGGCCTCGTATTACATATTGGTATTATTTGAGCCTGTGACTAGCTTAGCGCACCGACATTTTTTCTTTTCCCTGTTTGCACATATTTGAGGTTGTTGGCTCCTCATCAGTCTGGTTGCAGCTTGCTGTCCAGGGGTTAATGGGGAGGAGGTTTAATTGCACCTCCCCCAACACATTAATAAGGTTTTGGTAGCAGTATAAACTGCTTTGTGTGTCCACTATGTAGGAAGTGAGAGTAGGATCTCACCCTATTGAGAGTGTGCCTTGACGTGGCGGGTGAGCTTAATTATGCTTTGGCCAATTCATATAACCAAAACCTCTCATTTATATTATGTTTATATATTTGTTGCCAACTTTATTAGGGTAAGAAGCGCAGACAGTTTTTGTTTTTTGTATACATTGTACAGCCAATACACTGTTTCTTGCTGCATGCTTACACCTGTTTGGTAGGCCTCGTATTACATATTGGTATTATTTGAGCCTGTGACTAGCTTAGCGCACCGACATTTTTTCTTTTCAGTGAAGATTAACCCAGTACTTATTTATAAAAGTATTGTGTCAGTGTGTTGTCTGTGACTCTATGAGCGCACTATGGCATATCTGGGGTATAAAGCATATCAGGGGGCACAGTGGCATATCAGGCATATAAAGGCATATGTGGGGAGGGCGGAGTGGCATATCTGGGGGTATGTGGCATATCTGGGAGGCAGTTGGGCAAGCCTGGGCTCAAATGTGCATAACTAGGGGGGAAGGTTGGGAAATAAAAACAAGAAATGCATTTTTATCAGTTTTATTCTGCCCTTTGTTTTTAACATACTGTTTGTTTATTAAATTATTTTCAAATAAATGAAAAATGTACATTTATTTTTTTATCCGATTAATCCAAAAAATAATTGGCCAACTAATCGATTATGAAAATAATCGTTAGTTGCAGCCCTAGTCGTCTTATATTCAGGCTTTTTCTTTTTTTCCTAAATTAATATTCAGATTTTGGGGGGTCGTCTTATAATCGAGCAAATGCGGTATTTTTGGTGGGTAATCTTTCCCCACACACATACTTTAGGTATGCATTTACAGCTCCTGGTATATGTCGCTATCACACAACACCCTAATATGTGTTCAGCAACATCTCCACATGAATGGGTTTGTCGAGTTTTTGGGGGGCGAAAAGGCCACATTTGGGACGTGGGCATTTTTCAAATTGGAAATTAGACATGTGGTTATCCTTCCCCCTGTGTTAATTGGGACATTGTTGAACCCGGCCAATTCAATTTACCCCATCATACATTTTTTAAAAGTAAACACCCCATGGGCATTTAACATGCCAGTATTTTAAATCTTTCCATGCGAGAATTGTTTTAACCTAAACCACTAATTTAATAAAAAAATAATTTTTATTAATAATAATTAATAAAAAAAAAAAATCAGTGGGAAATAATTTTTACATTTACGGGGAGGTAAACACACTAGGTGGGAAAGGGGAGGGCGGGAAAACACACTAGGTGGGAGTATAGGGGATAGACAACGAAGTCTGGGCGATAGGTGGGAATGAGCGAGTAGGACGACAGATAAGATAGCCAGCACGCCCAAACACCCGTGTACTTTTCCATTTTATCATTAGACATATGAATGACATCACTCTTTTTTTTAAAATGTATTTTACTAATCACACTGTGATTAGAAAGCTGGGCTCCATAGACTTGCATGGTTGAATGCAGTTCAGTCTGAATGCAGTTCCTCTCAGGAGGGTCTGGAGAGCCACTTTTCAACTTGGCAGATGTTGACGCCCCGGGGAGGGGCCAGACACGGCCCCTGATGCCGATTGCGGTGTTGCCGAATGCCTCAACATCGAGGCATTACAGCAACACCGTTTGGGTGCAGAAAGCAAACGTAGATCGCGTTCTGCACCCGTTTGAAGTCATGACGGTCCTGACATGTCAATTGTTGTTAACCCTTTGTTTTTGAGTGACGTGCCCGGACCGTCAATTGTCACTAAGGGGTTAAACTCAGTTATATTATTGTTGCCCTACAAAGTCCACATTTTAAAAAATTATCTTTATTAACTAACTTTTTTCTCCTTAAAATAGCTCTTCACCAATTTATCCTTTATTTTAGGTGCTCCCCTGAATATTATATTAGGGTGTTCCTCTAATATATCTCGTAAATCATGATCTCTTTGTTGCAGGTTCCAATGTCGTTTGATGATTTTCTTTAATTTCCCCCCTGCTCCGTTATAATCCAAAATAAGAGGCACCTTATTTGACATTTGTTGGCTTTTCCTTTTATATGTGGGGTATAGGATGTATTTTTGTTCTCTTAGGGCCACTACATTTATTACATGATTCAGATGTTGTGGATCATATTTCTTCTCAATAAAAGAATCCCTAACTATTATGGCTTGTGTAATGTATTGTTCTTGATCAGTACGGTTCCTTCTTATTCTTGTGAATTGACTTTTAGGCATATTCTTAAGCCAAGGAGTGTAGTGACAGCGGACATCGGAAAAAATGTAGCTATTAACATCTACTTTAAAAAAAAATGTTCTAGCTTTCAGTCTAAAAATCTCTACATAAATACTTAAATCTAAAAAGTCCACTCTCTCTTCGCTATATGTAGAGCAGGCCTGGACTGGACATCAGGCAAATGCCGGGCCGCGGCAGGTCCGGGTTGACTTAGGGGCTGATGGAGCTGCAGCTCCAGGCCCCTACCTTGAAATAGGCCCAGTCAGGACCGGACTGACTGGGCCTATGCGGCCTCTACGGCTGCAATAACGCAGGGCATAAGGGGCATCTGCCCCTTAAGCCCGCCGCAACTGCGACCGGGTCCGCTACTCTAAGGGGCCGGGAAGCCCCCACCAGGGCCGGCCTTACGGATGTGCGGCCGCACAGGGTTTAAATTAAAACATCGGGGGTTTTTTAGTTGTTACTTTATTTAACATCCTCCATGTTAAATAAAGTTTTTGTTAACTTTATTTTACATGGAGGATTTTAAATAAAGTAAAAAAAAAACAACCCGATGTTTTAATTTAAGCCCTGTGCGGCCGCAGACCCCTAAGGCCGGCCCTGGTGGGGGCTTCCCGGCCCGTTAGAGTGACGGACCCGGTCGCAGTTGCGGCGGGCTTAAGGGTCCCTACGTTAATACGGCCGTACAGGCCGCATAGGCCCAGTCAGTCCGGTCCTGACTGGGCCTATTTTAAGGTAGGGGCCTGGAGCTGCAGCTCCATCAGTCCCTAAGTCAATCCGGCCCTGCTGCGGGCCCAGTCACGGTTGCTGCTTGCTTCGGCAACAAGGTAAGTAGGGTGAGGGAGGGGGGTTAGATAGTGAGAAATGGGGAGAGGGGATAGATAGAGGGGGTACATGAGAAGGGGGTACATAGTGAAAAGGGGGAACATAGTGAGAAGGGGCAGATAAGATGGGGAGAGGGGGTAGTGTGAATGCGTATGAGAATGAATAAATGTGTGGATGAATTGTGTGAATGCGTATGAGAATGAATGAATTTGTGTAGATGAATTGCTTGAATGATTTGTGAGACTACATTAATGAATGTGTGAATGAGTGAGTAAATGCAAAGATGGTACATAATGGGTGGGCTTTAACAACAAATAAATAAATAAAAATGGGCTGCTCAGGCTTAAATGCCCGGGCCTATTTTTTGTCCCAGTCCGGGCCTGATGTAGAGGACAACTGAACCCCATATTGATTTTAGCCAAAAAATATTTAATTCGTTAATCATCCCACTCCAAATAAAAAACAGGTCATCAGTAAATCTCAGGCTCTGAACCTAGGCTTGCCTGCAGAGATGGTTGCGCAATTATCAAAAGCATTCCCGTATGACTGAAGGTCTGACTACCTCACATACTTGGGAATTAGGCTCACTAAATCCATCCACACTCTTACTAAAGTGAATTACCAATGCATTTGGCGGGCAATTAAGGAAGATCTCCAGCATTGGGCTAAATTTGAATTATCATGAACTAGTAGAATAGTCTCCTTGAAAATTAACTCTGCCGGTACCTATATCACCTACCTTCCTCCGTGAAGTTCAGTCGACGGTGTCAGCCTTCATTTGGACTAATACAAAGCACGGCTGTCGATTCGGATTTTACAGTGCCCCAAGATGTTGGGTGACTTGGGGGTCCCGGATGTTAAGAAATATTACCTGGTGGCTGCCCCCGCACAGGCTCTCCAATTGTTCTCAGATGCGGCACAGGTGGTGTGGGTTGATCTTGAAAAAATTTTTGCCCATCTTTCGGTTTTAAGAGGTCTTTTATGGCTCCCAAAATCTGTTCGCCCAGCCCTTCCACGTCTTTTACCTACCTCAAAACTGTCGCTGTCCCTATGGGATAAATACCGTTCACGTCTTGGCTGCCCATCCACACTGTCTGAACATGCAACCATCACGGTTCATTGACTCACGGATGCAAGCTCGTATACTGTCCATCCGCCATCTTATTTCGCAGGATCATGTCCGTTCGTTTCAAGAATTGTCTTGAAATAAAGACTTTTTGTAAATTTCTACAATTCTGCAACGTTATCCAGAAATATTGGATTCTGGCTTCTACACCACAGATTGTCACAATTGTGTCTTCAGGCTCACATTGTTCCTCACGCCATTTCCACCAGCTACACGGTGCTGTTGGACTGTAGATATGACGTTTAACTTCCCTACATTGAAGCATGGGAAAATGAGCTTAATTGTTCTATCCATTTTGAAACTAATCGTAAGGTCCTCTTCAGGCGTTACTATGTCCCCTCCAAGCTATCTAAGATTTTCCTGTCTGCCTCTCCCTTTTGCTGGAGACTCTGTGGTCAAAGAGGAACGATGGCCCATGTCTTGCAGGACTGCCCTTTACTGACAAATTTCTGGTGCAAAGTCTTTGCGCTTAATAATCACTTGCTTCCAGTCTCGATTGTCAGTTCCATCTCGGTCGCCCTCCTAGATATGCTCCCTCCTGATCTGAACTCGTCATGTCGTAAGGTCCTAGTTCATGTTCTTTTAGCGGCTAAAAGTTGTATTGCCAGAAACTGGAAAAATCCTGTGCCTCCATCTCTACAAGAAGTGCTATACTCTGTGGCCACTACCCGTACGTATGAATGCATGGCATATTCGGTGCTGGGTACCTCACATGTCTTTCAGGCGACCTGGGACAGATGGGACCACTTTTATCTGGATTCCTTTCGCAATACTCCCCCTGGTTTTCTAATTCCTGACATGCATACCCCTTGGGGTTTGAGAACCGTCCGCCCGCTCTGATCTCCATTTTTAGTTTGTTTCTGTTTCTCTTCCCCCCTTGGTCCTGCTGCTACTCCAGTGTCGAAAGTGTCCCTTTCTTGTCTTTTGGAATATCTGATGTGTTTCAATGTATGCCATTTATTCTGATTTCCATAGGACCTGGTTCTGTTACAAAAAAACCAGGTCATCAATATAATGCTTATTAGGTCACCAGATTTGCCCCAAGCTCATGACCCGCATACATGTAGGTGTCTTCCCAAGCTGTCATAAATAAATTGGCATAGCTCGGGGCAAATTTGGTACCCATAGCCATCCCTCTAGTTTGGAGATAAAAATCATCCTGGAACCAAAAATTATTATGTTCCAGAACGAACCTGATCCCGTCAATGATAAAATCTATTTGTTCTTGTTGAAATGGAGACTCCTCCAAAATCTTTCGGACTACTTCACATTCTTTAGTGTGATCTATAATAGTTTGACACCTCAAACTGACCGACTCCCCCAAACCAATAAGGCCTTCTCAATACCTTCCTGAAAATCCGTGCACAGAATATCTAACCTGATATCAGTAAGATGTACCCGCAATAAATCCGAATTATCACCCTCAAGGGAGTGATGACAAACCACAACACCCCCATTAAGGGCTACTAACTGAGACATCGCCTTATTCACCTTTATATGAGCCTTGTTCAAGGCTGCTGGGGATCTCGCCATTCTCCAAGACGCTCTCTGAACTATTTGAGACCAAACAATGATTAAACCTGGAAAACGTGACTATAGCCGCAACAAATCCGACTTCATATCCTTGATTAAACAACGAATCGGAACCAAACCCAAGTTGTTACCCCCCGCGTGAACCAAAAGAATGCTGGGATGTCCGTCCAAGCACGACCGCCGCATGACCTCAGACAGAACACCAAACCACACCACGGACTCCAATCCAGTGCAGCAAAGCCCGCGACCGCGGAAAGCCGAGTTGCTTCCCGCTGGAACGAACATCCTACCTCCTGGATGCCCAGTAGATAAAGGAGTGTCCCAAAATCCAAACAGACACAGCAGGACCTAAACAAAGGGAACAGAACCGACAGAGGGGGTAAGTCACAACAAATGAGGACATAAGAGCGAAAACGACGAGACTCCCATCTCCCGATTTTTTTTTAATAGCACCCTCGGGAAGGCCCCAACGAGACGTCTCCGTTGTAGCCCCAATCCGAAAAGAATGAGAGCTGCAACACCTACCCGACAAACCCAGAACCCCCAACGATTTACGGAAAACGGAAAAGAGAGGATTCATGATCCTCATGAATCAGAAGAGGGGCATCTTGAGCAGACGCAGGATGTACTCCCAAAAACACGCCACAGGGCACATAAAAGACCCGTCCAGGCTACCAAGGGCAACTTTAAAGCCCCTGCCTGGCCTATCCATCTTAGTCCCCCACAACCAGAACTCCACCAAGCCAGCGAAACCGGTAACATCTCCCAGCAACACACCACCCCGGCGAGTCCTGCTAGGACTCACCAACTCCCCGATCCTACAGGCCCCCAAAAATGCCCAAGAAAAGACCAGCCGGAACAACAAAGATTCATAAGAAGACATACATACCGAAGACAAACCCCCCCCCCCCAGATCAAGTAACAATGACAAGGATACTGGTACCCGGTTATCCCGCCGAAGGAAGCCCCTACGAAAACCTTTCAACGCCTGTTTCACTTTAAACGACTTCGTAACATCAGGAAACTTAAAATACTTAAAACAAAACGCCAAACCCGCCAACTTCCTGGAAATGGAAGCGAAAGATGCCCCGCAAACAAAAGCCAGGCTGATAAACCAAAGAAGAGCGTCCTCATCAGGAGGGCCCAAACCGCTCAGACCTTTCGAAACCAAAAACTGGACCCACTCCTCCCATACCGCGGAATAAGCAGACCACGTGCCCAGAGCCTGATCAGCTCGGCAGCCCACTGAAGACCAAATCCCACATCATGGACGGGAAAGGAGTCCCTTGACGGTCTGCCGCCGGAGCCAACATTCGGAAACGGTCCCACTGGAAACTAGATAACGCATCGGCAATCTCATTAGTGACACCTGTTACATGACGCATCCGCAAAGAGACATTAAGACACAAATAACGCAGAACCAAGTGCCGAACCAAAGCAATGACAGGGGGAGAGGAAGAGGTTAAGTTAGTAATGACCTGCACAACGGACATATTGTCGCAGAAAAACATAAACTTGTCTATTAACCAACCTGTCCCCCCACAACTCCAGCGCCACCACAATAGGAAAAAGTTCCAACAGTGTAAGATTTTTGGTAAAGCCAGCCTTTACCCAAGAATCTGGCCAGGTAGCTAAACACCAACTACCCGCAAAGAACACACCAAAACCATGACCCGCCGCATCAGTAAAAAGTTCCAAATCGGCCTGGAACTCCTCCGATCCTAACCACACGGAATGCCCATTAAACCCTTCCAAAAAGGAAAGCCACACCCGCAAGTCGTCCTTCAAAGGCTGCGTAACCCTGATAAAATGATGAGGAGCCCGAACACCACACGTCGCCAGGGCCAAACACCTACAAAAAATACGACTCATGGGCATTATGCGGCAGGCAAAATTAAGTTTGCCCAGGAGCGACTGCAATTGCGCAAGGTCACCTTCACGGCGGACTGCACCTGAATAACATGCTCCAGCAGATCGGCCAACTTATCCTGAGGCAAACGAAAAACCATATCCAACGTATCAATCTCAATTCCAAGGAATTTCAACACCGTACACGGGCCCTCAGTCTTTTCTGGCGCCAATGGAATACCGAAAGCAGCAGCCTTGAGCTGCAACGTAGCCAGCAAAACCCCACAGACATCAGACTCCGGAGGCCCCACACACAAAAGCGATGGAATCCCTGATTCAGTGCGGACCACCCACTCCACAAAGGAACTAAACGTTTCAAACAAGGAACAGGAAATAGAACACCCCATCGGAAGGCACTTGTCAACAAAATAACCCTCACCCCAGAAACAGCCCAAGAGGTGAAAACAGGAAGGATGAATGGGCAACAGCCGAAAGGCCGCCTCAACGTCCACCTTAGCCAACAGAGCCCCGCGGCCAAATTTCCGAACCCAGACCAAAGCCTCATCAAAAGACGTATAAGACACCCTGCAAAGCTCAGGATCAATACCATCGTTCACGGAATCACCTTTCAGATAGGAGAGATGGTGAATAAGCTGGAACTTACCCGGCTCCTTTTTTGGGACCACACCCAAAGGAGAAACACGCAGGTGAGGCAAAGGCAACTCCACAAACAGGCCGGCCATACCACCCAACTCAACCTCCTTAGCCAGTTTAACAGCGACCACATCAGGGTGCTCCCAGGCAGATTTAAAATTTTTAAGACCTGAAAAACCAACTGCATCAGAAAAAGGAATACGAAAACCAGCTGAACAATCAGCGAACAACAACGCCGCATCAGCCAACTTATGAGAGATATGAAGCCACGGACCCATACTTTCTACGCTCACCGGCGTCCTCCCCTTATTTTTCAGGCTCGGATGCCTTTGGGGAATACTTAGTTTTCCGAAAACAACGGGTAAGCGGATGGAAGCCATTACAAGTGGAACATTTGTGGCGAAATTTGCACGCCGACCCCCACCTACACTGCCCCTCATTATACTGCCAACAAACACCTTTTTTACCGGAACCCGAGGTAGGTCCTGTAGTAGCCGAACCACCCGCGCCCTGAAAGGACGACTCAGGAGCAGACACCCGCAACCATAAAGCTATTTCTAGTTCATCCGAAACTATTCGTCATAACGAAGCCACCCCTGATCCCCAAGACTCGATAAGCCTCACCAATACTGTCCAAGTAACAGAAAAGGCCAAAACAAGATTCAGGGTGCTTCTCACCCGCAACACTAGCTAAAATCGCCAATTTTCCTCATCCTCTTTTTTTGGAGTCATCAGACCTACTAGCCTTATCCAAGTTAAAACGCTCCAGTGGGAGCAGAGAAAAAATATCTACGTACTCCCCCTTCCAAATTTTTTCCCTGACATCCGCCTTGAGATGTGCCCCCAAAAAACCCTCAAAACACACGCAGAAGAGCGAATTGCCCTCTCAGTAAAAAATGGAGATAAAACATTTTTTAGATATATAAATGAGAAAAGGAGAGTTAAACAAGGATTAGTTAGACTAAAAACAAAAGGAATATATGTAGAAGAGGATAAAGGTTTAGCTGACTGCCTCAATGAATATTTCTGTTCAGTTTTTACAGATGAAAATGAGGGAATGGGACCTCAGTTGGGAAAAAAGACTGAATCATTTGAAATATGTGAGTTTATCGAGGCGGAGGTTCTACTTCAGTTTTCTAAGGTAAAGACAAATAAGTCGATGGGGCCTGATGGGATACACCCCAAGTTATTAAAAGAGCTTGGGGGTGTACTAGCAAAACCGTTAACTGATATATTTAACGAATCATTGGTAACGGGAGTTGTCCCTGGTGATTGGAAAGTAGCGAAAGTTGTGCCCATTCACAAAAAAGACAGTAGGGAGGAGTCGGGCAACTACAGGCCAGTTAGTCTTACATCTGTAGTGGGGAAATTAATGGAAACAATGTTAAAGGAAAGGATTGTTGAACGTCTGAAGTCACATGGGTTTCAAGATCAAAAACAACATGGGTTTTCCTCAGGAAGATCTTGCCAAACCTTTTTGATTGGGTGACTAAAGTAATTGATCAAGGTGGTGCAGTAGACATTGCGTATCTGAATTTAAGGCCTTTGACACTGTCCCACATAGAAGACTTATAAATGAACTGCAATCTCTGGGTTTAGATCCCAATGTTGTTGAATGGATTAAGGAGTGGCTGAGTGACAGACAACAGAGGTCACCCTTCGTATTCGTAAGGGTGATGAGTGGAAGACGGCGTTCAATACTAGGATGGGACACTATGAATACACCGTCATGCCGTTTGGGTTATGTAACGCTCCCGCGGTGTTTCAGGAATTCATTAATGACATTTTCCGTGATATATCCTTTCAATTCGTCATTGTCTACTTGGATGATATTTTGATTCATTCTCCGGATCTCCAGTCGCATCGTTCCCATGTTCATATTGTACTGCAGTGTCTTCGTCAAAATAGATTATACGCCAAACTCGAGAAATGCCTATTTGAAGTACCTCGCGTCTCTTTTTTGGGATTCATAATTTCAGCCTCTGGATTTGAGAAGGACCCTACGAAACTTTCCACCATCTCAGAATGGCTTCAACCTCAAGCATTACGTCCTCTTCAGAGATTTTTGGGCTTTGCTAATTATTATAGAAAGTTTATTAAAAATGTTTCCAAGATTGTGACTCTTCTTACCAATATGACCAAAAAAGGTTCTGATTGTAAACACTGGTCAGCAGAGGCTCTTCAGGCTTTCGCATTACTTAAGAATGCCTTCGCTACTGCGCCGATATTATGTCATCCTGACGCTTCCAAACCCTTTATTGTTGAGGTGGATGCTTTTGAGGTGGGGGTAGGAGCTGTCCTTTCACAGCGCAGGGATTTCTACTCTAAACTCCATCCGTGTGCCTATTTTTCCAAGAAATTTTCTACGACTGAAACGAATTATGACGTGGGAAATCGTGAACTGTTAGCCATTGTTATGGCCCTTCAAGAGTGGAGACATCTGCTTGAAGGGGCAAGAAATCCTATAACTATTTTAACTGACCATAAGAACCTTGAGTATCTTAGCCATGCTAAAAGACTTAATCCTAGGCAAGCCAGATTCTTTCTAGATTTATGTTCTTTATCTCGTACCATCCAGGGTCCAAGAATGTCAAGGCTGATGCGTTGTCCAGACAGTTCGTATCTGATGCGGATACTAAGTCTGAGCCCGAACCCATTATTTCACCGTCCCGGATTATCTCTGCGGTTTCCCGTATCCTTAAGGCTCAGACTGAGGTTCCGGTTCATAGTAAATGGCCTATGGGTACTCTTTTTGTTCCTGCATCTGAAAGGGAAAATGTTTTGTCCTGGGCACATGCTTCTCTACCTACTGGCCACCCTTGTGCCCGTCGTACAGTTGAGATTGTGAGTAGGCAGTTTTGGTGGCCCGATGTCAGGTCTGATTGTATGGATTATGTTGCCTCCTGTACCGCTTGCGCGATCGCTAAAGGTTCTCATGCCAAGCCGTCCGCTTCAACCTTTGCCCATTCCCCTTCGACCCTGGACACACTTAGCTATGGACTTTATCGTCGACCTCCCGCCGTCTGAGGGCAATACTGTCATTTGGGTGGTGGTTGATCGGTTTTCTAAAATGGCGCATTTCGTTCCCCTTCCCAAATTACCTTCGGCTCCTGAGTTAGTGCCTGTTTTCGTTGCCAATGTTATCCGTCTGCATGGCATTCCGCTGCAAGTGGTATCTGATCGTGGGGTACAATTTATGGCTTTATTTTGGAAAACATTCTGTGCCTCCTTGGGCATATCTTTAGCCTTTTCCTCCGCTTATCACCCCCAAACTAACGGTATTTCGGAAAGAACCAATCAAACCTTAGAACAGTTTTTACGTCTCTTTATTAATGATCACCAAAATAATTGGACTCAACTCCTGCCTTGGGCAGAATTTGCCAGAAATAATGTCGTTCATGAATCCTCTGCTGTTTCTCCTTTCTTCTGTAATTACGGCTATCATCCGTCATCTCTGCCCGCTTCACTCGGTGACTCCCAGGTTCCTGCTGTAGATCTGTATATTCGACAATTACCGTTAGTTTGGGAAAAGGTTCACCAATCTTTAGATAAGGCAGCCTGTAATTTCAAACGCCACTCTGACCGTCATCGTCGTTTAGGTCCCTCATTTATGGCAGGTGATAGAGTCTGGCTATCTACCAAAAACATTATACTTAAAGTCCCATCCATGAAACTCGCCCCTCGATATATCGGTCCTTTCAGGATTCTTCGTAAAATTAATTCTGTTGCCTATGAGTTGTTCCTTCCCCCTTCCCTTAGAATACCCCGTGTTTTTCATGTTTCCCTGCTTAAACCCCTTACCTGTAACCGGTTCTCCAAATTTACCCCTCATCCTCATTCTGTGATTGTGGATTCCCACACTGAATATGAAGTACAATCTATTCTAGATTCTAAAAAAGTTAGAAATTCTATTCATTACTTAGTTCATTGGAAGGGTTATGGTCCGGAGGAAAGGTCATGGGTTCGGTCCTCGGATTTACATGCCCCTGCCTTACTTCGCTCCTTTCATGCTAAAAATCCTGATAAACCTGGGAATTTACGGCCTTCGGCCGGCCCTCGGGGAGGGGGTAATGTCACTGTCACGTCCTCGGGTCCTGTTAGCCGCGGGCGGGGGTCTGCTCGCAGATCACA
The DNA here is from genome assembly GCA_029215755.1 of Spea hammondii. Classification (NCBI taxonomy): domain Eukaryota; kingdom Metazoa; phylum Chordata; class Amphibia; order Anura; family Pelobatidae; genus Spea; species Spea hammondii. The sequence continues at coordinate 23,799,970 of JARDYJ010000009.1, read as the reverse complement.
GGGACCCGATACTTCGCTCGCGGCGCACGGGCACCCGAGGGACGTACACGTTCTCTCCGTGCCGGCGGCGAACAGATCGACCGCCGACACGGGAGAAGGAGGGTCGGATCCGGGAACTCCTCGACGAGCAGATCTAAGGCTGCCCGTCTATGCAGGAGTTCCCAGAGGGGCTCCCTTACCTGCTGTCCGGCCGCCGGTCCGTCCACTAGGGGCTCAGCTACTCCTTCTGGCTGGTACCGTGGACGTGATGGATGTCTGGAGGCGTGGCCTTGACTCTGCTCGGAGGCGGGATCTTCTGTTTGGCGCCAGATTTAAAATCCTTGCTGTCCTTTCACAGGCACCCTGTTGTGGTCTTTGCCTGTGACTCTGAGTTTTGCTGATGATCTTTGTTTTTGGACCCTTGCCTGCTTGACCTCCCTTTGCCTTTGTGATTTTGTACCTCTGCTAACCTGCTCCTGTGTACCGACCCGGCCTTGTCTGCTAACCTGCTCCTGTGTACCGACCCGGCCTTGTCTGCTAACCTGCTCCTGTGTACCGACCCGGCTTGTCTGCTAACCTGCTCCTGTGTACCGCCCTGGCCTTGTCTGCTAACCTGCTCCTGTGTACCGACCCGGCTTGCCTGCTAACCTGCTCCTGTATACCGACCTGGCTTGTCTGACATCCTCACCTGTACCTGTTTGCCATACTCAGTACTTACCTGCTACCTGTGTTCACGGAGAGTGTCTCACTGTTGGGATCATCTAAGTCCTGGATTACCACTGTTGGGGCTTCTCCCTATTCAGCAGTTTTCTGGGCAGAATAACTCCTGCGGTGAGTACCTCTAGTGATACACGAGCGACACCCTCTCCCTCCCTTATCACTTTCTAACCCCTCTCCTTCCCTTATGACTTTCTAACCCCTCTCCCTCCCTTATCACTTTCTAACCCCTCTCCCTCTTTGTAGTTCTCTCACCGTGAGGTCCAGCGACAGGAGCAGGAGGCTTCTGTCTTCCTGCACTGTTGCAGTGCCCGCTGCTTCACTGCTGAGCGCCATAATATGACACGTATGTGTTGTCTTTTCTATGGGGGTTTGATGGTTATATCTTCTAAAGAGAGTGTGAGGACTATCCCTGGTTTCAAGTTTATCCTGATATTTAGTTATGAGCATAGTCCCGATATGTTGATCTATTCCCTACCTGATGTGAATATCTTTTATTTGATCTCTCCCCCTGTTGTTTATAATCATCATGCTGTACTTGGTGTTTTTTTCTTTTGATTAAAATTTTCTACCCACTTATTTGTCTGAAAAAATACAGTATTAGAGTTGTGCTTATTAGACTGTTTATGTTGGTATCCATTAGTCTCCCTTCTACTGCAGTGAGGCCAAACAAAGTCCACATTTGAAAAAAAACATTAGTGCTAGTTTAAAAAAAATATCTTTATTAACTATTTGTTAAAGTAGCTCTTCAATTTATCAGTAGGCAGAGCGTCAAGAGCATGCACCAGATGAAGCGATAAGCAAAATGCATAGTGCGTGTTGATGACATTGGGAGGAGGAGTTAGTATTACGGAAGTGGATCAGAGGACTAAGGCGGTGTCTCATGGTAGGAGCGCTGCTACGAGGTTTGAAGCCTGAACTCTGTAACATCCGAAACGGAGGACAACAAGTTTGCCTTTCTTTTATACATTAAAATTATAGTTTTTATATACTCCCCTCGGCTGCCTACCTTCTTTATCTACAAGTACCAGTGTGGGATAAAGAAACTCCTAAGGAGATCATCATAGTCTATGTACGGGCATATATTTATGCCCTTTAAATTGTAAGGGTCCGATCTGCTTAATAGTGGTTTTTTTGAGACCTATTTTGATATACTACACCATAATTTTTTTATTTATTTCTCTTCCCTTTATATATGAGCCTTTTGGATACTGTGTGTGGGAACTCTCGCTGGAAGGATATCTTTGTACATATTTTTTTTGTGTTGCACATATAATTTACTCACTTATTATTTTGGTGCACAGACACTTGTGTGGTTTTGATTCTATTATTAAAATTGTTTACGTTCAACAATGTTCACTGAGTATAAGGGAGCAAAATCCCTCCCCCTGCATACACCATTTTTTTTTTTATTTTTTTTTAACTTTGGATTAGGAGCAGAAAGGTTGGTCCAAGTATATTTTAGTGGGAGGGGGACAAATTGTTTGTGCACCTATTTTTTCTTTTTTTTTTCCTCTCACTTTTATGTTTTATTTAGTTATTTTTTTTACTGGAGAGCCCTTTGAGCTCTTTAAAGACCTCAGGGATCTCTCTTGGAACTGGATGACCCTTATGATGCCATGTTTACATCACTGGTGTGTTTAAAAAAAATGTATTGCATTTTTATTTTATTCACTTTGATTCCCATTGCTGCTAAAAATTACGTTAGCCTGTCCAAACTTCTGTTGTGACAGGGACCTATGTGGGGACCTGCCACAACATTTCCCTGCTCCCTCCATGAGAGCGGCAGTGCAGCGTTAAGTCCTTCAATGGCGTGGCATTTTAGGGGTTAATACCCTTTTGGTACGGGGCTCTGCTGCTGCTGGCAGACCAGCAAAAGCAAAAAAGCGCCCCCACAAGCCCTTTGATAACTCCTACAGGAGTGATCAGAGACTTCTCCCAGCAATCACCGGTTTACCTGCGATTGTGTCGCAGCTTCAGGGACAGGGAGAAAGGTTTCTTCAGTCTTCACCTGAGTGGATACCAGCTCCATCCCTCCCCTGCTGCCTGATTGCTCAATTAAGAGAGATTGTGCAGTATTAACCTCTTCAATGCCACAATGGTGTATGACACCATCACGGCATTGCAGGGGTTAATATTTGTCCCCACAAGCTTGTGGGGACTAAATATGAGTCAATGCTGTGCTCCTATGCACATGTTCCAACTTTGAATCTGCAGTGCCAAAGAGGGCCTGTAGCTTACCAATGCATATGGGATATTCCTGTACTCAAGGGTGTTTCTGAATACAAATCACAAAAAGTTGTTACAGTAATTTCGTGTACCCAGGGGAAAAAAATTACTGAAATACTGTGTTTAGATAGAATGGGTTTGTTAAAAATGAAAAAGGAATCTTACTGCAATGTTTAGGACAGACTGGAACTAAAATGGTTAGAATGCCCCTAGTAAAATACTTTGGGATGTCAACTTTCAAAAAAAATATACCGTATTTGTCCGAATATTGGCCGCACTTTTCCCCCCCACTTTATATATATATAAAATTCGGGATCTAGCGCCCAGCGCCCGGGACATGCAGGCAGCAGGGTTAGGATACAGATCCCCCGCAGTGGTGCAGGGGACCTGTATCCTACTCTCTGATACGCTCAGACAGCCTCCCCTGCCAGCACTTTCCACGGGGGAAGTGCCGGCACGGGAGCTTCTCTAAGCGCATTGTGCAGACGTTCACCGGCAGCGGCGATGCGCGTAAACAGCCTCCGCTGCCGGCACGTCTGCACAATGTGCTTTAACAATCTCCCTTGCCGGGAATTCCCACAGGGGGAGTGATCTACAAATCTAACAGAGTGATCTACAGCCTTGACCACGTCAACACTCTTACCTGTGTTAACAAGAGAATCACTGACATGATGTCAGCTGGTCCTTTTGGGACAGGACTGAAATGCAGTGGAAAAGTTTTTGTGGGATTAGTTCATTTTCATGGCAAAGAGGGACTATGCAATTGATTGTAATTTATCTGATCACTCTTCATAACATTGTGGAGTATATGCAAATTGTCATCATCTAAACTGTGGCAGCAGACCTTGTGAAAATGAATATTTGTGTAATTCTCAAAACCTTTGGCCACGGCTATACCATTATAATATCTTTCTAATTTCCAGTATTGAATTTCAATAAAGTAACCTCTTTAGTGTTCTATAAATATAGCATTTTGTTTCTTATCATGAGATTAGATAACATTGGATAAAAAAATATGTAAATTAGTGAGTAAATAAGAAAATATATTTCAAACTGTCTATTATCAATATCTTAAATAATATTTTGCTCTTCAAAGTTAGTGTTTGTAGTCCTTAGTTTATAAACCCTTTAAAGATAAATAACCTCTTAAGGACTAGGCTGTTTTTTATTTTTTGTACCCTTTGTGACAAAAGTAATTTTCTCCTCACCCATTTAGTCTACCCACACAAGTTTTTTGTTTTTTTTCAGGACAAGAAGGGCTTTTCTCAGATATTCCTCTAATTTCCTATATAAACAAAAAAGAAAAGATGAAAAATTGAAATAATAAACATTTTCTCACTTTTATTTGAAAATTTAAAAAAAACAATAAAAAAACCCGCTAAATAGATTCTACAATTTGTTCTCAGTTTACCCAATGTTTTTTTGTTGTTGCTTTTTTCTGCAAGTTATTGAGCAATAAGTAGTGTTTTGCTATTTGAAAACCATGTGCTATTTCGGGCTCATTGTAAGGGGCTTGCATTTTTCTAAGTGACTTGCTTTCTGTAAGTGACCAGTTTGTGCACCACAGCAGTTTGTGCAACACAAGAGGGTAAGAGAAAGGAGGGTAAGTGACATAAAGCAATTGTTTCAATTCTGTAATTGCTCACGTCCCTTCATAAAGTATGAGCAAGCTTGAAGATTTCACTCAGTGCACATCATGCCATATGTATGCATGCTTGGAACAGCAGTTCCTGGGTCCATATCGCTGTGGTAAGTGTGATCAATTGGTCTCTCTGGAAGCTGAGGTTGGTGCTCTGAAGAGGCACATTGAAATACAGAGAGATTGACAATCTTGAGAGGAGTCTCTTGCTCACGGAGCAAAGTTTAGATGGGGCCCCTAGCAATGAGGGAGGAGATCAGTCAGAACGGAGTCAGGCACATAGCTGGGTAACAGTAAGATGTGGTTGCAGTGGGGAAGAGGAAGAGGCAAGCCAGCCCAGAGTCTCTCCCTCCCAACAAATTTGCCCTTTTAAGTGAGCACGTTGGGGAGGCTGACTCAGAGGTAGGCTTTCTGGAAAAAGCTGTTCTCTCTAACAGCCGGGAGAGTAGCTCATCCAATGTGCAGGGGATCCGGAAGGAAGTAAAGCCCAGGCAGGTTGTGGTGCTAGGGGATTCAATAATCAGGAAAACAGACAGGGTAATCTGTAGCTCTGATCACAGCAACCGAATGGTTTGCTGTCTCCCGGGTGCCCGGGTTCGGCATGTTGCGGACAGAGTGCATAGATTATTGGGAGGGGCTGGTGAGGATCCAGCTGTCTTGGTGCACATTGGCACCAATGACATAGTAAGAGGAAGATGGAGTGTCCTAAAAGGTAATTTTAGGGACTTAGGTAGTAAGATTAAGAAAAGGACCAAGGTAGTATTCTCAGAGATACTACCTGTGCCATGCGCTACACCAGAAAGGCAGCAGGAGATTAGGCATCTAAATGCATGGCTGAAGTCTTGGTGTAAGAAGGGGGGCTTTGGGTTTTTAGAGCACTGGGCTGATTTTGCTTTGGGGTACAATCGCTATAGTCGTGATGGATTGCACCTAAATGCAAGAGGGTCCAATGTGCTTGGGGAGAGAATGGCTAGACGGTTGGAGATTTTAAACCAGGAATGGGGGCGGGGAGAAAAAATACCGGGCTAGACAGTATAGAAAGGGAAGGAGATTTACTTAGTAACCAGGTGGGTGGATCTGGGGGCTTGGTCTATACAGATAATAGGGAGAAGCATATATTTTGCCCCCCAAGCAAGGACAGGAAGCGATTGCAGCATCGGTGTTAAATGACAAGCTAAAGGTCATGTCTACAAATGCTCGCAGTTTAGGGAATAAGATCCATGAACTTGTATCAGTTGTGGCAACTGAGAATGTTGATATAGTGGCTGTTACTGAGACATGGTATAATGAGAAAAATGACTGGGACATATCAATACCGGGGTACTCTTTATATAGAAAAGACAGAAAGGGCAAGAAAGGGGGAGGGGTGGCCCTGTATGTGAAAAATAACATAAAATCTAATTTAATACAAGAGTCGGTTTGGGTTACAGTACAATTTGGCAAAAGTAAAGTAACTCGCATAGGTGTGATTTATAGACCCCCATGACAAGTAGAAGAACTAGATAATCTGCTAGTGGAGGAAATAGCTAAAATTACTGTGAAGGGGGATGTTATAATCATGGGTGAACTGGAAAACGAAAGTAGCTGGTTGTACCCGGAGTGCGGATATTCTAAACTCCTTACTGGGATTATCTTTAAAACAGGTAGTTGAGGAACCAACTCGTAAGGAGGCCATATTGGATTTAGTGTTCACAAATGGAGATTTGTTAACAGATATTTCTGTAGGTGAAAGTTTGGGATCTAGTGATCATCAGTCTGTGTGGTTTAATATACGAACAATGACTGAGTCACACCACACAAAAACAAAAGTTTTAGATTTTAGAAAAGCTGACTTTTCTAAAATGATCATTATCAGACTGGGACAATTTAAATGGCGTTCAGGAGAAATGGGATTTTGTAAAAGCTGTATTACTGAAGATAACAGAAAATTGTATTAGGCTAGTCAGTAAGAAATTTAAGAAACCCCTGTGGTACTCTGCAGAAGTGGCCAAAATCGTAAAAGACAAGAAGTTAGCCTTTAGTAGATACAAAAATACCCAAAGTGAGGAAGATAGACAGATCTATAAAATTAGGCAGAAAGAGGCAAAGAAAGTTATAAGAGCTGCCAAATCACATGCAGAAGAGCGAATTGCCCTCTCAGTAAAAAATGGAGATAAAACGTTTTTTAGATATATAAATGAGAAAAGGAAAGTAAAACAAGGATTAGTTAGACTAAAAACAAAAGGAATATATGTAGAAGATGATAAAGGTTTAGCTGACTGCCTCAATGAATATTTCTGTTCAGTTTTTACAGATGAAAATGAAGGAATGGGACCTCAGTTGGGAAAAAAGACTGAATCATTTGAAATATGTGAGTTTATCGAGGCGGAGTTTCTACTTCAGCTGTCTAAGGTAAAGACAAATAAGTCGATGGGGCCTGATGGGATACACCCCAAGTTATTAAAAGAGCGGGGGGGTGAACTAGCAAAACCGTTAACTGATATATTTAACGAATCATTGGTAACGGGAGTTGTCCCTGGGGATTGGAAAGTAGCGAATGTTGTGCCCATTCACAAAAAAGGCAGTAGGGAGGAGTCGGGGAACTACAGGCCAGTTAGTCTTACATCTGTAGTGGGGAAATTAATGGAAACAATGTTAAAGGAAAGGATTGTTGAACATCTGAAGTCACATTGGTTTCAAGATCAAGAACAACATGGGTTTTCCTCAGGAAGATCATGCCAAACGAGCGTCCGCCGCCCTACAGTGTATGGAGGATGTTGACGGCCAGGAGGAGGGGCCAGACATGCCCTATGATGCCGATCTCTGTGTGATCATTGATCACTTTCGAAGCTTGTTTAATGACATGACATGTCAGGCACGTGATAGGTCGTTAAGTGACAATTTTCCATGACTGGACGTTAAGGGGTTAAAGGAACTGCTGCTAACATCTTGGTGCCAGATACCACAACACACCTTTAGAGGTCTAGTGGAGTCCATGGCTCGACGGCTGTTTTAGTGACAAAAGAGAGACCTACACAATATTAGGCAGGTGGTCATAATGTTATGGCTTATCTGTGTTATTCATATTTTTCAGCTTGACCATACTACGCTATGTGTCTTTGTCTTTTTTTTTTTTAAATGATTCTACCTATAACCTCATTTGAGAGTAGGGCTGCAGCAACTAATCGATAAATCTAACCTGGATCCTCCTCTCTGGCAGTTGGTGGACGTCTGTGCGATGCACGCAGACAACCTCCGCTACTGCCCTCCACTACTGCTGGGTCTTCTATGATGAGCACTGGCGTCACATGACCTTCTGGTGCTCAGTCATAGAAGCTCCAGTGAAAGTGCCAGCCATTAGCAGAGGAGGTTGTATCCGTGTATCACGCAGACATTCACCGGCTGCCAGAGAGAAGTATCCTCCACAGTGCTGCAGGAGATCTGGATCCTCCACTCGGCAGCCGGTGGACATCTGCGCGATGCATGCACACAACTTCTGCTACCACCCTCCACTTCCGCTGGGGCTTCTATGATGGAGCTCTGGCATGACATGACCTTCCGGTGTTCAGTCATAGAAGCTCCAGCGAAAGTGCTGGCCAGCAGCTGAGGTTTGTCTACGTGCATGGCGCAGACGTTCATCGGCTGCCCCACTAGACACCAGGGAGTCTGGAGCACTGAGGGGGTATATAAGGCATATCTGGGGGGCATAGTGGCAAGCCTGGGGTCAGATGTACATAACTGAGGGGCAGGTTGGCAAGAAAAAGGGATTAAAAACAAGAAACGCATTTTTATTAAATATGAACAAATTGTTTACATGTGAATATTCCCCAGTTAAACCTTTTTAAATTATTAAAACCTAGTTTGAGAAATACCTTTTCAGTTGTTGTAAAATATAGCTTATTATGTCAGTAAAATAAGAAGGCAATTAAAAAAATGCCATTGTGATAGAGGTAAGTGTTGTGTGCACAAAGTACAATGACGCATGTTAATGTAAATTTTAAGTTTTTTTTTACTTTGCAGTTTGTTTTTAACGCATAGTTTGTTTGTTAAATTATTTGAAATAAAGGAAAAATTTGCACATTATTTCTTCGATTAATCGGGTAAAAAACAATCGGCCAAATAATCGTTTAGTTGCAGCCCTATTTGTAAGCACACTTTGAAGAATATCTATATTGTAGTATTGTTTACTGCTGCTTACCTGTGTCGTGCTTTTGTTCTGCCCAGGAGAAGCAGGAACCTAGCTACGTCACATGACTGCTCCGTTCCTGCTTCCCCTGAGTGGAACAACAGAAGTTCTTCGCACAGGGTGCGAGCAACGCAGAGGGAAGCAGCGGCCCCTGCGGAAGTCTGCAAGCAGCACCGGGAAATCTGCAGTTCAGGTAAGGGGGTGGAGGAGGGTGTATAAAAGAGTATGCATGATTGAGAGAATGAATGAGTATCTGTGAATGAATGTTTGTGAATTAGTAAATTAATGAATGTGTGTGTGATAGCATGGATGTGTAAGTGGGGGGGGCATGGCACAGGGAGGCTGTAAGTGATATGCAGACCCCATCCTGCAGGGTAGCATTTTATCTGTGCTGGCAGCATCAATACACAAGAGGGGGAGCTAACTGGGGCCATTACATGAATCTATACTAGGGACAGGCTGGGGGCATACACATACACATAGTGCTGACTGGGGACAATACACAAGGGGCAAGGGAGGGGTTAATGACAACACAGTGTGGAAACTACTTTTTTTTTTAATTTATTTTAAAAAGGTGTGTGTGGGGGGTGGAGTTATTTGCATCATGTATTTTCGGTTTCCGTCCAGAATATGAAATCTTCATCCGGATACAAATATTAATAACTACCAGCAAGAATTACTGTAGTTTTTACATTTGTTAATCATGACTTAAATCAAGTCTTAAAATCCAACCGTCTCAGTTGCAAACAGATTGTGTATGAAATATCAGGACATTACATGCAGATTAGTAGTATTTGAAAGAGTGATGTGAAATCAACAAAGAGTTCATTATACTATTTGAAAAATTTAATTAATGGACACAATCTACATTCCACTGAACTATATGGCTTGGAGGCTTGTCTTATAATAATAAAATCTTTAGTAATAGTTGCATGATAAAAGCTGCACTATATAGCACTGCAAAATGTTAGTGCAACATAAATAAATACAAATAGTATAGATGTAGGCATGCCTGTAATAATCACTACATCTGACACTACCACATTTGTTTAGTAACATTTGTAAAAGTGTTTAATAACTGGTTTTCAACACACTTCACACAGACAATGTTAGCCTGGTTTATTTGTCTTAATACACACTGCTCCATATTATAGAAATTGGTCAGAGGGAGGAAGCCTGTATTATGTTTCTGACACGGAGACACGTTTCCATTTTCTTGTCTGTGCTGCTTTAGGGCTGGACCTTATTTTTTGGCAATAATCAGAACAGCTGAAGGTACCAAACCTGTAATGAGTAATGAGGGGACTTTAATACAAGTAAAAAAAAAATACTAAATGATGGAAGCGTGTTTATACACATACCCAGTTCATGCAAAGGCTTCTCCATGTCATTCTCTGTAAAGACCCTTCGTGGAAAACTGGTCAGGAGACTGAATGGTTCTACAGCACCACCAGGCCAATTAAGCTCGACATATAGACGGACTGCAGCCAACTGTTCTCGAGCACGGAATGTCTGAGACACTGTTGAACCATCCAGGAGACGCACCTGAAAATTTAAATACAGGGAAATTATCATGTACAGTAAGAATCAAGTATAATATTGTTTTAGGACACTGTAAGTTGGAGTGTTTATCTTCAAGTACAAAAGGAATTCTAAGTTCACAATTAAGCAGAGCTAGTGGATCAAGTGACAAGTCAGGAGGGAATGTTTTCTCTTTTCAAGGTACAATTGGAAACTGCATCAATGACTTTTTTTTTTAAAATGCATTTATTTTCCTTCTTCTAGATCACCAGCAGGGTTGAACACAATTTATTTTTGTCTTTTTTTCTCCAACCTAAATTACTACAGTGCTGTGACAAAATATTTGCCCCCTTCCCGATATGCTTCTATTTTTGCATATTTGTCACACTTAAGTGTTTCAGATCCAACTAAGTTAACAAAATACAATAATAACCTTGTGTAAAGTGACATTTATAAAACGTGAAAAAGACCCAATTATGCATAAAATATCAAAATTAAATGTAAAAAATAATTGAAAATGTTTTATGAAATTTTTTTTTTACTCTATAACGTTGTTTCACTACGACTTTCAGGATCACATGCCCCCAATGACATAAGATCAGTTATGGTGTCTCCAAAAGACAATTACGTACGCAAACATAATTAACCCTTACACTGCTCAATCTATTAAAACAATATTAATACTTTAAACATTTTCATCAAAAATCATTAACCCCCTTAAGGACCAGGGTGGTTTTTAAACCCTTTGTGAACAAGGCCGTTTTAAAAATGTGAAGTTTGAAGTGCTCGTGTTTAGCTGCAATTTTCTTTGTTTTTTTTCAGAACAAGAAGGGCTTTCTTCAGATACCATTGTTTGATCATGTATAAAGAAAACAACTTTTCTCACTTTAATAAAAATATTTTGCTCATCTACAAAAGCTAATGAAAAAAAACCTGCTAAGTAGATTGTACTATTTGTCCTGAGCTTAGAAATACCCAATGTTTTTATATATTTTTTTGCAAGTTATAATAGGGCAATAAATACAGGTAATGTTTTACTTTTTCAAAACCATTTTTCCAAAGCTGGTAATCCTGTCCCCGTGTCCTATTTAGGACTTCTTTGAGGCTGCCTAATTCAATTCACCCCATCAAACCATATGTTTTTGAAAACTAGATAACCTAGGGTATTGAGGGACAAAAAAACAACAAAAATCCATAAATATTTCTGTAACTGCAAAATGTATTATATTGTATGCAAATTTGGGTGTCTCACATTTGAGTGTCACTTTGCTCAGGGTTATGCTTGCATTTTGTTTTATTTTATAGGATTGTGTGCCCTAGCTGCTATTCTTATTTTGTATTCTATTGGTCACCTCGTATTTCCTAATTCAAGCATTCCCATTATTGTCTTCAGTAACAAAAATGCAACTGTTACTTTTTAGCATGTAGGTAAAAAAGTCACTCCACGTCTGGTTAATCGGAGGTCTTCGAGACCTCCACTTCATTTGTTTTTTATTTAAATTATTATTTTTTTCTTTAGTGTAGCAAGAGGTATAATTGGAATGTTACAATCAAGGGCTTGCACGTCTAGATTGCTACAAATGAACACCCAATGTTGTCACGATGGCACTGCTACAGAAGGTTCTCTTTGCCATTATAGGGCTGCAGTGTACTTTAATTTGTCCCTGCAGCAAAGCTTTGCAACCCTGTTTCCTTGATAACGCTGATTGTGATCAGCACCAATGTAAGTCCAATCAAAGACCCAAAGCATATCTGCAACGCCTCTGTTACTCTGAGGGATGCCTCCTGCTATGTCACATGTTGTATCTTGTATCTGTCACATTAAAATTTAAAGGCTTCACTAGGATAACATCCTCATTGTGAATTATGTATTCTACATACAGATGCAATTTAATATGCAGTTGATACATGTTTACATATTCTGCACCAGACCTGTATACGGCATTGATCATATTCCTTCACACTGGGCCCGTCCTGTCTTAGGGAAGATGGATGTTGTGTGGCAGATGGGATAGGAGACTCTAGTGGAGGTGAAATTGGACCAGTCATTGTTCCACCAAACTTAAAAAAGGACAAAACATGATTAAAAAGCACCTTTACATCAAATACAGAAGTACATATTATTGCCACCAGTTACATAAAAAAAAACATTCCATCAAAAAACAAGAACTACTTGGCCACAAACTTAAAATTCATCCTCATCTTGCTACTTTGACAAGACAACCATGGAGTTGTTGTCTTGTCAAACTAAATTTATTTCTCCCTCATTGCAGTCTATGGGTATGGATGCCAGAATAGTTGAATGGATAAACAAATGGTTGAGTGATAGGAGTAAAAAAAAAAAAAAGGTAGTAATTAATGGTGTATATTCAGAGGAAGGACTGGTCATCAGTGGGGTGCCTCGGGGATCAGTATTGGGACCTGTACTTAATATTTTTATTAATATTACAGAAGTTCTAAATGGTATGATATTTTTTTGCAGAAGATACAAATGTCTGCAACAAGGTAGACATTCTGGGTGGAACAACTGAAATTGCGAATGAGTTAAGTAAATTAGAAAAATGGTCAAGAATCTGGCAGCTGCAGTTTAATATTAATAAATGTTGGGAATAACTTGGGACTTAAAAGTCTTAAGGCAGAATATAGCATTGGTGGCACAGTACTGTCAGGAACAATGGAAGAAAGGGACTTAGGAGTAATTATTTCTGATGACTTAAAGGTAAGCAGACAATGCAATAAAGTATCTCAAAAAGCAAGCAAGCTGGGTTACTCAGGGAGAGGCATTAGTAGCAGAAAGAGGGAGGTGAATAGGTGAGATCTGTAAAGTGGCATAGAGTATTGCGTACAGTTCTGGAGACCTTGTCTCCAGAAGGATATTGACTCATTAGACAGAATTCAGAGGAGAGTTACAAAAATGGTAAGTGGTCTCTTCAGGACAGAAATTATGAGGAAGTGTTAAATGATCTTAATATGTATAGATTGGAGGAAAGAAGAGAGTGGAGATGCAATAGAAACATTTAAATTACAGGGATTTAACAGGAAGAAAGCGTATTTAAAAAGGAGAAGCAATGTTAAAACAAGAGGCTATGGTCTAAAACTTAAAACTTTACTAAGATGGTAGTAGATAAATGGAACAGTCTCCCAACATCAGTGGTGGAGGCCAATACAGTGAGGGAATGCTTCCCTCACTATAGGACCTGACCATACACTGATAGGGTTTTAAATCCTTACATCAGGAAAACGGGGAGACTAGATGGGCCAAATGGTTCTTATCTGATGTTAAATTCCTTGTTTCTGTTTGTTGGACTGGGGATTTTACTCACCTTTCTTGCTCGTTCTGCTTTGTCCCTTGCAATCTTCTCCTTAACACGCTCCCTGTGAGTAAAAAAACAAACCCCCCCCCAAAAAGTCAAACCCTTCTGACCCCTCACCTTTTTAATGAACAATTTCACTGCATTTAAGTAGGACAAAGCATACAATAGATCATGTATACTGGAATATATCGCATCTACACACAATAATATATAGACCATATTATATTTTTGTTTATTATCTTGTCCATTTTTCCAAATAAGCATGCTAAAGCAATGGCTACTGAAAAAACAGAAGCACTTTTTACCAGTTGCTTCATGAGGTATAGCTGGCAGCCAATTTCTATTGCACTACTCTGTATCCCACTACTGGAACATGCTTTCCAGATGTGGATGTTTGTCATGTCTCCATGTTGCGTAAGTCACATTCTTCTTTCAAAGTCAAGAACCAAGAGATCTTGTGTGTGGGAGATCATTCATCAACCCACATCAACACCAGTAGTCTCTTCAGTTGCTTTGATTCCCGTCTTCCCCATGTTCCCCATCATGCTTGGGTTCCTGACAAAACTGCTGCACATCCACAATCAAATGACTTTATAACAAGGGTTGCTCCCAGTGTCCTTTGCTGGAGCATTATTTCTTGGCTCTGACTGCTGTTCATGTGTTTGACAGCATTTTGTATACTCTAATTTTGACATCTGGCTTTGTACTACAATCTTTTCTTGGATGGAAGACTATCTACTATTATCTCAAAGGAAAGCAGTACAGCAAGCTCTGTGTGTTGGTATGTGTAACGGGTTCACCAAGAGAGCTGTAGTAACTCCCAGAGATCACCCACATGTATCCTCCTGTTGTCCCCAGAATCACTTCCAGCACTAGCCAGCATGCGCACCTTGGAACCCTGCTATGTGTACCCAATAAGTAGACACAACTACCTTGAACTGAGTACAGCAGGAATGAACAGTTTATTGTTGTAAAACATAGACCGATATAGCCACAGAACCTTATTAACACAGATAATTGCTTCTCGGCCTTTTGGCTAAGATCAAGTGTAGTACCCTACGGGAAGGGGGGTAAAGCTTGATCCTGTGGCCTTTTGGCCGAGGTAGCATGGAGCCGGAGGTGTCCACTTGAGCCCCAGAGGAATTCTGGCGTCACATTCACAACCCTGCACTACAGTTGTGAAATGTGTGAGCACGAGGAGCACTGAAGGCCAAATGCTACAGATGAAGCACTCTTCACTCCAAGACCCATACGGGCATGTGTGTGAACAATTTTTTATTTTTCTGCCTCATGGAAAATGGCTGGACACTTATTTATTATTCACTAATTGCACTTTCCGTTGGTGCACTTGTGCCTACTAATTAGGAGGTTAGGGCTTCAGCTGTATTTGTAAAATCCAGGGCAACCACTAACTCTGGGGCTGCCTGACCAGACCCTCCTTGGTTGCTGTGGTCAGGCTTGGGAACAAGGGGAAGGGGTGGGCAGAGGCCAGCAGTGCTCTGCCTCAATGCCAGCAGTTCAGCTGTGGGATCTGGCTGGGACATGCAGGGGAGGTCTCCGTCAGTTTCTGGGCCATATTGTGGGGAAAAGGGCAAAGTGTCTGGGGCGAGGGAAGGGAGTGGGCAGAGGCCAGTTGCGCTCTGCTCGGATGTTTGTGCTTCTAGTGGGGCCACAATACTCACAGATCCACTGTGAGCACGGTCAAAGAGTTCTCGGTAGGCCTGCTCCAGGATCCATTATTGGTAAACCAAATAATCAAAATCTGTCCACAAGTCGGGCAGGTAACAGGGCACATCTGCGAGAATCCCTTCCCTGAACTCCCGGATCTCCTCGCACCGATATTTCGATGGGCTCCCAAATTCTCGGTCCTCCTGTAGACTTTCCATTATCAATCCCGACCGCCAAAGTCATCGCCCTCTGGTGATCCTTCAGCTCTGGACACCACTGCACGGCTTGCCAATACAGGGCCCGATATCCACAATCCACAGTCATTTCAAGTGGAAGCAACTTCTCCAACTCAGCCACCAAGTCCTCTTGAGGCTGTTCTCCCAGGTACTGCATTCGCCAATCTAGTTGTAGCACGTACCATTCCTTGGAGGATGGGAGGGCTATTCCCCGGACACCCTGGTCCACTCTGAGAGCCTCCATCCAGGCATTTATGTAACTCGCGTCTCTGCTGGTCACCAACACGTCCTGTTGTGCTGGAACCATCTTTAGCTTGCTGCTGGTATACCCGCTGGTACGTTTGCAAGGAGGTTCCCGCCGCTGCCGCCAATGTAACAGGTTCACCAAGAGAGCTGTAGTAACTCCCAGAGATCACCGACATGTATCCTCCTGTTGTCCCGGGAATCACTTCCAGCACCAGCACCTTGGAACCCTGCTATGTGTACCCAATAAGTAGACACAACTACCTTGAACTGAGTACAGCAGGAATGAACAATTTATTGTTGTAAAACATAGACTGATATAGCCACAGAACCTTATTAACATAAATTAACATTGATAAACAGGTACATGTAGACAACCCAACCTTTAATCCCCTTTAGCTAATGAATCTCCCCCTGGCAGCCATCCTGTTGATGGAATTAGTTTACACAATGGAGTTTCTGCCTGTTTGGCAGCCAGGCTGGAGCCATCTTTGAGTACTTGGGGCCCTGTATGACAGGTCATTCTGTGTATGGTGGTAACTTGTCTTGTCCCCATAAACAAAGGAAATAGGTTAAGGTGGGCGTTCTTAGAATCCTTCCCCCCCACAGTTCACTAAAGGAAGTGATGAAACAGCATGTGATGTGAAATGAAGGGTATATAATATAATGGCATACATGAACTCCTACAGTTCTTTCCTTTTCCTCCATGGTGGATGTGGTGTCAGCTCCTAGCAGTGAACTATTATCGGATCTGGAGGCTTAACAGTGAGTGAGATCAAATTGTGTTGAAGGGAATTGTTATATGTATAGAGAGAAAGAGATAAAAGGGGGTTGTTGTCCTGTGGGGTTTGGCTATGCGTGTGTATACGAGATAAATGTGTTTTCTGTGTTGTTACCTTATAATAGATACCTTTGAATGTAGACAATATATTTGGTTTAACACCACATTTGGCGACCACGAATTTCAGACTTCTACAAAGGGTATTTATGAGGAAATAACATTAATAGAAAGTCAGATATAGCTTTTGGGGGTAAAAAACCATCATGCTACTTGTCTTTCTTGTTCTTTGGGTTTACAAAATAGAGTATTAAGTCTTAGTATTGTATAACATTATTGATTTGTACATTACATGTTTTAACTATTTTAAGTTAAGTAGCAAGTATTTACATATTAATTTTATTGTGGCAAAGTTATTGTTTTGAGGAACAACAGGTTATTTTGTGTTTGAATGTGTTGGTTCAGACCTCCATTTTTAAACATATCAGCTTAGGCCTAATGCTACTTGCCTTTGTGTTTGAATGTGCCAGTCCAGGCCTCCATTTTGAAAAGACCAGACTCCACTTTTGTTTTTGAATTATCCTAGTTCGGGCCTAGATTTTACAGACCATCCAGGCCTTGATTTTTCTACTGGCTTTTTACTTGGTCTTTGGTATTTGTAAAGTACATGTTATAATTACGTTGAAGCTAATTAGCAAGTGTTATCGTATTCATCTCCAGGGTTTAGCTAGTGATTTTGTATATTTACTTGTGAAGGTTTTGGTCACATTTAAGTGAAAGAGTAGGAATGTCTTTTCCAGGGGCCAAATATTTTTCATCAGAAGTACGTAAGTACTTTAGGAAATACATTCAGAAACATGATGGTCCATATGAGCTTCCAGAGCCAGCAAAACCAAGCTGCGATAGATAGGAGAGATTAATGGATGTACTAACACAAGTGGTGAATAACAAAATGTATAGTACAAAGAAAAGGAAATGTTTGGTCAAACAAGCTGTTGTAACCACAATAGGGGGCCTAGCTGATATAGTAATAGAATTACGGCAGCATAGTTTAGAAGCAACAAATACAATGGGCAAAGCCATGAACAATATGGATTGTTTAAAAAATAGCAGCTTTGAGAACAGCTACAATTGTTACAGAACTAGAAAATGAATTAAGAGAAATAGAAGAGCAGAGGGATGCTTATAGAATAAAAATAACAGAACTTCAAAACATAATCTTAGATTTCAAAAATAGAACAAAGTTAGAAGGGAGACAGGAAGAAGTCAGGGATAGTCCCAAATTGTATCCAGACCTGAATTTGTTCATGGCACAAAACAAAGAATCAGTGCAAAAAATAGTGGCAAAGAGTTATTCTGTTCCTCTATTCCACAAATAAATACCAAACCACAAGCACCGGTTACTATATCAGAATTATTCAATGCCAGGCTAACACCAACAGGGTTTTATATGCAGACTCGACGCATGACTATGGCAGATAAAGACAATTTTCAGAAATGGTGGGGAAGTATGCCAACTAACATAGTAACATAGTTCATAAGGTCGAAAAAAGACCAAAGTCCATCAAGTTCAACCTATATACATATTGTGTCCCTACTGTGTTGATCCAGAGGAAGGCAAAAAAACCCTTATGAAGCAGATGCCAATTGCCCCATACCAGGGGGAAAATTCCTTCCCGACTCCAAATATGGCAATCAGAATAAATCCCTGGATCAACGTTCTGTCCCTATTAATCTAATATCCATAACTTGTAATATTATTGCTTTCAAGAAACACGTCCAGGCTCCTTTTGAACTCTTTTATTGAGTTTACCATAACCACTTCCTCTGGCAGAGAGTTCCATAATCTCACCGCTCTTACTGTAAAGAACCCCCGTCTGTGCTGGTGTAGAAACCTTCTTTTCTCCAACCGTAGAGGATGTCCCCTTGTTATAGATACAGTCCTGGGTATAAATAGGTCCTGGGAGTGATCTCTGTACTGTAACAACTTTAATAATTTTACACATTGGTTCATGAGGGGAGCAACTTAGAGGAATGGACAGAACTTTTAGAATATACTATGGGCCCTATGGCTAGTAGACTATTGGGGTTTAATCAAAGTGTGTCTGACCAGGCAGGCAGATTTGCTGCAACAAATTTCTATCTACTCACTATTGAGAAATCGATAGCTAATGTCACCATGAGAGCAACAGACAGCCCTAGAGAGGTAGCTCAAAGAATATTTTTCTGGTGGACATTCCGTCAACCACAACAACCCCTGGTGTTGGGGTCACCTGAACACATAGCTAAAGTAATGGAAGCCCTTCCCCGGGAGCGTCAAGAATTTGTCAGGCTTTTCGACCCAACGCCAACAGACTTAGAAATGGTACTAACTAGAGCTGATAAGTGGTGGATCAAGCATCCTTTCACAGAGCAAGCCTGTTCTGTTTCATCTGGGAATGAAGATGGAAAAGCAGCCTCATCATGGAGATTTACCATTGATTACAGGGCTGTGAACAAACTTGCAAAAAGAATGGCTCCTGTTGTTTCTGTTTATTGTGAAACGATGTCCAAAATTTTCCCAGAAATTAAAGTGTTTAGTGTAATAGATGTGGCAAATGGATTTTGGTCTATTCCCCTTGCTAAAGAATGCCACTATCGGACTGCATTCACCTGGGAGGGACGACAGTATGCTTTCACAGTACTACCACAGGGGTACTGTGACTCCCCAGCCATTTTTCACACATACATGAAAAATGCATTGACAGCTTTCCCCTGACCAGAACGCATCATCCAATATGTTGATTATGTTCTTTTACAATCCCCAAACATGGAAGAACACAAAGAAGATCTGGCAATATTATTACAATGCATAATGGAAGCTGGACTTAAACTAAATGGGGCTAAGGCACAATTGGCATGCCAAAGAGTCAATTTCTTAGGAGTCACCATATCAGGAGATGGACGATCAATTGATCACGATAGAGCAAAAGTAATTGCTCAATTACCCATTCCCACAGACCGCACAGCACTCCAATCATTGCTTGGAATAATGGGATTTTGTCGTGAATTGATCACGATAGAGCAAAAGTAATTGCTCAATTACCCATTCCCACAGACCACACAGCACTCCAATCATTGCTTGGAATAATGGGATTTTGTCGTGAATTTACCCCACGATATGCACAACTGGCAAAACCCCTTTATGAAATTCTCAGAGCACAGAATTAGGACTGGACAGAGGCACACACTCTGGCAGTACATGAATTGAAAACCGAACTGGGGAGTGCACCAACTCTGGCATCTCCAGACCATGAAACGGAATTCAGATTATACCCAATTACAAGGAGCAGTCATTGTGAGGACAGACAGAACATCCAGTCGGCTTTGGATCTCAGATGTTGTCTGCTGTAGAGCTGAAATTTGAATGGTGAGAGATTGATCTTAGCAGCATACTGGGCTATAAGAAGATTTATCTGTACACATTATACACCATTGCAGGTCCTCACAGACAAGGCAGTCTGGCAATTAGTCACATCAATAATGCCCGTATTCAGAAATGGACTATGGCACTGCTTGCTGATTTCAACACATGCCTTAAGGAAACCAAAAGAATGGGTGGCTGGAATAAAAGGAAAAGCTCACGAATGCCAAATCCATGACCTTAGATCCTGTATGGTATACTGACGGCAGCTGTCATTATGTACAAGGGAAGAGAATATCAGGGATGGCTGGAGTGAAAATGTTGGGTAAAGATATCATAGAAGAATTTGGATTTAAAATCAAAGCATATTCAGCACAATATGCAGAACTGGCTGCGGTCATTGAAGAGTCAGTGACATATTAACTATTGTCTTGGATAGTGACTGGGTGTTCAGAGGCACATGCCTACTGCTAAAATGCTGGGATAGTAACCAATTCCTTGCCACAGATGGATCTCCTGTTAAATTCCAAGATCCGTGGCAGATGACAGAGAAATCATCTCAAAGAGAGGGAAATTACCTTGCTGATCGGTATTGAAAGAGGCAGCTGTCCAAGCAGAAGATTGGAAATTCACAAAAAACACATTTCAAATAGCTTCCACTACAAGTAGTGAATCTCAAGATGATTCAGATTAGGATGAAGGAACTACAAGAATTACAAAACCATGATGAGGAACTCAAAGAGATTCGGAAGAGATTACAAAAAGGAGAAGTGATATACGGGGATAGAAAAGTGATGGATGTGCAAGGGCTGATATGTGTATCAGAAACAGGCACACCAATTTGGATTGTACCACAACAAGTAAGTAAAGACTTGCTCTGATGGATACATGGGTCACAGGCAGGAGGACACCCAAAGATCAGAAAAGCAAAAGAGAGGATTCAAAATATGGGATGGTGGATTGGACGAAACAAGGATCTTGAAGAGTTTGTATTGTCTGTGCAAGATTTGACCCATCTAACAGGAAAAAAAGAGGAGAATTAATGAGACAGACGACACCATGGGAAAGAATTCAAATTGATTACACCGGACCATTGCCAAAAACCACAAGAGGAAATAAGTACAGTCTCATTATAGCGGACAGCTTCTCAAGATGGATGATAGCAACCCCAACAAGAAACTGCACAGCATTGACCACGACCAAGAAATTCCCTGCATTCATAGGGAATGTAATGAAAGAACTTTGCAAGATGGGTATTGAACTAAAACATCATATCCCATACCATCCTTAAGCAGCAGGTCAAGTTGAAAGGATGAATGACACAATAAAAGGAGAGATGAAAAAGTTGGTGGCAGAGCATGGGCAAGCTTGGGACATATACATACCTTTAGTATGTGCCCGACTTAGATCAAGACCCTGTAGATCTACAGGATTTGCACCATATGAAAATTTTAATGGGCAGACCAATGCCGCCCGCTCCCACAATGTGGGATAACACTGCTGACACTAAGGACCTCCATCAACCTACTCAGCAGACCTCTCCCTCCCTGCGTCCACAACTGCCAGCAACCCGCTAACTCGGCAGCGGCTAGGCATGGTCGATAAAGCCTTCAGGGTAAGTGTGAGAGCTCCGCGGGACACAGCATAAGAAGATCTATGAGAGGTGCACAGCACCATATTTAATTCTCCTGAAAAATCACAATAAAGACACACGGTATCTAAAAACATTTTCATAGAAAGGATTGCTAAGGAAGTCTTCACAGAAGACACACCGAACACTGATAAGTGTTATCACCTACAAACTGTAAATAATATGATATACTCTTTTTCCACAGAGGACTGTATTTGAAATACTTTACATAACAAACAGTACTATTGTGTCATCCACTCGGTCTCTGATATATTTAGAGAAACCAACTATATGAAATTTGTACATATTTCACATGAGAAAGACATTATCGCTTGATGCAATAATCAACTGCCTTGAGCATATTGTGTCATTTCAATAACCAGTTTTTTCCCCCATTTTATACCTATTTTTCAATTTTTATCATAACGAGATACCCTATCTTATAGGAAAGTTATTTTATGCAGTTTATTTTAGAGTCTAGCTGCAAGGGCCCTGTTTTAATAAATGTATCTATGTTTCTAAACCACTGCACACAGTTCTACTGATTGGATACTTTTAAACATTCTATACAACAACACCAGCTGTATGCTAACATACCATTCAGGGACCTCATTAGAGAACAGTAATAGTCTTTATACTCATTTGCTTTAGGTTGTACAGGGTACACAACCTCATCTCAATACCAGTTCTCATTTGGTCCTAATCTCTATATTGTCGAGCTACCTATTCTGTTTACACATGTATTTATTCCTATTAACCGTAGTAGAGCCCTGCACGGTACTGCTTTTTTAATCCCGCTCCCGCCCGCTGCGCGGGATTACCAGGACCCGCAGGTACAGTTCCTGACCGCCTGCAACACCAGCAAGACCGCCCGTGCCCGTGGGGCCCGCCTCCCAATGCAGTCCTCTAAATCGTAGCAACCAAGATAGACTTTGCAAATGCAATGAAATGGTTTCCGTCTCAGTAATGAAGCTATGTGCAATAGTTAGCAAAAAGTCAGTTGCCTGGGTACAGGAATTTTTGTTGTGACCCCAATAGTGGGTGTGGCTACTTTAGTCTCCACCATATCTCACCTTTTCTGCCCATTCTTTTGTTTATACTCTCCTCTAACAGTAAAAATATTATTACATCTAACTCAATAAAAGAGTGAAGTTATTACAGCTTCTCACAAAAAGGGACCAACGTGCTTCCTCGACGCATTTTACACTTCAGCCACTTCAGTTTACCCCATCAAACCATATATTTTAAAAAAATAGACACCGAAGGATATTTCAAGTGGTGGTATTTTAATTCTTTCAATGCACTAATTCCACCACCAGCCTTTGTCAAGGTTCGTGGTAGTCAATTTTTTGTGTTTTTTCCCCCCACACACATTGTACTTCAGGTATGAATGTACAGCCCTTGGCATATGTCACTGTCAAACACCACCCCAATACGTCTTAAGCAACATCCTCTGTTTGTAGTGATACCACTCATGCATGGGTTTGTTGGGTTTCTAGGGGCTAAAGGGCCACATTTGCGAGGTGCGTTTTTCTTTTTCAGATTTGGACATCTGGTCAGTTTGCACCTATGCCCTATTTGGGACATCTTTGAACCAATTCAATTAGCTCTATCAAACCATACATTTTTCCTGAGGTGGGTTTTCGGTGTCGCTAAATGGCTCACTATCGGGGCATTTTAGTGCCAGGCACATCATTGGTAATTAAGGGGTTAAATGATCAGCTGTGGTTTGGCGTCTCCACTACTATGTGCACCAACTGATTTCTATAGGAGTGACTTCCAGTTTCTTCAGTCCACTATGTAATCTGTATGCTCAAAATTAACATGAAGGCAAATGCCACATAATTCAGCAGTGTAACGTACAATAATTGTACATTCTTGCTCTAAATTTTAGGAAGGCCAACTTCAGCAATCAAATATCATAACAGGAGCTCAATGATTGGGTGAATCTTGAGCTTTGGATGTTTGCTTTGGGGCATCCAATCTCGGTCCCAGGTAATGGAATCAAGCAATAAATCTAATTCAGGAGCAAAAAGATTGCCACCTTGAAAGTTATCAGCTGCCCAAGCCTTTAGGCTCTCCTTGAAGATACAGAAAAGGCAGAAGCCCTGGCACAGATTCTCACAATACATCCAGTAGGGTAGCAGTCATGTTCTCTAAACTCTTGGCACCTTGGATGCTAGATCTTCAATCTAAGTTAGCCAGAATTTTCACTCGCCTGGTCTGAAGCTGGAAGTCAACCCTTCGTCTTCTTATTTATGGGACCTTAGCTACTGCAGCATCTACCATAGGAACTTCGTATTTATTAGCTTCTATAGGAAAAAGTCATCTAGTGTAGGGCTGAAACAACTAATCAATAAAATCGATAATAATCGATAATGAATCGATTTTAATCGATTATAAATATTATAATCCGACCTCAAACAGAGATCGGATTATAACACTAGAATCCAGATCCCCCGCAACGCCGCAGGGGACCTGGATTCCCCTCACTGTCGGCCGGTCTCTCACTTCCGTCTCTCTCCCCCTCCCATACACCCCTCTGACTCCTCCCCCCTCCCATACATCACTCTGCCTCTCTACCCGGCTCCGTTACTGACTTCATAGAAGCCTCAGCGTAAGTGAAGGGCAGTAACGGAGGCTGT
Source organism: Spea hammondii (assembly GCA_029215755.1). Lineage (NCBI taxonomy): Eukaryota > Metazoa > Chordata > Amphibia > Anura > Pelobatidae > Spea > Spea hammondii. The sequence goes on along the minus strand of JARDYJ010000009.1, from coordinate 23,775,803 downwards.
CTGTGTGCATCGTTTAGACCCCCACCGGCTGACAGAGGATCATCCTCTCTGTCAGCCGGTGGGGGTCTGCATCGCACAGACAGCCTCCGTTACTCACCTTAACTTACGCTGAGGCTTCTATGAAGCTGCAGTGAAAGTGCTTGTCAGTAACGGAGCCGGGTAGAGAGGCAGATCGGTGTATGGGAGGGGGAGGAGTCAGAGGGGTGTATGGGAGCCACCCTCCCATACACCACTCTGGCTCCTCCCCCTCCCATACGGCACTCTGCCTGTCTACCCGGCTCCCTGGTGTCTTGTGAACCTCCGTGGCTGACAGGAGGCAGAGTGGAGTATGGGAGGGGGGAGGAGCCAGAGTGGAGTATGGGAGGGGGAGGAGGCAGAGTGGAGTATGGGAGGGGGAGGAGGCAGAGTGGAGTATGGGGGGAGCCAGAGTGGTGTGTGGGAGGGGGAGGAGCCAGAGTTGTGTATGGGAGGGGGGAAGAGCCAGAGTTGTGTATGGGAGGGGGGAAGAGCCAGAGTTGTGTATGGGAGGGGGGAAGAGCCAGAGTGATGTATGGGAGGGGGGAAGAGCCAGAGTGATGTATGGGAGGGGGGGAAGAGCCAGAGTGGTGTATGGGTGAGTTATAGTGGTGTATGGGGGGTATTATGAATTTCAGGGGATATAGGGGGTATAAGGCATATCGATATTAGGCATATCAGGGGGGCATAAAACATATCTGGGGGTAAAAGGTATATCAGGGGGCTCAGTTGCATATCACTGGCATATAAGAGGTATAAGGCATATATGGGGGCAGAGTGGCAAGCTGGGGGTCAGATGTGCATAACCGGGGGCAGTTTGGTAAATAAAAAAAATTTAAACAAGGCTTTTTTCTCATAGTTTTTATTAAATATGAAAAAGTTAACATATGAATTAATATTTACTAATAACTTTGTATTAAAACCTAGTTTGAGAAACACTGTGTTTGGGTTCTTGTAGCTTTTATTATTATGTCAGTAAAATAAGAAAGTGAATAGAGAGGCCATTGTGATAAAGAGATGAAAGTGTAAATTGTACGTTTTTTATTACATTATTTTAAATTGAAATTTTTTTTATTTTTTTTATCCGATTAATCTAAAAAATAATCGGCCAACTAATCGATTATTAAAATAATCGTTAGTTGCAGCCCTAATCTAGTGTGCCTGAACATGGATAACTTTTTTCAGGATCAGCCCATTCCTCTATGTTACCGATCACCTCCCGAACACGAGGCATTCAGCAACACCAAACAATCACCCCAGGACGGGCTGTGACCGCTCCGGAGTGCCGTCACATCCGCCACTGCGAGTGATTTCGCCAATCACAAGATGTCGGCCGCCCTGTAAAAAAACAAAACAAAAAAAACAACAAAGTTGGAAAAGTTTGCCAGAGGGTCTCCGGTCTCTAGAGAACTGGCACCACTTGCAGGTTGAATACAAGTACTGCATTCAACTAGGGCTGCAACAACTAATCGATAAAATCGATAATGAAAATCGTTGCCAACGAATTTCATTATCGATTAGTTGAATCGATTTTTATCGATTATAAAATGAGGGTTTTTGCAGAGCAAACGCTCTGAAAAATACCCCTCATTATATAAACCGTTTCAGTGACTCACAGCAGCAGCTCCTACTTACCAGCCCCTCCCTGTAATCACTGTGACAACTGGTCCCGCCCCCTTCCTTCTCCCAGAAGGCCAGAACCACATGGCTGTGACACTCATCTAACTGTAAGTATAAAATTAATATTTGGGCTGCTGAAAGTTAGGGGAGGTGGGTTAATGGGGTGTTTAGGGTTAATTTAGGGGAAGTTATGGTTAATGGGGTGTTTAGGGGCAGCTATGGTTAATGGGGTGTTTAGGGGCAGCTATGGTTAATGGGGTGTTTAGGGTTAATTTAGGGGCAGCTATGGTTAATGGGGTGTTTAGGGTTAATTTAGGGGAAGTTATGGTTAATGGGGTGTTTAGGGGCAGCTATGGTTAATGGGGTGTTTAGGGGCAGCTATGGTTAATGGGGTGTTTAGGGTTAACTTAGGGGCAGTTATGGTTAATGGGGTGTTTAGGGTTAATATAGGAGCAGCTGTGGTTAATGGGGTGTTTGGGGTTAATTTAAGGCAGTTGTGGTTAATGGGGTGTTTAGGGTTAATTTAGGGGCTGTTGTGGTTGATGGGGGTCTTTAGGGTTAATTTAGGGGATGCTGTGGTTAATGGGGTGTTTAGGGTTAATTTAGGGTAGTTGTGTTTGATGGGGTATTTAGAGTTAATTTAGGGGTAGTTATGGTTAATGGGGTGTTTAGTGTTAATTTAATGATGAGGACTGAGGGTTAATTTAATAAAGTTAACTTAAGGCGCAGTTAGAGGTAAAGGGGGGCAGACTAAGGGGAATCTAAATCCTGGGGGCAGTGAAAATTAACTCAGTACTTATTTATAAAAGTATGGTGTCAGTGTGATGCGAACAGGTCTGTGACTCTGAGGGGACTATGAGATATCTGGGGGTATAAGGCATATCTGGGGAGGATGGAGTGACATATCTGGGGGTATAAGGCATATACGATATATAAGGCATATGTGGGGAGGGCAGCGTGGCATGTCTGGGAGGCAGTGTGGCATGTCTGGGGAGGATGGAGTGGTGTATCAGGGGGTATAAGGCGTATCAGGCACAGTGGCATATGTGGGGGTAGAGTGGAGTGGAATATGTGAGAGGCAGCGTGGAGTGGAATATGTGGGAGGCAGCGTGGCATATGTGGGAGGCAGCGTGGCATATGTGGGAGGCAGCGTGGCATATGTGGGAGGCAGCGTGGCATATGTGGGAGGCAGCGTGGCATATGTGGGACATGTGGGAGGCAGTGTGGCATATGTGGGAGGCAGCGTGGAGTGGTATATGTGAGAGGCAGCGTGGCATATGTGGGAGGCAGCGTGGAGTGGCATGTCTGGGAGGCAGCGTGGCATGTCTGGGAGGCAGCGTGGCATGTCTGGGAGGCAGCGTGGCATGTCTGGGAGGCAGCGTGGCAAGCCTGGGCTCAAATGTGCATGTGGGAGGCAGCGTGGCATATGTGGGAGGCAGCATGGAGTGGAATATGTGGGAGGCAGCGTGGCATATGTGGGAGGCAGGGTGGAGTGGAATATGTGGGAGGCAGCATGGAGTGGAATATGTGGGAGGCAGCGTGGAGTGGAATATGTGGGAGGCAGCGTGGAGTGGTATATGTGGGAGGCAGCGTGGAGTGGTATATGTGGGAGGCAGCGTGGAGTGGCATATGTGGGAGGCAGCGTGGCAAGCCTGTGCTCAAATGTGCATAAATTGGGGGGGCTGGTTGGGAAATAAAGACAAGAAATGCATTTTATCAGTTTTTTTTTTATTCTGCGTTTGTATTTAACATCATTTGTTTATTAAATTATTTTAAATAAATGAAAAATGTACATTCATTTTTTTATCCGATTAATCGAAAAAATAATCGGCCAACTAATCGATTATGAAAATAATCGTTAGTTGCAGCCCTACATTCAACCATGCAAGTCAATGGAGCCCAGCTTTCTAATCACAGTGTGATTAATAAAATAAGTATACCACCACAACATACTCACTTGTTTCCACAGTGAGTAAACACTATATAAAAAATGGCTTTTACATATACAGTGGAGTGCTGCTAGGAGTTAATTTATACTATACATTCTTCATGATGGAGCCCTGGGCCTGATCCTCTTAATAACTCCAATAACTTGGAAAATAGCACATTACATGGGGCTCATATAAGCCTTATAAGCTCATAAAATCCTGTACCTTGTCAATGTTATTTTCAACTAGCAAGTTCAAAAATTCCAATTAACCCTCTACACATTGAAAGATCATCACATCCAGCAACGGTTTATACATTCTGGCCTTAGATACAAGATCCCTGGTCAAGGCTGTTGATATATGATACGAACTTTAGTGTCACCACATAACACTCCCTTAAATTTGTGCTGAATACACACACTACAACAGAAGGCTTTTACATACACAGAAAAGTGTTGCAAAGTGTTAATTTTATTCTCTACGTTCTTACAAGCAAGCGTCCAGAGCCTGATTCACTGACCCCAGCATTGTGGGCAACAACACATTGTGTGGGACATTTAGTATCTCACAGTATCTTTCTCCCAAAACAGTCTTATTTGAAGAAGACTCAGAAGACAGCACTGCTCCTCCACAGGCTCCGGCACTAGTGAAAGCGGTCTCTGACATCACAATGCCAATGCTGGATCAACGCTTCCAAGACCTCAAATAAACCTTGCTCACTATAAGACAAGAAGTAACAGATCATACTACCAGACTCACCGCGTTAGAACAACGACAAAGTGATAGTGAAAACTCCGTTGCTAAAATGGAAACTGACCTCTCCACTCAGGCCCAAAAATACTATTATTGATCCTAACGGCAGATACATAATCTTAGATTTTACCATACATCACCAGAGGTTTAATATTGTTAATTGATATGCTCCTAACTACCGGAATCATTCATTTAATGTATAACTCTATGAATTGCTTATCAATCTTTCTTTCCCCTCCAACTTCCTCATAGGCGGCGACTCCAATACAGTTTTAGATGACCAACTGAACAGGACGGGACAGCCTGTATGCTCGTTGACTTCCTCGGAAAGTATTCACCAACTCACTACACCTGGTAGACCCATGGCGTGTCACACACCCTACACAAAGAATACACCCATGCATCTAGAGTACACCACTCCTTTTCTAGAATCAACATGTTTCTTACATCATCTCTGCTCTTACCATTTATATCTGACACACAAATAGATGCAATAGTAGTTTCGGATCATGCACCCATCCATCTCACAGTCAATATGCCTAACGCACCGAGATCACGTAGACAATGGAGATTCCCCGCCCACTATGCCAGCAGGGACGATTTTACCACTATGCCAGCAGGGACGATTTGTAGAGTTTGTGATTTTTCTAGTAACAAAGCGTCTAAGAGTTGTTTACATTCCGTATACCTGGTTTTGTGGGAGTCATCTTTATATATGGAGTAGTTAAGAAAAGCACGTTGCACCTCTGCAAGCAGGGAGTCATACCTCTGGTACCAGTGTTTACGTTGATTTGCCTCGTAAGATACAATATTACCTCTTATCACTGCTTTAGAGGCTTCCCAGAAGAGCATGTGGTTATCAATGTGTTTCAATCTTGATAATTTGCCCAGGATGCTTGTAACATAGATGACTCCCACAAAACCAGGTATACGGAATGTAAACAACTCTTTGTTACTAGAAAAATCACAAACTCTACAAAAGACTACACAAAAAAATAATTTTTCCGATGGGGAAATAGGGCTGGGAAATTACTGGCCAATATGACGAAATCCTGTAAACCAAAGCATATTATCCATAAAATAGTTACGGATGGGGGAAATAGCATTTTCAAACCTAAAGACATTAATCATGCATTCTCCACTATTTTTTTTTTTACACACCTATATACGGCAGAGCAGGATAACACAGAGTTAGGCATTCAACTGTTACAGAAGGCAAAATTGACAAAACTTACCAACGAACAAAGGGACAATCTAAATGCTATCATAACAGAAGAAGAGGTTAAACACGCTATTCACTCTCTATCCAATGGTCGAGCCCCTGGCCCTGATGGCTTCTCTGCTGAATACTACAAAATACTTTCACACCACCTTGTAACATCCCTCACTGCATTATATAATGGCATTTTTCAAAAATAATCGCCCTATACAGTCCTTGACACGCTCCAAGTACTATACTGATACCCAAACCACATAAAGACCCCACAAAAGTTCAATCATATCGACCCATCTCATTTCTCAACCAAGACTTGAAAATTTTAACTAAGTTAATTGCCTCCAGACTACAATTATTACTGCCAAACTTATTAATTCACCATCAATTGGGTTTCGTAAAAGGTCGCAACTCAGTTAGGGGTATCCGTACGGCCCTGGCGGCTGTGATAACATCCAGTTCTGACCCACATCAGCATTCCCGAGCCTTATTAAGTCTAGACCAGGGCTTGACAAATTTGTTTTAAATCTAGGAGCCAGCTAAAAATGTTAGGAGCCAGGACTTTTTTTGCCCTACACTCACAGTCTCACACTTTACCCTAGCCCTCACTTCGCCCTGCACCCACACTAAAAAGCGCCAGTGCATACTTTTAATTACCATTAATTAATCCCATTAATTAACTTTGCAAAGGCAAATTCTGTCCCCAGTTTCCCATAGGCATCTTTGTCTAACTAGCTTCCCATTGTCACTAAACATGGGACTATGGGAAGCTATTTAGTGACAAAGATGCCTATAGGAAATTGGGGACAGAGTTTGCCTTTACCCCAGTCTCCCATAGCCATCTTTGTCCCAGCCTCGCACTGCCAAGCATGCCCCCAGTTACTTCAACTTACCTGACCGAAGACCCCGATGTGCACTCTGTTGGATTCTCGCTGTCAAACATCTGTGCGATGCAGACAACCACGCTGCTGCTGCCGGCGGCTCCACCCACCCTCCTCACTGAACGGGGCTGGCACCGCCCACAAAAGGTCATTGAGCAGCGCTGGTGCCGCACACAAAAGTTCGAACCGACAGGGGTGGCATTTTAAGAAGCCGTCCCCGTTGATCTGAAATAGAATTGTGTCATCTGGCCAGCGCGGCTCAGTGACCTTTCGTGGGCGGTGACGGCCCTGTTCAGTGAGGCGGGTGGGTGAAGCCACCGGCAGCAGCGGGGTTGTCTGCCGGAAAGGAGGATCCAAGTCCCCTGCAGCGCCGCGGGGATCTGGACCCAATTATAGGTTTGGCTCACAAACACCCAGGCGCCAGGACAAAATTATCAGTCGCCATGGCGACCTGGGATTTGTCGAGCCCTGGTCTAGATGCTGAAAAGGCTTTCGATACTGTAGCATGGCCTCACCTTTACAGAATCTTAAAAAATCATTTATTTGGACAAAACTTTCTAAACTTCACACGCGATTTATATACTTGTCCAGAAACAGTTATCATTACAAATGGAATTATGTCAATTTAATTTAATGAGACAATCCGCCTGGGGCGAGGGGTTAGGCAGGGATGTCCTCTCACCCCGCTCCTTTTTGATTTGGTGTTGGAACACAAATTAAAGGGGGGGGGGGGGTCGGTTAAAGGTTTCAAAATGAACATCAACAAAACGGAAGCACTTAATTTGGGCTCCTCTGTCTTGCCTCCGGATACCCCCAGTTTTGATTTTCATTGGGCGATAGCCTCAATTAAATATCTAGGCATCACTTTGCCAAAATACCCACTCTATAGATAAAATATTTCACAGAATCATTAAGGATGTTACGAATGAACTGAAACTATGGCACATGCTACACTTGACACTGATGGGCAGGATTAATCTAATTAAAATGATTAGTTTTCCTAAACTGCTTTACTCTATACAGTCCCTACCCTTATTAATTAAATCAACTGATCTCAAATTTTTAGATAAACAATTTAACCTTTGGAAAAGAAAGAAACCCAGGATCAACTTATACAAACTAAAACACGCCCCACAGACATTAGGTTTTAATTTCCTGGATATTGAACAACATAACCTAGCTGCTCTGACACGACATGCAATTGATTGGTTGTCGTTCTCCCACAAATTTACAGATACCTCTCTGGAGAGTCAATTACGTACCCCACACATGCTACCTGTCCTACTGCACACACCATACCTTTCACTACCGGAGAATATTAACCCCTTGACTGCTAACAACGGCATGGTGCCGTCGCTAGCGGTCCCAGTCAGGTGCTAACGATGGCACCATGCCGTCGCTAGCACTACCCTACCTTGGTGGAGGTCTGTGGACCCTCATCACCACCTACCCAGATGATCTGCCGCTCATATTGAAAGGGCAGCACTGGGACCACCCGATCCGGCCTGTAATGACGCGATGACGTCACCGCCCAACTTTATTCAAAACTGACAATTGTCAGTTAAAGAGGTATGGGGGCATGCTGCTTAGATGCCTGTATCTCAGGGAATTAATGTTGGGAATTACTCATGATACTGAAGCCATGTTGCACCATTGTTGTCTTTATTACATATATTCAACTTACATGTCTTCTTAACAGTAATTATTCTGCGACAGTCATGTTGTAACAATTCTGTACCCTTTCATATAAATTGTGTGAATGTAATTGTAATCAGAGATTTGCTATGGACTTGAAGGTGCATTGTTTGTAACTGCCCCTTTCTGTATTCTTGACGTGAAAAACAAAGAAAACAAATGAAAAAACTCGAAATAAAAAGCAAAAAAGTGTGATTTGATGAGGTAAATTGAATTGGCCGGGTTCAACAATGTCCCAATTCACATAGAGGGAAGGATGGCCACAACCCTTTTGCCCCCAAACAGCCAAACAAACCCATTCATGTAGGGTATCGCTGTACTCAGGAGATGTTGCTGAACAAATATTGGGGTGTTTTATGACAGTGCCATATACCAGAACCTGTTAATTAATACCTGAAGTAAAATGTGTGTGAAAAAAAAAATGCAAAAAATTGACTACCACAAAGTTTGACAAAGACTGGTGGTAGAATTAGTGCATGGAAAGAGTTAAAATACTAGCATCTGAAATACCCTGGGGTGTCTAGTTTTCAAAAATATATGACTTGATGGGGTAAATTGCATTGGCCGGCTTCAAAGATACCTGAAATGGTACATGGGGGGGGGGAGAATTACCAGATTTGGAAAAAATGGTTTTGAAATAGCAAAACGCTACCTGTACTTAATGCCCCATAACGTGCAGAAAAAAAGCAAAAAAACATTGGGTATTTCTAAACTCAGGACGAATAGTAGAATCTATTTAGCAGGTTTTTTCATTACCTTTTATAGATGAGTAAAAGATTTTTCAACAAAAATTTAGAAAAAGTCATTTTTTTCTAAAATATTTCACCATATTTTATACTTTTTTTAAATAGTAAATAATATGATACAATCAAAACAATGTCATCTAAAGAAAGCCCTTCTTGTGGTGAAAAAAAATATATAACTGGGTAAACTGGTTCAGTAAACAGGAAAGAAGAAAATTACAGATAAACACGAGCAGCGCAAAAATGTTAAAACGGCCATTGTCACGAAGGGTACAAAAAAAAAATCAGCCTTTGTCACAAAGGGGTTGAAGCTGTCAGATGATTTATTTAATATCTGTTGACATTTCATAGAATACATAGCATCGTAACAGCATTTTCAGGTCATTGGGCAGAAAAACAGCCTCAAAACATTAAAGAGCCACCACCATATTTAAACGTGGGCATGAGGTACTTTTTCATATGGCTACCTCTTGTGCGCCAAACCCACCTTGAGCGTTTACTGCCCAAAAGCTCTATTTCGGTTTCATATGACTATAGAGCCTGATCCCATTTTAAGTTCCAGTAGTGTCTGGCAAATGGATGATGGTTGAGTTTGTTTTTGGAAGAAAGTAAAGACTTTTTCCTTCAAATCCCTCCAAACAACTTGTGATGATGTATGTGATGTTCAATTGTAGTTTTGGAGAATTTCTGACCCCAAGACTCAACTAACGTCTGCAATTCTCCAGCACTGATCCTTGAAGATTTTTTGGCCACTCGAACTATATACTCTTCCCGGTGGGTTGAGACAATATAGACAGACATCTACTTCCAGTTTATTCATAACATTTTGGTTGAATTGAACGTCTTAACTATTGCCCTGATGGTGGAAATGGGCATTTTCAATGCTTTTGCTGTTTTCTTATGGTCACTTCCCATTTTGTGAAGCTCAACAACCTTTTCCAGCATATCACAGCCCTGGTCTTACCCATTGTGATAAATGACTAAGGGAATTTGACCTGTTACCCAATGTTTAGGGCTGCAACTAACGATTATTTTCATAATCGATTAGTTGGCTGATTATTTTTACAAATGATCAATTAATCAGATAAAAAAATAAATGTAAATTTTTCATTTAAAATAATTTAATAAACAAAACAGGATGTTAAAAACAAACAGCAGAATAAAAAAACTGATAAAAATGCATTTCTTGTTTTGATTTCACTTTTGAGCCTGGGCTCAAAAGTTATGCACATTTGAGCCCAGGCTTGCCACACTGCCTCCCAGATATACCACTCCACCCTCCCCACATATATGCCTTATATACCCTATATGCCTTATACCCCCTGATATGCCACTCTGTCCTCCCCAGATATGCCTTATATCTCCTGATATGCCTTATAACCCCAGATATGCCACTCCGTCCTCCGTGCATGTCATTGGATAGTTCCTCACACACCTCCATACTCTGATTAGTTCATTTTCCCTTCAATTGCATATTGCACATGGGTATTCTGCCTTGCTATGGCTGATGTTACGACTTTCACAGTTGTAATATTACCAAACAAGGCATCTAACATGGTTATCAGCGCATTTAAAATCATTAAAACACAGAAAGGTAGCTACCAAGGCATAATATTATAGCGTGTACAGCTGGACATTGTCTAGATAATTTTACATAGTATTATCTTATTCACCACCCGTTAAGGTTGATATGCCCATATATACTAAGTGTTACTAATGCACAACTGCAACTATAGGTAATGCAGCCAACCACATAGCTCAGCGGAGCTCACTAATAACTATGTGATCCGTAAAACATCATATGGGGAACCATCCAGTTCAAAGAAAATATGTAAAAAAGCGTATCTTCCTAAAAATCATGGCATTTGAAATGCCCTGGTATGTTTGGTTTAAAAAATATATGGTTTGATAGGGTAAATTGAAACGGCTGGTTTCAAAGATGTTCCAAGGCGCAAACTGACCAGATTCCAAAGTTAAAAAAAAAAATAAAAAAATATGCACTTCCCAAATGTGACCTTTTAGACCCCAACCAACCCGACAAACCCATGCATGGGCTGTAACATATACCAGGAGCTGTAAGAAGTAAAATGTGTGGGTGTGTGTGTGTGGGGGGGGGGGGGAAACAAAAAAACAAACTTTGACAGAGGCTGGTAGTAGAATTAGTGCATGGTGTTAAAATACCAGCATTTGAAATACTATATTTGCTCGATTATAAGACTCCCCTGATTATAAGACAACCCACCAAAATTTGAATATTAATTTAGACAAAAAAGAAAAAGCCTGAATATAAGACTATCCATAGGAAAAACATTTTACTAGTAAATATTCACATGTAAACAATTTTCATATTTAATAAAAACTATGATTGAGAAAAATGCATTTCTTGATTTTATTTCCTTTTATTTGCCAATCTGCCCCCCAGTTATGCAGAACAGAAAAAAAATCACTACCACAAGTTTTGACAAAGGCCAGTGGTAGAATAAGTGCATGGAAATAGTTAAATTACTACCATTTGAAATACTCTGAGGTGTCTGGTTTTCAAACATATATGGTTTGATGGGGATAAATTGAACTGACTGGCTTCAAAGATGTCCCGAACAGGACATGACCAGTTTTGTATTTACCTATTACTTGCAAAAAAAACCCAAAACACATAACATCAATAGGTATTCCTAAACTCAGGACAAATGCTAATATCTACCGTATTTGCTCAATTAAAAGACAAGGCAAATGCTCTGAAAAATATCCCTCATCTTATATTTGAGGTCGTCTTCTCATTAGACTAAGATCCAGATCCCCCGCAGGACTGCAGGGGACCAGGATCCTCCTCTCTGTTAGCTGCTTCAAGGACTCTATAGTGACAGGGTCTGTTCCCCAGGACTGGTGCATAGCAAATGTTGTGCCAATATTCAAAAAGGGGACAAAAAGTGACCTGGGGAATTATAGGCCTGTTAGTTTAACTTCTGTTGTGTGTAAACTGTTTGAGGGTTTCCTAAGAGATGCTATTTTGGAATATCTCAATGAAAATAAATGTATGACTCCATATCAGCATGGGTTTACAAAGGATCGGTCCTGTCAAACTAACCTGATCAGCGTTTATGAGGAGGTGAGCTCAAGACTGGATCGGGGTGAATCGTTATTTATTAATGACCTTTGCAGACGATACTAAACTCTGTAACGTGGTTAACACAATAGAGGACAGTGCACGGTTACAAATGGATCTGCATAGGTTGGAGGCTTGGGCTGGGATGTGGCAGATGAGGTTCAACACAGATAAATGTAAGGTTATGCACATGGGGAAGAAAAACCCAGGCTTGGAATATGTATTAAATGGGAAAACACTGGGGACGACTGACATGGAAAAGGACTTAGGAGTTTTAGTTAACAGTAAATTTACCTGTAGCGACCAGTGTCAGGCAGCTGCTGCTAAGGCAAATAAAATCATGGGGTGCATCAAAAGGGGCATAGATGCCCACGACAAGGAAATAATTCTACCACTGTACAAGTCACTAGTCAGACCACACATGGAATACTGTGTACAGTACTGGGCACCAGTGTACAAGAAAGATATAGTGGAGCTGGAGAGGGTTCAAAGACGGACAACCAGAGTAATAAGGGGAATGGGAGGACTACAGTACCCAGAAAGATTATCAGAATTGGGGTTATTTAGTTTGGAAAAAAGACGGTTTAGGGGGGACTTAATAACTATGTATAAATATATAAGGGGGCAGTACAGAGATCACTCCCAGGACCTATTTATACCCAGGACAGTATCTATAACAAGGGGACATCCTCTACGGCTGGAGGAAAGAAGGTTTCTACACCAGCACAGACGGGGGTTCTTTACAGTAAGAGCGGTGAGATTATGGAACTCTCTGCCAGAGGAAGTGGTAATGGTAAACTCAATAAAAGAGTTCAAAAGGAGCCTGGACGCGTTTCTTGAAGGAAATAATATCACAAGTTATGGATATTAGATTAATAGGGACAGAACGTTGATCCAGGGATTTATTCTGATTGGTATGGGGCAATTGGCATCTGCTTCATAAGGGTTTTTTGCCTTCCTCTGGATCAACACAGTAGGGACACAATATGTATATAGGTTGAACTTGATGGACTTTGGTCTTTTTTCAACCTTATGAACTATGTTACTATGCACTGGAAGGTCATGTGATGCCGGCGCTCAGTCATAGAAGCCCCGGCGGAAGTACTGGCCACCAGCAGCGGAGGTCTACATTGCACAGACCTCCACCGGCTGCCCCACTAGACACCAGGGAGTCCAAAGCACTGGTCACAAGTAAAAGCGATGCACTGGTAAGTCAGGGGGGTTAAGAGTGGCATGGGGGGGGGGGGGGTGTCAATGGTTTTCTGGAGGCAGAGTGGCATATATATATGGGTGTATAAGGCATATCTGGGGGGCAGGTCGGCAAATAAAAGGAAATAAAAACAAAAAAATATTTTTTCAATCATAGTTTTCATTAAATATGAAAAAATAGTTTACATGTGATTTATTGTGAACTATAGGGTAGTCTTATATTCAGGCCTGTTTTTCCCCCCTAAATATTCAAATTGTTGGGGATTGTCTTATAATCAGGGTGGTCTTATAATTGAGCAAATATGGTATTAAGCAGGTAATAAGCTTTTGTAGATGAGTAAAAGATTTTTCAAATAAAGAGTTGCAGAGGAAGTTGTCTACGCGAATCGCGTACAGCTCTACATGCTGCCCGGACTAAGCGCCGGGTACTCAGAAGCACCGGTAAGTTGGGGGGGGGGCATAACACAGGAGGATCCAGATCCCCTGCATCTGAGTCCCCAGTGCTTAGTCCGGGCAGCATGTAGAGCTCTACGCGCTTGAGCGGAAGTTGTCTACGCGAATCGCGTAGAGCTCTACATGCTGCCCGGACTAAGCACCGGGGACTCAGAAGCACCGGTAAGTTGGGGGGGGATCTGGATCTTAGTCTCAGTCTCATAGACGACCCCGATTATAAGACATGGGGTATTTTTCAGAGCATTTGCTCTGGAAAAAACCTCGTCTTATAATCGAGCAAATACGGTATTTTAACTCTCATCATGCACTAATTCTAATTCTACCACCAGTCTTTGGAAAAAAAATGACTACCACAATGTTTGACACATTTTATTTCAGGTATGAATTATCAGGTCCTGGTATATGTCACTGTCATAAAACACCCAAATATGTGTTCAGCAACATAAGTGGGTTTGCCTGGCTGTTTGGGGGCAAAAGGGCCACATTTGGGGCACGCACATTTTTCAATGTTAAACTTTGACATTTGGTGATCCACTACCCATGCCCTATTTGGTACATCCTTGAGCCCGGCCATTTCAGTGTGCCCTATAAATCATATATTTTTGAAAACTAGACACCCCAGGGTATTTCAGATGCTGGTATTTTAACTCTTTGCATGCACACATTTTACCACCAGCATTTTTTCAATGTTTGCTGTAGTATTTGTTTGTGTGTATTTTCCCCCCACACATGTACTTTAGGTATGAATTTACAGCTCCTGGTATATGCGACTGTCACACAACACCCCAATATGTGTTCAGCAACATCTCCAGTACAGGACACATTCATGGGTTTGTCGGGTTTTTGGGGGGCTAAAAGGCCACATTTGGGGCATGTGCATTTTTCAAATTGGAAATTAGACGTGTGGCCATCCTTCCACTTGGGACATTGTTGAACCCGGCCAATTCAATTTACCCCGTCAAATCATAATTTTTTTAAAAAGTAGACACCCTATGGGCATTTAACATCCCAGTGTTTTAACTCTTTCCAATGCTAGAATTGTTTTAAGCTAAAGCGCTAATTTTAGGACTAGCTCATAAAATTTATATATATTTTATTTTTTACATTTTTAGGAACTTGAAGATTCCCCTGATGGTGACATCCACGGGAAATTGTTTTTTTAAACTATTTTTTTCCCCTCTTCTGATACAGTGTATGGCGGATGTTGACACACTGGGGAAGGGCCAGACATGGCCCCTGATGCCGATCGCGGTGTTGCTGAATTCCTCGATGTCGAGGCATTACAGCAACATCGTTTGGGCGCAAAAAAGCGAACGTAGATCGCTTTCTCCACCCCTTTGAAGTCATGGCAGTTCTGGCACGTGAATTGTGGTTAACCCTTTGTTTTCAGGTGACGTGCCCGGACCGTCGATTGTCATTAAGGAGTTAAATTTGCAAACAATATTTTTTTAGTTTCTTCTACACTTTAGGTGCCCCTGTTGCACAATAACCTGATTAAAGATGCACCCCACATACATACATACGATATTTTTAGTAGTATTTTTAATTATTGCTCAACCTGTTTGGGGGAAGTGAACAGGTGAGGCGGTTATACTTTTTACATGTAGAGCTAGTTAAATCAAATAAGCGTACTTTAAATTATTTTATTTGTACTGTTATCGATGCAACAGTGAACCCTCTAGAAGCCTCTCGAACATGTAGCAATGCCAGCAATGTCGCAATCACTTAGCTTTCTTTATTGTTTAGTTATGCATTTTTTTTATTTTTTTTTTACTTTTTCCACATTATTTTTCACGCTTATCCCTGCGATCCCTCTGTTCTGAACACACAGGTATCATTCACCGAGCAAGTCTCCATAGACTCCAGTAGGCCGACCCTGTAGGGGATATTCTGTCCTCCTTAACCTTCTGCTTGATGTCAGCAGTGAAGTCTCTTGGAAGGCGATGCCCGATCATGTGATCAGCCATTCCTTATGTAACGCCTTACCGGCGCTCAGGTCAGCAGGAAACCAGAGATGCTGGCTTCAGCTGACAGGAGGGAGTCCAGGCTGGCAAAAGACAGCCTGATCTCCCATATATGCAAAAACAGAAGAAATTGGTCAAGTTTTTTTACAGCACTGTAGATTAAAATGTGTCAAACCTATCAATGTGTAGCATAGCATAATCGCAGAGTAAAATATATGTGAAAAACGTATGTTTTTGCTGTGGAAAAGTTTACATTAAGTATATTGTGAGGTAGGTTGTCTAATCCTCATAAATATTTAGATTTATGGGGTTAAGTTGAAACATCGGACCACTACACTACAATTAATCAGGCTGTGGACCCACAATAGAGATCTGTTAAAAGTCACAAATTGCATGTTCCAATTTCGAGCCCCCCAAAATATTTAAAAAACACTTCCCAGTATATCAAATTTTAAACTGTGTTGAAACAGTAATGTGCATCTTACTGTATTTAACCCTATAGTTACAAGGATAGGTTAAAATTCAAGCCATGTGTGGCATTTTTAAGCTCAAAACAAGTGAATAATTACACTTGTGTTTTTCTATTTGCATGAGGCTAATACATGAGGTTTATAATAGTTAAAACTAGGAGAAATGTTTTTTTTTGTGTCGGAACACTAGGGTCCATCCACAAGTGTAAACTGCCTTTGTCCTTAAGGTGCTGATCTCCCATTATTTTACCTTTTCTTTCACTCATCAATATAATCACCTGGCCAATCTTGCTTCTTGTTTTTCTCTTCTCCTGTCCTCTGCAATTTTCTGCATCTCTTGCTCCTGTAGTCTCTGTTTGATTGCCGACAGCTCTTGCCCCTGTTTCCGTCTTTGCTTTTCTTGCTCAACACACTCCCTTTTCTCTCGCTCCTCACGCTCTTGTTGTTTCTGGGCAATCAGCTCCATCATCCTGCACATAGATTTTAAAAATGTATTACAGAAATATACCAAGTTTCACACAGAGGCCAGAGGTGGCCTATGTAGTTAATGAAAATTTACATGCCTGAAACGCATTAGGGTCCCACACTAACTCAGACATCAACTATTTCGCTAGAAAAGAGCAATTGTCATAGTTTGATTACTGTAGACCTACAGACAATACAGAAGCACCATAAGCTATTATGTTCCGCTCCTGAGTTCAATACCCACTCAACTCACAAAACCTGGGAGTTTCCCGGTGATGCTAAATTTGTTAACTAGTGCCACATTTGAGTAAGTGAAACATGAAATATAGTAAATAAAACAATTTGTATACTTCTTTGCAAAAGATTGTAAGCTTGCGAGAAGGGGTTTCTCCACCTAATGTATCGGTTTGTAACATAGTAACATAGTTCATAAGGTTGAAAAAAGACCAAAGTCCATCAAGTTCAACCTATATACATATTGTGTCCCTACTGTGTTGATCCAGAGGAAGGCAAAAAACCCTTATGAAGCAGATGCCAATTGCCCCATACCAGGGGGAAAATTCCTTCCCGACTCCAAATATGGCAATCAGAATAAATCCCTGGATCAACGTTCTGTCCCTATTAATCTAATATCCATAACTTGTAATATTATTGCTTTCAAGAAACACGTCCAGGCTCCTTTTGAACTCTTTTATTGAGTTTACCATCACCACTTCCTCTGGCAGAGAGTTCCATAATCTCACCGCTCTTACTGTAAAGAACCCCCGTCTGTGCTGGTGTAGAAACCTTCTTTCCTCCAGCCGTAGAGGATGTCCCCTTGTTATAGATACAGTCCTGGGTATAAATAGGTCCTGGGAGTGATCTCTGTACTGCCCCCTTATATATTTATACATAGTTATTAAGTCCCCCCTAAGCCGTCTTTTTTCCAAACTAAATAACCCCAATTCTGATAATCTTTCTGGGTACTGTAGTCCTCCCATTCCCCTTATTACTCTGGTTGCCCGTCTTTGAACCCTCTCCAGCTCCACTATATCTTTCTTGTACACTGGTGCCCAGTACTGTACACAGTATTCCATGTGTGGTCTGACTAGTGACTTGTACAGGGGTAGAATTATTTCCTTGTCGTGGGCATCTATGCCCCTTTTGATGCACCCCATGATTTTATTTGCCTTAGCAGCAGCTGCCTGACACTGGTCGCTACAGGTAAATTTACTGTTAACTAAAACTCCTAAGTCCTTTTCCATGTCAGTCGTCCCCAGTGTTTTCCCATTTAATACATATTCCCAGCCTGGATTTTTCTTCCCCATGTGCATAACCTTACATTTATCTGTGTTGAACCTCATCTGCCACATCCCAGCCCAAGCCTCCAACCTATGCAGATCCATTTGTAATCGTGCGCTGTCCTCTATTGTGTTAACCACGTTACAGAGCTTAGTATCATCCTAGTCTCAATTCTCGTCTTGTCATATCCTTTGAATATATGTATCGTATTAAGCGCTGCTCAAATTGTTGGCTCTATATAAATAAAAGATAATAAAAAATAATAAAAGGCATAGGTGCTCTGCTCTCTGTTTGCCATAAGAGCAAAGGTACCTCATTTGTATTTATTATTAGGTCATGCCATGAGCATTAACAGTCTACACAATGCTGCAACTGACTATACTAAAAGGTACAAAGCGGATTTTTAGTTTAGCTGATTTTGGAAGTTTGGATAACGCACCTTTTTCTTTGCACTTCTTTCTCCTCTTCAGTAAGGGTAGGTCTCACTTTAAAATAAAGAAAATGTAAAAAAAGATTATTAATATATATTTTTGACACCCACACTTCACACAGGTGAAGAGATAGTACCAACAGCAAGAAACATGTTTCTATGAGGTATACTTGTGGTATTCACGGTGGGTGAGGCCTAAAATAAAATGTACTAGAAATTGACCTTTGTGCTGACCCCGACAATTTTAAATATTTTGTGTGTACAGAATTTAGAATATCTACATAAATCAATCACAATACATATAAATCAAGGAGTAAATACGATTAAATAATAGACATGCGCATTCATTTTCGTACCGAATTTGACAATTTTGTCCAAACAACGAACGGACCCAACATTGGACTAAAGAAAAAGAAAACAAATGCGCACAATATGAAAATCTTTGGTCATTCACCCGTCACGGCTGCCATTAGGAGGAGAAGAATCTTGCCATTTTAACCCCTTCGTGACAAAGGTTGATTTTACTTTTTGTACCCTTCGTGACAATGGCCATTTCAACATTTCTGCGCTGCTCGTGTTTAGCTGTAATTTTCTTCTTTCCCGTTTACTAAACCCACACACATTAGATATTGTTTTTTTCAGGACAAGAAGGGCTTTCTTTAGATGACATTGTTTTGATTGTATCATATTATTTACTATTAAAAAAAGTATAAAATATGGTGAAAAATTTAGAAAAAAATTACTGTTTCTAACTTTTAGTTGAAAAATCTTTTACTCATCTATAAAAGGTAATAAAAAAACCTGCTAAATAGATTCTACTATTTGTCCTGAGTTTAGAAATACCCAATGTTTTTATGTTTTTTTGCTTTTTTCTGCACGTTATGGAGCAATAAGTACAGGTAGCGTTTTGCTATTTCAAAGCCATTTTTTCCAAATCTGGTAATTCTTCCCCCCATGTGCCATTTCGGGTATCTTTGAAGCCGGCCAATGCAATTTACCCCATCAAGTCATATATTTTTGAAAACTAGACACCCCAGGGTATTTCAAATGCTAGTATTTTAACTCTTTCCATGCACTAATTCTACCATCAGCCTTTGTCAAACTTTATGGTAGTAATTTTTTTGCATTTTTTTTTTTCCACACACATTTTACTTCAGGTATTAATTTACAGGTTCTGGTATATGGCACTGTCATAAAACACCCCAATATTTGTTCAGCAACATCTCCTGAGTACAGCGATACCCTACATGAATGGGTTTGTTTGGCTGTTTGGGGGCAAAAGGGCCACATTTGGGGCATGCACATTTTTCAATGTTGAACTTTGGCATTTGGGGATCCACTGCCCATGCCCTATTTGGTACATCTTTGAGCCGGGCCATTTCAGTGTGCCCAATAAAGCTATATATTTTTGAAAACTAGACACCCCAGGGTATTTCAAATGCTAGTATTTTAACTCTTTCCATGCACCATATCTACCACCAGTCTTTGTCAAACTTTGTGATAGTCATTTTTTTGCATTTGTTTTGTCACACACATTTTACTTCAGGTATTAATTAAAAAGTTCTCGTATATGTCACTATCACAAAACACCCCAATATGTGTTCAGCAACATCTCCTGAGCGCAGTGATACCCCACATGAATGATTTTGCCTGGCTGTTTGGGGGCAAAAGGGCCACATTTGGGGCATGCACATTTTTCAATGTTGAACTTTGGCATTTGGGCATCCACTGCCCGTGCCCTATTTGGTACATCTTTGAGCCGGGCCATTTCAGTGTGCCCAACAAAACCATATATTTTTGAAAACTAGACACCCCAGGGTTTTTTAAATGCTGGTATTTTAACTCTTTGCATGCACACATTTTACCACCAGAAATTTTCAAAGTTTGCAGTAGTATTTTTGTGTGTGTATTTTTCCCACACACACCTACTTTGTGTATGAATTTACAGCTCCTGGTATATGCCGCTGTCACACGACACCGCAATATGTGTTCAGCAACATCTCCTGAGTACAGTGATACCCCACATGCATGGGTTTGTCATTTTTGGGGGGAACTAAAAGGCCACATTTGGTACGTGTGCATTTTTCTAATTGGAAATTAGATGTGTGGCCATCCTCCCCCCCGTGTTAATTGGGACCTTGTTGAACCCGGCCAATTCAATTTACCCCATCAAATCATACATTTTTTAAAAGTAGACCCCATGGGCATTTAATATGCCAGCATTTTAACTCTTTCCATGCGAGAATTGTTTTAAGCTAATATGCTAATTTTAGGACTTGCTCACAAAAATATATTTTTTATATATATTTTTTTTTTTGTTTGCCTTTTTTTTTAATTTTTTTAACATTTTTTTTCAACTTGAAGGTTCCCCTGATAGTGACATCAGTGGGAAATTATTTTTACATTTTACTGTTTTTTTACAATTTTTTTCTAATTATTATTAATTTTATTTTATTTTTAATTTATTTTTTCTAATCACACTGTGATTAGAAAGCTGAGCTCCATTGACTTGCATGGTTGAATGCAGTACCTATATTCAACCTGCAAGTGGAGCCAGAGTTCTCTAGAGGGCCTGGAGACCGTCTAGCGAACTTTTTAGACTTTATTGTTTTTCTTTATTGAATTTTCCCGGACCGCCGCCATCTTGCAGATGGCGAAGATCACAGTCCATCCCCAGGTAAGTGTTTGGTGTCGCTGGATGCCTCCTGATCGAGGCATTCCAGCGACACCATTTCGTTCGCCTCCTAAACGCTTTTAAAACGGGCGTCCGCCGCCATACAAAGTATGGCGGATGTTGACGCCCCTTTGTGCCGATAATGGCGTTGCTGAATGCCTCGAGGTCGAGGCATTACAGCAACGCCGTTTCGGTGCAGAAAGCGAAAATAGATCGCTTTCTGCACCCGTTTAATGACGTGCCGGTCCTGGCACGTCATTTGTTGTTATCGACTTGAATTTCCGTGACGTGCCTGGACCGACAATTGTCATCAAGGGGTTAAAGGACATCTGTAGCGGGGAAAATTTTTTCCTTATATCCTTTAAAGTCTAACAACATCAGAGCTGCTGTAACACTTTAATGCAAGGATATAAGAAATACCCTTTTTCCAGCACCAATGCTCTCCATACAGCATGCTGTGCGCATCCACAGAGTAATAATATTTCAGTAGGATCCTTCTGAAACATTACTCAATATGGAATGCCTGCATGCGACGTTTTGCGCATGAGCAGCCACCATTTTGGTTACTGGCACTAGCATCACAATGAGTTGCGGAGGCCATTTTGGTTATTGGCAGCAGCCATTTTGTGCATGGCTTTTAAATACCATGGCTCTTAAATACACAGAGCCTGAGCCCAAACTCATCTGCTCAACTATTCACATGTAAAAAAAAAAACTGAACATAGTTACAATAAAGCAGCACTAACCAGGGAATATTTATGTTTGTACAACGTATGTTTAACAGAAAAAAATATAAAATGTGTGCAGGAATAATATTAAATTAATGAAAAGTCCTTTAGGCGCAACATGGGTGCAGTTGCAATTTATGGAGAAGCAAATTGGGTGCAGTGGCAAGTCATTTGTTTTTCCATTATAGGTGCAGTGGAAATTTATGTGGGTCCACTTTGCACCCACAAATTTCGTCTGAACAGAAGACGTACGGATTTTGTCAAACCCGAAGAAATTTCCCCCTGCCCTGAAAACAAACAGTAACTTTCCGCCGGCAACCAAGTCTATTATATAATAAATAAATCACAGTGAATTCATCAGTACATATCAAAAAAGTTTCCAACAGCCCTCTATGTGGGTGAAACAGGCCAGCCGTTGCATAAAAGGTTTAATTCACACTAGGGCTGCAACTAACGATTTTAATAATCGATTAGTTGGCCGATTATTTTTTCGATTAATCAGACAAAAAATGCTATTTTTTTAACTTAAAATAATGTAATAAAAAACGTACAATTTACACTTTCATCTCTTTATTGTGTGGAATCTCAGGATGTGGAGAGTGTGGGTAGGAAGAGGTTAACTGTTTTCTGCAATTTGGTGATAAGAGTCTGATACACTGGGAGGTAGTATTGTTCTGTTGAGGAACGTGATATATGGTAGAGGGCATAAGTCAAATTACACAGCTGGTGAGAAACTGGACCATAAGTGTAGACTCAGGGTCAACTTCAGGGCACAGGATGTCTGCTTTAAATAACTGAAACCCCACCCATATCATACATATTAATGATATGTAGGTTAGGCTTTTGCCTTTTATGGTAAACCCAGAAATATTACAAGTGTGCCAGCCTTTAGTAGGAGTTTACTTATTTCTTTTGTTATGTGCACAGACAGCCTCCGTTACTCACCTTCACTTACGCTAAGTCTTCTATGAAGCTGTAGTGAAAGCGCCTGTCAGTAACGGAGGTTCACAAAACACCAGGGAGTCGGGAGAGAGGCAGAGCAGTGTATGGGAGGAGTCAGAGGGGTGTATGGAAGTGGAGGGGAGAGACGGAAGTTGTCTGTGCGCATCGCATGGACACCCACCGGCCGACAGTGAGGGGAATCCAGGTCCCCTGCAGCGTTGCGGGGGATCTGGATTCTAGTGTTATAATCCGATCTCTGTTTGAGGTCGGATTATATAAGGAGAGGAGTTTTTCAGAGCATTTGCTCTGAAAAAAACCTCTTTATAATCGATAAAAATCGATTAGACTAATCGATAATGAAAATCTTTGACAAAGATTTTCATTATCGATTAGTTGTTTCAGCCCTACTCTATATGCCACTGTGCCCCATGATATGCCTTTTGACCCCCTATGTGCCACTGTCTCCAGAAATGCCTTATACCCCTATATGCCACTCTGGCATTTAGGGGGGTTAAAAGGCATATTATGGGGCAGAGTGGCATATAGAGGGTTAAAAGGCATTTCTGGAGGCAGAGTGGCATGTAGAGGGCTAAAAGGCATTTCTGAAGGCAGAGTGGCATTAAGGGGGTTAAAAGGCATTTCATAGAGCACTCTGCCTACAGAAATGCTTTATGACCCCCATTTATCACCCCCCCCCCAAAAAAAACCCAAAACAATAAAAAAAACCCAAAAAATTACCGGTGCTTCCGACTCTGACCGGTGTGTTGTCCGGGTTACTAACCGTACCTCCTTCCGGCTGCAGCGGAAGTCTACACGCTGCCCCTGCTATACATCGGGGACTCAGAAGTTGGGGGGGGGGGGGACAGCATTGCGGGGGATCTGGATCTTAGTCAGACCTATTTGAGGTCTGATTATAAGACGATCCCGGTTATAAGACGAGGGGTATTTTTCAGAGCATTTGCGCTGGAAAAAACCTTGTCTTATAAATTAAGCAAATACGGTATATTTGCTCAGTTAGCCAATAAAAGGTATCATTGAAACTCCACTTGTCTCCTGTAATTCTTTTGATTAAAAAAAAATAATAAAAAAAATAATTATTAGCCTCTGTGAAGCGGGGCCAGAGCATATATAGATACATAATCAAGTTACAAATGTACATCACAACAATGAAGCATCACATCAAAACGTTCAAGAACACAGTGGTGTACATAGCAAAATGTTACAGATGTACAAGTATCGTATAACATGACTGCTGACGTGGACAAAGCAACCTGTTTATATAATAAAGAGTATCGAGCCTCACAGAGGTTTTTCGTTTTGTGGTATGTGAGAAAAGTAAGTCAGAGAGAGAGAGAGAGAGGGGAGAAAGACCCGGAAGTGGGAAAAGAAAAGGAGGAAGGGATAAGGAATAGGGAGAAGGAGATGTCAACACTGGCAGGAGATGTGGCTATTTAGAGATGGAGCAGGGTCGATTTGACGGCAACACCTGTGTGTATAGCGAGCCATGGCTCCCAAATGGCTTCAAATTTGGACATCTCATCTTTCAATTTGGCCGTAAGTTGTTCCATAACAATGAGGTCCCAGATAGCGGACTGTATTTCGGCTGAGGGAGGTGGTTTCCCCTTCCATCTCCTTGCAATCGTTAGCTTAATAGTCGTGCAGATGCGATGGATGAGTTTGTGATTATGGACCGATAATCCCAGCTCTGCAACGTCCATCACCAACAAGGCAACCTCCAGTGTTCCACTGAGCGCAAGACCTAAGGCTTGGGAGAGCTTGTGGAAGGATTCTCGCCAAAGCGCTTGGATGGATGTACAAGACCACCATGCGTGCAGGTAAGTACCTGGCAAGCCACAGCCTCTGAAGCAGGCCTTATTGACTGATTGAAATATATTGGATAAGCGCAGTGGGGAGAGGTACCAATGTGCTATGACCTTGTAGAGCCTTTCTTTCACGACCGTGCATGCTGCAATTTTATGGATGGTGGACGCCGCCTTTTCCCACGCTTCGGCTGGATAGTCTTTGTTCAGGTCTGAGTGCCAACGTTGTCTAAATGAAGGGGGTTCACCGTATGTAGTCGCGAGAAAGTGGTCGTAGTAGGTAGATATTGCATGTTTCAAACGTTTACACGCGAGGAAGCGTTTCTCAAACAATGTAGCTTTGGCCAGATGGTGTTTCGACAAAAGTGATAGCAGAAAGTGTCTGACCTGGAGATACCGAAATAGTTCCGTGGGTGGAATATGCAGCGTCTCACGGTGTGACTGTATGTTTTTGAACCAGTAGGCCCAGTCGCACAATGCCCTTCTCCCCAGCCACCACTGGAAACTCCGCGGCTCCAATCCCACTGGAAATGCTGGGTTATAAAACAAGGGAGTTAAAGGGGAGGTATCACTGGCGAGGTTTAGGGCAAAACGGCACGACTTCCAGATGGAGAGAGAAGCCTTCATTGACGATAAAGATGTAACGCCAGGGAGAGCCGAGACATCCGTCCAGAGAATGTGTTGAAGCTGATGATGTGAAACAAAGCCCCCTTCAATGTCTACCCACGGGAGAGTCCCTTCTGGGAGGGACCAGGATTCCAACTGTGAAATTCTAGCCGCCAGATAATAAAGGTATAGGTTTGGTGCATTGAGGCCTCCCTTGTGTTTGGGCATGTATATAGTACATCTGTTGATTCTAGCCCTTTTAAAGTTTCATATGAATCGGAATACGAAGGATTGGAAGGAATCCAATTCGGATCTGCGTACGGGGATAGGTAGAGCGCGAAATAAATATAGTAGTTTGGGCAAGACGTTTATTTTGATCGCATACATTTTCCTGAGCCAGGAAATGGAGTACCTAGACTATTGCATCATTTCCGAGCGTAAGAAAGTCAGTAGTGGCGTGTAGTTTGCTTGGTACATTGTCGAAGGGGAGTTGGTGATTTTGATGCCTAAATAGGTGAGCGACATGGATCTCCATGTAAACTTGAAGCTAGCTGCGATGGATTGCAACACGTGGTCTCCCAGGTTAATGGTTAAGGCCTCGCACTTAGAGTCCTGTAATTCTACGGCTAACACAGTACCAACTCTCATCTTTTAAATTCACATGTAAACAATTTTTCCATATTTAATAAAAACTATGATTGAGAAAAATGCATTTCTTGTTTTTATTTCATTTGCCAACCTGCCCCCCCAGTTATGCACATCTGCCCCACAGCTTGCTACTCTGCCCCCAGATATGTCTTATACCCCCCCATTTACCACACTGCCAGATACAGCTTATTCCCCCGTTTGCCAATCTGCCCCCTGATATGTGCCCCCCCGTTTACCGATGCATCCCTAGTCTTGCCACCCGTGCTCCAGACTCCCTGGTGTCAAGTGGGGGCAGCTGGTGGACATCTGTGTGATGCTAGTGTGCAACCTCCGCCGCTACCCAGGACTTCCGCCGCTACCCAGGACTTCCGCCGAGGATTCTATGTTGGAGCTCCGTCATAGAAGTCCGGCGGAAGTACCGGCAAGCAGCAGCGTAAGTAAGAGGCTTGCATTCTCTAAGTGACTTGCTTTCTGTAAGTGACCAGTTTGTGCACCACAGCAGTTCGTGCAACACAAGAGGGTAAGAGAAAGGAGGGTAAGGGCCATAAATTAATTGTTTAAATTCTGTAAGTGCTCACGTCCCTCCCTAAAGTATGAGCAAGCTTGGAGATCTCACTCAGTGCACATCATGCCATATGTATGCATGCTTGGAACAGCAGTTCCTGGGTCCATATCGCTGTGGCAAGTGTAAACAATTGGTCTGTCTGGAAGCTGAGGTTGGTGCTCTGAAGAGGCACATTGAAACACAGAGAGATTAACACTCTTCAGAGGAGTCTCTTGCTCACTGAGCAGTGTTTAGATGGGGCCCCTAGCAATGAGGGAGGAGATCAGTCAGAAGGGAGTCAGGCACATAGTTGGGTAACAGTAAGACGTGGTTGCAGTGGGGGAGGGAAGCGGAAGATGGAAGCCAGCCCAGAGTTTCTCCATCCCAACAAATTTGCCCTTTTAAGTGAGCATGTTGGGGAGGCAGACTCAGAGGTAGGCTTTCCGGAAAAAGCTGTTCTCTCTAACAGCCGGGAGAGCAGCTCATCTAGTGTGCAGGGGATTCGAAAGGAAGGCAAGCCCAGGCAGGTTGTGGTGGTAGGGGATTCAATAATGAAGAAAACAGACAGGGTAATCTGTAGCTCTGATCGCAGCAACCGAATGGTTTGCTGTCTGCCCGGGTTCGGCATGTTGCGGACAGAGTGGATAGATTATTGGGAGGGGCAGACGAGGATCCAGCTGTCTTGGTGCACATTGGCACCAATGACACAGTAAGAGGAAGATGGAGTGTCCTAAAAGGTAATTTTAGGGATTTAGGGAGATTAAACAAAGGACCTCCAAGGTGGGCTGGGCTGGGCTGATTTTGCTTTGGGGTACAATCTCTATAGTCATGATAGATTGGACCCTCTTGCATCTAGGTGCAATGTGCTTGGGGAGAGAATGGGTAGACGGTTGGAGGAGATTTTAAACTAGGAATGGGGGGGGGGGGGGGGAATAAATACCGGGCTAGACAGTATAGAAAGGGAAGGTGATTTACTTAGTAACCAGGTGGGTGGATCTGGGGGTTTGGTCTATACAGATAATAGGGAGAAGTATATATTTTGCCCCCCCAAAACAGAAAGCGATTGCAGCATCAGAGTTAAACGACAAGCTAAAGGTCATGTCTACAAATGCTCGCAGTTTAGGGATTAAGATCCATGAACTTGTAACAGTTGTGGCAATTGAGAATGTTGATATAGTGGCTGTTACTGAGACATTGTATAATGAGAAAAATGACTGGGAAATATCGATACCAGGGTACTCTTTATATAGAAAAGACAGAAAGGGCAAGAAAGGGGGAGGGGTGGCCCTATATGTGAAAAATAACAAAATCTAACTTAAAACAAGTTGGTGAGGAGAACATAGAGTCGGTTTGGGTTACAGTACAATTGTACTGTAACCCAAACCGACTCTATGTTCTCCTCTCCAACTTGGCAAAAGTAAAAGTAACTCACGTAGGTGTGATTTATAGACCCCCAGGACAAGTACGAGAACTAGATAATCTACTAGTGGAGGAAATAGCTAAAAGTGAAGGGGGATGTTATAATCATGGGTGACTTTAATCTCCCTGATGTGAACTGGAAAACGAAAGTAGCGGATATTCTAAACTCTTTACTGGGATTATCTTTAAAACAGGTAGTTGAGGAACCAACTCGCAAGGAGGCCATATTGGATTTAGTGTTCACAAATGGAGATTTGTTAACAGATATTTCTGTAGGTGAAAGTTTGGGATCTAGTGATCATCAGTCTGTGTGGGTTTTTTTTTTTTTTTTTTAGAAGAAATTTAGTTTATTTTATGTTATAAGTACAGAAGGTGAGTTCCAAAGATACATAAGAAACAAGCGTATCATAGCGGGTTTAAGAGATACATACAATGAGCCCATAGAAATGTTATACAAAGGCATAATAACAAAGCAGGATTAGCTGTCGACGTCGGGCGCGGCACCATAAAGGAGAGAGTCGACAGAGCCCCGAGTCACAATGCATGAGGGCCACTAATACGGAAAATCTGGTGGGTCTAGAACCAGACCCAATACTGACAGTGGAAAACACCTAGAAGGAGAGAAAGAAAGGAGAGTGGGAGGAACAGTCAAGAAAAAGAGAAACAAAGAGAAGAGAGAAAGAAAAAGGGAAAAAAAAAAAAAAGGGAGTGGGGGGGAGGATAAGGAGGGGCAAAGCCATCCGGCCACGGCCTACAGAACAAAGCGGAACCACCCATGGCCAGCTCTCTCAAATCCACGAGACGGATGCACGAGAAGAACCAAACTTCTCCAGCCACGGGCCCCAGGTAGCGAGGAATAAATGGGAGGTGTCATGAAGATACGCCGTGATCTTTTCCAGCTTCAGCAGAAGCCATATCTTAGCCTCAATTTCAGGAATTGATGGAGCACCTGACTTCCAGACCTTGGCAATAGTAAGACGAACCGCTGTACAAATACGAAAAATGAGGCGGTGAGCTGGTTTGGTCAGAGTATCCGAAGGGTAATTTCTACAGAGGAGAGCCGTCCAAGGCTCCGGCTGCAGGGACTCCCCAAGAGCCTCACTCAGCATACGGAAGAAGTGGGCCCAGAGCGGCATAAGGATGGGGCATGTCCACCATATATGCAAAGGTGTTCCGTCCGCAACACAGCCTCTGAAGCAGGTAGGAGGGTATGTCGGAAACATATGATGGAGTCGAGAGGGCGTGAGGTGCCAGCGGGACAGGACTTTAAAGCAGTTTTCCTGCACGAGAGTGCAAGCAGTGACCTTCCAGACATTGTCATATACCTCCCCCCAGTCGGAGGAATCAAGCGTTTGACCCAGGTCGGCTTCCCATCTCCCCTCAAAGGACGGCGGCTTTGAAAATTTGATCCCCAGAATGTGAAAATATAGTTGGGAAATGGCTCCACTCTGTTTATGAGCCTGACGGCTCGCCTTTTCGTAAAACGTAGGTGCATGGTTGGGATGGCGCCTGAGAAAATGTTGAAGAAAATGGGAGAGCTGATGATAGCGGAATAATTCCGTGGGAGGGATCTCATGCAAGGAGGACAACTGTTGAAAGGAGTAGGGGCGATCATTCAGGAGCAAATCTCCCACTGTGACAAGACCTTTGGCGACCCACCACTGGAACGGGCAGACTTGGAGACCCGCAGGGAACTCCGGGTTCTGGAACAGTGGAGTCATCCTGGTGCCGACGTCTGTGAGCCGGAATTTACGTCGAACTTGAAACCACAAGGTAAGCGAGTGAAGGAGGGTGGGGCAATGCTGGATCTTTGATTTGTCCAGAGCGGGGTACCACAAAAGCCATTGCGGCCGCGTCCCGAGGCAAATATCCGCTTCCAGGTGGACCCATCGCGCTGGGGGAGAGCTCACTGAAATGGATAGGAGCATCGCCAATTGAGCTGCGACATAATATTCATAAAGGAGGGGGGCGGACAATCCCCCGGCTGTCTTTGGTTTGTAGAGGGTGGATTTAGCCAGCCGACTACGTCGACCCTGCCAGACGAATCTCTCAATAGCACTTTGGAGGCCAGCAACGTCCCTCCGTCGGATCGGCAAGGGGATGGAGCGGAAAAGGTACAACAGTTTAGGTAACAGTGTCATTTTAACTGCATATATCCGCCCCATAAAGGACAGGGAATAGGAGGACCAGGTGGATAGATCTAGCTTAAGGGTCGTAATTAATTGCGGGTAGTTAGCGGCATACATCTGCTCATGGGAAGGGGTGATATTAATACCAAGGGACCGTAGGGAGTGAAGCTGCCACCTGAAATCGAAATTAAGAGAAAGGAGCTTTACCATGGGACTGGGGAGGGACACATTCAGGGCTTCACACTTGTCGGAATTGATCTTGTAACCCGAAAGTTTCCCAAAGCGACCCAACAAGTCGTATAAATTAGGAAGAGACGTGAGAGGGGACGTCAGGGAGAGTAGGACATCGTCAGCAAACAGGCTAAGTTTATAATCATGGCCACCAACCGTGGGGCCCCTAATGTCAGGGTGCAGGCGAATAGCCTGGGCCAAGGGTTCAATGGCCAGCGCAAACAACAGGGGCGACAGAGGGCATCCCTGGCGGGTCCCTCCCCTGATTGCAAAGGACTTAGAGCGGAACGTGCCGACGTCCACCACAGCGGAAGGCTGTGTATATAGAGCTTGGGTACCCCTCAGAAAGGCACCAGCGAAACCAAAAGCCTGCATAGTGGACCACAAATATCCCCAATCCACCCGGTCGAAGGCCTTCTCAGCATCCAGAGACAGAAGCATCATAGGCGTGCCGGACCTCCGACACGAGTGGAGTAGGGTCAGAGTACGCCGAATATTATCTGGGGCCTCCCTGCCCGGGACAAAGCCCACCTGATCAAGATGGATCAGGGAAGGCAGGACCTCGTTCAAGCGAAGGGCGAGAACTTTAGCGAATAATTTTAAATCTAAGTTAATGAGGGAGATGGGTCTATAACTAGTGCAAAGGGAGGGGTCCTTACCCTCTTTAGGGATCATGACCACCTTGGCCCTCTGCATGTCCAAGGAAGGACGTGCTTCACCTGTGAGAAAGGTATTGAAGAGACTCGTAAGGTGTGGGAGAAGACATGCGGCAAAAGACTTGTAGTACTTGGCGGTAAAGCCATCTGGGCCCGGGGCCTTCGGGTTCTTGAAGAGCTTCAAGGCAGCAGCTACTTCGTCCACCGTGATAGGAGCATTAAGCGCAGCAAGGGCCGTCGGAACGAGCGAAGGGAGTTTACAGTCCAAGAGGAAGCGGTGCAAAGTAGAAGCGAGGGCCGGAGATGAAGAAGTTTTTTTGCCGTCGTAGAGATGGGAGTAGTACTCAGCAAATCTATCCGAAATGGCCTCAGGGTCGGATGTCAAACAGCCCGATCTGGTCTTAATGGTGCGTATAGTCCGGGAGCGAGTAAGGTTCGCTTTAATGGAGTCCGTAGAGAGTAACAGATTCAATTGGCCCCTAGTCGCTACGATCTCTCGGAGAACACGAGGGTCACCAGAACGCTTATGGTCAGATTGCAACGCAAGCAACGAGGCAGTAAGGTCTTGAACTTGGGATTGAAGTCGTTTCCGCTTGGCAGAAGTCAGGGCAATAAATTGGCCCCGGAGGACCGCCTTATGCGCATCCCAAACAGTACCCAAAGCAACCCCAGGAGTGGAGTTCTCAGCAAAATAGTCGGTAAGAGATTGCGTGATGGTCCCCCGGACTTCAGGATCGAGAAGTAGAGCGTCGTTGAGCCGCCAGAAGGGTCGCAAATTAGGAGGTTGAAGGTCCGCGAGCGATATCTCCACCATTGCGTGATCCGACCATGAAATCTCATGAATTTTGGAGGCAAGGAGCGAGGGGAGGAGGCGCTGATTCAGAAAGAAATAGTCCAGTCTGGAGTACATTGTGTGAGGGTGAGAATAAAAAGAGTAATCCCGGTCCGTGGGATGTAGAAGTCTCCAGGCATCAAACAATCCAAGGGTTTTGACAAAACGTTGCAAAGGTTGAAAGAGGAGCTTTGGGCAAGTGGAGGCTGAGGAAAGCGTCCTGTCCATGTAAGGATCCATCACAGAGTTGAAGTCCCCTCCAAGGATAAGGCCTCCCGGCGGAACCGTGAGGAGCAGGTGCAGAAGCTTGTCAAAGAACGCAGAGCACGGAGGACTGGGAGCATAGACATTTACTATCGAAACTGGTTGGTCATTGAGCAGGCCATCCAATCGGAGAAATCTACCATCCAAGTCCGAGGACGAGTGAAGTACGCGGAAGGGAAGTCGCTTATGTATGAGAATAGTGACACCGTTGTGCTTGTCCGGAGCCGCCGAGTGAAAGTGCATGGGATATCGGGGGTCCCAGTAGTGGGGAATGCATGTCTTGCGGAAATGGGTCTCCTGGAGGAGAATAATATCGGCATGTAATCGAAGATAGTGTCGAATCGCCATGCGGCGTTTCTGCGGGGAGAGCAACCCCTTCACATTGTGGGATATGATCTTCAGCCCTAGCGGTGGGGAGGAAGCCATTTGTCAGACGACCGGGCCTGGAGGCAGAGGAAGGGGAAAAAAGGGAAAGGAGAAGGGAAAAAGAGAAAGAAAGAAAAAACAAAAAAAAAAAAAAAAAAAAAAAAAAAGGAGAAAGATAAGAAAGAGCACCGGTGGGAGAGACCACCAGGGAAAGAACAGTGCAGCACAAAGGTAATAGACTACAGTCAAATGTGTCTATAAGAAAGTATCTCGGGGGAACCGGAATGAAGAGATGGAGAGAATGCTCCCTCAACAACAAATAGAACAAGCATATAACATCCATTAAACAGTGCAAACTGGAACAAGGTACAATAATACCACAGAACAGATAAATGACCAGCAACGGCGTGCCCACTAGCATCAGGGCCACCGCCTCCGGAGAGACCGTCCAGGATGGAAGAGAGCCCCCCTGGGTAAGTGGAAATCAGTCCCCGAAATGTGGCGTATGAACATCGGGAGAGGCAACACAGTGGCGCGTAAGGTGCGAGCGTATATGTTCGAAAATAAATAAATAAAAATAGAGAAAACAAAACAAACAAAAAAAACAAACAACAAAAAAAAATAAAAAAAATAAAAAAAATGGGTAGTGGAAAGATGTGTGGGAAGGGTGGTGCGAAGCTACTGCCAATCAATCAAGGCGAGAGCTAATAGGCGGGAAAGACCCTATATATCATAGTGCAAATGGATAGTGGAGCGTCCAGGAAAACAGGCCCACACGGAGGTGGCTCAAGCACAGTGCCACAGACATGTGGCGTGGATATATAAAAAAAAAAAATAAAAAAAATAAATAAATAAAATGGAAACATGTGTGGGAAGGTGGGTGCGAAACTACAGCCAATGAAACAAGGCGAGAGCTAATAGGCGGGAAGGACCCTAAATATCATAGCGCAAATGGGTAGTGGAGTGTCTAGGAATACAGTCCCACACGGAGGCGGCTCAAGCACAGTGCCACAGGCATGCGGCGTATATATATATATATATATATATATATATATATATATATATATATATATATATATATATATATATATAAAAAAAAAAAAGAAAAAAAAAAAGGGAAAGATGTGTGGTAAGTGAACGTGAGCAGCACAAGAGGGTGAGGATGTCGGCACGGGGGGGACAAAAGCACCCCAACCACCACAACAAGGGCAAGTGTAGCAGAGGGGTACAATCAGGCTTGGGGGGGTAAGGCGAGTACGCCGATCCCACCCTGTATGGCAGGCAACAGCATGGCAAAGTAATGTGTGTCGATGTAGAGAGCAAAGTGTGGCGCCATATATACAGTCAAAGATATCACCTCACGTGTGGCTAGTACACAGAAAAATATAAATAAAGTAAAAATAAGACATAGCAAAAGTCCCAAGAAAAAAGAAAGAATAAAAATAAATGATAGGAACAGCAGAATTTAGCTGGCCACTGCCCGGGGGACGGAGGCAACCGCGGGTACAGTCAGGCACATCTGTAGGTACATGGCCCCATAAGAACCAGGGCAGCACGTAGAAATCAACGGCGATCTTGTGGCGGATCGGGGCTGACCGCCCGGCCGGGGGAGGACCGCGGGGATACCGAAGCTTGCGAAGGACGACCATCCGGAGGAGGCGACGGAACCTTCGCATCGGAGCGTCGGTCTAGGTGGACAGGCGGCCGTAATCCGAGGCGACGCAGGAAGGGCCCGGCATCCTCAAGCTCCCGGAGCTGCAGAAGTAGTCCTCCCTTCTGCACCAGGAGCCGAAAGGGAAAGCCCCATCTGTAGGGGACTCCGTGCTCCCGCAGGAAATCTGTAAGTGGCTTTAAAGCCCGGCGTTTCCGCAGGGTAGAAGGGGCAACGTCGGCATACCACTCCGGGGTCACTCCGTCGAGCTCCGGGGAGACGTTCCGCGTGGCGCGCAGGACTGCCTCCTTGGTAGTGAAGTAATGGCACTTCACAACAATGTCCCTGGGGGGTGCACCGTAGCCTGGTTTCGGGCGTAGCGCCCTATGAGCCCGCTCCAAGCGCAGCTCCTCTTCCGGAGTGTCCGGCAAAAGTTGTCGCAGAGGAGGAACGAGCGAATATCGGGCAGGGACTCCGGGACGCCCCTGACCCGCAAGTTGGAACGTCTGGAGCGGTTGTCCAAGTCCTCCATGGCATCTTGAAGGTCCGCGCACGTGGCCTCTAGGCGGGCGAAGGCCGCATCGCGGTCGCATTGTGCAGCAGTAAGGGCATCAACCGCAGTCTCCAACTGAACAGTTCTATTGGCCAGAGCGGCAATATCTGCGGAGATAGCCGTCAGCCCTGCCTTGAGATCCGACTGCAGCTCTTGTTTGATCGAGAGCATGCAGGCTTTGAGATCAGCGATGTCGCTGCGAGTGCAAGGGCCTGCCTCATCTGCTCCCGTTAGGCCCTCACTCCGTGCGGCGTCCTTTTTCTTAAAAAAGTCAGGCATCTCGGAGGAAGCCCCCTGTTTTCCGCCCCTGCGGGTGGACATCTCGGTGCTGGGTGAGAAGATGTCGAAAAACAATCAGGTCTGGCAAATGGATAGGCTATAAAGGCTGCTGTTGCCGAGTAAGGAGCAGGAGCCGACTTAATGTGCGGCCATCTTCCTCAAGCACCAGGACACGCCCCCAGTCTGTGTGGTTTTAATATACGAACACTGACCGAGTCACACCACACAAAAACAAAAAAGTTTTAGATTTTAGAAAAGCTGACTTTTCTAAAATGAGAATATGTGTAGAGGAGTCATTATCAGACTGGGGCAATTTAAATGGAGTCCAGGAGAAATGGGATTATGTAAAAGTTGTATTATTGAAGAGAAGAGAAAATTGTATTAGGCTGGTCAGTAAGAGTAAAAAAATCAAGAAACCGCTGTGGTTCTCTGCAGAAGTGGCCAAAATCGTAAAAGACAAGAAGTCAGCCTCTAGAAGATACAAAAATACCCAAAGTGAGGAAGATAGATCTATAAAATTCGGCAGAAAGAAGCAAAGAGAGCTGCCAAATCACATGCAGAAGAGTGAATGGAGATAAAAACATTTTTTAGATATCTAAATGAGAAAAGGAAAGTAAAAACAAGGATTAGTTAGATTAAAAACAAAAGAAATGTATGTAGAAGAGGATACAGGTCTAGCTGACTGCCTTAGTGAATATTTCTGTTTTTACAAATGAAAATGAGGGAACGGGACCTCAGTTAAGAAAAAAGACTGAGTCATTTGAAATATGTGAGTTTATTGAGGCGGAGGTTCTACTTCAGCTGTCTAAGGTAAAGACAAATAAGTCAATGGGGCCTGATGGATACACCCCAAGTTATTAAAAGAGCTTGGTGGTGTATTAGCAAAACCGTTAACTGATTTATTTAACAAATCATTGGTAACGGGAGTCGTCCCTAGTGATTGGAAAGTAGCGAATGTTGTGCCCATTCACAAAAAAGGCAGTAGGGAGGAGTCGGGCATCTACAGGCCAGTTAGTCTTACATCTGTAGTGGGGAAATTAATGGAAACAATATTAAAGGAAAGGATTGTTGAACATCTGAAGTCACTTGGGTTTCAAGATCAAAAACAACATGGATTTACCTCAGGAAGATCATGCCAAACAAATCTTATTGATTTTTTTGATTGGGTGACTAAACTACCGAGTGGTGCCAATGTTTTTGAATGGATTAAGGAGTGGCTGAGTGACGGCGTATATTCCGAGTGAGGTCTTGTAACCAGTGGGATACCTCAGGGATCCGTACTTGGACCCATTCTCTTTAATATTTTTATTAGGTGATATTTAGGGCTGCAACTAACGATTATTTTCATAATCGATTAGTTGGCCGATTATTTTTTCGATTAATCGGATAAAAAAAATGAATGTAAATTTTTCATTTATTTAAAATAATTTAATAAACAAATTATGTTAAATACAAACAGCAGAATAAAAAAAAAAAAACTTTGATAAAATGCATTTCTTGTCTTTATTTCCCAACCAGCCCCACCAACTTATGCACATTTGAGCTTGCCACGCTGCCTCCCACATATGCCACTCCACATATACCACTCCACGCTGCCTCCCACATATGCCATGCTGCCTCCCACATATACCACTCCACGCTGCCCCCCACAAATGCCATGCTGCCTCCCACATATGCCAATCCACGCTGCCTACCACATATGCCTATCCACGCTGCCTCCCACATATGCCACTCCACGCTGCCTCCCACATATGCCACTCCACGCTGCCTCCCACATATGCCACTCCACGCTGCCTCCCACATACGCCACTGTGCCTGATACACCTTATACCCCCTGATACACCACTCCATCCTCCCCAGACATGCCACACTGCCTCCCAGACATGCCACGCTGCCCTTCCCACATATGCCTTATATACTGTATATGCCTTATACCCCCCGATATCTCATAGTGCCCTCATAGAGTCACAGACCCGTTCCCATCGCAATAATACCATACTTTTATAAATAAGTACTGGGTTAATCTTCACTGCCCCCAGGAGTTAGACTCCCCTTAGTTTGCTCCCCCTTTATCTCTAACTGGACCTTAAGTTAACTTTATTAAATTAATTAAAATTAACCCTCAGTCCTCATCATTAAATTAACCCTAAGCACCCCATTAACCATAACTACCCCTAAATTAATTCTAAATACCCCATCAAACACAACTACCCTAAATTAACCCTAAACACCCCATCAACCACAGCATCCCCTAAATTAACGCAAAAATTTGCAACCAGGTTGATGTTCCTGGAGGAAGAAGCCAAATGACAAATGATTTAGATAAACTGAAAAAATGGTCACAGCTGTGGCAACTGGAATTTAATGCGGATAATGCATCTAAGGCATGAAAACCCAAGGCCAGTGTTATGATTAACTCATAACGTAGTGGATGCATGGAAGGGTAACCCCGCAGAGGTGGTTAGTTTCTTTCTTTAAGCATTCAATGAGTTAATCTGAAGTTGATTTAAATGTGTTTCTTTTTGCATGCCCTCTGTATCTGTTCTGGCTAGAGGTGTCATCTTCCCAAAGGACCCCTGTGGTGATTCATGGCCTAACAGATAAGGAATTCCATTCCTATCTTAAGTGGAGGGGTTTCCATCACCTTTACCCCCACCATAACTTATTGGCAGATCAAAGATGGGAACCAATTCTTGGAAAAGGTGTCATATAATTGGACATGTGGTCAGAGGGGTGTTCTCTTGAAACAGAGTGTGATTTAGGGACAATGCAGCGACCGAAAAGCAGAACTCCATGATATACTCTGATCGGAACAACATTGTAAGAAACTTAAGGAGTTCCCACAGGCCTGCTTATTGGAGAAACTCGTGAGTGAGGGTCCTGTGTTTAAGTCCCTTTGTTTTTAAGAACTGTTTGCCGTTTTATTTTTCTTTTGTATGTTTCTTGTTTTTTGTAATTTTGGCACTGTGTAATCTTTGTCTTTTTGTTATTAAAATATTCATAATCCAAGTCTGTCTTTGGGCTCTAGTATTGATATCCACAAATCCTAAGAGAGGATAACACGTTACCATATTGTTATTAAGTTCTACAGTATATTATATATATATATATATATATATATATATATATATATATATATATATAGTTTGCCCGGGGTGGGTTGATATATT
The DNA here is from genome assembly GCA_029215755.1 of Spea hammondii. Classification (NCBI taxonomy): domain Eukaryota; kingdom Metazoa; phylum Chordata; class Amphibia; order Anura; family Pelobatidae; genus Spea; species Spea hammondii. Next base: position 23,738,068 of record JARDYJ010000009.1, on the reverse strand, counting down.
ATATATAGAGATAAATGTTCTAATTCGTATTTCTCACAAATCCGGTATCAAAATCGTGAGTGGTGGCAGACTACCTGGGGGATACAGGCAGGATTTGGGGGTTAATTTGGTGTAAGTTATGCCTTGTTAAGGGGTGAAGTTAGTAAATCCAAAGGCCGGGTGCTATTAACCCCTTCATGCCCACGCCCTCCACACAGTCACAGCTTGGCAAGTAGTCCTGACCGTGACAGCCAGAGTATAGGGATTTAGCGGTAATTATTTCTGAGGATTTAACCCCTTAACGTCCATTGCTGTGTCAAGCACGTCATGCAAAACGATCACTTAACGACCTATGACGTGCCTGACACGTCATGAGTCTTAAATAAGCTTAGAAAGTGATCAACGACACATCCCTGCCGCTGCACTGGAGATCAGGCTGTCCTTTGACAGCCTGGACTCCCCCCTGACAGCAGAAGCCGGCATCGCCGGCTTTTTGCTGTCTGATCTGATGTACGCACGAAAGCTGTTACATTTCAAACTGCCCGATCGCACGATCAGGCAGTTTAAAATGCCCAATCGGGAATTCCCATCCGGGTTGCATCACTGCTGACATAACCCGGAAGTTCATCGGAGGACAAGATATCCCCTGCAGGGGATATCCTGTCCTCCGATGAGGCACAGACGCTGCGATCTCTATGCACATCTGTGAGGACCTGCATAGAGATCACAGTGTGATCGGTGCAGGGGGATCGCGGGGAGGGGAGTGAGAAACCATGTCTCTTAGCCCCCCTCCCGTCCTGAAACAGAGAAGGAGAAAAAAAACCCTGTTATTCATTTAAAAAATAATAAAAAAAATAAATAAATTTAAATAATAATAAAAAAGTGAGCTAATTGATGTCATTGTGACATTACTGGGATGTTCAGGAGGTCCCTAAGAGGACCTCTAACCATTTTTAAAATAATATATATATATATATATATATATATATATATATATATATATATATAAAAAGATAATCATACATTTTTTTTTTTTTAAAAAAAAACCTTACATCCCATTCCCCTAGCATAAAATCTAGCCAGTATAACCCTCCTGCCCCCGTTCACAAACCCCAAACCCGTTAAGCCATAAGCATAAAAATTCTACAAAAATCCCTGGTGCTGGGAAAGTATGGAAAATCTATATAAATTAGGTATTTCTGAAATCAGGACACCTGAATTGATAAACTTGGGGGGGATTTTCCATAACTTTACCTAATTTTGTGAGGATTCAGAGGGAAAATTTTAAAAAAAAATTGGTGTTTTTTTTTTTAAATTTTTGCTAGTTTTTACAAAATTTCTCATTCTAAATTTTCAGCTAATCATCCAACTATGGTAGCAAAATAAAGCTCTATCTCTCCTTGAAAAAAAAAGAAAATATAGTTTACATGGGTACACTATTCACAGGAAAAGAGAATAATCGCTGAACCGACATAGCGCAAAAATGGCAAAATTGCACTGGGATTGAAGGGGCTAAATACTTAAAGGGAATGAACAAGATAAAGGAAAAGAGTTTATTTAAAAGGAGAAATACCACCACAACAAGAGGACATAGTCATAAGCTAGAGGGGCATAGGTGTAATGGTAACATCAGAAAATGTTACGGAAAGGGTAGTGGACGCATGGAACAGCCTTCCAGCAGAAGTAGTAAATGTTAATACGGTAAAGGCATTTAAGCAAGCATGGGATAGGCATAAGGCCAAGCTAGATATAGGATAAGGGCAGGTACTAAAGGAAAGTACTCAGAGGTTGGGCAGACTGGATGGGCCTACTGGTTCTTATCTGCCGTCACTTTCTATGTTTCTATGAGGTTGTCCGCGTACATCGTGCACGCGTCCACTGGCTGATAAAGAGGAGAATCCAGGTCCCCTGCAGCGCTGCAGGGGATCCGGATCTTATTTTTATAGTCCGACCTCTATATGAGGTCTGATTATAAGACAACCTTGAATATAAGACGAAGGGTATTTTTCAGAGTATTTGCTCTGACAAAAAACCTTATAATCCAGCAAATACAGTACATTTTTTAAAGGAACACTAGGTCTTATTTGTTAATGTAAAACATACACTGATTTCATTAACTGCTTGCATTTAAGAAAAACAAACTGGCACTAGAAACTCCTAATTCTTACTTGGGAATTCATTTATCAATACAATATGACCAAGAGTACACTATATGGACAAATGACACCTGACCATTACACCAACAAGGACTTTTATGACATTCGAAATACATAGACATTAACCCCTTGACTGCTAACGACGGCATGGTGCCGTCGCTAGCAGTCCCAGTCAGGTGCTAACGACGGCACCATGCATATCTTACCTTGATGGAGGTCTGTGGACCCCCATCACCACCTACGCCGGAGATCTGCCCCTCACACTGAAGGGCATCACCGGGGCCACCCGATCCGGCCGGTGACGGCACGTGCAATGACGTCACCGCGCAACTTTATTAATAACCGACAATTGTCAGTTAAAGCGGTATGGGGGCATCTAAGCAGCTACAGACCCCCAACATATACCGTTGGAAAGGTGAGGCGATTACCTTTCCAACGGTATAATGCTTGTGAAAAAATAATAAAAACTATTAAGTTAAAAAAATTAAAATGTAAAAAAAAAAAAGTAAAAAAAATGATTTGGGGGTCTCTAAAGGAAGATAAATAAAGATCAAAATTGCCTAGAGACCCCCAAATTAAAATTATCTAAACATAAACTAGCTTAACTTAAAAACTAAAAAAAAAAAAAAAGTTTAAGTATTCTACCTAAAGGATCACTATGGTAGACAATGTGATCATATAGCTATGAAAAGTCACATTCCCTTTTTAAAAATGGCCGATACTAAATTTTAACCCCATGATCCCTTTTAAATTTAGCCAATAGTAGAAGAAAGCAATTTTTGAAATCCTGATGAACTGTAAATATTAGTAAAATCAGCCTGGAGCCCCTTGCATTTTTACTGCAAAACTTATTTTTGCTGTAAAAGTGATTTTTTTCCTCTCCCTTTACCATAATTTCTTCGGGATTGTAAGGGGAAAGAATGGTGTGTGCTTCTGTGAGTGAATGTACGGATTGTATGGTGTGTGCTTCTGCGAGTGAATGGAGATATGAAAGGCGTGTGAATGGTCAGTAATTAGGGCTGAATCCTTGACGTGGCATTACTGCTAACTTAAGAAGTTAAATTATGGCACAAAAAGTACAAATTTGCAAAAACTACACCCCTTGGCGCATCAAATGATGGGCTGCATGTATTCGTAGCACAAGACATAAATGAACTTGGCGCTTTTAATTTAATTTTTGTTTTATTTTTATAAGTGTGATATTCACTTATTTGTTGTGCATGTCAGATTTGTGATACAAATAAGACCTCATTTGCTGCAGCTGGGGGTGTAGTTTCTAGAAATATATAGTTTTGTTGGCATATTTTAACATCCCGGGCAGCTAGAGCTGTTTAATTGACGGCAGCCATGCATTAAATTTAAAGATGTCTTTTGTGATAGTCTAATAAATTTAACTTTTAGCTATAAAATAGTAGAAAGTAGACACAGTCTACTGTTCATTTTAGACCGGTTACCTACTACAAATATTTAGCAACACAGGTTTTGATATTAGAGTTTAGAAAAATAAAATTACAAACTAGTTTACAAACTAGTCGGAAGTGAAAAAAAATACACTTTTTTCCCATTTTGGCTTTATTTTGCAAACCTAATGAGACATACACATATAAAAATGGTATATTTGGAATCTGCTGGGTGTGCTGAAAAAAAACAATATATGGTTTGTATAGTTTATTCCCATGAAATGTACTTCTAAAACGCGTTGAAACGTGAGATGCACCAGAATGCCGAAAACCATCTTAGCACCCAGGTGGGAAATGGCTTAGCAGCCAAGGGGTTAATTTGTAGGGATGCACCGAATGAAAATTGTGGACCGAAACTCATCCCAAGAATTCCCTATGGAAGTACAGGTACGTCCTGCCCTTCTTGCAGCGGCAGGGACACATCCCTGCCGCTGCACGGGAGATCAAGCTGTCAGGCATTTGGGGTATGCTGAACACATATTGGGGTGTTTGATGCATACCAGGAGCTATGCCTTCATTCCTGAAGTACAATTTGTGTGAAATATAATACAAAAAAAAAAAACTACCACAAACTTTGGCAAAGGCAGGTCTACCACCTGCCTTTGCCAAAGTTTGTGGTAGTTTTTTTTTTTTTGTATTATATTTCACACAAAACCTCAGTCATGAAAAGGGTTAAAATACCAGCATTTGAAATACCTTGGGGTGTCTAGTTTTCAAAAATATATGGTTTGATGGGGTAAATTGAGTTAATCGGCTTCAAAGATGTTCCAAAGAGGAGATGGAGGCAGAATTTCCAGATTTGGAAAAAAGGTTTGGAAATCATAAAACGCTACTTGTACTTATTGCCCTATAACTTATTTATTTTCTTGAGGGTGGACCCCAATTTAATTAAATGTCCCCTAATTACAGTCTTGTGGGCTTCTCAAACTGTAGGAAAGGGGAGGTCATCAGTCAGATTATCTTGGAAATAATTCCGTAGGTGGGTGGACAGTTCAGATAAATGTGTAGGATTGTCTAGTAAATTCTCATTAAGCGGCCAACATCATGGTTTGCGTAAGGGTCGTGTCAACTTAAGTGTCAAGTGAATGGGTGCATGATCACTGAAAGTCTGAATGTCGATGGCAGATGAATGTAGGTGTAAAAGATGATGATGAGAAATAAATAGCGCATCTATTCTCGTATATCTATCATGAGTTGTGGAATAAAAGGTGTAATCCCTCCAAGCGTCTATCAATTGATTAAAATGTAATTCCTTTTTGACTTTCTTGATAATGGAAAAAGGGATATGTGAATATTGGGAAGAGGAGTCCTTTGAAGGATCCATAATCATATTCAGGTCCCTACTAAAAATAGTAAGGCCCTCCTGAAAGTCCCCTAGTTTTGTCAATGTATGGCATAAAGACAGAGATTGGCTATGGTTGGGGCCATAAATATTACTCAGGGTCTCCTTTTGGTTCCTTAGATAGCATTTAACAAAAAGGGCTCTACCTTCATTATCCTTCCAGACATCTATTAAGCAGAAGGGTAAAGATTTGTGGATGAGAATTGCCACTCCCTTAGTTTTTGAATCAGGCGAACTCGAAAAGAACACTTGCGAGAAATGTTTGTTAATAATTTTGAGTTCTTTATAGGATTTAAAATGTGTTTCCTGTAGGAATGTGTGATTTAAATGATTGTAGAGTATGTAAAAGTTTTTACCTCTGTTGGGGTTTATTTAATCCTCTCACATTCAATGAGGTGATTTTAATTAGGTCAGGAACCATCTAACTAGACATTATATGGGGGTGAGGATGGCTCTCTTACTGTTGCCCATAACGGGATTTACGAGTGAACTGAGGCTGATTAACGGGCTAGGTACGCAGGAGCTCCAGACTTAAGCGTCCATTTTGGTTGCTGGTTAGCCGCGCCCCACTTCTTTCCCGTTTACTGAACCCACACAAGTTATGTATTGTTTTTTTTTTCAGGACAAGAAGGGCTTTTTTGTGTCATTGTTTTGATTGTATCATTATTTACTATAAAAAAAAAAAAAAAAAAAAAAAAAGTATAAAATATGGTGAAAAATTTAGGGGAAAAAAATACCTTTTCTAACTTTCACTTGAAAAATCTTTTATTCATCTATAAAAGCTAATGAAAAAACCCTAATTAGATTCTACTATTTGCCCTGAGTTTAGAAATACCCAATGTTTTCTTTGCTTTTTCTGCACATTATTATTATTTCAAAACCATTTGCCATTTCGGGTATCTTTGAAGCCGGCTAATACACTTTACCCCATCAAACCATATACCGCATTTGCCCAATTATAAGACGAGGTTTTTTCCAGAGCAAATGCTCTAAAAAAAAAAACAAAAAAAAAAACCCCTCGTCTTATAATCGGGGTCATCTTATAATCAGACCTCAAATAGGTCTGACTATGAGACTAAGATCCAGATCCCCCGCAGCGATGCAGGGGACCTGGATCTTCCTCCTGTGTTATGCCCCCCCCCCAACTTACCGGGCAGCATATAGAGCTCTACGCGATTCACGTAGACAACTTCCGCTCAAGCGCGTAGAGCTCTACACACTGCCCGGACTAAGCACCGGGGACTCAGAAGCACCGGTAAGTTTGGAGGAGGGAGGGAGTGTTAAATTGGGGGGGGGGGGGGGGGGGCGGGCATAAGGCATTTCTGGAGGCAGAGTGAAATGCCTTTTAACCCACTTAATGCCACGCTGCCTCCAGAAATGCCTTTTAACCCTCTATGCGCCACTCTGCCTCCTGAAATGCCTTATACCTCCCTATATACCACTCTGCCCCATAATATGCCTTTTAACCCCCTAAATACCAGAGTGGCATATAGGGGTATAAGGCAATTCAGGAGGCAGAGTGGCACATAGGGGGGTCAAAAGGCATATCATGGGGCACAGTGGCATATAGAGGGTTAAAAGGCGTATCATGGGGCACAGTGGCATTTAGAGGGTATAAGGCATTTCTGGGGAGAGTGGCAAGCCTGGGGGCAGATGTGCATAACGGGGGGGGGGGGGCAGGTTGAAAAAATAAAATAAAAACAAAAACAAAATATTTTTCTTAATCATAGCTTTTATTAACAAACAATTGTTCACATAGTTTACATGAATTAACATTTACTGGTAAAACTTTTTTCCTATAGGGTCGTCTTATATTCAGGCTCTCTTTTTTCATAAATTAATATTCAGATTTTGGGGGGTCGTCTTATAATCGAGCAAATACGGTATTTTGGAAAACTAGACACCCCAGGGTATTTCAAATGTTAGTATTTTAACTCTCTCCATCCACTAGTTCTACCACCAGTCTCTGTGAAACTTTGTGGTAGTCATTTTTGTTCACACACTTTTTACCGTATTTATTATATTATAAGACTGAATCTGAACATTAATTTAGGAAAAAGAAAAAGCCTTAATATAAGACGACCCTATAGGAAAAAAGTTTTATTAGTAAATATTAATTCATGTAAACTTTTTTCATATTTAATAAAAGCTATAATTGAGAAAAATTTTTGTTTTTATTTCCTTTTATTTGCCAACCTGCCCCCAGGCTTGCCACTCTGCCTCCCTGATAAGCCTTATACCCTCCCATATGCCACTCTGCCTCCCTGATATGCCTTTACCCTCCTATAGAGGGGGTTATAAGGCATTTCTGGAGGCAGAGTGGCATATTGGGGGTTAAAAGGCATTACTGGAGGCAGGTGTGACAGTGACATATACTAGGACCTGTAAGTTTGCAGTAGTATTTTTGTGTGTGTATTTTTCCCCACACATGTACTTTAGGCATGAATTTACAGGTCCTAGAATATGTCACTGTCACACCAATATGTGTTCAGCAACATCTCCTGAGTACAGTGTTGGGGCTAAAATGCTTGTGTGGTATATGATTTTGTTATTTAATGTATCTGCAATAAGCATTTACAAAAATGTCCTATTCTTCAGCTCCTAATTGTGTCAGTGTGCTGTATACTGATAACTTGAAAATGCTCTAAGGTTTGAATAAGTGAACTGGTAGCTCAGAGCTGCTTTGAACGGTTCTTTGAATCAGTGAACTGATGAATCAGAGCTACTCTGAGTCTGAACAAGTCAGTGAATCGATGACTCAGTTCCTCTGAACGATTCAGTAAATCAGTGAACCGATGACTAATAGTTCTTCTGAACGAGTCAGTGAATCGATGACTCACTCTATGATCATATTACAACTGCAGTTCATGTTCACAGACTGAACTGTTACAAAAGAATTGTTCAGTCTACTGAACTGATTCATCTGGATCATTGAAAAGAATCGGTTCAAAACAACGATTTGTTTGTGAACTGGACATCACTAGCCTCAATGTCAAGGCATTGCAGCAATACCAGCTGAGTGAATAAAGGGATTGCTGATCTCTGTACTCTCCTTTAAAACCGATGACGTACCTTTAATTGTCATCATGGGGTAAAAGTACAGACAGTGTACCTTAGTATGCATTTTCTATAGTAGGGGTGTCAGGTACATGAAATTATTAAAATATTTACAAAGTACTTTAATACTCATATGATAGCGAGGCTACACGGTACCAGAGTGCCTTGTTAATTAGGGGAATGTTTCCCCCAAGAAACTTCTCGGGGGACCCGTGTATTGCCATTGGTATCATGTTTGACTGACTTTTATTAAAAATGCATCTTTAAAATTCCTGACATTATATATTACAGCACACTGACCTGCACTTGTGTCTGTTTCTTTCCCTTCAGAATCTTCATGGACAGATTCATTTAGTACTTCTTCGACAGGATCATCTTCATGTTCAACAAGCCTGAGAGTAAAACCAACTGTGTTGACAAGAAAGACACCATATTGAAACCGGACATAAAACATGGCAATTTTGAGAACTGTTTACATACCAATCCATGGCAGACTCTATCCCCTGATTCCCTGTGGCAGCGAGAGCCTTCTCTCTGTAATAAAAGGGCATGGTAACAGAGGAGACAATTTGGGGGAGGTTTTTTTTTTTTTTTTAAATTGTATTAGTGTAAAGCGTTACTGCAGAAATATGGAGATTTATGTAAAGGCTGCAGCATATATTGTGAAAAAAATGACAGACGTCCCACTGTTTACCACAGCACTTTTGAGAGTAAGCATTTCTTTACTCCAAAACAACTTAATGTGACACTAGTGAGGTGCAAATTGATCAGAAAAAGCATGACTGGGGTGCAAAGATCAAACTCTATTATTGTTTTTAGGAAATATAATCTGGATATGGTGGTTTTGCAGATGTTACTATATACAATAACACTTGAAATAATCAAGATACACAATTAGATGCTTTATAGAAATAAATAAAAAAAAATTACACTCTGCTTTGGGGGAAACCCATTTCTATGAGGCTCTCCAGCGCTGAACACTCTGACATTTCTAAAAAGACACAAATAGATAGCATGTATATGGCGCTCGAAACACAGCGAAAGAAAATGAAAACACGTTAAACGGCTTGCATACAAACCAAACAGGTTACATATAGCTGTACAACGACCCATAAACCATTATATACAGCATGCAGTATATAAAGTCTAAATAGTACACTGGTCATTTTAAGACGTTTGCACGTTAAAAATGCACAAAGACTAATGTTCGTCTTATTACGGCACAACTCCGTACGTAGGCCACGTTACAGAGAAAAAAATATATATATCTATGAAAAGCTGCGTGGCGTAAAGATCGGAATATACAAATTAATATTTCCATAAATGTATATAATTCAGTACAAAGAAAATAAAAAGTGACGTCACGTGATATAACTCACCGGCTGCACTTACACACCACGTGACCATTCACACAGCTAAGGCCGGATAGAGTCTTGAATATTTCCGGTGTATGTACGGTATCCGGTTGGTCTTATCTGTGTGACGTTTTCTTGAAGGTGTGGTGTCGGGGGGGAGGATGTGTGTGTACGAAATATATAAATGTAGTATAAGTTAACAAATATTGAGTGACAAAATTATATATATATATATTTTTTTTTAGGTAAACGAGGTATGGGTGATAGTGAACCGCTTTCAAGCGATTTGCTGTGCTGCTGTTATTATCAAATAAGTTCGTGAAGGCAATTTCTTCAGTTACTACATTCTTGAAAAAAAAAGAGATCACAGTGGGGTTCAGTTAGTTAGTGGAGGTACTGGTATCATCTTTACTTCATTTGCAAAATTAACACATTATCTGAATTAAGTAGGTATTGTGATTTTTATTTCCAAAAAAACGTTACTCTATCGTATTTCCATATTTAGAAGGGATATACAGAGTTTTTGTAATATACAACCGCTCTCCAACAGACAGGGACTCTGCCCCATGATATGCCTTTTAACCCCCTTTATGCCATTCTGCTGCCAGAAATGCCTTATACCCCTATATGCCAGGGGCATATCATGGGACATAGGGGCATATAGGAGGTTAAAATGCATATCATGGGACAGAGTGGCATATAGGGGGTTAAAATGCATATCATGGGACAGAGTGGCATATAGGGGGTTAAAAGCCATATCATGGGACAACCTGCCTCCAAAAAAGCCTTATGCCCCATATAACACCCCCCCCGGATTTACCACTGCTTCTGACTCCCTGGTGTCTGGTAGTGATGTCCGGATCATGAACGAATCGTTCATTTGATCCGGTTCTTTTTAGTGATCCGGATGAGTCGGTTCACTAGACTGAACGATTCGTTTGTAGCGGTTCAGTCTGTGAATCATCATGCAGCTGTAACCTGATCCTAGAGCTGTGAGTCATCTGCAGAGCACTCTGGGGTCAGGTTACAGCTCATTAATTCTCACAGGAACGATGACTCATAGAGTCAGAGATTCGTTCAAAGAGTCGAATGATCCGAAGAGTCGAATGAACCGAAGAGTCGAATGATTCGAATCTTACAGGGATCCGGATCTTACAAGGATTCGAATCATTCAGAGAAAATCACTGATACCATACTTTTATAAATAAATACATTAATAATGTTCACACTGCCCCCAGGATTTAGATTCCCCTGAGTTTGCCCCCCTTTACCTATAACTGCACCTACAGTTAACTTTATTAAATTAATTAAATTAACCCTCAATCATCAGCATAAAATTAACCCTTATACCCCATCAACCATAACTGCCCCTGAAATTAACCGTAAAGATCCCATTAACCATAACGGCCCCTGAAATTAACCCTAAAGACCCCATTAACCACAACGGCCCCTGAAATTAACCCTAAATACTCCATTAACCATAACTGCCCCTAAATTAATTGCATGTACTCCAGATAAATTACCTAATAAATTGGTATGGTTGATGGGGTCTTTAGTGTTAATTTGGGGGCAGTTATGCTTAATGGGGTGTTTAAGGATAATTTAGGGGCAGTTATGCTTAATGGGGTCTTTAGTGTTAATTTAGGGGCAGTTATGCTTAATGAGGTGTTTAGGGTTAATTTGGGGGCAGTTATGCTTAATGGGTCTTTAGTGTTAATTTAGGGGCAGTTATGCTTAATGAGGTGTTTAGGGTTAATTTGGGGGCAGTTATGCTTAATGGGGTTTTTAGTGTTAATTTAGGGGCATTTATGCTTAATGAGGTGTTTAGGGTTAATTTGGGGGCAGTTATGCTTAATGGGGTGTTTAGGGTTAATTTGGGGGCAGTTATGCTTAATGGGGTCTTTAGTGTTAATTTGGGGGCAGTTATGCTTAAAGGGGTCTTTAGTGTTAATTTGGGGGCAGTTATGCTTAATGGGGTCTTTAGTGTTTATTTGGGGGCAGTTATGCTTAATGGGGTGTTTAGGGTTAATTTGGGGGCAGTTATGCTTAATGGGGTGTTTAGGGTTAATTTGGGGGCAGTTATGGTTAATAGGGTGTTAAGGGTTAATTTTAGGGGCAGTCATGGTTGATGGGGTGTTAAGGGTTAATTTTAGGGCAGTCATGGTTGATGGGGTGTTTAGGGTTAATTTAATGGTGAGGGTTAATTTAATTAATTTAATAAAGTTAGCTTAAGGTGCAGTTGCAGGTAAAGGGGAATGTAAATCCTGGGGGCAGTGATTATGAATGTATTATTTATAACAGTATGGTGACATTCTCTGAATGATTACAATGCCAATGAAGGCAGAGAGTCGTTCAAAGATCCGGATCTTACAATGATCCGGATCTTACAATGATCCGGATCTTACAATGATCCGGATCTTACAGTGATCCGGATCACTGTAAGATTCGGATCCCTGTAAGATCCGAATCTTTGAACGACTCTCTGCCTTCATTGACATCACTGGAGGCAGGGGGGAGGATTCATAATGAAAGGGGCGGGGCCAATCGTTAGTGTGCCTGCACGGAGTTACTGGAAAACAGTAACTCCGTGCAGACACACTGAGTGATCCGAAGATCCGGATCATGAATCGGATCATTTCAGTGAACGAATCGAAATGATCCGATTCACTTTAATGATCCGAACTTCCCATCACTAGTGTCTGGTGAGGGTGGAGGTTAGAGGCCGGCATTTATGTAGTTAAAGAGGCTGGCTGGCGTGCACGCGCCGCCCAATGGCTGTGCCTCAGCTCTTCGTCCCACCCCTTTTAAGACGTGAGACGAAGTTCTGAGGCACGGCCATTGGGTGGCGCGGTGCCTGCTTGCCAGCCCCTTTAACTTAATTAGGCGCCGGCTGCGGAAGGCTGCCGCTTTGAATCGCGCTTGCAGATGCTTAGCGGCTGTTTTGAGTGCCAACAGAGGTGGTAAAGGTTAATATAGCGAGGGGACTTAGGAGTCCCGTGGGTAAACATAAGACTACATAAAGCACAGCTGGGGAACCTTTTTTCTTCCAAGGGCCATTTGGATATTTATAACATTTACGGGACATACAAAATGATCAACTTAAAAATTAGCTCCACATTGTATATTTATCCCACCAGACAGCCCTCTCTTTAGTATTGATTTACGTGATGCCCCGGCCAGCCCCCCTTGTGAATTAATGCCCTATTGCCTGGCACACCCTTGTGTATTACCCCTAGCCAGCTCCACATCGTATTTTTATCCCGCCACCCAGCCCCCCCTTTATTATTGATTTATGTGATGCCCCCTCACCCTTGCATATTGCCCCCAGCCAGCCCCCATTTAGTATCATGTTGTGAGAAGACGTAAGTTCAGTAGGAGCCCAGTAAGTGGGAAAGGTACTTTCATGGTAACAAAGGGGTGCAGGAACTGTGTGCAGGAATGCAGGGTGTGGTAAGTAGATGGCAGCAGGGTTAAAAGTTCCGGGTCTGGATCTGGTTGCAGGACATAATCCAGGTAAGAAACATTTCACAAAACTAAAGAAGGCTAGGAGACAATGACCCTGAACTTTCAACCCTTCTGCTGCCATCTACTTAGCACATCCTGCATTCCTGCACGGTGCAGTACCGTTCCCCGATACTGGGCTCCGACTGAATTCCCTCTCTTCACATTACACCAAGCCTTTTATGGGGCCTGAAGGATTACTATCTCTGCTCTTGCCCAACAAATTGTGGCATTAACTCATTCTGCCCATTAACTGCAGGCTGGTCAAACCCAGCTGCAGCATCCTGCATATTTTTCTATAGTGCTATCTCTCATGCCTGCTCCAGGGTTCCCGCAGTATATCACCAGATTTTGTTTTGTACTGGATAACATTCGCACAGTGTGCGAGCAACGAGCAGGTAAGCAGCGGGCCCCTTTCTATGCAATAATTTTACTACCAGCCTTGTGGAAGTCATTTTTTTTGCGTCCCCCCCCCCATTTTACTTCAGGTATGAATTTACATCTCCTGGTATATGTCAGTGTCAAACAACTCCCAATATTTGTTCAGCAACATTGCCTGAGTACAGTTATGCCACCCATGAAAGGTTTTATCAGATTGTTTGGGGGATACAGAGCCATTTGGGTGGTGCATATTTTGGAATTTTGAACTGAAGTTATGCTATCAGACCGTTTCATATCAGTGGTCAAGCCATCAAACACTTTTTGTTTCAGATTATCATTAGGTGTATAAGAACTGCAAACGTGATAATACAGATGTAATGATACAAATATGGATTAGGCAGAGTTTTTACACTTAGATATATCTCCCTACAAAATTATATAATTTCATTAAAAAAATTAAAAGTAAATAACAGACCATTGCCAGAAAATTACGTTTTGTAACATTTCTGCATACATTACTGCATTAACATCTACCATTTCTCGTGGAAGGTTATTCCATGCATCCATTACCCTTTCCGTAAAGTAATATTTTCTGATGTTACCATTAAACCTTTGCCCCTCTAGCTTATGATTATGTCCTCTTGTGGTAGTATTTCTCCTTTTAAATAAACTCTCTTCCTTTATCTTGTTGATTCCCTTTAAGTGTTTAAATGTTTCTATCATATCCCCCTTGTCACTTCTTTCTTTCAGGCTATATATGTTAAGATCCTTTAACCTGTCCTGGTAAGGTTTATCCTGTAATCCATGAACCATTTAAGTAGCACTTCTCTGAACTTTCTCCAACATATCTATATCCTTCTGGAGATACGATCTTCAGTACTGTACACAATACTCAAAGTGAGGTCTCACGAGTGATCTGTAGAAGGGCATGAGAACTTCCCTCTTTCTACTGCTAATACCTCTCGCTATACAACCAAGCATTCTGCAAGCATTACCTGCTGCTCTACTGCATTGTCTACCTACCTTTTTAGATCCTCAAATAATTACCCCTAAATCCCTTTCCTCGCACATTGAGGTTAGGACAGTATCAAATATTCTATGCCCTTAAATCAATTGGCATTTGAGTTATTCCACCGGAATGTCTACCCTGTTGCCGACCTATCATCTGCAGAAAGGCACACTATACCACTAAGACATTTTGTAATAATACTAATAAAAACATTAAACAGTATGGTTCCCAATACTGATCCCTGAGGGGAGGGCTGGCAGCCTAAGGCCTGGGGGGCAAGTCTAGTCAAGTGGCCTGTTGCACCACCAAATCATCAGTACACTAAAAAGAAGTCATCGTACAAGGGACACCTAAAGCCGCAATTTAGCGCCACTAATCCTTTTAATAAAATATGCAGATTGAGTACATAACACAAAACCTTTACTTTTCCTCTCACTGATTTCTGGGCCTAGAAAGTTTTGTCCTCTGAAGTGACTACAAATTTAGGAGGGCGTTTTATCTCTGGATAAGAAAAAATTTTATTTGTTCAATTTATCCCTACAGAATGTAAAGTGCCAGGAAACAGATGACCTCTGTTTTTAGGGGTTCCTACGCCCATGTTTGGTGTGTATTTACACACCAAGCATGGGTGTCGGAACCCCTAAAAATCTGGGGCATAGCATTATTCCCCATCAGATACCCCCTTCTTTCACCCCATCAGATACCTCTTTTGTAGCAAACTTCACTATCCTCTACCCCACTTTCTCCCCATCTCTTTTTTGGCAAACAAGAACAATAATATATAACTTGAAACACTGGTAAAAATAATGTATGTTTAATATATTAAATATAGAAAAAAGATAATCTTTGTAACAAAAGCATTTTTTTGGGCCACGCTCCCCAGCATGCAATCACTCCCTCCACTCCCACACCAAAAAAAATATTTGCCACACATTAGGGGGAGACTGTGAGAGTCAGTGCAGTCTTACCTCCGTCTGACCCTACGTGACATTGAGAGGTCCTCTCCCCCGTAATCATCCCCCGAGCCCCTTTGCCCCCTCATTCACTAAACCACACCCCTCTTTTACTTACTCCCTGTAGTTATATAGATCAAATAAGCATCACATGGAAACAGCACGTGCATGTATAGATCAAGTGAGTAAAATGTGCAAACCCTATTTTTGCAGGTATACATAAACAATATATGGAAACAGCATAGCAGATACAGATCATCAGAACAACACACAAACCAGGCTTTGCAGGTATAGATCAACTGGAAACTCAGCATTAAAGGTATAGATAAACCCCCCTAAATTAAGGCATTGATCACAGGTTACACACCCCAAAGGCGTCCACACTGCCAACATAGAACCTTACCAGCACCCACATTATACAAGCAGATTACAGTTCAGAGTGAGCCAACTTTGTCCATAAACAGCCTAGCGTGATCCATCTTTGTCCCCAAACAGCCTGCCCTGACACCAGTACAGGCTCTGCAACACCGACACACCAAACACACACATCAGGACTGGCTCTGCCACACCGACATCCAAACACACACACACACACACCAGGACAGGCTCTGCCACACCGACACCTAAACACAAACACCAGGACTACTTGCCAAGCCGTGACTGTGTGGAGGGTGTGGGCATGAAGGGGTTAATAGCACCAGGCCTCTGGATTTACTAACTTCAACCCTTAACAAGGCATCAGTTATACCAAATTAACCCCCAAATCCTGCCTCTATACCCCCAGGTAGTCTGCCACCACTCACGATTTTGATAACGGATTCGTGAGAAATCCGAATTAGAACATTTGGCTCTCTATATATAATCTCTATCAACCCACCCCGGGCAAACAAATATATATATATATATATATATATATATATATATATATATATATATATACCGTATTTGCTCGATTATAAGACAACCCCCAAATCTGAATATTAATTTAGGAAAAAAAGAAAAAGCCTGAATATAAGACGACCCTATAGGAAAAAAGTTTTACCAGTAAATGTTAATTCATCTAAACTATTTTTTTTAAATAAAAGCTGTGATTGAGAAAAATATTTTGGTTTTATTTCCTTCTATTTTCCAACCTGCCCCCCCATTATGCACATCTGCCCCAGAAATGCCTTATACCCTCTAAATGCCACTGTGCCCCATGATATGCCTTTTAACCCTATATGCCACTGTGCCCCATGATATGCCTTTTGACCCCCTATGTGCCACTCTGCCTCCAGAAATGCCTTATACCCCTATATGCCACTCTGGCATTTAGAGGGTTAAAAGGCATATTATGGGGCAGATTGGCATATAGGGAGGTTTAAGGCATTCAGGAGGCAGTGGCGTATAGAGGGTTAAAAAGGCATTTCTGGAGGCAGAGTGGCATTAGGGGGTTAAAAGGCATTTCACAGAGCACTCTGCCTCCAGAAATGCCTTATGCCCCCCATTTAACACTCCCCGCCCCCCCCCCAAACTTACCGGTGCTTCTGACTTCCCTGTCATATAGCCGGGGCAGCGTGTAGATCCCACGCACTTACGCTGCAGCCGGAAGGAGGCGTGGCTAGCAGTGGGGGTTGTCTGCGTCCATCGCGCAGACCTTCCCTGGCTGTCAGAGATCAGAGTTACCGGCACCGGTGCGGGGAACTCTGATCTCTTACAGCCGGGGAGGGTCTGCACGATGGACGCAGACAACCCCCACTGCTAGCCACACCTCCTTCCTGCTGCAACGGAACTTGTCTACGCGAATCGCGTAGACATCTAAACGCTGCCCCAGCTACACACCGGGGACTCAGAAGTACCGGTAAGTGGGGCGGGGGGGGGGGCTGTGGGGATATGGATCTTAGTCGTCTCATAGTCAGACTTTGAGGTCTGATTATAAGACGACCCCGATTATAAGACGAGGGGTATTTTTCAGAGCATTTGTACGGTGTGTATATATATATATATATATAATATATTCCTGTAGAACTTAATAACAATATGGTAACGAGTTATCCTCTCTTAGGGTTTATGGATTATGAATATTTTAATAACAAAAAGACGAATATTACACAGTGCCACAATTACAAAAAACAAGACATACAAAATAAAAAAGCAAACAGTTCTTAAAAACAATGGGACTTAAACACAGGGCTCTCACTCACAAGTTTCTCCAATAAGTAGGCCTGTGGGACCTCCTTAAATCCAGACGGTTTCTTATGATGTTGTTCCGATCAGAGTATATCATGGAGTTCTGCATTGTCCCTAAATCAGGCTCTTTTGCAAGAAAACGCCCCTCTGACCACATTTCCAAGAATTGGTTCCCATCTTTGATCTGCCAATAAGTTATGATGGGGTAAAGGTGATGGAAATCCCCTCCACTTAAAATATGAATGGAATTCCTATAACTCAGGGTCCTTGTCTGTTAGGCCATGAATTAGAGGACTGCATTGGGAGGCAAAACTTGCTGGGGCTGCGGGCAGGAGCAAGAGAAGAGACGCTGTGAGGGAACAACTCGAGGGCAGCCTTGCGGGACTGCGCGGGAAATCAGGTAAGGAGGCGGGTGTGATTGGCCACAAATGTGGCGGGAGCGTGCGGGATTGGCCACAAATGTGGCGGGAGCGGAACACCCACATTGCGGGAGCGGGCAGGAGCGGGATTAAAAACAGCGGGAACGGGCTGGAGCGGGATTAAAAAAGCAGTCCCACGCAGGGCTCTACCATGAATCACCACAGGGGTCCTTTGGGAAGATGACACCTCTAGCCAGAACAGATACAGAGGGCGTATTTAAACACATTTAAATCCACATCAGATTAACTCATGGAATGCTAATACAAAGGAACAAACCACCTCTGCTAGATTACCCTTCCATGCATCCACTACATTATATGAGTCATTCATGACACTGACAACCAAACACACACAAACCAGTAGAGGCTCTGCAACACAGACACACCAAACACACACATCAGGACTGGCTCTGCCGCACTGACACCCAAACACACACACACACACTAGGACAGGCTCTGCCACACCGAAACACACACACCAGGACAGGCTCTGCCACACCGACACCCAGACCCAGACACACACCAGGACAGGCTGTGCCACACTGACACCGAAACACACACACCAGGACAAGCTCTGCAACACCGACGCCCACATCAGTACTGGTTAATCTACACAAGGAATTAAAAATGCTTTCCACACTGGTTTGTTTTTTGTGTTTTTTTCCCCTTTGTGTATTGATGCCCCCTTTGGTTTTAATGTATTTCCCCCCACACACTTGTGTGCCCCCTTTGTGCATTTATGCCCTAACACCCTTGTGTATTGATTAATGTGATGTCCCCAGCCAGCCCCCTCCCTTTTGTACTGGTTAATGTACCCATGTGTATTGCCCCAACCACCCTGTTTTGTACTTATACCCCCTTGCCACCAATGTTCCCTGTAATTTTTCTTGGGTGATGTGCGCTGAAAATTTCTGTTGTGCAAAATTTTTCCCAGAGCCAAAATTTTGTGCGTGCAATATGCTTCTACAGTCCAAAGTTGGTGGAGCTGAAAAAAAAATCACATTGCAAGGGGGTGGTGCTATATATTTCCAACCCTTTTGACTCCATGGTCTATTCTAAAGGTGAAATTCTCACTGCAAAAATTAATTATGAGCGAATCATGAGCGGGGGCTCCGGGCTGCATAAAGGATCAATATATATATATATTATTATTTTTTTTTTATTGGGAAAAACTGCATACCATTGACAGGGGTACAGCATAACACCTATCACCTATATACTGAGGCACACATTGACTGGGGTACAGCATATCACTATATACTGAGGCACACATTGACTGGGTTACAGCATAACACATCACTATATACTGAGGCAGACATTGACGGTGGTACAGCATAACACCTATCACTATATACTGAGGCACAGCACAACACCTATCACTATACATTGAGCCAGACATTGCCAATTATGTAGCATAACCCCTATCACTATATACTAAGCCAAACATTGATGTGGTGTAGGCCTACTGCTTCAGTGTCTGGCTTAGTATATAGGGATGCACCGAAATGAAAATTCTGGACCGAAAATTCAGCAATCACTTTATTAAAAATAACACACCAAAATTGGACAAAAACCCCCAACAACAATATTATATATATATAATAATAATATAATAATATTATATATATATATATATATATACACGTGTGTGTGTGTATATATATATAATGTAAAAGGGTGAAGACGTATTAGTCCAGTAGACACGATGTCAAAAAATAGAGTATTGCAGAGTATGCGGTGATACCTTTTTTATTGGACTAACATAATATTAAAAAGACAAGCTTTCGAGAGTTATCCTCCCTTCATCAGGTCTGAAGCAATACTAATCAACATGATAGAGGTTACAACTTAAAACAAGTGATGGTATAAGGGGGGGGGGTTGAGTGGGGTGTCGTAAATAATAGGTCTGGAGGTGAGAAATGCAGAGAGGTGGAGAGATAACCCAGGGACAGAACAAATAAACTTAGGGAACCAATAACCACAGTAAAACATCAAAGATAACAGCAATTAGACATTGGATGACTAGATGAAGTTCATATGAAGTTCTGGTAGTGTGTAAGGAAACCAGAATCCACATTAAGTCCCTCTTTTATGGTGTTAAAATGTGTAATCATTTTCATCTCAAATGTTTTTCTTTCCTGAGAGTCTCTGAAATTTCCTTTGAGTACTCTAATTTTTAGGTTTTGGATGGAGTGATTGTTCTGTGTGAAATGATGTCCTACCGGGGTGCAATATTTTTCTTCCTCATGGTTTTTGATGGAGCTTCGGTGCAGGTTCATTCTAAGGTGCAGCTTAAGCCCAGTTTCTCCAATGTAGCACCCTTTGTCACATGCAGAGCATTGTATCATGTATACCACGTTTGCCGATGTACATGAGTAAGAATCTTTGATGCTGTATGTTTTGTTGTTGTGACTGGCTGTGTTGCTGTCACATATATGTTGGCAAAGTTTGCAGCGGGATTTGTTGCATGGTACAGTGCCATTCTGTGTATGCTCCTGTTCTGGGGCCAGTTTGCTGCGCACTAATCTTTTCCTCAGGTTTGGTGGTTGTTTGAATGCCAGTATTGGGGGCTGAGGGAATATTTTTTTCAGTATGGGGTCTTCTGAGAATATCGGCTGTAGGTCTTTAATAATTTTGCGGATTTCCTCAAGAGTTGGGTTGTAGGTAACTACCAGAGGGATCCTGCTTGTGTTATCCTTTTTTTTGTATTCTAGAAGCCTTTCCCGTGGTGTCCTTACAGCAGATTTAATTTTTTTGGATATAGTTTTTTCCTTGTAGCCCTTCTTCTGAAATGACTCTGCCAGCGCGCCCAGGTGTTTGTCTCTGTCCTGAGTGTCAGAGCAGATGCGGTGGTATCTTATGGCTTGGCTGTAAATGACACCTTGTTTAGTGTGTTTGGGATGAAAGCTTGAATTGTGAAGGTAGCTGTACCTGTCTGTGGGTTTTCTATACACGGAAGAGTGAAGAAAGCCAGAGGTGACAGTTATAGTGCAGTCCAGGAAATTCATTTTGAGTTTTATAGATGGGTGGAATGAATTGAAAGATTTGTGGAATTTTAAAAGGTTTTCTTCTCCTTCTGTCCATATTATGAAGATGTCGTCGATGTAACGGTAATAATTATGCGGTTTGTGGGGGTGAGTGACTAGGAATCTCTGTTCCAAGTCAGCCATGAAAAGGTTGGCATATTGCGGTGACATTTTGGTGCCCATGGCTGTCCCGGTCATTTGTAGGTAGTTAGTGTCATAGAACTTGAAATAGTTGTGTGTTAGTATAAATTCTATGAGCTTGGCGATGGTTTCACTATCATATTTTTGTGTGGCATTGCTGGAGGAGAGAAATTTGATGCAGGCCTCAATACCATCTTTATGGGGGATGTTGCTATATAAAGACTCCACATCCATGGTAGCAAGTATTGTATTGGCAGGAAGGTTACTAACTTGGCTCAGTTTATTGAGTGGTGTCCTGTATAAAGCTCTCAGTGCTGATAACTAGGGGCTTAAGAATGTTTTCTATAAGGACAGATATAGATTCGGTAAGAGTTCCCATACCTGTAATAATGGGTCGTCCTGGGTTGCCTGGCTTGTGGATTTTGGGCAGCATGTAGAAAGTGCCTATTTGAGGATTTGAAGGCACAAGATTTTCCAATTCTTGTTGCATGTGTTTTGAGAAGGATCTGATAAGTTTGATAAGATCTTCTGTATATTGCCTGGTGGGGTCCTGGTTCAATTTTTTGTAGTAGAATTCATCTGCCAATTGTCTATTACCTTCTGCCATGTAGTCCTGTGTGTTCATGATGACTACTGATCCACCTTTGTCAGCTGGCTTGATGATTATGTTTTTATTATTCGTTAAATTATTCAAGGCATTTCTTTCTGAAGGTAGGAGAAGATACCGAATACAGCCTCTTAAAGAAGCAAATAATCAAACTGATTAGAAAAGAAACTCAGATCAACAGTGATATATTTTTTCTTACCCGGTGTAAGAAAATGAACCTCATCCCGAAGGGAATCGGCATTAAGAACCCACTTTCAACGACCTACAACTCACCAGCAGCTGAGAACATCTGCAGACGAAGCAGTGAGAAACTACGTAACATCCTAATTCATCAGCTATATGGAATTAAACAAAGAATATACGACCAGAGACAATCCTCACTCCAGAATCTTCTACAACTTGCACCTGAAGCTAAAAACTTGGAAACACAATTGGAATATTTCTACAGAAAAAATCAACAAGTTCTCATCAGGAAAAAAAAGAAGAAACTGGCAAACCTTGCTCAGAACAAAGACATTCCAAAAAAAAGATCAACCTTATCCACTGAAAGTGTCAATGTCCCTATGCAAGCTAAGAAGGTTAACCACCATGAAAGCAACACAGACAATAATGAAATTGTCAACCTCTCCAATCATAATCTATCAATACCTGAGAAAATATTGCTATCCAAGGGGCTTACATTTTGTCCAAGCACCAAACTGGACCACATTCAATTATACTCAGACTTGGAGGAATTTTTTAGAAGGAATTTTTCTTTGAGAAAGAAAACACCACATCCAGTCCTGTTAAAAATGAGAGAAAAAAGAACAAAGACTTTACACCTGCAACAGGACGTAATATGAAATTGGACAACTACATTGAAAGCTTCCGCACAAGAGCAGCATCCCTCGTTACCACACAACAGAAAAAAATGCTACACAACCTCCTACCTTCAGAAAGAAATGCCTTGAATAATTTAACGAATAATAAAAACATAATCATCAAGCCAGCTGACAAAGGTGGATCAGTAGTCATCATGAACACCCAGGACTACATGGCAGAAGGTAATAGACAATTGGCAGATGAATTCTTAAGGAATTTTTCTTTGAGAAAGAAAACACCACATCCAGTCCTGTTAAAAATGAGAGAAAAAAGAACAAAGACTTTACACCTGCAACAGGATGTAATATGAAATTGGACAACTACATTGAAAGCTTCCGCACAAGAGCAGCATCCCTCTGCTACAAAAAAAAGGATAACACAAGCAGGATCCCTCTGGTAGTTACCTACAACCCAACTCTTGAGGAAATCCGCAAAATTATTAAAGACCTACAGCCGATATTCTCAGAAGACCCCATACTGAAAAAAATATTCCCTCAGCCCCCAATACTAGCATTCAAACAACCACCAAACCTGAGGAAAATATTAGTGCGCAGCAAACTGGCCCCAGAACAGGAGCATACACATAATGGCACTGTACCATGCAACAAATCCCGCTGCAAACTTTGCCAACATATATGTGACAGCAACACAGCCAGTCACAACAACAAAACATACAGCATCAAAGATTCTTACTCATGTACATCGGCAAACGTGGTATACATGATACAATGCTCTGCATGTGACAAAGGGTGCTACATTGGAGAAACTGGGCTTAAGCTGCACCTTAGAATGAACCTGCACCGAAGCTCCATCAAAAACCAAAATATTGCACCCCGGTAGGACATCATTTCACACAGAACAATCACTCCATCCAAAACCTAAAAATTAGAGTACTCAAAGGAAATTTCAGAGACTCTCAGGAAAGAAAAACATTTGAGATGAAAATGATTACACATTTTAACACCATAAAAGAGGGACTTAATGTGGATTCTGGTTTCCTTACACACTACCAGAACTTCATATGAACTTCATCTAGTCATCCAATGTCTAATTGCTGTTATCTTTGATGTTTTACTGTGGTTATTGGTTCCCTAAGTTTATTTGTTCTGTCCCTGGGTTATCTCTCCACCTCTCTGCATTTCTCACCTCCAGACCTATTATTTACGACACCCCACTCAACCCCCCCCCCTTATACCATCACTTGTTTTAAGTTGTAACCTCTATCATGTTGATTAGTATTGCTTCAGACCTGATGAAGGGAGGATAACTCTCGAAAGCTTGTCTTTTTAATATTATGTTAGTCCAATAAAAAAGGTATCACCGCATACTCTGCAATACTCTATTTTTTGACATCGTATATATATATATATATATATACACGTGTGTGTGTGTATATATATATATATACACGTGTGTGTGTGTATATATATATATATATACACACGTGTGTGTGTATATATATATATACACGTGTGTGTGTATATATATATATACACGTGTGTGTGTATATATATATATACACGTGTGTGTGTATATATATATATACACGTGTGTGTGTATATATATATATATATACATGTGTGTGTGTGTATATATATATATACACGTGTGTGTGTATATATATACACGTGTGTGTGTGTATATATATACACGTGTGTGTGTATATATATACACGTGTGTGTGTGTGTGTGTATGTATATATATACACGTGTGTGTGTGTATTGTGACGGAAGCCTCCTCCCTATTGACTATGGGCCCTGGGTTTGTAAAGACTTCTGTGGCTACCCCCAGCAGTATCATCTCATCACTGGTTGAGGGGATTATCTCCAGCAGACAGCCAGGATCTGCCACCAGGGAGTGACCACCATTCTTTGATGTTTAATGTTGTATAAATCAGTTTTCCCCCTATTGTATTGTTAATCCCGTTACTGCCCCTGTTGTCTCTGAGAGGCAGATTAAGGGGGTGGTTTGTGTCCCAATATCTTGTTTTATGTTTATGTGTGTTTTGCTGGATATATCCAGCTCTGTGTGTCTAAAATAAATCAGTCTTCGTTTGGTTTTACCCTACACTGAGTCTCGGCTAGTGACTGGGGAACCGAAGAAAGTGTGTTGTCCCAGGCTAAGGGAGCACAAGACAGCGGAGGTAGTCGGTCGGACAAGCCAGCTCCGTGACATTGGTGGCAAGCGGCGGGATTTTTTCTTAGTCTGAGGGACACTTACTTTCTACCGGGATTGACCGACAGGACGGCAGACTTCGGTCGCCTTGACAAGGACATGGATGTGGTATCAGAATTCCAGGGGCTGCTGCGGGTCATCCTCTCCGGCTACACCACTGCTTTGCCTACAGAACAATACCAGAACCTGAGGCAAGTGGTTCGACGGTCAGTATGGCAGAGGGCTGTTATACGCCGGGGTCAGTGTCTTCCAAGCTCCGAACAAAAGATTAGAGACCAGCGGGAACTACGGATGTCTTTCCTGGGACAGCAACCCCAGGAGCAATGGGTATCCGAATTGGACAAGCTGGTCCAACAGGAGGTAGAGCTGGAAGATCACTATAGGGCTCTGCAGTGGTATACAGAACAAGCATATTGGGGAACTGCGAAAGATTGTTCTCCAGAGGGCTATGACTTTGGTGGCCCGGGATTATTATGGGATAGTCTTCAGGAGGATCCGGACTTCGGCAGTACAGCGGAGTGGCGGATTGAGGACATCCGGGATTTCAGGGAGTGGGACCTCCCAGATGCGCTAGGACTTAAAGGTGATTTAGACTTTTTAATTACGCAGGAGTGGGAACTGGAAAAGGCGTATAAAAAACTGTTTGACCGCGTTCAACAGAATGCCCCGGTGTCCAGGGATTGTGTGGATTTTGTGGATGTTATTGAGTGGTCACCTGAGGATGTTGACTCAGGCGGGGTGGATGGGACTGCGGTCTCCACCCCTGAGTCAGAGGGATACTGGGCAGCTAATCCAGATCCAATACTGGAGCTGTGCGACTGTGCTCCACAACCAGATCCAGAGATTGTGGATCTAACTGATTTTACATCTGAGGATGTTAACCCAAGAGGGGTGGATAACACTGCGGTCTCCACACCGGGGGCCTCAGAATGCTGGGCAGTCTGCCCAGATCTCTTAGTCCCAGCTGAAGAGCTGGCAACAGGGCAGAGCGCTGCTGGCTACTGCCCCACACCTGCAATGACTACAGGGATCCAGGGAGATGTGGCAGCCGGCCCTTCTCCCCAGCGTCAGCTCACATGTCCGGGAGCGGAGGAACTTGTTTTTCCTCCCCAGCGGCAGTGGGAGGAACCGAGAGATGTGACAGCCGGTCCATCTTCCCAGCGGCAGCTCACATGTCCGGGAGCAGAGGAACCGGCCCTCCCTCCCCAGCGGCAGGCCGACCCACAAGATTCCCTAACCCCAGCTGAAGTGCTGGCAACCAGGCAGAGCATCGCTGGCCTATGCCCAGCACCTACCAAAGCTGCAGGAGTTCAGGGAGATACAGCGGCCGACCCGCCTCCCCAGCAGCAGAACCTAATTCCAGGACCGGATCAACCGGAACTCCCTCCTCAACGGCAACAGGAGCACCAGGGAGGGGATGCAGGCGGCATCACTCCCCAGCGGTACCCGGGAGATGGCGCAACCAGCCCATCTCCCCAGCAGCATCAGGAGCACCAATTTTGGGAGGGCATTAATGGGCCAAATAAACTGACTGACTACGGAGTCAACCCGTTTGGGGTCTCATCCTATGTCAGTCCAATTCGAAGGGGGGAGAATTGTGACGGAAGCCTCCATCACTGGGGCCACTGGAGAAGCCTGACTGCCAGCCTCCTCCCTATTGACTATGGGCCCTGGGTTTGTAAAGACTTCTGTGGCTACCCCCAGCAGTATCATCTCATCACTGGCTGAGGGGATTATCTCCAGCAGACAGCCAGGATCTGCCACCAGGGAGTGACCACCATTCTTTGATGTTTAATGTTGTATAAATCAGTCTTCCCCCTATTGTATTGTTAATCCCGTTACTGCCCCTGTTGTCTCTGAGAGGCAGATTAAGGGGGCGGTTTGTGTCCCAATATCTTGTTTTATCTTGTGTTTTGCTGGATATATCCAGCTCTGTGTGTCTAAAATAAATCAGTCTTCGTTTGGTTTTACCCTACACTGAGTCTCGGCTAGTGACTGGGGAACCAAAGAAAGTGTGTTGTCCCAGGCTAAGGGAGCACAAGACAGCGGAGGTAGTCGGTCGGACAAGCCAGCTCCGTGACATGTATATATATACGCGTGTGTGTGTATATATACATACACGTGTGTGTGTGTATATATACACGTGTGTGTGTGTATATATACACGTGTGTGTATATATACACGTGTGTGTGTGTATGTATACACGTGTGTGTGTGTATGTATACACGTGTGTGTGTGTATGTATACACGTGTGTGTGTGTGTATATATACACGTGTGTGTGTATATATACACGTGTGTGTATATATACACGTGTGTGTATATATATACACGTGTGTGTGTATATATACACGTGTGTGTGTATATATACACGTGTGTGTGTGTGTGTGTATATATATATACACGTGTGTGTGTATATATATATATATATATATACACGTGTGTGTGTATATATATATATATACACACGTGTGTGTGTATATATACACGTGTGTGTGTGTATATATATATATATATATATATATACACACACACGTGTGTATATATATACACACGTGTGTGTGTATATATATATACGTGTGTGTGTGTTTATATATATATACATGTGTGTGTATATTATATTATATTATATAAGAGCTAAATCTTTGCAAGTACATTGCTTACCAGGAGCCAATAGGTTTTTGGTTCACCACAGGTGCTCCATTTGTGAGGTCCTTGGAAACCTATAAATTGCAGGAGTGTCTGTATTTAGGAAGGCCTTTTGGCTCCTGGTAAGCAATGTACTTGCAAAGATTTAGCTCCATATAAGCAACAGTATTAAGGTTAGGACCCACCTACATTGGAGTACTTTGGCGTAGTGGTGGGCTTAGCATAATATGGCCATATAATGTGACTAAAACTCCAATTTTGTCATCTTAGAAAGGTGTTTTTAAGTAGTTTTAACTACAGTCATGAGAGTTTATAATCTATTTGATGTGTGTGCGCTGATTTAGAGATTGTGTATGATTTTGGTCTTCAGCAGCACCCCCTTATAATTAATGCTAGTTCAGGTGAGTGCTTCCTTTTTGTATTTGTTTATATATACACACATATATATATATATATATATATATATATATATATAATTGCTAACAGCAATCACACTCCTATCATGCCCAGGCAGCCAGTACATGCTGGAACCTGGGCATCATATTAATGTGATTACAGCCTCCCTATGCCATGCTATCCCCTCCCCCCTTACACATCCATGCTATCACACACACACACACACACACACACACTCATTCACAAATATTCAGCATAAACTACAGCATAACACCCATCACTCTCACACACTTACTAATCCACTCTCACTTAATGTTTTCCTACCTTTCCTCTGTTAGTTACTTTTCCTCCTCCTCTTCGTTCTTCCTCTTGACTCTTCTTCTTCTTCTGTGTCCTGTCCTTCCGGTGCAGTAAAGAAGGTGGCCGTGGCTTCAGTGCTGTGTGCCGGGATCTGACATCAAATCCCGGCGCACAGTATCAGTTGCCGCGCGCATAGCAAGGGAGCAGGATCGGAGGTCTGTATTAACAGACCTCCCGCTCCCTTGATTGATTTTAAGCCGGTTGGGGTGAGATTTTTGATCTCCCCAACCGAGCTTGCTCCTCCAGCGGCGGACATTAATGTCCGTATGTGGAGGAGTGCCAGCGTCACCCTGGACGGACTGCCCGCCCCCCCCAGATCCCCGTTAGGTACTGTGCGCACAATGTTAGAACGTGTGCGCTCCCTCGAAAAGCTATGTGCGCGCGCACAAGAGCACAGCTTAGATGGAACGCTGCTTGCCACCCTCTTTTTGTATTTAATTGTTGTCCCAAGGCACCCCACCCTTTGAATATGGGTCCCCTTCCATCTATCACCCCAACTATTTTTTATTTTTTTTAAATACTTTTTTGCTGCCTTCCTTCCCTGCAGACTGCTCACGTCTGACATGTTCTCCCTTTGTCAGGGTCCACATCTAAGACCCCGACAAAGTAACTCACCTGATTACCCAGCACCCGCGAGTGCCGGGGACAATGCCGCTCCTGCTTCCTCTCCGGCGCCATCTGCAGTCTGTTCTAGGCACGTGCCCGCGCGCCCCCACCTCAACTTTACCCTTCCAGTCCTGGAATGGCGGGGAACGCGCTCTGATGACGCTGTAGACGGAGGCGGGGCGACATCTGGTGGTGGATTTATAAACCAGCACTGAGTATCACTCAGTGCTTAGATATTGTGCCTTATTGAGCTTCCCTCTTCATATTGCTGTTTTTTTTTTTTGATCTTGTTGCTGGCCTTGGATTCCCTTTGGAGAGTGCTGACTTCTATTATTCTGACCCTGGCTATTGTTATTACGGATTTCGCTGACCTCTCCTACCCTGACTATTGGCTTCGTATACTGGACTGTGTTTACTTACCCTGACTCGGCTAAGTTTCTGGACCTCGTTGCACGTGGCGCATCTGTCCCTATTACTTCTATTTGACTGTATATTCCTGCATACTGGGTTTCTCATCCCTAACCCTCATACCCTTTCATGTCCCTTGTCCCTTGAGCAGGGCCGGCCTTTGGGGTGTGCGACCTGTGTGACCGCGCACTCCAGGGGGAGCGCCGCCGCGTCCTCCTCCTCCACCGCCGCCGCGGGGTCCTCCTACGCCGCTGCCGCCGCCGCGGGGTGCACCTAAATGAAAACATTGTTGTTTTTTTTTTGTTTTTTTTTAACTTTATTTAACATCCTCCATGTTAAATAAAGTTTATTTTTTACTTTATTTAACATCCTCCATGTTAAATAAAGTTTTTTTTAACTTTATTTAACATAGAGGATGTTAAATAAAGAAAAAAAAAAACAACAATATTTTCATTTATGTCCCGGGCAGGGGTGCTGAGCGGTTGCTCGTGAAGTTCTCGGCAACCGCTCGACGCCCCTTACTCTCCGTAGAGGGGGGGGGGGGTAGTTTGGGGGGGTAGTGAGGGGGGGCGCCAGAGGAGTAGTTCGCACAGGGCGCCGGAACACCTAAGGCCGGCTCTGCCCTTGAGTGTCACGTCTTAAACCACTGGAGTGTTGCGTTAGCAGTATGCTTGGGTTCATTGTCCTGCTGGAAGGTTAACCTCTATCCCGGTCATAACTCTGAAAGACTGAAACTGGTTTCCCTCAAGAATTTAGCACGATCAATCATTCCTTGATTCTTGATTCTTCCATAAAGCCAAGGTCTGTGGAGTGTACAATTTAAAGGGGTCCTATGGACAGATACTCCGCTGTGCAGCTTTGCAGCTTCTTCAGAGTTATCTTTGGTCTCTTTGTTGCCTCTCTGATAAATGCTCTCCTTGCCTGGTCCACAAGTTTAGGTGCGTGGCCCTCTCATGGCAGGTTTGTTGTGGTGCTATATCCTTTCCATTTCTCTGTGGGATGTTCAAAGTTTTGAATATTTTTTTGGGGGTAAATATATATTTTATTGGTTTTCACAAGCGTAGAGGAAAGGAAGGGTCAGGAAGGGAAGGGATAGGTGGAATACAACACTGCAAGGAAAATGGAGACATGAGACCCGTTGCAGCGGGACAAGGAAAACCGTAAACATCCACATACAATATCATATGAGGTACAGAAACACATAAGTGTATACATGCGTCAGTAACCAAAGCGCATCTCATGACTGTCAACATTGTTGAGCACAGAAAAGCAAAAATCCAACTAGTACAACAAGTGGAGGACATACAGGGTAGGGCAAGAAACAGGACAAAGAGGAAAGGGAACAGAGAAACAAAGGCTAAGAAGAAAAAAAAAAAACACCCCCAAACAACAATCGACACAGCACCCTACACAGCATTCCATCCCTTACATTCCCAGTAGGGACTGAACATCCGGACTCGCGATATGTTCCATCCAATAATAACACATTCTCCCGTATGTCTCACTCTGGTCATCAAAGGCCAATGCTCTTATGTGTTCCACTTTCAAAATCCACTCCTTGAATGAAGGAGGTTTAACCGGTTCACCAAGAGAGCTGTAGTAACTCCCAGAGATCACCCACATGTATCCTCCTGTTGTCCCCGAAATCACTTCCAGCACCAGTCAGCATGCACACCTTGGAACCCTGCTATGTGTACTAGGGCTGCAACAACTAATCGATAAAATCGATAATAATAGATAATGAAATTCGTTGCCATCATAGTTGAATCGATTATTATCGATTATAAAATGAGGGTTTTTTCAGAGCAAACGCTCTGAAAAATACCCCTCATTATATAAACCGTTTCAGTGACTCACAGCGGCAGCTCCTACTTACCAGTCCCTCCCTGTAATCACTGTGACAACTGGCCCCGCCCCCTTCCTTCTCCCAGAAGGCCAGAACCACATGGCTGTGACACTCATCTAACTGTGAGTATAAAATTTATATTTGGGCTACTGAAAGTTAGGGGAGGTGGGGGTTAATTTAGGGGCAGTTATGGTTAATGGGGTGTTTAGGGTTAATTTAGGGGCAGTTATGGTTAATGGGGTGTTTAGGGTTAATTTAGGAGCAGCTGTGGTTAATGGGGTGTTTGGGGTTAATTTGAGGCAGTTGTGGTTAATGGTATGTTAAGGGTTAATTTAGGGGCTGTTGTGGTTGACAGGGTCTTTAGGGTTAATTTAGGGGATGCTGTGGTTAATGGATGTTTAGGGTTAATTTAGGGGCAGTTATGGTTAATGGGGTGTTTAGGGTTAATTTAGGGGCAGTTATGGTTAATGGGGTGTTTAGGGTTAATTTAGGGTAGTTGTTTTGATGGGGTATTTAGAGTTAATTTAGGGGTAGTTATGGTTAATGGGGTGTTTAGGGTTAATTTAGGGGCAGTTATGGTTAATGGGGTGTTTAGGGTTAATTTAGGGTAGTTGTTTTGATGGGGTATTTAGAGTTAATTTAGGGGTAGTTATGGTTAATGGGGTGTTTAGGGTTAATTTAATGATGAGGACTGAGGGTTAATTTGATTAATTTAATAAAGTTAACTTAAGGTGCAGTTAGAGATAAAGGGGGACAGACTAAGGGGAATCTAAATCCTGGGGGCAGTGAAGATTAACCCAGTACTTATTTAAAAAAGTATGGTGTCAGTGTGCTGTGAACAGGTCTGTGACTCTATGAGGGGACTATGAGATATCTGGGGGGGTATAAGGCATATCAGGGGAGGACGGAGTGACATATCTGGGGGTATAAGGCATATACATTATATAAGGCATATGTGGGGAGGGCAGTGTGGCATGTCTGGGGAGGACGGAGTGGTGTATCAGGGTGTATAAGGCATATCTGGGGCCACAGTGGCATATCTGGGGGTAGACTGGAGTGGCATATGTGGGGAGGGCAGCGTGGCGTGTCTGGGAGGCAGTGTGGCCTGTCTGGGGAGGATGGAGTGGTGTATCAGGGGGTATAAGGCGTATCAGGCACAGTGGCATATGTGGGGGTGGAGTGGTATATGTGGGAGGGAGCGTGGAGTGGTATATGTGGGAGGCAGCGTGGAGTGGAATATGTGGGAGGCAGAGTGGAGTGGCATATGTGGGAGGCAGCGTGGAGTGGCATATGTGGGAGGCAGCGTGGAATGGCAAATGTGGGAGGCAGCGTGGAATGGCATATGTGGGAGGCAGCGTGGAATGGCATATGTGGGAGGCAGCGTGGAATGGCATATGTGGGAGGCAGCGTGGAGTGGTATATGTAGGAGGCAGCGTGGAATGGTATATGTAGGAGGCAGCGTGGAATGGTATATGTGGGAGGCAGCGTGGAGTGCCATATGTGGGAGGCAGCGTGGAGTGCCATATGTGGGAGGCAGCGTGGAGTGGCATATGTGGGGGGCAGCGTG
The DNA here is from genome assembly GCA_029215755.1 of Spea hammondii. NCBI lineage: Eukaryota > Metazoa > Chordata > Amphibia > Anura > Pelobatidae > Spea > Spea hammondii. The sequence continues at coordinate 23,705,647 of JARDYJ010000009.1, read as the reverse complement.
GAGTGGTATGTGGGAGGCAGCGTGGCAAGCCTGGGCTCAAATGTGCATAAATTGGGGGGGCTGGTTGGGAAATAAAGACAAGAAATGTATTTTATCAAAGTTTTTTTTTTCTGCTGTTTGTATTTAACATCATTTGTTTATTAAATTATTTTAAATAAATGAAAAATTGACATTCATTTTTTTTATCCGATTAATCGATTAATCGAAAAAATAATCGGCCAACTAATCGATTATGAAAATAATCGTTAGTTGCAGCCCTAATGTGTACCCAATAAGTAGACACAACTACCTTGAATTGAGTACAGCAGGAATGAACAGTTTATTGTTGTAAAACATAGACTCATATATCCGCAGAACTTCATTGACATAAATTAACATTGATAAACAGGTATATGTAGACAACCCAACCTTTAATCCCCTTTAGCTACTGAATCTCCCCCTGGCAGCAATCCTGTTAATGGGATTAGTTTACACAATGGAGTTCCTGCCTGTGCAATCTTTGTATGACAGCCATCTCTGACTACCTTGGGGCCTTGTATGACATCCTGTCACAGGTAAGGGGTCTTTCCAATGAAGCGGTATTAAAGCTTTTGTGGCGTTCAGTAGGTGAGGTACTATCGACTTCCTATAACTTGAGATCGATTGAGTGGTATGGTGCAATAGTAATGTTTTAGGCAAAAACGGTATCGAACAAGAGCACATGAATTTGTCGTCAGAATGGAACTATCCTTGGGCACTCCTACCATAGATGTAAATGCGTACCCACCTCAGTCTTGCATCTCCAGCGCGTATTTGGCAAATCCAGAAAGGCACCATGGAGCGCTTCAGGGGACCGGTACCAGCGAGTAAGGAGTTTATACAAAGTTTCTTGTAACTTTGTGGTATGGGAACATTTATGAGTGAGAAGAAATATCTTTTCCCACTCCTTTGGGTCTAAAGTGATCCGCAACGCCTGCTCCCAATAGCCCTGAAAACGTAACGGGATGGCATTCTGTGTTTGTAATAGAAGCTGATACAACAGCAAAATTCCATGGGTAGGCAAGGAAGGTCTAGTACACAGGAGCTCAAAACTAGTAAGGTCTCTCGCCATAGCCTGTTTCCGTAAAACTTTAGAAAAAAAACTTGCCAATTGATGGTAATGAGAATAACGGTGGGAATTCTGTCTGCTAGAATTGCTTCTAGGGGCCCGTAATGTAGCGTCAACCAAAAACTGAAATCGGAGCTTTGTACATTGGTGACGTCAACAAAAAAAGACCTGTACTCTGGGGGAAGTCGGGGTTATTTCTGATAGGCGTCAAGGGTGAGGGATATGTCGTCAGAGTATGCGTCAAATATAGGGAATGTAAGATATGTAGTGTAGCTGTCACAAATGGGTGGTTGTGGGCAAGAGCTCTGGAGTGATGCCGCGGTAGCCACAAAAGGTGATGTAACGGTACAGTAATTGCATGAGTTTCAATGCCTATCCAAAGTTTATGGGTAGGTCGATGGGACCACTCCAAGTCCCTCAGAAAATGACATACCTGAGAGTACATTCGTGGGTTGGGGAGACGTAAAGAAAGATAAAGGAATCGTGATCGGGAGCTACTGAAATAAAAATAAAAGCTTGGCCATCACATTCATCTTAATCGCGTTGATTCTTCCAAACCAAGATGTTTGTTGATGAATCCATTTATTAAGATCTTTTTATATGGCCACCAACATAGAGGTGAAATTATGTCGATATAAGAGCAGACAGATCCCTTGTGAGCCAATTATGTCGATATAGAGCAGACAGATCCCTTGTGAGCCAGACACCCAGATATCTCAACTTCTCCATACACCATTTGAAGGGGAAGTTAGATTGTAAATGTGTTGCGGTGTTTGCAGCCATATTGATGTTCAAGATGTCTGATTTGGAATTATTTATTTTCAAATTCGCCAGTTCCCAGTGTTCCCTAAACTCCCGGGGAATAACCGGAAGCGACAACCGCGGATGTATAACAGTGAAGAGCAAATAACCTAAAATTTTATGTGTGGTCTCCCCAACTTGAAGTCCCCGAATGTCTACGTTCTGCCGGATGGATTCCATAAAAGGGCTCCAAGGACAGTATAAAAAGCAGGGGTTAGAGCGGGCAACTCTGTCTAGTTCCATTTGTGATGGGAAAGGAATCAGTACGCACCCCATTGACCCTAATTCTGGCTGACAGGAAGGAGTACAAAGATGCGACCCAACGTCTCAGGTTGGGTCCAAAACCCATGTGATCCAAGACCGCAAACATAAATGACCAATCCAGCCTGTCAAAAGCTTTATCAGCATCCATGGACAGGAGGATAGTTTCAGTCTTGGATTTTATCGCGTAGTGTATCAAATTTAAGGCTCGGGGTGTGCTATCCCTGGACTCTCGCCCCGGGACAAACCCTGTTTGATCAGGTTTGAACTAGGGATGGGATAAAGTGTCAAATCCTAGTGGCCACAATTTTAGAAAATAATTTAAGGTCTGCATTGAGCAGGGAAATGGGCCGAAAGCTGCTACATTGTTCCAAATCTTTACCTTCCTTATGGATCAAAGAAATAGTAGCCATCAGGGTGTATGGGTGAATGTCCTTGCCAACTAAGATGGCGTTAACCCCTTAATGACAATTGACGCTGATCTACGTTCACTTTCTGCACCTAAACGGTGTTGCTGTAATGCCTCAACGTCGAGGCATTCAGCAATACCGCGATCGGCATCAGGGGCAGTGTCTGGCCCCTCTCCGGGGCGTCAACGTCTGCCATACACTGTATGGAGGCAGACGCCTGTTTTAAAAGAGTTGATCGCCTCCTAAACTTCAAAGGTGTCACTGAAATGCCTCGATCGCGAGGCATTCAGCGATACTGTACTCCCACCCCAGGACGCGCCGGAGAGCGGTCACAACTGCCAGTGCGAGGGATTTTGCCAGTCGCAAAAAGAGTCTCTCCAGACCCTCCTGAGAATCTGGCTTCCAGGTTGAATACAGGTACTGCATTCAACCATGCAAGTCAATAGAGCCCAGCTTTCTAATCACAGTGTGATTAGTAAAATACATTTAAAAAATAATAATAATAATAATTTAAAAAAAAAAAACAGTAAAATGTAAAAATTTCCCACTGATGTCACCATCAGGAGAACCTTCAAGTTCCAAAAAATGTAAAAAAAAAAAAAAAAATATCAAAAAGGCAAAAAAAAATAAAATATATATATATATATATATATATATGTAATTTGTGTATGTATATATATATATATATTTTTGTGAGCAAGTCCTAAAATTAGCACATTAGCATAAAACAATTCTTGCATGGAAAGAATTAAAATACTGGCATATTAAATGCCCACGGGGTGTCTACTTTTAAAAAATGTATGATTTGATGGGGTAAATTGAATTGGCAGGGTTAAACAATGTCCCAATTAACACGTGTGGCGTATCACTGTACTCAGGGGATGTTGCTGAACACATATTGGGGTGTTGTGTGACAGCGACATATGCCTCCATATGCCTTTCCAGGAGCTGGAAATTTATACCTAGAGTAGGTGTGAGGGGAAAAATAACACACAAAAAATACTACTGCAAACTTTGAAAAAATGCTGGTGGTAAAATGTGTGCATGTAAAGAGTTAAAATACCAGCATTTGAAATACCCTGTGTCAAAAAAATATTGAAATGGCCAAGATCAAGATGTACCAAATAGGGTTCAATATTGAAAAATGTGCATGCCTCAAATATGGCCCTTTTCCCCCAAACAGCCAGGCAAACCCATTCATGTGGTGTATCGCTGTACTCAGGAGATGTTGCTGAACAGATATTGGGGTGTTTTATGACAGTGACATATACCAGGACCTGTTAAATCATACCTGAAGTAAAATGTGTATGAAACAAAAATGCAGAAAAGTGGCTACCACAAAGTTTGACAAAGACTGGTGGTAGAATTAGTGCATGGAAAGAGTTAAAATACTGGCATTTGAAATACCATGGGGTGCCTAGTTGTCAAAAATATATGATTTAATGGGGTAAATTGCATTGGACAGCTTCAAAGAGACCCAAAATGACACTCAGAATGAAATAGTAGAATCTATTTAGCAGGTTTTTTCATTACCTTTATAGATGAGCACAAGATTTTCAAGTAAAAGTTAGAAAAAGTATTTTTTTTTCTAAATGTTTCACCATATTTTATACTTGTTTTAATAGTAAATAATATGGTACAATCAAAACAATGTCATCTAAAGAAAGCCCTTCTTGTCCTGAAAAAAACAATATATAACTTGTAAACGGGGAAGAAGAAAATTACAGCTAAACACGAGCAGCACAGAAATGTTAAAACCGCCATTGTCACGAAGGGTACAAAAAATAAAATCAGCCTTTGTCACGAAGGGGTTAAAGGAGTGCACCAACTGTGGACCCAAGACCTCCAGCAGTCTCTTCTAATAAAGTAAAGGAAGCCCGTCGGGCCCAGGGCATTTTCCCAACTTCGACTCCTTAATTGCTGCCCCCAATTGGAGCCTCCATACCGCCCTCCTCCGCCACAGATAACTTCCTACTTAGAGTCCTAGAGAGGTAAGTATGTATTTTAGCCGATGCAGCAGCCTGTGCATCGGAGGAAGTAGTGTCGGACAGATTATACAAACCAGAATAATATTCTGTGAAGGCTGCCATTATCTCGTGAGGGAGTGTACAATGGGGTCCTGATTTGAATCTTATTTTAGGAATATAGAATTGCCTGTGGCGAGTACGCAATGCCCGAGCTAAAAATTTACCGGCTTTGTCCCCATGTTCATAATACAAAGCCGACAGACTCAGAAAAGAAAGCCTCACTCTAGCGACAAGCAGAGAAGATAAGTCTTTGCGAAAAAGAACCAACTGCTGAAAGGTCGTGTCTGTTATAGTATCCTTATGTGCTTGTTCTAAAGTCACTATTTCTTGATATAGTTTCCCAAAGACGGCCGAATCAGCTCTCTTCCTTTCAGCACCAACCTTTATTAAATGCACACGAACCACACATTTATGAGCCTCCCAGACAGTCAGCGGGGAAACGTCTGGCAAACTGTTGTCCAAAAAATAGTCAAAAGCGTTTTCTTTTAAGCCTGGCACCCCGCATCAGAAAAAAGCGCTTAATTAAGTCTCCACGTCGCAGAAGTTGGTCTAGTCTGATACATTAATAGGCGATGCGTGGTCTGACCAAGTGATCAGTCCGTAGTGCGCCGTCTTCAATCTAGTAAAATGATAATATGGCATAAATCGACAATCAATTCTAGTGTAGAGCCCTCTGGGAATGGAATAAAAACTATAATCCCTATCACAGGGATGTAGCAGCCTTCAGCAGTGTACCAGCTGGAAGTCATGTGATGCTGCTTTCATCTTTTGGGAGACATGCGGGGCAGGAGTGAAGGAAAGCAGAGAAGTATCCACTCTGGGTTCAAAAGCTACGTTGAACTCTCTGCCAAGGATCAAGAGACCCTCTTGAAAAGACCGCAGTAATCTGAGAATCCCGGAAACGCAGGGATGCTGCTCTCTATTGGGTAAATAAACATTAGTGAAGGTATATAGGGAATCCGCGTATATAGGGAATATACTGACTGATAATACCCTTCACAAAAACAAATCTACCACCGGGGTTAGTCACGTGGGCTTTCTCAATAAATGGTGTATGTTTATCAAAAAGTATAGCTGTGCCTTTGTACTTAGATGCTAGATTATTACTAGAAAACCCCATCGGGTAAGAAGCCTTGAGTAACGTAGGTGGCATTGGCACCTTAAAATGGGTTTCCGGATGATAGACCACGGATGCTTTATGATGTTTCAGGTCTCTCATCAAATGAGAATGTTTTTGAGGTATATTTAGACCCCTCACATTATACGAAACAATGGTGAGGTCTTGTGCACATAAGGAAGGTGCCGTGTCGCCAAGGGTCTTATAATGCAAACTTATGCAAAATGGAAAAAAAAATAAAGGGGGGAGGGAGGCTAAGAAGGGAAAGAAAACCACCTGGAGTGTCTACAAGATAGTGGAACGCGCCACCCCTAAGGAAGGACAGCAGCCGTAACCACCCCAAATATCGTAAAGCACTCCCAATGAGGGGGTAAGTGTCACCTGCTGTTCTGGTCTAGCTGCTTTTCTGCTGCATTACTGGAGGCTAATACAGCGTGGCTGGGTTGCCATGACTACACTCCTGTGACTCAGCCCTTTTGGCTATTTAAGCAGCTAAACTTCACTTTCTCCTTGCCCTTGTGTTGTTTCCGGCTGCAAGTACTATCTCTGTGTTCCTGAATTCCTGTGTATGACCTGGCTTTCTCTGACATCCCTCTCGGCTCCTGATTCCTGGCTTGATCCTGACTTCGTTGATCTCCGTATTCCTGACCCCGGCTTGTCTGAGTACCCAGCTTGCCTTTTGGTATATGCTTTTGGATCGCGATTTGGCTTTGTTCACTATTGTCATTACAATAAAGGTGATTGCATTTTACGTTTCGTGTCCGTCTGGTTCCTGGTCCCTAACACCTGCCCAAAAGAGGACCAGGAGCACTACATCCAATGAAAATTAATGAAAAAATAACAATGGCACGGGAGGCGTCCGCCACCACCCAAAACATATAGCTTAACATTCAGATCCCGCAGGAACGAACAAATGACGGAGGAAGAAACAACATAAACAGGACTGAACAGTTGCCCCTTTACTGAGAACAAAAACGGTAAATGATCCGATAAGGAATCATAAAACAAACCTAATCATAATCAAGCAAGAAATAAGGAATCCGTTGCGATTGCGCAGGTCAGCATTTGTCATAAAGTGTAACCCAGTGAAGGACATTCTAGGATAATACCCAGAATGCAAATGCCCAGGCAGCCGGGTTTTTATATATAGGGAAAAAAAGGGGGGGTTATTTTGTGTATGTATATATTTGTGTATATTATCTGTAAGAGGTAATCAAAAAGATTAATAAACGGGGAATGGGGAAGTGCAAATCACAGAGCAAAATATCCCACTGCAGGAAGCATATGCACAATATAATATGAAATCCAATCCAAGCGTGGAGCCCCGGCTAAGGGTAGAAACATTGTGGAGAGAGGAACCCAATGAAAGACATGTAGAACTAATACCCAGAAAGCAAGTGCTCCGGTAACAAGATTTGACCGCGAGCATAGGTTTGTGTGTATATATATATATTTTGTGACAAAAGGTGTGGTAGATGGAAGGTCTATTAGACCAGCCTTGGTCAATACTAGCCTGCTTTAACCCCTTCAATCCCAGGGGTTTTTGGTACCTGGTCCCATAGCAATTTTGCCATTTTTGCGGTATGTCGGTTTAGCGATTATTCTCCTTTCCTGTGAATAGTGTACCCATGTAAGCGATATATTGTTTTTTCAAGGAGAGATAGAGCTTTCTTTTGATACCATAGTTGGATGATTAGCTGAAAATTTATAATGAGAAATTTAGTAAGAACTAGCGACAATTTTTCCTCAGAATCCTCACAAAATTAGGTAAAGTGGTGGAAAATCCCCTCCATGCCGGAAGCTGTTACATCAGATCGGACAGCAACAAGCTGGCGATGCCGGCTTCTGCTGTCAGTGGGGAGTCCAGGCTGTCAAACGACAGCCTGATCTCCCGTGCAGCGGCAGGGATGTGTCCCTGACGCTGCAAGAAGGGCTGGACGTACCGGTACGTCCATAGGGGTTTCTTAAGAGGCGTTTTTTAGACGTCCCGGTACGTCCATAGGGGATTGAAGGGGTTAAAATAAAGATATTGTTTGCATGTGGAAGAGCAGGGTGGGCCAGCGCTCCAACAGCACTAATTGCTGTTTTGATCCAGTCCAGAGTCTGCAATCTGGACAGGAGCTCCACAGGTGTGGACTAAGTAACAGCTCACCTGTGGTTGATTAATTAGCAGGCAGAGGGTAAAAGGGTTTGAGCCTGATACAGAGGAGGAAGCCATTGTTATGCCAGCTAGAATAGCTGATGAACTGAGGAGCGGTTTCTCTCTGAAATGCCATTTTGATGGTAACTTGTCACTTGTTAAATGGTGAATGTTTGGAGCTGTTTTGTTCTAAGCAAGTGCTAAAGCAAAAGACTTGTTATTCTGTGCTGCTTATAACTGCTGCTGTTTATTTCTGCAAAATAAACATTGAAACTGAGCTGGATGTGTCCTGGGCTTCATTTACCCTAGAAGACTGTGGTTACAACCAAGATCCTTGACAAAAAAGGGAGGCATGTTACAATATATATATCTAAAAAATATATATATATATACACCGTATTTGCTCGACGACCCTGATTATAAGACGACCCCCCAAAATCTAAATATTAATTTAGGAAAAAAACAAAAAGCCTGAATATAAGACTACCCTATAGAAAAAAAGGTTTTACTAGTAAATATTAATTCATGTAAACAATTTTTTCATATTTAATAAAAGCTATGATTGAGAAAAATATTTAATTTTTTATTTCCTTTTATTTGCCAACCTGCCCCCCCAGTTATGCACATCTGCCCCCAGGGTTGCCACTCTGCCCCCAGAAATGCCTTTTACCCCCTATTTGCCACTCTGCCCCATGATGTGCATTTTAACCCTCTATATGCCACTCTGCCTCCAGAAATGTCTTATACCCTCCTATATGCCACTCTGCCCCATGATATGCCTTTTAACCCCCTATATGTCAGAGTGGCATATAGGGGGTTAAAAGGCATATCATGGGGCAGAGTGGCAAATAGGGGGTTAAAAGGCATTTCTGGAGGTATATGTGTGTATATATATATGAACTGCTAACAGCAATCACACTCCTATCAAGCCAAGGCAGCCAGTACATGCTGGAACCTGGGGATGATAAGAGTGTGAGTACAGCCTCCCTATGCCATGCTACCACCACCCCCCTTACACATCTATGCTATCACACACACACTCATTCACAGACATTTAAATACTCATTCATTCCATTAACCCTTTGATGACAATTGCTGGTCCGGGCACGTCACGGAAAAACATGTCGTTAACGACAAATGACGTGCCAGGACCGTCATTTGTTAAAACGGCTAAAAAAAAAAAACGATCCGTGATCGATTTTTTTTTTTTTTACCCAAACGCTGTTGGTGTAATGCCTCGACCTCGAGGCATTCAGCAACGCTATGATCGGAATCAGGGGCCATGTCTGGCCCCTCCCCGGGGCGTCAACATCCGCCATACAATGTATGACGCCTGTTTTAAAAGCATTTAGGAGGCAATCGTTGACGCCTGTTTTAAAAGCGTTTAGGAGGCGATCAACTATCACCTCCTAAACATAAATGGTGTCGCTGGAATGCCTCGATCAGGAGGCATCCAGCGACACCAAACACTTACCTCTTGATGGACTGTGACCGCTCCGGAGAGCGGTCACAGCCGCAGCTGCCGGTGATCTTTGCCATCAGCAAGATGGCGGCGGCCCGGGAAAAAAAATAATAAAGATGAAAAGGTTCGCTAGACGGTCTCCTGACCCTCTAGAGAACTCTGGCTCCACTTGCAGGTTGATTAGAGGTACTGCATTCAACCATGCAAGTCAATGGAGCCCAGCTTTCTAATCACAGTGTGATTAGAAAAAATAAATTAAAAATAAAATAAAATTAATAATAATTAGAAAAAAAATAGTAAAAAAACAGTAAAATGTAAAAATAATTTCCCTCTGATGTCACTATCAGGGGAACCTTCAAGTTGAAAAAAAATGTTAAAAATGTTTTAAAAAAGGCAAAAAAAAATTAAAATATATATATAAAAAATATATTTTTGTGAGCACATTAGCACATTAGCTTTAAACAATTCTCGCATGGAAAGAGTTAAAATACTGGCATATTAAATGCCCATGGGGTGTCTACTTTTAAAAAATGTATGATTTGATGGGGTAAATTGAATTGGCCGGATTCAACAATGTCCCAATTAACACGGGGATGGAAGGATGGCCACACATCTAATTTCCAATTAGAAAAATGCACACGTACCAAATGTGGCCTTTTAGTTCCCCCCAAAAATGACAAACCCATGCATGTGGAGTATTACTGTACTCAGGAGATGTTGCTGAACACATATTGGGGTGTCGTGTGACAGCGGCATATACCAGGAGCTGTAAATTCATACATAAAGTAGGTGTGTGTGGGAAAAATACACACACAAAAATACTACTGCAAACTTTGAAAAAATGCTGGTGGTAAAATGTGTGCATGCAAAGAGTTAAAATACCAGCATTTAAAATACCCTGGGGTGTCTAGTTTTCAAAAATATATGGCTTTATTGGGCATACTGAAATGGCCCAGCTCAAAGATGTACCAAATAGGGCATGGGCAGTGGATCCCCAAATGCCAAAGTTCAACATTGAAAATGCGCATGCCCCAAATGTGGCCCTTTTGCCCCCAAACAGCCAGGCAAAATCATTCATGTGAGGTATTGCTGTACTCAGGATATGCTGCTAAACACATATTGGGGTGTTATATGATAGTGACATATACCAGAACCTGTTTACTCATACCTAAAGTAAAATGTGTGTGAAAAAACAAATGCAAAAAAAATGACTACCATAAAGTTTGACAAAGGCTGATGGTAGAATTAGTGCTTGGAAAGGGTTAAAATACTAGCATTTGGAATACCCTGGACTGTCTAGTTTTCAAAAATATATGACTTGATGGGGTAAATTGCATTGGCCGGCTTCAAAGATACCTGAAATGGCACATGGGGGGAAGAATTACCAGATTTGGAAAAAATGGCTTTGAAATAGCAAAACACTACCTGTACTTTTTGCCCCATAATGTGTAGAAAAAAGCAAAAAAACATAAAAACATTGGGTATTTCTAAACTCAGGACAAATAGTAGAATCTATTTAGCAGGTTTTTTCATTACCTTTTATAGATGAGTAAAAGATTTTTCAACTAAAAGTTAGAAACAGTCATTTTTTTCTAAATTTTTCACCATATTTTATACTTTTTTTAATAGTAAATAATATGATACAATCAAAACAATGTCATCTAAAGAAAGCCCTTCTTGTCCTGAAAAAAACAATATCTAATGTGTGTGGGTTCAGTAAACGGGAAAGAAGAAAATTACAACTAAACACGAGCAGCGCAGAAATGTTAAAACGGCCATTGTCACGAAGGGTACAAAAAGTAAAATCAGCCTTTGTCACGAAGGGGTTAATCACACACACTTGCTCAAAAACCCTCCCCCACCCCCTTACCTGAACTGCAGATCTCTCACTCGAAGACTTCTGCAGGGGCCCGGCTGTGCGAGCAACTTCTCTGGCCCTGCCCCCAGAGGAAGGAGGGGGGAGGCAGAATTATGTGACACTCTGCTAGCTTCCTGTTCTCCTGCTGCTAGAAGAGACGCTGCTCGCGACCAAAGCACCGGTAAGCAGCCTGGCCCCAGCGGACATTTTTTGAGGTCTAATTAGAAGACGACCTCGATTATAAGACGAGGGGTATTTTTCAGAGCATTTGCTCTGAAAAAAACCTCGTCTTATCGAGCAAATACGGTATATTTTCGTGTATATATATTTGTGTATATCATCTATGAGAGGCAATCAAAGAGACCTCTATCGAATGAAGCAGGAGTGTGTGACTCCCCAAATAGATCGGAGCACATGACCGGAGCACATGCCTTGGGGATGCTCAGAAAAAAGAAAGTGCAAATCATGGAACAAAATATTACAGTACATAAAGTATATGCAGAATATAAGAGTAAATCCAGGCACGGAGCCCCAACCAAGGGTAGCAACATCGTGTGGAGAGGAAACCAGTGAAGGACAGGGAGGAGTAATACCCAGAAAGCAAATGCTCCGGCAACAGGGTCTGATCACGAGCATAGCTATATATATATATAAAAAATATATATATTTGTGTATATTCTCTGTGAAAGGCAAGCAAAAAGCCCTCTATCGAATGAAGCAGGACTGTGCGAGTCCCTAAATAAATCAGAGAAACCGAAGCACACGCCTCAGGGATGCTCAGAACTGAGGAAGTGCAAATCACAAAACAAAATCGTACATTACATAAAGTATATGCATGACATCCGTGGCAGCAGCTATAACTTGTGTGTGACCCAGCAGCCAAAGCAACGCACATTCCCCTGATGTGGTCCGTAAATATAACCGCTGGATGGAAGAGCATAACCCCAAACACCCAAAGGTCCCATAACAAAAATAGAATAGGTAATTTAAAGGTAAATGTCCCGTCACACATCTTGGGTGAGGCACACACCGTAGAACGCAGGTCCGGAGACCAGACACATAAAAAAAAAAGGAAAAAAAACTTAAACCTAACAGGCAAGTCAATCAAACGTGGAGTAAGCCTTAAGCAAAGCCGGACAGGCTAAAAATCAAGAACCGTAGGGCTGAAAAACTCGGAGACTACTCACTGCGCGGGACAACCATCACTGTCTCACAAACTCTATGAAGATCAGCGTAACGGCGAGGGAAAGGAATCGAATCCAGCTGTCTCGGAGGTCCCCTGGGTCTGGATGTCTCAAGGTGGCGCCGACGGGATAGACGATCTACCGGGTCCCCAGGTAAGCGCAGCTCTGGCAGTCCCCAGTCCTCGATGTGTAGATCAGCAATCCCGAGGTCTTCCAAAAACTCTAGGAGCTCATGGTTGTATCTCAGTGATTTAATGGTGTGATTGATCCAAACATTCAGGCTGAAGGTGTAACCCCAACTATACCTAAGCTCTCGCCTTTGCAGTTCTCTCATCAACGGGTATAGTAGCCGCCGGGTTTGCAGGGTCAAGTCAGAAATATCGTGACAGAAAGATACATCATGGCCTTCATACGGCCAAGAGCCCACTTCCTGCGCCCGCGTCATAATGGTTTCCTTCAGCCGATAATCTACCATATGGCAAATTACATCTCGTAGGGGGGCTGACGGGGAGCCACGTGGCCGTAAAGCTCTTTGAATTAAATTAAATAGTTCGGTAAGTACCTGAAACACGTCTTCCTCCTCCTGGGGTCACGCTTCAGCCAGGCCTCGAACGTTATGCCTCCTGCCTCTGTTATCCAGATCTCCTAAGCGCCTTCGGTAATCTGCCAGGTAAAGGGTGTGTTGTGTGGATATTTTTACCACCTGCGAGAGATTATGGGCCAGGCAGGTGGCCTCCTATCAGGCGGGTAAGTCGTTTCTCGAGGCAGTTCTGCCCTCAGCGACGCCATCTCCTCCTTCACCATGTGAAGTCCTCACCTCCACTTTGCCTGCTGTCTTCTGTACCCACTGTGCTCACAGGCGAGGGAACCTCAAGGCCTTCAGATGGTTAAGAGGTGAGATCTCGTGGCATCTGAAAATATTCCCGTAATGAGGTGGAAGCTGGCTTGCCCTTGCCCCTAGGGTCTCCGAGTCGTCTTGCAGCTTTTTATTTCTGCCCATGGTGCAGGATGGCTAGTAAAGGTTAGGGGTAAATCAGTTTTTCTTTATTTTAAATCGGTTTTTGTGGATGGAGGGTACAGAAGGAAAAATTAGGGGGGGAGGGGGAGTCAGAACAGCAACACAAGGTGCCAGGGAAGAGGCACCTGTCTGGTGCCTCTTCGCTGGTTGTGGTAACAAAATGAGAAACATCATGACAGTTGAGCAGGAGAGCATGAGCAATCATGAGCAAGGTACACAGTTGAGCAGGAGAGCATGAGCAATCATGAGCAAGGTACACAGTGAGACATGGTAAAGTACACATCACTCTCAGAAAAATTCGCTGTGAGCCCACTCGGAGAGACGAGGGAGGTAAACAAACAGGGAACAACAAAGCAACCAAATTAGTGGAGAGGGGGAAGTCATGACAGCAGCCTCGGGCGCTAGTCGAAAAGCCCCAGACAGTAGTGTGATAACGAAATGAGAAACATCATGACCACAGATGAACTGGAGCAGGCACACGCGGGCAGCACAGCGAGACGTGGCATAGTACAGAACCGTCTCAAGGAAACGAGCTGCGAGCCCAGTGGGAGGAGGCGGAGGGAAGGAAAACTAATGGGAGAAAACAAAGAGAAAAAAAAAAATGAAGAATGAAAGAAATAGAAAACTGAGAGAATGAAAGAGAGGAAGAATGAAAGAAGGGAAGAAAGCCCAGCGACCCAGCTGCCCAACCCAGGGGGAACATGTCTATGCCGCTAGTCCAATAAAGGACGAATATCAGGCCCCGACACAAATTCCAGCCAGTGGAACCAAGTGGACCTATATCGCTCAATGGACTCATCGGACAGGAGTTGCAACTCATCAAAGACGCGTATCTGTTCCACCCGTAGAACCCAGTCTTTAAGGGTGGGTGGGGCAGGGCTGCCCCAGCGTTGAGGAATTAGCGCCTTAGCTGCCGTCAAGAGGTGACGGATCACCGATCTCCGGAACCAGCGCACAGAGTAGGGCAGATGAGGAAGGAGGAGGAATTCTGGCGTAAAAGGGATGGTCCTGTCCGTGAAGCGCTGCAAGTGCTGATGGACCGAGGTCCAAAAAGGAGCGAGCCGTGGGCAGTGCCACCAGAGGTGGAGAAGGGAGCCAGGAGAGGCGTCACATCTCCAACATCTGTTAGGCATATCTGGGCGGTAAGTGGAAGTCAAGGCCGGGGGTCGATACCAGCGGGACAACAATTTGTATGCCATTTCCCGGTCTCTGTTACTCCTAGAGCAGCTGTGGGTGATGACACATATCTTCTCCCATTGTGTCTCGGAGAAGATGACCTGCAGCTCAGATTCCCAGCCCCCCATGAACCGCGGTGATATCGGGTAAAAGGACACAAGTAAAAGGCCGTATAGCCTAGAGATGCCATGGGGCGGGAGCGTGGAGCCCACACAGAGCTCCTCAAACTGTGTGCGATCTTGCAGCACAGCATGTTTCCGAGGCAAGGACCGTAAGAAACTGCACAATTGTGCGTAACGGAAGGAATCGAAGAAAGAGGGGTGCGAGCGGGAGGACAGTACGGCCAAGGGCTTAAGGCCTTCAGAGGTCAGAAAGGAACCAATCCCCTGTCCCACCACAGCAGGAGAAGCCGGGAAAAGGTCGCGGCCCATCCCGACAGGAAAGTCAGGATTATCCCTGACCGAGGTCAATGGGGAGGGGATAGAAGAAAGTTGCGTCTTCCGAAGGATCTGAAGCCAAGTCATATAAGTGGCCCGGATAAAAGGGTGAGGCGAAGTGACCGCGCGAGCCGTCGGAATCGACAACCAAGGTAAGACCTTCATGGGTAGATCCAGCAAGGCCGCCTCGACGCCCACCCATTGCTTATGGAGCGGACTATGTGCCCACTCCAGAACACGGAGCAGGTGGCACGCCCTATAATAAGAGCGGGGGCAGGGCAAAGCCAGACCACCTTTAGACTTGGGGAGTATCAACGTGGTGAAGCGAATTCGAGGTGCACGAGTGCCCCACACAAATCACAAGAAGGTGGACTGGAGCGAGTCAAAAAAGGAGGGAGGGACGGAGATAGGGAGAGCCTGGAACAAATAAAGAACACGGGGCATAATATTCATCTTAATCGTATTAATGCGACCAACCCAGGAGAGCGCCAGTTTCTTCCATGTAGCCAAATCAGCCTGAAGAGCGGCCAGAAGGGGCGCAAAATTATAGTGGAAAAGTTTTGGGGCAACGCCAAGCAAAGGGAAAGGAGGTCTGAAGCGGGAGAGCAGCCGCCTGGGGCAAATTCACATTGAGAATCTCCGACTTAGATGAATTAATTTTTAAATTGGTAAGGGCACCGTACAGGGAAAGCTCTTTAAGAATATTAGGGAGGGAAATCCCCGGGCGGGTGACAGCGAATAAGAGGTCGTCGGCGTAGCCCAGGATTTTATGGTGCCTGGAACCCACTTGGAGTCCACAGATATCAGGGTTCAACCTGACGGCCTGAAGGAGGGGCTCTAGGGAGAGCACAAAGAGCAGTGGAGATAAGGGACAGCCCTGCCTAGTCCCATTCCGTAAAGGGAAAGGGTCAGAAAAGGAGCCATTGATCCGAACTCGTGCCGTGGGAGTAGAGTATAAAGATCTGATCCAGGTGAGTAAACCCGGACCAAATCCCATGTGATTCAGGGTGGAAAACATAAAAGACCAATCCACCCTGTCAAAAGCCTTTTCGGCATCAGTAGAGAGGAGCACTGTCGGGGTAGACGTGTGTTTTGCAAAGTGCATAAGGGAAAGAGCCCTAACAGTGCTGTCCCTGGCCTCGCGACCCGGGACGAAGCCCGTCTGGTCAGGGTGTACCAAAAAGGGCAGGAAAGGTTTGATTCTATTAGCAAGTATCTTGGCAAATAGTTTTAAATCAGAGTTCAGTAAGGATATATGTGAAGGCTGATGTATATTAGCCTGTAGTTGTGGGAGGGGCTATGGTTATTTAACCAACGCCTCTCCCTTCCACAGCTACGTTACAGCTCCTAACGTTGGCTGATGCTATACAGAAAGTGATGTCACGGAACTTCAGGAAGGAACATTGCAGTTTTCAGCTAGTATTGGCAGTGTGGCATGTCTGCGTTTCAGGAGCCAAACGACTCCTGCAAATCAGGTTTTTTCGGGGTTATTCGAGAGGGGGAACCCCCTTCCGGTTATACTTATTTTCTCGTTGCTTGCTTGGTTGTTTATTATCTCATTTACGGGGTCTACCTGGGGTTTTGTTGTTATTTACAGACTGCTTTGTGTATGCAGGGCGCTGCACAGGTGCTGTTAATCAAACATAAACCTTCCCAAGCCTGTTTTCACTTTCTTCGTAATCTCTATATGTTTCTTTTACTAACCGTGCCTAATTACAACATCTGTGTTAAAGGTAGCAGTTCAGTGGAGCTATGCTGGGTACTTCCCTTGATTCGGCTTGTTTATATGTATGCATGGCCACTCAGGTGCACTTCTCATACTCAATTGTTACTAAGCCAGTTAACCCTTTTACTACCGATACCTGTTGGATACCTCTAGTCCTGCACTACACATCATTACGCACGCTCTCTTTCCTTCATGCTTTTATACTGTTCAGCTCGTGTTACTCTGTCTGCACTTTTATGGAGGTTCATTTCCTTTTCCAAGCGTGTTTTCAGTCGCTCGCTATATCGTTCTTGGAGTTACTCGTTGTATGCTACAGCTGGTCAATTACATTGGTTGTTAGAGTACTTTCAAATTATACTTAACTCCAATTAATTCATGAACACACCATTTGTGGATAACAATCAGCTTACAAGCTACATTCACTAGTTTACTCTGTTGGGAGACTGGAATTTCTGTTGCTAGAGTCAGATAAGGGTTGCCAGTTAACCACTTTTTAATTAACCCTTTGTTCACTATTAGTGCGAGTTATTTAGGCTGGTCATATGATTTGTATGTATGTGTGTATATATATATATATATATATATATATATAATTTGTTGCTTTGGTCGCCTCCAAAGCAGTTACAGACGGAACAGCCACCTCATGTTCTGTTATTTCCTCTGTCACTGTTATTGCTAATTGAGGGACTGTCTGTTGCCCTCGGCCGCTTCTGCTGGCAGGCTGCTCCATGTATCAACCGGTCCTCCTCGAATTTTCTTCGTTACGCTACACTATCCAGCCTGGCCAGGGGATACGTCTGGTTTGTTCTTATGTATTCTCTGTGCTGGTTCTTGTATGTGCAGGTTACATTTGTTGTGTATTTCTGGTAGTAGGGCTGGCCCCCCGAACTCTCGCTGGCCCCCCGAACTCTCGCTGGCCCCCCTCTTTTATTCATTATTGGTGCTTGTTATTTAGGACAAGTGCCCAGGTCATGTGGTCTGTTTATGTATATTTGTTGCGTTTGGTCTTCAAGTACTTTCTGTTACACGTGTTCTTAACTAGTCGTCTAGTCAGGTGCAGTTATTGCTTTTTGTTGCTAATTCAGATACTCATTGTTACTAGTTTTGTGGACAGGGCGCAATGAGGGACATGCTCACCTCACTAGTGGGTGGCATCGGTCTCCTTAATTCACGAGAGATTAGCCAATTTTGGAAGCCCAGCTTGCACCGGCAGGCCTGCCCCCCTTCCTCTCCTGCAGGCCCTGCCACCACTGGTTGCCATGTTAGTCTATTCATGTTACATCATATTTGCACGGATGGCATTGGGCACTACCAAAGCGATGTGCCCCGGGGCTTTATTTCTCAAGCAATGTCTATCTCCTATTAAGTGTGGAATCCGGTTTTAAGAGAAGCTGCTGTTTTTCATCCCTCCCCGTAATTCCAGATTAGGGTTAAGCATGTGGTTCCTTTACAGGTATTATGGCTGTACCTCAAGAAGCTCCCTGGCCCTTATTTCCCATACGAGCTTCAGCATAGTTTCACTCATTCCGGCTGATGCGTTTTCCTTTAAATGCGCCTCTGTGGGTATTCAGGCCAGAGTCTATATGTGTGGGGGGGGGGGGTAAGATCATGGTTGTCGCTCCATGTCGGTGAATCTGTTACATGGCTGCTTCTCAGGCTCCGCGTCCGTGAGTCCGTTACGTGTCTCCTTCTCCGCGTCTGGGAGTCCGTTACGTGTCTGCTTCTCCGCGCCCGGGAGTCAGTTACGTGTCTGCTTCTCCGCGCCCGGGAGTCCGTTACGTGTCTGCTTCTCCGCGTCCGTGAGTCCGTTTCGTGTCTCCTTCTCCGCGTCCGGGAGTCCGTTACGTGTCTGCTTCTCCGCGTCCGGGAGTCCGTTACGTGTCTGCTTCTCCGCGTCCGTGAGTCAGTTACGTGTCTGCTTCTCCGCGTCCGGGAGTCCGTTACGTGTCTGCTTCTCCGCGTCCGGGAGTCCGTTACGTGTCTGCTTCTCCGCGTCCGGGAGTCCGTTACGTGTCTGCTTCTCCGCGTCCGTGAGTCTGTTACGTGTCTGCTTCTCCGCGTCCGTGAGTCTGTTACGTGTCTGCTTCTCCGCGTCCGTGAGTCTGTTACGTGTCTGCTTCTCCGCGTCCGTGAGTCTGTTACGTGTCTGCTTCTCCGCGTCCGTGAGTCTGTTACGTGTCTGCTTCTCCGCGTCCGTGAGTCTGTTACGTGTCTGCTTCTCCGCGTCCGTGAGTCCGTTACGTGTCTGCTTCTCAGGCTCCATGTCCATGAGGCCGTTACATGTCTGCTTCTCAGGCTCTAGCTCCAGTGAGTGGGACGTTTAGAGAACGGTTCCAGTGTGAGCCTTCTGGTCTCGCTCAGCGACTGTCATCATCCACTCATATTCACACATTGACGATCATACGCAAACTGTCCCTCAGAGCTGACAATCTGACCGTATCTGCTATTAGTTCACGGTGAGCACGGTTAAGCCTTTTCACTTAGCGATGAAGCTTTTCCTAACAGAAGATCAATATTGTAGTTCTAAAGAATCTCTCTGGTTTCTTCTCACCCGGATGTAACGTATTAGAGGTCTGCAAGGTCAAGCCAGTGAAGTCCCCCGGTAATTCACCAATGGATGGCAAGTAGGAGCTTGCTAATGTTAATGGACATCCTGTTTAGTCCTGGTGCATGTATAGTGCTTCCATGTAATTTTTTCGGATACAGGCAGCTTGGTGAGCTGGCTACTGTACTTAATTCAGCTTCGGTTCTTCTGATCATTACGAGCTGTCACTCGGTCACACGAAACGAATCAATCCGGTCCGAGTACACTGTTTCTTCCTACCAATGTCCCCGGGTGCCCAGTTGCAGTCCTTATTTTACTGGGACGGTAAGTCAGCCTTCGTTGGTTCATGCGACCGAAGGTACTGGCCATTACGCTTATTCTTCGCCATCGCTGAAGTCTCGGACTTGTGTTCTGTTGCTGATCATTTCGTTCTGTCCCTCGGTCGTACGACAACGAATCAGTCCGGCCAAGTACACGAATTACGTTTTTTCTTACCGACTCAGTTTGGTGCCCAGTTGCAGTCCTGGGAGCCTTGTTGTTTGTTTTTGACTGGGAAACCGAAAGCCAGTCTTCTTTTGCCCTTCCCCAGGGAGCCGTTGTCGTCAGTCATGTTTATCAGATAGGTTAGGTTATTACGTACCAGGATTGGCCTTAACCGCTCGCATAATCAGGGCAGCCTCAGCAGCGTCTAAGAATAAGTTCCAGCCCAGGTGATTAAAAGCTAGGCAGATGGAACTCCTCGTGTTTCCTTCTTTATATCTCACAACCACTCGGGAATGCGTAATGCCTTCACGTCACTCGCTTAATAAGCTTGGTCATTCATATTGTCATGTTATGGTACGACTAACTTTGTCTTCTTCTTTTTGCCCTCTATAGGCCTACCTGGTACGTCGGTCATGGCACACCTCAGACCGAATGGACCCTCCCTGGGTCTTTGGTTCTCCGTTCCACTAATCCTATTCGTTTGCCCCTCACACAAATGTGAAGGCTGATGTATATTAGCCTGTAGTTGTGGGAGGGGCTATGGTTATTTAACCAACGCCTCTCCCTTCCACAGCTACGTTACAGCTCCTAACGTTGCCCTCCCTTGCCCCCCCCTATTAATTTCCTTCCTTTTATTTCCTCTTTTCTCCTCTATCCTTTCTTTCATTTCTTTTACGGGGTGGCCCTCTATAGGCCTACCTGGTACGTCGGTCATGGCACACCTCAGACCGAATGGACCCTCTCTGGGTCTTTGGTTCTCCGTTCCACTAATCCTATTCGTTTGCCCCTCACACAAAGGATGGTAGCTACCGCATTGCTCGGGATCCTTGCTCTCCTTAGGGATCAGAGTGATGGAGTCCGATAAGGTATGGGAATGGATATGACCGCCCTCTAAGATAGAATTGAAGGCATCCACGAAGCGAGGGGCCAAGATATCCCGGAACACAGAGTAGTAACGTAGCGGCAACCCGTCAGGGCCGGGACATTTTCCAGAAGGGGAGGACTTCAGGGCCAGTAGGAATTCTGGTAAAGTGATCGGAGAATCAATGAGAGCCGCCTCATCCGCTTTGAGCGACCGGCGAATTGTCTTAGACAGATATGCCTCGACAGCAGCTGCCCTACCGGAGGGGGAGCTGCCGTGTGGGTTCGGATGGAGATTGTACAGTGCTTCGTAATAGTCCTGAAAGCAATGGGAAACATCAAGGGGGTGAGAATGAATGCGGTCCCTGGAGGAGCGCACCCTGGAGACATACGTAGGCTTCCTAACCGCGCGAAGAGCCCTGGCCAAGTACCTGCCGGGCTTGTCACCGTGCTCATAAAACAGGGCCTTGGTTTTCAAAAAGGAGCGTTGTAGTTTGTTGTTAAGAATTGAGGCCAATTCACCACGGAGAGCTAGGAGGAGCTGCAGGTCACCCCCCGATAAAGAAGTCTTGTGCGCCTGTTCCGCCAATGCTATCTGAGAATAAAGCCGATCGACCCGTTCGGCCTCGAGCCGCTTACGTTGAGAATGCAAAAAAACAGAATGTTGCAGAATCTTGTAATACCTTTTTTATTGGACTAACAGTATTTAAAATAATAGACGAGCTTTCGGGAGTCCTCCCTTTATCAAGTCAAAAGCATTTCTGACCAAGCAAGTAAAAAACACAGTTTAAAACTGACCAGTACATGTTCTGATACAGGGTTAAAACAACACGGTAGAGAATTTGCAGACAAAAAACGAAGAGGGTCGTAAATAGTAAATAGTGGCATATACTGCACAGATAAGGCTAGAGGGGGAGCAGGGGTGAGCGTGTAGGAGAGAGAGAAGAAGAGAAAGAAAAAAAAAAAAAAAAACCCCACAGGTTATAGGAAGTTTTGATAGTGTGCTAAGAAGCTCAAATCCACATTAAGTCCTCTGTTTTTACAATCATAAAAATGTATCATTTTGGCTTCAAATGTCTTTCTTTCTTGGGTGTTTTTGAAATTACCTCTCAGTGTTTTGATTTTAAGGTCATGTATGGAGTGACCGGTTTGGGTGAAGTGGTGCCCAACTGGAGTGCAAAGGTTTTCTTCATCATGATGATTGATGGAGTATCTGTGCAGATTCATCCTTTTATTGAGTTGCTGGCAGGTTTCACCGATGTAACACCCTATAGTACATTTGGTGCATTGAATCATGTATACAACATTTTGTGAAGTGCATGAGTATGATCCTTTAATATTGTATGTCTTGTTGTTGTGGGTGGCTGTGTTGCTGGTACAGATTTGTTGGCAAAGTTTGCATCTGGCTTTGTTGCATGGTTTGCTTCCATTATCTGTGTGTGTAGTTTCAGTATGTAGTTTGCTACTCACCAGCTTTTGTTTGAGATTAGCTGGTTGTCTGAAGGCCAAGATGGGGGGTTCAGGGAAAATTTCTTTTAATACCACATCCTCTGCTAGCATTGGCTGCAGATCCTTGATGATTTTTCGGATTTCTTCTAGGGCAGGATTGTATGTGGCTACTAAAGGTATGCGTGAGGATGTTTGTTTGTCTGTGTATTGCAACAGGTGTTCACGTGGTGTTTGTAGAGCAGAGTTAATTTTCTTATTGATGATCCTAGGTTTGTATCCCTTTTGTTTGAGTGTCTCAGACAGTGTTTTTAGATGCATGTCTCTGTCATTAGTGTTGGAGCAGATGCGGTGGTACCTGGTGGCTTGGCTATGGATGATGCCTTGCTTTGTGTGGGATGGATGGAAGCTGGATTTGTGCAGGTAGTTGGATCGGTCTGTAGGTTTTCTGTATAGGGATGTATGTAGTGTGTCCTTGTTTATTGTGACAGTTGTATCCAAGAAGTTTACACTTTCTGTGGAGAAGTCCATTTTGAGTTTGATAGATGGGTGAAATCTATTAAATGCGTTATGGAACTCTCTGAGGTTTTCTTTTCCGTCCGTCCAGACAATGAAAATATCATCAATGTAGCGATAATATTTGTAGGGTTTGTGAAGTTGTGTTTCCAAGAATCGTTGTTCCAGGTCAGCCATAAATAGATTGGCATGTTGTGGTGCCATTCTCGTTCCCATGGCAGTGCCCATGGTTTGCAGATATATATTGTTGTTGAAACTGAAGTAGTTGTGTGTGAGGATGAATTCTATGAGTTTAGTAATGGTTTGAGGACTGTATTTCTGGTTATGAGTATGTTCTGAGAGGAACAGAGAGCAGGCCTCAATTCCATCTACGTGTGGGATGTTGGTATATAGAGATTCCACATCCATGGTTACAAGTATAGAATTGGCAGGCAAGTTTGTAATTTGACTGAGTTTGTTAAGGAAGTCAGTGGTGTCTTGTATGTATGAAAACACCCAAGAAAGAAAGAAAGACATTTGAAGCCAAAATGATACATTTTTATGATTGTAAAAACAGAGGACTTAATGTGGATTTGAGCTTCTTAGCACACTATCAAAACTTCCTATAACCTGTGGTTTTTTTTTTTGGTTTTTTTTTCTTTCTCTTCTTCTCTCTCTCCTACACGCTCACCCCTGCTCCCCCTCTAGCCTTATCTGTGCAGTATATGCCACTATTTACTATTTACGACCCTCTTCGTTTTTTGTCTGCAAATTCTCTACCGTGTTGTTTTAACCCCTGTTTTAACCCTGTATCAGAACATGTACTGGTCAGTTTTAAACTGTGTTTTTCACTTGCTTGGTCAGAAATGCTTTTGACTTGATAAAGGGAGGACTCCCGAAAGCTCGTCTATTATTTTAAATACTGTTAGTCCAATAAAAAAGGTATTACAAGATTCTGCAACATTCTGTTTTTTTGCATTCTTATACACTGGACTAATACGGCTACCCCAAACTACAGTATTACGTTGAAAACAAACGCTAATGAAGTGGCCCCTAACTACACACTTGTGGGCCTCCCAAACTGTCAACAGCGGTGTCTCAGAGTTGAGATTGTCCTCAAAATAACATCGGAGAACCTGGGACGCCTCCGCACAGGACGGCTCGTCAGACAACAAAGATTCATTGAGTCGCCAGGATCCCCCCGAGGAGCGAGGCACTGGGGAGGCCATGGAGACAGAGACAGGAGCGTGGTCCGACCATGTGGCCGACCCAATGGCAGAACCACGCAGGAGCGTGGCAAAACGGCAAGGGAGAAAGAAATAATCTATGCGGGAATAGGAACCGTGCGCTGTGTAATAAAATGTATAGTCCCTACCAGTGGGGTGCATGGCCCTCCAACAGTCAACCAGCCTGTGAGACGCAAGAAGGGAGGTGATCTTCCGCAGGATGTGGCAGGGAGTCCGCGTAGTCCCAGTCGAGGTGTCGAGCTCAGGGTACATGGCCACGTTAAAATCGCCGCCCAACACCAAAACACCCTCTTGGAAGTCAGCGAGAGCACATAGAATGGCACGGAGGACAACATGCTGGCCCCGGTTGGGCAAATAAACATTCGCAAACGTATACACCTGTTCCAAAAGTTTCCCCTTAACAAACAGAAACCGCCCCCCTGGGTCCACCCGCGTATCCATAACCCGGAAAGGCAGCCTGGTGGAAAAGAGCAGTGCTACCCCCTTGGTCTTAGCCATCGGGTTGTTGCTAAAGAAACCAGTGTGTGCAACATGTGCACCCGTTTTCCCCAGGAAAGGCACAAGTGCAAAAGTGGATACCGTAGCACAGTAAACACCTCTCAGAGGAGCGAAAGATAATAATAAAAAAAAAAAAAAAAAGGGAGAAGGGGCCCAAAAGCAATGTGCTATGTAGGTAAGGTCAGTGCACCCGGGAGCGTGTTACCAACTATTAGTAAAGGCAAAAGTGCAAACGTATATACCTTAGCACGGGTAAACATGTAATACAGTGAAAACAACAACATGGTAAACACAGCCCAGGCAGAAAAATGAGATGCCGAACCATAGACAGGTCATGGGGAACAAGATAAATACCGAGCTGGAGAGCGGAGCAATGAGTCCAGGAGACTGAGCAGGGTGATGGAGTCCGCAGAGGTAAAGGGGCCCGGGAAATCCCTCCGAGGTGTGGTGGAGCAGGCGAAGAAGCCGCAAAGGTTGGGAAGCACAGAGTCTCAGCGCAGACGTCACAGGGAGCCGCGAGCCGAAGGATGATCCCCTCCGCCACTTCAGTGCAGCGCAACACCAAGCCGGCAGTAGTTCCCGCAGGGCGCGTGGAGAAAGGGAGCCAAAGCAAAACTACGTGGGGGCTGGGGGCCCAGGACCAGCGAAGAGCCACGTAGACCTATATATATAAAATAAAATTAAAAAAAACAAAACAAAAAAAAAACAACCCACACTCCAGGCAGACACTCAGTAGTGATGAGGGAGAGAGGCACTCATTCCTCAATGTCCCCCAGCCGGTGAGAAGCCAGAACACTCGACAGGTGTGCCGGATGATCAGTGGGGGTGCGGCGCCGGGAGGACGCAGGCCAGTCGCGTCTGCGGGGCAGAGGAGTCGGGGCAGCGTCCATATCTGCCCAGTCCTAAACCGGGATATCTGGGAGGCCAAGAAGTCGTAGGACGTCGTGGACATCGCAGTGGTGCTTGACGGTAAGAGACTGGTTGTCGTGTCTGATCACCAAAGCGAAGGAGTGACCCCAGCGGTACGGGATGCGCAGCCTCTGCAATTCCGCCGTCAGGGGGCGAAGAGCCCGTCTCGCTTGTAGGGTCAGGTCAGACAGGTCGTGATAGAACGACACCTGGTGGTCCTGCAGCGGCCAGGTGCCCACCTCCCTTGCGCGAGTCATGATGGCTTCTTTCAGACGGAAGTCTGACAGGTGGCAGATGATGTCTCTCGGGGGGGTCCCCGGGCCACCACGAGGGCGAAGGGCCCGATGGGCACGATCCATGGGCACAGGGGCATCAGAAGCACGTCCGAGAAGGCCATTGAACAGACCTGTAAGGAGGGTAAAGACATCCTCAGGGGCATCAGACTCAGGCACTCCTCTCACTCGTATGTTCTGTCTCCGGGCCCGGTTATCTAAGTCCTCAATCCGGCGACGCAGTTCCCGCAAATAGTGTGTATGACGGTCACTCACATGTTGAAGAGCAGCGTTAGTAGCGTGCTGATGGGCCTTCCCCTCTTCCAGGGCCTGCACCCTCGTTTCCAAGGAGGACAAGTCACTGCGAAGCGCTGACACCTCATCCCGGACAACCTGCTTAAGCTCAGTAATGAGCAGAGAGAAATCCGTTTTCCAGGGAGCCGAAGAAAAAAGTTGCAGAACCTCAGGTGGATGTGGCCCGAGGGTAAGTGTGTTGGCGCTGTCGGGTCATCCGCAGAGGATGTGCTGGCAGGAGAGGCGGCCTCGTGGTCGTCTGAGGCCTTTGAAGCCAGGTCTGCCGGGGTACGAAAATACTCCCGAAGGGATGAAGAGGACGGCCTGGAACGATCCCTTGGAGTTGAGGGGTCGGTACCCGTCTTCTTGGAGCGTCTCATGGCGGAAAGGCTGTGATGGAGCTGTAGAATTGCACGGGCGGCGGCGGAGCAACTAGCTCATGCGGCCATCTTAGGCGGCAGCCGGACACGCCCCCTAGTAAAGGTTAGGGACGTGGCGGAGCTCCTCACTTAAGTGTCCATATTCTCTGATGGCTAACCATGGGGTCTCGAGGAATATTTTTTTTTTTTATAACCCTGATCTGCACTTCTCCACAACTTTGTCCTTGACCTGTTTTGAGAGCTCCTTGTGCTTCATTGTGCCGCTTGCTTGGTGGTGGCCATTGCTCAGTGGCGTTGCAGACTCTAGGGCATTTTAAAACAGGTATATATATATGCTGAGATCATGTGACACTTTTTTGTGCAGTGGTACTACAGTTGCTAACTTCCAGTCTTTTGGAACTACTCCCACCATTAGTGCCTGGTTAAATAAGTCTACAGGCTCTGACACTTCAAAGCTCGTTTAATAATTTTGGGTGTATCCAATCAGGTGTCATAGATTTATCTGTTTTTACTTTGAAGAGTTCAAGTAGAACATCTTCTATTACACAGCTGTTTCACATACAGCGGGGCAAAAAAGTATTTAGTCAGCCACCAATTGTGCAAGTTGTCCCAATTAAAAAGATGAGAGAGGCCTGTAATTTTCACCATAGGTACACTTCAACTATGAAAGAGACAGAATGGGGGGAAAGAATACAGGATATCACACTGTAGGATTTCTAATGAATTAATTGGTAAATTCCTCGGTAAAATAAGTATTTGGTCACCTACAAACAAGCAAGATATCTGGCTCTCACAGACCTGTAACATCTTCTTTAAGAGTCTCCTCTGTCCTCTACTCGTTACCTGTATTAATGGCACCTGTTTGAGGTTGTGGACAGGTGTCTTTTATACTGATAACAAGTTCAAACAGTCACACTCCAAACCTCACTATGGCCAAGACCAAAGAGCTGTCGAAGGACACCAGAAACAAAATTGTAGACCTGCACCAGGCTGGGAAGACTGAATCTGCAATAGGCAAGCAACTTTGTGTGAAGAAATCAACTGTAGGAGCAATTATTTGAAAATGGAAGACATACAGGACCACTGATAACCTCCCTCGATCTGGGGCTCCACGCAAGATCTCACGCCGTGGTGTCAAAATGATCACAAGAACGGTGAGCAAAAATCCCAGAACCACACAGGGGGACCTAGCGAATGACCTGCAGAGAGCTGGGACCAAAATAACAAAGGCTACCATCAGTAACACACTACACCGCCAGGGACTCAAATCATGCAGTGCCAGACGTGTCCCCCTGCTTAAGCCAGTACATGTCCGGGCCCGGAAACTCAACTCGTCGTGTTTGGAGGAGAAAGAATAATGAGTTGCATCCAAAGAACACCATACCTACGGTGAAGCACGGGGGTGGAAACATCATGCCTTGGGGCTGTTTTTCTGCAAAGGGACCAGGACGACTGATCCGTGGAATGGAAAGAATGAATGGGCCATGTATCGTGAGATTTTGAGTGAAAACCTCCTTCCATCAGCAAGGGCATTGAAGATGAAACGTGGCTGGGTCTTTCAGCATGACAATGATCCCAAACACACCGCCTGGGCAACGAAGGAGTGGCTTCATAAGAAGCATTTCAAGGTCCTGGAGTGGCCTAGCCAGTCTCCAGATCTCAACCCCATAGAAAACCTTTGGAGGGAGTTGAAAGTCCGTGTTGCCCAGCAACAGCCCCAAAACATCACTGCTCTAGAGGAGATCTGCATGGAGGAATGGTCCAAAATACCAGCAACAGTGTGTGAAAACCTTGTGAAGACTTACAGAAAACGTTTGACCTCTGTCATTGCCAACAAAGGGTATATAACAAAGTAGTGATATGAACTTTTGTTATTGACCAAATACTTATTTTCCACCATAACTTTCAAATCAATTCTTTAAAAATCAGACAATGTGATTTATGGACTTTGTTGTCTCATTCTGTCTCTCATAGTTGAAGTTTACCTATGGTGAAAATTACAGGCCTCTCTCATCTTTGTAAGTGGGAGAACTTGCACAATTGGTGGCTGACTAAATACTTTTTTGCCCCACTGTACTTTATCTTTCCTAACAAGAGTCACTCATCTTCCTCTGTAAAAACAGGGCAGAAGTATTTGGGCAGTCAGCTAGATCTTTATCTTCATTTATATATTTCCCTTTATATGTAGTTTACTCCTGGTTTATGTTTTCTCCTCTCACTTATATCTAAAAGAGGTTTTATCACCCTTTTGTGTTAACTTTTATTTATTTTTGGCACATCTAATAATTCCCTTTGCCTCACTAAGCTTAGCTTTATATTTTTCTATAAATTCTGGTGTGTGTGTGCTAGTTCCAAAACATATAATCAGGTTACAGAGTATAAAAATAATAAATTGAATAGATGCTTATTGCATCAATATTTAAAATACATACCTGAACATATAAAAAAGCAATTGATATAATATATGATCAACTTGCAAAACAAATACACAAATGCCAGTGTGCCACGCAGGGACGTACTTAGAGTATTTGGCACCTGGGGCGGATCCTGTATGCGGCACCCCCCCCCCCACACACAAACACTTTAAAACTGCATAGCTTCTATCGTTATATACTGGTGCAGACATTGAAGGTTGTACTGCATTACTGTTAACATTAGATACTGAAAAAAGAAAAAATGATTCTGCGCTCAATTCCCAGGAAGCTGGGTGGTAGCAGGAAAAAAGGGACAGCATAAATCCTCTTGAAGCACACAAACAAAGAAAAGGAATCCCAGCACTCCAAACAACAGACATTGACGGGGTACAGCATAACACCTATCACTATATACTGAGGCAGACATTGACGGTGGTACAGCATAATACCTATCACTATATACTGAGGAAGACATTGACGGTGGTACAGCATAACACCTATCACTATATACTGAGGCAGACATTGATGGGGTACAGCATTACACCTATCACTATATAATGAGGCAGACATTGACGGGGTACAGCATTAAACCTATCACTATATACTGAGGCAGACATTGACGGTGGTACAGCGTAATCCCTATCACTATACATTGAGCCAGATGTTGATAATAGTGCAGCGTAACTTCTATCACTATATACTAAGCCAAACATTGATGTGATGTAGGCCTTCCACTTCATTGTCTGGCTTAGAGATGCACCGAAATGAAAATTCTGGACTGAAACCTGAAAATGCAGCATCTACCTGTCCGAAACCGAATAGGACCCCCCACCATAAAAAAAAATCTCACAAAGCTGATGTGTAAGGCAGGGCTTGACAAATGTGTTTTAAAGCTATGAACCAGCTAAAAAAGTTAGGAGCCAGGACTTTTTTTTTTGCCCTACACTCACACTTTGCCCCAGCACTTTGCCCTGCACCCACACTTTGCCCCAGCACTTTGCCCTGCACCCACACTTTGCCCCAGCACTCAGTCTCACTCAGTCAATTATCAGTCGCCATGGCGACCTGGCACCTGGGATTTGTCGAGCCCTGGTGTAAGGGCTGGCTTATTTATCAGGGATCCAGTGAGAACTGGGTCTAATCTGCACAGTGGAGCTGGGATGATCTCTCTGGGCTCAGTAGCAGACTGCTTGCTGAAGCTTTTCCCCTATCCCCTGGTGTTTGTGTGGGGTGAGAGAGACCCACAGACTGTTGCTGGTCAATGCTGGGGAGCCGCAGCTTTACTGGTGTTTGTGGGGGATGAGAGAGACCCACAGACTGTTGCTGGTCAGTGCTGGGGAGCAGCAGCTTTACTGGTGTTTGTGGGGGGTGAGAGAGACCCCCAAACTGTTGGTGGTTGGTGCTGGGGGAGAGAAACCCACAGTGCTGAATAAAATGGCAGCTACAGCTTTACTTCTTCCCCCTGCTCCTCACTTCACTGAGGAGACTTTTACTTTCACTTTCTATGTCTGTGTCTTTCTATGTCTCCTCCCTCTATGCCCCACTGCATAGCCACACCTATCTTATTTTCGGGGTATGGCTTATATTGAGCAAATGCTTAGAAATCCTGCTACGGCTTATTTTATGGGTATGGCTTATTTTCGGGGAAACACGGTAATTCACACAATCATTTATTCTCTCACTCATTCACACAAATTTACACATCAATTAATGCATTCTCACAAACTCAATTATCTCCCTCATTCAGACAATTCATCCACACATTCATTCATTCTCTCACTCATTCATACAATGCATCCACACATTCATTTATTCTCTCACTCATGCTCGCTGTATTCCAATATACTTACTACCCTCTTTCTCACTATCTACTGTCAGGACTCGGGTGATCAGGTCAGGTAGGAGCCCATGCGCAGGGGATACTTGGGGTTCAGTATGTAACCCACGGTGCATGATTATGCAAACAAAGACACCACAAACAGAAATCCAGGTAACAAGGCCCAGCTGGATGTAGACTAGGGCTCAACCCAGGTAACAAGGCACACCTGAGTTCTGAGTGCTCCAGAGGGCGGAGGGTGGCCCCTAGTGGTCGCAGATGTAAACGCCACAGGTATAAAAAAGCCATGGTTCCGGCAGCGAAAAATTGGTTCCTGACATCTACCTTCCCCCTTTCCTACCCCCTTCTCACTATCTACCCCCCTCCCTTCTCACTATCTACCCCCTCCCTTCTTACTATCTACCCCCTCCCTTCACACTATGTACCCACCTCTATCTACCCCCTCTCCCTCCCTTCTCACTATCTACCCCCTCTCCCTCCCTTCTCACTATCTACCCCCTCTCCCTCCCTTCTCACTATCTACCCCCCTCCCTTACTTCTCACTTTCTACCCCATCCCTCCCTTCTCACTATCTACCCTCTCCTCCTTTGTAGTTAAAGGTTTTAGACTTACCATCCAGAAGTCCTGTGGTGGGAGCACAACACCTCCGTCTTCCTGCTCTGCCGCTGCTTCACTGCTGAGTGCCGAAATATGACGTCATATTCCGGCGCTCAGCATGACATGCCCGCACCGCGACAGAGTTAGAGGCCTCGCGAAGGAGACTGAGGGGTGCCGAGCGGTTGCACATTGCTTCATTCTGGACAACATCCGCTGCTATGTCAGGGTGCTGGTATGTGACTGCACAGCCCTAGGTGCTCAACATCCGGGTGAGTGCAGTCACCCTGCACCAGGCCGTGTCCCACTCCGCTACTGCATCCTGAACTCCATCTTTGGGCGCTCTGGGTCATTACAGGCGTCTGTATGGACCCAGTTCCTGGCACAGTGACCTGACGCGTTTTGCCCCTCAAGGGGCTTCTTCAGAGAATTTTTAGAGCTGGCTCTATAATATGGACACTGTAACCTTTATAAAGAATAAATAAGACAAAAAGAATATCAAGTAAAAAAAAATGTGTATGAATTATCATTTGATATATTAACATTTGTGTATATGCTATAAAAAATATTTTAGTTTGCACATTCTTCCTTGATGCACATATTGGGAAACAGCATATAAAATGTTATACTATATGCAAATAATAAAGACAACATTACAAAGTATCTTTATAAAGTATCTCACAAATATGATCATACATCATCTGAGGACATCAAGGTATATATCACAAGTTATATGAAAATGATTTACTGCTTCATACTATTTGTCTGAAGTCTCAAATGAAAAACTTGTATGTACAGTACCTTTAAGACCTGCTTTGCAGAATATAAACAGTATAGTATGGCTGGATTCACTATAGTTGATTTAAGCTGGATTTAATTCAAAACTGTGTATATCTGTAATTGGAAACATAGCTATATTATCACCGATAACAACTATTGTAACATATCTGTCAGGGCCCGGGTAATCAGGTTGGGTAGGAGCCTCATTGCAGGGGATACCTGGGGTTCTGTCTGCACACGGCGATGCATGGTAACTGAAGGATAAGACAGACAGGCACAAAGGAATACACCACAGGCAGAATTCCAGTTAAAGGCTATGTAGTGTATATTATGGCATGCAGGCCCGGACTGGGACAAAAAATAGGCCCGGGCATTTAAGCCTGAGTAGCCCATTTTTATTTATTTATTTATTGTTAAAGCCCACCCTTCATGTACCATCTTTGCATTTACTCACTCATTCACACAAATCATTAACACATTCATTAATGCAGTCTCACAAATCATTCCAGCAATTCATCCACACATGAATTCATTAATTGTCATACGCATTCGCACAATTCATCCACACATGTATTCATTCATTCTCATACGCATTCACACTACCCCCTCTCCCTATCTTATCTGCCCCTTCTCACTATGTACCCCCTTCCCCACTTCTTAATATGTACCCCCTCTCACTATCTATCCCCTCTCCACTAACCTCACTAACCTTTGCCCCTTCTCACTGCACCCCCCTCCCTCACCCTACTTACCTTGTTGCCGGAGCAAGCAGCAACTGCGACCGGGCCCGCAGTTTGCGGCCGCACAGGGCTTAAATTAAAACATCGTTTTTGTTTTTTTAACTTTATTTAACATCCTCCATGTTAAATAAAGTTAACAAAAACTTTATTTAACATGGAGGATGTTAAATAAAGTAAAAAAAAACAAAACAACAAAAAACCTCCCCGATGTTTTAATTTAAACCCTGTGCGGCCGCACACCCGTAAGGCCGGCCCTGGTGGGGGCTTCCCGGCCCCTTAGAGTGGCGGACCCGGTCGCAGTTGCGGCGGGCTTAAGGGGCAGGTGCCCCTTATGCCCTGCGTTAGTGCAGCCGTAGAGGCTGCATAGGCCCAGTCAGTCCGGTCCTGACTGGGCCTATGTTAAGGTAGGGGCCTGGAGCTGCAGCTCCATCAGCCCCTAAATCAATCCGGCCCTGCCGCAGCCCGGCCCCCCGGGCAAATGCCCGGTGTGCCCGATGGCCAGTCCGGGCCTGATGGCAGGACAAGCAAATATAGGTTAAACAGTCTCTTAGCAAGAAAACGGACGTATGGCAGGAAGCCCGGCAGGAAGCCCACTGGACAGGGCACACGGCAGGAAGCCCACTGGACAGGGCACACGGCAGGAAGCCCACTGGACAGGGCACACGGCAGGAAGCCCACTGGACAGGGCTGAAGGCAGGAACAAGTCAGGATCAGGTACAAGGATTTTTATCAGCTATATGCTACAGTACAATAAATAAATAGATACTTTAAAACAGGTTAAAGGACATAATGGAACATTTAAAATGATAAAATGAATTAAATCATTTTACATAAGATTAGAATAAATACATAAAACCAGTCTTTGGGGCGTTCATGCAAGTAAAATGTTCCACATATTAAGGCACCCATGCCTTTATAATCCTTTAAAAATGTGTGTACATACTACTTAAAGCCATCTTAAGACAAATGGAAGGGTCTATATATTATTTATGAAACAGTAAAATAATCCTGGTCTTCCAAATTGCTTCTTTTATCATAATCCATAAATTTATCATAATACATAAAACACATGACTGGACAGCTGTGGGGCAGGTAAAAAGGCAGGTAAAACAACTGTATAGCTTAAAAACTGGAGGCCACAAATCCATTTGAAAAGTGGGCCTGCCGTTTCCCATATGTCCTGTACATAAAAACAGTTCCAAAATATATGCAACACTGTCTCATCTTGGGTACACTGATCTGGAGGTGATTGAAGGTGGCACCAAAACCTCTCCTGTACTGAAATTGTCTAGTAGGCAAACATCTACATGTCTAGTAGGCAAACATCTGTGCACTACCTGCCATGCAAGTGTCGACATACATTCTGCCAAACCCTTCTGGACTCTATGAGAGAGTATTGTGCCACTTGCTCAGTTTCTTCCTTTGATAATGTAGCAGCAGTCAACTTCTTTGGATTTGTTAAAATATCCGGGCTAGAATATTGGAGGAGAGTTAAGAGACAGGGAGTAAAAGCTATATTTCCTAAAAATATGACCAGCCGCGTAGCGTTAAAAATAAGCAAAAGTACATTCTTTGTAAAAGTTTTTAAAACACGTGGTAAAAAACTTTATATATAAAATATGCTTCACATCAGGCATCCCCTTACCACCATTCACATTTTGTTTGCACGCTTTCTCTCTTTTAAGTTTCTCACTTCTGGAGTTCCAGAAAAACATAACAAACACGCATACGTTTCTTTGCGTACAAGTCAGAAGGGGGAAATACCACTCCTAAATACATCATTATTGGTAAAAGTATTGCCTTGATGATTAAGATTCTCCCTTCAATTGTCAGCTTTCGGGTTTGCCATAATTCTATTTTTCGGTTTAATTTTCCCAAAACAATATCCCATGATCTCTTGCCGTTATTTGCATAATCTAAAACCACTCCCAGAATTTTAATACTGTCACTTTGGGTCTTCACAGAAGGTGTCTGACTTCCATCCCAATTGCCAATAGTGAAACAGTCACATTTGTTAAGATTCAGCTTAAAACTAGAGGCACAAGTAAAATACTCAGTTGTTCGAATAGCTCTTTTTAAGGACTCTGGGGTTGTGCAGACATCATCCATGTAGACCAGAGCCTTCACCTGTACCCCTGCCCCTCCCCGGGATGGGGACGTCCCGGATAAACTTATCCTTTCGTAGAAGGGCTAAAAGGGGTTCAATGGCACAGAAAAAAAGAAGGGGTGAAAGCGGACATCCCTGCTTCACCCCGGATTTAAGAGAGACTTTCTGAGTTAAAAAGCCATTGATTAAAATTTCGCTAAAAGACAACTTACATAAAACGTTAATACGCTGAATAAAATCATCTGGGAATGCCATTTTCTTTAAAACCATAAAGAGTTATTCATGGGATACACGAAAGCTTTTTTTAAATCAAGAGCTAAAATGGCCAGTTTTTGTTTACGGTCTTTCTGATACCAGATCAGATCACGTATTACATTTAGGTGTTCCCAGATAGCACGTCCTGGGATATCACAGATCTGATCTGAGTGAATAACCTTATCTATGACCGCTTTTGTTCTATTACCTAAAATCTTGGCCATAATTTTATAGTCGCCATTCAATAGGGTGATAGGCCTCCAGTTCCCCAATTTTGATCTATCACCCTTCTTAAAAAGAAGCAACTGCTGGGCATTAAAAACTTCTATAAAAATAATAAAAAGATCGTCCCGTAAAAGTTCCCAAAAAACATGTATAAAATTCAATAGGGAACCCATCTGCTTCTGGGGACTTATCAGCAGAAAAGCTTTTAATTGCATCATGCAATTCAGTTA
Source organism: Spea hammondii (assembly GCA_029215755.1). NCBI lineage: Eukaryota > Metazoa > Chordata > Amphibia > Anura > Pelobatidae > Spea > Spea hammondii. The sequence continues at coordinate 23,670,331 of JARDYJ010000009.1, read as the reverse complement.
CCGACAGCTTTCTGCTTAAACGCGCTTGATCATCAGATTTTAAAACATTAGTTATGGCCCCCAGGGTATCAGTTAAAAAGGAACAATCTATGACTTTCTCATTAAAAAGGTTTTGGTAAAATACTTGAGACACGTTTAAAATGCCCGTCTCTTTTGAGACGTTTGTTTAATCAACCCCACCACGAAAGATCTACTTTTCGCCATTCTCTCATAGCTTCATTTGACGATCTTAAAGGGCGAAGGAAATTTTTTTCCACAGTATTTTCGATTTAAGAATCCTGAGATATTCAAATTCCTTTACTTTCGTGTTTAAGGAAAAGCACTCTCTCTAATCTGGCAGTTAGTATTTTTAACTGTAATTAGAGACTAGACTATATTTTTCTACTTCCTGTAAAAAGTATTTCCTTGAAGTTAATGGGTTAGTTAGAGAAATAACCACGTCATCTGTGTATAGTGATATTTTAAATACCTGTTTTGTCATGGTTACTTCTTACTTTCCTAGCGAAAGGTTCTAGAGTAAGAATATAAAGGATAGGTCATAGCCTTGTCTGGTGCCATTTTGAAGATTGAACCAACTAGAGCATAGAGCCTGGCCGACAACTCGTGCACTGGGGTTTGAATATAGGGATGTAATAGCAGTGTAAAACCAGTTATTCAAAAGGATCTGAGGGAAGCTTTAAGGAACCCCCAACTGACCCTGTCAAAAGCCTTCTCTGCGTCTAATGAAAGGGTCAGGAGGGGGTAACCAGACTTTTCAGCATGATCCAGCCCATCTATCAGCCGTCTAGTATTATTGGTGGAGTCTCTGCCTGGAACAAAGCCCACTTGGTCCGGGTGGATCTGAGTGTGCAGCATAATAGTTACATAGTTACATAGTTATATAGGCTGAAAAAAGACATGCGTCCATCAAGTTCAGCCTTTCCTATATCTGTTAATTTGTTGCTGTTGATCCAAAAGAAGGCAAATAACCCCCAGTTTCGCTCTTTCCAATTTTGCACTAACCAGGGAAAAAAAATCCTTCTTGACCCCAAAATGGCAGTCAGATTCCTCCTTAGATCAATAAGTTGTTTCCCCATAATTAAAGATTATATCCCCGAATATTATGTTTTTCCAGGTATGCATCCAGTTGCTGTTTAAACGTCTGTACAGACTCCGATAAAACTACCTCTGCAGACAGAGAATTTTAAGGCAAGACAGGAGGCTCATATTTGCTTAACACTTCCTTTACTTCTCACCATAGCAGCAAAGGATAAAAATAGTGAACCAATCACAAAACAGAATAATACAGTATAATATATATAGCTGACAGGAATCCCTCTATCTTCCTCTTTCTTTGCTGCTCACCTCAGGTCAGCTCATTTCATTATATTTGTTCTTGTCTGGTGACTTTTACATTGCAATTGATTTTATTTTCCTAGGTATATTTATTGGTATATTTATTTCCTAGGTATATATATATTTGTATTTATTTCCGTGTATATCTTTTTTTGTATATTTCTTTGTATTTATTTTCTTTTTTCTGTGTGATTTATTGTATTATTGGTTATGGATTATTTGGATTTTATTCGGATTTTTCTTTCTTTCCGGTTCCTATATTTACTTTTGTGGGCTTCGGATTTTTTTTTCTTTTTTTCCGTTTTCGGTAGTATTTTTTCTGCATTTCTACTGTCTTTTTTATTTATCCGCTCTTTCATAGCTGTGGTTTTTCGTTATCTGCTTCGTTTTGTATATATTTTATTACTTACCTTTGATCAGTCTCTCGGCTGTTCTTCTGTTGCGGCTTTTCGCGAGGTTGGCTTCCGTTCTTTCTGTTATTCACTGGCGTTTCGGTCACGGCGGGCATCTTGGGTATTTTTAGAGTTGTTTCCCTTCTTAGGGCGGCTTCTTCTCGCGAGACTTCGCGGCCATTTTAGTTTTTTTTCTCTCGGCTGCTGTGCGGGTACTTTCCCGCGTAGTGGCAGTTACGCTACGCAGCGGCTTTTGTCAGGTTGCTGTTTATTTTTTCTCTAGCTGGTTTTGACGATATCGGCAGTTCTGTTTATCGGATTCCTTCCGAATTTTCTTTATATTATTCATGGTGAGACCGTGTTTATTTACATTTATTATATATAGAAAAAAATAATATATATATACGTTTGCTTTGTTTTTTATAGGCTGAGTCCCTGTATAGCTATATATAGCTATATATATATATATATATCTTAAACGTTATATTTACTTTATCTATCATTATGGCTGAGGAACCTAATCCTTCCCAGGAGTTTTTAATGTCTTGGTTGGAATCTAAATTTGGTTCCTCTATGGAAGTGCTCATGGCAAAAATGACAAAACAAATGTCACAACCTGCTGCTCAGTCCGGGGGTTCTATTCAAACTGTAGACCCCGTTCCTGACATTCCTCTGCAAGAGGTAAATACTTATGACTCTGATCAGTCAGATGAATCTTTGTCACGCAAATGACCATGGAAAGGTAAAAGTGTGTCTGCAGGTAAGGGAAAAGCCCCTGCCAAGCGTGTTAAACATACCAATTCCTCTCATGCTCACATGGAGTCGGGTCGTGTGTCTTTGGCCTCAGATAGACCAGACGGTGTTTTACAACTATTAGATGAGTGGCATGCCACGTCATCACATGATTCTCAAGACTCTGTTCTTCTGGCTACGTCCAGAGGAGAACACTCACGCTTCGTTCGTGAGTCCATGATAGATGAGCCACGTCAGTCTTTAAAACATATTGAGGCCACTGTATCCCAATCTATTCAATCTCCAACTATTGACACTCCGGTTTTAGACCCTTCCGGAGAGGCGCTTTTCGACCCCACTGTTATGCGCCATCCTAGGGCTACTGAATGGGCCCCGTCTGAGCACATTGCTCAATATTTACATAAATGGTTGCGTCACCCTTTGGAAAAAGAGGTGCGTAACAAATTGCGGGCAGAATGCCCTCGCCTGGTGCTACCGGGGAAAGTGGCTATGACACCGGAATTTGATCCAAATGTGGTCACTCTCCTGTCTAATAATCAACAAGATCCCCGCAAGGGATTGGACCAAGGTCTCAAATCGGCTCAAGACAAGCTATTAGATATAGTTGGGCCTATAACTCAAATTCTGTCTTTGGCTGATAGAGCTTATTTACAAGATTCGATTCTCGACCCTAAATTGGTGCGTGATTGGGCTTTCAGAGTCATATGCCTGCTAGGCAATACCAATGTCGCAATATCTACGGAGCGCAGGAAGGCAGCTTTGTTGCGCATGGATGCCCGCTTGATTGAGCTGGGATCTAAGGAATTAGGTCCTACAGCTAATGGTTTACTGTTTAGCGACTCTTTTGTTAAGGAGCTCAATCGCCATGTCTCCGTGATGTTGTCTTGGTCGAAGGCCAAAACATCCATGAGAAAGGTTTTCCAGACAGATCAGCGTTTTTTGTCCAGGGCTGGACGATTTAGGGGCCGGATCTCCAGCCGTTATAGCCAACCAGGCCCACGGTTTTATCCGAACCAGATGCCATCTACGTTCCGGGGTGCCACTCGTTCCAGATCCTCCACGGGTCGAGGCCTTTTCCGTGGCAGAGGAGCTCCAGCATTTACCAGAGGTCGCTACAATGCAGGTAAGTCCCTTTCATGTTTATCCTTCTTCCCTTCCACAAGTGGCTGGTCGAATATCCAATTTTTCCCACAATTGGGAATGAATTACTTCAGACACTTGGATCCTCCATACGGTCCCGGGGTATTGCATAGAGTTTGTTGTTCCACCAGTACAGCGTTTGTACTGTCCAGTTTTCAGGGCATCCAGGACCGCAGATTTGATAGACGTAGAGTTATCTTCTCTTCTAGAGAAAGGTGCAATAGAGAGGGCATGCGGAACCCCAGTGTTCGTAAGTTCGATATTTTTGGTAAAAAAGAAAACTGGGGATCTTCGTCCTGTCATCAATTTACGGGCTCTAAACCAATTTGTCAGGTACCATCATTTCAAGATGGAAGGTATTCATCTCCTTCGGGATCTCATGAAGAAAGGCGAATGGTTCACGAGGCTGGACCTCAAAGATGCTTACCTCTCTATACGCATTCATCCGGATTATCGAAAATTTCTTCAATTCTATTGGGGTTTCCAGCTTTGGCAATTCCGTTGTCTCCCTTTCGGTCTCAGTTCAGCCCCTTGGTGCTTTACCAAGCTCCTTCGTCCAGTCATGGCTTTCTTTCGCTCCAGAGGGATAAGGTCAATCATTTACCTGGACGACATCTTACTATTTTCTCAGGATCCGGATCTTCTGGCAGAGCAGACGTCTTTTGTGATGGATACGTTTCATCATCTAGGCTTTTTGGTAAACGTTTCGAAGTCAGAGTTGTCTCCAACTCAGACGATAAAATTTTTGGGTTTTGAAATAGATTCCGTGGAAGCAGTACTTCGTCTTCCAACGCCGAAGATTTCGGCTATCAAGAAAGAGATTCGACGCTTATTACGCATGCAGTCGTGCCCTCTGCGAAAATTGGCGAGAGTAGTGGGACTTCTCTCTTCTTCCATTCAGGCCATCTTTCCAGGTCCTCTCTATTACAGAGCTTTACAAAGACTCAAAGCCAGTTATTTGAGACGTTACCCATCTTACGAACAAATAGTACGTCTCACGGTGGATGTCCGTCAGGAGCTGCAATGGTGGCTTGCTCACATGCAGGCTTGGAACGGCAGGGCCATTTTCGGATCTCGCCCGCATTTCATCCTGGAATCAGATGCCAGCATGATAGGATGGGGAGCAGTTTCTTCTCTAGAGGCCACGGGAGGCGTTTGGTCTCTAGAGGAACGTTCTCTTCACATCAATTGCCTGGAACTCATTGCAGGCTCTTTTGCTATTCGCAGTCTAGCCAAGGATTGTTCCAAATGCTGCCTTCTGTTGAGGATGGACAATTTTTCAGCGGTCAGATATATCAACCGTTTGGGGGGCACCAAGTCCAGGCATCTTGCAGCCTAACCAGAGACATTTATCAGTTTTGTTTCGACCGCAACATTTCTCTTCTAGCGAAATATGTTCCGGGTATAGAGAATCAGATGGAGGATTGGTTCTCCAGACATTGGAGAGACGCCAGCGACTGGACACTAAATCGGAAAATTTTTCAACGTATCAACAGTCGCAGGGGTCCGTTGACATTGGATCTTTTTGCCTCCAGGACAAATTGCCAAATTGCACAGTTTTTCAGCTGGCTCCCGGATCCGGAAGCTCTGGCGACGGATGCATTTCTTCAAGATTGGCCAGTCATGGGGGCTTATGCCTTCCCTCCGTTCGCTCTTATTCCCAGGGTCATCCAACGGATTCTTGCCTTGAAAGTGACAATTGTTTTGGTAACTCCTCTCTGGCAATCCCAGCCTTGGTTTCCAGCTCTTCTGGAGCTGTCCGTTCAGGATCCTTTGACACTCCCTGTGTCCATCCACTTCTTTTAGAAGGTCGTTTATCACTGGTTGCTTGGACGGTGTCAGGGAATCTTCATCAGGCTCAGGATTATCGCAGGAATCTCAGGATTTACTCCGAGCTTCATGGGCACCTGGCACTCACAAATCCTATCGGGCGGCTTGGAAATCCTGGTCCTCTTGGTGTGTGGGACAACAAGTTGATCCTCATACAGCCCCTGTGAATTATTTATTAAATTTTTTAGCTGAATTATTTTCTTCTGGTAACATTCTATTAATATTTTTCGTTCTGCAATTTCAGGTTCTCATGTTGGTTCTTCAGACAGACCTATTGGTAGGCATCCACTGGTATGTCGTTTACTTAAAGGCATTCGTTTAAGTAGACCTCCTGCTCCTCGTTACGACTCTTTTTGGAATGTTTCTATAATTCTAAATTTCTTACGCAATTGGCCGGATAATGATTCTCTTTCTTTGAGGCAATTATCCGCTAAACTTACCATGCTTTTATGCCTTCTCTCCTTTCGTAGAGTTTCTGATGTTGGTGCTTTGGATGCTGATTCCATTGTTTTTTCTCCTGAATGTGTTGAATTTCATTTGAGGAAACGTACTAAAACGTTTTCTTCATCCATTTCTTACCCGTACCTGGCAGCTGATCCTAAGATCTGTGTCGCGAGATGTCTTCGCACTTACCTGGCCCTTACGGCTATTCATCTTTCGGCATCTAACTCTCAACTCCTGTTGTCTTACTCCAAACCTTTTCGCCCGGTTTCTAATCCTACTTTAGCTAGATGGATCCGTTGGCTATTATCTTTGGCTGGTATTGCTAGTCATTTTGGTGCACATTCGGTTAGAGGAGCGGCAGCTTCTTCCGCTTTTAGTTCAGGAGGTTCTTTGACAGACATTCTCAGGACGGCTGATTGGTCACGAGCTTCGACTTTTCGTGAGTTTTATTTTAAGCCTGTGGATTCGGCAGTTCAGTCGTTGGTGTCCAGGCGTTAAAATTGCAAATATGAGCCTCCTGTCTTGCCTTAAAATTATACAATTATTCTAGTCTTGATGTTCGAATAATTGGAATTTTAATAAAGACAGGAGGCGAATATTTCCCTCCCTCCTTCCGGTTTGTTTATTTTCCTAAGGATATATCTATTTATGTCTTTATGTATATGTGTCAGACATGGTATATATAATTTATTGATATTTTCATATTTTGGATTGCATTATAATTTTTCTAGCATTACGTTTTATACATATCATATGTATCATATATGTTTGCTGTCACGAATTTTTCTTCTTTTTGCAGTTAAAGTTTCGCCTCCTTTGGATTATTGGATGCGATTTCTTCATCATGGATTGCTGGATGTTCCGTTGACATTTCTTACATTCCTGTTCCATATGTTTGCGGCTGCAGAAAGAGGAAGATAGAGGGATTCCTGTCAGCTATATATTATACTGTTTCTGTTTTGTGATTGGTTCACTATTTTTATCCTTTGCTGCTATGGTGAGAAGTAAAGGAAGTGTTAAGCAAATATTCGCCTCCTGTCTTTATTAAAATTCCAATTATTCGAACATCAAGACTAGAATAATTGTATAATTTCACATCCTTATTGTCCTTACTGTAAAAAACCCTTTCCTCTGCTTTAGTCTAAATCTCCTTTCTTTCAGTCTAAACGCATGACCACGTGTCCTATGCATAGTCCTGTTTATGAACAGATTTCCGCACAATGGTTTGTATTGGCCCCAAATATATTTATATAATGTTATCATATCCCCTCTGAGGCGACGTTGTTCTAAACTAAACAGAGTTAAATTTGTTAACCTTTCTTCATAACTATAGTGCTCCATTCCTTTTATTAATTTTGTAGCCCGCCTCTGTACCCTTTCTAATGCTATGATATCCTTCTTTAGAATAGGTGCCCAAAATTGCACAGCATATTCAAGGTGCGGCCTTACCATTGATTTATGAGGCAAAATTATATTTTTATCCCGCGACTTGATGCCCCTTTTTATACACGATTTTAATCTTTCTGCCAATAACACAGAAAATAGTTTGATATCAACGTTGATTAGAGAAATAGGTCTTCTGAGTTTTTTTTTTAAATTGAAAGCATATTGGCCTGCAGAATCTCTTTTGGGCATATACCAGTATTCGCGATTTATTCATACATCTCTAGCAGTTGGTCTATTATATCTATTTTTAGGGTTTTGTAAAAAAAAATAGTAAATCCATCTGGACCTGGAGTTTTATATCTTTGAAGTTTATCAATTATGCTGCCTAATTCATTTCTCTCAATTGGTCTACGCAGAATTTCCATCTGTTCATCTGATGGTAAATTAGCCATTTCTAAATACTCCTCTATTAACATATCATTCGGTTCCATTGGAATAATATAAAGTTTTTCATAGTATAACCTGTAGCCCTCTGCCACTTCCTCTGGGGACATTCTTATAGTGCCATCTGACACAATTTTAGTTATTTTATCGTTGGCTCTTTTCTTTTTGAGCTGCTCATTATTGCTCATTATTTTGTCTGGTCTATTGCTTTTATGATAGTATCTTACTCTGAGTTTGTCCATATAGTATCTAGTTTTTTTCTAACTCTTTTTGATTTTTTCTCTGAGGGTTTGTAGTTGGATTTTATACTCCTGGGTGGGGTCAAGCTTAGCTTTTGTGGCTAGTTTATGATATGTGTCCTCTTATGACCGCACATATAAGCACACCATCTGATGGCTTGTATTGTTGGCCCTGTCTTCTTTTCTAGGAAGAAGGCTTTAGAAACGTATTGTCTGTTCTCCTCAGAGTAGAGGATGGAATTATCCAGGCGTGAATGGAAATGGATCCCACCTGTCCTTTATCTCAAATAAAATAAAGCTATGATCTGACCAAACATTTTCTTTCATCAATATTTGTTCCAGTTGGCTTAATGCTTTTCCGTCCCCAAAAATCATATCTATTCTAGAAAAAGTGTTATGGACTTTCGAGAGGTGTGAGTAATCCCTTGTTGTAGGGTGTTTCAATCTCCATAAATCATAGAGATTAGCTCTTTGTATAATTTTGCAAAAAGATTTAGCTCTTTTTTTAAAGTTTTTGGTGATAGACTTATTTTTCTGACCTCTTTGTCCATTTTGTCATCCAAAATACAGTTATAGTCACCTGCCAGAATAAGTGCACCCATTCTTACTTTACCTACCCTATCCAAAATCTTTTGGAAGTGTGAGAGGGGCTCTGTGTTGGGAAAGTAAATATTAACCAACGTATATTTTACATCATTTAGTGTACCCACCCATATAAAATAGCAACCTTCTTTATCTTGTTCAAGGAAATTCATTTTAGTGCGTATTCTATTGGAGAAAGTAATTGCCACCCCTCTCTTTTTCTTATCTGACAAAGACGCATGGGTATAATCTGCCACCCCATCTGATTTTATCGATATTCCTCCAATGCGTTTCTTGAAAAAATGCTACATCGATTTTCTCCTTACATAAGCAGGAATACACTCTATTTCGTTTGATCGGCGAGTTCAGCCCTTGAGTGTTAACTGAGATACATTTAACCCCCATTTAAGTGAGGGTGTTTTAATCTTTAGCTCGATCTACTACAAGAGCTGCGATTCGCCCATGATCGAGAACAGATTACTTCAACCTCAAATATTACCTCCCCAGTTCCATCTTGAAGACGAACATAGACATAATTAAACATAAAAAGAACAAAAAAAAGAATATGTCCTGACATAAAAGGACTAGACAATAAAGGACTTAACAATAAAAACATTATCTTGATACATTCTTAAGTTCATAGTGAACCAAAAGGAGTAATGATGGGGAACCATTTGATGGTATTATCCACAGAGACTAGCTTATAACTCATTCAGTATAAGTGCTAACGTGCATGTCGGTCTTATCTATATGGGTTTCAAATTTGAAACTCCGTAGAGCTTGTGTAGTGATATTAAAGTGCATAATTATATTATAAATATATTTTCCTTCCAATGAAGGGAAGAGAAGCAAGCGATAACGTCTCTGGGGATATTTTCTGCTTGCTCTTTTGGTTTCCTCAAACGATGGCATCTATCAATTATATTGACCGGAGGAGTGTCTTCTATGTGCATGTCCTGTATTAAGTCTAGTAAAAATGTCTGGAGTTTGTCATTGGAATAAGTCTCAGGAATATTTCTAAAATGTAAATTAGATCTGTGTGAACAATCCTCAAGGTCAGATTGGTTTGCAGGGCTTCATATTTATTTTCTAAATTCCTAACAGTCTCACTGTTTCTCCAGTGATTCATATTTAGTTTCTTTATGACTTTTTCAGTCAAGATAGCAATATCGGCCTTGATTTCCTTAGAACTGTTAGAGATCATCCAGGGCATTTTTTAGTATATCTTTTGTAATTAATATGTTATCTGGTCTTATAGGGCTTGACAGTGTATCTTCCATAGAGGACATTGACTCAGCTTTTGAGTACTCTAAAGTCTCTTTTGGCTGCCTAGGGGAAAAGAAAGATGTAGCTCCTTTGTTGGATTTAGAATCTTTCTTATCTTTCTCCCTGCCTTTGGATATCTGCTGTTTAGGCGGCATACTTGACTGGATTGACTAGTGCTCCCCCAGTGTTAAACCAAAGCAATATTTTATATATTATTTCTAGATAAAGGAAAAAAAAAAGCTTTTTATTAATTTATTATTAATTTATTTATTATTCATTTATTTATCTGCAGCTTCCTGGTATGCTCAGAGACCACCCAATCAGTTTTAGGGTTCAGTGAAAGGTCCTTGAGGGCTTTGTAAGTAAAAATTTGCTGATTGGAGTTCACTGTTTTCCTTCCGTTTTCCTTCAGTCCCGTTTTAACAGTTGTCTTTAGTAGAGTTATTCAATATACAAACAATTATGTTTGTCTTATTCCACCGTTTGTCGTTAAAGCATAATGAATAACAGTTTTCCACCGTTTTTATTAAATCAGAATTATCTGGTAAATGGTCTGAAGACCAGCTGTCAGTAGAATTCAGTCTATTCAGCCTTAATTGCACAGCTATGTCTTTGATTTTAAGCCGTTCCCGTCTCTCAAATACGGCTTGCATGTGGCTTGGATGCAGCTTGGGTGCGGCTTAGATGCAGCACGTCTTCGGCATTACGAAGACGCTGTCTCTGCGAGTCTTCACGTCCCACCACGCCCCCATTGTCTCCAGCACATACTATTGTTGATGCATTAGGGGGGAATTTTTTGAGTATTTCCAGTATATGTTTTAAAGTGGACAATTGTATGGAGTGTGGTAAATAAGTGTTTGCGAGGACCAATGGGTTGCCATTTATTGAACAATATATTATGTTGAAGCGACCCTTTCAACTTATGCTGGAGGTATAACAGTAGAAATGGAAATATGTATGACATTTGGTGGAAAGGTGTTAGTTTTAAAATACCATATTTGCTCAATTATAAGACGACCCTGATTATAAGACGACCCCCCAAAATCTGAATATTAATTAATGAAAAAAAGAAAAAGCCTGAATATAAGACGACCCTATATGAAAAAAGTTTTACCAGTAAATGTTAATTCATGTAAACTATGTGAACAATTGTTTGTTAATAAAAGCTATGATTGAGAAAAATATGCTGTTTTTGTTTTTATTTCCTTTTTTTCAACCTGCCCCAGTTATGCACATCTGCCCCCAGGCTTGCCACAGAAATGCCTTATACCCTCTAAATGCCACTGTGCCCCATGATACGGCCTTTTAACCCTCTATATGCCACTGTGCCCCATGATATGCCTTTTGACCCCCCTATGTGCCACTCTGCCTCCAGAATTGCCTTATACCCCTATATGCCACTCTGGCATTTAGGGGGTTAAAATGCATATTATGGGGCAGAGTGGCATATAGGGAGGTATAAGGCATTTCTGGAGGCAGAGTGGCGCATAGAGGGTTAAAAGACATTTCTGGAGGCAGAGTGGCATTAAGGGGGTTAAAAGGCATTTCACAGAGCACTCTGCCTCCAGAAATGCCTTATGCCCCCCATTTAACACTCCCTCCCCCTCCCTCCTCCAAACTTACCGGTGCTTCTGAGTCCCCGGTGCTTAGTCCAGTCAGCATGTAGAGCTCTACGCGCTTGAGCGGAAGTTGTCTACGTGAATCGCGTAGAGCTCTACGCGCTACCCGGACTAAGCACCGGGGACTCAGAAGCACCGGTAAGTTGGGGGGGGGGGGATAACACAGCAGGATCCAGGCCCCTGCATCTGAGTCCCCGGTGCTTAGTCCGGGCAGCGTGTAGGGCTCTACGCGCTTGAGCGGAAGTTGTCTACGTGAATCGCGTAGAGCTCCACACGCTGTCCGGACTAAGCACCGGGGACTCAGAAGCACCGGTAAGTTGGGGGAGGGGGGGCATAACACAGGAGGAAGATCCAGGTCCCCTGCATCGCTGCGGGGGATCTGGATCTTAGTCTCATAGTCAGACCTATTTGGGGTCTGATTATAAGACGACCCCGATTATAAGACGAAGGGTATTTTTCAGAGCATTTGCTCTGGAAAAAACCTCGTCTTATAATCGGGCAAATACGGTAATACTCAATAAGGTCACCTCCTTATTATATAGGATGTTCCAAATTAGGATAACACTAACACTGCAAATGTTTCTATTTCATAAAAAAAAGTTTAATCATACATCTAAATTATATTTGGCACGAAATTTAAACAAATAAAATTATTAAATGGAGTAATATAATATCCCAAATTGATTTCCAATGTAAAATAGAGGAAGGCATTTTTAATTGTAAAGGTCTCCAATATATATGATATTTATTGAACTTTGTATGACTTTGTCTATTCTGTGTGATGTGAATAAAAGATTTATATAAAAAAAGAATAGTTGGGTCATGTAGTACTGGGTTATAGTGACAATCTCTCACATATCATATGAAAATGTTATTTTATTTACTATTATTTAAGCAATTTATGAATACTTAAGGAAATTGAAAAGCTCACTGAATGTGGTTTTTTTTCAGGGGAAATGTATCTTTCTGAATATAGAACTTCTGATTCAAATGAAGATTTAGTAAGTTTTTTTTTATATCTGTTATATCTGAAGCTTTCTCATTTGATAACTGTTAACTAATGACAAAATTAGATGGTATGCTCTCTGTGAGAGTTTTAAAAAACCAAATATGATAAACAATAAAGTTACCCGAAACAAGCGAGTAATTAAAAGTCAGGAGCCATGAACACGATGAATAAGATTACAAAATCTTGTAAACACTGTATCAACCGGCAGTATATGCCATATAATATAAAGTCCTTAGCTGTCAGTATTTTTACTTGCTCATGCTGTTGTCATCCGCATAATGATTGCAGAAGCTGATTTGGAGGCCACCATATCCTGGTGAAATTTGAACTGTTCTGTATGCTCTCATGATGCCGTTGTTGGAAAAAGACTGCATCTCACGCGCTACTCGCTGTGCACAATTAGTACTCTCTAATGATCCATGTGTACATGTTGTAACCAAAAGTGGATGGTAAAGTTCTGCATTTTCCCTCCCCAGGTAAATTTGTCAGTCATCCCAGAGGCACACTGGGGTCTACCTGAGGCAGAAAAGTTGGAACCTCTAGATAGGGGAGACACCAAGCCAGCAGGAAACCCAGGAAGCTGCAGAACAGACAGGGTCAGGATCCTGGATGCATGGTCTCAGAGCAAGCCAGGGTCAGCAACGGGTTTACAGGTCTTGGTAACGGAGACATAGTCGTAGAACAAGCCAGGGTCAGCAACGCGTTAACAGGTCTAGGTAACAGAGACGCAGTCGTAGAGCAAGCCAGGGTCAGCAATGGGTTCACAGGTCTAGGTAACCAGGAAAGTAGGACTGGTGGAGGACTTAGGATAGGGAAAGAGTAGCAGGAATAACACACTTAGCTGCAGAGACAAGCTGTGAGACAACTGAGCACCCAGCTAAGGGTGTCAGGGAGTTAAACAGTGTGTTAAACAGAGTTTTTAGGGGTGCTTCTGCTATAATTGGGTTTGGGTCCCTTTAAGAGTCAGAGTGGGCAGGCGCACATGAGCCTCATCGGATGTGAGCAGTAGCAGGCGGCGTGGGACAGCTCCAGGATGGTGGATTTTTCTTGCCCAGCGAGAAGCAGAGCCTGCAGGATAGGACCCGGGAATGACGCGGGTTAAGTGCCGCTTCGGACAAAAATCAGAAACTATGTTCAGCACCAATAAAGTGTGGTTTCTTGCATCCTGACTGGTGTGCTGTGTCGTGACTGGTGGCATGGGAGACCCTTTTCACTGGAAAAGCACCTTTACACTGAAAACTGGAGCAGTTACCCTTCTTGTAGCCAGGTTTAGCTACAAGGAAGTTGGAAACAACAGCCTAGGATGTTCCGCTATACCCCCTGGTTCCTGTTACAATATTTTTTTCCGTTTGCAATGAAAATTTTCTGATTGCAACTCTTAATATTTCTTAAGATTTTGTGCAGTTTATAGAAGTCTTTTCGAAAAAGAAAAAAAAACTTCCAGCCCTGCTCATGGTCATGTGTGCATGAAAATGTAATAGACTGTACCTTACTTAGAGACCGTAGTAACGTTTTGAATAACTTCAACTGGGTGCTGCTGAATTGCATAAGATGTCTGTTAAACATTTGTCAATGCATGTACATTTATCTGAATGGGACAATTGGGATATTGTTAGATAAGTATTCTTGTGCAACAATTTTATCTGTATGAATTGGTTTCTTTGCTACACTTCTGCAAATTGCATAATACCTTTATAAAGAAGTGCTTTGTTTTCAGGCAGAGTTTCGGAATGCTGTTGCAACTATTGTCAATGACACAGCTTTTGATGGTGTTTTGAAAAATGACGAAAGCAAGTTTACACAAGACCTTGTAAAAGAACCTACTTATTTTCAAGAAAAATACTGCAGCTCAATGGTAATTATTTTGTATACTCAGAATAAGAAAAAGGAGAGCAAATTTAAAGCTAAGCTTAAGGAGATTATTAGATATGCAAAAACACAGAGGAGAAAATTGTCAGGTTGATCAAAAAAGTAAAAGAAGGAAATGTAAACAAGGAACAGTTAGACTAAAGAGAACTTGATGAAGTGATATAAATGAGTATAAATATCTAACTAACCTAAATAAATACTTCTGTTCATTTTTTACTGAGGAAGGTAAAGGAAATCTCTGTTAGAAAAAAAGTTATAGCAAGATGTGAAACACATGTGTAAGAAGAAGTTCTACTCAAACTCTCCAAGATAAAAACAGACAAATCCGTGGAACCATATTGCTTATACCCAGAGCTTTGGAAAGAGCTTTGGGGTGTTCTGGCAAAGCCGATAGGAGACTTTTGTTCCAGACCCCAGGATTCTGTACTTACAGTACACCCTCCTTGAGCATTGCCTGGAGGATGAAAAAGTTTTCTTTCTGGACGATCAAACGAGCAAAGTTTATGAAAAGCACAAACGAGGTAAGGAGCTTGTACATCTGAACTCAACACCCCAGAGCGTACTTCCAGGCAATAGCCCTTCCGGGGGACTAGATACTGAAGCTGTCTCCTATGGAGATGGGAATCCAGAACTGTTTGGATCCCAAATTCTTCTCCAGTAGCAGTAATGAGTGGACCTGTAAGAATTAGCGATAAAACAATTACACATTAGGGGTTTTAAAAGCGATACATGAAAGGTCCTGGGAATGCGAAGGCTTCTAAGTAGGCAAAGTTCATAAGTTATAGGTTTTGAGACCGGAAAGGGTCCAATAAATCTAGGAGCCAATTTCAGCGAAGGTTCTTGGAGCCGAAGGTAGTGGGTGGATAGCCAAACTTTATAGCCCTGTTGGAATGAGAGACTACTCTGTCTCCTATGATCTGCTTTGAGCTTTTGTCTATTGGAGGCTGATTGTAAGGCTAGGTACACAGACCTCTATAAAGGCTGAAGATGCTGCAGTTGTTTATCGGGAACAGGAACCCTTAATTCGGACTGGCCAACCAGCTCTTGGGTGGATGGCAATGTAAGAAGTGGCACCAGATGGAGCATCTTAGACAATCTATCTACAAGTGTCAGTATGATGGTGTATTGATTAGATGGTCAACAACAAGGTTTGTGAAATACCAGGGTATTGACCTGCCCTTTTACTGGAGTGGTATAATGCTAAAATCTCTCTTATAGAAATGTTTCTGCAGATAAGTGTCACGTCTACCACAAGCCAGAGCACTCACCGCGGAAGTTCTTCTCCTGGAGGAGTGCGCAGAGACGCAACCCCCAGGTATTCGATGATCCCAACAGTGAGGAGGCCCTGGAGTAGGTAGATATGGAGAGGTAGATAGTCTCTGGGTACAGCTGGAGAGATCTCCACCGAAATAGTGTAGGAGGAGAGCAAAACAAACGCAGAGTCAGACGAGCCAGGGGTCATACACGGGACGGGTAGTCAGCCAGAAGGTGGGTCAGATCCAAAGCGGGTAGTCAGACGATCCAGGTCATACACAGGACGGGTAGTCAGCCAGAAGGTGGGTCAGATCCAAGACGGGTAGTCAGACGATCCAGGTCAAACACGTAGATGAACAAACACAGCCAAATCGCAGAGCAGAGGGTAGTCAGGACAAGCCAAAGGGTCAGATAACTCATAGAACGCACTAGACAGGTAACCAGCAAAAGACCACACCAGGGTACCGGTAACAGAGCTTCCGGATTTTTAAATTTGGTGCCAGTAGCCACCACGCCCCCAACGCTGACGTCACACGCGCCCCCTACCTGCCAAAACGCGGCAGCTGCAGCTAAACCTAGCTGCAGTAATGCGCGTGTCCAGCAGGGGGAGCACGACCGCAATGCCGAACACCCGGTCGACGCTTCCTCCTGACCTCGCCACGAGGTAATTGTAGCGGCGAGCCGGGAGTCGGACGGACGGACGCAGGACGACGGGGGACAGCGGATCCACAGGAGCGGGTGACAATAAGAACTACTCTGCCCTCTGTGTCTCTTCTGTGGTTAACAGGAATGAAGAGTCTTGCATTAGGGGTATTGGCTGGAGCTGAGTTCTGGGAATTTTGGATCATATCTGGAAGAGATGCTGATAATGTAGTGGGTACCCCAGAATTTGAGTTAGGCATGTATTTAATGATGTATATTCAGAGAAAGGTCTTGTTACTAGTTGAGTACCTCAGGGATCAGTACTGGGTCCCTTGCTTTTTTATGTAACATCATTATACTTGGGACATAACAGTCCCAAGGCAAGGAGGCTGTTCTGGAAATGACTCTATAAATACTGAAACAACAAGGATTACCCAGTGAGCTGAGGAATTTGAAAGCCACTTCTCCATAAAATCTGAGTTTGCATGTGGTAATGCAGACTACAAACTAGAGCCCTGCACGGGACTGTTTTTTTAATCCCGCTCCCACTGATTTTTTGTCCAATCCTGCCCACTCCCACAATGTGTGTGTCCCACTCCCGCAACATGTGTGTCCAATCCTGCCCGCTCCCGCCACATATGTGGTCAATCCCGCCCGCTCCCTCCACATATGTGGTCAATCACGCTCACCTCCTTACCTGAACTGCAGATTTCCCGCGCAGTGCCGCAAGGCTGCCGTAACATCACGTGACTCCGCTGGGTTCCTGGGCGGAGTAAGAGAAGAGACGCTGTGAGGGGGCACCGCGAAGGCTTGTGGGATTGCCGGGACCCGCAGGTATAGTGTCTGACTGCCCGCCAGCAACACCAGCAAGACCACCCGCTCCCGCAAGTTTTTTGGCCACATCCCAATTCAGTCATCTACTAAAAACCACACCAGAACTAAAGATCTAAACAATGGAACCATGGCGGCACAATCCCAATAGCGGTTTGAATTTATTAAGCAATATCAGAAGGCTTGTACTTTATGGGCTTAATCATAAGTCAAATAGATAAATAACAATGGGTGCTGATAAGCGCAATATTTTTTGTGGTTTGTGAATAAAGCCACCTAATAAATATTTAGTGAGTGCAGCACACGAAAGAGACCACTGTTCACAACATAATGTAAATAAAATACAATATAACAAAAGTGGTGCACATCTATGAGGAGAATATAAAACATACCGTATTTGCTCGATTATAAGACGACCCCCCCCAAATCAAAATATTAATTTAGGAAAAAAACAAAAAGCCTGAATATAAGACTACCCTATAGGAAAAGTTTTACTAGTAAATATTAATTCATGTAAACTATTTTTTCATATTTAATAAAAGCTATGATTGAGAAAAATATATAATTTTTTATTTCCTTTTAATTGCCAACCTGCCCCCCCAGTTATGCACATCTGCCCCCAGGCTTGCCACTCTTCCCCCAGAAAGGCCTTACACCCCCCTATTTGCCACTCTGTCCCATGGTGTGCCTTTTAACCCTCTATATGCCACTCTGCCTCCAGAAATGTCTTATACCCTCCTATATGCCACTGTGCCCCATGATATGCCTTTTAACCCCCTAAATGCCCCTCTGCCCCATGATATGCCTTATACCCCTATATGCCACTCTGGCATATAGGGGTTAAAAGGCATATCATGGGGCTGACTGGCATACAGGGGGTTAAAATGCATTTCTGCATATATATATATATATATATATATATATATATGCATTTATATGCATATATAAAATGCATTTCTGCATATATATATATATATATATATACATATATATATATATATATATATATAACTGCTAACAGCAATCACACTCCTATCAAGCCAAGGCAGCCAGTACATGCTGGAACCTGGGGATGATAGTAGGGGATGATGCTGGAACCTGGGGATGATAGTAGTGATTACAGCCTCCCTATGCCATGCTACCACCACTCCCCTTACACATCCATGCTATCATACACACACTCATTCACAAACATTTAAATACTCATTCATGCCATTAATCACACATACTTCCTCAAAAACGCTCCCCCACCCCCTTACCTGAACTGCAGATCTCCCACTCGAAGACTTCTGCAGGGGGCCGCCTGTGCAAGCAACTTCTCTGGCCCCGCCCCCAGAGGAAGGAGGGGGGAGGTAGAGTTATGTGAGGACGCTGCTAGCTTCCTGTTCTCCTGCAGCTAGCAGCAGAGACGCTGCTCGCAACCAAAGCCCGGTAAGCAGCATGGCCCCAGCAGAAATTTTTTTGAGGTCTGATTAGAAGACGACCTCGATTATAAGACGAGGGGTATTTTTCAGGGCATTTGCTCTGGAAAAAACCTCGTCTTATAATCGAGCAAATACGGTACTTCCCAGTTCTAAACAAAATTCTGCAAGTTTCTTTACACAATCCCTGCTTAGAGGAACGTTGTTCAGAGTCTTTCCTTAGCAAACACTTCTCTCCAGGTAGCGGTATTCTCAACTGAAGAGGATTTTCAGACATATATGAAGACAGACAGCAGCATAATGAGTATAGCAGTGGTTTGATATAAAAAAAAAAAAAAAAAAAAATCCACTCTTTTTAAGAAAAAGGAGTCCAGTGCCCACAGTCAGAGTCCTGGGGTGAGACCTTTCACCACAATATAGTGTATTGTCCACACTTCCTCGTTTGGCTCACTCACTTTTCCTCCTTCATAACGGAGCGTAACAAAACGTAATGACATCACGGCGCAACGCGATTCGCTATAATAGGTTCTTCAAGGTTTTAGTGTTACTTCAGTTAGTGAAACCATGAATTGGCTAAGGTTTAGTGGGTTTATTTTTAGGTAGGTAACATACATAATTTGCAGATTTTAAAATGTCAGAAATGCCTTATACTAGAGTGGCATATAGGGGGTTAAAAGGCATATCATAGGACAGAGTGGAATATAGTAGGGGTATAAGGCATTTCTGGAGGCAGAGTGGCATATAGGGGGTTAAAAGGCATTTCTGGAGGGACTCTGCCTTCCCGACTCCCTGGCCATCCACGGGAATATGGGCAGCGGAGATAGGTAAGCGAAGCAGGTTAATGGTCTGGTAGGACTTGCCCTAGGAATATAGATGAGCAAAAAAATTCAAGACTGCAACAACAGGGGACGTAAAGGGATCAAAACGTTGTTCCAAACACCAGCGACGCAAAACGCGAGATAGAATTTTCTAGTTCCAGGATCCCCAGAGTAAGTCTCTAGCCATAGACGATAGTCTCGACACGTCCCAGGATCGCCCTGAACCATCCAGGCCACCAGTGACAGCCGATTCTGAGGGGGTGAGGGTTCCCCTCTGGATCCAGAAGCAAATCCGGCGACGAGGGGATGACCAAGGGATCCTCGCACGACATTTCCAGCAGAAGTGGAAACCACAGCTGAGTTCTCCACAGGGGGTGCTATCTTAAGAACCGAAATGCCCTGTCTGCAGTGGAGAGTTCAAAGAATCATTAAGAACGGCGGGAAAGCATAGCCGCCCCTGAACGGCCAAGCCTGCAGGAAAGTGTCCACCGCCAGGGTCCGGCTACCAACCGAAGAAGGCGTCGGTCTGGCGATTCGCCCTGGACGCGAAGAGATACAGATGAAGAGGACCCCGAAAACACTCTTAAGAAGACGCCAGTCACTCGTGACACTCCAGTGGCGGGAGAACAAGTTCGCCACTAGAGTGTCCTTCCCAGGAAGATATTCTGCCCGAATGGATAGGTGGTTGTCCAGGCAGTACTGGTAAAGGTCCTTGGTGAGCTCCGTTAAGAGCTTCGACCGTGATCCTCCCAGACGATTGATGTACCGTACCATGGGCATATCCATGCGAAGGACAAGTGAAAAGTGGGTGATATTTTTGGTAAAGCTGCGGACTGCAAAGGAACCCGCAATGAGTTCGAAACAATTGATGTGTAGTTTGTGCTTCACGCTGGTCCACAGACCCCCTGTCTGTCTCTTCGCACACGCCGCTCCCCAGCCATACAGGCTGGTGTCCGTTATCCAGGACGAGATCTGGAATCGAGCTAGAAATATGTGCGAGCCACCAGCGAAGTTCTAAATGAGCCTAGTCTGACAGAGGGATAAAATGGTCATAAGAACCGGACACCCGGCGATGACGGGTCTTCAATTTCTGTAGATCCCTGTAGTGCAGAGGTCCCGGAAAAATAGCCTGAATGGAGGTTGAGAGAAGGCCAATAACCCTGGCGAGATTCCTGAGGGAAACCACCTTTAACGATTTGTCAGGACCCGGGCGAGCAGGTCTGGTAGGAGTCCATGTGCAGGGGATACGGGGGACTCTGTCTGTACTCCTTTATGCATGGTGACAGAGAGATAGGTACAGACAGAGTAGCAGAACTGGAAAGGACGGGAGCTGAGGCAGAGAGACGGGAGCAGAGGAAGGTACTGGCTCAGGAGCCGAGGCAGAGAGACGGGAGCTGAGGAAGGTACAGGCTCGGGAGCTGAGGCAGAGGGACGGGAGCTGAGGCAGGTACAGGCTCGGGTGCAGGCACAGGCTCGGGTGCAGGTGCAGGCACAGGCTCAGGTGCAGGTGCAGGCTTGGGTGCGGGCCCACTGGCAGGTAAGCCCACAGGCAGGTTCAGGCACAGGTACAGGCTCGGGTGCGGGCCCACTGGCAGGTAAGCCCACAGGCAGGTTCAGGCACAGGTACAGGCTCGGGTGCGGGCCCACTGGCAGGTAAGCCCACAGGCAGGTTCAGGCACAGGTACAGGCTCAGGTGCAGGTACAGGTACAGGCTCGGGTGCAGGTACAGGCTCGGGTGCAGGTACAGGTACAGGCTCGGGTGCAGGTACAGGTACAGGCTCGGGTGCGGGCCCACTGGCAGGTAAGCCCACAGGCAGGTTTAGGCACAGGTACAGGCTCGGGTGCGGGCCCACTGGCAGTTAAGCCCACAGGCAGGTTTAGGTACAGGTCCAGGTACAGGTGCAGGCACAGGCGAGGCCCACTGGCAGGGCGGACGGGAACGGAGGCCCACTGGCAGGGCGGACGGGAACGGAGGCCCACTGGCAGGGCGGACGGGAACGTAGGCCCACTGGCAGGGCGGACGGGAACGGAGTACTACCGGGGCAGGCACGTCTACAGGTTCATGGACAGGTACGGACTTACGCTCGGGTACTGGATCATGCACGAGTACCGGCTCAGGCACGGGTTCAGGCTCAGGCACGGGCTCAGGCACGGGTTCAGGCTCAGGCACGGGTTCAGGCTCAGGCACGGGTTCGGGCACAGGCACGGGTTCGGGCACAGGCACGGGTTCAGGCACAGGCACGGGTTCAGGCACAGGCACGGGTTCAGGCACAGGCACGGGTTCAGGCACGGGTTCAGGCACAGGCACGGGTTCAGGCACGGGTTCAGGAGCAAGCTCAGGTACAGGTAGCGGCTCAGAGCAAAGGCAGTCCTACAACTACAATGCCAAGGCCCTGGCTGAAGGGCAGGGCCGGTCTTTTAAAGGCAGGGCTTCACTCAATTCATGAGGCGCAGCTGTACCTGATAATCAGGTTCAGATCACTCCAGAGGGAGGAGGGTGGCCACTAGTGGTAGCAGATGTATTAGCCTGAAGTATAATTCAGCCATGGTTCAGGCAGCAGTGAGTGGATCCTGACACGATTGGATGAGGAGGACCCCGGATGGCAGAGTGAGCCAGGCAAACAGGAACCAGGAGTAGCCAGGAGAGGTAGAATTGTTACCGGGCACACATATCCATTGTCCCGGTCAGAAAATCAAGCATTGGCACAATATATTGAAGAAAGCTTAAGAAAACGGTTTATCAGACCTTCAGCTTCCCCAGCATGAGCAAGCTTCTTTTTTATTTCAAAGAAAGAGGGATCCTTATGACCCTGCATTGATTATAGAGGTTTAACAAGATAACCATACAAAAACAAGTATCCTCTTTCCCTTATAACAGAACTTTATCATCAACTCAAAGATGCTACCGTGTTCACTAAACTTGACCTCAGAGGGGCATGTCATTTGTTTCGTATTTGGGAAGGAGACGAGTGGGAAAATGCTTTCAATACAAGGTATGGGCATTATGAATACCTTGTTATGCCCTTTGGATTATGTAATGCCTCGGTAGTGTATCAGAACATAATTCACATAAATCAATAAATGTCATTGAGATAGACCATAAAATGGTAATCTTATGGTCTACCTCAATGACATTTATTGATTTATTCAAAGAATTTGGAAGAACATCGTCAACATGTAAAACGGTTGAGAGAACATTCACTTTATGCCAAAGCTCAAAAATGTGAATTTGATCGCAACAGTTTCTGGGTTATATTAGATCAGATGGTCAATTAGAGATGGATCCTGACAAATTAGCCGCTATCAAAGATTGGGAATAACCTTCCGATATCAAAGGGTACACAATGATTTGTAGGTTTCGCCAATTATTATCGCCCTTTCATTCGTAACTTCTCCCAGATCATCATCCCTATAATCGCACTCATGCGGAAAAGAGCTAACCCAAAGTCCTGGACCCCTGAAGCTAAAAGAGCCTTTGAAAGATTAAAACTGGCTTTTACATCAGTACTGATTTTACAGCGACCAGATACAGATTTGCCTTTTATTTTGGAGGTTGATGCATCAGAAATCTGTTGCTCTTATTTTTCAAAGACTTTCTCTCCTGCCTTAGAAGAATGGCGTCATCTGCTTCAAGGGACTGAAATTCCCATTACGATTCGAACAGACCATAAACATCTTTTGTATATTGAAAAGGCCAAAAGACTGAATCCGACTAAATACTTGTTTTAATTTCACATGCTTTGTCTAGGAAACATGAGGCACTTAATACGGAAGATATTGCGGAGCCTATCATACCACCTACTAGAATAATTGCTACTATACACAGTGTAATATTGTCATAAACTGCAGACACTCAGAGATGACTTTTAACAGCAGCTTTCTTTATTTTCTTTCTTAACATCACCATATGTAGAACGTGAAAGGAGTGAAACCAAGTGTCAAAAAGTAAGAATCAAATGTAATGAAAAGAATACTTTCCTTTCTTTTGATCGGGTTTATAGCCGCAACCCTATAAACACTCTCCACGGAATGTTGAAAAGGGATACAAAAAATGACTTCTTGAAAACACACGATCACAAATCACTCGGATAAAACAAAAAAAGAAAAAAAGGAAATAGTGTGATACAGTAAAAGACTCTGGAACTTTAGGACAAGACTTCAATGGTTGCACTTACAATATGCATAAATCTTTAGCGCATATATCAAGCCACTCTTAGGTGTGTGTGTTCGTTCCTCAACCTCAAGTACATGGAAGAAAAGAAATATCCAATAGAGATCTTTAAAACTGCAATATGTATGCAGTGAAGTAATGCACTCACATTTAGATGGAAAATATCAAGCACATCTGGTTTGTTGTTCTGGAGTGGTGATGGTCTTAAGATGAAGTTCCTGGTATGGCTTTTGTGGATGCCAAAATTCCTCTGGGTTCCAAAAGGATGTTTCTTCAATGTTCCAATGTTGGTATTTATAAAGTGCAAATGCCTGTGTGAATCAAATTTCAATTATAGTGTATTATTAAAGAATGTAATAGATGGTGCATGTTCAACAATTCATGAGCTGGTTGTATGTGCCATAATCTAATATAAAAGATCAATAGATAAGTAAATAAATAAATGATTTAATCCGGGACTCAGCCCTTACAGTACACTAATCGGAAACTACACTATATAAGTGTTTTACAAAGTTGTCCGATAAAAGTTTAAAAGCAATTAAAAAATTTCCGAATTTGGAGATAAGAAATGCTAAAAATCAAGTATAGTCCAAGGTAAATAGTCCTCTACGCGTTTCACCGGTAAAAGGCTTCCTCGGGAGGTATAATTTCGACCCAGTGGTGTTCATCCTTTTATGTTCCCCCGGACGTGTCGTCCGCGTCTCTTTCGCTCCGTGCGTCTTTCGTTTTGTGCGTCTGTTCTTGTCACGTCATTGCGTATTCCTTCCTGCCGCGTGCGTGTGATGTGGTCTGTTTGTCGATCCTCTTCGGTCTCTTTTTCTTGAAGGCCGAGTCGTGTGTTGGATGTATCGATCCTCTTTCGTCTCTACGAGGTGGGGGATCACATATCCCGGGAAACATAATAAAGATTTAATCATGAACATTGCGGTGTTTGTATTATTTGGATCACGGGGGGACAGTATATAGAGAAATCATTATGTGTGGAGCAAGTATATTATATTTGAATCATATGGGGACAGTATATGATGAAATCATTATGTGTGGAACATATTAATAAGAGCTGACTCAAGGAATACGTTATCTTTTTAAAAGGGGGAAAAATGTATAGGGGTAATCTATACAGTCATGGATACATAGATAAACAAGGGACATCTATATATATATATATATATATATATCTATATATATATATATATATATATATATATATCTATATATATATATATATATGAAAAGGACAACTAATATAGAGAGGAGAGGAATGAATCAAACAAGGAAGAATATGCTAGAAGATATAGGTGAGTATATATTTAGTAGATCAGACGTGCCCACACCATGGAGAAGGTAAGTGAGATCTTTCTTGTCATATATCAGGGGTCCTCAAACTTTTTAAACAGGGGGCCAGTTCACGGTCCCTCAGACTGTTGGAGGGCCGGACTATAGTTAAAAAAAAAACTATGAACAAATACCTATGCACACTGCCTATATCTTATTTTGAAGTGAAGAAACAAAACGGGAATAAATACAATATTTGAAATGAAGAACAAGTAAAGTTAAATCAACAAATATACCCTCCCCCCCTAGCCACTATATATCCTCTCCCCCCTAGCCACTATATATCCTCTCCCCCCTAGCCACTATATATCCTCTCCCCCCTACCCACTATATGTCCTCTCCCCCCTTACCCACTATATATACTCTCCCCCCTTACCCACTATATATCCTCTCCCCCATTACCCACTATATATACTCTCCCCCCTTACCCATTATATATCCTCGGCCCCCTTACCCATTATATATCCACCCCCCTCCTCCTCCTCCTCACCTTGAAGTCCAGCGACGGGAGCACGATGCTTCTTTCTTCCTGCACCGCTCGCTGGTGCCCGCTGCTTCACTGCTGAGCGCCGTAATATGACGTCATATTTCGGCGCCCAGCAGTGAAGCAGCGGGCACCAGCGAGCGGCTTTTAAAGGCTGTCTTCTTTTTTTTGATGCGGGGAGAACGAGGGGCGCCGAGCGGTTGCTAGGCGCCCCTCTCTCTCCTCCGCATCAGTGTTTAAAAGCCGCTTGCTGGTGCCGGCTGTTTCACTGCTGAGCGCCGCAATATGCCGGCATATTGCGGCGCTCGGTTGCCATGGGTGCACGCATGGGACGTCAGTGACGTCGCTGCGTGCGCCTGCTCCCGGCCGTCCCCGCGTTTTTAAAGTTGTTGTTTCTGATATTACCTAGATGTTCCAGGATGCGTTCTTTTAAAGGTCGAATAGTCCTTCCAACATATTGTAAACCACAAGGGCATTCTAAGAGGTATACGACATTTTTCAAATTACAATTAATGAAATGTTTGATATTGTACGTTATACCTGTATTGTTCCCTATAAAGCTGTTGGTTTTTTTGGGTAAATGTGTGCACATTTTACAATGTCCACATATAAAAAAGCCTTTGGGTTTTGTACCTAAAAAATTGCCAGTGTTTTGTGGTTCGATACTCTTTGGTAGTACACTCGGGGCCAAAATCTTTTTTAGAGTGTCCGCTCTTTTGTAAATTATCTGGGGTTTATCTGGAAGTATCTTCCCTAGGACACAGTCATTCCTCAGTATATGCCAATGGTTTCCTATTATTCTTTTTATTCTGTACGCTTGTGAATTATATTTAGTGAAAAATGAGAAACTGAAATCTTTCTTATCTTTTTCATTTTTATCTTGTTTCCTTCCCTCTAATAACTGGTTTCTATCTATCTGTTGCACCTGCCGAAGGCTGCTGTTTAACCTATCGGAGGGATAGTTTTTTTCCAGAAATTTCTGTGTTATCTCTTCAGCTTTGAGGTTGAAGCTTCTTTCTTCCTGCACCGCTCGCTGGTGCCCGCTGCTTCACTGCTGAGCGCCGTAATATGACGTCATATTTCGGCGCCCAGCAGTGAAGCAGTGGGCACCAGCGAGCGGCTTTTAAAGGCTGTCTTCTTTTTTTTGATGCGGGGAGAACGAGGGGCACCGAGCGGTTGCTAGGCGCCCCTCTCTCTCCTCCGCATCAGTGTTTCAAAGCCGCTTGCTGGTGCCGGCTGTTTCACTGCTGAGCGCCGCAATATGCCGGCATATTGCGACGCTCGGTTGCCATGGGTGCACGCATGGGACGTCAGTGACGTCGCTGCGTGCGCCTGCTCCCGGCCGTCCCCGCGTTTTTAAAGTTGTTGTTTCTGATATTACCTAGATGTTCCAGGATGGGTTCTTTTAAAGGTCGAATAGTCCTTCCAACATATTGTAAACCACAAGGGCATTCTAAGAGGTATACGACATTTTTCAAATTACAATTAATGAAATGTTTGATATTGTACGTTATACCTGTATTGTTCCCTATAAAGCTGTTGTTTTTTTTGGGTAAATGTGTGCACATTTTACAATGTCCACATATAAAAAAGCCTTTGGGTTTTGTACCTAAAAAATTGCCAGTGTTTTGTGGTTCGATACTCTTTGGTAGTACACTCGGGGCCAAAATGGTTTTTAGAGTGTCCGCTCTTTTGTAAATTATCTGGGGTTTATCTGGAAGTATCTTCCCTAGGACACAGTCATTCCTCAGTATATGCCAATGGTTTCCTATTATTCTTTTTATTCTGTACGCTTGTGAATTATATTTAGTGAAAAATGAGAAACTGAAATCTTTCTTATCTTTTTCATTTTTATCTTGTTTCCTTCCCTCTAATAACTGGTTTCTATCTATCTGTTGCACCTGCCGAAGGCTGCTGTTTAACCTCTCGGAGGGATAGTTTTTTTCCAGAAATTTCTGTGTTATCTCTTCAGCTTTGAGGTTGAAGTCTTCCTGTTTCGAACAATTAAGCTTCACTCTCATCAGTTGTCCTTTGGGTATATTGTTAAGCCACAAAGCATGGTGGTAACTTGTATATTCTATGTAACCATTTTTATCTGTGGGCTTTGTGTAGTTTCTAGAGCAAATTATGTTGTTCTCAATAAATAATTCAACATCCAGAAATTCTATATGTGGTGTTCGTATGTTGGAAGTGAATTTCAGATTGTAGTCATTATTATTAACGTACTGCACGAATGTATTGAGTTCGTCCAATGTACCTCCCCATATGATGAGGATATTGTCAATGTATCTTTTCCATAGCACCAGGTTTGCACTGTGGGGGTTGTTATTCCAGATGAAATTCTTTTCCCACTCAGCTACAAACAAGTTTGCGTAGCTGGGTGCAAACCTGGTGCCCATGGCTGTACCGCACATTTGAAGGTAAAACTCATTCTCGAACCAAAAATAATTGAATTTGAGTATGAAGTTGATACAGTTTAAAATGAAATCTTTTTGTATAGGATTCATATTGTCATCACGTGTAAGAACATTATCAATAGCTTGTATGCCTTGCTGATGTTCTATAATGGTGTACAAGGAAGATACATCTAATGTGGCCCATATCCACCCCTGGGACCACTGGATATCTTTCAAGATGTTGAGTAGGTGTGGGGTATCTTTAAGAAAGGCAGGCATTTGAGTAACATTTTTGTAAGAAGTGATCTACATACTCAGAAGTGTTGCAGGTGAGTGAATCTAGTCCGCTGATAATGGGTCTTCCTGGGGGTTCTTTCAAGTTCTTGTGTACTTTAGGAAGAAAATAGAACACCGCGATTTTGGGGTGTTCTTTCTTTAAGTAATTGAATTCTTGTTTGGTGAGGATCTCATCTTCTAGGCCCCTATCGAGTATTATTTGTAATTGGGTGCTGAAATCCTTGGTGGGATCTCCTCTAAGCTTTTTATAAGTGTTAGAATCTCCTAAAATTCTATTCGCTTCTTTTATGTAGTAGGTCCGGTCCATAATGACCGTTGCACCCCCTTTATCCGCTTGTTTAACTACTAGTTCATGTTTGTTCTTTAGGGTTTTAAGTACTTGTCTTTCCTTTTGGTTTAGGTTGGAGGATTTGTTGTTCCCCTTCAAGTTCTCCAAGTCCCTAAGGACTAGATCTGTAAACACTTCTAAATGTTTGCTTTTTTCGCTTTGAGGGTAGAATTTCGATTTAGGTTTGAGTGAGGTATGTACAAAAAGTTTTGAGGGGGTAGAATTTTTCCCACAAGTCACCTCTTGTTTATGATTTTCAGTCTTGTTAAAAAACCTTTTTACCATTAGTTTTCTGAGGTATCTTTGTGTGTCCATAAATAGATCAAAGTGATTTGGACCCTTTGTGGGTGCAAATTTAAGACCTTTTTTCAATAGTTTAATTTCATCTTGTGTGAGTTCTGCTTTAGATATATTGATAATACCCCCATCTTCTGGTGTTAAATATTTCATCTGGTTTATCTTCTCCCCTCTTCCTCTTTGTCCCCTAGTTGTCTTTGAAACCTTCCCCTCTTCCATGGATTCTGTTCTAATGGGATGAGGCGACTTCTTAATTCCCGTGTGTCCTGCCTGGGTGGTGTCTCTTTTCTTTTTGTACCCCCTTTTCGGGACAGCTCCCTGTCTAAAAAATCATCCTTGTTCTGGTCTATATTTATGGGTTTGGGGGATTCTCTTGTTTTATTCTCTTGTGTGTGTTCCTGTTGGTGCCAAGCAGGGGAACGTGTTCTATACTCACCGTTTCTGAATTTTTGTGTGTATGGATATTTCTGGGGACTTGGCCTAAAGTTCGTGTCTCGTGTGTATCTCCTAGTGTTAGATCTAGATCAATGGTTGGTGTATCTGTGTCTGAAAGAGTTTGAATGATTCCTGTAATTGAATTCTGTGTGGGTCTGTGGTGATTTGTGTTTTCCTTTTTCCATTTCCATTTTATCTCTAAAGAACTTCCTTTTTTTATTTTCGATGATTTCTCCCTCTATTTTATTGATTTTTGTCTCTATATCTTTATGTTTAACGATGATTATTTGTGGGTCTATTTGGGTTTTTATTTCTTCCTCTATAGCTTCTATTTCTTCCTCAATTTTGTTTAATTGTTCTTTTTGTTGGGCTACTATGAGTTTCATGAGGTTGAACGAGCACTCATCTAATATGTTATCCCATTCTTGCATAAAACTTTTGTCATCAATACCAAATGCTGGGGTTTTATTTATCCGTAAGCCTCTGGGTATAGTTTTAGTTTTTATATATTGATCTATAAAAGTAATTTCCCACCACCTTTTGATTTCTTTTTCCATTAGTCTTTCTAGTTTAATGAACAGAAAATTATTTGATTCCTGATAAACTGGTGTTTGTGAAAAGATATTTTCTAGTTTTTTTAGTTCTTTCCTCTCTCCATGTGGAGAAGGGGTTAAATGAATATGCCATTTTAAGTGATACTGGTATTGACTTAACTCTTTTGACTAAGGTTTCGTGTGGAGTAAACAAAAAGTGTAGAACGTGAAAGGAGTGAAACCAAGTGTCAAAAAGTAAGAATCAAATGTAATGAAAAGAATACTTTCCTTTCTTTTGATCGGGTTTATAGCCGCAACCCTATAAACACTCTCCACGGAATGTTGAAAAGGGATACAAAAAATGACTTCTGCCTAGGGGCGCTTGAAAACACACGATCACAAATCACTCGGATAAAACAAAAAAAGAAAAAAAAGGAAAAAAGGGAAAAAAAGGAAATAGTGTGATACAATAAAAGACTCTGGAACTTTAGGACAAGACTTCAATGGTTGCACTTACAATATGCATAAATCTTTAGCGCATATATCAAGCCAATCTTAGGTGTGTGTGTTTGTTCCTCAACCTCACGTACATGGAAGAAAAGAAATATCCAATAGGGTAATATCTTTAAAACCAATATCTATGCAGTGAAGTAATGCACTCACATTTAGATGGAAAATATCAAGCACATCTGGTTTGTTGTCCTGGAGTGGTGATGGTCTTTAGATGAAGTTCCTGGTATGGCTTTTGTGGATGCCAAAATTCCTCTGGGTTTCAAAAGGATGTTTCTTCAATGTTCCAATGTTGGTATTTATAAAGTGCAAATGCTTGTGTGAATCAAATTTCAATTATAGTGTATTATTAAAGAATGTAATAGATGGTGTGTAACGGGTTCACCAAAAGAGCTGTAGTAACTCCCAAAGATCACCCACATGTATCCTCCTGTTGTCCCCGGAATCACTTCCAGCACCAGCCAGCATGCGCACCTTGGAACCCTGCTATGTGTACCCAATAAGTAGACACAACTACCTTGAACTGAGTACAGCAGGAATGAACAGTTTATTGTTGTAAAACATAGCCTGATATAGCCACAGAACTTCATTAACATAAATCAACATTGATAAACAGGTAGAAAACCCAACCTTTAATCCCCTTTAGCTACTGAATATCCCCCTGGTAGCCATCCTGTTAATGGGATTAGTTTACACAATTTAGTTCCTGCCTGTTTGGCAGCCAGGCTGGAGCCATCTCTGAGTACCTTGGGCCCCTGTATGACAGGTCATTCTGTCACATGGTGCATGTTCAACAATTCATGAGCTGGTTGTATGTGCCATAATCCAATATAAAAGATCAATAGATAAGTAAATAAATAAATGATTTAATCCGGGACTCAGCCCTTACAGTACACTAATCGGAAACTACACTATATAAGTGTTTTACAAAGTTGTCCGATAAAAGTTTAAAAGCAATTAAAAAGTGTCCGAATTTGGAGATAAGAAATGATAAAAATCAAGTATAGTCCAAGGTAAATAGTCCTCTACGCGTTTCACCGGTAAAAGGCTTCCTCAGGAGGTATAATTTTGACCCAGCGGTGTTCATCCTTTTATGATGAACAGTATGCAGACAAGAGACGTCATGCCCAGCCATCATCTCTACACAGGGGTGATAAAGTTGTTGTACATCAAAGGCAGCATAATAAGACTAATAGTCCTCTACGCGTTTCGCCGGTAAAAGGCTTCCTCAGGTATTCATAGTATTCTCTTTCGTTCCGTGCGTCTGTTCCCGTCACATCATCGCGTATTCCTTCCTGCCGCGTGCGTGTGATGTGGCCTGTTTGTCGATCCTCTTCAGTCTCTTGTTCTTGAAGGCCGAGTCGTGTGTCGGATGTATCGATCCTCTTTCGTCTCTACGAGGTGGGGGATCACATATCCCGGGAAACATAATAAAGATTTAATCATGAACATTGTGGTGTTTGTATTATTTGGATCACGGGGAGACAGTATATAGAGAAATCATTATGTGTGGAGCAAGTATATTATATTTGAATCATATGGGGACAGTATATGATGAAAACATCACCATATTCCTCCTTCCATGTCCCAGCTCCCAGCAAGCCCCCACTTCCTGTTTCCTGTCCAGAGTCCTCTTCCCTTAAAGGGAGAGAGATGCTTACTGTATGTTACATCACCCCCCCTTTTTTTTTTACAAGAAACTTTTGAAACATGAACATTACAACATTACGATTATTGGAAGGTTAATAATCCCCAAGTAGGATTTAAATTATCATGACTATGCCTCCTCAATTAATCTTTCCCTCACAGGATAGCATCTTGTATGGCTGAGACCATCGTTTTCCAATGAACTATTTATGTCCTTTTGAGCATTACTGTGTGCAGTAACAGCTTCGCCGGTCTGATATGATTCACCAACATTTGCTGTAGGTATAGCTTTGAAGTGTGAAGCATTTCTTGTTATGGAGTGTCCATCTCGCTCCGCTGTAACCATGCTTCCTTTCCTGGCAGTTACATAGTCTTCTATGATATTCTATTAGTCTTATTATGCTGCCTTTGATGTACAACAACTTTATCACCCCTGTGTAGAGATGATGGCTGGGCATGACGTCTCTTGTCTGCATACTGTTTCATTTTCTCCTTGTTATGCATATCTGTTGATCTTACAGTAGATTTGTTTGGTAGTGTATGTGTAGCCACATCAGGGATACGAATGCGAGGGGTTCTGTTAAAAAAGTAGTTGCGCAGGAGCAGCATTAGTTGTTGAATGTGGTACATTTCTGTAGTTGCGCAGGAATCTGTACAGTGCCTGTTTCAATGGTATATGCTCCAAATGAGCTGCTTTAATTCTCTTCCCTAACGTGCGCATAAATCTTTCTACGATTCTATTTGCTTGTGGCGAGCAGGGTGTTATCTTTCTGCGAGTGAATCCAAGATATTCTGAAAATTGTACAAACGTATGGCTATTAAATGTAGGCCCATTATCTGTTTTGACTACTTTTGGAATGCCAAATGTTGAGAAAATGTTGTCTAACTCCAGTATGATACTAGAAGCTGAGGTTGACAAGATGAATGCAATTGCAGGAAATCTTGAATATTCATCAATAGTCACCAAAATGTATTGACCATTAGGGAGCGGCCCATAGATATCAACTGCTATTTCCTCCCAGACAGTTTTAGGTAGAAGAGACATTTGTAAGGGTTCTGACTTTGAGGAATCGGTAACTAGCTTACATGTGGAGCAATGTTTTATAGTGTTTTCAACCAATTGAACCATGCTTGGAAACCATACTTTTTCCGGGAGAAGTTTTTTGTACCAACAATTCCCCGATGGCCTTCATGAGCAATCTGTATCACTAAGTGGCGTAGAGTCTTAGGAACAACCAGCTTGGTGCCTCCTCCGTGACTGACAGTTCTGCCCTTACATTGAGAATGATTTCAGTTCCTTGAGATTTATTTCAGGATCTGGAAATTTTGCTCTTTGAATTTCATGCCATTTTCCATTGTGGAAGATGTGGATTAAGGCACACAGTGTCTTATCATTCGCAGTCGCTGCCACAAACTGAGCAGCTGAAAGTGCCTTTGGTATTGCATGAGTTGTGACAAAGTTGATGTAGTCTTCAGTAGACCAATGAGTAGGTTGATTCACTTCTGTGGGATGTCTTGAAATGTAGTCAGCTGGATTGCTGTATTTTCCAGGTCTATGAACAATTTTTTAATTATAGCCTTGGAGTCGCAGACCCCACCGTTCAATCCTTACAGGCATTTTGGCTTGTGGATTTCCAAAAATGGCAAGTAAAGCCTAGTGGTCTGTTACAATGGTGAAAGGAGCTCTATAGAGAAACAGATGAAAATGCTCACATCCCCAGACAACTGCTAAGCTTTCTTTTTCAGGCTGAAAATATTTTTTTCTGTGCTAGTTAAGCTTTTGCTCGCATAGGAAATAATGAATGGATCAGAGTTGTTAGCTTTATATTGCACTAGTATAGCTCCCAGTTCCACTGGACTTGCATCCACAATCAATTCAGTGCGTAAGGCTGGATCAAAATAAGCCATTGTTGTTGTCGAACAGAGTTCACTTTTAATAGCATCAAAAGAGGCTTGGCATTCTTGAGACCATTTGAATTCACAGCTCTGTTTGGTGAGTTCTCGCAATGGTGCACTAATTGTTGAAAAGTTTTCAATGTATCTAGCACAGTAGCTGGACATGCCAAGAAAGGAACGAACTTCACTTACATTCTGAGGAACTGTGGCCATTTTGATTGCCTGTACCTTATTTGGATCAGGCTGCATTCCAGCTGCCAAGAGATGTGACCATAAAACTCCAAGGAAGTTTTGTTAAATTCACATTTCTATTTATTCAAGGTAAGACCCTGAGATGATAAACACTCAAAAACAACACGTAATGCGCAATTGTGTTCAACCTGGGTTCTACCAAATACTAGAATGTCATCACTGTAGTTGAAAACATTGAGAATATGAAGAATTACATTCCTTATACCATCTTGAAAAATTTCTGCTGCAGAACAAACCCCAAATGTTAACCGTTTATATCTTCTGAGGCCTAAATGTGTAGAGAATGTTGTCAGGTATCTGGATTCCAGCTGATGGTAACCCTTATTAAGGTCCAGTCTTGAAAATACAGTTGCGCCATTTAGCAGATGGATAATGTCATTTATTGTGGGAGAGATGTGTCTTTCTCGCTGAATGGCAACGTTTGGAAGGCGCATGTCAACACAAAGTCTTACCTTGTCAGGAAATTTTGGTTTTGGAACTACCACAATTGGAGAAACCCATGGAGTGGGACCAGTGACACATTCAATGATGTCTTGCTCTTCTAAACTTTGGAGTTCTTCTTCCACTTTTTGTCTCAGATGAAATGGAATTCACCGATGAGCTTGTGCAACTGGGCGAATGTTCTCATCCACATACATATGTACCTGAAAGTCTTTCAATTTTCCAAGTCCACTGAACAAAGAAGAAAATTCATTTAGCATATGTTGTACATCCTTCAGGATCAACTATCGTATGAACGATCTGGATGAGTCCCAGGTTAATGGCGGTATGGTAACTAAGAAGACAGCCTCCAGATCCTTGTAAGATGTAAAAACTTGTCCTCTGACTTTTATCCTTGTAACTAATGTCAGCATCAAATTTTCCCATAGTAGGTAGTGGGATTTGTGAACCGTATTGGAAGATTTTAGTGTGAACACTTTCCAGAACAGGCTAAAATTTCAATAGTTCATATGTATCACTGTCTAAGATATTCACTGATGCTCCAGTGTCAATGGTAAATGCAATGTCAGTGCTGAATAAAGTGAGTGTAACACTAAATGCAGATTTACCAATGGAGGTAATGAAAACATAGTCACCCGTCATGGTGGAAATCTCCTATGCCTCTTCATGCAACATTTTCACATTAGTATCTGCAGCAGATAGTGTGTTGAATATGTCATATACCTCTGTGACAGCATAGTGTAGTAATAAAGCTCTTTTTCTTTTATCATCTTTTATGTCCATAGCATCCAGAAAGTTGTCAAATCTAGTAAGCCATTTCTTCCAGTTATGAGCCAGGTTATTAACATCAGTTGTATAAAACTTTGGGAACATGTGCAGGAAATCTGCCATCTTAGCTTTGCTCACCAGTGTGCAGCAGAACTGTTTCTGTGTGCAGTAGGTCTCCAATTCTTCTCCTCGTCACCAACTGTAATATTGTCATAAATTGCAGACACTCAGAGATGACTTTTAATAGCAACTTTCTTTATTTTCTCTTAACATCACCATATTCCTCCTTCCATGTCCCATCTCCCAGCAAGCCAATCCCCCACTTCCTGTTTCCTGTCCAGAGTCCTCTTCCCTTAAAGGGAGAGAGATGCTTACTGTATGTTACACACAGCACTCTCATGTGGCACATCTCTAAAACTCAGATACCCTGACCCAAAGCTTTAATCTTGTTTTCGCGAAAGCTGTCCTATCCTGGGGTGAGGCTTGACCTATAGCAGGACACAGAGGAACACGGAATGTAAAGTTACTTCTACAGAGCTATTTCTGGTGGCCTACCATGACACAAGACATATCAGAATATGTGCAAGCATGTACTGTGTGTGGACATAATAAGGTAGCTCACACCAGACCCGCAGGATTATTATGCCCATTACTAGAAAGACCTTGGCAACATATAGCCATGGACTTTGTTACTGATCTACCATCCTCACGAAGTCACATGACTATTTTTGTGTTGGTAGATTTATCAGTCCGATTGGTCAGCACTTTTACACCTAGCTGAATGGTCCTACAACAGTTCCTATCATGAATCTTTACAAATGTCTCAATTTAAGGCAGTTCACGGATATGAACCCTCATTTTGGCCCAAGGAATTAAGTAAAACTGGGGTCCCAGCGGCCGAGGCACCAAGATCATTGGGCATCTATTGCAGAACAATTAAGATAACCAAAAGGTTACAAAAGAAAACATCCGATAAATACAGAACAAAAGGGCCCTCACTCAACCCTGGTGGCTTTCCACAAAATCGACAACGGAAGCCATCAGCAGGTCCTCCCAGCTCCTACATGCGTGCCCCTGCGAGCATCGGTAGATCAGAGCGGGGCACGCTTCATGCCGACATGAGAGCTGTCTGCACATGCGCATATGTCGTTTTAGAAAAAACAATACAATTTTATCACCTCCAAAGAAGATGACGTTTGGAAGACCAGGAATATTTTATTGCTTAAGAAAGAATATATAGACCCTTTCATTTGTATTAAGATGGCTTTAAGTGACATCTACATACACTTGAATGGGGCGTCAACGTCCGCCATACACTGTATGGCGGCGGACGACCGTTTTAAAAGAGTTTAGGAATTGAAAGAGTTGAAAAGAGTCTGGAGAGACCCTCCTGAGAATCTGGCTCCACTTGCAGGTTGATTACAGGTACTGCATTCAACCATTCAAGTAAATGGAGCCCAGCTTTCTAATCACTATATGATTAGTAAAATAAATAAAAAAAAAAAATAGTTAAAAAAAGCTTAAAACAATTCTCGCATGGAAAGAGTTAAAATACTGGCATGTTAAACCTCATGATTTGATGGGGTAAACTGAATTGGCCGAGTTCAACAATGTCCCAATTAACACAGAGGGAAGGATGACCACACGACTAATTTCCAATTTGAAAAATGCACATGCCCCAAATATGGGCTTTTAGCCCCCCAAAAACACGACAAACCCATGCATGTGGGGTATCACTGTACTCAGGAGATGTTGCTGAACACATATTGGGGTGTTGTGTTACATATACCAGGAGCTGTAAATTCATCAACTGAATAAGACATACAAACCCTGTATTTGCAGGTATATCAATAATGTATGGAAACATAGCATAGCAGATAGCACTGCAGGTCAATACCTGACGATCTATGTTTCCTTGTGTGTTGTTTATTTGATTTATACCTGAACTACAGGGAGTAAGTAAAAGAGAGGTGGGGTTTAGTGAATGAGGGGACAAAGGGACTCTGGGGATAATTACAGGGGAGAGGGCCTCTCAAAGTCACAGTAGGGTCAGAAGGAGGAAGACTACACTGACTCTCACAGTCCTCCCCTAATCTACGGTCAGTGTGGCAAATATTTTTTTTTGGTGTGGTAGCGGAGGGAGTGATTAATCCTGTATTTAGTTATAAAAGTACTGTGTCAGTGTACTATTCTTATACTGATGACTGACCGAGTCAGTGAACAGGTGACTCAGAGCTGCTCTGAACAGTTCTTTGAGTCAGTTAGCTGATGAGCTACTGACTGAACTGTTGTAGCCTGATCTCTGAGCAGTGGCGGACTGGGCTGGGTGGCATTTGCCCCCCAGGCCACCCTAAAGCTAAACAAAACGGACGGCCGGCCGCGCACTAAAGCTGGCAGGGCTGTCTTGAATGCAGGGCCTGCAGCAACTGTGGTCACAGGGGTCGCAACCCCAACGGAGTCACGTGACCCTGCTCCTTTCCTCCTTCCCCTGGCCGACACAAGAGAAGCAGCCCCTGCAGAAGTCCGCAAGTGAGAGATTATTATTATTTATTGTTTTGTATAGCGCCATCAAATTCCGTAGCGATGTACAATGTATGGACAGGACATAACAAGTAGTATGTAACATAACAATTGGAAATTATTCTAGCCTTGGTGCCCGAATAATTATAATTTTAATAAAGGTGAGTATTTTGCATATCTTCCTTTACTACTCACCAACAGCAGCAAAGAAAGAGTTAACTTATAATGAAAAAACAACCAATAAAACAGCATATAGATGGTATATAAACCCTAGCCAATCCCTCCTCTTTCGACCACTGAGAACCGGACCCAAAGAAACATCAGCCAACATCTGGCAAAAGGAACCGGAACACCAACAGGAAAAAACTGGAACCAGAGCCGAAGAAGATCAGCCAACATCTGGCAACAGGAACCGGACCCGAACTGGAACTCCAGACGGAAAACTGGAACCAGGATGAACGTCCTCACAGGCAAGCGCCGAAGCACTGGGACCAGAATGAGCAACACTGCCATCTCAAGGATCTAACTAACAGGACCACATCCCAAAACAAGGAAAGGGATGACAAAATACAATACATAGGCGGTCATGACAGAAAACAAATCAACATCTGAAACACGGACAGAAGCAAATCCATCATAGCGTAATTACTCACCCCAGGAACCAAACCCTGAAAACTGTCGGGAAGGGAGGGAAAATACTCGCACCAAGGCTAGAATAATTTCCAATTTTAAGGCAAGACAGGAGGCTTCCTATTTTGCAGTTTTAACGCTCGACACCAATGCAGAAACCACTGAGGACAAAGGGCGAAAGTAAAAGGTGCGAAAAGTGGAAGCACGAGACCAGTCCGCAGCACTCCACAAAGTGGGGGTCGACACCGCCCGAAATTGCTTAACATATGAAATGAGCAACTGAGTAGCGGAAGAAGGCCAAACCGCCACCGTGCGATCTAGGTAGGTACGCACACATCTGGCAACGCAAAGCTTAGGATCATCCGACAGGCAAGGATAAGAGACGGAGGTGGACAGAGACTTAGTTCTCCTATGGATGGAGAAGAGGATCCCATCAGGCTAAAATGAGACGGCCAAGGCATCGAAAGCCCGGACATCCTAAACCCTGCAAAACGACAAAAGACACAGGACCTAGGTAAGCTTAGCCGACAACTGACGTAACGAGAGGGAATCGTTATCTGGCCAGGACCGAAGGAAGTCCAGGACCACCGCTACATCCCACAGGTATTCATATCGAGGGGCCGGAGGCCTAGACAACCGAATGCCCCGCAGCAAACGGCACACCAGGGGGGCTTCCCCACGGGTTCACCCGAGAAACCCACATGGCCAACGGAAATAGCCGAACGGAAGAGGTTGATGGTCCGATACGACTTACCCTCACGAAACAGGCCGGCCAAAAAATTGAGGACACCATTTAGAGGGGATGAATTGGGATCCATCTGTTGTCCCAAACACTAAGAAGCCCATCGTCCAAGCTGACCGGTAAGACTTCCGGGTGCCCAGAGCCCAAGACTCCCTGAGCAGGGACTAAGCGACCTCCGATAAGCGGGTGACAGGTCGGGGTTCCCCGAGATCGTCCATAGCACCAGAGGCAGCCGCCTCTCCAGGAGAAGCGGGTGAGCTTGACCCTCCGGACCCGCAAGAAGAGACGTGAAGAAGGGAAGGGCCAACGGATCCAGAATCGACATCTCCAGCAGAGCGGGGAACCAAGGCTGCGCGTGCCAGAGCGGGGTCACCAGGACCAAGGATAATGGATGACCCTTGGGATGAGTGCAAAGAGGGGAAAAGCATAGGTGCCGGACGCTGGCCAAATCTGGGTGAAGGCGTCTGTCGCCAGAGCCTCTGGGTCTGGGAGCCAACTGAAGAAAGCAGTCAGCTGGCAGTTCGTACGAGACGCAAAGAGGTCCAAGTGAAGAGGCCCCCTGAGACGAAGGATGTCCCGAAAGACCCGCCTGTGAAGCATCCAATCGCTCGCATCCCTCCAATGCCTCGAGAACCAGGCCGCTAACAGGTTCTCCAAACCCAGGAGGTTTTCTGCCTGCAAGGTGATGTTGCAAGCTAGACAAAATTCAAAGATGTCCTTCGTCAGCTCCATAAGGACTTTGGATCGAGTGCCCCCTAGGCGGTTTATGTACCTTACCGCCGAGACGTTGTCCATTCGGAGGAGTAGGCAGCAATCTGACTGGTCCTTTGCCAGACTGCAGATGGCGAACGATCCCGCAATCAGCTCCAGACAATTGATGTGTAGGGAGTGTTCCTCCAGCGACCATCTTCCGCTCGTCGCTTCGGTGAGGGAGGCTGCGCCCCAGCCCAGCAAGCTGGCGTCGGATTCCAGGACGAAGTCCGGCTGAGAGCCAAAGATGTCATGGCAGTTCCAGGCCTCCATGTGGCGAAGCCACCAGCCTAACTCCTGACGAACCTCCTGTGTGAGATGGACCGGCTGGTCGTAAGAAGGGAGTGAGCGGAGGTGCTGGAGAGCCCGGTAGTTTAATGGACCTGGAAAAATGGCTTGAAGGGAGTGAACCTTGAGGCGCTGGAGAGCCCGGTAGTGTAATGGACCTGGAAAAATGGCTTGAATGGACGCCGTGAGGAGTCCTACCACACATGCCAGCATGTGAAGTGAGCAAACATCCTTCCGCAGGAGGTAGAGAATCTCCTTCTGAATAGCCACGACCTCGGTGGGAATGACCGCTGGTGGAAGGCTCCTTGGTAGGATGGATGGGCTTGCTGAAAATTTCTGGAACCTTGGTAGGAAGAGCGGTCGTCCAGCCTTGGCGGAAAAATGAGGTCCGGCCTGGAATACTTTTCTCATGGAGAGCTTGGCTTTATTCCACGAGGTCATGAGAGAGACTTGCTGATTGAGTTCCACGTTGGCGTTGCCCAGGAGGCAAACAGTCCGGAGGAGCTTATCCTGGGCAGATTTAAGGCCTTGCTCCAGACCCTTTCTAGGGTCACGTTTGTTAGCAGACAACAGGGCAACAACGTTGGGGTCAAATTCGAGAGTGAGCGCCACCTTGTCAGGGATACAAGGGCGAGGACATTCAGCCCGGAGTTTATTGCGCACTTCTTTAGGCAAATGCTTGCGAAGTCACTTATGGAGGTATAAGCCTATGTGCTCTGGGGGTGCCCATTCAGTGGCCCTGGGGTCAAATAAGGAGGAGCCCAACGGGTCTAAGACCGGGAGGTCAGTAGAGGCAGAGGCAGAATAGGGGGTGACAGAGGGGCCCCCGGAATGATGGGGTTCAGCATGGTGGGACTCATCCACCAAACACTCACGGATGTAACGTGAGTCCATAGTCCTGGACGAGGCCAGGTTGATAGATGCCTCAGAGTTATCTGAACCTTCTGCCTGCCATTCATCTATAATAGAAAGAGGGAGTTGGAAAGACTCCTCATCCCCAGCGGGGTAGCGCCCAGAGAGTTGGGAGGGAGCAGAGGTTTTAGGGCATTTGGCAGGAGCCTTGCCCTTGCCCGCATAGACGCTGTTGCCTTTCCAGGGGCGTTTGGAGCTTCTAGTGGATTTCCCAGAGTCTGAATCAGAGGGAATATTGGCAGGGGCCACAGGAGCTGGAGGCTGAGTCTAGGTAGGCTGGGGTATGGAGGCCGACAACCAGAACCCCGGAGAAGTCCACAAGCACGGACAAATAATAGGTACAGGAAGCAGACAACCAGGGAGGAGAAGAAACGGGAGAAACAAGGAAAAGGGGGGAGGGGAAAAACAGGACGGGGAGAAACGGAACCCAGGGAAAAAACGAGCCCAGAGAAAGGACAGCACAGACGGCAGTAATGCCGGAGGTAAAATAAATAAATAAACCTGAAATCTATATAAACCAAATAAATTGTATATAATAAAGAATACTGCAGTAGATATATATATATATCATGAAAAAGGAGTAATGAATATGGAGAAAATCTGACCTGTAGCTACGGTGAGCAGCAAAGAAAGAGGAAGAGGAGGGATTGGCTAGGGTTTATATACCATCTGTATGCTGTTTTATTGGTTGTTTTTTCATTATACGTTAACTCCCTTTGCTGCTGTTGGTGAGTAGTAAAGGAAGATATGCAAAATAGGAAGCTTCCTGTCTTGCCTTAAAATTTGACTTGCAGAGACAACAGGTGAGGAGGGCCCTGCTCAGACGATCTGAAAATCTAGAGATCTGCAATTCAGGTAAGGGGTTGGGGGAGGGTGTATAAACGAGTATGTGTGATTGAGGGAATTAATTAATCTGTGAATGAGTGGATGAATATTTTTGTAGTGTGTATGATAGCATGGATGTGTAAGTGGGGGGGAGCATGGCACAAGGGAACTGTTTGAGGGTAGGATGCCACAGGCAGATTGTTTGGGGGAAAGTTAGGACTTGCCACATTTGCCCCATACACTCAGATTGGAAGAATAGGTTCTTCCAATCTGGGTGTTGGGCAGATCCTATGCATGCAAGCAGGGTGCCAGGGCTGACATGATCCCAAAGGGGGACATTAATTCACAAGGGGGTGCTGGCTGGGGGCATCACATAAATCAATACTAAAAGGGGGGCTGGGTGGTGGGATACATAAACAATGTGGGGCTAACTGTGTGCAATACACAAGGGTGTGGGGGCATTAGGGTGATCACATCCTCCATGTTTCCCATATAGCCCAGATAAAATGCTTCCCTGCAGTATTGGGGATGTATGGAAGGAACAAACTAATCGGATATACTGCAGGGCAGCATTTTATCTGTGCTGGCAGCATCAATACACAAGAGGGGGCAGCTGGGGCCATTATATAAATCAATGCTAAAGCGAGAGGCAGGCTGGGGGCATAAATACACATAGTACTGGCTGGGGGCGATACACAATGGGTCAAAAACACAAAAGGGGGGTCAACAACAAAGCAGTGTCAAAACAAATGATTGCTGGGTAAGCAAACAGAATATTTTATTATATAACAAAAAGCATTACTGTTTGAGGTATATTATACAGAATTAAAGTACTGGACAAGAATTTCTGAATCAGTGATGTTCAAGTATTTTACTTCTTTTTAGTTTTTTCCCCCCCAGTTTACTTTTTTCTTACTGCTCTAGCCTCTCTAATTCATTTTTTTTTTTTAACTCATGTACCATTTTTTTCTCAAGACCACTGTTCAAATCTTATGCTCTAAGTTCTTGTTTCCTCTATACCTTCCATCTTCATTGACATGAATGGACCCTTTAGACTTCAATAGTGCCCAGGTGGCCCATTGTATGCTTTGTCAAAAGAGCCCATTCATGTAAATGTAGGATGCGATGTAGCTGTGTAACACAGGTGGCACTGGGACCGACCTGTACCCCGGCTGGGTACGCCCGCCGAACGTTGCTTCCTCTTCCCCATGGCCACCGGGACACCAGTGATTAACCCCTTCAGCGCCAGACAGAACAAGCATGCAGAGAGAAGGGGCTGCTTTACCACTTTTTTGTTTGGGTGTCAGTGTGTCAGAGCCTGTCCTGGTGTGTGTGTGTTTGGGTGTCGTTGTGGCAGAGTCTGTCCTGGTGTGTGTGTTTGGGTGTCGGTGTTCCAGAGCCTGTCCTGGTGTGGGTTTGAATGTCAGCGTGGCAGAGCCTGTCCTGGTGAGGATCCTGGGAGGGAGGCTAACATTAGCATTTTTTTTAATTAAAAAATCTCTGCTGCTGTGGATTACTCTCCAACATCATGGGAATTATAGTTCACAGCTTACATCTGCAGCTTTATGTACTGTTAACTGTACTTCCCATGAAGCTCAGCCAGCATCATGGGAGGAGTATATCTGGCTGAGCCTCTTGGGAATTCAATTCAATGTGTTATTTTTAATATGCATGACTGTGCTGACTAAATGAAGCGTGTTTTCAGTGGCGATGCATGCGCAACATTGTAAAGTGCAATTGATTGTATTGGTGAGTTGCACAAGAGCGATTAAAAAAAAAAAAAGCGTCCCTCTTTCACATTTTGAAATGTTGGGAGATATGCAAAATAGATTGGTACAAGAATAGTTATATGAGGTACTAAGCTTTATTAATTATATAATACACAATGTGGATTACCATTTTTTGTTTCAGACAGATAATGAAGCATTACACACTACTGAAATGAATGCAATGCTTAATTCAGAAGCACATCTACAGGAGCTGTCAAAACAAATGATTGCTGGGTAAGTAAACAGAATATTTTATTATATAACAAAAAGCATTACTGTTTGAGGTATATTATACAGAATTAAAGTACTGGACAAGAATTTCTGAATCAGTGATGTTCAAGTATTTTACTTTTTTGGTTTTTTTCCCCCCACTTTACTTTTTTCTTACTGCTCTAGCCTCTCTAATTCATTTTTTTTTTTTTAACTCATGTACCATTTTTTCTCAAGACCACTGTTCAAATCTTATGCTCTAAGTTCTTATTTCCTCTATACCTTCCATCTTCATTGACATGAATGGACCCTTTAGACTTCAATAGTGCCCAGGTGGCCCATTGAATGCTTTGTCAAAAGAGCCCATTCATGTAAATGTAGGATGCGATGTAGCTGTGTAACACAGGTGGCACTGGGACCGACCTGTACCCCGGCTGGGTACGCCCGCCGAACGTTGCTTCCTCTGCCCCATGGCCACCGGGACACCAGCGATTAACCCCTTCAGCGCCAGACAGAACAAGCATGCAGAGAGAAGGGGCTGCTTTACCACTGTGGCTAGCCGAAGCTGAGCTACACAGTAGGGCTATTGTCCTGAAAAGGACAATAACTGATCATAGCAGAGGACACAGCTCTTCAGGAACCTCGGCGGCACTGTAGTATACAGAAGTATAGCAATACAATCCTTTACCGCCCTGATAAGGGCAGCTCCGAGGCTTACCTCAATAACAAGACAGGAATCATAGTGAGGTAAAACAGGCACACTTTATTTGGGAAACACACCGGCTTATATACAGTCCAACACAGGAAAAAGGCCATAAATCATGTCCACATAACCCCGCCCTGCGTAGACAGTCCGGCGCAATACTCTGGCCACAGAGCCCAGCAAGGTCCGTACAACCTTAAACCGTCGTTTTCGGGGTGATCCTGAAGGAGCGGTGGCAATCCTGGGGTACCCTAAACACGTACCCATTTCATTCATTCACTCACCCATTCACTCTCCCAC
Organism: Spea hammondii; assembly: GCA_029215755.1. Classification (NCBI taxonomy): domain Eukaryota; kingdom Metazoa; phylum Chordata; class Amphibia; order Anura; family Pelobatidae; genus Spea; species Spea hammondii. The sequence continues at coordinate 23,625,618 of JARDYJ010000009.1, read as the reverse complement.
ACCCCTTACCTCTCTTGCAGATTTCACTGCAGGGCCCCTAAAACAGCCTCCCTGTGCCACCACTGTCCCTAAAACAGTGCCTGTGCAACCACAATCCCCCTAAACAGCCTACCTGTCCCATTTCTGCCTCCCCCTAAACAGCCTGTCTGTCCCATTTCTGCCCCGAAAAACGTACTCACCCCCTAATCTCTCTTGCAGTTTCACTGGTCCAGGGGTCGGCCAAGCATCACTGGGGACACGCAGATGTCTATGCAGATGATGGCCGCCTAAAGCGGGCCCGCAGCTTACTTCCGTGGCGCCCGCGTACTGTGTGAGGAAACTCTTTCCCTGCCCAGGGGAAGCAGGAACCTGAGTGGGAAAATAATGTTCTCACACAGTGTACGGGCACCACGGCGGTAAGCTGCAGGCCCATGTTAGGTGGCTGTCGCAGCACCCTCCGACACGCTGATTCTAAGTGCCAGGTTGTGTCAGAATTTCCAGCACTCAGACGTAGCGTAAAGACCTTGAGGGAGCAGAAGAGCTGGCACCGGCCATCCCCCTCGGCGATATTTGTATAGGTTAGTATTTGTGTGTGTAACAATTGTGGCAGGATGGCCCGATTAAAACAAGAAACTCCAAACACCAGCAGAATAAAAGCAAAATGTGGTTTATTGCAGCTTTGTATGGTCCACAGTGTTGCACTTCACAGTATAAATAAACCAAAACAAAAAATAAATCCTACTCCATCTTGGAGACTAACTATACAAGGTTCTTACCTCACTAACTAACCTCACCAGCTAATCCAGTCCCAGTCATAAAAGTAATAGCAGCACAACACAGTATTTTTGGACCGTCTGAGGGCCTCTGGCTTGACTGCCTCTCTCCCTGTTTCCAGACAACTAATCCCTTTAACGACCACCCTTTAAACACCTCAGTGCAGGTTAATTGGTCCCACCTGCTGACCTCCCAGCAATTAACCCCCTCATGCTGGGAATAATGAGCGTTCTAACCTGCTACTGATATACACAGACTCTGTTACCTTGCCACATATCCTCCCCCTCAGCTTAACACAGGTGTGTGAAGCGGCCTTCGACAAGAAACTGTGCACCCTAGATAATGCATCTGCATTGGCATGCAATAGCCCAGCCTTATGCTTCACAACAAATTTAAACTGTTGCAAAGAGAGGAACCAACGTGTGACTTTAGTATTCTTGTCTTTGTTGTTCTGCATCCACTGTAGTGGAGCATGGTCGGTAATGAGGGTGAAAGATCTGCCCAACAAATAATATTTCAATGGCCAAACATTCCTTCTCTACAGTTGCATACTTCTGCTCCCTTGGCAAGAACTTACGACTTAAAAATAACACAGGATGTTCTTCCTCTCCTATCATGTGAGATAATACTGCCCCCAGGCCCACATCAGAAGCCTCAGTTTGCATAAAGAAATGTTCCTTAAAATCCGGGGTTACTAAAACAGGGTGCCTGCATAAAGCTTGGAGGTCACAGGATATAGTGGTTGCGCATAGTGGAGAAGAAAGTCACAGTAATATAATATGTGGCTGGCACCATGTGGTAAAGAGTTAAGGAATGGGTACTCACATCTTTGGGGGACTTAAGCAATTAGTCCCACAAAACTTGCATGGGCGATACAATCCTCGCCTTGGGATATTATCTTTAGCAGCAGTCCTGTGTAGTTCTTATTTTTGGTTCTCAGGATAAGGTGCACATAAAAAGTTAAACAGAAATAGGCATAGTGCTTTCTGTATATATAAAATGAATAAAACAAATAAAAACAGTTCACTATATACTCACAAAATGGTGAGCAATAAATGGATTGCTCACACCTTCTGGCATAGGTGGAATGATCCCCACCAAGGATATAAACTTGTGTGTTTAAAACATTAAAAGGATACCAGGAGCAGAAGAGAATGGTTTTAAAAAAAAAAAAAAACTTATTTATTTTCAGCTTTCTGGTTAAAAACCATTAACCAAGCACATTTAAAAAAAAAAGACTGGTGGAGAAAAACTATAATGCACAGAAAATACAGAACACCATAAACAATACAGAAAAAACTGACAGAAAAGAGTTGATCAAATACAAAGATAACCTTAAGGAAAATAACTTCATTTTACCTATAGTGACAGATTTTAATAACAAGAACAAAACGTTTTTTTTTTTCCACTTGAAATTTTTATTGATTTTCCATAACAAAAGAAAATGCATGGACAAAAACAGAAGAGAAAAACGGTACCGAAATCAGCAAATAGCAGACCAATGCAGTACAATGTGCCACATAGCGTAATAACAGAACCTGGCCAAGTAGCTAGTAAAACATAGCACAATACAAGTACATGGTCAAAGAATCAAAAGAGCAAAAGGCAATGCAATGAACATCAAAGCAGCCATATACACTAGAGGAGTACACAATCCGTGGCATGCTGCGTCGGAATAGGGACAACGTATGACCTGTCCATGGAAGGAGGGATGAGGGAAAACAGGAAAGAAGGGGAGGGAGGGAATAGAGAGGAAAAAGAAAAGAAAAGAGAGAGAAGCCTACAACGAACGAACAGCCTTCAAGCTCCATAGAGTACGCATGTCATGGAGCAGAAAACCAGGAGGGGTGCCACGAAAAGAGGTAAAATAAAAGTCATCCCACCTATCCCAAGTAGCCTGGAAAACATGAGAGGTACCCATCGCCGAGTGGGCCATACATTCGTATTTACGGGTAGTGGCTACAGAGTAAAGCACCTCACGTATGGATGGAGGTGTAGAGTTCTTCCACTTCCTAGCAATACAACTCTTAGCAGCCAGGAGGAGATGCATGAGGAGTTTACGACATGGTGAATCGAGATCAGGAGGGAGCATGTCTAGGAGGGCGACCGAGACAGAGGAGACAATTGAGACTGGAAGCAAATGATTAATGAGTGCGAAAACCTCAGAGCAAAAAGTAGTCAACAGAGGACAGTCCCACCACACATGAGCCATCTTCCCCCTGTGGCCACACGACCTCCAGCACAAAGGGGAGGTAGACGGAAAAATCTTGGAGAGCTTGGGGGGGACATAATACCAGCGGAATATGACTTTACGATCTGTTTCAAAATGGGTAGCATTTCTGGACACACCCCGGATCTGTTCCAAGGCCGTATACCAATCCTGAACATCAAAGGAACATTGGAGCTCTCTTTCCCAAGCCTCCATATACGGAAGCTTACGATCGGGCGCACAATCCAGCAACGCCGCATAGCAAACGGAAATGGCATGCGGGACAATGGGAGCCTGAAGACAAAGCTTAATAATTGGAGGCATGGAGGCCGCAGATGGAGTAGGTTTCCAGTATTTCTGAATGACGTTACGGAATTGCAGGAACTTCAGGAAATCCTTATTGGAGAGGGAATACTCGGCTTTTAGTTCTTGGAAGGAGCGGACATGACCTCGCGAAATAAAATGGTTAACGGTCAGGACACCAGCCTGCAGCCAAGAGTCAACGGAGACATGAGGCAACAGTGAGCGTAAAACTGTAATGGGCGCATACGCAGATAAGGTAGATGGATACCCAAGAGTGGTACGGTAGCTGTCCCACAATGACAGTGACAATTTTGAGGTGGGTAAAAGATGCGGCAGCGGTGGGTGAACAGACTTCGGGAGCCAAAGTAAGTCGCTGAGGATCCATGGTCGAACGAAAGCATTTTCAAGGTCAACCCACGCCACACGCGCCGCAGCGGAGAACAGGTGGAGAGTCTGTGTGAGGGCAGCAGCCAGATAGTATTTCTTAACATCCGGAACTCCCAGGCCTCCCAACATCTTGGGTCATTGAAGGAGACGAATGGAGAGCCGGGCTTTCTTGTTAGCCCAGATGAACTTGGAAACAGTCGTTTGAATTTCGCGGAGAAGGATAGGCGATACAGGGACCGGCAACGTCCGGAACAGGTAGAGCAGCTTCGGTAAAGAGTTCATCTTGAAGGAGACAATCCTACCCGTCCATGACAGTTCAAATTTGGACCAGCGAAGGAGATCTTCCTTAATCGCTCGCCAGATATGCTGGTAATTTACTTTAGCCAAAGTTTGGACAGTGAGCCGAATACCCAGGTAAGTAAGATAATCAGATCTCCAGTCATACGGAAACATTCTCGACAGTTGGGCCATCTCCGCCGCAGGGAAGCCAAGATTCAGAGCCTGGGATTTGCCCCAATTGATTTTATAATAGGAAACCGTGCCAAACTCCTCAAGGAGAGAGTGCAATGCCGGCAGAGAACGCCGAGGATCTGTGATGGTGAGCAGAACGTCGTCAGCATATAAGGCCAGCTTCGTTTTGACAGAATGGCATGAAAAACCCTTGACATCCGGAGACGATCTCACCGCAATAGCAAGAGGCTCCATGGCTAACGCAAAGAGTAACGGAGAAAGGGGACAGCCTTGTCTCGTTCCATTGGAAATGTCAAAAGGTCGGGAGAGGAAGCCGGCAACATGAACACTTGCATGAGGACGAACATATAACTGGTCAATCGCCGCGATGAAGTCATCCGGGAGATGAAACGCACGTAGAGTGGCCATAAGGAAAGGCCTTCCCCGCATCCAAGGAGAGGAGAAGGCACGGTTGGCGACGAGAGGAGGCGAGATGGATGATGTTCGTAATCCGTCGTGTATTATCCGATGGTTGGCGACCCATAACAAAGCCGACTTGGTCATTACAAATCAGAGTTGGTAGGAGACGGTTCAGGCGGTCAGCCAAAATCTTAGAATACAATTTGGTGTCCGTATTTAAAAGGGAAATCGGACGATAATTTGCACAGGCAGTCAGGGTCTTCCCCGGCTTGGGTATCGTAGTTATATGCGCAGCAGCCATCTCGAAGGGAAGCGGGGAAGGCCCCATCAAATTAGCATACAAGTCACAAAGGTGGGGAGACAAGAAATGCTTGAACTTTTGATAATAAGAATTCGGCAGTCTGTCGGGCCCAGGCGCTTTATGAGGCTTGACAGCAGCAATCGTTAGAGTGACTTCATCCACTGTAGGGGGCTTAGTGAGATCGTCCCAACAGTCTTCCGAGAGCTGAGGTATAGGAAGAGATTCCAGGAAACGTCGAATATGTTGGTCTTGCGGCTGCGGCACGTGTGGGTGGGACCGCAGGTTGTAGAGAGATTCATAGTAGGTCGCAAACTGGTCAGCGATATGTTTAGGATTGTAGATCCGACCCGCGCCTGGTGTTTGTAAATAATGAATCGTCGAGGAAGAGGAATGTAAACGAAGCTTGCGCGCCAGCAGAGTATCGGCCTTGTTGCCTTTGGAGTAATAGGTTTGATGAAGCCGTCGCAAAGCAAGTTCAGTGTGCTGAAGGTTAAGTGCATGGATCTCATCTTTCAACGATTGCAAGTCAGCGTGAGTAGCAGGAGACCAAGCTTTATCGGTGAAATCAAGAGCTGTAAGCTGGGCGGTGAGAGTGGAAAGTGAGTGCGTCTGAGCCTTCTTTTGTTGAGAGGCAATCCGAAGGAAGTGGCCACGGATCACCGCTTTATGGGCCAACCAGAGCGTAGAAGGCTGCAGGTCTGGTGTCGCATTTGATTCGAAATACTGGTTCAAAGCCGTTTCGGTCTCAGCACAAACAGGGGACTGCTGAAGTAAGCTGTCGTTCAGTCGCCAAAGGGGTGGTGGAAGATCGAGGCCACCATGCGAAAGGGACATCCAAAGCGGCGCATGGTCGGACCACGTGATATTGCCAATGGAGGGGGTTTATTGACCAAAATAAGATCAATGCGAGAATAGCTGGAGTGAGGATTGGAGTAAAACGTATAGTCTTTTCCAAGGGGGTGAAGAACTCTCCAAGTATCAAACAGTCCACAGCGGTGAAGGAGGTGGTGGAAACGGTTGCCTTGCAATGTAAGCGCCTTCAAATATTTGGAGGACATGGTAGCAGAGGAGTCCAGCGTCAGAACAGGAGGAAGGTTAAAATCCCCGCCAATAATTGTGCGGCCCATCTGGACCTTTTGAAGTTTCATGAAGATTTTTTCCAAAAAAAACAGTTGGTTGTCATTAGGAGCATATATAGTGAGCAGCGTGAACGGAGTCCCGTTAAGGTCAGCCATGAGTAGGAGGAAACGACCTTTAGGATCGGAGAGCTTGGAGTGGAGCTGGAAATGGACATTCTTGTGGATAAGTACAGCCACCCCGGCCGTCTTGGTATCAGACATAGCATGGTATTCAGTAGGATATAGCTTAAAATTAAAACAGCGGCCACTAGATTTCAGAAGGTGTGTCTCCTGAACCATCACGATGTCAGCCCTCCTAGACTTAAGCTCACAGAGAAACATGCGCCGCTTATGGGGAGTGTTGAGGCCCTTGGTGTTAACCGAGAGAACGGTAAGGCTCATTTAGAAAACAGAAGAGGGAAAGGGAGAGAGAGAGAGGAAAGGTAAGGGAGAGGAAAAGAACGGGACAGGAGGAAGGCTCAGACAAGCCGTCAAAGACAAGGCGTCAAAGAGCCACAAAATGGCGTGAACTGACAGGCGAAGAAAAAGTATCGCCGCAGTACACTCCGATAGGGGGGAGCAACAAAACCAGCAGAGGGAAGCCTGCGTGTCGGCAAAAACCAAATAACATAAATGTAATAATACAGGTGACAATAAAACAGTATGCAACTGTATCCGTAACCGGAGTGAAAAGTAACCAGTAGGCAAGGCAAAAATCACATAATCGGCCATGAATGCCAGAAAGACACAAGAGAGGGCAAAATCACATTAGAAGCATGGGTAGAAATACATGAAATAAAATAAAACATATACATACAATAATAAGAAAATAAAAATAAATATACGTGTACATGTGATGCAACGAAGGGCCCATAAACACATAACAACCCACAGACCTGGGATACAGGCGGGCAAATATCCAATAAGGCCACGCAGTAGAGGACGACCGAGCAATACGTATGGAGAAAACATATGAAAAACAAGTGTACGTGTGTGTGATGTAGCAAGAGACCACCATGGCCAGAACCACCAAAAGTCACAAGGAGACTATGTGGTATAGGGGAAGTGTGTGATGCGCAATAAAGGGCCCCAATGCATGAGAGACACAAAAACAAAAAAAATAATAATTAAGAAAATAAAGGAAGTAAACGTGTACGTGTGGTGCAGCGAGAGGCCCATAGGCACATAACAACCCAAAGACATAGGAAACAGGCGGGCAGATACCCAAGAAACAAGTGTACATGTGTGTGTGATGCAATAACAGACCACCTTGCCCAGAGCCGCCTAAAAGTATAAGAAGACCATGAGGCCGCAGACAGGATATTCCAAGAACGGAGGAGTTGGAAACCATCCGCCGGAGACAGCACCACCGACTGGACACCATTTCGGAACAAAATGAGCTTCGTCGGATAACCCCAGCGGTACTGGATAGAGTGCTCGAGTAATAACAAGGTAAGTGATGTAAACTTACGGCAAGCAGATAAGGTTGCAGCGGAGAGATCAGAGAACAACTGGAGATTTTCATATGGTGCAGGAAACGATGGATTCTTCCTGGCAGCAGACAAAATAGACGCCTTCGCCTTAAAATAATGTAGCCGGAGGATCACATCACGGGTGGCCGACACCGGGAGCGATTTCGGTTTCGGGAGCCGGTGTATGTGATCCAGAAGGAGATCAGTGGCTGAAAGCTCCGGCACAAGAGAGTGGAAAAAGTCCTTAGCGAACTCCTCAAGGGAGCTATTCGAGACCTCCTTAGGGACCCCCGGAAGCCTTAAATTATTGCGTCTCGACCTGTCCTCAATATCTGCCATCTTGAGTTGGAGTTGGAGGACGGTGTCAGCCAGATCATTATGGCGGTCAACCAGCTCATTATAGGCCCCAGTATATTCCTCAAACTTGTGTTCCAGGTGATCAGTCCGCGATCCAAATTGGACTAGGTCCTGCTTAAAGTCAGAGAGCATATCTTTAATAGAGTCCGTCACCGAGATCTTCAAGTTCTCCAGCATATGTTGAAGAAGTGCAGGGGTAACTTGTTGATCCTCCCGGAAAGATAGGTCCTCAGCGGCAAGGTCCGGCTGCGAAGACACGAGGGAGGCCTCGTCGCCATCTTGGGATGGAAGGCCAAATATTGAGGTAGTCAGTTGGAACCTCGCTTGGCATGTTTAAACGCCATCGCCATCACAAGCCCACCTGTAGGAACTAAGAAAATCCACAATGGAAAGCTGTTAACGCCGCTTTTAAGCCGACACGCAGGGAGAGCTCTTCACTTAAGCCGCCATTCAGCTCCGCGGTCAGGCCACGCCCCAAGAACAAAACTTTTCAAAGGATTATTAAGAAAAACTGGGACATTCTAAAAGAAGATGATGTTTGAATAGCAAACAGTAAGTACGGTAGGAGAGTGTCCCAATTTTTCCCATCTCTATCAACAACTTTACGTAACATGTGTTTCAGGGTCCTATTGAATCTTTCGACTAACCCATCTGTTTGAGGATGGTACACAGATGTACTCAAAGCTTTTATTTGTAACAAATGACACAACTCTTTCATTAGTCGGGACATAAAAGGGGTACCTTGGTCAATTAAAATCTCTTTTGGTAACCCTACCCGAGAAAATACTTGAAGAAATTCTTTTGCTATGGTGTTGGAAGCAGTATTGCGGAGGGGAATAGCTTCTGGGTAGCGTGTAGCATAATCCAATATGACCAGAATATATTGATTACCCTTAGCCGATTTTTCTATTGGTCCCACCAAATCCATAGCGATTCGCTCAAAAGGGGTTTCAATAATTGGCAATGGGATTAGGGGTGCTCTTAGACGAGGTTTTGGGGTCGCTAGCTGGCAGTCTGGGCATGAGGCACAGTACCGCTTTACCTCTTCATATACCCCAGGCCAAAAGAATCGCCTTAAAACCCTTTCCCGAGTGTTTTCTACCCCCAAGTGTCCCCCAAACAAATGAGAATGGGCCAATTCCAACACCTTCCTCCTGAAGGGCCTTGGTACTAAGAGCTGTTCAAGTTCTTGCCCCTCCTCTCTGATCACTCTATAAAGTAGGTCATTCCTAAGAATGAAATGAGGATACCTGTCTCTGGATTTCCCATCAACCATAGTCCCATTAACTTCTACAATTTGGTTACGGGCATTTTGCATTGTTAAGTCATTAACTTGTTCCCTTCCAAACTGATTTAAACCAATGTCCAAATCCACAAATGTTCTTGGGTTTGGCCCTGGGGTTCAACCAGTATTTCGGTTGAAGGGTTGGAACTAGTGCTCGGATCTTGTAAGTCCACACCTTCATTTACCAAAGCCATTTGTAAATTCCTAGTACCCCTATGCTTATCTTCCCTTCTCTTACGTCTCGTCTTGCGCCTTTTCAAAACAAATCTGGGTGTGCAAACGAGAAAACACAAAACGGGCTCTCCTCTATAAACTCACACGGGTTTTGAATTAAGCTTTGAAACGCCGGGAAATTGCATCCAAGAATAAGGGGATGGGGTAATTTAGGTACCACTGCAGCCATTACTGGAAATGTTTGGCCCCCATAGCCTATGTTTACAGAGGTAGTAGGTGTCACTAACGGTGGTTCAGGCTGTAGATCCTCGCTGCAGTACAAGGAAAGGCGCCCCAAGCGAGTAATGCAGGAACAGATGGTATAGGAGCAGACAATCGGATAGTCGGGGTCACGAGCAGAGATCAGGACTGGCAGCAAACACGGATAGTCGGGGTCACGAGCAGAGATCAGGACTGGCAGCAAACACGGATAGTCAGGTACAAACTGAGTTCAGGTGAAGGCAGGCGGCAAACAACGGGTGGTCAGGTTCAAGCAGAGTTCAGGCAACAAAAAGGCAAATAAGATACAGGAACGCTAGTGTAGGCAATAAAGGCTCTATCACAGGCAAGGTATAGCTCTAAACTGAGGGTTTAAATATCCCTCCATCCCTAGATCCTCCTACCCACCTAATTAAGGGGGAGGAGGAAAAAAGATAAAAGGTCCCTTTAATCCCCCTAATGAATATTCATGAATATGCATGCGCGAACGGCTCTCATGACGTCTCGGCGCGCGTCCCGTCTAGATCACTCGATCCACACGGGGGCGCGCGTCCCGCAGCAGGACGGACCTCGCCGCGTTTCCCCTGCTGACGCGAGCTGCGTCTCAGTTCCCCCGCACGAGGACACCGCGGATCCGCCGGCGAGGTAACAGTACCCCCCTGTCCACAAGAGCCGTCCTGGCGATCAGAGGTTGGCTTCTGAGGGAATTTTTTATGAAAAGAACGAATCTTGGCTGGAGCATGGACATCCGAAGCAAGAACCCAAGAACTCTCCTCAGGACCGTATCCCTTCCATCTAATAAAATACTGGAGCCTCCCTTGTTTCTTTCTAGAGTCTAGGATGGTCTGTACCTCGTATTCTTCTTCGCCCTGAACCATTACAGGGTCGGGAGTACGAACCGTAGAGGAATACCCCCGTGGTACTGGTTTCTTGAGGCCACAATGACGGTTCATAACCATGTACCGCTTTAAACGGAGACATCTGTAGTGACTCGTGAAATGAGCTGTTGTATGACCATTCGGCAAGATACAAAAGCGTTGACCAATCAGACTGGTCCTCTGAAACATACATTCTCAGGTATTGTTTAAGAACTTGATTCGTTCTCTCCGCTTGACCATTGGATTGTGGATGGTGGGAGGAAGAAAAATGTAACTCAATCCCCATATGTCTACACATTGCTCTCCAGAACTTCGAGATAAACTGTGAACCTCTATCAGAAATAATTATTTGAGGAACCCCGTGAAGTCTTATGATTTCCTTCATGAAGATGTCAGCTAATGTACTGGCTGACGGAAGCTTAGCGAGAGCGATAAAATGTGCTTGTTTGCTAAACAAATCTACCACTACTAAAATAGTTGTATGTCCACGAGAAGGAGGTAGGTCCGTAACAAAGTCCATGGCTAAGTGCTGCCATGGTCGGTCTGGGACAGGTAACGGACATAATAACCCCGCTGGTCGAGTATGCGGTATCTTATTATGATCGCATACAGTACATGCTTGTACAAAGTCATAAATGTCATGATTCATAGTAGGCCACCAGAAGTTCCTCTGCAGGAGAAATTTTACATTCCGAATTCCCCGATGACCAGCTACCGGAGAAGCATGACCCCAGGACAGAACAGCTTTACGAAAGCGTGGTTGCACATAAAGTCTCCCAGGAGGTGGAATTTGCCCTCGGGGACGGGGCGTCTGAGATTTAGAAATGTGCCACATGAAGGTACTGTGTATGGTGGCAATTATCTTTGTAGGTGGAACAATCGGTTCGACAGAAGTTTCAACATTAGACGCCTCATGTTGTCTAGACAGTGCATCGGCCTTAGTATTCTTTGAACCCGGTCGAAAGGAAATTTACCGCGTAAAAAATAATGCCCATCGAGCTTGTCGAGGATTGAGTCGTTTGGCATTTTCTATATACACTAGATTTTTGTGGTCAGTGAGTATAGTAACGGGAGTTACAGTCCCTTCAAGCAGCCAACTTAATGGCCAGTAATTCTCGGTTCCCTATATCGTGATTTTGTTCGGCCGACGAAAAAGTTTTAGAAAAATAAGAACAAGGATGAAGGCGGTTAGAAAACTGATCTCGTTGAGACAAAATAGCTCCAGCCCCAGTTTCTGCTGCGTCCACTTCCAAAATAAAAGGTAAATCAGGATTGGGGCGTTTTAAAATAGGTGCTGTAATAAAGGCCAATTTTAGTCTTTCAAAGGCCTTACTTGCTTCAGGGGTCCAAGATTTAGGATTTGCCCCTTTTCTAGTCAGTGCAATGATTGGAGCGATAATCTGAGAGAAGTTCCGAATGAAGCGACGATAATAATTGGCAAAGCCTACAAATCGCTGAATACCCTTGATATCCGAAGGCTCCGCCCAGTCTTTGATGGCCGTTAGTTTGTCAGGATCCATCTCTAATTGTCCAGCAGATAGAATGTATCCTAAAAACTTCACCTTGTCACAATGGAACTCGCATTTCTCAACTTTAGTAAATAATGTTCCCTTAACCTTTGTAATACTTGACAGACGTGTTGCCGATGTTCTTTCAAATTTTTTGAGTAAATCAGAATGTCATCGAGATAGACCATCACATGGGATAACAACATGTCGCGAAAAATATCATTCACGAAACTCTGGAACACTGCCGGGGCATTACATAGCCCAAACGGCATCACAAGATACTCATAATGTCCATATCTCGTATTGAAAGCCATCTTCCATTCATCCCCTTCTTGTATTCTAATCAGGTTATAGGCCCCCCGTAGATCAAGCTTGGTAAAGATAGTAGCGTCTTTCAGTTGATCATATAGTTCAGTTATGAGGGGTAGCGGGTATTTGTTTTTGATGGTTATTTTATTCAGACCCCTATAATCAATGCATGGACGCAAAGAACCGTCTTTTTTGGCAATGAAAAAGAAGCCTGCTCCTGCCGGAGACGCAGAAGGTCTGATGAAACCTTTCTTTAAACTTTCTTCGATATACTGGGCCAAGGCTTGATTTTCTGGTTGGGACAATGGATATGTGTGCCCTTTAGGTGGGTTGGTGCCGGGTAACAATTTTATTGTACAATCGTACGCCCGATGGGGAGGTAAGGTTTCCGCTTTTCTTTTAGAAAACACCTCCAAATACTCCCAATATTGAGGAGGTACCAGGTGACGAGGATCCTGAGCCGGTACTTCGAGCATTAAACTCAACTTGGTAGGAGGGCTGCAACAGTTCTTTAAACATTCTTTACTCCAAGCCAGAATCTGTCCCTCTCTCCAGTCTATGTTGGGATTATGTTGTCGGAGCCATGACATTCCTAGGGATATGAGGACTGGATAGTACATTAAATTGTATTTCTTCCGAATGAAGTATTCCGAATGAAGTCACGGTAGGTGAGAGCATCTTTAATGGGTTCATTCAAACCCCTGCGAAAGGCCGCTGTCAGAGCACTGACATTCCAGTCTGTCTCGTATGCTAATGTGCGGAATTCAACGGCGTATTGAGCCACAGATCTTCTTCCCTGTTGGACTTCCATTAAATTGGATTCTGCAGATTCACGCCTCCTAGGAGCGTCAAAGAAAGCACGAAAAGATGTAATAAAGGCGTCTGCATCTTCCAAAATAGGCGAGTTCTGTTCTAGCAGTGGTGATGCCCACGCCAACGCTCCTTTTAATAAGTTTATAATAAAAGTCACTCGGTTGCAATGAGAGGAGAAGGTTTGAGGATGGGCCCGGAAGTGTAATGCACACTGATTCAGGAAGCCGCGACACTCTTGAGGATCAATCTTGAGGATCACCAGAAAACTTGTCCGGTAGTGGCATCTTGGGTGCTTTGGCCAAAGTACTTTGCTCCGGCACAGGAGGTGAAGAATCAGAGGATGCCCCTTGCTGCATAGTTGGGGACAGATTCGTAGCCATCGATCTTAGCAGGTCCGCCACGTCGTCCAATTTCCGTTCCAAGGATTGGAGTTGGGAAGCGTGAGCCGCAAGAACTTGATCCTGTCTGTCTTGTCTGTTGGACATCCTTACCAAGTCTGCGGGATCCATAGTAAGGCCTGTGATACTGTCACTAATGGTGGTTCAGGCTGTAGATCCTCGCTGCAGTACAAGGAAAGGCGCCCCAAGCGGTGATGACGAGTAGGGTATGATACAGTACAGCCATGTACACAGAGTATCCCGACCTTCTTACCTGGGAGCAACTGAGACGGCTGAATGAGACTGCTTGTCACTAAAGTAATATCGCTCCCAGAGTCAACAAGAGCTACGGTTTCCTTCCCATTCTCGTAGCCCTTGGGGTAATCCTCGCAAAAAACGATCCAAAACCAAGGTCTCAATTATTTGAGCAGGCGTTGAACTCTATGGTTTTAACCATCTCCTGGCCAGATGAATCAAATCAAACATTTGTGATCTTGGTGCCTTCTGTTCCTAGTATTTCCAATTCTAGAACCGTTGGGCATGGATCACTGGAGTCCTTGCAAGAATCTCTGCTTTAAGAATATCATAACTAGCAGCCGCCTCTTCCTCTAGGTCAAAATAGGCTTTTTGAGCTTCACCAAGCAAAAAAGGTGCAACTATACCAGCCCATTGAGTGCGAGGCCATTGCTCTCTGATTTCAGTTCGCTCAAAAGCTGTTAGGCCTCCACATCATCTTGCGGCATCATCTTTTGCAGATACTGATTTGCATGGATTGGTTTTGGACTGCTGCTCTGTTCATCTGTGGTAGTTTTTGAGAGTTGCTGTACAATCTCTTTTAGGACAACCCTGTCCTCTTGCTGTGCTTCCATCATAGCTCCCATCTGAGCAGTTATCAGCCGGTTGGTTTCCTGTTGCACTGTAGTAGCATGCAGGAGGGCCTTTAAAACATCCTCCATGTTGATACAGGGTTCAGACAGCAAAATCCCACTTTTACTTACCTCACTAACTAACCTCACCAGCTAATCCGGTCCCAGTCATAAAAGTAATAGCAGCACAACACAGTATTTTTGGACCGTAACTTTTTATAACGTCTGAGGGCCTCTGGCTTGACTGCCTCTCTCCCTGTTTCCAGACAACTAATGCCTTTAACGACCACCCTTTAAACACCTCAGTGCAGGTTAATTGGTCCCACCTGCTGACCTCCCAGCAATTGACCCCCTCATGCTGGGAATAATGAGCGTTCTAACCTGCTACTGATATACACAGACTCCGTTACCTTGCCACACAGTGTTATTCTGCATAAGTATGTTATTGCATGTGTATGTATTAGACATGTGCAAATGGAGAAATTTTTCAGTTCGTTTTTGGCCCATTCATTTTCAGGCAACAAATTACATTCCCCGCCCTTTTGGTCAGATGAAAATCGGAGCATTTTTAATTCTGAAACGAAATTCGCTGCTTGGTGCCCACATTAACTCACACTCTCATTTGCGTTCTCATGCTCTCTAAGTGCTTCACTACTTCTTCTGCCAAGATAGAAGGTGAAAGAGAGAAGAATAAGAACAAGATGATGAGGAAGTGGAATCAGAAGCAGAAGTCATTATGGGAGCCTTGGCTTGTTTTCATGGTTTCATATGAAAAAATGCCACTTCAGTATGGGGGACGCAGGTTTGCTGTGGGGTGTGGAGATGTGTCATCTCCTGCACCCTAATGGGGGGTGAACTTCACCAAGAGGAAAAGGTGTTGTTGGAAGAGGGCAAGCCTGTGCCAACCCCATCATAGAGAACCAACAGGATCTACAAGGGCAAATGGAACTCAGATATTCTGAAGCTCACAGTGTGCTGCATTGTGTCACCTAGCTCTGTGCTCATGTTGATTTTCCTGTTCCTGACCGTTGGATGAATCCTTTGTCTGCTGCCTTCAATACTGACCCTGGTTGGACCAGTCCTTGTGTGCTAATGTGGTACCCCTCTGATGATTGCCACCTAGTGCAGACTGCCCCCTGAACATAGCAGGGTCACATAAAGCAGGGTTATGTGACCCTGCAATTAAATACGAGGCTGCTCAGTGAGTGAGAAAAGGAGGAAGAGGGAAAGGGAGGGCGTATGCATATATGTATGTAAGAGTGTATTAGTGTTTGTATGTAAGCATGTATATGTGTGTCAGCATAAATGTGTATGTATGTGCACAGATAAGGTTTCCACTGTTAAGATGTGCGGGCACAATAATGGCACTGTTAAGCTGTTTGCGCACAAGGATGACACTGTTAAGATTTTTTGGGAAAAAATATGTCAGAGACAAGCTGTTGGGGGACAAATATGGCACTGTTAAGCTATTTGGGTGCAAGGATGGTATTGTTAACCTGTTTGGGGTGAAAGATGTCAGACATGCGAGACAAAGGGCTCTCTAAAGACCTGCTCATTAATAGAACATTACAAAGGATAAAAGGTCACCCACTAAGACTTGAAGAAAGGAGATTTAGTCTACTACAGCGGAGGGAATTTTTCACAGTTAGGACAATAAAAGTATAGAATTCTCTGTCTGAAGAGGTGGTACTAGCCAATAGCGTGCCTAGCAGGTGGCGTGGGGGGCGGTCCGCCATGGGTGCCGCTCATCGGGGGGGGGCACCATGCTGGCACCCCTCTTGAGACAGACAGTAATGTCCACCGCTAGAGGAGCAGGCTCGGTTGGGGAAATCAAGGATCTTCCTGTAACCGGCTTAAAGTCATTCAAGGGAGTGGGAGGTCTGTTAATGCAGACCTCTGATCCTGATCCCTTGCGATGCGCGTAGCAACTGAAGCTGTGTGTTGGGATTTGCTGTCATATCCCAGTGCACAACACTGAAGCCGCGCCCACACCCTTCCGCGCTCACTGCACCGGAAGGACAAAGAAGAAGAGCCAAGAAGAAGACCGAAGAGGAGGAAACGGAGCTGTAGAGGGAAAAGTGACAATGACAGAGGAAAGGTAGAAAAAGATTCAGTGAGAGTGGATTAGTAAATGTGGATTAGCAAATGTGGATTATTAAATGTGGATTAGTAAATGTGCGAGAGTGATGGGTGTTATGATGTATATATATATATATATGTTTGCTAACAGCAATCTCAATCTGCACACTCCAAAGGAACTCGGGTGCTTAACTGTGCTAGGAAGGGCCAGCTCCCCAGTAGATCAAAATAAATAAAGGCTACAGGCACTCAAGGGTTCCAGCTCAGGCAGATTTATTAGAGGAAGACAGAAACAACGTTTCTACCTCACAATGAAAAAGACCTCATGGTCCACGGAATATATATGGGCTACTGTGGATGTATCATGCCTATACACTGTAATTCCACACCAACAAGGGTTGGAATCTATTAGGAGAGTACTATCCACTGACGAAAGGATGGATGAATTACAAAACCAATTTATGGTTTATGGTGTGAGTACACCCCAAAGTGGAAATGTCCAAATTGGGCCCAAAGTGTCAATATTTTGCGTGCCCACCATTATTTTCCAGCACAGCCTTAACCCTCTTAGGCACGGAGTTAACCATCCATTTGAGGATGCCCCACAGATGCTCAATATGGTTTAGGTCTGGAGACATGTTTGGCCAGTAAAATACTCTAACCGACTGCTTAAATAAGTATTTCTGTTCAGCTTTTACAGAGGCAACTACAGACCAGCAAGTGTTGTGTCAGTAGTTGAGATTAATTATTAATGCACACCATGCTCAATGAAGGATTTATAACATAATTAGCAGGCCATACAAATTATCAACTAGCCCTACATTGTATATTTATCCCACCAGGCAGCCCTCCCTTTAATATTGATTTATGTGATGCCCCCAGCCAGCCCCCCTTGTGAAGTAATGCCCCATTGCCCCCACACCTTTTATGTATTGCCCCAGCCAGCTCCACATTATATATTTATCCCACCACCCAGCCCCCCTTTTAGTATTGATTTATGTGATGCCCCCAGCCAGTACCCCCTTGTGAATTAATGCCCTCACACCCTTGCGTATTTCCCCCAGCCTGCCCCACATTGTGTATTTATACACAATAGGAAAGGCTGAACTTGATGGACGCATGTCTTTTTTCATCCTATATAACTATGCAACTATGCAACTATTCCACCCAGCCAGCTGGAAGCACAGGACTTGCCATCTTTTCCCCCAAACAGCCTCCCTGTGGCATCTTTGCCTCAAACAGACAACCCTGTGCCATGCTTCCCCCCACATACACATCATAGTGATTCATTCAGTCATTCACAAATATTAATTCACTCATTCACAAATACTCATTCAGTCACTCATTCACAGATACTCATTAATTCCCTCATCCACAGATACTTATTCAAATATCCCCTAGGTGCGTTATTTTGCATTTTTCCACATTAAATGCCAGTTGCCATAGCTCTGACCATTTTCCAGTAACAGGGATAAAGGCACATAAGGTAACAGCTTGAATGAACAGTGCTGGGGGTTTAAAGAGCCCTGTCAGGTCTTGGCTCCTCCACCGGACCATCTCATTCCTCCTCTCCGCATAGTGCACTATTGGAGTGCAGTGTTTGTATTTTTCACTTTATATTATTGTTTCTTCACACACATATATATATATATATATATATATAAATATTTATTTAGCGCTGTCCATTTTTGTTGACATAACTGCAAGCAGAGAGGAGCTCAATAAAGCTGTCATGCACCTGTTACCCAAACCCGTTCAGCCCGGGGAGACCCCAAAATGGGGAGACCCCAAAAGGGACACACAGTGCAGGAGAGGCACCACGCAGAGAATAGGCAGGGTATAGGCAATATATAGGCAGTCTCTGAGTAAAATAATGGCGGAAGAGTAGATAATTGTAGTAGGGCTGGATCTGCTAAATGGAGCGTCGGAAGCAAGCCAGGTCGGTACACGAAGAAGGTAGTCACACAAGCCAGGAATCGTGACACATGATATCACAAATAGGAGAGAACCGCTAGAGCGTCTGAACACGAAGACCGCACAAGGGTAACTGCAAGCAGGACTTCAGGAGATTTAAATCCGGCGCCACACAAAGCCATGCCCCCTGAGCAGGGTCTCAGGTCCGCCCAAGCAGGAATACCCCCTGTCAGTCCACTGAACGGACGGGCCGCCTCCTGTGAGTCACTCGCAGGCTGCCTGGAGACAGACGGTGTGGAGCAGATACTCGTGGTCTGCTGTGTTGCCGCGAGCGGGAGAGACGGCTTCCGGGCAAAGTTTCCCCGGAGGAAAGGTAAGTTGTGACAAAAGCACAATAACTGAGCACTGAGTGATACTCCGTGCTGGGTTTTAAATTTGCCGCTCATGGAATCTCCAGCCCCGTGCGTGAAGTCATCTGGGCACGCTCCCCGTCGCCTCCACTTGGGAACGTATAAAGTTGGTTGAGGGCGCGCGCACATAGAGCTGTCCGTTCGTGAAGCAGCAGAGGAGGAGGCGGAAGGAGCGGCACAGGACCAGGCACCCGTCTTAGCGGGAAATCCGGTGAGTGGACAACACCCATATCATTGCCGCATAAATCGCCACCACAGCTGGAGCCAACCCTAAGTGAAGGGGGGGAACTACCTCGCTGCCCACCAATGATACCTGCCACCTGTGCACCCCTGCAACCATACCTGAAAGGGCCCCGGACATGCTGGACCGCTGGGCCATGGGATCCTGAGCCGCTGCCATAACCTTAGGAAAAGGATGCTTCTCACACCCTCCAATAGCTGCTCCTCATCCTGCTCCATGGAACCTGCAAAAGAAGAAGGGAAAAGAAAAAGAGAGGAGAGAAAACAAAAAAAAGGCCAGCCACCGAACATAAGAGACCAGGACGGACAAACAGGGTAAGGTGACAACATAAATGGCCCTCAGCCTCATGTCACAACCTCTTAAATAACTAACAACTAAACCCCACCCCCGACCTACGAAAATTGGCGTCAAGATCCTGTGCTGGCCACATGGGCATCATTTTTTTGATTTACTAAAAAAAAGCAATAACAATGAATTAGACATATAAAATTTAAAATGTATCCACAAATTCATGTATTTACTTTACAGTATATTGATTGCATATAATTGAGTTAGGTGAGTCGCAGTTTTCTTTTCCTCCTGTCTAAGCTCTTAAAGCTTACTGAAGTGTCCTTAGGGGTTGTAGGGTTGGACGCAGAATTTATGTTTATGTTACCTCCCAAGAATAGGTTTTTAGGCTCCTTTTATGTTTGTTACATGTTGTTTTTGGTGTCAGGAAAGTGTGGAGATGAGGTTTTCTTTTATTAGATTGCTCTCCTTAAATGCCAAGTGGCAAAATTTGACCCCAAAATAATCAGTTCTGTTGAATTTCCTTTTAAAGAATAATGTGGATATTGCTTTTATTCAGGAGACTCACTGGAATCAGGGGACTTCAAGAATAAGGAACCACCACTTTCCAACAAAAATTCACAGTTATTTTAAGAAAACACAGAGAGGCACAGCACTAATGATATCTAGACAAATCATATTTTTAATGGTGAGATTTTTACATTTGTTAATTTGGATGCACCAAACAAGCATCCCATCAGGTTCTTTAATACAGTATTTGCTCAATTATAAGACGACCCTAATAATAAGATGACCCCCCAAAATTTGAATATTAATTTACAAAAAAAAAGAAAAAGCCTAAATAAAAGACTACCCTATAAGAAAAAAGTTATATAAGTAAAAATGAATGCATTGATGCATCCTGATATCCCCTGCTACTGGGCTCTTGTATTCGAAGGAAAAGCCTAGATCAGTACGAACTATTTCTGAATAAACAAAGACCTGTGAAGGGTTTACAGCCTCCCCTGTAGTCCAGTCAGGAAGCAGTCTCCTCCTGTGTTTACTGCGCATTCCTCTGCTGTACCCCTTGCCTTGGGCCCTGTCGTACTCATGGTACAGTTTATGCAATAGAGGCCACTTTATTCATTGCTAATGCAGTGTCCACTCATCCAGTGTCTGGTTCTGCTGAACCCCTGCCACCAGATTGTGTGGTGGCATCTAACAGAATTATTGTACAGTGAAGGAAAAAATGATTTGATCCCCTGCTGATTTTGTACGTTTGCCCACTGACAAAGACATGATCAGTCTATAATTTTAATGGTAGGTTTATTTGAACAGTGACTTGGTGGGAAAACCCTTGTTGGCAATCACAGAGGTCAGACGTTTCTTGTAGTTGGCTACCAGGTTTGCACACATCTCAGGAGGAATTTTGTCCCACTTTGCAGATCCTCTCTAAATTATTAAGGTTTCGAGGCTGACGTTTGGCAACTCGAACCTTCAGCTCCCTCCACAGATTTTCTATGGGATTAAGCACTGGAGACTGACTAGGCCACTCCAGGACCTTAATGTGTGTCAGGATTTACCAGGAGCTGGAACCCAGTTGTGGGAGATGGCGCACACCCTTGCAAAATAACACTGCTCAGAGTGACAGTATGGAGAAATCACTAGAGCAGTGAGAGTGTGCACGGGGGCAAAACAGGTACGCGGTACAGACAGGGGATATCCAGAAGCAGAGTCAAACGTAAGCAGAGGTCAAGGCCGGCAGACAGGGTTCACAAACAGTGTATCAAAGCAGAGGTCAAAGTCCAGGAAATCAGGCATATAATCACAGCGCATCCAGAAGCAAAAACAACAACCAGATACTGGGCTGGGGGTGAGGTTGATCTTTTAAAGCCTGATGATGAGGCCAGGTGAGAGAGGCGGGGTTATGTCCATAACAGAACTAGGTGATGACATAGTGAGTTTAAGTCCAGCCAGGCCTCTTAAAGGGGCGGCCACGGCTTGTGGTCTGTGGGACTCTAGGTGATGCCTGACAATGTGATTCTTCTTAAGCCACTCCTTTGTTGCCTTGGCCGTGTGTTTTGGGTCATTGTCATGCTGGAATACCCATCCAGGACCCATTTTCAATGCCCTGGCTGAGGGAAGGAGATTCTCACCCAAGATTTGACAGTACATGGCCCCATCCATTGTCTCTTTGATGCGGTGTCCCCCTAGCAGAGAAACACCTCCCAAAGTTTCCACCTCCATGTTTGACTGTCGGGATGGTGTTCTTGGGGTCACAGGCAGCATTCCTCCTCCTTCAAACACGCCGCGTTGAGTTGATGCCAAATAGCTCGATTTTTGGTCTCATCTGACCACAACACTTTCACCTAGTTCTCCTCTGAATTATTCAGATGTTCACTGGCAAACCTCAGACGGACTTGTGCTTTCTTGAGCAGGGGGACCTTGTGGGCACTGCAGGATTTCAGTCCTTCATGGTGTACTGTGTTACCAATTGATTTCTTGGTGACTATCGTCCCAGCTGCCTTGAGATCATTGACAAGATCCTCCCGTGTAGTTCTGGGCTGATTCCTCGCCGATCATTGAAACTCTATGAGGTGAGTTCTTGGATTGAGCACCAGACCGAGGGAGATTGACAGTTATTTTGTGTTTCTTCCATTTGCGAACAATCGCACCGACTGTTGTCACCTTCTCACCAAGCTGCTTGGTGATAGTCTTGTAGCCCATTCCAGCCTTGTGTAGGTCTACAATCTTGTCCCTGACATCATTAGACAGCTCTTTGGTCTTGGTCATGGTGGAGTCTGATTGATTGCTTCTGTAGACAGGTGTCTTTTATCCAGGTAACAAGCTGAGATTAGGATCACTCCCTTTAAGAGAGTGCTCCTAATATCAGCTCGTAACCTGTATAAAAGACACCTGGGAGCCAGACATGTTGCTGATTGATAGGGGATCAAATACTTATTTCACTGAGTAAAATGCAAATCAATTTATAAGTTATTTGAAATGCCTTATTCTGGATTTTTTTGTTGTTATTCTGTTATTCACTGTTCAAATAAACTGTCGCGTCTGCTACACATGAGACACTCACCGCAGAAGTTATTCTGCCCAGAGAACCGCTGAGGAGAGAGGGGCCCTCGACAGCGATAATCCAGGACTTAGATGATCCCAACAGTGAGGAGGTCTCTGAGTAAGCAGGTTGTAGGTATGGCACTGAGTTCAATGCAAGGTGAACAGCAATATGCAGAATTCCAGCAGATCAGAACAGAAGGGGTACACACAGACGAATGGTCAGGGTAGCCAGGTCAGTAACGAAGGAGGTAGTCAGACAAGCCGAGGTTCAAAACACGAGGAGGTCATCCAAGCCGGGTCGGTACACAGGAATCACGGGCAGTGGTACAGAATCGTAAGGCAAAACGTAGTCAGGAAATGCAAGGGTCAAAACACAGATCAATTCGCAGCCAAAACACAGGAGCGCTTGAATAGACCACAACAGGGTGCCTGAGAGTAGCACAGACTGACTTTTAAATCTGGCGCCACTCTCAGGCCCCGCCTCCACAGACATCCTGGCCACGCCTCCAGCCGTCCATCAATTCCCCAGGTTCTGCATAGCAGCGCCCCTAGAGGATCTACGGACGACCGGAGGAGAGGTAAGTACCTTCTTCTGGGAACTCCTCTGCCGGCGAGCAATCATAAGATTGCTCGTTGAGGAGTTCCCTAAAGGGCTACTCCTTCTCCCGTTCCGGCGGTCACAGGATTGATCGCCGGCGGGAACGGAGACCGCCGGTGCCTCGGGCATCCGTGCGCCGCGAGCGGGGAAACGTATCGGGTCTCCGTGTACTGCGGACGGACCCCCGCCCGCCGGCAACGGAACCCGAGGGTGTGACATAAACCTACCATTAAAATTATAGACTGATCCTTTTTTTTTTTTTGTAAATATAATTTTTTTTTATTTTTCAAGGAAACAACATAAGGAAAGGGAAAATGGGAATGGGTACGGGGTGGGAATCGGGAAGAAGGTATACAGATGAATAGAACGGGCGGGAGGAGGGAACAAGGATACAGAGCTGGCCATGGGAACCCGACGCAGCGGGCAAAAGCATTCCAGAATCCAAGGCAATATCAGCAACCGGACAATCACAGAAATATAGCAGTACAAAGAGGTATAGTCCGGAGCTGGAATACATATGCAGGTTCTGTTTCTTTTTTTAATAGATTTATGCTAAGCGCACATAATACCTTTTTGTACTGTTTTATGTAAAATTACACTGTGTGTAATAATTACACTGTGTGTGGAGGGGAAACCACACAATTAAGGTGCTGCTGGCATATAAGGGTGAGCGCTGGAATTGTCACACTCTTTTTAAAAAAAAAATGTTTCCTTCTTTTGTGGCACTATGTTCATTTGATACAGAAATATAGCAGCCCGCACAGAGTAAGGATAACAGGCAGCATTACCAGTCATGAGCAAACGAGAAACTGTGGAGCCCATCCATATAAAGTTGGCAAGATAGGGAATAATACACAGGACAGAAAGACCTTCCCACCACCCACCCAGGAGGGAAAAAGGAAACCAGGAAAGGAGTGAGAAGGGGCACCAAGAAGGGGAAGAAAGAAGAGGAAAAGGATAACAGAGGAACATAGCACACACCAGGAAAAAAAAAAAAGGAAAAAAAGGCGGAGGTCCCACCCGGCACCAAGCGCCACACTCCACAAAGAAACGTCATCACTGTAGCAAAAGAGGTTTAGTGAGAGGGTCCGCCAGGAACACGAGCCAGTGAAACCACGTCCGAAGATATTGCACATGGCGGTCCTCGGAATGCATCGCCAGTTCCTCAAACACCCTGATCGACTCAACCTGTTCAATCCATTCGCGAAAGGAGGGTGGGGAAGCGTCTTTTCGAAGAAAAGGTATGAGCAACCGTGCCGCAGTAAATGACGAGTCACCGACCGTTTGTAGCCAGCAACGAATTGGGGAGTATGACTTAGCAGGTAAAAACCAGGCAGGAACGGTGGAGGGTCGTCTGAAATGCGTCTCATGGACACGCGACCAGAACGGGACAATCTTTGGACAGTCCCACCAGATATGGAGTAGAGTACCAGGAGCAGTGCCACACCTCCAACACGTATCAGGGGAGTCGGTAAAAGCCCTATGGAGTGCCACAGGCGTCATGTACTAGTGCATAAGGAGTTTGTAGGAAGTTTCCTGAGCCTTCGTCTCTCTGGAGCTTTTGTGGATCAAAATAAAGATCTTGTCCCAGTCTGACTGGTCCAGTGTGATTTGTAGCGCCTGTTCCCAGAGACTCTTAAATTTTATCGTAATCGTAATGGCGCGGCCCCTGGTTTCTGAAGCAGAAATTGGTACAGTAGGGAAACACCATGAGCAAGTAGATCAGGTCTGGTGCATAACAATTCAAAACGGGTAAAATCTCTAGTGAGCTTGCAGGACCTCATTAGGGACGCGAAATAACTGGAGAGTTGACAGTACTGAAAGCGTTCCAGAGGGGAGGGCCCCGCGTCTCCGCAAATCTCTTCCAGGGAGCACAGTCGATCTCCAGCAAGAAATTTTGAGAACGGGGCATAATCCGTCGAAGTCGTCTGCAAGTAGGGACCTGGGGCCTGTCCGGGAGGAAAATCAGGATTGTTCCGTAGTGGCAGCATCGGGGATGGGTAGGATGTAAGAAAAAATTTAGCGTGGAGAGAGTGCAGGGCCCATAAAGATGCAGATATCAAGGGGTGAGAACGAGCAAAATCTCCGACTTGGTAGAATTGATTTTAAAGTTCGAGAGCTCCCCATATATTTAAAACTCCTCGGTGATGCTGAGTCTGCGTAAACAAGCACTTTATGTTGCGTACCCCCCACCAACAGATCCCTGATATCCGGATTCTGTCTGACGGCCTCTAAAAATGGTTCAAGGGACAAAATAAATAGTAGACGGGAAAGAGGGCAACCCTGTCGAGTACCATTAGTAATTGGGAAGGGATCTGTCAGGGCCCCATTAACCCTGATCCTAGCTGAGGGAGCGGTATATAGAGACAAAACCCACCTACACATATGCGGATCAAAATTTAAGTGCTGTAAGACAGCAGACAGGAAAGACCAGTCCAGTCTGTTGAACGCCTTTTCGGCATCTGTCGACAAGTCATCTGTCCATCTGTCTGTCACGCGCGCCGCCGCAGCACGTACCTCGGGTGCTCGCGGCGGCTCACTCCTCCATGCCGATGACGCCGTGCGGTCACGTCGGGGTCGCAGCTCCGCCCCCGCCGCGACCCGACGTCGGATAGGCGCGCCCGTCACCGCCGCCGGCGCGGTAAGGTCACGTCGGTGTCGCGGCTCCACCTCCGTCGCGACCCGACGTCAGCAGGGTAGTCCTGCCTCCACAACCTCGCTCGGGGAAGTGCCGGCACGCCGAGGACGTGCAGGCACATCACCTCCTTTGCCCGCCGGGACCGCGGATCGGATGTCTGCCGCGGCCGCTATGACGTCACGCGGCGCACGCCACGCACGCCACGCCGCGGCCTAACTGTGAGTGCCTTCTCTATTTAAACGCAACTTGTTTTCATTTACGTTACCCGTTCAAAGTGTTTTGCTTTTTGGGTGTGCTGTTCCTTGAGATATCTCTATTGCCTTGTGTACCGACCTTTGCCTGTTTTTTGACTACGACTCTGCGCTGCCTGCCTCTGACCCGGACCTGTTTATACCGTTTATGCTTCTGATCTGCCTAGCTCGACCTCGGATAAGTTTTTGACCTCGCTGTTTTGCCGTTGCCCTTTAACCGGACTGTTTACTGGACTGTGCTACGTCCACATATCCGCATAGTTGGATCCTCCTTCGCTACCTGACCCCGTGACACTGTCAGGATGGACCAGATGCGGAACCAGGGGTTGTAGCCTGGTGGCTAAGATTTTGGAAAATAACTTAATATCTGCATTAAGCAGAGAAATGGGCCTGAAACTACTACAGAGTTCGGGATCCTTCCCTTCCTTGGTGATCAAAGA
Source organism: Spea hammondii (assembly GCA_029215755.1). Taxonomy (NCBI): domain Eukaryota; kingdom Metazoa; phylum Chordata; class Amphibia; order Anura; family Pelobatidae; genus Spea; species Spea hammondii. The sequence continues at coordinate 23,599,473 of JARDYJ010000009.1, read as the reverse complement.
AATGTTGGCCATCAGGGTAGAGGATGAAAATCCAATCCATCCACAACGGCATTAAATGACTGCACTAACTAAGGGCCCAAGACGTCTACCAATTTTTTATAATAGAGCAACGGGAGGCCATCAGGACCAGTGGCGTCTCCAGCTTTCATATTTAGAGGGGGCACATGGGGGGCCAGGGACCAAAGTAGGGGGGCCAATTATAAAACCGTACATATACACTATATATATATATATATATATATATATATATATATACACACACACACAGTTAGACGTGCATTTTTAACTACATAATATGCACTTATCTCTTTGAAGTTAGCCCCTGCTGCCGATATATAGAAATATTACACCCTGCTTCTGATATATATTAATATTAACCCCTGCTGGGGATATATGTTGATATTAGCCCCTGCTGGGGATATATGTTGATATTAGCCCCTGCTGCGGATATATACTTATATTATACCCTGCTGCTGATATACATAAAAATTATACCCTGCTGCTGATATATATATAAATATTTGACCCTGCTGCCAGTATATATTAATATTAGCCCCTACTGCCAATATATATTATTAGTCCCTGCAGCCAATATATATAATTAGCCCCTGCAGCCAATATATATTAATATTAACCCCTGCTGCCGATATGAATATAAATACTAGACCCTGCTGCCAATATATGTTAATATTAGCTCCTGCTGCCAATATATGTTAATATTAGCTCCTGCTGCCAATATATATTAGCCCCTGCTGCCAATATATATATTAATATTAGCCCCTGCTGCTGGTATATATTAATATTGGACCCTGCTGCCGATATATATTAATATTAGACCCTGCTGCCGATATATATAGTATTGGTCCCTGCTTCCTATATATATTAATATTAGCCCCTGCAGCCAATATATATATTAATATTAGACCCTGTTGCCAATATATAAATATTAGCCCCTGCTGCCAAAACATATATAAATATTTGCCCCTGCTGCCAATATATTTTATAGTGAAAAAATATCCAAGCATTTCCTAGCTCAACGCTTCCTTGCATGCAATCACTCCCTCCGCTACCACAACAAAAAAAGAAATATTTCCCACACTGACTGCTGATCAGGGAAAGACCGTGAGAGTCAGTCCTGCACCGTGACATTGAGAGGTCCTCTCCCCTGTAATCATCCCCAGAGTCCCTTTATCCCCTCATTCACTAAACCATACCGCTCTTTTACTTACACCCTGTAGTTCAGGTATAGATCAAATAAACAACACATGGAAACAGCACTCCAGGTATTGATCAACTGAATAAGACATACAAATCCTATATTTGCAGGTAAACATAAATAATGTATGGAAATATAGCCGATACAGATGAACAGAATGACACAAAACCCAGCTTTGCAGGTATAAATCAATTGGAAATTACATACAAACTCTGCATTAAAGGTATAGATAAAACACCCTAAATTACAGGCATAGATCACTGGTCACACACCCCAAAGCCAGCCCTGGTGTCCACACTGCCCACATAAAACCCGACCAGCACCCAAATAACATATTGTGTCAACTTTGTCCCCAAACAGCTGAACGTACGCCAAGTTTGTCCCATAAACACCTCTCCCTCCTAATCTATCCTATCCTATCTACCCCCTCTCCCTCCTAATCTATCCTATCTACCCCCTCTCCCTCCCAATCTATCCTATTTACCCCCTCTCCCTCCTAATCTATCCTATCTACCCCCTCTCCCTCCCTATCTACCACCTCTGCCTCCCTATATACCTACTCTCCCTCCCAATCTATCCTATGTACCCCCTCTCCCTCCCAATCTATCCCATCTATCCCCTCTCCCTCCCAATCTATACCTATCTACCTCTTCTGACTCTCTAACCCCCTCCTGACTCTCTAACCCCCTCCTGACTCTCTAACCCCCTCCTAACTTTCTACCCCCCTTTGAAGTTCACTTACCTTGGGCTTGTCCAGCGGTGAGATCGCGAGGTCTCTGTATCCCTGGTTCTGCAGTGTGCGCGGCTTCACTGCCGGGCGCCGGATATGACGACATATACCGGCGCCCGGCTTGAAATGCCGGCACTGCGACCAAGGCAGAGGCCTCGCGGTCGCGGAGAAGAGTGAGAGGCGCCGAATGGTTGCTGAGAACTTAATCCTCAGCAACCGCTCGGCGCCTCTCTTTCTCTCCTCCGGGTCTATTAAAAAAAAAAAGCCGGCGTTTCAATTGGGGGGGGCACACCGGGGGGCACAGCATGATGTTGGGGGGGCCATGGCCCCCTCTGGCCCCCCCCTGCCGACGCCACTGATCAGGACCCGGACATTTACCGGTCTTGGAGTGTTTCATCGCCGACACAAGCTCAGGCAGGGAAATGGGGGCCTCCAACCGGTCTGAAACATCGGAGGCAAGATGCAGTCGCAGAAACTTTTGAAGATATGTCGCGATTTGCTCTGATTTGCGGAGCCTGGCTTCGGGGGAGAGGCCCGGAGACAAATTGTACAATCCCGTATAGTAAGACACAAATTCTTTCATAATGTCTTGAGGTAATCGATGAGGTGTGCCCGACGAAGACTTAATTCGAGGAATATAAGATAGCTTGTGCTTCTGGCAGAGCGCCCGCGCCAGGTATTTTCCGGGCTTGGCACCATGCTCGTAGAATAGGGCCTTCATGTGCAGAAAGGACTTATGGGCACGGGCATTCAGGATGCATGAGAGTTCCCTCCGACATTGCAATAACAACTGGTAGTTCTCTCCCAAACAGTCAATGGCGACATCCCAGGGGTCAAATTATCTTTGAAAAAGTCAGTTAAAGTCTCTTTAATTTTGGAGAAGATCACGGCATCCGTCAGAAGCGATTTGTTGAGTCTCCACATCGTAAAAGCAGGGCGAGGAAGAAATGGACAAAACAAGAGGAGCATGATCCGACAACGGTATCGAGCCGTAGCGAGCTCCAGTCCGACGAGTGAGACGGTAGTAGGGCAAAAAAATATAGTCAATGCGCGTGTATAATTGCCGGGGAGGTGAGTAGAAACTGTAATCCCTGTCACACGGATGAAGGGCCCTCCAACAGTCCACCAAGTGAAAGTCTCTGAGAAGCAATTTAATCCTATTTAAAACATGGGGTCCAAAGCTACATTGAAGTCCCCACCCAGGATCAGGACTCCCTCCTGAAAAGGACGCAAGGTGCGGAGAATCTTGGAAAGGCACTTGTTGCTGTCTGTTAGGTAAGTATATAATCGCGAATGTGTATAACGCCTCTCCAATAGTGCCTTTAACAAAAATGTATCGCCCCTCTTGGTTGGATAGCTGAGCCGTCATCACAAAGGGCGTGAACTTGTCAAACAATATAGCAGTACCTTTGCATTTTGCTTCAGAGTTATTACTAAAAAACTCCAGTGGGTAATCAGAAGTAAGCAATTTAGGAGCCAAATTCGACCGGAAGTGGGTCTCTTGTAAAAAGGCCACAGAGGCCTTGTTGAACTTTAATTCACGCATAAGATTAGAGTGTTTTTCCAGAATGTTGAGGCCCTTCACATTGTTGTGGAAATCAAACGTTGTGCTGACCACCAGACTTCTTTGAATGTATAAAAGTTTATTCCGGATACAAGCAGCTGCAGGGAGATCTGCACAAAAGCAGGCAGATCTGACAGCTTTACATTTTCACACACTATATATACATTGATAACAAACGAAAATTAGTAAACTACTACTAAAGGCTGGCACAATTGTAATATCTCTGGGTTTACCATAAAAGGCAACAGCCTAACCTATATAACATTAATATGTATGATATGGGTGGAGTTTCAGTTATCTAAAACAGACATCCTGTGCCCTGAAGTTGACCCCGAGTCTACACTTATGGTCCAGTTTCTCACCAACTAATTCAGTTGTGTTATTTGACCTATGCCATCTACCATATACATCCTGTTCCTCTACAGAACAATACTACCTCTCAGTGCACCAGACTCTTAAAAATATACAAAATAATAGTGTAGTAAGTTCAAAAGTAATATTATATAGTGAATAATCCAATGCACTCACAAAGATAACTTGTTAAGGGAGCCCTTCTTCTTGAGGTCTACAAAGCAAGTGAAAAACAGATGGTGTAGTATTTTCCAGTAAATATTTAATAGATATAGCGGATCAACTTACAAACAGGTTGGCATAACGACCATGTTATGCATATACAGCAAGGGAAGGAAAAAGTCTCCAAACAAGACCAGGGTATAAAAAACGTCCGAGTAGTAGAATCCTTAGTAAAAGTTCACAAATCTCAACGCGTTTCGCCAAGTACCGTCGGCTTCTTCAGGAGAAATTAAAGTTAAAATCGTGTGAAATAAGCTGCAGTCTGTGTGTCCATATCCTTGGGCTTCATTTTAAAGGGTTCCGGTGGCGTCCTCGCATGATTACGACTCTACGTAATCACGTCCGTGTTGTTTCAGTCGTTCTTCTCTGCGTCTCTATGTCGGCTTTGTCTCCCTGAGATATGTCTAAATAAAGTTTGTTGAACGGAAGAAAGTCCTTCTCTCCGATTAGATGGTTTTTGACATCTCGGACCCGATCATTTGGATGAAGCACCGTAACAGGGACAAATGTAATTAATAAATAGTGTTAAATAAACAATTGTCTATATGTATTATTTCCACTCTGTGGTATAGATGTAGCCCATACATAAAAGGTAAGTAAAGGTTAAAAGGAGAAATATATATAGAGATAAAGGCAAAAATTAATTAGTTATACTAAAACATAGAATTGGAGATATATGACATAAAATCCCATACAAATGAGAATAAGGGATAGTTCATAATGTATAAAAATTATCAAAAATACATATATCAAAAAAATAATATATATAAATATAAAAAAATATATATAAATCTGAAATAAATAGTAAAAAATACATATATAATATATAAATACATAAATAGATATAATATGATAAAATATATTAAATATATGTCAATATGTCCAATTCAACATTAAGACCTTCTTTTTTAAAAGTTTGAAATTTATAAATCCATTCAGTTTCTCTTTTGGATAACATTTCTTTTATATCTCTACCACGCCAATGAGGGGATACTGCATCAATCCCTATCATCTTGAAATCTGGGAAGGAGAACATTGTACAGTTTATACAGTGTCTAGGGACACTGTGTTTCATATTTTTGTTCCGAATGCCTCCCAGGTGTTCTAGACCCCTTATTTTTAATTCTCTTGATGTGCGTCCAATATATTGGATACCACATTTACACTCTAAAAGGTAGATAATATTTTTGGATTTACAGTGTATAAATTGGCAGATCTCGTATTCTTTTTTCGGAATGGTTCATTTAAATGAGGTCATTTTCTTATTTTGTAAGTGACATGTTTTACAAAATTTGCATATCCCACACCTATAAAAGCCGGGAGATTTATGTGCTAGAAAATGTTCTTCTCTGGATTTTATCCTTGGGAGTACACTAGGGGCTATAATGTTCTTCAAATTACTCAACTTCTTGTATATAATTTTCGGTTCTTCTGGAAGGTAGTTTTGTAAGATGTTGTCCCCTTGTAATATTGGCCAACATTTTTTAAGGGCCTTTTTAATTTTGAAAGCTTTGTCATTATATTGAGTAAAAAAAGCCAAATTAAAAACCTCATTCTTTTGTAGCTTCTGCTTATTATGTAACAGGTCTTCTCTATCAGTATGTCTAATTATCAATAAGTAGTTCCTTAGGATAATTTCTCTCTTCAAATTTCTTAATTAAATGTTGACTCTGAGAGACAAAATCTGTATCCTGTGTGCAGTTTCTACGAATTCTCGCTAGTTGGCCCTTGGGAATGTTTTTCAGCCACTGTGGATGATGGCGACTAGAGTAATCAATAAAACCATTCCCATCAGTGGGTTTAAAAAAAGTTTTAGAGCCAATTTTCTCATTATTTATACCCATTAGAGTAAGATCCAAAAAGTCAATCTGTTCTCTATTTATATTAGAGGTAAATGTTAACTTATATTCATTCTGATTAATGTGTGCTATAAAATGTTTTAAATCCTCCATGGACCCATGTCAAATAATTAAGACATCATCAATGAAACGTTTCCAGAGAATCAGATTTGCACCAAACGGATTATTTGACCAGATATTATTGGTCTCCCAGTCTGCAACATATAAATTGGCATAGCTTGGTGCAAATCTGGTTCCCATGGCTGTTCCACATTGTTGTAAATAAAATTGTTTATCAAATAAAAAATAATTATGTGTCAGGATAAATCGAATACATTCCAGAATAAATTGGTTTTGTAGATGTAGTCCATTTTTTCATCTGAGGTAAGTACCTGCACGAACGGCTTGACATACCGGCATGTCCATAGGGGTTTTTTACTAGGCGTTTTTTGGATGTCCTGGTATGTCCATAGGGGATTGAAGGGGTTAAAAGATCAGCCTCACTGCCAGCCCAGTATCTGGTTGTTGTTTTTGCTTCTGGATGCACTGTGATTATATGCCTGATTTCCTGGACTTTGACCTCTGCTCCACACCGTTTGTGAACCTTGTCTGCCGGCCCTGACCTCTGCTTACATTTGACTCTGCTTCTGGATATACTGCGTACCTGTTTTGCCCCATGCACACTCTCACTGCTCTAGTGATTTCTCCATACTGTCACTCTGAGCAGTGTTATTTTGTAAGGGTGTGTGCCATCTCCCGCAACTGGGCTCCAACTCCTGGTGAGTCCTGACACCTCTTCTTACCCGCACTCTCCACATCCTAAGATTCCACAACATTGTATGACATAATTATGAGATCCTGCCGGAGAAGTGGGTGCGAGGAACGTAATAACGCAAGAAAAAAAAGAAAAAAAGAAAAAGGGAAGGTGGGGAAACAAGGAAGGAAACAAAGAGAAGGGAACGCGTGTAGTGTGTGCGTGATGTGTAGCGGAATGGGAGGCAGCGGCAAGCCATGCTGCCCCCAAAAAATAAATATATATATATAAATAAATAAATATATAGAGATAACAATAAAGCCCCAGAAACAGCCCTCAATTTGTGGTGTGTGAAGCGTGTAGTGGCACTGGCTACACTGCTAAAAGGAGCTAGAGGGCCATAGTGCAAGAAGGCCAATGACAGCAACGTTATCTCAGGACAACAAATAGCTGCATAGCCCCCTTCCCCCAATCCCCTGGGGTCTTAGGGTCGTGTTCCGCCTTCTTGTTCCTACCCATAGCGCAGGATGGTCTCGGATGGTGCAAATAATGTCGGGGGAAAGACAGCGCTCTGCTCTCATGCGGCCATCTTCCCTAGCGGCCAGCCACGCCCCCAGACTGATCATGTCTTTGTCAGTGGGCAAACGTACAAAATCAGCAGGGGATCAAATATTTGTTTCCTTCACTGTACATATTAGAAGAAGATCTATATGCTAGGGCTAAGAGTACTTACCACAGATCTGGATACTGCCTCTCAACAGTCCTAGTACCCGGGGGTACTGACAGGGTTCCACCCTACCACCCTGGATTATGTGATAATCATAACATTATAATGTCTACCTGCAGCCACTAGTGGCAACCCTTTCCCTCTGTGCAGCACCCCTTTCTAATTACTTGGAATGTCACAGAGCTGGATAGTCCGACCGACTACCTCCCCTGACTTGTGCTCCCTTAGCCTGAGACAACACATTCTTTCCCCGGTTTTCCAGTCACTAGCCAAGACTCAGTGTAAGGTATAAACAAAATGAAGACTGCCTTTTTTTTCACACATGTGGCACTCTGCCCTGATGCCAGCGCTTCGGCTGGTGAGTGGGGATCTGGGCCAACTGCGCAACATTCCGGGTACAGTAACAGTAGGTTTGAAATAACCTAGCCTCCCTGGATAAGTTGGTTTCCGGTGTACTTTTACACCCTTTAGATAATTTAAACTTTCTACAAATTATGTAAATGGTGCATTAATTACTAATACAAAGTATAAATCTAGCCAATGTTTTGTAGATGTCTGAATATGTCTTTTGTAATGTTATTTCTATAGAAGGAAGTATTTATTGAACAACAATTGTGACAATAATTAACAGACAGGAGGCGAGTATTTGCATAACTTCCTTTACTCTCACTGACTAGCAGCAAAGAAAAGGTTAACACAAGAATGTGAGAGAACCAATCACAGAACAGCATAGGAGTATTTTAACACCCAACATCCCTCTTTTCTTCCTCTTTCTGAATGCAAACCGACAGCACCAACCAGAAAACACAAGCCCATCAGAACGAAACCTGGGCAAACGGGATCAGGAACTGACTCCAAAACTCATTGGATAAATTGCTGAGACACCAGTCAAACTAGAAAAGAAAGAGAGACACACGGACAGCCAACTATAGGAGGCAAACATGGCAAGCAGAGCATAAATAACTTGAGCTAAATATATTGTAAGGATATATCATAAACCGTAGGCCACAGACAGCCCACACACAAACGGAACCCACGGGACCAATCTGCCGCCCACCAAATGTCTGCCAGATTGCCGCTTGAAGAAAGTAGGGCTGCAACTAACGATTATTTTCATAATCAGTTATTTTTTCGATTAATCGGATAAAAAAAATCTATATGCAAATTTTTCGTTTATTTAAAATAATGTAATGAACAAACTGGGTGTTAAAAACAAACATCAGAATAAAAAACTTAAAATTTACATGAATGTGTCATTAAACCTTTTATCTCTATCACAATGGCATTTCTCTAATTGCCTTCTTATTTTACTGACATAATAAAAGCAATATTTTAGAGGTACAACCTGTTCCCCAGTTATGCACATCTGACCGCAGGCCATTCTGATAGCCCCAGATATGCCTTATACCCCCTATATGCACTCCACCCCCAGATATGCCTTATACCCCCCAAATATGTCTTATGCCCCCCTCATATGCCTTATACCCCCTATATGCCACCGTGCCCCCAATATGCCACTCTGCCCCCTTATATGCCACTCTGCCCCAAAATATGCCTTATACCCCCCTGTTACGCCACTCTACCCCCCCATACTCCCTGGTGTCTTGTGGAGACAGCCGGTGAACCTCCACTGCTGGCCGGCACCCATCAAATCCAATGCGGTAAGGTGGGAGAAGACACTGGTCGAAACGGCTCAACATAGGAAAGCAACAACTGTAAAGAAGGAGATAAGCGCATAGAGGACTGCGTGCCAGAAAACAATTTAGGCATCTGGTCACACACAACTTAGGGTCACCATCGAAGCTCCTGACGCACCTCTTCCATCAGACGTACCGGCTGATCATAGGATGGAGCCCTCCTGAGTTGCTGAGCTTTGAGGCGTTGCAGGGAACGATAATGAAGTGAGCCCTGGAAAACTGCCTGAATGGACAACGAGAGGAGGCCCACCATTGAAGTAAAACTCCAGAAAGGACAAACCTCCTTGCGGAGTAAAGACTGGATCTCTTTTTCATTTTTTTTTTAATGTTTTTTTGTATATTTTTTGTCGCTATTTTTCCTTTTTTTGTATGTATTTTCTAATTGTGTATGGCGTTGTATACGTTGTTTTTTTATTTCGGAGCCCAGTATTTGTCAAAATTTTAAATTAAATGGTACGTTTCTTAGCATTAAATATACAAGGTTTAAATAGTCCTTACAAAAAAGCGGGAATATTGAAGCTAATAAAAAAGGAAAAAATCAATATCATTTGCAAGATACAAAATGAATTATTTACCTTAATTAATCTGTATGCACCGAATAATAATCCAATAACATTTTTGGACAAATTAATTGTCAAGATAGAAAAATATGCCAAGGGGACAATTATAATGGCGGGAGACTTTAATTGTGTTCCCGATGTTACGATAGTAACTAGACTTGGGCACCAGGGGGCTCTTCGTGTTCGTCTTCGTACTCGTCTTCGGAGAAAAAAAAAACTTCGTATTCCCCCGTTCCTGTCTACTTTTCGGGCGAATATTCGTGGACATTCATCGTGCTCGTTTCATCTTCGTTTTCTCCCGGCTGCGTAGCAGGGGTTAATACGGGGTTAAGAACACACACAGCAGCAGCAGATGCGTTCGCGCCTCTATTGGTCGCCGGAAGGGGGCTGGTCTGGCATCAACAAATGAATTGCAGAACTGCAGAATGCACCTCATTCGTTGATGGCAGGCGAGCCCCCTGCCGAAACGACCAATAGAGTTGCACACACGTACCGAGGTGTACTGTACATAATACACATTGCCCGAAACTGAGGGCCAAGTTCCTCCGAGCATTTGTCTTGTCTGAGACCTAGACAAATGCTCTAAGGAACTTGGCCTCCTTTTTATCATACGCAGTCACACATCCATAGATGTTTAATAAAAGAATAGGGATTATTTTACATTTTTAAATTGATTTTGGACCACTTGTAATACATGCCTAACATTTGCTACCTATTTATCATGGCATACTTTGCAACAACCCAACTTTTACTGGACAGGACTGGAAAAAAGCAGGACTGTCCACAAAAATGTTGGGTGTGTTGGCAGGTATGCGAATGGAAAAATGTTGGACAAGAACTAAAAAATAGCTTAGGGTTAATGTACGGTTATTTTTAAGATTATTAACAGTGCACTGTTTTGGTTAAAGATGTATTATGTCTAAATATAATTTAATTTTAATTTTAATGGGTTTATTTAATTTTATTTTAAAGTTATATTTATTATTATTTACTTTATTATATTTATTTAATGTTGTAGTGCTACCCTACCCAGCTATACCTATGTGCACTAGCATACCTAGTTTAGCTAAATTTGATGGGACAGGAAAAAAGCAGGACTGTCCCTGAAAAAGTTGGGTCTGTTGGCAGGTATGTGGATGGAAAAATTTTATAGGGTGAAGTGTGAGTTATAGCGTTAATGCTAGTGAGTGTAGAAGTGAAGGCCAGGGCAAATAACAGGAGGAAAGGTCCTTGTGATTTGTGAATAGTACATGTGTGTGTTATGTGTGTTATGTGTTATGTCATTGTGTTATATGTGTTATTGTGTGTGTTATGTTTCGTAGGTTATGTATCAGACGGAAAAAAATGAGATGGAAATGGAAAAGGAAATGGAAAAGGCGAATGAGTGGGCAATTGGCGACCCACTCACCTGTTTCACCCCAGGGCAAAGCATCCAAACAACTGTCAGTCCTAGACGTTTGGCAGCGGACTTCCAGAGCTCAGACACTAGGCCCTAGCGTAAGCTGGCTTCTCCAGCAGAGGTAGCAGGCGTTGCCACACCGCAAACAGATGCAGCCAGGGGGGAGAAACTACCCTTACCATTAGGGACATTTTGGGCATGACTCTAGCCAGGAAGTGAACTAGCAAAGAAGAGACGCTGGCACCACCACCAGCAGCAGCAGCATTGGGAAAGGCGAATGAGTGGGCAATTGACGACCTGCTCACCTGTTCCACCCCAGAGCAAAGCATCCAAAGACTGTCAGTCCTAGGCGTTTGGGACCAGACTTCCAGAACTCAGACACTAGGCCCTAGCATAAATTGGCTACACCGGCGGAGGTAGCAGACGTTGCCACACCGCAAACACGTGCAACCAGGGGGAGAAACTACCTTGAACATTTTGGACATTTGAGGCATGACACTAGCCAGGAAGCGAACTGGCAGAGAAGAGACGCTGGCACCACAAGCAGCAGCAGCATTGGGAAAGTTGAATGAGTGGGCAATTGACGACCCGCTTACCTGTTTCACCCCATGGCAAAGCATCAAAGTCTGTCAGTCCATGGCGTTTGGGAGCGGACTTCCAGAACTCAGACACTAGGCCCTAGCCTGAATTGGCTACACCGGCGGAGGTAGCAGACGTTGCCACACCACAAACGCGTGCAACCAGGGGGAGAAACTACCTTGAACAAATTAACCTTCCAAGCTAAGAGCTGGGTAACCCAACTTGGGCAGATTGAATTTAAGAAAGGCAATCTGCTCCATCAGCGTGAGCGCTTTGGACTCAGTATGTTTCCAGTCATAGAAAACACACGCTCACTTTGAACAGTGGTTGGCGGACATGATAGAAGCTGCTGCGCAACCCATGAGAGTGCAGGCCACACACTCTTCTTTTTATCCCAGTAACTAAGAGGATCAACATTAGGTGCAGAAGGAACTTCACAGAGGTAAAGTTTGACCATTTCAGCAGCACTACTCTCCTTTCTGCTGCTAGCTCTGTCAGATGGTCCAACTATACTCCCAAGTGCCTCTTCCCAAAACGCAGCTGCTCCACTCAGCTGTGTTGTGATGCTTGTGGCACTGCTGCTGATGCCGCTGCTAGGAGTAGCAGACCACATAATCTCTTCCTCCTCATGCACCTCTCCCTCCTCGGACAGCATTCCCATTTTACGCTGCCAGTCACGCACCTTGTTGACCAATTGCTCCCGGCTTTCCCTTAATTCTTGGATCGCAAAGGCACGCTAGCATCATTTCGGGACTCTCTTCCATGCGTTTGCGAAGGTGTACTTTTAGCAGATCCTTCAGCTTCCTGACTATGGCTGCTACTTCAGGATGTAGAGTGCCACCTTGAACAGCCTCATGGTTTTCAAGGAACACATCCATCTTGCTGCCTAGATGGGAGAACACTGGGATTACCTGGGCCAGACTGGCAGTGTTTGAGCTTAAATTTTCAGTGGCATCCCTGAATGGTTTAAGGACTGCCACTAGCTGGGCGATCACTGTCCAATCCTCCCTATTCAACGGAGATGTAATCCCAATATTATGCTCTGAGGCAAGATTATGGATTGCCCTCTGCTGCTCCAAAATCCTCTCCAGCATGTCTAACGTGGAGTTCCACCGTGTACTGACATCCTGACGTAGGCAGTGTACGGGAAGACCTGACCTCTCTTGCTCTTCCCTCAAAAGTTGGCTAGCCTTAACACTATGGTGAAATGCCCAGCGATCTTTCTGCAGCGGGACAGAACTACTGCTGCTACATTAGTTCCTTCTGACATTGCTGCCTTCAGTACAAAATGAATGATGTGGGCTGCACAGCGCACACCAACAATATGACCATCTCGCAGCGCTTTCACCATATTGGCACCTCCGTCAGTTACCACAAAACCAACTTCAGTGGGGGGCGTGGCCAGCCGTCGGAGAAGATGGACGCTGCGGCCCTAACCATTAATAGCCATCTATAGCCATCCTGCATCATGGGCAGAAATAAAAAGTTGCCTGAAGAGCCAGAGACCCCCAAGGGCAAAGGCAAACCGTCTTCCGCCTCCTTGCGGGAATACTTTCAGACGCCACGAGACCTGGCCACGCTGCCACCTGCCTTGGGGTCCCTTCGCCTGTGAGCACGGAGGGTACGGAAGACAGCCGGCAGAGTTGCAGTGACAATGTCCCCGCCGATATCCGAAGCCAGAAGACTGTACACCGTCTGTTTTCCTCTGCCCCGTGGAAGGAAGACTTCAGTACCCTGATCACAGAACTTAAGCACGCGGTGAAGGAAGAAGTGGCGACGCTGCGAGCTGATTTATTAGGCATTGACAAGCGCCTTACCACTCAAGAACAGGAATCTGCACGTCTCACGCACAACCTTACGAACGTGGCAAAGATTTCTGCTCATCATACTCTTTACCTGGCGGATTATAGACGGCGGTTGGAAGATCTCGACAACTGGGGCCGGAGGCATAATATCGGGGTCCGAGGCCTACCTGAGGCGCTGCCCCAGGAGGGTGAGGACTTGTTCCGGATACTTACCGTCTTGTTCAACTACTCAACCGACCCCCGGAGACGGCTATCTGTATGGACCGAGCCCATAGGGCTTTACGACTGCGTGGTCCACCGTCGGCACCCCCCCAGGATATCATGTCACCTGGTGGACTTATGCAACGAGCGCGGGAGGTAGGCTCTTGGCCCTATGAGGGTCACGATCTCTCCTTCTACCATGACCTCTCTGATCTCACGCTCCAAACCAGGCGGCTATTACGACCACTGACGAGGGAGCTACAAAGGAGGGAGCTGAGGTATAGCTGGGGCTGCCCCTTTAGCCTGAATGTACGGATTAACAACGCCGTTAAATCACTACGTTATTTCCATGAGCTCCCGGAGTTTTTGGATGTCCTTGGCATCTCCGATCTTCACATCGAAGACTGGGGTCTACCGGAGCTGCATTTGACCTCAGACCGCACGGATCGCCTCTCCCGCCGCTGCCGACGTGAGACGTCCAGACCCCGAAGCCATCCAAGACAACCGGATTTGGCTCCTGTCCCTCGTCATCCTGCTGATCCTCCAGGTCGATTCACGCGAGAGGAGTGAGGATTCTCTCGGTTCGTTGTTTGCGACTCTGTGTCCTGTTTTTGGGCTCCCGTTTTGAGCCTTCTACTTCTTCGACTTTCACCTTTGGCGGCTGCGGTTGGCCCTTTTTTTTTAATTTATTTATTTTATTTATTTATTTTTTAAGTTGCATTGCCCTTACCTGTTTGGTTTGGTGATTGTGGGGGGCTCTATTGTTTTTGTTTGTTTTGTTTTTTTGTTATTTTTTTGTTTTTTTTTTATTACCTTATGAAGACGTGTTTGGGCCTTGCGACGTGGTTTTCGCCTGCTACATCATGGCGCAGAGACTGTGCACCTGGGACTTCCTTTTTCGCCATCTATACTACCATCAGTGCCTGCGAGTATCCGGGGTCTCCGGCCATGTGCTCCTCTCTCTGGCCCCCTTGGTGGTCATGTCTCTTACCTGAGCTGGCCAGTCCTTCGTGACTTCAACACCGTAGATATCTTCGGAACCGGGTTGTTTTGATTTTGATTTTGGTTTGTATGTTATGGTGTTCTACTGTATTGTGTGGTACACTATGTGAGCCATGTTATTGCTATTTTCTTGCCGACGTATCCGTGACCATGCCACCATGATCTATATGTATGTATTTGATGGGGGGGGGGGATTTGATTTGGGACGGGTTTTTTTTTTTTTTTTATATGTCTACACCTGTGGTTAAGTACTGTCCTTGCAGTCTTTGCCCGTTACACTTGACACTACGCCCCCATGTGGTCTATCTTGCTCATATGCTCGCACTGTACGATATATGCAATGACATCACACTTAGCTATTCATGTATGCACCTGTGGACGGACCCTGTCGTTTTCGGTGGGCCCTTATGACCTCGCTACTGCCCTGGCTTATTGAGGCTGCTCCTATGCAGTCCGTTCTGTATATCTGTTCCCATCACACTTTTTATCGGTGAGGGAGTTCCCCCTCCCTCTCCGTGTACATTTTGTGTAGATGTGTAGATGTAGATGTGTAGATGTAGATGATGTAGATGCTTTGGGTCTACTTTGGGTCTACTTCCACACACATTACTCTTATTATTATTTCAGGGGATATGGGGGGGTTGGGTTCAGGTGGGGTCGGTTGCTTTGGGGTGTAAGGGAAATATTTTTTTATTTTTTTTAACACCTGTGGTCAGGCATCACAGTTAGAATTTGCCCTGCAGCCCTTCCTCTACGTTGCACTTCACACTACATTCATGCGACATTGCTGTTCTGGGCTTGATCTGGTTGCTCATTAATTCTATCTGTGCGTTTGCATTATACATGGCGTGCACTCACACCACGTTTTGTTGTTTCTGCATATACTTCTGCCTGGGTTCTATCGTCCCGGTGTTTGCTCTATGGGCCTTTTCTCTTCCTGCCTTAATTTGGGCCCTACACTCCTGTGCAATCGCTGTTCAGTCCTGTATATCTGCCCTCATCACACACTACATCATAAATTTGTTTTTCTACATACAGGGTTGCTACCTCTCTGCTCCTATAAATGTGCACTTTAACCTGAAAACACGGGGGAGGAGTTTGTGGGGGTGTTTCTTCATGTCTACCCTATAATGTGCTATTCTGGTCTAGACGCGGAGTTGCGCCATGGATGTTTTCTTCGCTTATCGCACCTCCCAGATGCACCACACATACACATACTCGTGCTTTCTTTCTTTAATTTAATTATTGTTTTTCTTTTTCACACCTCCTTGCGGTCATAGTAAGCCACCATGATACCCCCTCCACGGGTGTGCCTTTTGCTTCCCTCACACTAGATGTC
The DNA here is from genome assembly GCA_029215755.1 of Spea hammondii. Taxonomy (NCBI): domain Eukaryota; kingdom Metazoa; phylum Chordata; class Amphibia; order Anura; family Pelobatidae; genus Spea; species Spea hammondii. The sequence continues at coordinate 23,583,489 of JARDYJ010000009.1, read as the reverse complement.
TTGCCCCACGGGGTAGTTCTCTAGGATGCGGCTCCGTGTCTGGACTGGATTATATATATATATATATATATATATATTTTTTATATATATATTTTCAATGTTGTACATCTGTATTTGTTCTGTGACCTGGTCCGGTTCATTGCATGCTCTGACTGCCACCTTCTGCTGCCCTTTAATGGGAACCCTCCACTACATGATGTATGCTGTTTTTTCTGTACGTACTCATTTTCTTCGGTCTCTCGCTCGGTTTTCCTCTATTATTGGATGTTTTATGATTCCTTATTGGAATCCTTTACGGATTCCTATTAGTAAAAGAGGTATCACACTGATGTTTCTCTCTTTGGATCTCTGGTAATTCCTGCGGGATATAGAAATACTGCTGATGGTTCTGGGCGGTGGCGGTGGATACTTCTGCTGGGCACTCCTGCACCCCCCCCATGTCCTCCACTAGTTGAAATCCTTACTCCATGATTTCCAACTAGTGGACTGCTGGAGGGTGCTACATCCTTGCGACAGGGACTATAGTTTTTTCTCCACTCCTAGGGGACTCTACACTAGAATTGACTATTTCTTTATGCCGTACTATCATCTGCGCTCGTTGAGGGCGGCGCGATATGGTTCGATTACCTGGTCGGATCACGCACCACTGATAATGGACTTGACTTCGACGTTAACCAGGCCGACTTCCGCATCATGGAGACTTAATGAAACGCTTTTTTCTGACCCTGTGCTTCTGCCCGACACTCTGACGCTCTTGACTAATTACTTCTTAGAAAATTCAACGCCTGACGTTTCCCCGCTGACTGTTTGGGAAGCTCATAAGTGTGTGGTCTGCGGGCATCTCATTAAGCTTGGCGCTGAAAAGAAAAAGGCGGACTCGGCTGCCCTTAGGAAATTGTATCAGGAAATAGCGACTATTGAACAGGTGCATAAGGACACTCTCACGGACGCAATGTTCCAGCGGTTGGTCCTACTTAGGAAGGATTTATCCTCCCTGCTTGCTGCTAAAGCAATTGAGAAATTGAGGGCGATATACTATGAACACGGGGATAAACCCGGCAAATTTCTCGCACGGGCACTATGTGCTCGCTGGCGACTCTCTTACATTCCTAAAGTACGTTTTTCGTCTGGGGCCCCCTGTAGGCTCCCCCGAGAGATTATGACAGCTTTTACGGAGTATTACTCCGGTCTCTATAACCTTTCTGATCCCCCCCCCCGCCCCCCAAGCTGTGCGGTCATCCAAAATATCTGCTTATCTCGATAGAACTTTGAGGAGAAAATTGTCTGTGGCGGAGGCAGAGAGTATGGAAACTCCTATCACCTTGTCTGAATTGGGGGCTGCCATTAAAAGTTCAAAGCTGAGGAAATGCCCTGGTCCTGACGGGCTTCCCTTGCTCTATTATAAAAAGTTGTTGGACATCTTGGGTCCGCAGCTGGTGCTCTCTCTTATCGCTATCTTAGACGGCAGGGCTATCCATCCGCACACCCTGATGGCTACTATCTCCTTAATTCCTAAGGAGGGCAAAGATTTGGAACAATGTAGCAGCTTTCGGCCCATTTCTCTGCTTAATGTAGACCTTAAATTATTTTCTAAAATACATGCTTCTAGAATGCAGTGTTTCATTCCGGTCCTGATCCACCCTGCCCAAACGGGTTTTGTTCCGAGGCGGGAGTCCAGGGATAGCACGATCCGGGCCCTGAATTTGATACATTACGCGCTCCAATCTCGGACTGAGACTATCCTCCTGTCGACGGACGCTGAAAAGGCGTTCGACAGGTTGGATTGGTCGTTTATGTTTGCGGTCCTGGAGCGAATGGGTTTTGGTCCCAACATGCGACGTTGGGTGGCATCCTTGTATTCCGGCCCGTCCGCTAGGATTCGGGTCAATGGGATGCTTACTGAATCCTTTCCCATCACGAACGGAACTAGGCAGGGCTGTGCGCTGTCTCCTCTGCTTTTTATATTGTCCTTGGAGCCCTTTTTGGAATCTGTACGGCGGAACACTGATATTCGGGGACCCCGGGTCGGAACGACTACGCACAAAATTTTGGGCTATGCGGACGATTTGCTCTTTACGATTACGTAACCGCAGTTGTCTCTACCGATTATTCACCGGGAATTCCGGGAATATGGAGAACTGGCGAATTTAAAAATCAATAACTCCAAGTCTGAAATCCTTAATATAAATCTCTCTGCCGCAACTGCTACGCTCTTGAGATCTAGTTTCCCCTTCAGGTGGTGTACGGAGAAGCTGCGATATCTGGGTATCTGGCTCGCAAATGATATGTCCGCTCTCTATCGCCATCATTTCGCCCCGCTACTGGTTGTAATCCAAAAGGACCTCAATGGGTGGACCCCCCAACATATCTCTTGGTTCGGGAGAATCAACGCGATTAAGATGAATATCATGCCTCGGCTTCTATTCCTTTTTCAGTCGCTCCCGATTGCGATTCCCTTGGCCTTTTTTACCTCTGTGAGGTCCATGTTTCTAAGATTCATCTGGGCGCGGAAGCAATCCAGAATCAAATTTACCACCCTGTGTAGGACGAAACGATGTGGCGGCGCTGGTCTTCCTAACCCTCGCTTGTATTATCAGGCATGTCATCTTCTCAGGGCTTTGGAGTGGTCCCATCGACCGCTCCATAAACTTTGGGTGGATATTGAGTGCGCGGCGATTACACTGCCGCTGCATCACCTTTTATGGCTGCCTCGCCATCATTCCCGAGCTCAAGCCCGCGACCACCCATTTGTGTCCACTACGCTACAAGTTTTGCACTCTTTACACTTAACACACGCTTTAACGACGTATCCTTCACCCTTGCTGCCGATTCGGAACAACCCTGACTTTCCTCCGGGCCAAGGGACGGGCCCCTTTCTCTCGACTTCACTGACAGATAAAGCCCAGATGTTTTTGGTTGACGGCAAGTTGCGACCCCTGACGGACATTATGGTGGACAGACTACCTACCGCCTTAGATAAATTTCATTACCTTCAACTGAAGAGTTATCTTGCTACGATCCCTCGGAGGTGGACTCTGACTAGGGAACTTACTTGCTTTGAACTTCTCTGTACCGGGTCTTCCCTGCCTACCCATGGCATCTCGCTGTTGTATCAGCTCCTATTACAGTCTATGACCGCCGTCCCTCTGCGCTTTCAGGGCTATTGGGAACAGGCTTTGCAGGTTTCTTTGAGCCCCCGGGAGTGGGAAAAGATTTTCCTTCTTACACACAAATGCTCACGTAGTACGAAGTTGCAGGAGACTTCATATAAACTTCTTGCTCGCTGGTACCGGACCCCTGTGGCGATTCATGGCGCCTTCCCAGATGTGCCCGATACCTGTTGGAGATGCATGGCGGGGGTGGGTAAGCTGCTACATATTTGGTGGGAGTGTTCGAGGATAGTTCCCTTCTGGCGGCAGATTCACGCACTTCTGCTGAGATTCACGGATTCCTTCCTTCTACATAACACCTCCAGTTCGATCTCCAGTTATAGGAAGTCGGTAGTGCCTCATCTTTTTAATGCTGCAAAAGCTTTAATACCCCTTCATTGGAAGGACCCCGTACCTCCTTCCTTCAAGGAATGGATTGTGAAAGTAGAAAGCATTAGAACATTGGAGGAACTAACTATGTCCTCTGATGATCAGACTGAGAATTATAATAGGACGTGGTATTACTGGTACGTTGCAAGCCCTGATGCTCAGTCCATACTGGGGATTTAGGTGTGGACGTGGCGCTTGGGGTGCTGTTGGAGAGGCTTCCCCCCCCTTTTTTTTTTCTTCCCTTTCTTTTCTTCTCTCTCTACCTACTCTTCCGCTACTCCGTACTACCCTGTTTCCCTGTTGCTTTCCCCTCTCCGTAGCCCCTTGTCCTGCCATTTTTGTTTCCCGTTTGTGCTGCCCTTGTCAGATCATTCCATACTGCTGCCAGTTTCGGGTGGTGCTTTGATTACAGATGCAGACACGCACTGTTGAAGTTTTGTACATGTGCTTTTAGTACTTTCTATAATCTTTTCTGTGACAGTATTACATTCTGCCAGTTCCGCTGCGTTGGGACTTATGTTTCCCTTCCCCTTCCCTTTTATGGTGTGTTGTACGTCTCCTCTACCCTCTCCCCATTTCCTGTTCTACTTGTATGAAAAATTAATAAAAATATATTTACAAAAAAAAACCCAACTTCAACATTGGTGTCTGCCTCTGCTCCCACCCAAAGGCTAAACATTTTCCTCATCGCATGCAGAATATTTTGGGAATTGTGCTTTTCATCCATCACTTCTGCATTGAGAAGGAATGATCGGTTCCTGCTGCAGCAGCTTCCTTGGGCACACCGGGCTGCCACCAGTGTGCTGTCAAAGAAAGAAAGGCATGCTGCCCACTAGGTGGACTCCACAAATCTGTTGTGAAATGAACACACTGACCAGCAGCCTTGGAAAGCTCCTCTTTCACTGCTGAAACACAGGACCGATACAATGAGGGGACAATGTTCCTGCTGAAAGTGGAACATGACGGAACTGTATATTGTGGAGCCACAGCCGCCATCAATTGTTTGAAAAGCTCCCCTTCAATCATAGAGAAGGATGCCCCTCCAACAGCAATGAACTGACCAATAAGTCGCGTTACTTTATTGGCCTGCTGTTTGGGCATTGTTCTCTTGGAGTGGAATGCCACAAATTGTTCCAGGGTGGGCTGGACATGCAGTGCTCCAACCTACCTTGGTCTCTGGCTGCCAGCACTAGCTGCTGCTGCTGCTGCTATTGGCTCAGAAGCAGCTGTTGGGGTTTTTCCATGGCCACCAGCTATGCTGCCTGCACTAAGTTTTACTTCTGCATCTTTCCCCAATAGCACAGCGTTGTGTTGAGTGCTGAGGTGATGCTTCATGCTAGCACTGGTAAAATGGCCAGACACTTTCCCTCTGCTTATTAGCTTCCCACAATGTTTGCACTTTCCATAGCGCCCTTCTTCAACATTTTCAAAGTGCTCCCAAATTGGGGCGCGCATAGCCTTGGAGTGTGCCTTGGGTGCTGCTCCTACTGCTCGGGGTAGATGAACAGAGGCAGAACTAGTGGTGGTGGGACTGGTGGTAACAGTACTGGCCATAGTGGGACTGCCTCCTTAGTCCCAAAAGGAGGATCCATTTCAAATTTTGTGTTGTGTGTGTGGTGTAGTGTTTAAAAAAATGTAAAAAAAAAAAATTAAAGACTTTGAATTTACACGGGCCTAAGAGCCTATCCTACTACTATGCTAAACCTAAAGCTATATTTCTTAGTATTCTAGTCTAACTCTAGGCAGACGCTCTCAAGCCCACTAAGCTAAAGTGAGGTTAAGTTATATATAATATTATATTATTAATAGATTAGAATTACTTATATTATGGATTATAGATAGAATATAGATTATGAATTAGAAAGAATTACTTATATATATTATAGATTATGAATTAGAATTTATTATATTATGTTATTGTAATAAAATATATAGGGCCAATACAAACTTCAAATAATTGGATCAACACATATATATGTATGTGCGTCAAAAATAGAGTCACTTAGATGCAAACAAAGGTAAAACATTTAATACAAACAAAAATAGAAGAAGAATTTAAAAAGAAGATAACAAAAATAATACCAAACAAGTCTTCCAAAACCTTCGAGAGGAATTTAGTTCATGACATCTGTCCTATGCATTCCTGAGGATGGAGGGAGGTAGTGTTGGGACATGAAGAGTCCGTGGATGGCAAGTACTTCTCCAAGTATGCTTCTCCAAGGCATAACTTATATACGGTTTTTGGATAATGATGTCAGTCTTGTCAGTCTATTGGTCTTCACCTAATTGGGTAAACATGCTCACTAAGATCTTTACACGTCGAAACCCTATTTTAGGTGGTGGCTGTACGTATACTGTAATGCCCTTTTACAGTTACAACTATACCATGCATTAGCAAGTTACTATCCTATCTATAGAATGCCTGTTCAGCAAATCCTTCATTCTATATTTAAGGTCAAGGAAACCCTGAAGCCTATCATTGAAACATATTAATATATCTTAATAATCATTTATTTATGAACAATGATTACATATCTTTGACTACTGCCTATACCAATAATTATATATGGTCCATTTCTTAATTGAGGTTAGAAAATGTATTAGAATCTTTTACAGTTATATAATAATTAATATTAGAGGAATTACTTATATTATGGATTATACATAGAAGAATATAGATTATGAATTAGAATTTAGAATTACTTATATTATAGATTATGAATTAGAATTTATATTATATTATGTTATATAATATGTTATAGATTAAGATTAAAGATTATAATTATTTTAGTACTACAGCTAGTAGCTTGAAGCTTTGTATCACAAACTATACTTACCCGTGCAGCGGGTAGCCGTGTACCCGCTGCTTGACGCGTCCTCCGGCAACGCGGTCTGCAGGCTTCCCGACGGGGGCTTCACGCATGCGCGAAAGCCGGTTCTCTTAAAGGGACCGCGTCCCGGAAATTGGGCAGGTATCAGGGGGCTTCTGGGACTACTTAAACAACTGGCACCTTTCCTGATGCGGACTAGGTTATAGGCCCCTCTGAGATCGAGCTTGGAGAATATGGAGGCGGAGCGGGCTCTGTCCAGTAGTTCAGGGATTAGTGGTAATGGGTACCGATTCTTTATGGTAATCTTATTGAGGTCCCTGTAATCAATACCCGGTCGAAGGGAACCATCTTCTTTTCAACGAAGAATATGCTGGCTCCTGCTGGTGAGGTAGAAGGTCGGATAAACCCCTTCCTTAAATTTTCGTCGAGGTATTCCTTTAAATGTTTTAGTTCAGACTCGGATAAAGGAAAGATCCTTCCAAAGGATACAGAAGAGCCAGGTAATAAGTCTATGGGACAATCATACACGCGGTGAGGGGGTAATTGTTCGGCAGCTTTTTTACAGAAAACATCTTCAAAATCACTATACTGTGCTGGTATCATAGGTGTGGGCTCAACAGAATCCTTGGAGTAGCCTGGTGCTGTGAGTGCCAAGGGTGCCGCAAACAGGATGTCTGGCAGTAGTGAGATGTAAGGGAAACCGTCCCCATAGCCCAATCAATAGCAGGATTATGAGTCCGTAGTCAAGTGATACCCAGGATGAGTGAGAACAACGGAGAACTGACGAGATCAAAAGTAACTGATTCATGATGACGAAGACTGACGTTCGTTTTAACAGGAATGGTTTCAGAGGTCACAGGTCCCGAGGCGAGAAGGCTTCCATCGACGGCCTGAACAAATAAGGGCTTAGTCTTAGAACAAGTGGGTACAGACAGGATCTTGGCCAAGTTGAGATCCATAAAACAGCCGCTGGAGCCTGAATCAATTATGGCTGATAAGGAGATTGGCTTAGTGTTCCACTGTAGAGAGAGAGAGATGGTCAGTAGGCCGGCCTTGTTACATTTGGTAATAGTGGGATCAGAAACCATCTTACCTATACGCTTGGCAGGACGGATGGGACAGGTGCGCACATAATGTCCAGACTTCCCACAATAAAAGCATAAGTTCTGGGTACGACGCCGAGCCATCTCTTGTGAACTAAGGGGCCCAGGGGTAAGTCCAATTTGCATGGGCTCCTCGGAAGTAGTGGGACCAGTAGTCGCAGGGACAGGAACAGCCGAATAGTAAACCGATGAACCTCTCTCCAGACGCCTTTCCAGTAAGCGCCTGTCAATCTGTAGAGACAACTGAATAAGCCCTTCTAATGTGTTGGGAACCCCGGTCCTGGCTAGTTCATCTTTTAGCCCTTTGGATAAACCCAAACGGAACTGGTCCAGTAGTGCTGGCTCATTCCAATTAGTCTCAATGGCAAGTCTCCGAAATTCTGTTATATAATCTTCCACGGGCCGACGTCCTTGATGGAGGACCCGTATCTTGGCTTGAGAGGAAGCAGTTTTGTGCACATCTTCATAGAGGCTGTCCATGGCCTGTAAAAAAGTGCCCCAGGAATCCAAGATAGGGCTTTTAATCTGTAGCAGGTGATGCGCCCAAGCCTGAGGCTCACCGGTGAGCAGAGAGATGACTGTGTGGACCTTTACAATGTCATTGCAGTAAGTACGGGGTTTCAGGGAAAACAGAACTTGGCAGGCTGAAATGAAAGTCCTATAATGATCACGCTGACCGGAGAATCTCTCTGGTAATGGTACTTGAGGCTCCGGGGTACCTGCTACTGGGTCGCCCGGTGGTGAAACTGGTACTGAGGCAGACGAAGAAGTGGACGGAGATTCCTGAACAGAAGGCTGTCCTTGCAGCTTCAGAAGTTCTTGATTCAGGCGAAGTTGTCCGGCTTGGAGCTCTTGCACCGACTGAGTCAATGCCACAAGTTGTTGAGTAAGAACTGTAATAGCCTCAGCCATCCCTGCTGGCTCCATAGTGGCTCAGTTGTAATGTTAAGCCTACCTGGCCCAGGAGAGGAGGAACCTTGTGCAGGGAGGCCGGACCATGCACTTCTCACTAGATAGCAGGTTGTTGGCAGACTGGAAGAGGAGGAGTTAACGAGGAGTTAACGAGGAGTTAACGTAGACTCTGGGTAAGTAGACGGACTCAGGAACAGCAGACGAGGAGTTAACGTAGACTCTGGGTAAGTAGACGGACTCAAAAACAGCAGATGAGGAGTTAACGTAGACTCTGGGTAAGTAGACGGACTCAGGAACAGGAGACGAGGAGTTAACGTAGACTCTGGGTAAGTAGACGGACTCAGGAACAGCAGACGAGGGGTTAACGTAGAATCTGGGTAAGTAGACGGACTCAGGAACAGCAGATGAAGGGTTAAGACGTAGCCGAGGTCGATATCCAAATACGGGTCAAAGCCGAGAAATCCAAACATGGGGAACTGGGACAGAGAATAAAGGGTCAAAGAGCAGGACGGATCAGGAACAGGCAGGAAAGGGTTAACTGGAATTTTAAGGGAGGCAGGAAACAAACCGCTGAGTTGCTTTCAGGAACTCTAAACAACAACTGAGCACCTTAGGAAAGGTGCCAGTTGTTTAAGTAGTCCCAGAAGCCCCTTGATACCTCCCCAATTTCCGGGACGCGGTCCCTTTAAGAGAACCGGCTTTCGCGCATGCGCGAAGCCCCCGTCGGGAAGCCTGCAGACCGCGTTGCTGGAGGACGCGTCGAGCAGCGGGTACACGGCTACCCGCTGCATGGGTAAGTATAGTTTGTGACACTTTGCTTAGTATAGTTGTTGTCGTCACACAGTCAATCTTTCTTGAAAAGAAATTAGAAATAAAATAAAATGTCACAGCAAAACAGTTAGCTTCACTGCTTGCTGAAACACACAGCACTTATGTGGCTGCACTCACTAGCCCAACAAGTTCACTTCACTGATGGACTGAGGTGAGCAAAACACTAAGGGTACTTTTAATAAAATTAAAATAAAATGTAAAATAAATGAGAAAATCTTTGCAAAACAGTTAAGGTCACTGCTTGCTGATCAAAAAAGAACACAGCACTTATGCGGCTGCACTCACTAGCCCAACAAGTTCACTTCACTGATGGACTGAGGTGAGCAAAACAAATGAAATAAAATGAAATATTATTATTAATTAAGAAAAATTGACTTGGTTTCTTGCTGTTGCTAAAACAAAGCACAAACTAAAGAGTTGCAGCACCAGTACTAATAAGATTAGCTGAACTATAAGCTAGTATTAATTAATTATTAATTTTATTTATAGCTAATTAACTGTTAAGAATTATAGAATTATTGATATTACTGAATGATTTTAGATTAGACACTATTAGATGTCTTGAATGTCTACAGTACACTCTACACTAGTATACTATTATTACTAACTATAGTATATATAACTGACAAATATATATATAATTTTATAATGTATTCAATTATTAATTATTAATATGACTGATTTTAGATTAGACACTAGTAGATGTCTTGAATGTCTACAGTACACTCTACACTAGTATACTATTACTAATACTATACTAACTATAGTATATATAACTGACAAATATATATAATTTCATATGTATTCAATTATTAATAATATATTCTATTAAATTATTTATAAATTCTATTATTTAATTTATTTAAGCAGGACAGGCAGTAGGCACTGAGTGCACTGTCAACTCAACAGCACTACACAGTTGATGACAGACAAATTAAATTAAAAAATGATTAAATTAATAAAATTATTAATTCAGTAGAACTGAACACCGTACACTGTGAGAAATGGCAGGCTGAGGCTGAGGTCTCACACAGAACAGAACAATCTCTCTCTGTAACGCTCGGATGCAGCACAGCAGTGTTGCCAAAGCATTCACAGCGAAAAATGAATGGATCTCTCAGGCAAGCTCTGGTCTTATAAAGGCGGTTTCAGAAATTCAAAAAACAGCAGCACAGGCATTGGACGAGACCCTTAGCGTGATTCGATTCTTCTTGGTTGTGAGTCTTTGTCTTCTCCTACGTTTTGCCGGCACTGTATTCTCTTCGGCGTGTCTTCGGAACGAACAAAAAAACGGCCTCTTCGTGCTCGTTTACATGTTCGCCCGAAGACGAATGCGCAAGTCTAGTAGTAATCAAAAAAAAAACAACTATTTGACATTTGGAGAATTTCTGCCCCACACTCTTCTTATGCACGAATAGATTTGATATTGGGAAATAAGTACTTGGTTGAACGTATCAAGAAAGTTTTCATTAAAGACATTGTGTGGTCAGATCACAATGCTAATATTTGGGAAATATATTCAAATAAGCAATATTTTACATCAAGTGAATGGAGATTAAATCCTACTCTTATGAAACAGCAGAAAAATTTAGAGTATTTGAAAGACATTACCAATCTATATTTTCAAATTTTGCGCTCAACATTATGGTGCGCCTATAAATGTGTTATTCAGGGGCATTTGATTAAAATAGGTGCAACAGAAAATAAAAAAAGTATGGCTCTCTCTTCTTTATATACCATTACATAAAGTGGATATAGAGGCAAAGGTGATAATTGTTAACCTTATTTGCCTGTACCTACCCAGAATCCCTTGTGGTTGTCAAAGCATCATGAGATTTCTGAGGGAAAAACAAGCCTTCTGGCTTGTCTGGTGTCTGTAGATGAGTGTTTAATAATACTTCTACTACTTCTTCTTTATATATAAATTTACGGGACCTTGAAGTAACAAATAAAAGATCACCGAATAAGTTTAGATCTAATAAAATAACTCAACTAAAAAAAAGAATAAATTAATTAGAAATAGAGAATACGAATAAAAATTTTGAAAGATTGAAACAACAATGGTACTATAAGAATTAAAGAGTTGATAAGAGTTTAACAAATAGACTAAAAAAAAAACAAGCAAAAGACTGCATTTATAAAATAGTAGAAGATGATGAGGTCTATATGATTCCAGAAGCCATTGGGAAGATATTTAATCAATATTATCAATCGCTATACAACTTAGAGGCTAGTTTAAATCTGGAAGAGATAAAAATAATACTTAGATGAGCTACCTATCCCAAAGATTAACAAAGATCAACTAATAATACTTAATAGACCTATTGAAGAGGTAGAAGTGATAAAACCCATACAAAATCTTAAAAATCATAAAAGCCCTGGCCCTGATGGGTTTAGCAGGGATTTCTATAAAAATTTGAAAGAGAATATTAGTAAAATATTAACAGATACGTTTAACGAAATTAGTACACAAAGGGGTAGCCCCAGAAGAACTTCTAAGAGCTAACATACTCCCAATACTTAAAAATAACAGAGGATAAGTGCAGAGGACGTTAGAAATTATAGACTTATTTCTCTTATAAATCTAGATATGAAGATGTATGCAGCAATTTGGGCAGAAAGATTAAGACTGGTGATAACAACTATAATCCACTCAGATCAGATAGGATTTGTTTCCGAAAGACAGGCATATGACAATATTAGGCGCACTATTGATATTTAGAATTTTGTAAATCTAGAAAATAAACCATTGTGCTTACTTGCATTTGACGCAGAAAAAGGCCTTCGATCGGGTAAACTGGGATTTCATGTTCCAATCGATAGGTGCCTATGGAATTAAAGGCCAATTTGTGTCAGCAATTCAGGCTTTGTATTCTAAACCTACAACTAGAACAATTGGCCAAAATATTAAAGCAGATTGGTTCAATCTGAAAAATGGTACGCGACAAGGCTGCCCTTTATCACCTCTGCTATATATAATGTCAGGATAAACTTCAAAGATTGGGGCGCAAGGACATGTAGAAAAAAATAAAAACAACAATAATAGTGTAGTAAAAAAATACACACTTAATAGTGTTGGTGTAAAATATACTCACAAGAATAGCAGTATGAGAAACTCATCAAAAAGACCATAGGACTTGAGTTCTTCTTATAATCTAGAATATATATGCAGAAACCCAAATGGTGCAATATCTTTTATCAAAATGTAATAATGAAAAGTAGAACACTTACAAAATAGGTGGCATAACTCAAATGATGTTATGCAAAACCAGCAGTAAAGTATGAGAATCCCAAGACTCAGGTGACATCAAACATCCAGAGTGGAATCAGGATCCAAAATCTTTATGCAGAATAAAATGAAATAAAATAAAATAATCTCAACGCGTTACGCCGTGTCAATAGACGGCTTCCTCAGGAGAAAAAATGTATAAATGCTGCAAGCTGAAAAGTCCGATGTAGAAGTCCGTCAACATCTTATAAACAAATTTAAGGAGAGGAATTACCCTGATGATCTTTTAACAAAAAGTTTTAGGGAAATTAAGAACAAAAAAAGGGAAGATTTCTTATATGGTGATAAAAAACAAAAGAAGAATGAGGACTTTAATTTTGCCTTTTTAACTCAGTTTAATGATAAGGCACATTACAATAAAAAAGCCATAAACAAATGTTGGCCTATACTCCAAGGTGACGCCATACTTCAAGACTATCTTCCACAAAAAACAAAAATAATTTATAAGAAATTAAATAATTTGAAAACAATTATAGCCCCTAGTTCTCTTCCAAAAGAAGAAAAAATAGAGAGGAACCTTTTTTACCATATAGACTTCCTGGTTTTTTTCGATGTGGCAGCTGTAAATTCTGCAAAACATGTTTTTTACAAAAGAAAAAAACAAAATCTTTTAAATGTACAATTACAAATAAAGAGTATGAAATCCGCCATTTTATTCACTGTAAATCAAAAAATGTAATTTATCTTTTAGAGTGTAAATGCGGAATACAATACATTGGGAGAACCTCTAGGGAATTAAAAGTGCGTGGTTTAGAACACCTAGGAGGTATAAGAAACAATAATGTAAAACACAGTGTGCCAAAACATTGCATTAATTGCCACAAGTTTTCCTTCTCCAGTTTCAAAATGATAGGAATAGATCTGGTATCTCCCCACTGGCATGGATTTTTAAATTTCAAACTTTTAAAAAAGAGGGTCTTAATGTAGATTTGGATATTTTAACATTTATTTGAGAAATATATTATCAATTAAAAAAATTAAAAATCTATTTGATATATTTATACTATTTTTTTGTTTTTAATCTTTTTTTAATCTTTTTAATATTTTAATTTATTATTTTTTATTATTATTTATAATATATAATAATTTTAATAACATTAAAATATATACATACTAATATTAATTCATTTTATATATAAAGAGTTAAATTATGTATTAAATTGTTTATTAAATAATTTATCAATTAATACAGATATAACATAGATTTAACAATTAATTTATTAATTAAACTAATTGATAGATTAATATATATATGAATTTATTATATATAGATTCCAGATTATAATCATTTTTTTTTCTCCCATTTTCTAGAGTGTAATTAGTTAAGGGTGGGGTTTATAATCAATTAATTGTCTTGCTCTGTATAAAGGAAGTGGTTAAACTCACAGAGCAGCGCCGGCAGGCGGCATCAGCACCCAGCGGACGTATGCGATGGCCGCAAAGTGATGGGAGCAGCGTGAAGGGTGAAAGCTCCACCCCCTCGCACTCACCTTTCACCCCTCACGCTGCTCCCATCACTATGCGGCCATCAGATTGTTGGAAATCGAATCTAAACGACCGCTGGGTGCTGATGCTGCCGGCCGGAGCTACTTTAATACTTTATTTATTTATTTTTAATATGGCAAGCTGATCCGGCATATTAAATAAATAAAAAAAAGGATTAAAGTAGCTCCGGCCGGTGGCATCAGCACCCAGCGGCCGTTTAGATAAGTTTTCCAGCAGTCTGACGGCCGCATAGTGATGGGAGCAGCGTGAGGGGTGAAAGGTGAGTGCGAGGGGGCGGAGCCACTTCACTTGACTTGCCCCCCCAGGCCTTAGGCTGCTCACGTCCCTTCATAAAGTATGAGCAAGCTTGGAGATTTCACTCAATTGATCAATTGGTCTCTCTGGAAGCTGAGGTTGGTGCTCTGAAGAGGCACATTGAAACACTGAGAGAGATTGACAATCTTGAGAGGAGTCTCTTGCGCACTGAGCAAAGTTAAGATGGGGCCTCTAGCAATGAGGGAGGAGATCAGTCAGAAGGGAGTCAGGCACATAGCTGGGTAACAGTAAGACGTGGTTGCAGTTGGGGAGGGAAGAGGAAGAGCCCAGAGTTTCTCCATCCCGACAAATTTGCCCTTTTAAGTGAGCACGTTGGGAGGCAGACTCAGAGGTAGGCTTTCTGGAAAAAGCTATTCTCTCTAACAGCTGGGAGAGCAGCTCATCCAATGTGCAGGGGATCCGAAAGGAAGGAAAGCCCAGGCAGGTTGTGGTGGTAGGGGATTCAATAATCAGGAAAACAGACAGGGTAATCTGTAGCTCTGATCACAGCAACCGAATGGTTTGCTGTCTCCCGGGTGCCCGGGTTTGGCATGTTGCGGACAGAGTGGATAGATTATTGGGAGGGACTGGCGAGGATCCAGCTGTCTTGGTGCACATTGGCACCAATGACATAGTAAGAGGAAGATGGAGTGTCCTAAAAGGTAATTTTAGGGATTTAGGTAGTAAGATTAAGAAAAGGACCTCCAAGGTATTATTCTCAGAGATACTACCTGTGCCATGTGCTACACCAGAAAGGCAGCGGGAGATTAGGCAGCTAAATGCATGGCTGAAGTCTTGGTGTAAGAAGGAGGGCTTTGGGTTTTTAGAGAACTGGGCTGATTTTGCTTTGGGGTACAATCTCTATAGTCGTGATGGATTGCACCTAAATGCAAGAGGGTCCAATGTGCTTGGGGAGAGAATGGCTAGACGGTTGGATGAGATTTTAAACTAGGAATGGGGGGGGAGAGAATAAATACCGGGCTAGACAGTATAGAAAGGGAAGGCGATTTACTTAGTAACCAGGTGGGTGGATCTGGGGGCTTGGTCTATACAGATAATAGGGAGAAGCATATATTTTGCCCCCCAAAGAAAGGACAGAAAGCGATTGCAGCATCAGTGTTAAATGACACGCTAAAGGTCATGTCTACAAATGCCCGCAGTTTAGGGAATAAGATCCATGAACTTGTAACAGTTGTGGCAACTGAGAATGTTGATATAGTGGCTGTTACTGAGACATGGTATAATGAGAAAAATGACTGGGACATATCAATACTGGGGTACTCTTTATATAGAAAAGACAGAAAGGGCAAGAAAGGGGGAGGGGTGGCCCTGTATGTGAAAAATAACATAAAATCTAATTTAATAGAAGTTGGTGAGGAGAACATAGAGTCGGTTTGGGTTACAGTACAATTTGGCAAAAGTAAAGTAACTCGCATAGGTGTGATTTATAGACCCCCAGGACAAGTAGAAGAACTAGATAATCTACTAGTGGAGGAAATAGCTAAAATGACAGTGAAGGGGGATGTTATAATCATGGGTGACTTTAATCTCCCTGATGTGAACTGGAAAACGAAAGTAGCTGGTTGTACCCGGAGTGCGGATATTCTAAACTCCTTACTGGGATTATCTTTAAAACAGGTAGTTGAGGAACCAACTCGTAAGGAGGCCATATTGGATTTAGTGTTCACAAATGGAGATTTGTTAACAGATATTTCTGTAGGTGAAAGTTTGGGATCTAGTGATCATCAGTCTGTGTGGTTTAATATACGAACAGTGACTGAGTCACACCACACAAAAACAAAAGTTTTAGATTTTAGAAAAGCTGACTTTTCTAAAATGAGAATATATATAGAGGAGTCATTATCAGACTGGGACAATTTAAATTCTGGAGTTCTGGAGAAATGGGAATTTGTAAAAGCTGTATTATTGAAGATAACAGAAAATTGTATTAGGCTGGTCAGTAAGTGTAAAAAATTTAAGAAACCGCTGTGGTACTCTGCAGAAGTGGCCAAAATCGTAAAAGACAAGGTTAGCCTTTAGTAGATACAAAAATACCCAAAGTGAGGAAGATAGACAGATCTATAAAATTAGGCAGAAAGAGGCAAAGAAAGTTATAAGAACTGCCAAATCACATGCAGAAGAGCGAATTGCCCTCTCAGTAAAAAATGTAGATAAAACATTTTTTAGATATATAAATGAGAATAGGAAAGTTAAACAAGGATTAGTTAGACTAAAAACAAAAGGAATATATGTAGAAGAGGATAAAGGTTTACCTGACTGCCTCAATAAATATTTCTGTTCAGTTTTTACAGATGAAAATGAGGGAATGGGACCTCAGTTGGGAAAAAAGACTGAATCATTTGAAATATGTGAGTTTATCGAGGCGGAGGTTCTACTTCAGTTGTCTAAGGTAAAGACAAATAAGTCGATGGGGCCTGATGGGATACACCCCAAGTTATTAAAAGAGCTTGGGGGTGTACTAGCAAAACCGTTAACTGATATATTTAACGAATCATTGGTAACGGGAGTTGTCCCTGGCGATTGGAAAGTAGCGAATGTTGTGCCCATTCACAAAAAAGGCAGTAGGGAGGAGTCGGGCAACTGCAGGCCAGTTAGTCTTACATATGTAGTGGGGAAATTAATGGAAACAATGTTAAAGGAAAGGATTATTGAACATCTTAAGTCACATGGGTTTCAAGATCAAAAACAACATGGGTTTTCCTCAGGAAGATCTTGCCAAACAAATCTTATTGATTTTTTTGATTGGGTGACTAAAGTAATTGATCAAGGTGGTGCAGTAGACATTGGGTATCTGGATTTCAGTAAGGCCTTTGACACTGTCCCACATAGAAGATTTATAAATAAACTGCATTCTCTGGGTTTAGATCCCAATGTTGTTGAATGGATTAAGGAGTGGCTGAGTGACAGACAACAGAGGGTTGTAGTCAATGGCGTATATTCAGAACAAGGTCTTGTTACCAGTGGGATACCTCAGGGATCTGTACTTGGACCCATTCTCTTTAATATCTTTATTAGTGATATTGCAGATGGTCTTGATGGAAAGGTATGTTTATTTGCTGACGACACAAAAATTTGCAACAGGGTTGATGTTCTTGGAGGAAGAAGCCAAAAGACCAGCCCCGGAGCAAGAAATAGGTGTAGGGGCACCATGACCAGGGAAGGAACAAGGAGCACCCCATGACCTAACAAGGGGTTAAAATGTTTGTTAGATACATACATCCTCTGTGACCACTTGGCCCCTGTGTGAACTTTTGCCCCCACACTCTGAATGTCAGGAACTGGGTGTCATCAACAAAATAAATTTGGGAACCTGCTCACAGATGAGCTTGTAGGTTTTTTAAGTAGGCGAAATTCCCACCCTCCCTTCCCTCTTTTTTATTTTTGTTGTATCGTCTTGTGTGGCGGTTGGTGTTTATATTTTGGTCATTGTTAATATGTGGTTGGCTAGTTCGGTGCTTGAGACAACTATCTAAGGTATGGTTGTACTCGTGGTGCACATGCCTCAGGGCGGAAGTGCAGAACACTCCCTGGGCGCCTTGCTCAGGTGATATGTTGGGTGACGTGTGGTTGCTGGGCTTTGGACGCCGGCAGCCTCTACAGGTGACGTGGTTTGTTACGCCCTTACAGCCCTATAGATATACGGTGTTATATGGTTGGCTTGTAGCCAAAAATTTGTGGTTGATTATATATTATGATTTATAACGTTTAAGAAATATGATAATGAGTGTCACGGTTGGGGATAAGACTGGAATTTTGACCGTGGCCAAATTTATCCAAAATCGAACAATAAAGCAATTTTAATTACATACGTTGTCTATGTGTCTTATTTGGGGAATGGGGCCGAAGTTGACGATACTAAGTTCATGGCAAACGATCTAGGTAAACTGGAAAAATGGTCAGAGCTGTGGCAATTGGCATTTAATGTAGATAAATGCAAAGTAATGCACCTGGGGCATAAAAACCCAAGGGCAGAGTATAGAATATTTCATACTGTCCTAACCTCAACGTGTGAGGAAAGGGATTTAGGGGTAATTATTTCTGAGGATTCAAAGGTAGGCAGACAATGCAGTAGAGCAGCAGGTGATGCTACCAGAATGCTTGGTTGTATAGCAAGAGGTATTAGCAGTAGAAAGAGTGCTCATGCCGTTGTACAGATCACTGGTGAGACCTCACTTGGAGTATTGTGTACAGTACTGGAGACCATATCTCCAGAAGGATATAGAAATGTTGGAGAAAGTCCAGAGAAGGGCTAATAAAATGGTTTATGGATTACAAGATAAACCTTACCAGGACAGGTTAAAGGATCTTAACCTATATAGCCTGGAAAAAAGACGGGACAGGAGGGATATGATAGAAACGTTTAAATACTTAAAGGGAATCAACAAGGTAAAGGAAGATAGTTTATTTAAAAGGAGAAATACTACCACAACAAGAGGACACAACCATAAACTAGAGGGGCAAAGGTTTAATGGTAACATCAGAAAATATTACTTTACGGAAAGGGTAGTGGACGCATGGAATAGCCTTCCAGCAGAAGTGGTAGATGTTAATACAGTAAAGTCATTTAAGCAAGCATGGGATAGGCATAAGGCCAAGCTAGATATAGGATAAGGGCAAGTACTAAAGGAAAGTTGGGCAGACTGGATGGGCCTACTGGTTCTTATCTTCCGTCACTTTCACTATGTTTCTGTTTCTATGTCTTTTATCAACATTTCACCCTCGGATATTTTATAATCATATTTATTATCTTTTTGGCTATTTTTTAAAATTGAACGAACATTATACACTTTTATATCTATTAATATTTATTATTATCTTTTGATACTTACCTCTTTGCACTTTTAACTATCCGGATAACTCCTGTAAATCATCTGTATACCAACACTTTTCTCTATCATGGGCTGCTTATTTTACCATAGTTATTGATTCACATTATCAATGAATTCACAAACCCTCTAAAGAAGTTTAAATTGTTTTATTA
This sequence comes from Spea hammondii, assembly GCA_029215755.1. NCBI lineage: Eukaryota > Metazoa > Chordata > Amphibia > Anura > Pelobatidae > Spea > Spea hammondii. Next base: position 23,564,182 of record JARDYJ010000009.1, on the reverse strand, counting down.
AAACTCATTTGGTCTGGTATCCCGTCTTCTTCTCTATGTGAGCGGCTTGTTCGTCTCCGTATGATCGGAACAGCGGTGGTGCGAGGAGAAGCATCTTCCTTTTTTCATGAACAACAGAAAAACTTTATTAACATCTTACAAGCACACAAGCCGGAGAACCAGAGAGGCGGCAGAACGTATTGACGAAACCACACCAGAGTGACGCAACTACGCTACCAGGAAATTGTATATAACGGACTTCTACATCTGACTTTTCAGCTTGCAGCATTTATAAATTTTTTCTCCTGAGGAAGCCGTCTATTGACACGACAAAAACGCGTTGAGATTATTTTATTTCATTTTATTCTGCATAAAAATTTTGGATCCTGATTCCACTCTGGACGTTTGATTGTCACCTGAGTCTTGGGATTCTCATACTTTACTGCTGGTTTTGCATAACATCATTTGAGTTATGCCACCTATTTTGTAAGTGTTCTACTTTTCATTATTAAATTTTGATAAAAGATATTGCACCATTTGGGTTTCTGCCTATATATTCCAGATTATAAGAAGAACTCAAGTTTTTTTGATGAGCTTCTCATACTGTTATTCTTGTGAGTGCATTTTACACCAACACTATTAAGTGTGTATTTTATTACTACACTATTTTTGTTGTTTTTGTTTTTTTCTACATGTCCTTGCGCCCCAATCTTTGAAGTTTATCCTATATCGAACATTTGTGAGGAGTGTTTTTTCTTGGGAGCTGCAGAACTCGTAGGAGACATATATTTATATTTTTATATACTTTATATTTATTTCACTTGGTTCACAGGATTGGTGAAAACCTTTTGGTATTTATATATGATGTCAGTAGAGATTCTAGCTAAAGCTATAAGAAATAATGAGAACATTAAAGGGCTCCGATTTCTGCAGGAAGAATAAAAAATATGCCTGTATGCTGATGACATCCTCATAACAGTAGAGGATCCTTGAAAAATCAATCAGAAATTTAATGATAACGATAAAAAAGTATTCAGATATATCAAATTATAAAATAAATATAGAAAAATCAGAAATCTTACCATTAAATGTTACAACACAAATTAAAAAAATAATTCAACAAGATTACAAATTTAGGTGGAAAATATCAGTTAAATTATTTGGGATTAAAAATTACAGCGAAAGTTGAGGATATGGTAGAAAGAAATTTCTATACGCTCCTATCCGAAACTAACCATGTATTAAAAGAATGGAAAAATATGCAACTATCCTGGATAGGAAGAATAAATATAGTAAACACTTATACAGTATTTACTCGATTATAAGACGAAAAATACCCCTCGTCTTGTAATCGGGGTCATCTTCTAATCAGACCTCAAATGAGGTCTGACTATTAGACTAAGATCCAGATCCCCCGCATCGCTGCAGGGGACCTGGATCCTCCTGTATGGTAACCTCAGCTGCTGCCAGCGTCTACCACTGAGCGCCGGCGAAAGTGCCGGCAGAAGCCGAGATTGCATACGCACGTACCTTCCTACTTCTGGGATAGCCCGCCCACTGCGGTGAAACAGAGCCGGTTGGGGAGATTGCTCCAGATGCAGGACCGGGACCCTGGCGGCACTGTGCCATCCCAAAGCGGATCCACTAGACCGCTTCAATTTTCTGGAGGAGGCGGGGCCTAGCGGGATCACACAGCGTCATGCCGTAATCCAGTGGGAGCTTCAGCAAGCGCCTGCTGAGGCAAAGTGCCTGAGTGGGTATATTAGTGTCTGGGTATCTAAGTGTCAGAGTGGGTAGGTAAGTGTCTGGGTGGGTAGGTAAGTGTCTGGGTATGTAAGTGTCCCCCTATATGCCACTCTGTCCCATGATATGCCTTTTAAGGCATAACATGGGGCAGAGTGGCATAGAGGAGGGTATAAGGCATGCCTGGGGGCAGATGTGCATAACTGTGGGCAGATGTGTATAACTGGGGCAGATGAGCATAACTGGGGGCAGATGTATATAACTGGGGACAGATGAGTATAACTGGGGGCAGGTTGGTAAATAAAAGGAAATAAAAAATAAAAAAATTGTTCACATTAATTAATATTTACTAGTAAAACTTTTTTCCTATAGGGTCGTCTTATAATCGAGCAAATACGGTGGATTTATTTTCTTAGACACGTGCCTCTAAAGATTCCGAGACCTTGGATTAATATGCTACAATCTAGTTTAAATAAATTTATTAATAACGGTAAGCGGCTGAGGTTAGGAATAAAATATTTGACAAAAAACACGAATAGAGGAGGCCTAAACTACCCTAGAGTTGAAAGTGCATATGAAGCATGTGCTTTGATCCATATATACAATGTGCAACTTCAAATAAATTCTGACCAACCTTGGTTTAAGTTAGAAAAATATATGGTAAAGAATGAAAACTTACCTGCATATATATGGCAATTTGAGAGCAAGATGTAACACGAGCTAAGGGAAACAAAAAATTCCATAATTAGAGATATTTTTGGGGAATGGAAAAGGATTAAAAAAAACCTAACCTTCAAAATAAGATCTTATACAATGCTGATCTTAATCTCATATAAAAGAATGTACCAAATATGAATCTGGAAAAATTCAGGAATCATAGCAGTAAAATATATTATACATGAAGATCTTTTAACCAATTAGTTATGGAATACAATCTATCTAACTCAGAAATATTCACGTATTTAAGAATAAAATCATTTCTAAATCGTGCATGTTATAAGGCTGACAGAGATAGACATGTGAAACTTGAAGGTATATTTAACCCCTTCATTCCCCTATAGATGTACCGGGACGTCCAAAAAATGCCCACAAAGAAACCCCTATGGACGTCCCGGTACGTCCAGCCCTTCGTGCAGCGTCAGCAGGGCCGGCCCTACAATGGAGCCGACTGGGGCAATTGCCCCAGGCGGCACTTCAGAAGGGACGGCACTTTGCCGCCCCCAAGCGTTTTTTTTTTTTTTTTTTTTTGAAGCGGAGGAGAGAGAGAGGGGCACCGAGTGGTTTTCGCTTACCCGCTCGGCGCCTCTCTCTCTCTCCTCTGCGGCGAGTTTCCCTGTTCGGTCTCTGTGCCGGCTTGTAATGCAGAGCGCCGGAAGTGACGTGAATTTCCGGCGCTCAGCATTACAAGCCGGCACCGTGGCAGCACAGGGAGACTCGCCGCAGGACTGTTTAAGGGTAAGTACCGGTGGGGGGCGGGTAGATAATCAGTAGCCGGATTGGACGCGTGACGACGCGAGACGGCCGAAAGCCGGAAGTAAAACAAAACAAAGCAGCCGGATTGGACGCATGATGACGTGAGACTGTACATACAAATCTACTTGTTTTTCTCCTGAAGAAGCCAGCGAACTACTGGCGAAACGCGTAGAGAACATTCCTTTAAGAGAGTGATCTTCAACAGTGGACTTGGGATGTTGGTTTACATTGCGCTTTTGCACACTATCTGTATATAGCTGTGCCCTTCTCAACTGTAAGTGTATCCAGACCTCCCTCTTTCCTGAACTGTGAAGATACTGCACCATTTGTGGTCTTTTTGTTTTTATAGATTTTAGAAGATATTAAAATTCTGCAGATATCCTACTGAACCTTGATGAGCCTATTTTGTCCAACAAGTTTGTGAGTGGATCTTACACCCCTTTTTTATTTTCTTTTTGTGTACATATTACACTATTATTGTTGTTTTTGTTTCTCCCCATGTATATGCGCTCCATGGTTGTCGTATTGTGTTTTTGAGCATCTTGAGGAAGAGTGTTTATTGGAGGCTGCTATCTTGGGGAGTATCTATTATATTATTTTTTGCACTTTTACACATGGAATTTGGATTGCTTTTGTCTATAATCTATTTTCGATAATGAAACGGAAGGTTTTCCCGTTAATAATGATCAAATTAAATATGTGATTATTTGTTTCTGACTTGTTTACATGTCTATGTGAATTTGTTTAGTTAATGTAGTTTTGTTGTCTTTTTTTCTGTCTGCTATATGCAAAATAAATAATGATTTTAAAAAAAACATTTCTGGTAACATAAGTATAAGCATTTTTAACATAAGCATGTTTCTAACATTTCCGTCCTGTTTATCAAAATATTATGCATTATCATCATACTCTTCATTTTCAGTATCAGTCATTGACACTGATGATTCATCTTTCATGTCAATCACTTTATCAATATGTAGAGTCTCAGATACTTTTAATAATTGATCATATTCTTCTTTTTCGAACAGGGAGTACATAGTCTGATTTATAGCTTTATCAATTGTCTTGTTCAAAAGTCCTCGGCAACATGGAATACAACAGCATCCTCCGAATATTAATACTGCAGCTACTATAGTGATAGTAATTATTCCAGACGTTATCATTCCTGACCATCGCCCGAACCATCCTTCTAACCAAGAGCTGAACACATCATGTATCCCTGCATTCTCGGCAAGTTCATTTAGTCCTTCAAGGGCTTTGGTGATGCTCCCATCAGGGGTGGTGTTATTTGGTATGAAGGTGCAACATTGGCTCCCGAACATTTTGTACCCTCCTCCTCTCTCAGCTAACAACATGTCCGAGGCCATTTGATTCTGCCAGACCATAAGAGAGGTCACATCCAGTTGTTCATTGTGACGGACCGACCAGGGACCTCAGGTTGTCCCTCTCCACCAAGAGCGACTTCTCCCTTCAGGACAATCATTCCCTGCAATCCGTAGGCAATATCCACAAAGTAAAAGGATATCGCTATCCACTACCCAAATAACCAGGCAAGATTAGTCTTTAGGTACAACAAGAGGAGAACTGATTTATTTTAGACACAGACGGCTGGATATATCCAGCAAAACACACATTAACATAAAACAAGATACTGGAATACAAACCGCCCCCTTAATCTGCCTCCCAGAGACAACAGGGGCAGTTAAGGGATTAACTATACAAAAGGATACAGACACAACTAAACTAAGGAATACACATTGTCTTGATTAGATTATCTCCCAGACCTTGGTGTGCTGTGTGTTTACGGTTAGGAAATAAAGCAATAATAAAATACTTTTTTATTAATAACACACAAAAGGGCTTCATGTCACTGGATAACATTAACTGAAGGGTAAGGTGACTCTAGGAACCGTCACAGTCCCAAAATGCAGGAACCCCAAATCTGTTTCCGAGCTCCACAGTCTTTAGAGTCTCTTATGACATGGATAATGTGGCACTCTTTACCAGGGCCGCATAGTCTGTAGTAAGGAGGCTGGCACTCAGTCCCCTCCAGGAGCCCATGGTGCGGAGGCTTCTGTGACATTCATGTATTCCTTTAATAGCGTCTCGAGTATAATTCACAAATCGCTGTTGGTTATAATAGATGGAGTTTATCCAGTCCGCATTTTTCGCTATTGCACTCCACCAGAAAAGGACCGGTTCAAACCCTGCAGCAATTTGATTTCAGGCCTTGAATTCATTTGGAACTCCTCGTGGTACTCCAATTTCATCAATATATATTCGATCATCAAACGATCCTTGTGGTTGTATTGATCGCTTTTTCCTTGACTTTGGCTCCTTCTGTGAATTACAACACATTTTCCTTTTCGTCTTGGATCGATAAAGGATCTTATCTTTCGGTCTCCATATAACCAGCAAATATCTGCTTTCATCTGGGTTGATTGTCAAAGTTCTGTAGAAAAAGTCTCAACACATGGTGAATTAGACAAATCCTTATAATCAAAATAGCTTCCATTATACTGAAGTTCCATACAGGTGTAATTTCCCTCATACGTTTGCACTGTTGTTGAGCCTTTTTTACACTAGGAAACAACAGGTCTAGTGTATGACAAGTTCTATTTCCAGGTGGGGTATAAGTCTTATCAAACAATTTTATTATACAATCAAATCCAATTGGGTCACTTTCTTTTGTTAGTGGAAATGGCACCGTAGCCAACTGTGGATGGGCTTCGGCACAGACTATACAATTCTCTTTGTTTAGCCTCTTTACAGTAAATTGAAGTCATTCTAACCAAACATTATTTCCATGGAATCCGACTTCCAAGGCAATCTGTTCCAGAGAACTCAAATTGGTACCGAATACCGAATTACCCCTGTCTCCATTTTCATCAATTTGTGTTTCTTTCTTGACCTGTAATTCTTTTTCTGCTTGGACCTTATTTTCTGGAAAGGATAAAAAGAAGGTTCCTTGTGGGTCCCAGCTGGAAACCCATACTCCCATGGTATATAGCCTCTCATCCATCTCCACAGGCTTTTTTAGGGTGAATAGTAATTTATTACAATTATATAAGATAGTACATCTTTTTACAGAAAATCTTGTTTTGATCTTACTTGCTCTGGCCTCATGTGGATCATATCCCCAATCTCGACTAGCTGTTGTCCACATAGCATAATCCCAACCGGGGCATGATGTTATACTTCGATGCTTGAAGGGCTTTTCGGGCATCAAACATATATACCGGTATACATCGCTCTTAGCGTACGCTCTTGCTTGCCCTATATTTTGGCAATTGATTAATTTACACAGATCCATGAGGATGGAACTATCTCCTGTTAGATATTTTGCTCTTGTATCTTCCCATCTAGTTACCCTCTTGTTCCCAACCCACTGTGCCCTTAAAGTATTGTCAGTATAAGGAATTATTGAATAAGCATCAGTTACTACCCAACAAACTATAAGCAGGCACCACCCCTTCATCCTACCTGTGCCATACCATGGAGCTCGCTGAGCTGGCTGACGTACTGGATAACCTGACTAGACAGGTATCCACCCTCACCCAAGCCGTCCATGACCTGCAGGCCCAAGCTGAGGCCCCTACACCTGGATTCCCACAACCACCACCGGTTGTACGGGTTGTAACCCCACTCGAGGAACCGACAACCAATCCAGGTGCCTTTGCCAGAACGTTTCACGGGTGAAAGAACCAAATACCGGACTTTTATTATGGCATGTGAAGTTCTGTTTGAACTGAAACCTCGCACATACCATTCGGATGCCATAAAAGTCCGCACTGTGATTGCCCTCCTATCTGGACCACCACAAGACTGGGCCCACGACCTCCTACGCAGCAATGATCCCTGTGTCTCGACCTGGCACTCCTTTGTTACGGTCATGTCCTCCATGTATGATGAGCCGCATCGACAAGAAACCACTCAGTCTGCTATCAGGGCTTTACGCCAGGGTCGTCGACCCGTGGAAGACTACATCACCGACTTCAAACGGTATGCTGTTGACACACGCTGGAATGAACATGGATTGATCAACCAGTTTCGTTTAGGGTTGTCTGAACCCTTGAAAGACGACTTCGCTCATTTTGGAATTCCGGAATCATTGGAGTCCTTTATCCAGCAAGCGATCCAGCTAGACCGACGTCTTAGGGAACGACGCCAAGAAAAAGCCGCAACACCTGCTGCACCACCGAGATAGTCCTCGGCTGCTTACTCTCCTTCTGCTTCTCGTTCTCCAATCCAGACTGAAGAACCAATGCAAATCGGTCTGGTTCAAGGCCAGCAGAATTGCAACGCAGAAGGCAAGAGAATCTTTGTCTCTACTGCGGTAATAGTCGACACACCGTTGAATCCTGCCCTAGAAAGGCGAGAAACAGGGGTAAGCCCGATGACCTTGCTATCATGCAGATCATCCACTCTGGCCATATCACCACCCTTTTCTGTTCCTCTTTCCTTGCAGTGGAATAAGAACACCTATGAATGTAAAGCTATGATGGACTCCGGGTCCAGCGGCTGTTTACTCGACGTCCACATAGCAAATGCCTTGTCCATCCCTGTGCATGATAAAATAAATCCTTTGCGCATACAAGTCATAGATGGGTCATTTTTGCAAACGGGTCCCCTCACTAAACAAACAGCACCTATCCAAGTCTCCATAGGGAGGTATACAGAACTGCTCACGTTTGATCTGGTTCCCTCACCTCTATTCCCTGTTATCCTTGGGATACCCTGGTTGCGCCTCCATGATCCTACCATTACCTGGTCAACAGGCACCTTAACCTTCTCCTCATCCGTCTGTAACCATCATAGAGGACAATTACCGACTGGTTTCATACACTCCATATTAGAAATGAATATGAAAAAAGGACAAGAGATCATGCTACCCAAAGCGTATGAACAATATAAAGCTGTGTTTGACAAAAAAGGGGTAGAGACCCTGCCACCACATAGACCATACAATAGATCTCCTGCCTGGGGCACCCATATCATATGGCAAAATATACCCACTGGCAGAAAAAGAATTATACATCTTAAAAGAATACATCCATGAAAATCTAAAGAAAGGCTTCATCAGATCCTCTACGTCCCCAGCAGGTGCCGGCATCTTTTTCGTGGGAAAAAAGGATGGCAGCATACGTCCATGTGTGGGTTACAGAGAAATGAATCACATCACCATCAAAAATAAATATCCTCTGCCACTCATTCCTGAACTCCTGGAACGCCTCCAAACAGCAACCGTCTACACCAAGCTAGACCTCAGAGATGCCTATAATCTGCTTCGAATACGCCAAGACGATGAGTGGATCGTTCCGATCCCGATATGGACACTACGAATATTTGGTCATGCCTTATGGACTGTGCAATGCCCCTGCTTTCTTCCAGCATTTCCTTAACGACATCTTCAGGGACCTCCTCGATCAGTACGTAGTGGTGTACTTGGATGACATCCTCATCTTCTCCCCTGACCTACATACCCACCATCTTCATATTACAGAGGTCTTGAAAAGGTTACAACAACACCACTTATGCGCAAAGATCGAAAAGTGCATTTTTGAAACAGATTGTGTGGAGTTTTTGGGTTTCATAATCAGACCTGGCAAGGTTGAAATGGATCCTCGCAAGGTAGAGGCAATCCTCTCATGGCCGATACCACAAAATAAGAAGCAAGAACAACGCTTTGTGGGGTTTGCCAATTTCTACCGGAAATTCATCCGGAACTTCTCACAGACAATCCAACCATTGACTCATCTCACTAAAAAGGACGTCAAATGGTGTTGGTCATCAGCAGCCCAAAAGGCGTTCAACACCCTTAAACATCGGTTCACATCGGCTCCCATTCTCCATTTGACAGATCCCCAAAGACCCTTCTTCCTCGAAGTGGATGCATCTAACATAGCAACCGGGGCTGTACTATCACAAAGGGACTGCGACACAGGACTCTTACATCCAGTGGCCTTTTATTCACGCAGATTAACTGATGCCGAATCCAACTACGACGTAGGAGATAAGGAGCTACTAGCCATCAAAAAAAGCCTTCGAAGAATGGAGGCATCTTCTTGAAGGTGCCAACCACCCGGTCACGGTGTATACAGACCACAAGAGTCTAGAGTACCTCAGAACCGCCAAACGTCTCAATCCCCGTCAAGCACGTTGGGCTCTGTTTTTCTCCCGTTTCAGGTTTCACGTCACATATTGTCCCGGTTCAAAGAATCAAAAAGCAGATGCACTCTCCAGAATGCATGCCCCAGAAGAGGCAAAACCCAAACAAGAGGAGACAATACTGCAAACGCATCACTTCATGGGTGTCACGACCCACTTCTTGCAGGAGATCCAAAAAGCTGCTTGCTCCCTTGATCTCCCGACCTCATCAGAAGGATATCCCCTGTCACGCGGAAAAATCGATGTTCCTGAAACCATATGTCCTCTTCTGCTGCAACATTGTCACGATGCCCTCACAGCAGGGCACGGCGGGCAAAGAAAAACCCTCTATAACATTCAACGCCATTTCTGGTGGTCCTCTCTTCACCACGATGTCAGGACATACGTAAATTCCTGTGCCGTTTGCAACCGTGCCAAGACCGCTACCTCCAGAATGGCAGGTTTGTTACAACCCTTGCCTATTCCTTCCCAACCGTGGAGCCATCTCACGGTCGATTTCATCGTGGACCTCCCAGACTCACAAGGATACAACACAATCATGGTCGTGGTCGATCGGTTGACAAAAATGGCCCACTTCATCCCAACCAAAGGGCTCCCTACTGCCAAAAGAACAGCCACCCTCTTCCTTGACTCCATATTCCGAATCCATGGCATACCCGAATCCATACTCTCTGATCGAGGCACGCAATTCACCTCCCGTTTCTGGAAAGCATTCTGTCATTCGTTGAACATCTCCGTAGACCTCTCCATTGCTTTCCATCCCCAGTCGAATTGTCAAACAGAGCGAACAAACCAGACCGTGGAAACATACCTTTGTTGCTATTGTACGTACCGCCAATCTGATTGGAAAGAAATACTCACCACGGCAGAGTTTGCTTACTATGGATACCAACCCAATAGTCTCCCTGGCCTTCCACTGCTTACTTCTGTTCCTGACGTAACAGAGCGATTACGTCTACTGTCTCACAACCTGCAACGGGCACACGAAACACTACGTGAAAGCCAACTGTCGTATAAACGATATGCCGAACGAAAACGACAAACACCACCTGAGTACAAGATAGGCCAACAGGTGTGGTTATCCACTAAGCATCTGAAACTGTCGTGTCCATCCAGAAAATTGGGTCCCAAGTACATCTGTCCTTTCACAGTAAAGAAACTCATCTCTCCAGTGGTGGTCCGACTAGATCTTCCTGATCGGTACAAGATACATCCTTCCTTCCATGTATCGCTCTTGAAACCGGCTGTTCCCGATCCCTATCCTTCTAGGGGCTCCACACCTTCGGCTCCAGTGCTCATAACAGGGGAACCCGAATATAAGGTGCAGGAGATCCTGGACTCACGTATCAGACGAAGATCCTTGGAATATCTCATACAATGGAAGGGATACGGCCCAGAAGAAAGAACGTGGGAATGCGCCACCGATGTCCATGCTCCAAAATTGATCCATCGTTTTCATCTCCGGCATCCGGACAAACCGGGTACCACATGCCTCCGGAGGCGGCATCCTAGGATGGGGGCACTGTCAGGTCCCCGCCGCGGTACTCACCTTGGTCCCACGCCACGTCCTCCTTCTGACCCACGCCGCTGATATGGCGACGCACAAAGAGGGGTCCGACGTGGCAGACCCGCTCACTCCCCAGCGTTGACGGTGCTGCGATCTTCTTCCCGGCATTGTGATCTTCAGGACGGCCGGAACACAACTGGAGGGCCGTCCCAACAGAGACGGAGAACACGTTCCGTCTCTCCCTCTAGTGGCGCGCGCGCATACAAATCCTCTTCTTAAAGGCACAGTCGGCAATATTCCCAGGTGTATGGAATCAGGTCAATCTTGACATCAGAGGGAGTATCCCTCCCTCCTTCCTATAAATCTGTGTCCTTTAGTTCACTCGTTGCTCAGATATACTGTGCTCCCTACGTATATACGTCAGTGCTTCCTTATCGTTGTTTCATTGGATATTGCCTTATCGCTTGCCTTATCGTGTCTGAACCTTCTCTGCCTGAACTGACCTCTGCTTATCCTGACTTCGTCTACGTCTCATCCCTATCGGTACCTCGCTTTGATTCATCCACGTTTCCAGCCTAGCATATTGGGCTCCGACTACTAAACCCGACAACCTGGTTGTCAACTCAGGTTTTGGAGAATGGATTTCTTCACTGGCTTGAGACGAGTCCAACCTATCGTTGGGCCCCCCTTTGTACCCAGGCTTGATGAGCGACTACCAGCAAGTGGTGTTACCCTCTTACAGTTCGACTGATGTATCCAGCTACTCCTTTTGGCTATTTTACACGCAGTGGGGGTGGTTAGTAGAACTTGATACAGTCCTTCCCACCTTGGTGATGACCAGTTCTTCAATTTGATTATTCTTACTAGTACCCAATCTCCAATGCTCAATTTCTCAGGAATTGGTTCTTGTGTTTCTGGAAGAGAATGAACAGTTTGTATTGATCTGGTATTCAACATTTTTGCCATGTATTCTCCTAGGGTTAATTCCCTTTCATCATTTGTTTCTTTTATCTTTATCTGTGGCAAACTATAGGGTCTCCTTTACATTACTTCAAATGGGGTGAGGCCTTGTTCATTAGGTGTAATATGTATACTCAATTTTATCATTGGTAGGCAGAAAACCCAATTCTTCCTGGTTTCTGCCATGGTCTCTTTCAATTTATTATTTATTGTTCCATGGTTTCTTTCCACTAACCCTGCTGACTGAGGATGATAGGCGCAATGATTTTTTTTAACTGTATACCAAATACTTGTGCAAATCTGGAGATTAGTTGATTGACAAAGTGAGGTCCATTGTCACTATATAATCTTTCTGGTATTCCAAATCTAGGAATTATTTCTTTTATCATGACCTTAGCTACTGTATCTGCATCTTCATGGGCCGTTGGGAATATTTCCACCCATTTAGTTAATGCATCAACAATAACTAGACAATATCTCATTTTCACATTTATTTAGTTCAATATAATCCATGCAAATATGTTGAAATGGATACTCGGGGTTGGGGAACTTCCCAATAGCACAGATAAGAGAATTAGCACAACATTTTTTTAGAGTCATTTTGGAAACCGAATGTTGTAAATACCTTATCTATTATGGCTACCATCCCTCCTGTTGAGACATGGCTCAGCCCATGACTCAATAAGGCTGCATAGCGAAACAATGTTTTTCGCAATATTGGTTTGTTAATATGAAAAATGTTGTTGTATAGAGTCGCCTGTTTAGACTGCCAATGTCGTTTTTCAACATCAGGGACAGGCTGTTGCATATCGTACAGAACCTGATGATCAATTTGTATGTCATTGGTGATTATGGTAAACATTTCTTGAGCAATTCTTTTTGCTTCAATATCTGCACGATTATTGCCTAATGCTATAGGATCTTTGGTATTGGTGTGGACTGCACACTTTATGACAGCTACTTCTTTTGGTATATGTATAACCGTTAATAGTTCTTGAATTAGGGCTTTATGATTTATCGGTTTTCCTGTGGAGGTAATCATACCTCTATTTTTCCATTGTTGTGCAAACACATGTATAGTGGAAAATACGTATTGACTATTGGTATAGATATTTACTTGTTTGCCTACTGCCCACTTGCATGCTTCTATGAGAGCTATTAATTCAGCCGCCTGGGCTGATAAATAATTAGGTGATTTACATGCCTTGATTACTTCAGTATTGTATTCAATGTCTCCCTTATCCCTTTTCCACAAATGACTAGTTTCACATCGCAACACCACATCTGCCACAGACTTCCACTGATCAGTTTTTTGTTTACACAGAGACAAATATGGTGTTATACCTCTAAAAATTGTGGTCATTCGGGGTGTTAATATACAAGATAATGTCCTTTGTCTGTCCAGTAAAAATATTCTGTCTGTATTATGGTACTTTGTTTGTCTTTTAAATGTGACTCATAGTATTCATCTCCCCTCTGCTGTCCTTTTAAAGTACATTGTACAATGAAAATCGTTTGAATGTTGAACTTGTAAATGATCACATGTCTCGAAAGTCTTATGTACAAGTTCTAAAACCTGTATTATGTTTTCCTTATTTTCAGCAAAATCTATGTTCAAGGCATAATAGTAATGGTCATGCGGTCCTTGATAGTTATTTCTTTTCCCCACAGTAACATCAAATTTGTCTCCCACAGGTGGAATATGCACTCCCAACTCTTTAATTAAATCTCTTCACAAGAGATTTACCGGACATACCTCAGATAGTATTAAACTGGCAGTAATCATTTGGCCAGACTCTGGATGTTATATTTGAAGGGGAACAGATAACCTTTCAACATGTGTTCACCATTTACTCCTTTTATGTGAATTTTACCATTTCCTTTTTGTATGCCCGTACATGTGGGGTAACTCAATAGAGTTTGTGAGACCCCCGAATCTACCAAAAAGGTCTAGTTCGGGACACTCTTTTGCCCAATGATCTTCCTTTCCACAATTATAACATCCTTGTGACCATCTATCACCACTTCCTCTTCTGCCTTGGTATCCCCCTCTGCCCCTGCCACGACCTCAATATCTTTCTCTTCCTCTTTCATTATTCCCTGTCAACCTTCCTTCGTACTCTTTGCCTGCTAATATTATTCTAACTTTTTCTCTCTTTCTTTGTGCCATTTCTCAGAATGCTTAGCATATTCCAACACCTCATTCAATGGGGCTGTACGGATGTTTACTGATATACGCGTTTATCTTTTTACGTGTCCCTGACACAAATGCATTTTTTAATTTCTGCTCATAGGCAGAGTTTGGATCTGGAGCAGGAGGTGGTGTCAATCCACTATAGATATTAAATATCTTTTTTATTCTATGAAAATATTGATCCACATCCTCCCCATCCTTTTGCGTACATCTATTTATCTCCGTCCAATTTGTTCAAAGCCCATCTGTTTGTATAAGAAGTTACAGAGACATTTAATCGATTATTTAACCCCTTCAGGACAGGCGTTTGTGTACTACATCTTCAGTTGAAGACCGCAGTTTTTTTTAAATATTTTAATTCCGTGCTCGTGATTCGTTTCAAAGCGATCACGTGCACGGAATTCAGGGGGAGTGGCTGCTACGGATCGCTGGGGACACCCAGTGGTCAGTAGCAGCTGCCCCTCGCGATCCCAGCATTCATAGCGATGCTGGATCGCGCATTATCGATGATGTACCTGGTACGTCCCGGTCTGGCGGGGACCTTTGACCAGGAAGTATCAGGTACGTCCCGGTCTTGAAGGGGTTAAATCAACACTGTCCCATGGGAGTGGGCGTCTTGGATTTTGATTATTGTACCCATTCCAGTTCTGTTCTACTGAACTCCAATCTGATCCCAAAACCCTTCGACATGCTCTCTCTTCACCATTTAGTAGATAACTGTTATAGAGTTGCAGAGGATCCTCTTTTGGACTCTTTACATGTTCAGTAGCTTTTTTAATATCTTTCTCTGTCCATGTTCTATGTATCTACATGGTTAACGGATGTATCTGACTGCGTTACTTATATTGTTACTTTAAGCATATTAATTTGAACATATAAAATAAAACAAGAAGATATATCATGAAAACCACATGATACAGGTATACAGGATATCTTATTATACTTAAAAACAGGATACATGCTAACCATAAATTCTAACATTTAAAATTTTAACCCTTATCTAAATAACTCTGAAAGAAGCATCAAAATAAAAGCATTAGAATAAAAAAGACAAAATGGCTTTCCTCAATGTCAACTTTACATATAGTTTATGATCGATCACAGATAACAGACATACATTTAACAGATTCTGGAACCAGTTGCAAACATGGTATGGAATTTGGAAAATTCTAATTTAGTCACTACGTAGTTTTTCTAAATCCACACATTCACCAAGGTGGTCCAACCATCCGAAACCTGAGGGATCCACCCTCTATTTTTAAGTACATTATACCTGAACCATGTGGACTTATGCCTAAACATTTTCTGGATTGAGTTTATACATAAACTGCTTATCTCTTTTTAGGGTTTTTTCTTCCACCAGGGAACATTTTCATCCTTCAGGGCCCCCCCCTGGCCGGTTAAGAAGGGGGAACATGACTGCTGGCCCTTTGACCGGGGTCAGTAGTTCATGGTCCGGTCACAGGTGTGAGTAGCAACATTGTTGCTATAATGTTCTTTGGGGAATAAGGGTGGGCTTACCTGAGCAGGGTTTCAGTCATTCCTGACACTCTGTACGAGCTTCCCTCCCGCCCTCCCCTCCTATCTATGTGTTCTGTATTTTTTCCTTTGCCGGTGCTGGTTTCTTTTATTCTCTTTTAGTCACAGCGGGAAATCTCGGCCAGCCCCTTTTATGTGGAATATCCAGTGGATGGAGAAGGCTTGGGGAGACGAGTTCTGTGGAGGCTGACGGTACCCAGAACGAGAGCTATTGGTGTTGGGTTATCTGCCTGTCGGTTAACACGACAGCTGGCAGGATGGTTATGTTTATGTATGGTTATGATGTGCTGGTTCATGACGTTAATAAAGCTGTGGCCAACGCCCTTACCCACAATGTTGTGTTGTGTATTTCTTGGGTGGGATGGGGTTTTGTGCCATATTAGGCCCTGTGGTCTTGGTTTAAGCAGTCATGTCCCTTTCCCTTACTGTGGAATATCCCCATAATACAATCTCACCACAATATTGGGAAAGACAGAAAAGAAAAATATTTTGGTATTTATAAGATACCACGTCTGGGCAGGGTATCTTTACCCTTGGTATTTATAAGCCCTTGGTATTTATAAGATACCACTTCTTGACAGAGTAAAACAAAGAGCCCTTGGTATTTATAAGATACCGTACCTAGACAGTAAAGATAGGAAAATTACTCTCACAGTAAAGTTGTTCACTTGCAATCCCAACACTTGATCATAGAGGGCTTCTCACAAGTGCCAGGGGGCGTATTAACAACAACCTTTTTTACTGTTCGTTCGCTGTAAAGGACTCCTGAACAGTCATTCACACATACAGATTCATTCAGACAAGATTTGGGACATGGGTTGCTATAGCTTTTCCCTGGGCCATAATATTTCTTCTTCTTAAGGTCTTGTGATACTCATTCACAATAAAACAAGCTATGACTAACCCCAACAGTATTACTACAGTCACAATTAACAAGTCGTTATCACAAACATAATGACTCACTACTTGTGCACATTACTCCTCGTAATATTTCCCATTATCGGATGTACATACACAGTTATTTATTTCAGTAGTCCCTGACAGACTTTGACCTCCTTTGTTATATAATATTCCTACTCAAGTTTATGAAGAGAAGACCGTGATAAATCTACCGCTGCCGGTTTCAGGGGACGTTGTCGCGAAGTGCCTCTGGTTTACAGAAATCTTAGCTGGAGGACTTATGTTACCCCAGATTCAGATTTTTGAGGTGTGGTTCCTTCAGGACCGTCGTCCCTGTCTCCGGTCAGGACCTCCTCACACGTGGCACCAAAATTTTGGTTGAATTAATGGTCGAATTCTCCTCAGAAAGATTTCTTTATTTAGATCATGCGCACACAAGGCACACAACAAACATAAGTCGAAGCATTGTCTGAATATATGTTAATAGTATCATATGGTTTATATAGTATCATATCTATTCCTAGTAATATATTCTGATTGGTCTATTTCAAGCAGATAACACCTCTTGGCACAACGTCAAGAAAAGCATATATTTGAACTTTTGCCCAGTTTCGAGAGAAGCATATTCTAGACGTTTTGTCACAATTTCAAGAACAGCATATATATATATATATATATATATATATGCTGTTCTTGAAATGCTAGAAGCACCCATTTCTCTGCAGGAGATGCGGTAAATTATCAAATCTTTGCCGAATCAAAAGACGTAGGGGTCCGATGGCCTTAGTGTGGAGTATTACAAAATTTTAGCACCACATTTGTCATCCCATCTTCATGAATTATATAATCGTCTACTGGCAGCTGAGAGTCCCCCAAAGGACTTTAATCTATCTAGGATTGTATTGCTCGATTTCCCTCCTTAATCATGACTTTAAAATTCTGACTGCGGTGATGGCTTCACGCCTTCAGCCCATCCTGGTTGATTGCCCCATCTCAGACGGGCTTCCTTCGAGGTAGACATTCTACTCAGAATGTTAGGAGTCTGATCTCAGCCATTGCCTCCACTAAATTGGTGAAAAATAAATCTGCTATAATCATCAGTTGCGATGCTGACGAAGCCTTCGATCATATTTTGTTGCAATATTTAACACCCTCTTTTAAATTTCACCATTTTGGCCATCACTTTACTCATCTGTTTCAGGCATTATACAGCTCTCCTTAAGCTCAACTTTTAGTTAATGGGTGGAATTTGCCACGATTTATGTTGGGTATGGGTACCCGCTAGGACTGCACCCTATCACCACTACTGTTTAACTTAGCTATTGAGCCGCTGATACAACGTGTGTGGGAAAAATACACACAAAAAATACCACTGCAAAATTTGACAAAGGCTGGTGGATGTGTGCATGGAAAGAGTTAAAGTACCAGCATTTGAAATACTTTGGGGTGTCTAGTTTTCAAAAATATATGGTTTTATTGGGCACATTGAATTGACAATGCTCAAAGATATACCAAATAGGGCATGGGCATAGGATTACCAAATGTAAAAGTTCAACATTGAAAATTGTGCATGCCCCAACTGTAGCCCTTTTGTCCACAAACAGCCAGGCAAACCCATGCATGGGTGGTATCACTGTACACGGGAGATGTTGCTGAACACATATTGGGGTGTTGTGTCACAGTGACATATACCAGGACCCGTAAATTCCTGTATTAAAATTTGTGAAAAAAAAACAAACCTACTGAAAAGTTTGACAAAGAGTGGTGGTATTAGTGCATGGAAAGAGTTAAAATACTAGCATTTGAAATACCCTGGGGTGTCTAGACTTCAAAAATATTTGGTTTGGGTAAATTGCATTGCCCGACTTCAAAGATACCTGAAATAGCACATGGGAGCAGAATTACCAGATTTGGAAATAGCAAAACACTACTTGTACTTATTGCCCCATAACATGCAGGAAAAAGCAATACAACATTGGGTGTTTCTAAACTCAAGGCAAATAGTAGAATCTATTTAGCAGTTTATTTTCATTAGTTTTTAAAGAGGTGAAAACGTGATTATACATCTATAGAAAATTAGTTAGAAATCCTTTGAAATCTGCAGTTCAGTTTTGGGGAGTAAATCATAAGATGTTATTCAATTGCAAAGAAAAAAAAGTTAAGTCATGTATTTTAAATGTACATTGAGGAATTTCAGGAAAAGATTAGCTTAACAAAAATGGCTTTGCTTAGTCTCAAAAAAGAGATACCTAAGGTATTGCCTCGCTCCAGGTCTATTATGAAGACCTTGCAGGGAAAATCTTCACTCCACAGACAGAGCCGATAACCATGGCTGATTAACCATGGGCTTAAGGGACTGTAATACGTTGCCTTTGGAGTTGGTGGCCAAAATTCGAGGATTTTAACCCCTTAACGACAATCCACGTACATGTACGGGGTTGCCGTGCAACGTGATAACGACAATGCCCATACATGTACGGGCTGCCGTTAAATAGCTGCATCGCCGCGATCGGTGGCTTTGCAGCATCCACGGAAGCCTCACAAGAAAAATGGCCGTCGCTGCACCGATCATCAAAGATTGCGGCGGCGCCTGGCAAAACAGGTGTTAAACTGTGTTGCTGACGTGCCTCGATATCGAGGTCAGTAACACAACCCCCCTACCCCGATAGCCTTGCGATTGCTCCGAAGAGCAACCACAAGTTTCATCCTGTAAATGACGTTGCCGTCATTCACAGGATGGCATTAACAATAAAAAATTGAATTAAAAAACATTTTTAAAAAATTATTGTTCAAAAATGTTAAACCAAAAATTTAAAAAAAATATGGTAACGTAAAAATCCCCACTGTCACCAAAAAAAAAAGTTTTTAGTAAGCAAGTCCTAAAATTCTTTATCTTCACAATAATTCCCGCATGGAAAGAGTTAAAATATTGGCATTACAAATGCCCATAGGGTGTCTAGTATGAAAAAATGTATGATTTGATGGGTTAAATTGAATTGGCCGTGTTCAAAGATGTCCCAAATATGGGACATGGGGGCAGTAGGATCAGATGTCTAAATGGTAAAAAAAAAAAAATACACACCTCACAAAGGAGGCCTTTTAGCTCCCAAATAACCCAACAAACCCATGCATGGGGGGTATCACTGCGCTCAGATGTTACTGAACACATATTGGGGTGTTGTTTGACACGGACATATACCAGGAACGGTAAACTTATACCTGAAGTACAGCGTGTGAGAAAAAAATACAAAAAAAATGTACTACCATGAAGTTTCACAAAGGCTGGTGGTAAAATCAGTGCATGGAAAGGGTTAAAATACCAGCATTTCAAATACCTTGGGGTGTCTAGTTTTTAAAAATATATGATTTGATGGGGTAAATTGCATTGGCCGGCTTCAAAGATACCTGAAATGGTATATGGGGGGGAAGAATTACCAGATTTGGAAAAAAATGGTTTTGAAATAGCAAAACGCTACCTCTACTTATTGTCCCATAACGTGCAGAAAAAAGCAAAAAAACATAAAACCAATAGGGTATTTCTAAACTCAGGACAAATAGTAGAATCTTTTTAGTAGGTTTTTTCATTAGTTTTTGCAGATGAGTAAACGTTTTTTGTTTAAAAAGTGAGAAAAGGTAATTTTTTTTTAAAAAAAATACACATATACCCCCCCAAAATACCCCAAAACAATATATAATATGTGTGGGAGCATAAAATGAGGAAGAAGAAAATGACAGCTAAACAGCAACACTGAAAAATGTTATAATAACATAGGAGTAATAACCCCTATTGTCCTTAAGGGGTTAGGAATAATCTGGTTTGCTTTTTGTCAATAAAGGTTATTTAGGTCTGCACAATACACAATACAATTGGGGATAGGTTGACCTTGATCGATTTTTTTTTTTTCAACCTTATTATGTACCGTATTTGCTCGATTATAAGACAAGGTTTTTCTGAGTCCCCGGTGTGTAGCTGGGGCAGCGTGTAGATGTCTACACGATTCGCGTAGACAACTTCCGCTGCAGCAGGAAGGAGGTGTGGCTAGCAGCAGGGGTTGTCTGCGTCCATCGCGCAGACCTTGCCCGGCTGTCAGAGATCAGAGTTCCCCGCACCGGTGCCGGTGCTACACCGGTGCAGGGAACTCTGATCTCTGACAGTTGGGGAAGGTCTGCGCGATGGACGCAGACAACCCCCGCTGCTAGCCACGCCTCCTTCCGGCTGCAGCGTAAGTGCGTGGGATCTACACGCTGCCCCAGCTACATGACAGGGAAGTCAGAAGCACCGGTAAGTTTAGGGGGGGCGGGGGAGTGTTAAATGGGGGGCATAAGGCATTTCTGGAGGCAGAGTGTTCTGTGAAATGCCACTCTGCCTCCAGAAATGCCATTTTAACCCTCTATACGCCACTCTGCCTCCTGAATGCCTTAAACCTCCCTATATGCCACTCTTCCCCATAATATCCCTTTTAACCCTCTAAATGCCAGAGTGGCATATAGGGGTATTTCTGGAGGCAGAGTGGCACATAGGGGGTCAAAAGGCATATCATGGGGCACAGTGGCATATAGGGTTGAAAGGCATATCATGGGGCACAGTGGCATTTAGAGGGTTAAAAGGCATATCATGGGGCACAGTGGCATATAGGGGGTATAAGGCATTTCTGGGGCAGATGTGCATAACTGGGGGGCAGGTTGGAAAATAGAAGGAAATAAAACCAAAATATTTTTCCCAATCATAGCTTTTATTAAAAAAAAATAGTTTAGATGAATTAACATTTACTGGTAAAACTTTTTTCCTATGGGGTCGTCTTATATTCAGGCGTTTTCTTTTTTTCGTAAATTAATATTCAGATTTGGGGGGTCGTCTTATAATCAGGGTCGTCTTATAATCGAGCAAATACAGTAATTACAAACAGCATTTGTATTATTTTACCCTATATTCAGTACAATGAAAAAGTATTTGCCTCCTTCCCGTATTTTTGCTTATTTGACACATGTAAATGTTTTAGATCATGAAAAGACAGCATGAGTAAACACAAAATGCATTTTACTTATTGAAGGTAAAGAGATAATCAAAACCTTTGATCACCCATATGAAAAACGAATTGCCCTAAACCTAATTACTGGCTGGTACCCTTGGCGGCAGCAACTGTAATAAAACATTTGCAACTGGCAGTAAGTCTTTAACATTGCTCTGGAGGTATTTTGGCCCACTCTTCTTGGCAGAATTGTTTTACTTTAGCCACATTGGAGGGTTTTTGAGCATGACATGCCTTTTTAAGGTCATGCCACAGCATCTCAATTGAATTCAAGTCAGGACTAGGCTATTCCAAAACCTTCATTTTATTTCTTTTCATGCTTTGAGAGGTGTGCTTCACTTGCACTTGAGCTTTAAGACACAAATGGATGGCTGAATATTCTCCTTAACTGTGGCGGAACTACCAGGATCGCAGGGGTCGCGACTGTGACTGGGCCCCGGCGGCGGGGGGCCCAAGCCAAGGGGCCACCCGAAATCGGGCCCCGGCGGCAAGGGGGCCCAAGCCAAGGGGCCGCCCAAAATATTTTTTCCGTTTTTTTTTTGTTTGTTTGTTTTTTTTTAAATAAGGCAAGCCGGGCCACGGAGCTGGCGACGGCCGCCTAGTCATTGATGCAGAGTGAGGGGCAAAAACTCCGCCCCCTCATGCTCAGAGTGCAGGAGCACCGGATCTCATCAAGCATGAGCATGAGGGGTGAAAGCCCCGCCCCCTCACACAGACTGCAGGAGCAGTGGATCGTGCCACGAGAGCTGCATGAGGGGTGAAAGCTCCGCCCCATCACACAGCTGGACCTGGAGCACCGGATGTCGTGTCACTCACTGACATCCTGTTTGAAAATAAAACGGCAGTCTTCATCTATCAGGGCCCCAAAGTGGAAGGAATAGTTAGGTCAGTACAATAATGTATTTAAAAAAAAAATTGTATGTGTGTATATGGCATTAAATTATTATTTAATTATTTAAATTATAAACATAAAAATGGGGGGGCGTGGCTAGCCGGCAACCAAGATGGACACTTAAGTCCGGAGCTCCAGTGCATCAGGCCCGATTTTACGCTTCGGTATACCGGTTTCACTTCGTCATGGGCAAAACTAATAGACCCAACAGTACCCCTAAACCTTCTGGTTCCCGGGACAAGTCATCACATCGGTTCGCTCCTACTTCGCGGCATCCTCGGACCACGATTCCCGCGACTCACCTCTCAGGCCTCCATCTCCGCCAGCTATTGCACTTAGCGATGCGGACGTAGACGACTCTCGAGATCCGCAACCGTCCATCCTTCGTTCCTCGAATCCACATTGGCAGGAGAAGCTCGACTCTTTGCCTACAAAGGATGACATCGCCGATATTATTGCTAGAGCTACGCAGGGGATCCATGCGAGTTTGGCGGACATACGAAACGACATCCGCCATATTGGCGACCGTGTGGCACTACTCGAGGATGAACAGCCTAAAATCTGTAAGACGGTCGACCAGCTCACTACTCAGCTGAAAGACCAATCCACTACTCTTCTCCATCTCACGAGGAAATTGGAGGACTTGGACAACAGAGGCCGCCGCCAAAATCTTCGTGTGAGGGGTATACCTGAGTCGGTACCTCATGCTGACTTGATGTCTACCCTGCAAGCGATCTTTAATAAGGTGCTCCAACGTCCCGTAGATACGGTCATCGGGTTTGACAGGGCGCATAGGGCCCTACGACAGAAACCGACGGGCTCCGCTCCACCGCGAGACGTCATCTGTTGCATGCAAAATTATCCTCTCAAAGAAGAAATTATGCGACGCTACAGAGATGCCGCTTCTCTCTCGTGGGAGTCGAATATCATTGCTATCTTCCAGGATCTCTCCCCATTGATGTTGCAAGCCCGACGCCTGTTACGGCCCGTTACTCAAGCCCTTCGCGATGCAGAGATTCCCTACCAGTGGGGGTTTCCATTCGCCCTAATTGTTCGGAGGGGAACGTCTACACATCTGATCCGGCAGGCGGGTGACGTGCCCGCATTTATTGAAGCTCTGGGACTTCCACCCTGTGAGGTTACGGAATGGGAATCTACTTTCGTGGCACCTGCCATTCTCTCCGACTCGTCGAAGGACTGGTCCCCGAGGCCCCAAGGGAGGAAACGTCAAAAGCCTTTTGATACGTCGTAGTGGGTCACCGCTTCTATGATTAACCGCATCGTTTATCTCGACATAGCGGCCGGGCCGGAGTTCCATTGTTCCAGCCTCCGGACTTGTTTCTCCAGTTGGATGTGACTGACTGTGTCCATGCTACCGACACCTGGGACCGGTATCCTACTGATTCCTGATTGTTTTGTTTTTGCGCCGTGCCGTTTAGTCTTTCGATCGTCCGCTATGGGGTTTTATTTTTGCGCCTGTCTATTATTCTCAGGGCTTTTTGCGCTGTGCTCTCCCATTCTCTCTCGGTGTTCGGAACACTTGCTAGTGTTTCTCCATTTTGGGCTTTGTCGCTCTACCCCCCCGGAGCCTACTTGCTTTACCCTGTCCTGGGGCTAAAGTAATGGTTCTTGACCTTTCTCTAGGTCAACCGGCTCACTATTTGATGCCTAGGCATCCTGAGTCGTTGTATGTGCTCATGTTTTTGGTTTATTGTTTTGTTTGTGGTTCTATGGTTAGGATCTTAGTTTTTGTTCTTTTCTTTTTATGCTCCGTGAGTGTTAATGTGTTCCGAGGGTCTTTCTGGATGTCCTGGCCATGGTCCCTGACGTGATTAAAATTACTTCCCTCAATGTCAGGGGATTGAACAAACCGCAGCGGCATTCTACATTGCTTCAAATACTTCACTCACACAGGACACACATCGCATTTCTGCAGGAAACACACTTTAAAGTGCCCGCTGAATTCCGTCTCGTGGATAGACGTTATGCTCACGCATTCTTTGCAAGCGCCTCAGACTCCAAGACTAAAGGAGTTGCGATTGTTATTCACAAATCCGTTCCGTTTCGGCTATTCGACATCTGGAGGGACCCTGATGGTAGGGCTATATTTATCAAGTGCTATATAGGGGCCTTGAAGGTGACTCTTGGCAATGTCTATTCCCCGAATAGATGTCAGGTTCCTTTTTTTTGTCACATGCTTAACAAATTTGGGGGATTTCAGGAGGGTGTCAATATTTTTGGAGGCGATCTTAATATGGTCCTGGATCCTTTGAGAGATTCCTCTTCCCAGAGGTCAAATATCCCTTTTTCTAGTATTAAGAAGGTCAAACGACTCCTTCATATCCATCAACTGGTGGATGTTTGGAGGGCTCAGCACCCCTCTTCGAAGGACTACACCTTTTACTCCTCTGTTCATAATAGTTATTCGAGAATTGACAGCCTGTTCCTTACACACCATCACCTACTACACTTACATGGCTCGGACATAGGGATACAATCTATCAGCGACCACGCACCGATACACTTCACGCTTACACTTACCCATAGTGCGCCTAGACCATGGTGTTGGAGGCTAAACGAGAATATACTTCACAATCCTTCACATATGGAGGATTTATCAACGCACTTACGTAATTACTTTGCGGATAACCTTACTGACGAATTAGCTTTCCCGGTTCTATGGGAAGCTCATAAACCGGTGATACGGGGCCACTTCATTCGGATAGGGGCCACCCTCAAAAAGTTGCGCTTGGCTAACTTATTGGCGCTTATGAGGAAGATACATCACCTTGAACAGTCCCATAAACTGACGCTTGCCCCTGAAATCTTGCCTCAACTTCGTACCCTTAGGGACCAACTGGCCTCCCTCCTTGACACCACCACTAAACGACACTTCTTATTGACCAAAAAGTTGACCTTCGGGCGCAGAGGGCCTCTTCCTATATTCCTAAAATTAAGTCTTCAGATGGCGTCATCCATTACGAATCTCATGCCATTGCCCGTTGTTTCCATTCTTATTATTCGGCCCTGTACAATCTAAATTCCCAGGGGAGAGTCCGACCCCGCTTTCTTAGGCCGTATTGACGAATATTTAGCCAGACATCTTTCTTGCAAATTGGGCTCCGAGGCTAGGCTCTCCCTTGACACCCCGATAATTAGCGAAGAAATTTCTGAGGCACTGAAATTAACCCCTACGGGTAAGAGTCCGGGCCCGGATGGTCTCACCGTTAACTATTATCGTACGTTCTTTACGGTTCTAGGACCTCACCTGGTGACTTTATTTAATTCTGTAGCTAACGGGGCGACATTTGATTCGCAATCAAACTTGGCCCACATCTCGGTGATACCTAAACCGAATAAAGATGCAGAATTATGCGTCAATTATCGCCCTATATCTTTAATAAATACAGATTTGAAACTTCTGGCAAAAGTAATGGCTCTCCGTTTACAACAGTTTATGCCGTCTTTAATACATAAAGATCAGGTGGGCTTTGTCCCGGGGAGAGAGGCCAGGGACAATACCATTAGGATCTGATAAAATGCCGTTAATTTTGATCTGGGCTGAGGGATTGTGATATAAGGCTTTAACCTGATTCAGAAAATGGGTCCCAACATTTATCTTCTGCAAAACACGGAACAAAAAAGGCCACGCTACTCTATCAAACGCCTTTTCAGCGTCCATAGAGACCAGGGCTAATGGGGTATGTGAATAATTGGCATGTGTTACTAACTCACAATCCTGATCTCTCTGGCTCTTCCACTAACAAACTCATTGCTACTCTGACGCCGTTACATGACACGGCGCTTAGGCTTTGTCACATTCTCCTGCCGGACGGCTTTCGTTCCCTCCAGGACTTGATTGGCCAGCCCGCGCCGCCTTTCCATTTGCTCTTCCTATACCACAGCCTTAAACATTATGTTTCTGCCTTTCTCCCGAATACCCATCTTTCCAGACCCTTAACGGGTTTCGAACGGTTGTGCATTCTCCGCCCTGAACCCTCCCATTTACTGTTTAGGCTCTATGCTCTTTTGCTTGATGGATATGGGAACACTAAACCTTATTTTATGAGCCTCTGGGAGAGGGACCTCTGCTGTGACTTCACTGACGATGACTGGGACAACATATTGTCTGCCACTCACAAAGGGGCGATCTCGAGCTCGATCCAGGAATGTAATTATAAATTACTATCTAGATGGTATAAAGTCCCTGCAGATCTTCATCGTTACATTCCTCAGGTCTCCCCGCTTTGCTGGCGCTGTGGGCTGGAAGAGGGTTCCTATGTTCACCTCTGGTGGTCTTGCCCAGATATACAGGTCTTTTGGCGTTCGGTGGTTGGGGTAATTGCTGAGATCGTGGATCCGTCCTTTGTGGCGACCCCTGAGTCATTGCTCTTGCACCATTCCCGACGCTCGTTCGGTTCTTATAAGAAGTCATTGATTATACACTTAATCCATGCAGCTAAGTCCATTATACCTCGATACTGGAGGACTCCTGGTCCCCCACCTGTCGACGCATGGTTTGCTAGGGTTAACTTCATATGCCGTATGGAGGATCTGGTAGCTGCGGCGCACGGTCGTGAATATGCCAATGACATTAAATGGTTACCTTGGACTACTTTCGTAGCCTCTGAACGGTTACCAGACCTGCTGTCACGCTCTTGCTAACTTCTTTGGTTTTTTTTTGGGGGGGGCGTACTTCACACCATCCCCTGCATCTTCTTTACTTTTCATGACACCCTCTACATGTTACATGTTTTATTTTTTTCTTACCTTAGCTGAACACCACACTCGGAGCATTGTTTATTATGTTGAATTTAATTATGTTTTTCTTTATGTTACCTTATGGTACCTACTTTGTCACTGGATCTCCCTCCTCCAATGTATTTTCTTTTTCTGGCAAGGTCCATGTATTTGGCGTCCTCCCTACGCTGGCTCTGGATTGCCGTTCCAAGCGTTCATATTCGCCGTCATTGTGTTACGCATACTTTGTTTATATTTGCATATCTATGTTTTTATGGCGTATGTCTCTTCATGCACACTGTCAGTGTATGCTAATGACTGTTCTGAATGTACTTTGTCATGACTTGCCAATAAACGGAGATTTGAAATAAATTATAAACATAAAAATAAATCTATGTGTGTGTCTGTGGAGGGGGACAAAACGCATAAAGTTTTTTTTTTTTAATTCTTAAAAAAAATGGAGATTCCTAGATTTATTTTTATATAGATATAATTGTCTAGACACATATATAAATACTTATATATAGATTAGACACACAAGTTCAGCTCCCCAGTGTCACCTTTGTCCCCATCCAGCCAGGCACAGGATGGGCTGTTTGGGGACAAAGATGGCAAACCCTACGTGTGTTATCTGGGTGCTGGTCAGGTTCTATGTGGGCAGTGTGGAGACCACGGCTGGATTTGGGGTGTGCAACCTGTGATCTATGCTTATAATTTAGGGGGTTTTATTTATACCTTTAATGCAGAGTTTTTATGTGAATTCTATTTGATCTATACCTGCAATGCTGGGTTTGTGTGTTATTCCGGTGATCTATATCCGCTATGCTATGTTTCCATACATTATTTATGTATTCAAAGAAAAAGGGGCGCATGTACAAAAGGGGCCCTTTGTACATGCGCCCCTTTTTCTTTGATTTTTTTACAGATATGATTCAATATGTAAATTGAATTTGTTGAAAAAAATTGTTGGGTAAAAATCATGTTTTTTAACAGATTCTCACACCTGGGCCCTGAGGCGTCTAGTTATGCCCTTGCTCCTTAAGGATATTCTGGTACACAGCAGAATTCATGGTTCCATAATTCATTTCAAGCCATTGTAGTGCATTTTAATAATATGAATCTTGGGCCCATTTACAACAGGGTTAATTAGTTAAGTATAGTTATATAACTTGTAACTTAGGTGTCAGGCGTCAGCATGTACAGACCACTGTGCTAAATAGATAAGTAAACATCTAAGCACATAAGAACAAAATGACAAAGGACTTCTGTTTAGGGTGCCTGGCCAGCATCATAGGATAGAGGGCTAGCCTGTGCCACAGAACAGAAGCCACCTAGAGATAACACCATTACATAAAGACACTCACTTCTGGAAGATTCCAGAAGGCGCAACTACCAACTTTGAAGCATCACCTGCGGTGTTTGCAAGAATATGCACAGGCAGCCCAGGATGGATCTAGGGATCCTTGAGTCCGAGTCAAGTAGCTCTTTGAAAAGACTGTTCTGAGGGGTTTCCCAGTCCCTGCTGAGCTGCAAGTTAATCAGCTAGAGGAGTGATAACTACTTGGCTCGGTGATGTCAAATGTCAATACAGTAATACACTATAGCTTTGATTGCTGTGATATTGATTGGTTAACTTGTTTAAACACACACATATACATACATATAAGTTTATGCACATAACTATTTTCTATCTGCTGTAGCACAAATTCTATATTAAAGTTTTGCTTGATCAAATTGCTGTGTGTTGTGCTGTCATTCTGTATCCTCACTGATTGGGAAAAACAGTCATCTAGGTCCTGAAGCAGCAAAGCAGCCCAGACCATCACACTACCACCACGATATTTGACTGTTGGTATGATGTTCTTATTGTGGAATGCTGTGTTAGCTTTATACCAGCTGTAATGGGACCCATGTCTTCAAAAAAAAAAATCCACCTTTTACTCATCAGTCCACAGAATACTATACCAAAAGTCTTACCTACAAGCCCAAGGTAAGTTAACTTCGAAGGGGGGAGAGGGTAGAAAGTTAGGAGGGGGTTAGAGAGTGAGAAGAGGTAGATTGGGAGGGAGAGGGGATAGATAGGATAGACTGGGAGGGAGAGATAGGATTGATTGGGAGAGAGAGGGGAGAGATAGGATTGATTGGGAGGGAGAGGGGAGAGATAGGATAGATTGGGAGGGAGAGGGGAGAGATAGGATAGATTGGGAGGGAGAGGGGAGAGATAGGATAGATTGGGAGGGAGAGGGGTTAGATAGGATAGATTGGGAGGGAGAGGGGGTAAATAGGATAGATTGGGAGGGAGAGGGGGTAGAAAGCAAAGATTGTATAAGCAGGGTGTTTAGGCAATGGGGACAAAGATGGCACAGATAGTGTGTTTATGGGTCAAACATGGCGTACGTTCAGCTGTTTGGGGACAATGTTGATTCATGCTGGGCTGTTTGGCGACAAAGATGGCACGTCCTATGTACATGTAATTTGGGTGCTGGTCAGGTTCTATGTGGGCAATGTGGACGCCAGGGTTGGCTTTGGGGTGTGTGACCAGTGATCTATGCCTGTAATTTAGGGGGTTTATCTATACCTTTAATGCAGAGTTTATATGTAATTTCCAATTGATATACCGTATTTGCTCGATTATAAGTCGAGGTTTTTTTCAGAGCAAATGCTCTGAAAAATACCCCTCATCTTATAATCAGACCTCAAAGTCTGACTATGAGACGACTAAGATCCAGATCCCCCGCAGCTGCAGGGGATCTGGATCCTCCTGTCTCAACCCCCCCGCCCCACTTACCGGTACTTCAGAGTCCCCGGTGTGCAGCTGGGGCAGCGTGTAGATGTCTACGCGATTCGCGTAGACAACTTCCGCTGCAGCCGGAAGGAGGTGTGGCTAGCAGCGGGGGTTGTCTGCGTGCATCGCGCAGACATTCCCCGGCTGTCAGAGATCAGAGTTCCCCGCTGCCCCAGCTGCACACCGGGGACTCTGAAGTACCGGTAAATGGGGCGGGGGGGTTGAGACAGGAGGATCCAGATCCCCTGCAGCTGCGGGGGATCTGGATCTTAGTCGTCTCATAGTCAGACTTTGAGGTCTGATTATAAGGTATAACCTTGTCTTATAATCGAGCAACTACGGTATATATATTGTCAGCAGGGGCTAATATTAAAGAATGAAAAATAACTGCCAGTTTAGCTGTTATTTTGAAATCATATTTCAATCACGGTCTTTACTATTATGTAGTTAAAAATGCACGTCTAACGTGTGTATGTATATATATATATATATAAAGTGTATATGTGCCATTTTATAATTGGCCCCCCTACTTTGGTCCCTGGCCCCCCATGTGCCCCCCCTAAATATGAAAGCTGGAGACACCACTGTGTTCCATGTTTTCTCCATTTTTAGATAATGGCTCCCACCATGGTTCGTTGATGTCCCCGAGCCTTAGAAATGTCTTTGTAACCCTTTCCAGACCGATAGATTGCAATGACTTTGTTTCTAATCTTGAGTTTACAACCTTTTATCCTACTTCACTTTGCGAGACTGGTTCTATTTTATTGATCTTTAGATTCAACAGGACTGGCAGTAATTATGCCTTTGTGTATCTAGTGAAATTATCAATTACATTTAATTAGTTAATTTAGTAACTAAAAGAGCAAGAGTAGGTTAAACGTATTATGGTGATTGTTCAGTCTCCTTATATTTCAGATCCAGTATGTTATCTGTGACGTTCTGTGTCACCTTTCCCAGATTTTTTCTATTTTTTTTTGCTTACCACTATTTTTTTTCTTCCCAAGGTCTGTTTTTCTTACCTGTAACATTCCTATAATGTGCTTCCTGAGGCAGCTCCCGTCCAAAACATCTCACCACCCCATGCTTACCCAAGAAATACAGTCCCAAACAAATACCAATAATTTTGTGTTTCAGCTGTATTTATATTTGCAGAAGTTAAATTTGCTGTGTTAGTAAGGTCATCCTGTCCATGTCCAGTACAGATCTCGCCTTCCAAAACCGCACTGTGTGGAGTACTAACTTGATGTTATATTTCAGCATTCTGCACAGTGCAACAGGAGGAAACACATGTATATGTAGGCCTAAGCATGCTACTGCCTTTATTGTCACATTTTGTAAAACCTCCATAAAACAATATGATTATTTAGAACGTGTGGAAAATATATGTCGGTTTTGTAAATATGTGGTAAAATATTCTACAATTTAAAGTGACATATCAGTTAAACTTCCCTGTATTACCTTTTCTGGCTAGTTAGTGGTAACATTAACTTTCCTCAGAAGAATGTACCTCCAGATTAAAATATAAGTATTTGTAAATAACTATTGCTATTTTGAATTTTGCCTACGTAAGTTGTTTAACTTTCCCAATTCTCTTGTAGATTCTCAGTGACTGGATGGGATAATAAATCCAAAAAGCCATGTAACTGTACCAAGTCTCAATGTCTAAAACTGTAAGTAAAACCTTTTATTGATATTAATTTCTAAATTCAGAATGTAGAATATGGAAACTATAGCATAAAATGTATTAGCCCAGACAGATTAAACATAGAATTAGATGATAGGAGCAGAGGAAGGGTGAGACGAGAGCGATACTCACCTCAGGTGGAGCTGCGGGGGGCACACAGCTGCCCGATCAGCAGCTGCAGCCTGCAGACTAGCTGGGAGATCACAATCTCCCTCTAGTCGTTTTAACATTAGGGAGCGTGAGTAAAGCGAGGTCTGAAGTGACACAACAGGATACAGTATGGAGGCAGAAGGCAGAAGGAAGAAGGATGATGGATGGTGGAAGAGGTAAGAGATGGAGAGAAAGGGGTGTAAGGGCATGTATGTGTATGTATGTGTTTGTAAGCTTGTGTGTGTGTGGGCCGGTGTGTGTAAGATCAGTATAGGTATTTGTCAGCTGGTGTGTAAAGGCAGTGTATGTGTATATATGTGTGTGTAAGGGCAGTGTTCATGTATATGTGTGTGTAAGGGCAGTGTACATGTGTGTGTGTAAGGGCAGTGTATGTGTATAGGTGTGTGTGTGTGTGTGTGTGTAAGGGCAGTGTATGTGTATATGTGTGTGTGTAAGGGCAGTGAACATGTATATATTTGGGTATAAGGGCAGTGTATGTGTGTGTGTGTGTGTTTATGGGCAGTGTACATGTATGTGTGTGTAAGGGCAGTTTACGTGTATATGTGTGTGTGTAAGGGCAGTGTAAGTGTATATGTGTGTGTGTGCAAAGGCAGTGTATTTGTATACGTGTGTTTATGGGCAGGTGTGTGTAAGGGTCCTGGGAGAGAGGCTAACATTAGCCTTTTTTCATTTAAAAAATATATGCTGCTGTGGAATACTCTTCCATTATGGTGGACACCTTGCTGGCTGAGAATCATGGGAATTTTTGTTCACAGCTAGCATCTGCAGCTTTACTGTTGCTGCACTTCCCATGACGCTCAGCCAGCATAATGGAAGTAGTATGTCTGGCTGAACCTCATGGGAATTCAATTCAATGTGTTGGTTATTTTTAATAAGCGCGACATTGTAACGTGCAATTGCTTGTATCGGTGATTTCTGAGAGATTTCCCTCTTTCACATTTTGAAATGTTGGGAGGTATGATAAAGTATACAGGTAAGCTGCATAAGCTTGCAGCAAGCATCCATTCCTAACTGCCTTTTAGTTGCCACTTCATCTAAGCATTCTAATAGGATGGCAGCAGCTCGCCAAAGATGCACTATGGTTCAATAATCGCTCTGGGCCCTCCTGTGAAATCACTCTCAGGGGGCCGAATTCTTCCTAGAGCGGTGCTCAAATCGGTTCCCACGCTGCCGCAGCAGCCACCACGAAGGAGAGGGAGACCCCCCTCCACCGCACGGCCACCTCCGCAACAGCTGCCACGAAGGAGAGGGAGACACCCCTCCACCGCATGGCCATCTCCGCAGCAGCCGCCACGAGGGAGAGGGAGACCCCCCTCCACCCCACGGCCACCTCTGCTACCATCTTCCGAGGAGCCGCGCAGGAGAGGCAGACCTCCAGCCGCACGGCACTCCGCTTCGGTGCCCTCCGTGTTTTGACCTTGGCTTGCCTGACTACGTTGATCTCCTGATCCTGACCTCGGCTACGTTTAATCCTGCTCTCCGGAATCCTGACCTCAGCTTGTCTGAACTTGTTCTGTCCTGGAGTCCTACCTGACCACGGTGTCTCCTACTACTTGTATGTGACAGAGCCATTCCATTTTGCAGGGCAACTTTTCTAATCTGGGCTATCTCTTCATTGAGGGCATGAATAGAACTGGTGGTCTCATCTATTATCCCATCCATAATACTAGCATATTTATTCAGCTTATTTGCTAGTTCAATTCCCCAGCCTGTCCAAGGGGGAAACCACATCCAGGCTTTATCTACCTGCGTTAATAACTCTCATCTATGTCTGGTCTGGAGCAGTAAAGTGAGGTCTGAAGTGACAGACCTCACGCTCCCTAATGTTGAAATGACTAGAGGGAGATTGTGATCTCCCAGCTAGTCTGCAGGCTGCAGCTGCTGATCGGGTGGCTGTGCGCCCCCCGCAGCTGCACCTGAGGTGAGTATCGCTCTCGCCTCACCCTTCCTCTGCCCCTGTAAAGCAGGACAGAGGAAGGGATTGGTGTGACAGCGGGACAGAGACCTGAAATTGGGACTGTCCCGCGTAAATCTATGTCTGGTCCCGCCAAAGCACCTCCCTAAAACATCGACAGCTGTAATGTTAGCATATGGTCTGATGGCTGGTACAACTGTCCCTATGGTACAATTACCCTATGCACCCATAGGAAGCCATGAGTAGGCCCTGTTACCGCACAGACAGTATAACCCTTGCTTCAGTACTCTAGGAATTATCCTACCATGATTTCCCAGCCAGCTTCGGAACCATCTCATATTATTATACAATTTAGTCACACAATCCCACGTGTCGTCATCTTCTGTCCTGTTGGGACAGGCACACTTGGGGACACAATATGCTTCCATGGCTGCACAGCAACACTGGTTATTACAGTTATTATCTTTATTATAAGCATTTTTATCATATTTCATATTGAATATCAGTGAAGAGTCTCTCCGACATATACTTTAGACAGACTGACTATGCTACCTTCCAATATGTCTGTGTGATTAACATACATGGGTCCTACACACATGTGATTCATGTCTATCGTAACATCTGAGATTAAGGTCATTCATTGATATTGGGATACCAATCAAAGGGATTCCTTTATGATTTGCTGGAACATGGGAGCAGATCCAGTAGTTGGTGCTGTTCAGCTGCTTAGCTGTTTGTTTGTGCAGAAGCCAGATGTAGTTCTTCTGCCGTTCCCCTTGTACCTGTTGTGGTAAAGTGTATGGGAGAGTGGTTGATGGGATATATGTCTCACCTGGTTACCTCAGCCAGGCATGGTAGCAAACCCAGGTGCTCTCAGGTGAGGCTTCCTAAGCTCGTTACTGGGGAGGAAGCCTTAAAAGAGAGGGCTGTTAGGTTTGCAGAGGGAGGGAGACACTGAATGAAGGAGCAGCTACAGCCAGCGCTGCAGCCCACCAGGTATGAAGCTTTACCCCATACAAAACTGGTTACTTTGCTTTGCGTCAGACCTTAGGCTGCTAGAGAGGTATCCTGCTGTTTAGTTAGAGCCGGACAGGCTTATAGTTTGTTTTGTTTACAAGGTGCTCTGTGACTACAACATCTAAATAAACACGCTTTTACGTTGGAAACCTGTGTGAAACTGTCATTGCCGCCCCATGCGTGAGCTGTCCCCTACACTGTATATGACATAAAATATAAAAAGAGCAAGCAGGACAGCAAATGCATTTTGAAAATCTTTCAATCTTCCTTTTCCCGAGCGGCCTCACCCGTTTGGTGCAGGTTTGTATCACCCACCTGAAGTTTCTTACAGTGGGAGGCGTGCTCCCACTCCCTTCCACCTTGACTGAGGTGGGTGTGGTCAGCATCACCTGGTATGGGCCATCAGATCCTTGTTCCATGTTTTCTCATGTATCTCCTTATCACTACCCAGTCTCCAGGTTGTAGGGTATGAGTTCCGGTCATTTCTTGTGGATCTGGTAAAGAGGAGAATACTTTGCCATGCAAATTATTCAGTTGTTTGTGCAACTGGATAAAATAGTCTGTTAAAGAAGCATACTGTCCATGTAGGTCTTGTGCAAAGAAAAGGCCTGTTAGAGGTGGCCTGCCAAACAAAATTTTGAACGGTGAGAGTCTATGTCAGGGGTGTCCAAGTTTTTGGGGGCCACACTCATTTTTCACTGTGAGAAAATATGGCCTTTAATAAGATATGCAGATTAAAATAAAGTAAATGACACAAATGACACTTTTCCTCTCAATGATTTCTGGGCCTAGAAAAGTTTGTGACTACAAATTCAGGATTCTGTATAAGTAAAAATGAAATAGTTCTAATTATTCTAGGGATGCACCAAAATTCAGGGTTCACTTAGCCGAAACCAAATGTGACCCCCCACCTTTAAAAATAATTAAAAAATCCTACATTTTTAATAAAAGTAAGTTAAACACCGAAATTGTACAAGAAATTTAATAACAATGTTTATATATATATATATATATATTGTCACAACCACCACCACACTGGCACTTACCGCAGAAGTTTTTCTACCCAAAGTACTACTGCTGAAGGAGAAGCCCCCGGCGGCAGCACCCCAGGATTTAGAGGATCCCAACAGTAAGGAGGCCAGGTAGAGGTAGGTAATCAACAAGGTATTGGTAAAACGTAGAAGGATCCCGCAGGGTGGAGATGATGCCAAAACTGTAGTCAGGAAAGCCGGGTCAGAGCACCAAAATCGAGTAGTCATACAAGCCGTGGTCAAAATCCAAAGAGGGTAGTCGAACAAGTCGGGGTCAAAATCCAGAGAGGGTATTCAGACGAGCCAAATCGGTAGCCAAATCGGAGAAGGTAGCGGTACAAAATCAGTAGGCAAGAGAGACGTCAGGCAAGCAAAGGGTCAAAATACTCAGGAGACTAAACAGCACGGTGCACACAGCAAAGACCACAACAGGGTAACTGGGAGGAGGATTTCCGGATTTTTAAATCCTGTGCCAGACCTAAGTTCCGCCCACTGGATGACATCACTGATGCTGCTTCAGCCTGCCATCAAGACCACGCCCCCAGCTTCTACTAAGGAAGCATGGATGTGCCGAGATCGGGTAAGTACTTGTCTTTGGGGGTCTCTACCTCGTGGGGCCTGTCGCGCACGGGCATTAGCTTGCCCGTGCTTGCCAGGACCCGGGACTGTGACATATATATTATGATTAACAGCAATCTCAGGCATACCCAGATTCCAGAATTTACTGGTTGGCTGGGCATGATAGGAGTGTGATTGCTGTCAACTGTGACAGAACCCTCTATCACTGGGGCCCCTGGAGAGGCCTGAGAGCCAGCCTCCTCCCTATCGACTATGGGCCCAGGCCTTGTAGTGACTTCTGTGTGTGGATACAGGGGTTCAGTTTCTGCTGATGTTCCCCATGTCTTAGCACTCAGAGTCTCAAAACTGTAACGTCAGCTGGACATCCTGTGGTAGGAAGAAGGCTGATTGTCTTAGCATTGTTAATTGTATAGGTGTGAAGTGTTTCCCCTGTTATTGTGTGAATAAGCCCTTGTCTTAAGACCCCCTGTAGGCAGGGCCGGCCCAAGGCAAAATGCCGCCTGGGGCGAATTTTAAAATGCCCCCCCCCCTTTTTTACCCTTCCTCTCCCTCCGTCCCTGCCGCCCTCCCCATATTATCTACCCTTCCTCCCCCCCTTGTACTTACCTTTCAGCAGTCCTGCGGCGAATCTCCCTGTTCAGTCTTGGTGCCGGCTTGTAATACTGAGCGCCGGAAATCTTCCGGCACTCAGCATTACAAGCCGGCACTGAGACCGAACAGGAAGACTTGCCGCGGAGGAGAGAGAGAGAGGGGCGCCGAGCGGGTACTGACAGCTTGGTAAGCGAAAACCACTCGCGCCCCTTTCTCTCTCTTTCACTTTCGCAAAGTGCCGCCCCTTCAAAAGTGCCGCCTGGAGCGGTTGCCCCACTCAGCTCCATTGTCGGGCCGGCCCTGCCTGTAGGTATGACTAGGTGTCACTGCTGCATAGCTAATTATCAATTACATAACAGGTAGCTGTTAATCCTGTGAGCTCCTGTTATCCCTGTGTCCTGGCCATTGTCTGTCTCAAGCCGATTATATGTCTATCATCATTCCACGTGTACATCCCCAATTAATGTAATTATTTATGTCTCATCTCATTCTGTCCTTCCCCGGATATTGTGTTGCAGGATTTGATCTAATTACTTCCTTTCTGACATGGTAATTAGATCATGTGATATTTGTCTTGCCCCTTTTCTACATGTGTATATATAGCTCTGTATTTGGTCCTGTTTTCACCTCAACATGAGTGTTGCCTGATGTTTGGGGTGGGCTGTAGCCACACTGTGTAGCTAAGCTTCGGATAGCCACAGTGCCAATGCAGCTTCGGTGTTCTGCCTGGTGCTGAAGGGGTTACTTGTTGGTGTCCCGGCAGGAGGAAGCAACGTTTGGCGGGAGTACCCAGTCAGGGTACAGGTCGGTCCCGTCACATCAACAATCATATATAAATTAATATTGTTATTGTATTTTTTGTCCAATTTTGGTGTGTTAACCACACTTTTATTAAAAGTAAATAACACACCACAATTGGACAAATAAATTCAACAATATGACTTGGCATGATAGGAGGTAGCCAGTAAATGCTGGAACCTAGGCATGATGGGACTGTGATAGCTGTTAGCAATCACACTCTTATCATGCCAAGTCAGCCAGTACATGCTGAAACCTGGCTAGCTGCCCCCCTTGTGTATTGATGCTGCCAGCCACCACTTACAGCCACCCTGTACCATGCCCCCCCACTTACACATCCATGCTATCACACACACACTCATTCATATACTCATTCATTCACAGATTAATTCCCTCAATCACGCATACTCATTCACCACCCACCCCCTTACCTGCACTTCAGCTCTCTCGATGCCGCTCACAGACTTCAGCAGGGGGCGCGGCCTCCCTCTGCGTACTCTTGTACTGCATAGAGGAAGCAGGACTGGAGCAGAGTCATGTGATGTCACGTACATTCACGTGACTTTGCTGGGTTCGGCTTCCTCTGTGCAGTACAAGAGAACGCAGAGGGAGGCCGTGCCCCCTGCTGAAGTCTGTGAGCGGCGTTGAGAGAGCTGCAGTGCAGGTAAGCAGAAAGGCTCTTGTGATCCCGGTTGCCCTGGCTGCCGATCTTGGACGCATGTTGGACGCCCCTGCTTTAGTACCTGCCCTTATCCTATATCTAGCTTGGCCTTATGCCAAGCGCTCCAAACCTTGCTTCAGCGTACGGATCCAGTACAACGGGCTCCTCAGCCAGTGGCGGCCCCTACACCTCCACCTGTGCCAGTAGCTACGGTTCCAGCCCACCTGCCTCCACCGCAAAGCTACAATGGTGGCCCTGCAACTTGTCGGGGTTTTTTGAACCAGTGCGAGATACATTTTGAACTGTCTCCGAATGCCTTCCCTACTGAGCGGACGAAGATGGGCTACATTATTTCACTCCTTACGGATAGAGCCTTGGCATAGGCTTCGCCAATCTGGGAGAGAAACGCTTCTACGGTGTGCTCCTATGCTGAATTTGTCTCAAGCCTACAAGCCTTATTTGACGGTCCGGGGAGAAGGACCACGGCTTCAGCTTCGCTTTTTACCATCCGTCAGGGTTCCCATCCACTCCTGGAGTACGCTATTGAGTTCCAGACCCTGATGGGAGAGGTGAACTGGACTAATGAGGCATTAGTGGCTGCCTTCCTTAATGGACTTTCCGAGACCCTCAAAGATGAAACAGCTGCCAGAGATTTACCTACGGATCTAGACTCTGTGATTTCGTACATTTCTCAAATCGATCTTCGTCTCCGCGAAAGACAAGTACAACGTGAGAATCTGGAAGACCTACTACACGCTTTACGCAACAGTTTTCTCCTGTTGCTACCTCCTATGACCCTCCTGAGGAACCGATGCAGTTGGGAGCCGCTCGGGTATCTGACCGTGAGAGGAACAGGCGGAGACGGGAGGGACTATGTTTCTACTGTGGTCTCGCTGGTCACCTCAGGCCAGGATAACCTACCATAGGAATAGTGAATCCTTCCCCTAACCTTTTCACCACCCGTATGACTGTTCCGGTTCGTCTGGCCTGAGCCACTGGTTTTGTTGATACAGAGGCCTTTCTGGATTCCGGCACTGCCGGCAACTTTATTGACTCAGTTTTTTGTGAACAACAACGCATTCCCACCCTATCCCTGCCCGTACCATTGTCCGTGGAGGCCATCGATGGTAGATGCTTATTCCTGATCAGATTTCCCGCTCTACTGCTCCACTCAACCTTGCCGTGGGCATAGTACACAGTGAGCGCATGCAGCTGCTCACCCTCCATCCGCATCATTTTGGGATTTCCGTGGTTACAAGTACACTATTGACTGGACTACCACTCAGATCACCGCTTGGAGTGCATCCTGCAAGGCTCATTGCCTCACTCCTTTGAAACATCTCGCGGTGACAGGATCCTCGAGCATTACCTCCCTTCTGCCTGAGCCTTACCGAGATTTTGCTGATGTTTTTGATAAAAAGGAGGCTGAGAAATTACCACCTCACAGGCCGTACGACTGCCCGATTGACCTGCTTCCTGGGACCATGCCACCCCGAGGCCAGGTTTATCCACTCTCCATCCCGGAGACCAAAGCTATGGAATCGTACATAGAGGAAAACCTTTGCCGAGGGTTAATCCGCCGGTCTATATGACCCGCTGGTGCAGGCTTCTTCTTCGTGAAGAATGGAGAGCTTCGTCCATGAATCGATTATTGCGGACTCAACAAGATTACCAGGCATAACACGTACCCCATTCCACTTATTTCTGAACTTTTTGACAGGCTATGTGGGGACACTATTTACACCAAGTTGGATCTCCGGAGTGCTTACAATCTTGTACGAATTCGCGCCGACGACGAATGGAAGACCGCCTTCAACACTCGTTCTGGACATTATGAATACACGGTGATGCCGTTCGGGCTGTGCAGCACCCCGGCGGTCTTCCAAGAATTTTTTAATGATTGCCTTAGAGACTTTCTCCAACAGTTTGTCGTGGTGTATCTGGACGACATTCTGATCTATTCTCCGGATTTGCAGTCACACCGTGCTCCTGTTGCTCGCGTTTTGTCTCGATTGCGGCTCCATGGATTATATGCCAAGCTCGAGAAATGTGGGTTTGAGGTTCGCAAAGTCACGTTCCTGGCATACATCATAACGCCCACAGGGTTTGAGATGGATCCATCCAAAGTACAAGCCATTAAAGAATGGCCACAACCTCTGGGCTTGAAACTAGACTTGGGCACCAGGGGGCTTTTCGTGTTCGTCTTCGTGCTCGTCTTCGAAGAAAAAAAACCTTCGTATTCTGCGAATATTCGCCCGCTCCTGTCTTCTTTTTGGGCGAATATTCGTGGACATTCTTCGTGCTCGTTTCATCTTCGTTTTCTCCCTGCTGCGTAGCAGGGGTTAATACGGGGTTAAGAACACATCGGAGGAGCAGCAGCAGCAGCAGATGTGTTCGCGCCGTGAAGGTAGGTGTGTGCGACTCTATTGGTCGCTGGAAGGGGGCTGGTCTGGCATCAACAAATGAATTGCAGAACTGCAGAATGCACTTCATTCGTTGATGGCAGGCGAGCCCCCTGCCGAAATGACCAATAGAGTTGCACACCGAGGTGTACTGTACACAATACACATTGCCCGAAACTGAGGGCCAAGTTCCTCCGAGCAGTTGTCTTGTCTGAGGCCTAGACAAATGCTCCAAGGAACTTGGCCTCCTTTTTATCATACACAGTCACACATCCATAGATGTTTAATAAAAGAATAGGGATTATTTTACATTTTTAAATCGATTTTGGACCACTTTTAATACATGCCTAACATTTGCTACCTATTTATAATGGCATACTTTGCAACAACCCAACTTTTACTGGACAGGACTGGAAAAAAGCAGGACTGTCCACGAAAATGTTGGGTGTGTTGGCAGGTATGCGAATGGAAAAATGTTGGACAAGAACTAAAACATAGCTTAGGGTTAATGTACGGTTATGTTTAAGATTAAAAGCAGTGCGCTGTTTGGGTTAAAGATGTATTATGTCTAAATAATAATTTAATTTTAATGGGTTTATTTAATTTTATTTTAAAGTTATATATTATTTACTTTATTATATTTATTTAATGTTGTAGTGCTACCCTACCCAGCTATACCTATGTGCACTAGCATACCTAGTTTAGCTAAATTTGATGGGACAGGAAAAAAGCAGGACTGTCCCTGAAAAAGTTGGGTCTGTTGGCAGGTATGTGGATGGAAAAATGTTATAGGGTGAAGTGTAAGTTATAGCGTTAATGCTAGTGAGTGTAGAAGTGAAGGCCAGGGCAAATAACTGGAGGAAAGGTCCTTGTGATTTGTACGTGTGTGTGTTATGTGTTATGTCACTGTGTTATGTGTTATGTTTGGTAGGTTGTGTATCAGACGGAAAAAAATGAAATGGAAATGGAAAAGACAAATGAGTGGGCAATTGGCGACCCACTCACCTGTTTAACCCCAGGGCAAAGCATCCAAACAACTGTCAGTCCTAGACGTTTGGCAGCGGACTTCCAGAGCTCAGACACAAGGTCCTAGCGTAAGCTGGCTACTCCGGCGGCGGTAGCAGGCGTTGCCACACCGCAAACAGACGCAGCCAGGGGGGGAGAAACTGCCCTTACCATTAGGGACATTTTGGGCATGACTCTAGCCAGGAAGCGAACTGGCAAAGAAGAGACGCTGGCACCACCACCACCAGCAGCAGCAGCAGCAGCATTGGGAAAGGCGAGTGAGTGGGCAATTGGCGACCCGCTCACCTGTTTCACCCCAGAGCAAAGCATCCAAACAACTGTCAGTCCTTGGCGTTTGGGAGCGGACTTCCAGAGCTCAGACACAAGGCCTTGCGTAAGCTGGCTACACTGGCGGAGGTAGCAGGCGTTGCCACACCACAAACAGACGCAGCCAGGGGGAGAAACTACCTGTCACAGTCCCGGGTCCCGGCTGGCACAGGCAAGTTGTTGCCCGTAAGCAGCGAACATCGGGATCCCGGGCTGTATCCTCGGCTCCCGCCATACAAAGGCAGGCTGATGCCTGTGAACGCCAGGCTCCGGGGTCGGGGACGTGTAGGGCTTTCTCCGGGGGTCATTCTACCACGCTGCAGCAGCCTGCCCGCAGCAGTGGAGACCCCCGGGGACAGAGACTTACCCGATCCCAGATCCGTCCTACTCCTCGCGGCACTGACTGATCCTGTTGCCGAACCTTGCTTGTCTGACTACCCTCTCTGGATTTTGACCTCGGCTTGCCTGACTACCCTTTCTGGATTTTGACCACGGCTTGTATGACTACCCCCTCTGGATCTGGACCCCGGCTTGTATGATTTCCTGTGTCTGTGTCCTGACTCGGCTTGCCTGACTTCGCTCTGCCTTACACCTTGTACGGCCAACTCCGTTCCTACTACATATACCTACCTTATCTGGCCTCCTTGCTGTTGGGATCATCTAAATCCTGGGCTGCTGCTGCCAGGGGCTCCTCCTTTGGTTGTAGTATTCCAGGTGTAATAACTTCTGCGGTGAGTGCCAGTGTAAGGGTGGTCGTGACACTACCTTTACCATTAGGGACATTTGAGGCATGACACTAGCCAGGAAACGAACTGGCAGAGAAGAGACGCTGGCACCACCACCAGCAGCAGCAGCACCATTGGGAAAGGCGAATGAGTGGGCAATTGGCGACCCACTCACCTGTTTCACCCCAGCGCAAAGCATTCAAAGACTGTCAGTCCTAGGCGTTTGGGAGCGGACTTACAGAACTCAGACACAAGGACCTAGCGTAAATTAGCTACACCGGCGGAGGTAGCAGGCGTTGCC
Source organism: Spea hammondii (assembly GCA_029215755.1). Classification (NCBI taxonomy): domain Eukaryota; kingdom Metazoa; phylum Chordata; class Amphibia; order Anura; family Pelobatidae; genus Spea; species Spea hammondii. The sequence goes on along the minus strand of JARDYJ010000009.1, from coordinate 23,521,065 downwards.
ACACCGCAAACAGACGCAGCCAGGGGAGAAACTACCCTTACCATTAGGGACATTTGAGACATGACACTAGCCAGGAAGTGAACTGGCAGAGAAGAGACGCTGGCACCAGCAGCAGCAGCATTGGGAAAGGCAAATGAGTGGGCAATTGGCGACCCACTCACCTGTTTCACCCCAGTGCAAAGCATCCAAAGACTGTCAGTCCTAGGCGTTTGGGAGCGGACTTACAGAACTCAGACACAAGGCCCTAGCGTAAATTGGCTACACCAGCGGAGGTAGCAGATGTTGCCACACCACAAACCCGTGCAACCAGGGGGAGAAACTACCTTGAACATTAGAGAAAGAAAATTAACTTTACAAGCTAAGAGCTGGGTAACCCAATTTAGGCAGATTGAATTTAAGAAAGGCAATCTGCTCCATCAAATGAGGTGCCATGCGTGAGCGCTGTGGGCGCAGTATATTTCCAGTCATAGAAAACACGCGCTCACTTTGAACAGTGGTTGGCGGACATGATAGAAGCTGCTGCGCAACCCATGAGAGTGCAGGCCACACACTCTTCTTGTCATCCCAGTAGCTAAGAGGATCAACATTAGGTGCAGAAGGAACTTCACAGAGGTAAAGTTTGACCATTTCAGCAGCACAACTCTCCTTTCTGCTGCTAGCTCTGTTAGATGGTCCAACTATACTCCCAAGTGCCTCTTCCCAAAACGCAGCTGCTCCACTCAGCTGTGTTGTGAATATGCTTGTGGCACTGCTGCTGATGCTGCTGCTAGGAGTAGCAGACCACATAATCTCTTCCTCCTCCTGCCCCTCTCCCTCCTCGGACAGCACCTTGTTAACCAATTGCTCCCGGTAGCTACTGAGAACATTGAATTTCATTGCTAGCTTTCCCTTAATTCTTGGATCGCAAAGGCACGCTAGCATCATTTCGGGACTCTCTTCCATGCGTTTGTGAAGATACTTTTAGCAGATCTTTCAGCTTCCTGACTATGGCTGCTACGTCAGGATGCGTCAGGATGCTGCCTTCACTACAAGATGGATGATGTGGGCTGCACAGCGCACACCAACAATATGACCATCTCGCAGCGCTTTCACCATATTGGCACCTCCGTCAGTTACCACAAAACCAACTTCAACATTGGTGCCTGCCTCTGCTCCCACCCAAAGGCTAAACATTTTCCTCATTGCATGCAGAATATTTTGGGAAGTGTGCTTTTCATCCATCACTTCTGCATGGAGAAGGAATGATCGGTAGCTTGCTGCAGCAGCTTCCTTGGGCACACTGGGCTGCCACCAGTGTGCTGTCAAAGAAAGAAAGGCATGCTGCCCACTAGGTGCACTCCACAAATCTGTTGTGAAATGAACAGACTGACCAGCAACCTTGGAAAGCTCCTCTTTCACTGCTGAAACACAGGACCGATACAATGAGGGGACAATGTTCCAGCTGAAAGTGGAAAGTGACGGAACTGTATATTGTGGAGCCACAGCCGCCATCAATTGTTTGAAAGGCTCCCCTTCAATCATGGAGAAGGATGCCCCGCCAACAGCAATAAACTGACCAATAAGTCGCATTACTTTATTGGCCTGCTGTTTGGACATTGACCTTTTGGATTGGAATGCCACAAATTGTTCCAGGGTGGGCTGGACATGCAGTGCTCCAACCTGCCTTGGTCTCTGGCTGCCAGCACTAGCTGCTGCTGCTGCTGCTATTGGCTCAGAAGCAGATGTTGGGGTTTTTCCACTCTCTCTGGAGATGGTACTAGTTGCTGTAGTACCACGGCCACCAGCTATGCTGCCTGCACTAAGTTTTACTTCTGCATCTTTCCCCAGTAGCACAGCGTTGTGTTGAGTGCTGAGGAGATGCTTCATGCTAGCACTGGTAAAATGGCCAGACACTTTCCCTCTGCTTCCCTCAATGTTTGCACTTTCCATAGCGTCCTTCTTCAACATTTTCAAAGTGCTCCCAAATTGGTGTGCGCATAGCCTTGGAGTGTGCCTTGGGTGCTACTTCTACTGCTCGGGGTGGATGAACAGAGGCAGAACTAGTGGTGGTGGCACTGGTGATACCAGTACTGGCCATAGTGGGACTGCTAATTGCTTTAACTCTAGATTTCGTAGGTTTTGCTGCTGGTGGTGGTGATGATCGTAGCGGAGAAGGTGGAGGCTCAGGGGAAAATTGTGAACTAGTCATTTGGACACTGCTCCCTGAGGAATCTGATTCCTGACCACTCATCTCCTCTACTTCCTCTGGCTCATAGTCTAGTTCTTCATTAGCCAGATCAAATTGAATTCCTGCTAGGCTGGAGCTAAGACTGATATTGTCGTGACTAGTAGTAGTGCGAGCAGGAAGAACAGACTCTGCACTTGGCCTCTCAGTCTCAGGCTCCTCTGCTACCTCGCTAGGTGGAGTTCCACTATGTGTAGCCCTCTCTCTAACTGTCTTTACAAAAATATTGTAAGGACTTGGTGGCTTGCTAGAGGTACTAGGAGGACATGGCGTGGCGGTACCGGTGGGAACAGTAGGCACAGCACTAGTGGTAGTAGAGGCGGTGGAGGTGGTGGTGGTGGTTTTCCCTACGAAGGAATGAGATCGCTTTGGTTTGGGAAAACCCCTCTGACTCTTGCTGCTAATTTGGCTCTGCTTGGTACCTTGCATGCTGCTTGTGGATGGGGAAGATGCTGCTTGGGGCAAAAGGCACTTCTTTTTACTCACTGGGCTAGTAGAAGTACTAGTTGTGCTACCCTTTAACTTTGAACGTGCTTCTGGTGCTTTAGGCTTTCCGTAAAAAAAACATAGAGCTTGTGGGCCTAGCAGCACTACTACTGCCTGCTTTTGGTGCCTTTCCTTTACTTGATGATCCTTCAAGCAATGCTTCCCCAAATGATAAGCGAGAGCTTGGCGTACTTGGCCAACTAGACTGACGCAAAGGCTGCATCTTAGAACTGCTGGTGGTGCTGGTGGTGCTGATGCTGGTGGTAGATGGAGCTTGTCCCTCCTTAGTCCCAAAAGGAGGGTCCATTTCAAATTTTGTGTTGTGTGTGTAGTGTAGTGTTTAAAAAAACTATAAAAAAAAAAGGGATAAAAAAATTAAAGATTTTGAATTTACATGGGCCTAAGAGCCTAGCCTACTACTATGCTAAGCCTAAAGCTATATTCCTTAGTATTCTAGTCTAACTCTAGGCAGACGCTCTCAAGCCCACTAAGCTAAAGTGAGGTTAAATTATATAATATTATTAATAGATTATAATTACTTATATTATGGATTATAGATAGAATATAGATTATGAATTAGAAAGAATTACTTATATATATTATAGATTATGAATTAGAATTTATTATATTATGTTATATAATAAATATTAGAAGAATTACTTATATTATGGATTATAGATAGAAGAATATAGATTATGAATTAGAATTTAGAATTACTTATATTATAGATTATGAATAGACTTGCGTATTCGTCTTCGGGCGAACATGAAAACGAGCACGAAGAGGCCGTTTTTTTGTTCGTTCCGAAGACACGCCGAAGAGAATACAGTGCCGGCAAAACGTAGGAGAAGACGAAGACTAACAACCACGAAGAATCGAAGATTTCAAACAGGAGTGAGCTGATCTCGTCTGTCCAATCAGCTCACTCTTGTGACGTCACGCTAAGGGTCTCGTCCAATGCCTGTGCTGCTGTTTTTTGAATTCTGAAGGCGCCTTTATAAGACCAGAGCTTGTCTGAGAGATCCATTCATTTTTCGCTATGACTGCTATGAGAAATTGTTCTGTTCTGTGTGAGACTGGTAAGCCTTAGCCTGCCATTTCTCACAGTGTACTTCATCCTCACTTCAGTGCTACTTAATATAATTAATAATAATAATTTGATTAATAAAATTTTTTTTTTATTTAATTTGTCATCAACTGTAGTGTAAGTGCTGTTGAGTTGACAGTGCACCCAGTGTCTCAGTGGCACTGGGGTGCCCTTGCCCTGGGCTGGCACTAGTGCCTACTGCCTGTCCTGCATAAATAAATTAAATAGAATTTATAAATAATAATTTAATAGAATCTATAATTTAATAGTTCATTATAATATTATATATATATTTGTCAGTCATATATATATATACTATAGTATACTAGTGTAGAGTGTACTGTAGACATTCATCTACTAGTGTCTAATTTAAAATCAGTAATATTAATTAATATAATTAATAATTAAATTCATTATAAAATTATATATATATTTGTCAGTTATAGTTAGTAATAGTATACTAGTGTAGAGTGTACTGTAGACATTCAAGACATCTACTAGTGTCTAATCTAAAATCAGTAATATCAATAATTCTATAATTCTTTCTTATCTTAATAGTTAATTAAATTAGCTATAAATAAAAGTAATAATATTAATTAATTACTACTAGCGTATAGTTCAGCTAATCCTATTAGTACTGGTGCTGCAGCTCTATAGTTTGTGATTTGTTTTAGCAACAGCAAGAGACCAAGTCAATTTTTCTTAATTAATAATCTTTCATTTTATTTCATTTGTTTTGCTCACCTCAGTCCATCAGTGAAGTGAACTTGTTGGGCTAGTGAGTGCAGCTGCATAAGTGCTGTGTGTTTTTGTTCAGCAAGCAGTGAAGCTAACTGTTTTGCTGTGACATTTTATTTTATTTCTAATTCTTTTCAAGAACAATTGACTGTGACGAGCTGTACTAAGCAAAGCTTCAAGCTACTAGCTGTAGTACTAAAATAATTCTAATCTTCTTTAATCTTAATCTATAATATATTATAAATACTATATAACAATATAAATTCTAATTCATAATCTATAATATAAGTAATTCTAATTCTAAATTCTAATTCATAATCTATATTCTTCTATCTATAATACATAATATATAAGTAAATCATTTCTAATCTATTAATATTATATAACTTAATATTAATTAATAAATCATATACTGAATCTGATTTAACCTCACTTTAGCTTAGTGGGTTTGAGAGCGTCTGCCTAGAGGTAGACTTATAGTAAGGAAATATAGCTTTAGGCTAGCTCTTAGGCCCGTGTAAATTCAAATTAAAAATAAAATACTGCTAGTTATTAAATAGTTAATCTTGAGTTAATAATTTAAATAACTTTATCACTTTGGTAGATTGCACACAACAGCACAGTGCAGTAGTGCATAGTTTTACTCTTTAAGCAGTAGCACTGAAGAGAACTTCCTCTAATTTTTTTGTCTTTAATTCGTTTTTTCCTTTTTTTTTTTTTTTTTTTATAGTTTTTTAAACACTACACTACACACACAACACAAAATTTGAAATGGATCCTCCTTTTGGGACTAAGGAGGGACAAGCTCCATCTACCACCACCACCACCACCAGCACCACCACCAGTTCTAAGATGCAGCCTTTGCGTCAGTCTAGTCGGCCAAGTAGGCCAAGCTCTCGCTTATCATTTGGGGAAGCATTGCTTGAAGGATCATCAAGTAAAGGAAAGGCAGCAAAAGCAGGCAGTAGTAGTGCGGCTAGGCCCACAAGCTCTATGGTTTTTTACGGAAAGCCTAAAGCACCAGAAGCACGTTCAAAGTTAAAGGGTAGCACAAGTAGTACCAGCCCAGTGAGTAAAAATAAGTGCCTTTTGACCCAAGCAGCATCTTCCCCATCCACAAGCAGCATGCAAGGTACCAAGCAGAGCCAAATTAGCAGCAAGACTCAGAGGGGTTTTCCCAAACCAAAGCGATCTCATTCCTTTGTAGGGAAAACCACCACCACCCCCACCGCCTCTACCACCACTAGTGCTGCGCCTACTGTTCCCACTGGTACCACCACGCCATGTCCTCCTAGTACCTCTAGCAAGCCACCAAGTCCTTACAACATTTTTGTAAAGACAGTTAGAGAGAGGGCTACACATAGTGGAACTCCACCTAGCGAGGTAGCAGAGGAGCCTGAGACTGAGAGGCCAAGTGCAGAGTCTATTCTTCCTGCTCGCACTAATACTAGTCACGAGTCTCACGACGATATCAGTCTTAGCTCCAGCCTAGCAGGAATTCCATTCGATCTGGCTAATGAAGAGCTAGACTATGAGCCAGAGGAAGTAGAGGAGATGAGTGGTCAGGAATCAGATTCCTCAGGGAGCAGTGTCCAAATGACTAGTGCACAATTTTCCCCTGAGCCTCCACCTTCTCCGCTACGATCATCACCATCACCACCACCACCAGCAGCAGCAGCATTCCTAATCTAAAGCAATTAGCAGCCCCACTATGGCCAGTACTGTTACCACCAGTCCCACCACCACTAGTTCTGCCTCTGTTCATCCACCCCGAGCAGTAGGAGCAGCACCCAAGGCACACTCCAAGGCTATGCGCGTCCCAATTTGGGAGCACTTTGAAAATGTTGAAGAAGGGCGCTATGGAAAGTGCAAACATTGTGGGAAGCTAATAAGCAGAGGGAAAGTGTCTGGCCATTTTACCAGTGCTAGCATGAAGCATCACCTCAGCACTCAACAACGCTGTGCTATTGGGGAAAGATGCAGAAGTAAAACTTAGTGCAGGCAGCATAGTTGGTGGCCGTGGAAAAACCCCAACAGCTTCTTCTTCTGAGCCAATAGCAGCAGCAGCAGCAGATAGTGCTGGCAGCCATAGACCAAGGCAGGTTGGAGCACTGCATGTCCAGCCCACCCTGGAACAATTTGTGGCATTCCAATCCAAAAGGTCAATGCCCAAACAGCAGGCCAATAAAGTAACGCGACTGATTGGTCAGTTCATTGCTGTTGGAGGGGCATCCTTCTCTATGATCGAAGGGGAGCCTTTCAAACAATTGATGGCGGCTGTGGCTCCACAATATACAGTTCCGTCACGTTCCACTTTCAGCAGGAACATTGTCCCCTCATTGTATCGGTCCTGTGTTGCAGCAGTGAAAGAGGAGCTTTCCAAGGCTGCTGGTCAGTCTGTTCATTTCACTACAGATTTGTGGAGTGCACCTAGCGGCCAGCATGCCTTTCTTTCTTTGACAGCACACTGGTGGCAGCCCGGTGTGTCTAAGGAAGCTGCTGCAGCAAGCTACCGATCTTTCCTTCTCCATGCAGAAGTGATGGATGAAAAGCACACTTCCCAAAATATTCTGCATGCAATGAGGAAAATGTTTAGCCTTTGGGTGGGAGCAGAGGCGGGCACCAATGTTGAAGTTGGTTTTGTGGTAACTGACGGAGGTGCCAATATGGTGAAAGCGCTGCGAGATGGTCATATTGTTGGTGTGCGCTGTGCAGCCCACATCATCCATCTTGTAGTGAAGGCAGCAATGTCAGAACGAACTAATGTGGCAGCAGTAGTTCTGTCCCGCTGCAGAAAGATCGCTGGGCACTTTCACCATAGTGTTAAGGCTAGCCAACTTTTGAGGGAAGAGCAAGAGAGGTCAGGTCTTCCCGTACACTGCCTACGTCAGGATGTCAGTACACGGTGGAACTCCATGTTAGACATGCTTGAGAGGATTTTGGAGCAGCAGAGGGCAATCCATAATCTTGCCTCAGAGCACAATATTGGGATTACCTCTCCATTGAATAGGGAGGATTGGACAGTGATCGCCCAGCTAGTGGCAGTCCTTAAACCATTCAGGGATGCCACAGAAAATTTAAGCTCAAACACTGCCAGTCTGGCCCAGGTAATCCCAGTGTTCTCCCATCTAGGCAGCAAGATGGATGTGTTCCTTGGAAACCGTGAGGCTGTTCAAGGTGGCACTCTACATCCTGACGTAGCAGCCATAGTCAGGAAGCTGAAGGATCTGCTAAAAGTACACCTTCGCAAACGAATGGAAGAGAGTCCCAAAATGATGCTAGCGTGCCTTTGCGATCCAAGAATTAAGGCAAAGCTAGCTTTGAAATTTAATGTTTCAGTAGCTACCGGGAGCAATTGGTCAACAAGGTGCGTGACTGGCAGCGTAAAATGGGAATGCTGTCCGAGGAGGGAGAGGTGCAGGAGGAGGAAGAGATGATGTGGTCTGCTACTCCTAGCAGCAGCATCAGCAGCAGTGCCACAAGCAGCTCAACACAGCTGAGTGGAGCAGCTGCGTTTTCGAAAGAGGCACTTGGGAGTATAGTTGGACCATCTGACAGAGCTAGCAGCAGAAAGGAGAGTAGTGCTGCTGAAATGGTCAAACTTTACCTCTGTGAAGTTCCTTCTGCGCCTAATGTTGATCCTCTTAGCTACTGGGATGAAAAGAAGAGTGTGTGGCCTGCACTCTCATGGGTTGCGCAGCAGCTACTATCATGTCCGCCAACCACTGTTCAAAGTGAGCGCGTGTTTTCTATGACTGGAAACATACTCACGCATGGCACCTCATCTGATGGAGCAGATTGCCTTTCTTAAATTCAATCTGCCAGATTGAATTTAGCTAAGAGCTGGGTTGGGTTACCCAGCTCTTAGTTTGGAAAGTTAATTTTTTTTCTCTGTAATGTTTAAGGTAGTTTCTCGTGTTTGTGGTGTGGCAACGTCTGCTACCTCCGCCGGTGTAGCCAATTTACGGTAGGGCCTAGTGTCTGAGTTCTGGAAGTCCGCTCCCAAACGGCATGGACTGACAGACTTTCATGCTTTGCCCTGGGGTGAAACAGAGGAGCGGGTCATCAATTGCCCACTCATTCACCTTTTTCCGTTTCCAACGCTGCTGCTGCTGGTGGTGCCAGTATCTTTTGCCAGTTCGCTTCCTGGCTGAAATCATGCCTCAAATGTCCCTAATGGAGAGGGTAGTTTCTCCCCCTGGTTGCACTTGCTGCGGTGTGGCAACGCCTGCTACCTCCGCCAATGTAGCCAGCTTACGCTAGGGCCTTGTGTCTGAGTTCTGGAAGTCCGCTCCCAAACGCCAAGGACTGACAGTCTTTGGATGCTTTGCCCTGGGGTGAAACAGGTGAGCGGGTCGTCAATTGCCCACTCATTCGCCTTTTCCAATGCTGCTGCTGCTGGTGGTGGTGGTGCCAGCGTCTCTTCTCTGCCAGTTCGCTTCCTGGCTAGTGTCATGCCTTAAATGTCCCTAATGGAGAGGGTAGTTTCTCCCCCCTGGTTGCACTTGCTGCGGTGTGGCAACGCCTGCTACCTCCGCCAATGTAGCCAGTTTACGCTAGGGCCTTGTGTCTGAGTTCTGGAAGTCCGCTCCCAAACGCCAAGGACTGACAGTCTTTGGATGCTTTGCCCTGGGGTGAAACAGGTGAGCGGGTCGTCAATTGCCCACTCATTCACCTTTTCCAATGCTGCTGCTGCTGCTGCTGGTGGTGGTGCCAGCGTCTCTTCTCTGCCAGTTCGCTTCCTGGCTAGTGTCATGCCTTAAATGTCCCTAATGGTAAGGGCAGCTTCTCCCCCCTGGCTGCGTCTGTTTGTGGTGTGGCAAAGCCTGCTACCTCCGCCGGTGTAGCCAGCTTACGCTAGGGCCTTGTGTCTGAGCTCTGGAAGTCTGCTCCCAAACGCCAAGGACTGACTGTTTGGATGCTTTGCTCTGGGGTGGAACAGGTGAGCGGATCATCAATTGCCCACTCATTCGCCTTTCCCAATTCTGCTGCTGCTGCTGCTGGTGGTGCCAGCGTCTCTTCTCTGCCAGTTCGCTTCCTGGCTAGTGTCATGCCTCAAATGTCCCTAATGGTAAGGGCAGTTTCTCCCCCCTGGTTGCACTTGCTGCGGTGTGGCAACGCCTGCTACCTCCGCCGGTGTAGCCAGCTTACGCTAGGGCCTTGTGTCTGAGCTCTGGAAGTCTGCTGCCAAACGTCTAGGACTGACAGTGTTTGGGTGCTTTTCCCTGGGGTGAAACAGGTGAGTGGGTCGCCAATTGCCCACTCATTCGCCTTTCCCAATTCTGCTGCTGCTGGTGGTGCCAGCGTCTCTTCAATGCCAGTTCGCTTCCTGGCTAGTGTCATGCCTCAAATGTCCCTAATGGTAAGGGCAGTTTCTCCCCCCTGGTTGCACTTGCTGCGGTGTGGCAACGCCTGCTACCTCCGCCAATGTAGCCAGCTTACGCTAGGGCCTTGTGTCTGAGCTCTGGAAGTCTGCTGCCAAACTTCTAAGACTGACAGTGTTTGGGTGCTTTGCCCTGGGGTGAAACAGGTGAGTGGGTTGCCAATTGCCCACTCATTCGCCTTTCCCATTTTTCAATGCTGCTGCTGCTGGTGGTGGTGGTGGTGGTTGTGGTGGTGGTGCCAGCATCTCTTCTGTGCCAGTTCGCTTCCTGGCTAGAGTCATGCCCAAAATGTCCCTAATGGTAAGGGCAGTTTCTCCCCCCTGGCTGCGTCTGTTTGCGGTGTGGCAACGCCTGCTACCTCCGCCGGAGTGGCCAGCTTACGCTAGGGCCTTGTGTCTGAGCTCTGAAAGTCCGCTGCCAAACGTCTAGGACTGACAGTGTTTGGATGCTTTGCTCTGGGGTGAAACAGATGAGTGGGTCGCCAATTGCCCACTCATTCACCTTTTCCATTTCCTTTTCCATTTCCATTTCATTATTTTCCTTCTGATACACAACCAACCAACCAAACATAACACACACAATAACACAAATAACACAGTGACATAACACATAACACACAACACATATAACACACAGTGACAACACACACAACACACATAACACACATAACACATACACGTACAATGCACAAATCACAAGGACCTTTCCTCTTGTTATTTGTCCTGGCCTTCACTTCTACACTCACTAGCATTAACGCTATAACTCTCACTTCATACTATAACATTTTTCCATCCACATACCTGCCAACAGACCCAACTTTTTCAGGGACAGTCCTGCTTTTCTAATTTAGCTATCTAGGTATGCAAATACACGTTGGTAGTTATAGCTCGGTAGGTAGCACTAGTATAAACATTAAATAAATATAATAAAGTACTAAATAATAAATCTAACTTTAAAATACATTTAAATAAACCTCTAATTTTTTTTTTAAAACCCATTAAAATTAAAATTAAATTATTATTTAGACATAATACATCTTTAACCAAACCAGTGCACTGCTACTAATCTTAAACATAACCGTACATTAACCCTAAGCTATTTTTTAGTTCTTGTCCAACATTTTTCCATCCGCATACCTGCCAACACACCCAAGATTTTGGTGGACAGTTCTGCTTTTTTCCAGTCCTGTCCAGTAAAAGTTGGGTTGTTGCAAAGTATGCCATTGTGAATAGGTAGCAAATGTTAGGCATGTATTACAAGTGGTCCAAAATCAATTTAAAAATGTAAAATAATCCCTATTCTTTTATTAAACATCTATGGATGTGTGATTGTGTATGATAAACGGAGGCCAAGTTCCTTGGAGCATTTGTCTCTATGTCATTTTGTGTACAGTACACCTCAGTACCTGTGTGCAACTCTATTGGTCGTTTCGGCGGGGGGCTGGCCTGCCATCAACGAATGAAGTGCGTAGTGCAATTCACTCATTGATGCCAGACCAGCCCCCTGCCGAAACGACCAATAGAGTTGCACACACGTTCCTTCACGGCAGCTGCTGCTGCTCCGATGTGTTGTTAACCCCGTATTAACCCCTGCTAGGCAACCGGGAAGGAAACGAAGATTAAACGAGCACGAAGAATGTCCGCGAATATTCGCCCGAAGAGAAGACAGGAACGGGCGAATATTCGCGGAATACGAAGGTTTTTTTTCCCCCGAAGACGAGCACGAAGACGAACACGAAGAGCCCCCTGGTGCCCAAGTCTAATTATGAATTAGAATTTATATTATATTATGTTATATAATATATTATAGATTAAGATTAAAGATTAGAATTATTTTAGTACTACAGCTAGTACCTTGAAGCTTTGCTTAGTACAGTTGTTGTCGTCACACAGTCAATCTTTCTTGAAAAGAAATTAGAAATAAAATAAAATGTCACAGCAAAACAGTTAGCTTCAATGCTTGCTGAAACACACAGCACTTATGCGGCTGCACTCACTAGCCCAACAAGTTCACTTCACTGATGGACTGAGGTGAGCAAAACACTAAGGGTACTTTTAATAAAATTAAAATAACATGTAAAATAAATGAGAAAATCTTTGCAAAACAGTTAACGTCACTGCTTGCTGATCAAAAAAGAACACAGCACTTATGCGGCTGCACTCACTAGCCCAACAAGTTCACTTCACTGATGGACTGAGGTGAGCAAACCAAATGAAATAAAATGAAATATTATTAATTAAGAAAAATTGACTTGGTCTCTTGCTGTTGGTAAAACAAAGCACAAACTATAGAGCTGCAGCACCAGTACTAATAATATTAGCTGAACTATAAACTAGTAGTAATTAATTATTAATTTTATTTATAGCTAATTTAATTAACTATTAAGATAAGAATTATAGAATTATTGATATTAATGATTTTAGATTAGACACTAGTAGATGTCTTGAATGTCTACAGTACACTCTACACTAGTATACTATTATTGCGAACTATAGTATATATAACTGACAAATATAGATATAATTTTATAATGTATTCAATTATTAATTATTAATATTACTGATTTTAGATTAGACACTAGTAGATGTCTTGAATGTCTACAGTACACTCTACACTAGTATACTATTACTAATACTCTACTAACTATAGTATATATAACTGACAAATATATATATAATTTTATATGTATTCAATTATTAATAATATAGTCTATTAAATTATTTATAAATGCTATTATTTAGTTTATTTAAGCAGGACAGGCAGTAGGCACTAGTGCCAGCCCAGGGCAAGGGCACCCCAGTGCCAGTGAGGCACTGAGTGCACTGTCAACTCAACAGCACTACACAGTTGATGACAGACAAATTAAATAAAAAAATGATTAAATTAATAAAATTATTATTATTAAATATTAATTCAGTAGAACTGAAGTGAGGAAGAGTACACTGTGAGAAATGGCAGGCTGAGGCTTACCAGTCTCACACAGAACAGAACAATCTCTCTGTAACGCTCGGATGCAGCACAGCAGTGTTGCCAAAGCAGTCACAGCGAAAAATGAATGAATCTCTCAGGCAAGCTCTGGTCTTATAAAGGCGGTTTCAGAAATTCAAAAAACAGCAGCACAGGCATTGGACGAGACCCTTAGCGTGACGTCACAAGAGTGAGCTGATTGGAGAGACGAATCTTCGATTCTTCGTGGTTGTGAGTCTTCGTCTTCTCCTACGTTTTGCCGGCACTGTATTCTCTTCGGCGTGTCTTCGGAACGAACAAAAAAATGGCCTCTTCGTGCTCGTTTACATGTTCGCCCGAAGACTACTTTATACACTATATGTCATTTCTATGATAATGGTGGCCCCCGGGTCCACTTTGATCGACTCTGGATGCCGTATTGTATGAGGAGTCCTGTGGTGTTACATATGTACTCAAAGCAAAATCTGTATTCTCATCTTGTAATGCCTCAGGATGTAATGTGTATCCATTGTCGCATTGTATATCTATACGCGCACTCCGTATCTTTTCATATGAATACCTGCATTTTTTATTAAACAGAGAATTGACAAAAAAGGGGATCTATGCTCCACATACGGTGGCACTGCATAAAACATGGTGTTGACGGGCATATTAAAGACCATAAACTCTGTACTGGGCCTCCACATGTCGTGCTCCCCAGAGAAGGAACTACTCTACTTGCAAACGTCTAATCCACTTCCAACTAGCTGCAAAGTTGACTATACTAGAAAAAAAAAGAAACCCATACTAACATGTAACGAACTACAAGGCTCACTTGCCCCAATTAAAGTCATGTTTATGATTCCACAATACGTGCAAAATTGTCATTAATGGGAGAGTTGCGAAGTGAATAACACTTATGACCAAAAACATCTCACATTTGCCATAAAAACCCAAACGTCTTGATGACCCTCAAGACTTTTGGGATAATATTCTGTAGACTGACGAGTCAAAAGTGGAACTTTTTGGAAAACATGGGTCCCATTACATCTGGCCTAAAGGTAACACAGCATTTCACAATAGGAACAAACCAACAGGCAAACACAGTGGTGATGGTGTGATGGGCTGGGGGCGGGCATAACCAACTACTTTGGTTTTCCAGTTCACATCAGGAAGATTAAAGTCACCCATGGTTATAACTTCCCCCTTCACTTTAGCTATTCCCTCAATTAGTAGATTATCTAGCTCTCCTACTTGTCCAGGCGGTCTATTAATCACACTTACATGGGTAACAGTACCTTTACTTTATTGTAATCAGGGGCAAGCTGGGCCAGCGGGCAGGGGGGCAATTGCCCTCAATTTTAATAAAACGGCCGGCCGTCTTTAATGTGGGACAAAAGCCTGCATTAACCATTGGCCCTGCCACTTACCTGTATGTAACTCTTGGAGCACGGAGACCAGTGGTTTCGGCACCAGGATTTTAAAAGTCTGTACGAGCGACTCTATTGGTCAACAGCAGGGGCCTCCTCTGCGATCAACCAATGAAGTGCACCTGCACTTTATTGGTTGATGGCAGACGGGCCCTCTGCTGGCGAACCTACTGATTTTTACTGCAATGCTGCGTAGATAAGGTAGGCTAGATGGAGAAGGGACCAGGGAGATTAGTAAACGAACACGAAGATTATTCGCCTTGTGTGTCTTCGATTTGCGTTCGTTTTCATGTTCGCACGAATACAAATGCACAAGACTAGAGAATACTACCTTGGAGGTCCTTTTTTAATCTTACTCCCTAAATCCCTAAAATTACCTTTTAGGACTCTCCATCTTCCTCTTACTGTCTCATTGGTGGCGATGTGCACCAAGACAGCTGGATCCTCACCAGCCCCTCCCAATAATCTGCTCACTCTGTCTGCAACATACCGAACCTTGGCACCCGGGAGACAGCAAACCATTCGGTTGCTTTGATCAGAGCCTCAGATTACCCTGTCTGTTCTCTTAATTATAGAATCCCCTACCATCGCAACCTGCGTGGGCTTCTCTTCCTTCTTGATCCCCTGTACACTGGATGAGCTGTGTGACGGAACCCTCCATCACTGGGGCCACTGGAGAGGGCTGAGAGCCAGCCTCCTACCTACCGACTATGGGCCCTGGCTTTTTAAAGACTTCTGTATCTACCCCCAGAAGTAAATCCTCCTCTCTGGCAGCCAGTGGAGGTCTGTGCGATGCACGCAGACAACCTCTGCTGCTGCCGGCACTTCCTCTGTGGCTTCTGTGATGGAGTGCTGGCATCCACCATAGCATGACCTTCCGGTGCTCCACCACAGAAGCCCCGGCGGAAGTGCCGACAGCAGCGGAGATTGTCTATGCGGTTCCCACAGACATTCACCGGCTGTCAGAGAGGGGTAATAGGAGGAAGGGGAGCCATATTCAAAGGGGCAACAATTAAATACAAAATAGGGGTGGCTAGGGGGTATAAGTACACAACAGGGTGGTTGCGGCAGCACATAAATCAATACACAAAGGTGGGGGGTGGGTGGCTGGGTTCAATATACATGGGATCATTAACAATGCAAAGGGGGGCATCAATACACAAGGGAGGGGGGCTGGCTGGGGACATCACATAAATCAATACACAAGGGTGTTGGGGCATAATGTACAAAGGGGGCTGGCTGGGGGCACAAATCCACATGGGGCAATACACAAGGGGCATAATGTACAAAGGGGGCTGGCTGGGGGCACAAATCCACATGGGGCAAAACACAAGGGTGTGGAGGGAAATACATTAAAACCAAAGGGGGGCTGACTGGGGCATTAATACACAAGGGGGAAAAACAAACAAACGGCAAACCAGTGTGGAAAGCATTTTGGATGCGTTTGGGGGTAGGTGTGGCAGAACCTGTCCTGGTGTGTGTGTGTGTGTGTGTGTTTGGCTGTCTGTGTGGCAGAGCCTGTCCTGGTGTGTGTGTGTGTTTGTGTGTGTGTTTGGGTGTCAGTGTGGTCCTGGTGTGTGTGTGTTTGGGGGTAGGTGTGGCAGAACCTGTCCTGGTGTGTGTGTGTTTGGCTGTCTGTGTGGCAGAGCCTGTCCTGGTGTGTGTGTGTGTGTGTGTGTGTGTGTGTGTCTGGGTGTCGGTGTGGCAGAGCCTGTCCTGGTGTGTGTGTGTGTGGGTGTTGATTTGGCAGGGCCTGTTCTGGTGTGTGTGTATGGCTGTCTGTGTGGCAGAGCCTCTCCTGGTGTGTGTGTGTTTGGGTGTCGGTGTGGCAGAGCCTGTACTGGTGTGTGTTTGGGTGTTGGTGTGGCAGAGCCTGTCCTGGTGTGTGTATGTTTGGGTGTCGGTGTGGCAGAGCCTGTCCTGGTGTGTGTGTCTGGGTGTCAGTGTGGCAGTGCCTGTCCTGGTATCTGTATGGCAGAGCCTGTCCTGGTGTGTCTGTTTGGGTGTCTATGTGGCAGAGCCTGTCCTGGTGTGTGTTTGGGTGTCGGTGTTGCAGAGCCTGTACTGGTGTCAGGGCGGGCTGTTTGGGGACAAAATTGGCTCACGCTGGGCTGTTTGGGGACAAAGTTGGCTCACTCTCGACTGTAATTTGTTAATGTTATCTTGGTGCTGGTCGGGTTCTATGTGGGCAGTGTGGACACCAGGACTGGTGAGCTGCATCCTGTGAGCTATGCCTGTAATTTAGGGGGTTTTATCTATACCGTTAATGCTTAGTTGTTATGTGATTTCTAGTTGATCTGTACCTGCATAGCTGGGTTTGTGTGTCATTCTGTTGATCTGTATCTGCTATGCTATGCTTCCATACATTATTTACGTATACCTGCAAATACAGGGTTTGTATTTCTTATTCTGTTGTGTTGTTTATTTGATCTATACCTGAACTACAGGGTGTAAGTAAAAGAGCGGTATGGTTTAGTGAATGAGGGGACAAAGGGATGATTACAGGGGAGAGGACCTCTCAATGTCATGTCTTCCCCTGATCTGCAGTCAGTGTGGCAAATATATTTTTTTGGTGTGGTAGCGGAGGGAGTGATTGCATGCAAGGGAGCATTGAGCGGGGCCCAAGGAAATGCTTGGGTAGGGTCCAATTTTTTCACTATAAAATATATTGGCAACAGGGTCTAATATTTATATATATATATATATATTGGCAGCAGGGGCAAATATTTATATTTTTATTGGCAGCAGGGGCAAATATTAATATATATCGGCAGCAGGGTATAATATAAGTATATATCCGCAGCAGGGGATAATGATAATATATATCCGCAGCAGGGGCTAATATTAATATATATCGGAAGCAGGGTGTAATTTTTCTATATATCGGCAGCAGGGTCTAATATTTATATATATATATATTGGCAGCAGGGGCTAATATTAAAGAATGAAAAATAACTGCCAGTTCAGCTGTTATTTTAAAATCATATTTCAATCACTTCAAAGAGATAAGTATATATGATGTAGTTAAAAATGCACGTCTAATGCATATATATATATATATATATATATATATATTATATGTACCGTTTTATAATTGGCCCCCCTACTTTGGTCCCTGGCCCCCCATGTGCCCCCCCTAAATATGAAAGCTGGAGACGCCACTGGGTGGTTTCCATCCTTTCTGGTGATAGGTCAGCCATTTTTTGTTCTTGGCTGCATTTTCTTTACTTCCTACACTTAATGCATGTGTAAATAAGAAATTATACTTCACTACTACATCCTAGGATCCAAATGGCATTGGAGCGGATTTCATTGATGGTCATTCCACGACCTTGATGATGCACCCTTTCGTGGAAGTGCTTTATGAGTAGACGAGATACATGATGCCCCTTTGGAAGGATGGCTGGGTATTTGACATGGGGATGGAGAGCCGCCTGTGTCAATCTTCCTCCCACCCTTAAGATATCATGGTCATCAACAAACGGACTTAGTTTATACAACTTGTTCAACTTATTTCCCTTGTTTTAGGGACTTGATTTAATCACTGAACACTTCTTCTTGAACTATACGAATTATGAATTGTTCAGCATCCTTTCTTTCTTCAAGCGTTGTTGATTCATTGGATCCTTCTGTCAGACCTTTTACACATTTTGCACAACGTTTGAGTATGGCTTTCACTAACCTCTTCAATCTGAAAACCCTTGTAGGCGATTTAACAGAGACCTTTCCTCGTTTGTCTTGGTCGTACGTACCTGTGTCATTTTGGGCTCCAGGTCTCTATCATCAATCTCTACTACCTTAATGTCTTCTTCTTTAGGGAGTTCTCCTTGCCATAGGAAACTTGGTCCAGTGAACCAGTTCGACTCTATAAGTTGTTTTGCGGTTAGTCCGCAAGTGCTATGGTCAGCTGGTAGAACTTGCTTCACAATAATCCTATGACTCACAGCAATTTCATCTTCATAGCCACTGTCGGAGTCATTATATCTGATAATGTTCCAACCCAACACAGACCTCTGGGCAAATGGCTAGTCTTCGTTACCGCTGAAAACCTCTCTGGGCATTAAAGCTTGAGGACAGTTGTAGCCTATTAACAACAACAACAATCAAGTTCTGGAGACATTTCATCTGCAAGATGTTCTAGATGTGGCCAATTCCTTGCGGTGTCACATGTGGGTATATGTGATCTATTGGCAGGTATGTAGTCACTGGTATAGGTTGTTGGTAGTTTGATTCTTATTTCAGACTTGATGCCTCTTACTTGTACAACCTTTGTTTTAGAATTTATTGTAGAAATTTTGAGTTTGAATGACACTCTCTTAATATCAAGTATTTCAACTGTGTCCTTTAAGATGAAGGTAGTGTCGCTCTGGTTGTCAAGTAAAGCGTACACTAGGATCTCTTTATTTGGTTTGGCTATTGTTGAGATATATAATGGAATAATTGATGAGGTATGAGTGTTACTTCTTTCTTGAATAATTCTGTTGGAAATTACTTGCTTACACTCTTCTATCCTTTGTAGTTCAGCTGTTCTTTCTTTAGGTCCTTGATTGATTCCTGATTGCTCTTAATTGGTTTTAACTCTTTGTACCTGATCTTTATTCTCCCTATCTTGATGTAGGCATGTTGGGTGATGCCATTCACATTTATCACACTTCTGGAGGACTTATGACCGGTTTTAAGGCAGCCAAAGCATGGTCTTTCCGTAATCTTATGGCACTTATGAAGAGTGTGGCCATGTCTCTTAGAAAAGGCACACAGGACGCTAGTATTCTCCCTAGAACTAGTAGTGAATGTTTTGGCACTTCAGTTGCGGTTGCGTTGAGAGTTAAAATAATCTTGATCGGTTTGCTTAGATCTTTCTTGTTCTGTTGGCTTTATTGCTTGCAGTGAGGTGATGGGTCTGCATGCAATTCTGGCTTCTTTATTAAGAAATTCAACAAAGTATCTGAAATGCTTTGTGTTCTTTGCTGTCTTTGGTGGCAATCTTATGCCATGCTTGTATTTTGTCAGGATATGACGAACGGATTTCCAAATCTGTCATCAAGTGTGTCTTAGGCAGCACGATAAGCGGTTTCTGTTCCAACATGAAGTATCCTTCAATAGCTCTCTTTGCCGGGCCACTTACATACTTGTGTAAAAAGCTTTCCTTCAGGTCAATTAAGGTCTGGAAAGACAACTTCCAGTCATTATACCTCAGAGGATATCTAAAGAAAACAGCAGGTTCTGGAATTGGAATCCTATTGACTATAATTGCTTCAGCCAGTGCTTTCACAAGGTCATTAGAAGCTTCATGAAGGTAGTAAATATAGCTGATTGATCTTGGGATCTTGGGTGAATTTAACCCTTTGAGGGGGATAAAGGGGTTGGTTTAAAGGAGCCCTTGAGCAGGAATGGCTGAGGAAGAGAACTTGGAGCGCTTGGTTGAGAAACATAACCTTCCTTTGTTTGTTGAGGAAGAGAAGCCGAAATCTTCACCTTCGATACTTTCAGCATACACTTGTAGCCTTGCTTGTGTTGCATTGTGCTTTTTTAGTTCTTCCAATCGTTCCACTTCTTTCTTCTTCATTTCCAACATAATTTTTATACTGCTGCTTTCTGATATAAATTGAGCTCTTTTTCTTGCATTGTCAGCTTCTATTTCCCTTTCACAAGCTTCTCTCTCAGCTGTTAACCTTGCATCCTCTGCCTCAAGTTTTCTAATTTCCTCCTCATATTGATGTTGTGTCTTCCTTATTTTAATTACCTCTTGCGTGTCTGCTACATCAGCTGCTGCTTCTTGTTTTTTTCAGCAGTGACTTGTGGGACTGAGTGGACAGCTTAGAACCAGACCTTAGCTTACTGGAGGTTGTTGAGATGATGCTGGACATAGTGGTTTCAAAAACTGACTCTAAATCAGGCCAGATCTTCATTGAGAAAGCGTTGAGCCTTTTCATTTGCAGTGCTAGTGATTCCGAAGCAGGTGTAATTTTTTCTCCGGATTTGATGTTCAGGGCTTGAGATACTTCTTATGCCATCATAAATATGGTCGACCTCCGACTGAGTTGCATTAATGATGCTCACAACTTCAATAATCAATTCTGCATTATCACTACTCTTTATGACTCTTTTCAATCCATTTATGTGATATTTCCATCTGTTCAAAATCCTTTTTTAGATAATTTAATTTGATGGCTTGTAGAGCTTTACCTCTTTTGTTGAGTGTGCATGTACGTTGGCTTCTTTTTTTTTTTTTTTATAAATCTTTATTTTCATTTTTGATACGACAAACATTTAGTCTTTACATATAGACAGTCATGACAGAGAAAAGGAAAATATTCGGCATATATGATTGATAAAACACAGCAAAAAGGAATCAATTACATATGATTCTTCCTTTGCTCATATGACGAACATTCTAAACAAGGAAACTTACAAAAACTACATGAATTCGAGGATGGAGCTAGGGAAAAGGTGGTGCAAGGTAGGACTTAGTAGTTATTACTGCTGAATAGGTTTGTGATATTTACTTTTTTAAGGCATGTTTCCCATATTTGTATTTTCTTGAAATATTCTTGGTTGGCTTACCAATTGAGACAAAATAAAATGTCTATTTTGTTTCCTTTCTTTAGCTATTAATTTCTTAGCTGCTATGCAAGTATGGATGGTTATATTTAATTGAGCTTGGGTTAAAGGGGGCCAACCTAAGTGGAGTAGTAGAGATGCCGGGGATTCTGGAATTACTATATTGTCGATTCTTTTGATATTCTTTTGTCGATTTACTTTGGGGCAGGACCACCATATGTGAAGATAGGTTCCAGTAGCTTGCCCACACCGCCAACATGTATTGGAGTTTGCTGGAAACATACTTGTGACACGGGTTGGAACTAGATACCATTTATTTATTACTTTAAATTGTATCATGTATCCTAGGGAAGCAGTTCCTAATCTCTATTAGCCAGTCGCCAACTGGTATCGAGATATTGAGTTCTTTCTCCCAACTTGCAATTATTTTTATAATAGGATTATTTCCTTCTTTTAACCTTCGATAACTTCTTCCAAAATACGAAACTTTAGTGAATCGATTAGTTTGTCTTTGATACCCAATTTTTTTTCGATATTTAACCATTCAGGTATAATGTTCTCTAGGATCTTATTTTTATCTTTAATTTTAGTTGCTATGTCTTTATCTTTCAAGGACCACATAAATCTATTTAGACTATTTACCTCACGGGTCTTTCGTTCTATCTTGTACCAAACTTCTTGTCTAGATATTTCTTGGTTTTAGCTATATGATATATTATGCTGGTTTCATAGTGTTGTTTTACATGTGGAAAACTCATACCTAACACGAGCGCTCATAAGATTTGCATTGATCCTGGGGGTCTTTCCCTTCCACACAAAATGTTAAAAAGCAGTATGTAATATAGCAAGCCAACTTTGTGGGAATTTTAATGGTAGCATTCGAAATAAATAATTCCATCTTGGCATTAAATATGCATTGAGAGCGTTAATTCGACCCCACCAAGACAATTCAACTTTCCGCCATTCCCTCATGAGTATATTTGACACTCTTAAGAGACGAAGAAAATTTGTTTCTACTATATTATCAGTTTTCTCGGGAATAAGGATCCCGAGATACTCAAAGTCTTTTACTTTTGTGTTTAAAGAGAAGTGTTTGGATAGAATGTCTCTAGTTTGAAGGCTGATATTTTTGGCTTGTGCTATAGTTTTATCAAGATTAAGTTTGTAATTCGAGACTAGACTGTAATTTTCCCCTTCCCGTAAGAAATGTTTCACTGAGGTTAGTGGGTTAGATACTGTGATAATCACGTCGTCTGCGTATAGCGATATTTTGAATTCCTCATTATCTATTTTGATGCCTGTTATATCCTGATTAGTACGTATTTTCCTGGCAAAGGGTTCCAAAGTAAGAATATAGAGGATGGGTGATAGAGGGCAGCCCTGTCTGGTGCCATTTTTAAGATCAAACCAGCTAGAGCATAAGCCCTGACCGACCACCCGTGCACTGGGATTTGAATATAAGGATACAATGGCGGTATAAAACCAGCCTGAAATTCCAAATGCTCTAAGAGTGGCCCTGAGGAACCCCCAACTGACCCTGTCAAAAGCCTTCTCTGCATCTAATGAAAGGGTCAGGAGGGGGTAGCCGAACTTTTCAGCATGATCCAGCTCATCTATCAGATGTCGGATGTTGTTGGTGGAGTCTCTACCAGGGACAAAACCCACTTGATCTGGATGTATCAAGGTATGTAAAGTGAGTTTTAATCTTTCTGCCAATACCGCAGAAAATAATTTAATATCAACATTAATTAGGGAAATAGGACGGTAGCTTTTTAGATCCTCTGAGTTCTTATTTTTTTTTTAATATTGGGAGAATATTATCCTGCAAGATTTCTTTTGGGCATATGCCCGTATTTGCAATTTCTTCAAAAGTCAGCATGAGTTGATCTAATAAATCTGATTTCAAGGTTTTGTAAAATAAATTAGTGAATCCATCGGTACCTGGAGTTTTATATTTCTGAAGTCTATCAATTATGCTACTTAATTCCTTTTTCTCCAATGGTCTATACAGAATTTCCCTTTGTTCATCAGATAGTGCTTGTAGATTTGTCGTTGCTAAATATTCCTCTATAAGAATATCATTCACTTCAGTTGAGCTACTGTAGAGTTTTTCATAGTATGTCCTAAATCCCTCAGCTATTTCCTCTGGAGACAATCTTATACAGCCGTCTGAGACAATTTTTGTTATTTTTTCATTTGCGCTTTTCTTTTTGATCTTATCTGGTCTATTACTTTTGTGGTCATAGGTTACTCTTAGTTTATCCATATAGTATCTTGTTCTTTCTAATTCTCTTAGGTTAATTGTATCTCTAATACTTTTTAATTGAGATATAAATTCTTGGGTGAGGTCTGTTTTAGCTTTTAAAGCTAAATTATAATATAGTATATATAGTTCATTTAATGGCTGCTCGCTATTTAGTCTCATCTTTTTCTTAATTTTGATGAGATGTCCTCTTATGACTGCCTTATAGGCGCACCATCATAGCTTGTGATGTTTGTCCTATTTTATTTTCTAAGAAAAAAGCTTTAGTCATCTCTGAGATGTATTTTCTATTCTCTTCGGAATATAAAATATAATCATCCAAGCGCCATGTTGTAAATGGCAATGGCTCCCACCTATTTTCTAACTCAAAATAATATAACTGTGATCTGACCAAACATTATCCTTCATCTTTATTTGTTGTAGTTGACTTACTGCTTTTTCATCCCGAAAAATCATGTCTATTCTGGACAAAGTGTTATGTACTTTCGAGAAATGGGAGTAATCTCTTGTTGTAAAATCATATTAAAAGATCTGCTTTTAATATGATTTTACAAAAGGATTTAGCTCTTTTTTTCATTTTTGTTAATAGTCTTATTTCTCCTAATCTCTTTATCCATTTTCTCATCTACAGTTATACAGTTATAATCCCCTGCCATAATGAGTACCCCAGTTTTTACTTTATCAACTTTATCCAGAATTCTTTGAACATATGAAAGAGGGGCTGTATTGGGGAGATAGATATTTACCAGCGTATATTTTATATCATTAAGTGTACCGACCCATATAAGATAGCATCCTTCCTCATCTTGTTCAAAAAAATTCATTGTGTATTCTAGTTACCATCAACAGTCTTAATAAAGTGCATATATATTTCATTGTGCAAAAAAGTACAATATTTAGGATACATTTATATTTTATCAATTACTCCCAATTTTGTCATATTAACTAGTACAAATATATAAAAAAGTGCAGTATTTAAAGTGCATTTATAAATTGTCATTTGCTTCAATACTTTAAGTGGTGTAACAAATTCTTCAAAAACAGCACAGGAAAAAAAAATTTTTGTAAAGTATTATCGTGTAAAAATTCGATTCTATTTCAATATCTATTTTGTTTTCATCAACATTCTCAATAAAGTGCATATATGTATTTCACTGTGTAAAAAAGTGCACTATTTAAAGTGCATTTATAATTTATCAATTACCCCCAATTTTATCATGTTAACTACTCTAACAATTTTGTAAAACAACAGATTATTAAAGTGCTTATATATATCAGTGTGCAGAAAATTGCAATGTTTAAAGTGCATTTATAATTTATCGGTTGTTTCCATTTCCTTCACATTGGAATGCATATTAGAGTGTCATTATACCAAAACTGCGATCTTTAAGAAACCGTTATTGTTCTAATTTGTAAATTGCTCTAAGTTTTATCGATATACATTAACTGTTGTACTTCAGAAACAGCAAAAATACTTGGAACTAAATATGCTAAGATATCTAGTTATCTAATATGACGTCATATTTCGGCGCTCAGCAGTGAAGCAGCGGCCACCGCAGCAGAGAACGAAGACAGAAGCCTCGTGCTCCCGTCGCTGGACCTAAAGGTGAGAGAACTACAAAGGGGGAGGGTAAATAGTGAGTAGGGAGAGGGATTAGAAAGTGATAAGGGAGGGATAGGGCGTTAGAAAGTGATAAGGGAGGGAGAGGGGGTTAGAAAGTGATAAGGGAGGGAGAGGGGGTTAGAAAGTGATAAGGGAGGGAGAGGAGGTTAGAAAGTGATAAGGGAGGGAGAGGGGGTTAGAAAGTGATAAGGCAGGGGCGTCCAACATGCGGCCTGCGGGCCAAATGCGGCCCGCGAGACCTCGAGGTGCGGCGCCCGCGTAAGATCGCCAGCCAGTGCAACCGATCTTACGCGAGCCGCACCTCGAGCATGTACTGGCTGACTTGGCATGATATGAGTGTGATTGCTAACAGCAATCAAAGTCCCATCATGCCTAGGTTCCAGCACTTACACATCCGACCAGTAAATGCTGGAACCTAGGCATGATGGGACTGTGATTGCTGTTAGCAATCACACTCCTATCATGCCAAGTCAGCCAGTACATGCTGAAACCTAGCTAGCTGCCCCCCTTGTGTATTGATGCTGCCAGCAGTATGGGGTCTGCACATCACTTACAGCCACCCTGTACCAGCATGTACTGGCTGACTTGGCATGATAGGAGTGTGATTGCTAACAGCAACCACAGCAAGCACAGCCCCATCATGCCTAGGTACCAGCATTTACTGGTTGCCTGGGTATGATAGGAGTGTGATTGCAGTGTGGACGCCAGAGCTGGCTTTGGGGTATGCAACCTGTGATCTATGCGTGTAATTTAGGGGGTTTTAAATATACCTTTTAATGACATGTTTTTTTGTGAATTCCAATTGATCTATACCTGCAAAGCTGGGGTTGTGTGTTATTCTGTAGATCCATATCTGCTATGCTATGTTTCCATACATTATTTATGTATACCTGCAAATACAGGGTTAATATGTTTTATTCAGTTGATTAATACCTGCAATGCTGTTTCCATGTATTTATTTGATCTATACCTGCAATGCTACGTTTCATATACCGTATTGGCTCGGATATAGGCCGCACTTTTTTCCCCCACTTTAAGTCTTTAAAGTGGGGGTGCGGCCTATATTCGGGGTCTAGCGCCCGACGCCCGGGACATGCAGTCCCGGGCGCCGGGCAGGCAGCGGGGTTAGGATACAGATCCCCCGCAGCGGTGCAGGGGACCTGCATCCTACTCCCCGATACGCTCAGACAGCCTCCCCTGCCAGCACTTCCCACGGGGGGGGTGCCGGCACGGGAGGTTGTCTAAGCGCATCGTGCGGTTGTCTAACCGCACGATGCGTTTTACCTCTGGCCCCCCGCCTGACTTACCGGAGCAGACTCCCGGGTGTCTTGCGGGGCCGGCGGGGGACATCTACGCAATACGCGTATACAACTTCCGGTGCCGGCACATCCGGCACCGGAAGTTGTATACGCGTATTGCGTAGATGTCCCCCGCTGGCCTCGCAAGACACCCGGGAGTCAGCTCCGGTAAGTCGGGGGGCAGAGGAGGACAGTGGCAGCATATCTCGGGGAGGGAGGACAGTGGCAGCATATCTCGGGGGGGACAGTGGTAGCATATCTCGGGGAGGGAGGACAGTGACAGCATATCTCGGGGGGGGACAGTGGTAGCATATCTCGGGGAGGGAGGACAGTGACAGCATATCTCGGGGGGGGCAGAGTGGCAGCATGTTTTTTTGGTGCTTTTTTAAAGAAAAACTTTTAGGGTGCGGCCTATATACGGGGGCGGCCTATATCCGAGCCAATACGGTACTATTGTATATAATATGCAAATACAGGATTTGTATGTCTGATTCTGTTTATTTGAGATCACAAGTGAATTTCAGTTGATCTATACATGCAAAGCTTGGTTTGTGTGTTAATGTGTTGATCTATACCTGCTATCGGCAACTGGGGCTAATGTTAATATATATGGGCAGCAGGGGCATCAATACACAAGGGGCAAAAACACTAAGGGGGGTATAAACGACAATGCAGTGTGAAAAATCCATCCTGATGTAGACGTCTGTGACGTAGATTGTGTCCTGCTGTTTGTGTGTTTTTGGTTATCAGTGTAGCAGAGCCTGTCCTCGGTGTGTGTGTATAGGTGTTGGTGTGGCAGAGCCTGTCCTGGTGTGTGTTCGGTTGTCAGTGTGTCAGAGCCTGTCCTGGTGTGTGTGTGTGTGTGTGGGTGTCTGTGTGGCAGAGCCTGTCCTGGTGTGTGTGTTTGGTTGTTGGTGTGGCAGAGCCTGTCCTGGTGTGTGTCTGGGTGTCGGTGTGACAGAGCCTGTCCTGGTGTGTGTCGGTGTGACAGAGCCTGTCCTGGTGTGTGTGTCTGGGTGTCGGTGTGACAGAGCCTGTCCTGGTGTGTGTTTCTGTGTCACAGAGCCTGTCCTGGTGTGTGTGTCTGGGTGTCGGTGTGACAGAGCCTGCCATTTTGTGTGTGTGTCTGTGGGGCAGAGCCTGTCCTAATGTGTGTGTATGTTTGGTTGTCGGTGTGGCAGAGCCTGTCCTGGTGTGTGTGTCTGTGTCACAGAGCCTGTGCTGGTGTGTGTGTCTGTGTCACAGAGCCTGTCCTGGTGTGTGTGTGTCTGTGTGGCAGAGCCTGTCCTGGTGTGTGTGTTCAGTTGTCAGTGTGGCAGAGCCTGTCCTGGTGTGTGTGTTTGGTTGTCGGTGTGGCAGAGCCTGTCCTGGTGTGTGTGTCTGGGTGTTGGTGTGACAGAGCCTGTGTTGGTGTGTGTGTTTGGTCATCTGTTTCCTGGCACTTAACTTACAGTAGGAATTATTTAATTTATATTTATCCAGAGATAAAATGCCCTCCTGAAGTTGTAGTGACTTCAGGGGACAAAACGTTCAAGGCCCTGAAATCATTTAGTGGAAAAGTTATTTATTGCGTTATAATATTTATTTCAAGGATTAGTCGCACTCAATTGTGGCTTCAGGCTTCCGATGTTGAATGATCAAGTATTTTAGCCCAATAACAAAAGTATAATTCCATAGCACATTACTTTTGGAAATTATTAATGCCCCCCCAGTTTGACTGTGGTATCTTGTGTGCCCCCCCCTATATATTGTTTCTAGAGTCGCCACTGATGTCAACACACTTGAATGAAATATGCAAAAAGAAAAATAATCAAATGTGACACCCAGAAAGGTTAAACTTTTAGTCTGTTCTAACAGTACCATATGTACATTTACTTATCAATTTAGTCTTTATAGTTTCTAATAAAGCCATCCACTGAAAGAAAAATGTCTACTGTTGTCCTAAGAATGAATATGAAATACCAGCACAATTAAACTTCAGTTGCAGTTAACAGGTTCTTCTGCTGATTCCACTACACTAACTTAAAGGTGCTTGCTTGTTTAGCCTTTACTTTCAGCTCATTGGCTTCTTCAGTCATTTAATTGTGATCATTCCCAATGTTGTACTTCCCTTAGCAAACATGTGGCATCTCTTGCTGGCTGTCTTCTGCATGCAGCTTTATCATCTCAAGGCCTTCACTGATGCACTGAAGTGTTCTACTATGCCACCCTTAGTCACAATGAAAAGGCTGAGGTTCTTTTCTCACAGATGTTTAGTGCACATATCAGGTTCCAACAAAGACATTTACATCAACACCGTAGAACTAAATAAAGAAGATGAATATTAAAGACAAATCGGCAGATACAGTCAATTACATCACATGACTTGAAACTCATAACTAGACAGAAATAAATCTACATACCGCTTTTGCCTGCTTGTGAGCTAAAACAGGGGTTTGTATCTTGAAAATTCTTAATCAGATGG
This sequence comes from Spea hammondii, assembly GCA_029215755.1. Classification (NCBI taxonomy): domain Eukaryota; kingdom Metazoa; phylum Chordata; class Amphibia; order Anura; family Pelobatidae; genus Spea; species Spea hammondii. The sequence goes on along the minus strand of JARDYJ010000009.1, from coordinate 23,492,560 downwards.
CTTATGATTCTCAGAGAAAACTTTAAACTTTTATTTGGCACCTGGGGCGGATCCTGTATGTGCCCCCCCCACTTTAAAACTGCATAGCTTCTATCATTATATACTGGCGCAGACATTGAAGGTGGTACAGCATTACTGTTATCATTGTATACTGAGGCAGATATTGACGGTGGTACAGCATAACACCTACCACTATATACTGAGGCAGACATTGACGGTGGTACAGCATAACACCTATCACTATATACTGAGGCGGACTTGATGTTGGTACAGCATAACACCTACCACTATTTACCTGGCCGAAACCGAATATGACCCCCCCCACTATAAAAAAAATCTCACACTTTTATTTAATGTAATTAACACACCAAAATAGGACAAAAAAAATTAAATAACAATATTAATATATATATGATTGTTAACACTCCTATCATGCCCAGGCATACCCAGATTCCAGCATGTACTAGCCGACTTGGCATGATAGTTAGTTGCTGTTAGCAATCACACTCCTATCATGTCCAGGATCTAGCATGTACCGGTTGCCTGGGCATGATAGGAGTGTGATTGCTGTTAGCAATCATATATATATTAATATATATATATATATATATATATATATATATATTAATACTGGTATTATTATTGTTCATATGTGAACTCAGCACTGGAGGCATAGAATCAGACATACAAATCTTGCCAACATGTCACATTTAGGGATCCTAAGCACAGTCCTCTAGGGCAATCAGAGTCGGGAACACCAGCTTGTTGCAAAACAGCGCTTTATTTTAACTTAAACCCCAAAACCAAATCATAAAAAGAAACGCCTAGCTCCCAATTGGAGCCCTCTCTAACTGTATGATGCTGGCTCAGACTGACCAGCCTAATCACCAACTAACTTGACCTCCCCGCCAGACCCAGCTAAGCCAGGCTCTGGAAAACCTCCCCAGATAGTACACACAGGTCCAGGTAGGCATTGCCTCACTTGGCTCAGGGATGGTCTTCTTCAGGGCCTCTCCTTGCCCTGGGAGCTCAGGGAAACTTCCTCTTCCCCCAACAGTCTCCCTGATTATCAGGCTCCAGGGGTTTTTAATGCCCAGCACCTGTGCCTGATGCCGGCCCCATAGGAATCCGGACCGGATCCTGTAGACTTCTAGCCTCCTGGAAAAGCCGGCATGGAATTTCCACAGAATGGGGAAACGGAGCATTGGCCCACCCTGCTCTCCAATTGCTCCACCCAGGGACCCATATGTATAATCTGCATAGCAGCTGTACCCAGATACCATGCCATCAACTCCCTGGGGTTCACAGTCTCACAAGGTATACAATAATAATGTATGGAAACATAGCATTGCAGGTATAGATCAACAGAACACACAAACCCAGCATTGCAGGTATAGATCAACTGGAAATCACATGTAAACTCAGCACTGAGGGTATAGATCAAATAAACAACACATGGAAACAGCACTGCAGGTATTGATCAACCAAATAAGACATACAAACCCTGTATTTGGTATACATAAATAATGTATGGAAACATAGCATAACAGATATGGATCAACAGAATAACACACAAATCAATTGGAAGTCACATAAAAACTCAGCATTAAAGGTATAGATAAAACCCTAAATTGTAGGCATATATCACAGGTTCCACAACCCAAAGCCACCCCTGGCATCCACACTGCCCACATAGAACATGAGCAGCACCCAAATTACACACATATGACTTGCCATCTTTGTCCCCAAACAGCCTGTCCTATGCCATATTTGTCCCATAAACACCCTGCTTGTGCCATCGTTGCCTTTCTACAGCAGCCTCTCCCCCAGGATGTATTGTCCAGAAGGGAGCGTTGCTGAGACCGGGGTCAAGTCAGTGACTATATCTCCCCCAGGATGCTGGTCTCAGTGGGGGAAATTTCTGGAGCGAGGCTGAAGGGTCAGTAGTCGGTAGCAGGTTTGACCTGAGCTGGGTTAGACACAGGATGGGGAGGCAAGTATTGATCCCTCTGCCTCCAGGCATAGCCTTTACAGAGGCTGCCAAGTGTTAAGCTCAATGCTGACAGATCCGAAGACTCTGCTGCAAACCTCCCCAGAAATGGACGCCCACCAAACTCTTGGGGAAGACTTCTCTGTTTATTGCAAGGCAGACAAGGTTATATAGGAAAACAAGGGATGGGTAAAACACTACAAACAACCAAGTACTTTGCATACAAAAGGAAAGTTAACATAAGGAAATTAACTCAGGCATTTAATTAATACAATACAATAGTTCACACCACAACAAAGGATCAATAACATCACCTCAAGATAATGGCAGTGCAGACAGGAAGCAGCACCAATAAACATAAAGGGATTATACAAAGAAGGAACATCAGTTTGAAAATACAAAACACACATTAACCCTTGTATGCCCACAAGTCTCAGACGGCTACCATCACAATACATACAATACAATACAATAAATACTTTTACAGTCACTCACTAATTCACATAATTAATTGACACAATCATTTATTCTCTCACTCATTCACAGAAATAATTTACACATATTCATTACTGCATTCTCACAAATTCATCCACACATTATTTCATACTCTCACTCATTCAGACAATTCATCGACACAATTCATTTTCTCACTCATTCTCACTCTTTATTTATTTCAATACTCTTACTACCCCCTTCCTCACTAGCTAGCCCCTCTCTCTCCCTTCTCACTATCTACCCCCCCTTGTAGTTCACTTACCCTGTGGAGGTCCTGCGATGGAAGAGCCAGGCCTCTGCCTCACTGGGTGCTGCTTCACTGCTGAGTGCCGGAATATGACTTCATGAAATGCCGACACCGCAACAGAGCTAGAGGCTTTGCGGAGGAGAGTCAGGGGCGCCGAGCAGTTGCTGAAAACGTATTCATAAGTGACCGCTTGGCGCCCCTCTCTCCTCCATGTCAAAAAATAAAATCTGGGACAATTCATTGCGGGACCGTCCCAGGCAATCCAGGACATGTGGTCACCCTATTTGTTACTTGATTTTTAATTATCCTGATTGATTGTAACAGCGCTACATACATTCATATAATGTAATGTATGGAACAGTATAGAGTGATGGGAGTTATGATGTACTTTAGAGCATAATTATATAATGAAAAAGACATTGGAAATGGTACAGCATAACACCCATCACTCTCACACATTTACCAATCCATACTTACTAATCCATATTTACCAATCCACACTTACCAATCCACTCTCTTACGGAATGCTTTCCTACCTTTCCTCGTTACAGCAGTCAGCTCCTCTTCTTCCTCTTTGCTCTTCTTCTTCTGTCTCCTTCTGGTTCAGAGGGCACGGGCGGCGGTGGGCGCGGCTTCAGTTTATTGAACATTGGTACGGGTTGGTGCATGTGTTGGAGTCATTAATTATATCAATCCTTAATGATGGATACAGCACTCAAAAGAGAACACAGTTATTGTGAAATGGAAACTGTGGGATGAAATTTATGATTCTTTTCAAGTAACATTAAAACTGTTATTTTCGCATGCCTCGTATCATTGTAGGTATTGTGATTGTTTTGCCAATGGAGATTTCTGCAGCAACTGCAACTGTAACAATTGCTACAACAATGTACACCATGAACTGGAACGCCTTAAAGCAATTAAGGTACATTAATAAGGTCATGATAGTGATTTTTTTTTTAAATGCCTTTAAGTTATCCCATTAAAATCTACTCATTCTAGAGCATGTTTTCTTCCATTTATGTTTATAATAAATGCACGGCATATGGCAAATATCTATACAGACTGAGTTTACCTTAAACTTATTATGTAATTATATTTTACTATTACCTTTTATTGATCAAAATATTTTTTTTACTATTTGGTGTTTGTGTATAGGTATTGCTAGATGGTGACTGAAGTTTCTTGAGTCTGTGAGATCTGGGACATGTAGATAACTCATATAATGCAAAAAGTAGTGCATTTACAACATATTGTCTTGTTTATTAACCCTTTAAGAACCAGGCTGTTTTCTTCTGTTTGTACCCTTCATGACCAAGGATGTTTTAACACTTCTGTGGGTTGTTTTTTTTAGAACAAGAAAGCCCTTATTTTGATCATATCATCTAATTTCCTGTAAAAACATAAATTAAATAAAATATGGTGAAAATCTGAATAAAAGCACTCTGACTTTTATTTGAAATTTTTTTTACTCATTTATAAAATGTAATGAAAAAACCTACTAAATAGATTCTACAATTTGTCCTGAGTTAGGAAATATCCAAAGTTTTTATGTTTATGTGTGCTTTTTTTTTAAAGTTATAGCTCAATAAGTACAAATAGCATTGTCCTATTTCAAAAGTTATTTTTTCAAATCTGGTAATCCTGTCCCTATGTCCATATATTTTTGAAAACTAGACACCCCAAGGCATATCAAATGCAGGGTATTTTAACACTTTTTATGCACTCAAGTTACTAATGGAGATTTTGACAAAGGCTGGTAGTAAAATATTGTGGGGGGTTTTTTTCACACAAATTTTACTTCAGCTATAAAATTACAGCTCACCAATATGTGTTCAGCAACATCTCCTGAGTACATTGATAGGTCCCCTAATGGTGATATTACTGCATAATTATTTTTAAATGCTACCACATTTTTATGTATTTCTTTTTAAAATCCCATTTTAAAACCATTGTGATTAGAAAGCTGGGCTCCATTGGCTTGCATGGTTGAATGCAGTATCTGTATTCTAATTGCAGGGGGAGCCCGTAGTTGTTTATTTTTTTAAAGAGCGCCACCGTCTTGCAAAATCTCCCCAGTGTGCCCTGGGGTTGGTTTTCGGTGGTGCTGAATGCCTCGCTATATAGGCACTTAAGCCACTCCAGCTAAGGATGCGATGTTAAAGCTCTTAAATCAAGCGTTCGCTGCTACATAGAGTATATGGCGGATGTTGGCGCCCCAGTACGCTGAATGCCTTGACATCAATTGCTTTCTAAGTGTATTTAATTCTATTCCATTATCTTCCATCGCATGCCTAGCACGTCATTGGTCATTAAACGGTTAACCAATAATAATTAATTTAGCCCTTCAATTAATATAAACCACCAGGAAGTCAATTGATAACACAATTTATAATGATGTAGCAATTTAAATATATACTAAGGAGTAGACAATGTTCATCTGTTGTATACAAGAAGAGGAGAAAGGAGATTCTGATATAACGTATTATTTAATAAACATAATAAAACAAATATCTGCTTACATTGGTTGTTAAAATATTCAGGCACCACTGCAACGTGTTGCGGATCAAATCTCCATGTGGTTAGAACGACTTCCAGTGTTTCACTTCCTTGTATGACTCTGTGAGGTTTTGTGCGTTCACACTGATGCGTTTTGCCGAGATTCAGCTTCTTCAAAGTGCATTGTGTACTGGATACCAATCTCTTCCCATATATAGTGTTCACAATTGACACACACCTCTCCAAACAATGTTTAACCTAATACACATTCTAGGCCGTTTAGCAGATGAATTGAAAGTAGTATCAATGCCATGAATATGTTTAAATACAGATCCAAAATAATAAATTGGTGGTACCGTTCCTTCTCTGTCAGCTTCTCTGGCAAGGCATCATAACCTCTTCCACTTTCGGTTGGTGTCCCCCAAGGAGCATTCCTTGGCCCTCTGTTGTTCTCTCTTTATACTTCATCTCTTGGCAAACTAATAAACTCATTTGGCCGCCAGTATCATCTCTATGCAGATGATACCTAAATCTACCTGTCTTCTCCTGATCTTTCTCCGTCTCTCATGTCCTGTATTACCAATTGCTTTTCTGCTATTTCTTTGTGGATGTCACAAAGTTACTTGAAACATAATTTTTCTAAAACTGAGCTCATTATCTTCCCTCCTTCCATCTCCACCCCAGTGTAAAAAATACTCCCCTACCGGATATTTACGCTCTTCCCATTGGCTAAGGCTGTCCTCCTCACTTATCATCTCTTCCTTTTCCACTCCACAAGACTTCACTTGTGCTGCCCTCTGGAACCTACTTTCACTGAACCTTCAGCTTTTACTCTCCCTCCCAACATTCAGGAAAAATCTCAAAGCCCACTTCTTCAGGGAAGCATAGCATCTTAGTTACTAGAACTTCCCTGTCACTGATACAACCCCCACACTACCTCTTACCTTTCTCTGTTCCTTATGTTTGTTCCCACCCCATTCCCTCAGGGCCCTCTCCACCTAATGTATACATCTGTATTAATCTGTCAATTCTAGTCTTGCATACATTCTTGGAGCTATATAAATAAAAAATAAAATAATAATAATAATAATGTTATAAAAAATCAAAACACCAATCAGTTACAATAAGTTTGGCAATACATAAATTCATTAAACATATCTATGTATATTTAGATAAAATAATTATGTAGACATACACTCACTGGCCACTTTATTAGGTACGCCTGTTCAATTGCTTCTTAACACAAATAGCTAAACAGCCAATCACATGGCAGCAACTCAATGCATTTAGGCATGTAGATGTGGTCAAGACAACTTGCTGAAGTTCAAACCGAGCATCAGAATGGGGAAGAAAGGGGATTTAAGTGATTTGAATGTGGCATGGTTGTTGGTGCCATACGGGCTGGTCTGAGTATTTCAGAAACTGCTGATCTGCTGGGATTTTCATGCACAACCATTTCTAGAGTTTACAGAGAATGGTCCGAAAAAAAGAAAATATCCAGTGAGCGGCAGTTGTGTAGATGAAAATGCCTTTTTGATGTCAGAAGTCAGAGGAGAATGGGGAGACAGAAAGGTAACAGTAACTCAAACAACCACTCGTTACAACTAAGGTATGCAGAATACCTTCTCTGAACGCACAACACATCGAACCTTGAAGCAGATGGGCTACAGCAGCAAAAGACCATACCGGGTGCCACTCCTTGCAGCTAAGAACAGGAAACTGAGGCTACAATTGGCACAGGCTCGCCAAAACTGGACAATGGAAGACTGAAAGAACGTCGCTTGGTCTGATGAGTCTCGATTGCAGCTGCGAGATTCAGATGGCAGGGTAAAGGAACGGGTCAGGACAGGTGGCGACAATCTTGGAAATGGTTTAGCAGGCACGGGTCAAAGCAGACGGCAAACACTCAAAGTCAGGAGACTGTCCAGGAGTCAAAATACCGGAGACAGGCAGTAATGAAGCAGTATAAGAACAGGATACGGGCAAAATTGACAGGAGGATACAACCATAGGGGAGCTGGAATAACCAATGGATGTTGTGCTTGGTGCACTTTTATAGTGTCATTCGTGTAGAGGAAATAGGCGTAGACGCTTTATTCCATACATGCTCCTACTACTAGTGTCCGCCCGTCGAGGCCTGAGCTGCAGCTTCGCGGTGCAGCCTCGTGCGCACCCCCGGTCTCCCGCAGGTAAGAATCCCTTGACTGATTTTAAGCCGGTTAGAGGGAGATCTTTGATCTCCCCAACCAAGCCTCCTCCTCTAGAGGCGGACATTATAGTCCGTCTCGTCAGGGGTGAGTACCTGATGCTGTCTGGTGGCACCCGGGGTGGACTGCCCCCACGCTCCCCCCGGCACGCTATTAGATATAGCAGGGCAGAAATTGTAAGTTATAATGGTAAAATATTACAATTTATAAAGACACGGAGGCTCCCATTATGCTTATCTCTTTTCTTTATTTCCCTCAGCAGCAAAGAAAGAAAAAATGTTAACAAATGACAAAATATAAACACACAAACACCAATCAGAAGTATACATATATACATCCAATGAGGGACTTCCATGGATACCCCTCCTCTTCCTATATATACTTCTGTATCCCAAGCCTCTTCCTCTTTTCTTTGCTGCTCCCTCAGAGATAAGTACTCCCGTTTACTTGTGTGTTATTTATGGTATTTGGTCGCTTTATTTGCTGTGGTGTTCTCCGGTTCACCCCCCCCCCCTCCCCTCCGTTCGGGGAGGCTGTCCTGCCTTATTGTGTGGCATTTCCCCGTTTTCCGTGTACGTTTTTTCTTACCTTTTACCGTCACCACTCGGCGTTTCTCCTTCGTCTGCCGCTCTGCCTCGGCATCTGCGGCCTGTTCTTTTAGGTTTTCGCGCATGCGCGACTCTCGCCGGACGCGCGGCGGCCATCTTTGTTTTGGGTAAGTACCCTTTTCCTCCCTTACCAGGCGTTACGCCGGCCGTTTAAGTTTGCGGCGGCCATTTTCTCACTCACGACCGCGCGGTTGTTGTCTCCAGTGCTCGGCTGTGCTATTTCCTCGCGTTTTTTGGTATTTGCTCGGGGTTTTTCTCCGTTTGTTACCCTACTGGGCTAGTTTTCCTTGGGTCATGTTCCCCAACAAGTCCATGTCCTCGGCTGAACTGCCAATGGTTTCTGGCCAACATGTTGCCGGCTCTCATGCTGAGGGTTCAGGCCCACATGATTCTCAGGGGGATGCCCTTACCTCTGAGGAATTTCACACTTTGCTTGATGCTACTATGTCCAAATCAGTCAATCAGGCCCTTCAGTCTGCCATGGGTATTATGTCCTCCAACATCACTCAATCAATTGCCTCCGCTTTTAAAGCCGTGCAATTCCCTGCCATGCCACCTAATCCTGACCTGGCAGGATATGGTACTTCAGAGGTTCTCTCCGGGCGTAAGGCCTCCGCTAAATCTCGCCATATTGCGCCTTTGCCCTCCAAAATTAGCAAGACGGACAAGGTACGCCCTGTCACTGAGGACGTGGTTGCACCACGTAAGAGAGCCCACCATCGGGCAAAATCGATGCGTAAGTGGAAAAAGGCAAAGTCTTTTTCCGATTCGTCAGACTCTGAGTCGACTTCTGAGGAGGCATCTGTTTGTTCGGACCAGGCCGAAGCCTCCTCTTGTGAGGATGCTGCTCCTGAGGATGGGGGACTAACTGATCCCGACCGCCATACTATTGGGGATGGTGCCATCGTGGATCCTCAGGGTGAACCCCTGTTCGATCCAGATGAGTTGCAGAACCCTAGATCAGCGGAGTGGTTCCCTTCTCCTCACGTTGCCCAATATGTGGCCTCCAGGGTTCGCAAACCTTTGGATAAAGTGGCTAGAAATAAGCTGCGGGCTGAATGCCCTAGGCCATCTGTGCCAGATGACGCCTGTGCCACTCCTGAGGTTGATCCCAAGATCGCCCAATTTTTGAGCAAGTCGGGCTGGAAGTCTAAGAAGGGCCTGGAATTTTCCCTTAGGAATTGTCAGGATAAGATCCTGGATATCCTGGGCCCGGCTACTAAGGCCTTTGAGGTGGTAGAGTCTGCTCTCTCCGACAATACCCCGGTGGACCTTATGGAGCTGCGTGGATGGCTGCAGCGCATTATTTGCCTTGTTGGCAACGCCAATACAGCGGTGGCTTCTGAGAGGCGCAAGGCGATTTTGCTCAAGATTGAGCCGAAACTAGTCAATATGGCAGTGTCTGAGCCTGGCCCACAGGCAAAAGGTCTACTTTTTGGTGACAATTTTGTCAAGGATCTGGGTTCGTTTGTCCATACATTTACGGCTCTAGACAAGGCGCAGTCTAATATGCGCAAAGTGTTTCGGGGGAAGGTTTTTGGCGGGGCCAGTAGACAGAGGGGCCGTCTACCGGGCCGTAGTTCCAGGGGGCCATACCACGGTCCTCGAGGCCCCGGTCTCTCAAGATCCCACTTCCAGGAGCACAAGCCGGCGCCTACTCCATTCTTCCCCCAGCGTCAGCGGCCCTGGCAAAACAGAGGAGCTCGAGGATCCTACCAAGGCAAGCGGCCTTATGGTAAGTACACAACTAACCTCTTTACCTCCCACGTCTCAGGTCGGCGGCAGACTGCGCTTCTGCTTCGCGGTCTGGAAATCCCTGACAGCGGATCCCTGGGTTCTGGATACAGTGCGGGGCTATCATATCGACTTTACCCAGACCCCGGTCCAATACGTGGTACCCGGGGAGATTCGGTTTTCGGAGACAGACAGATCTCTGGTCTCCAAGGAAGTTCAGGCTCTGTTTACAAAAGGGGCTATATGCCCTATCCCCGACGCCTCGCCGGGGTTCCTGAGCAACCTGTTTTTGGTGGCCAAAAAGGGCGGCGGTGTTCGTCCCGTTATCAACCTTCGCCCGTTGAATGCCTTTGTGTCCTACCAGCATTTCAAGATGGAGGGCATTCACTGTCTGAGAGACTTGTTGCAGGTGGGCGATTGGATGGTCAAGCTCGATCTCCAGGACGCCTATCTGACGGTCCCCATAGCTGCGGAGCATCAGGACTTTCTTCAGTTTCGCTGGGAGTCACAGAAGTGGAAGTTCACGAGCCTACCATTCGGCCTCTCGTCGGCTCCCTGGTGTTTCACCAAGCTTCTGAAGCCGGTGGTGGGCAGGTTGAGAGAAAACGGCGTGCGGCTAATTATTTATTTAGACGATTTGCTCATTATGTCGCAAGACGTTCGTACTCTGAACCTTCACCTGTCATGGACCACGTCCCTCCTGCAGAACCTGGGTTTTCTGCTCAATTGGGAGAAGTCAGATCTTATTCCCTCCCAATCTATGGAATTCCTGGGATTCCTGATCAACTCAGTCCAGGGGACCATGCATCTGCCGGTGTCCAAGGTGAGGTCGATCAAGAAGGAAATCAGGAGAATTCTGCGGCGACCGGCCATTTCCGTCCGCAACCTGGCACGGATTATAGGGACTCTGTCTGCATCGATTCAGGCCATCTTTCCCGGACCTCTGCACTATCGTGCACTGCAGCGCCTGAAGAACCGTTCGTTGTTGCAGGGTCTCTCTTACGATGCGATCGTTCCTCTCGACTGCGAGGCGACGGAGGAGCTCTCTTGGTGGCTGACCCACATGGATGCCTGGAACGGGAGGGCGATCTTCGGTACTGCTCCCGACTTGGTCATAGAGTCCGATGCCAGTCTGCAGGGCTGGGGAGCGAGGTGCGGTCGCTTCTCCACGGGCGGCAAGTGGTCCTTAGCGGAGAAGCAGCTCCATATAAACTGTCTAGAACTCCTGGCAGGGTCGTTCGCCGTTCGGAGTTTTTTGGGAGATTCCTTAAATTGCTCCGTTCTTCTTCGCTTGGACAACGTCTCCGCGGTCAGATATATCAACCATCTGGGCGGGACGCGGTCTCAGGCGTTGTCGAGTCTGGCGACGGAGTTTTGGCATTTCTGCCTGGCTCACAACATTTCTGTCCAGGCGGAACATATCCCGGGACTGAGCAATTCTGTCGCCGATTGGAACTCACGCCATCTCAAGGATTCCGGCGATTGGCGCCTGCTCCAATCAGTTTTTCAGCGGATTTCGGATCTTTGGGGCCCATTCGAGATAGACCTGTTCGCTTCACGGTTGAACACCCAGCTTCCCAGTTTTTTCAGCTGGCGGCCGGACCCGGAAGCTGTGGCGTGCGATGCCTTTCTTCAGGACTGGTCGTTCCGCAGGAGTTACGCGTTCCCTCCCTTTTGCCTTCTGGCGCGCACGTTGCTTCATCTTCGCCGATGCAGCTCCTTGCTGGTCCTCGTTGCTCCTTTGTGGACCACTCAGCCATGGTTCCCTTCACTGTTGGAGATGCTCGTGGACATTCCGCGTCTGCTTCCCTCCAGTCTGGACTTGGTGGTGGATTGGGACGGGTCTCCTCACCCCCTTCTTTGTCAGGACCTTCTCCCCTTGATGGCCTGGAAGGTTTCCGGGGACCCTGGTTTGTCCACGGGGTTTCGCGATCTCTTGGCTGGAGCTTGGGCACCGGGAACTAGACGAGCTTACAATTTTGCCTGGAACGTGTGGGAACGTTGGTGCGTGGGACAACGTGTGGATCCCGTTTCGACTCCTGTAGCACTTGTATTACGTTTTCTTACGGACTTGTTCGACGGTGGTTTGGCGTACCGCACCATCAACATTTATAGGTCGGCTATCTCCGCTGGTCACGTTGGTGTTGCGGGGGTGTCACTAGGGAAACATCCGGTGGTATGCCGTTTGCTTAAGGGTATGAGGTTGTCGCGTCCACCTCGTCCTCGTTATTCGGGCTTATGGGACGTTAACATTGTTCTTCAGTTTTTGATTTCATGGCCCGATAATGCTTCTTTGTCTCTTCAGCAGTTGTCTGCCAAACTGGTCATGTTGCTTTGTCTTATATCCTGCAAGCGTGTGTCTGATGTTCGGGCTTTGGATGTTTCATCCCGGTCTTTTACCCCGGAGGGTGTTAAGTTCGACATTTCCAGACGGACCAAGACGTCTCTTCTTTCTGTCTTTTATCCCTCTTTTCCTCTTCAACCTCAGTTGTGCCCTGTGGCATGTCTTAAGGCATATGAGGAGAGGACTGCTCCTTTTAGGGACGGTTCACGTCCCGAACTGTTTTTGTCCTTTCGTAGACCTCATTTGCCGGTAACGACTACCACTTTGGCACGGTGGGTCAAATGGTTGTTGGAAGCTGCTGGTGTTGATACTTCCATTTTTGGCCCTCATTCTGTTAGGGGGGCCATGGCATCTAAGGTTGCCTTTCTGGGTTGTCGGTTGGAGGACCTCCTCAAGGCGGCGGATTGGTCCAGGGAGTCTACGTTTCGGGAATTTTATTTCAAGCCTTTGACTCATTTTTCTGCGGCAGTCATCGACCAGCTTTGAACTAGCATAATGGGAGCCTCCGTGTCTTTATAAATTGCCAGATTTTACTAATTTATGACGTAAAGTCATGATTTATAAAGACACGGAGGCGAGCATTATTCCCGCCCTGATTCGCTGTTTTTTCCTTCTGTTGTATTTGTATTTCCCACCCATACCTTGATTTGTTTGTTTTTTATTGTGCGTTGTATTGTATTATTTCTCACGATGGTTCTGTCGTGTTTGTATTGTTTATGTTTATTTATATATATATATATATTTTCATCATTGTCCATGGATGTGTGTTCTTTTATTTGTTGCCTGTGATTCAATTCTCTCGGTTTCTGTTCTCTTTCAGCTTGAGGTCTTCTGGCTGTCCGGTTCCTGGTTGGTTTACTTTTTTCCGTCCATTCTGTGGTTGGAGTGATGGTTTTCTTCGATTTTTCGCAGTTTCCAGTTCTTGTTTGTCTGGTTCCCTGCTCTTCGGTTCCACTCAAAGAAAAGAGGAAGAGGCTTGGGATACAGAAGTATATATAGGAAGAGGAGGGGTATCCATGGAAGTCCCTCATTGGATGTATATATGTATACTTCTGATTGGTGTTTGTGTGTTTATATTTTGTCATTTGTTAACATTTTTTCTCTTTCTTTGCTGCTGAGGGAAATAAAGAAAAGAGATAAGCATAATGCTCGCCTCTGTGTCTTTATAAATCATGACTTTACGTCATAAATTAGTAAAATCTGGCAATTACAATACGTGATATAACATAACAGCTTGATTTTTCAACATGTTGGGTTGTTTTTTTTAGGCTTGCCTTGAAAGAAATCCAGTAGCCTTCCATCCCAAGATTGGCAAGGGGAAAACTGGTAACATTAAGCCACGTCATAATAAGGGATGTAACTGCAAGCGTTCTGGATGCCTTAAGAATTACTGTGAATGTTACGAGGTTGGTAATATAAATATATTGACTTTATAATGATTTTACTTTATTACAGTTTTAAAAACGATTGTTTTGTGAACTGCAGTTATTAACTTTCCTGTTCTTATTGTTTATAAAAGTATGAGCCAAATGGTTTTAAATTACTTGCACTATTAATCTACAATGTAATTGCCTTACAGGAAAAGTATGTTTATCTGAGTCTGGCCACAAAGGATTATAAAATGGCTACTGCAGCTATGATAGCCCATCTATTTGTCCCGTGTGTTATTTTGGCCCCAATCCTTTTTGCATGTATTGCACCTCCATTGCTGTGTTTTACCCCTCAACCAAAGGAGTATATTCACCGACTTCCGGAAGGATTAAGGGCTCACGGACCTTGTGAGCCCCTTGTGCGGGTCAGATTCCATCTCCCCCCCCCCCGTTTTGTGCCCGACTGGGACCTAGCTCCGTATTCATGGAACCACGGCAATGGCCGCCGACAATTGGAACTACGTCGCTACCAACACCTGTTGTCCCACCACGTTGATCTTTTGAGGTTACATTAAGCTTGTGGTGGACAACACTCGGTGGTGGTTACAGAGAAGGAGCACACTTGGGAGTCCTGGTTTTATTACTTATCTGTAGGATCATGGTTTATCCAGCCGCAGCTATGGAACTCTGGCCCAGCCACCGCATGGACTATTCTTCACTGCTGTGATTATAGAGAACACTTTGCTACAGAATGCTGCCATCTATTGGTAAGATACATTGAGTAGCATTCTTCCATATGCTTGAAATCCAAAGTTATTATGCTACTCAATGTATCTTACCAATAGATGGCAGCATTCTGCCCGAAGATATATTAGCCATATATGGTAATGTGCTCATTTGCATTTATTAAAAAATAAAATATCATTACAGTGTTAACCTCTACCACTTCTGAAGAGATGCTGCTCAAACACTATTCTTTCTAATGTAATGACTTAGACCATAATCAGTCATTGGTATTGTCCTAGGTTCAGGATAGCTTTTAGATTAAGGTTAGTCTATCACATGCATTGTGTCAGGTCTGCCCTTATACAATAGATAGTATATTGTATTGAGCAGAGATTATGTTTTGTACTGCAGTTTCTTTTGAAGCATCTCTACGTTTTTGTTTTGTTGGTTTAGTAAATACATGCATTTGTTTCTTTTGCTGCATGAATTCAATACAAAAAATTAATGACCTATCTCAGAGTAGTGGTTTATGAAAAGAAGAAAACAAAATTGCTGCAGTAAAGACTTTATTTGCAACAGGACATTACTGCATCCAGGAGGGTCAAAAACCTTCCATCTCCAGGCTGAGAAACTCCTCAATGGGGTTGAGGAAAGGGGAGTAAGGGGCAAGGAAAAGGAACATCATCCTCGGATGGGCGTCAAACCAGGCTGTGACTGCATGGGAATGGTGGAATATCACATTTTCCCATGTGATCACATATACTGGCAAGTGGTCTCCCACTCTCCCCTTTATACCTCTGGCATCAGTCTTTCGTGCAGGACTTCTAAAAACAGGAGAAGGTGTTGGAGATTGCAGTGACATAAGTATTTTTGTCAATGTTTTTGCCAGTTGAAGTTGGATGTGGGCACATCTCTAGTGATCTCACAAAAAAATCTATATGCCTGTTGAAGGCAAAATCTCAATTCAGTGTCTCAGTCTACCATCCTGCATGTATGGGGCAATCTGTGTTGTACTGGGTTATGTTGGCCTTTTGTTTGCTGGTTTGTCTTGGAAAGCGTTGCGCTGTTTGTTGGGCTGTCAATTATCTGTTTAAGTATATGAACAGAGCAGCAGCACTAGACCTCCCTCACTATTTTGAATATTGAGTGCTGGGTACCCTAATTTGGGAAGATTGACTTTCAAGAAACACGTGCGGATGGGTATGAAACAACTGGTGGGCCACTAAAGAGAAGCTGGTCTAGACAACAGCTCTCTTGTCCTAATAATGTATAGGGTCAGTACCAGGAGGCAGCGACAGTTGCTGAAGAGAGGCTTTCCCCATTTCAGAGGTGCCACTCTGACTTTGTGGAACTTGCTTTGTACTAGTACACACCAAACTATCAAGAACCGCTGCCTAAATAAGTGATGCTTCAGTGAGTCTAGTGCATCTGCTCTGCATGGGTGCAAGAGATTGGGAATGGGACATTTGGCTGGCACTGCTGCCGCCCCTATTGGGAATTTCCTTTGCCTCTTGTTAAGACAAGAGGCAAAGAAAATTCCCAATGCTAAGACATGCCCCTTTTGTGCTGCATCTCAAGCACCCTACTGATAAGCATGACTTGCCTTTAACCCTTGGGTCACACAGGATGGCCAATATGTCCCTAATGGCTTGCATGCGTCCTTTCAGCTCCTCTATCAGATTACTGATCTTCTTTGCAACCTCCACTTGTAATATTTTGCCTGGAAACACTTCACTTTGTTCCAGAAAGTCATGCCTATTAGGTAGATAAGGGGAAGACCTTGCTCAAAGTGGCAGCGATTTGGCTTAAGTCCTTGGTCACATCCCTAAATGGTTTCAAGACCACAACCACCTGACCTGTTTATGTCCATTCCCCTCTGCCCAAGTGTTGTACAGTAGATGTCTGTGCCTTGTCTCTGGGAATCAGTCACAGTCCTCAAGAAGGCTGAAGCTTCACCACCCCCTTTGCTCTGGCAGCTGTTGGTGAATGAACATAGGTGTTGATTCACCCCAGAATAGGTTTGTTTTTTCCCCATAATTGTATTGATGGTGGTGGTAGTGGTGGTGGTAGTGCTGCCAGTCCATAAAGGGGAACCGGTTGCATAGGCACACTGCTGCTGCACAGCGGAAGGAGAAACTGAAACATGTGTCGCTTGACTCCTCCAAGTCTGGCTTATAATCGAAATCCAGATCATTCATCAACGTTGTCTTCAAAGATGACCATATCTTTTTCCACCTGGGCAGAAGGCGGAATAAGGTCCATGCTTGCTGCAAGAGCAGATTTTCTCCTTTTTACTATATTCTGGGGCAAAACTAGATCTGCTGCTATCATCTGACAGTGCCATTGCTTGCTGCGCCTCTTTGCTCAGGAGAGTGTTGCCAGTGCTTAAGGTAGTGGTAGCCCCAAGGGCAGTTGTGGTGGTTTTAATCTGTGCTTCACCATAAAATACATTAACACTATCTTTTCCCTGAATCCTAACCCCTGGGTGAGTCCTTGGTTGTAATTGTGAGTAAAACCGTGCCTTATTTTGGTGGACAAGTCACTCCCAGAGATCACCCAGTTGTATCCTCCTGTTGTCCCCGAAATCACTTTCAGCACCAGTCAACATGCACACCTTGGAACCCTGCCATGTGTACCCAATAAGTAGACACAACTACCTTCAACTGAGTACATCAAAACACACAAATCTTCTAAATACAATAATAAACTTACCCAATGCACTATGTCTACCAAAACACTGCAAACATGTATCATAATCAAATAATTATTCCAAAAGACTAACACATGTTATATTCCAACAGGGACATCAGAGCACAATGTCATAAAAACCACTAACATCAGATGGAATTACAGAAACTGCATTTTTTATGTGTCAGGTCTCCCCTTATACAATAGATATTGAGCATAGATAGAAACCCTGGAGTCATTGGCGTAAAGGGGAAAATGACCCTGCCAGCACCACATGGCATTAGGGCAGGAAAGGGTTAATCCAGCAAGGGTTAGCACGAGGAAAGAATACCCAGGGAACGAGGTAGGAAGTCACAGGTAACGTGACGTGTAGGGGGAAGGGGACAGGGCTATAAAGCCCCTCTAAGCACAGGTGCAGGGGGCAATTACTAAACATCACAGAAGCAGTTTGCCACCCACCCTCCCCCTTGTTTTTTGGCTATGTGTTTCTATGTTGGCTGGTGTTTTCTTTCCTCCTTTCCCTCTTTTTCTGCTTCTTTTGCAGGATATTAGTGATGTCCGGATCATGAACGAATCGTTCATTTGATCAGATTCTTTTTAGTGATCCGAATGAATCGGTTCAGTAGACTGAAGGATTCATTTGCAGCAGTTCAGTCTGTGAATTATGCAGCTGTAACCTGATCCTAGAGTGAGTCATCTGCAGAGCACACAGACTCTGGGCTCAGGTTACAGCTCATTAATTCAGAGGAACAATGACTCAGAGTCGTTCAAAGATTGGAATGATCCGAAGATTCAAATGATTCGAATCTTACAGGGATCCGAATCTTACAGAGATTCGAATCATTCAGAGAATATTACTGATACCATACTTTTATAAATAAATACATTAATAATCTTCACCCCCCCTTCAGTTAACTTTATTAAATTAAATTAACCCTCAGTCATCAGCATAAAATTAACCCTTATACGCCATTGTGACAGAATGACCTGTCATACAGGGGCCCAAGGTACTCAGAGATGGCTCCATCCAACTCCATTGTGTAAACTAATCCCATTAACAGGATGGCTACCAGGGTGAGATTCAGTAGCTAAAGGGGGATTAAAGGTTGGGTTGTCTACATGTACCTGTTTATCAATGTTGATTTATGTAAATGAAGTTCTGTGGCTATATCAGTCTGTTTTACAACAAAAAACTGTTCATTCCTGCTGTACTCAATTCAAGAGGAGGATACATGTGGGTGATCTCTGGGAGTTACTACAGCTCTCTTGGTGAACCCGTTACAGCCATCAACTTTAAATGCTCCTAAATTAACCATAAAGCCCCCATTAACCATAACTGTTATGGTTAATGGGGTCTTTAGAGTTAATTTAATGCTGAGGACTGAGGGTTAATTTAGTTAATTTAATAAAGTTAACTGAAGGTGCAGTTAGAGGTAAAGGGGGGCAAACTAAGGGAATCTGCCTGGGGGCAGTGAAGATTAACCCTGTATTTATTTATAAAACTATTGTGTCAGTGAGATTCTTTGAATTATTCTCTGAACGATTCGACTCTGAACGACTCTCTGAATCTGAGTCATAGTTCCTCTGTGAGAGGTGTCCAACTTGCGGCCCTCCAGCTGCTGCAGGACTACATCTCCCATAATGCTCTTTCAGCTAAGGAGCTGGCTGAGGAGTATGGGAGATGTAGTCCTGCAGCAGCTGGAAAGCCGCAGGTTGGACACCCCTGCCAGCAGCCTAGTCCATAAATTAAACATAAACATATAAACATACACACTAAATATACATATACACTATACTTTTTTACTTAGTAAATTAATCATATTGTGACATTCCTATCCTAATGCAGCTACAATAAAGGGTTAACCCCAATGAAGTTCAATGTTAACTGGCAGCTTAAAGGGACATTTTTGTAAATGATTATTGCAGATCCAAAATGTAAAACTTATTTTCTTATTAAAAAAAAAAAAAAATACCACACAAGCATTACAGGTTACAGCTGCATGATTCACAGACTGAACTGCTACAAATGAATCGTTCAGTCTACTGAACCGATTCATCCGGATCACTAAAAAGAATAGGATCAAATGAACGATTCGTTCATGATCTGGACATGACTCTTAATGAGTGGGACATAATAAAAGATGCCTGTGAAATGCTGAAGCCCTTTGAAGAGGTTACTGTAGAAGTCAGCGCAGACAGGTATGTATGAATGTAATATACCATATAACTATTTAACCTGTTGCAACAATATTTATTTTGTCATAGTTTAAACCATAAACACTAATTTTACATTTATCCTAATAGGTCTGATTGTATGCATTTAGTAAGTTCTATCCTCTCTTTCTCATTATAACAGATATGTGACTGCATCAAAGGTCATTTTGATGGCAAGGGGACTGCAAAAAGTAATTCAGCGTTTACAGAGTGCTGTGTCCAAACATGGCCCTGTTATTGAAATGATTAATGCATTGAAAGAAGAAATGCAAAACCGTTTTCATCAAATTTAACACTTTTGTCTGCTTGCGGAGGCAACTGTGCTGGACCCTAGGTTTAAGCAAAGGGCATTCTATGAAGCAGCAGCAGATGAAGCAGTCAAATATATAACTACAGCTGCAGCAAGAGTTGGGTCCAGCACGCAACCTCAAGTTGGCCTTGTGGACCCCCCAGACAATCCTCGATCTATACAAACTGCTTCTTTCTGGGAGGACTTTGATGAGAGAGTGGCAGATACAGTCACCTCCTGCATCTACATCTACTGCAATGTCAGAAATGAGATGGTATCTGGCAGAGTCCCTGATTCCAAGGACTGAAGACTCACTGGCCTGGTGGAAAGCAAGGCAGACGATCTATGAAGGACTAACAGTTGTCATGAAAAAGAGACTTTGCATAGTGGCTACGTCTGTGCCTGCAGAGAGAATGTTTTCAAAAGCTGGCCAGATCATTTCAGAAAGGAGAAACAGGCCGAGTCCAAACAAAGTTAGACAGCTAGTATTTCTCAATGCAAACATCACCTCTCCTGCAGACAAATCATCATAGAAAGCAGTAAATTATCAATTTGTTTAAATTATATAGCACTTTTTTATGTTTATTTATGTTTTATTGACCTCGCTTGTTTGTTTAAAAAAAAAAGTGCATTTTTTTCTTTTTTATATTTGTTTGCAGTTCTTTAAAATACATTTGCTGTTTTATTAAAACATTGGTTTTTTTAAAAACCAAACCCTGTTCGTAAACGTGTCATTATTTACAACACTGTATAGGAAAATCTGGGGTGGGGTAGGGCAGTTAGCCATTTCACTATCAGGATTATTTGTTTATCTGCATTACACACAATGTGTTGTAAAGTAATCTAATATGTGTCCGCATATTTTAGGCAGGGGTAAATTTAGGGGCAGTTATGGTTGATGGGGTCTTTAGGGTTAATTTAGGGGCCGTTATGGTTAATTTAGGGGCAGTTATGGTTGATGGGGTGTTTAGGGTTAATTTAGGGGCAGTTGTGGTTGATGGGATCTTTAGGGTTAATTTAGGGGCCGTTATGGTTGATTGGGTGTTAAGGGTTAATTTAATTAATTTAATAAAGTTAACTTAAGGTGCAGTTAGAGGTAAAGGGGGAATCTAAATCTAAATATCTAAATTCTGGGGGCAGTGATGATTAATGTATTTATTTATTAAAGCATGGTGTTATTCTCTGAGTCAAATCCCTGTAATATCTGGATCCCTGTAAGAGTCGAATCTTTGAATGATTCTCTGCCTTCAGTAGGCAGGCAGGCAGGCAGGCAGGCACTGAGTGATCCGAAGATTCTGATTCTCACTTTAATGATCCGAACTTCCCATCACTATAGGATATGTTTTCTTTGCTGATGGTGGAGGAGTTCCCTGGAGAAGCTTGAAGGATAATGGGAGTGGCGAGTTGATTGTTTTGGTTAGAGATAATGCCCTCCCTGTGTAGGATTAACCCCTTCAATCCCAGGGGTTTTTGGTACCTCAAAGCCTGGAGCAATTTTGCCATTTTTGCGGTATGTCGGTTTAGCGATTATTCTCCTTTCCTGTGAATAGTGTACCCATGTAAACTATATATTGTTTTTTCAAGGAGAGAGAGCTTTCTTTTGATACCATAGTTGGATGATTAGCTGAAAACTTAGAATGAGAAATTTAGTAAAATCTAGCAAAGATTAGAAAAAAAACCTAATTTTTTTTACATTTTCCCTCTGAATCCTAACAAAATTAGGTAAAGTGATGGAAAATCCCCTCCAAGTTCATCAATTCAGGTGTCCTGATTTCAGAAATACCTAATTTATATGGATTTTCCAGACTTTCCCAGCACCAGGGAGCATACTATAAGGTGTACAATTTTGTATATTTTTATGCCTATGGCTTAACGGGTTTGGGCGTTGTGAACGGGCCCGGAGGGTTATACTGGCTAGATGTTATGCTAGGGCAATGGGAAGTAAGTTTTTTTTTTTCAAAAAAAAACATTTTTATTTTTTTTCTATATTTTTTTTTACATTTTTTTTGTATTTTTTTTTTATATATATTTTTTTACACAGAAATGGTTAGAGGTCCTCCTAGGGACCTCCTGAACATGCCAGTGATGTAATTTTTTTTAGTATTTATATTATAATGATTTTTTTAATATTATTTTTTAAATTAATTAACATTTTTTTTTTCAGCTTTTCTGTTTCAGGACGGGAGGGGGAGTGAGAGACATGGTTTCTCACTCCCCTCCCCGCGATCCCCCTGCACCGATCACACTGGCTCTGTGCCTCATCGGAGGGCAGGATATCCCCGCAGGAGATCGGACAGCAGAAAGCCGGCAATGCCGGCTTCTGCTGTCAGTGGGGAGTCCAGGCTGTCAAACGACAGCCTGATCTCCCGTGCAGCGGCAGGAATGTGTCCCTGACGCTGCACGAAGGGCTGGACGTACCGGGACGTCCATAGGGGTCTCTTAATAGACGTTTTTTGGACGTCCCGGTACGTCTATAGGGGATTGAAGGGGTTAAGCAAAAACTTAAGGTGGAGCTCCCCTATCCGACCCACAGTCATTTGGACGATTGCTGGTATCCGGCGGCAGGGGTAGTGTGCCATTGTCTGCGTTTAGGATGGGAACCCTCAGCTGATTGTTTGTACACAGATGTACAGAAGACTGTATAGTATTTATACAGAAGTTATTATTAAAGTGTTTTTTAAATAATTTATAAGATGTTAAATAAATGTCTCAGCCTTTTCTAAATCCAATGCTGCTGGTGTCTCTTATTTCGGGTTTGGGAAATGGGGAACCTCGTGGGTATGGGCAGTGCAAGGGTCATGTGTTTTGCACTGGAGTTTCTTTTGAAGCCTTTTTTACATTTTTGTTTTGTTGGGTTTAGTAAATGCATGCATTTTGTTTCTTTTGCTGCATAAATTCAATACAAAAAAATGAATGACCCATCTCAGAGTAGCGGTTTATGAAAAAAAAGACAGAATTGCTGCAGTAAAGGCTTTATTTGCAACAGGACATTACTGCAAGATAACTAAAATATGCAATATACAAACAGAAAAAGACACAGAACAAGAAAAAAAAATCATTTTCTAATCTGCCAAGATTAAAAACCCTAAAGCAGGGCACTGGACACACAGCTGGAAGCCCTCAGGCAAGACACTGAACACATGGCAGGGCACTCTCAGGCAAGACAGAACTCTCAGGTCAGAACCAGGAAGACAAAATACCAAATCAGAATCCAGGAGGTGTCAGAACAAACCGGGTTCTAGAAGCCCTCGGGCAGGGCACTGGACACACGGCTGAAAGCCCTCAGGCAGGGCACTGGACACACGGCTGAAAGCCCTCGGGCAGGGCACTGGACACATGGCTGGAAGCCCTCGGGCAGGGCACTGGACACATGGCTGGAAGCCCTCAGGCAAGACACTGGACGCACGGCAGGGCACGATCAGACAGAACAGACGTAGTCAGAACTAGGAGGACAAAATCAATGCCAAATCAGAATCTAGGAGAAGTGTCAGAACAAGCCGGGTGAACGCAGACAGAGGGAGATCCAAAACGGGGACCAAGGAATGAAGTCAGAAGCAAGCCAGGTCGCAACAGGTTAATCCAAAACAGAACACTACTAGCAGGAGAACAGGGCCAGGCAGATACACCACACTGCAAAGGCCCAGAATGGAGGAATCAGCCGATACATAAGGATGCACCCAGATAAGAAGGTATAGCTGGTCAGGTCGTTAGTCCACAGAGTGCTGGGATCAGACAGGTGGCCTATAACTAAATACAGAGTACAGGCTAACAGGGTGGAACCCTGACAGTATTTTAGCACCTCTTCCCTTTTCGGTGTATTTTTGAGTTTTCTGGGATTTAATTCACATTTAATTATGTGTACTAACTGTTCCATACAATATTTTGGCTCCACTAGACGACTATTGTGGCACAGAATGAGAGAACATATATCAGATATTAAAAGGATGGATAGTAATTATCCTATAAGTAGGCATTTTCTAGAGTGCTATTCTGGTAATTTAAACTTCTTCTAAACATTGTGGCCCTTATGTAAGTTTTCATTTGGTATAAACAGGGAATGCGAAATTAATTGCTTCGTTGTCATGTAGATGGAAAACTAAGTTTCTTAAAGCATTAAGTGTTTTTAATGGGCTATTGTAAATAAAGAACTTTTGGAAGATACCCTGCCTGCCATTCATTTGTATCCAGCAGATGACCGGTTTTTAAAACTTTTTTTTAAAAGTTCCAGCAAACCTCCAGGATTCCTAAGATACAGGTTATCTTAACCCTTTAAGGACCATGTTGTGTTTTACCTTTTGTACCATTGGGACCGAGGCTGTTTTAACACTTTTGCGTGTTTAGATGTAATTTTCTCCTCACTCATTTAGTGAACCCACACAAATTATATGAAGGGCTTTCTTCAGATACCATTGTTTTGATCATATTATCGAATTTCCCATAAAAAACTAAAATAAAATATGATGAAAAATGTAAAAAAAACCCCCCACATTTTCTGACTTTTACCCCAAAAATCTTTTTAAAAAAGGTAGTGAAAAAAACTACTAAATATATTCTACTATTTGTCCTGAGTTTAGAAATACCCAATGTTTTTTTGCTTTTTTCTGCATTAAGTAGAAGTAGCGTTTTGCTATTTCAAAACCATTTTTTCCAAATCTGGTAATTCTTCCCCCCATGTGCCATTTCGGGTATCTTTGAAGCCGGCCAAGGCAATTTACCCCATCAAATCATATATTTTTGAAAACTAGGTTGTTTGGGAGGTAAAACGCCACATTTAGGAAGTGAACATTTTTTAACTTGGAACTTTTACATCTGGTCATTCTGCCCCCATGTCCTAATAGGACCATCTTTGAAGCCGGCTAATTCAATTTACCCCATCATACCATATATTTTTGAAAACTAGACACCCCAAGGTATTTCAAATGCTAGTATTTTAACCCTTTCCATGCATGAGATTCTACCACCAGCCTTTGCCACACTTTGTGGTAGTATTTTTTTGGTATTTTTTTCACACAAATTGTACTTTGGGTATAAATTTATAGCTCCAGGTATACGTCACTATCAAAAAACACCCCAATGTGTGTTCAGGAACATCTCCCGAGTACAGTCGTACCCCACATGTATGGGGTACGACTGTTTGGGGTTAAAATGCCACATTTTGGAAGTGCGCCTTTTTCCCCCATTTCGGTCTGTGTCTATGCCCTATCTTTGAGCCCGGTCACTTCAGTTTACCCCATCAATCCATTCATTTTTTTAAATTAGACACCCCTTGGGTATTTGAAATGCTTTTATTTAAATTTTTCCATGTCAGGATTTTTGGGAAGATACAGCGCTAATTTTAGCACTTCCTCATAATAATAAACTTTATTTTTTATTTTATTCTTTTTGGACTTTTTTTTTACATTTTGCTGGAACTGGATAGTTCCTCTGATGCATAATAATTTTTAAATGTTACCACGTTTTTTTAAGCTTTTTTTTTTTCTTTTTTATTTATTTATTTATTTATTTTTAATATTTTACTAGTCACATAGTGATTAGAAAGCTGGGCTCCATTGACTTGTTTGGTTGAATGCAGTACCTGTATTCAACCTGCAAGTGGAGCCAGAGTTCTCTAGAGGGTCTGGAGACCATCTAGCGAACTTTTTCAACTTTATCATTTTTTTATCATCGTTGATCACTTACTAAGCTTGTTTAAGTCTCATGACGTGTCAGGCACGTCTGTCACGCTCTTCCCAGAGCGGAGCTGCATGTCTTTTGTTTCCCTGTCTTGCTTTAATCCATTCCTGGATTTCCGTATGCTCTGTTCTGATCTTCCATCCCTTGATTCCAGTCTTGCTCTTTGCTTCAGCTCTGTTTCCTTTATAAGGTGTGCCCCACCTGTATGTTCTGTTTGTCTCAGTCTGCAGTCTATGGGTATGTCTCTTATTGCTATGTGTTTGGGTTTGGGTTTCCAGAGCGGAGCTGCATGTCTTTTGTTTCCCTGTCTTGCTTTAATCCATTCCTGGATTTCCGTATGCTCTGTTCTGATCTTCCATCCCTTGATTCCAGTCTTTCTCTTTGCTTCAGCTCTGTTTCCTTTATAAGGTGTGCCCCACCTGTATGTTCTGTTTGTCTCAGTCTGCAGTCTATGGGTATGTCTCTTATTGCTATGTGTTTGGTTTGTTTCGTACCACTGTCAGCAGGGCTTAGCGTTAGGACCCACCGTCATTGGAGTACTTTGGCGTAGTGGTGGGCTAAGCATACTATGGCCATATGATGTGACGGAATCTCCAATTATTATCACATAGTCCTAGGCTAGTTCCTGTATTCTTGTTTGTCTGTCTGTCTCTTTGCCCTCCTTCCCTGAATCATCTGAGGATTTCAGTTCCTCTCTTCTCTCGCCATGTCCCAGTTAAGATGTCCTATCCTTGCTTAAAGGAGAAGCGTCCAAGGATTCCGGCTCCTCACTCCTTCCCCTGTGTTCCTTGCCTTGTTCCCTGTCCTTTCTTGTGCCCTGTATCATGTATGTCTTGTATGGTTATGTTCCTTGCTCGGTCTCTCTGTTCCTTGCTCTATCCTCCTTGCTCCTTGCTCTGCCCTTGCTTGCTCGTTTCTGTTGATAATCTGTTTAGCTTCCATATTCCCAGCCTGCAGCATCCTGCACATGATTCCAGTGCTATGTTTCATGCCTGCTCCAGGGTGCCTGCAGGATATCTCTAAGTTTTGTTTGCTTTGTCAGTTCCAAGTTTAGTTCGGATTTCCACATCCAGCCAAGTTTCGTTCTGCTCTGTTCTGGAGTACTTCTGCTGCTATGTCAGGGCGCTGGTATGTGGCTGCACAACCCTAGATGCCCACCCGGGTGAGTGCGGTCGCCCTGCACCAGGCCCTGTTCTGAGACTCCACTCCTGCGCAATACCTCCTGAACGCCATCTTTGGGCGCTCTGGGTCTTTACAGTCGTCTCTATGGACCCAGTTCCTGACAACGTCATAGGTCGTTAAGTGACCGTTTTTCATGACGTGCCTGACCCGGCAATGGGCGTTAAGGGGTTAAAGGTGCAGTACCTACTACAATCTTGTGTGGCACAACTAGTGGGGGCTGTTTTAAACCTTTTAAACGTTATTGCACCATTTGTGGTTTTTATTCTTTTCACAGAGTACTTTTAAAGCTGTATCCCTAGAATTTGTTCTGTTTTTCCATATATCTGTGGTAAGGGGCTTTCTGAAGGAAGAGTCCTTGGGGAAGCTACCACAGATGTGTTCTGATGAATGAATAGAAGGGTTAAAAAGCTAAGTAGAGGACTTCCGGGAGGCGGGCCCTTGAGATGGCCGCTTTTTAGATGAGCTCCTTGAGGGCTAGCGCAATCAACATCCATCCACGCATTACACTTATTAATTTAGATCCAACTCATCACCGCTGCTGTGGACATACTACCCAGCATTGGCTCGTGGGTTCATTGGATCCGCTGCCCTCTTTCCTTTACTCCCCGGGAGCTGTGTGCGGACCGCACGTGTTGGGCCTGGAGTGAGGTGTTGCCTCTACTCTGCCGCTTGGTTCCAGCCATGCGGTTGGAACTTTGTCGTCTTGCTGCCTCTTGCCCGTCCGTGACCCCCCCCTCGCATAGCGGAGGAGTTCTCGCACCGTACTGGGAGGAGTGGGCTTGGACCGGCGAACTTACCTGCTTCAGGAGGCTGTGGTACGTACCGCGGCCGTTCTCCTCCTGTGGCCTGCGCTGACCCCGCTGTGGCCTTTGTGCCGGCCGGCGGGCCGGGGCTGTTTCCCTTCCCCGCGTGTGCTGGTTGGGGCCTCTACTCCATCGTTGGGTCCTCCGCTGGTCTCCCGGGGATTGGCGCTGTCGGCCTCACCACGTCCGCGGCTGTGGATTACCGCATCCGCGGTCCCTTCGGTTGCTTCTCCACGGTTCTGCTCCGCGCTACACCATACGGCGTCGCTATTAGCAGCTGACCTCAGTCTTCGTCTGGTAGGCCCCGGCAGTGCACCTGCAAGGCTGGGCTCATTTTGTTCTTTTATTTTTTCCATTTTGGGGTTTTTGTTCTTTCACCGGCTATTAGTTAGTGGCGGGTTCGGATGGGTTGTAGTTAGGTTGGGAGGGTAGGGGTTCGGTTTGGGAAGGGTGTGCATCACAAGTGGGACTGCGACGAGCTTCCAGTGTCCAGGATCACATTTTGGTTGACTGCTCCTGCTCTGCTTTACTGACATTTCTGGCACTTAGTTAGATTTGGGGGAAGGTTGGGCTCTAGTTAGGTGGGGTGGTAGGGTACGGGTTTTTTCTTTCTTCTTTTTGGGGCTTGTGTTTATTTCCTTTTATCTGTGGTCGCCGTGTTGAGACCACTGCTTCGGTGGTCTACTGTGCTGTGTACATACCTGTTCTGCTACTTTATGTTATCAAAGGATCTGTGACCAGGTTTTACTTTCTGTGTCTACCCCCATACCCTTCTTTTCTTCTCTTTTCTCTCTTCCATGTGCTGCCCTGTTTTCTTTTTCTTTGGGGGGTGAGTTCCTCACGGACCCTTGTCTACACATGGAAAAATATACGGATCCTCCATCTAAGTCATCCACCAGGCAAAGCAAGGCAAGAGATAAGTCTACAGCGACCTTCAAGCAAGTGCCTCCTCCTGGGTCAGGCTCTACTGTAGCGGAGGGGCCCTCTGTGTCTATTGCCTCCTCCAAAGATCCACTGACAGCTCAAGTCCTTGTTGGTGTTATATCTCCACTCCTGGATTCAAAGCTTGAGAAGCTGTCTGACTCCATCAATGCCGTTCTTGCTGAGTTGGTCTCTCAGGGACAGAGGATCACTTCTCTGGAATCCAGGGTCTCTGATATAGAGGACAGGACCGCTTCCACGTCTGCCTCTCTTCGCTCACAAGATCGTCTGATCACGTCCTTACAAGACCGTATTGACGATCTTGAAAACCGTAGTAGACGTAACAACACACGTTTGGTTGGCCTGCCTGAGGAGGTTAAGGGCACAGCGCTACATGACCTTGTAACGACTTGGCTTCCCAAGTCTTTAGACCTGGTGCTTCCTCAGGGTGAATTGGTCATCGAGAGGGTACATCGTATTGGTCAACTCCCTGCGGCTGCTTCGTCTCGTCCTAGGGCGGTGATTTTTCGGGTCCTCAACTATACTGACAAGGTCAAGCTCCTGGACGCTTATCAAAAGGTCACAGCTCTTTTTTATCACAAGCACAAGCTGTTACTCTTCCAAGATTTTTCTGCTGCAGTAACGGTCAAACGACGTCAGTTCTCCCAAATTTGTACTGAACTCTATAACAAGCGAGTGAAGTTTGCTCTTCTCTATCCGGCTAAGCTCAGGATTACCCATGGGGGGCAAACCTATTTCTTTGACACCCCTGCGGCGGCCAAGGAATTTCTACGTGCTGATTCCAGGTCTTCTCCAGCTCCAGATAACAGTTCGGCGGTGCCTGAGGCCTCCCCCCCTCCTTCTCGCTCTCGCCCTGCTTCTTTGCCTGGTTCCTCTCCACCTGTCTCTCCTAGGGCTTGAGGCTTCAGTCAGCCGTTGGTGCCTGGCTTTGTATCGTACGAGTCATGCACTGTTTTGTTTGCTCGTGGTTATTGTTATTGTTTTTGGTTAATTTATTGTGTTTCTAGGCACAAAATTACATGTGCCGAGTTCTGGTTTATGCAAAAACAAAAAAATTGGGAGAAGCCTAGCTCTTTTCAAATGGTGATGTACGATTCCATTTTATGTTCTGTCTGTAAGGTGTCTGGGAGGGCTGGCTGGGACCCCCCTGGACCGACCTGTTCCGGCCTATTTTTTGCTCGGTCTCTTCCTCCGCGGTGCATCGGGTGAAAACCTGGCTCCGTTGCCATAATAGTTCTGATGCAAGCCGATACTAGGTGTGATACGCCGTCCTCCTTGCGTATTGCGTCATGGAATGTAGAAGGTTTGAACACCCCTGCGTAAAAAAGTTCTCACCCATCTCAAGTGTATGCGTCCGGATGTTATTTACCTCCAAGAAACCCACTGGGTTTCTAATATTATAATATTACAAGTTATGGATATTAAATTAATAGGGACAGAACGTTGATCCAGGGATTTATTCTGATTGCCATATTTGGAGTCGGGAAGGAATTTTCCCCCTGGTATGGGGCAATTGGCATCTGCTTCATAAGGGTTTTTTGCCTTCCTCTGGATCAACACAGTAGGGACACAATATGTATATAGGTTGAACTTGATGGACTTTGGTCTTTTTTCAACCTTATGAACTATGTTACTATGTTACTATGTTACTGGTGTGACCCTGTCAGAAATACGCTAAAGGCGCCATGGTTGCGCGCTTGTTATTCTGCTATGTACACCAAGAAATCCAGGGGTGCCACTATCCTCCTCTCCAACAAGTTGCCTTTCGTGGTCGAATCAGAGATTGCTGATCCGGAAGAGCGATACATTATTCTTAGGGTCAAATTGTTTAATGAATCCTTTACCTTTGTCAATTTATATGCCCCAAATTCTGACCAGTCCGCTTTTATGGCCAAAGTTTACTCGCTGTTACTGGGGATTGCGGCCCCTAATGTGATTTTGGGGGGTGATTTTAACTTAGTGGCTTTGGATGTCTCTGGCCCTTCCTCCCGCCCTCTCGGGCTCTCCTCCCTGCCCTTGCTGGATCACCTTAGTTTGCGGGATGCCTGGAGGTTTCTTAATCCAACAGACAAACAATACACGTTCTACTCCCATCCCCATAATTCGTTTTCCCGGCTGTTCCTGCCTGAATTATTGCTGCATAGGTTGGAGGCTGCCCGCGTGGGCCAGATAGTGATCTCTGATCACGCCCCCATCTGGATAGAGATCTCGCTAACCTCCCCATATCAGGTGTCCCGTAATTGGCGCTTTCCTAGCTATCTTTATACTTCAGAAGCGTTTAAGCAATTCCTGATTGCCAAATGGAATGACTATGCTGATGATAACCATGTCCATCTTGATGACCCGGATTTATTCTGGGGTGCCTCTAAGCCAGTTCTCAGGGGCCATGTTATTGCTTATGTGGTGGGACGCAGGAGAGAGGCCGAAGCTAAACTTGTCCGCCTTACAGATGATCTCTCTGCGGCGTATGCTGCTCACAAAACCCATCCTAGTCCTGATACCCTGAAAACGTATAAGGAAATCAAATCTCTCTACGATGCCTGGGTTACTGAGAAGGCACAGCTTTCCCATAATTACACTCGCAACGCCTTTTTTCGCTGGGGTAACAGGCCTGGTAAGCTCTTGGGCAACCTTATCCGCCACTCTAAATTTAAATATCATAGTGTAACTCAGCTTCGTGATGGTTCTCAATCGGTCGTGACTGAACTAGACAAAATCAAGCGACTATTTGCTGATTATTTTGAGGCTTTTTATTCCCCTGAATCCAATGATCCTGATATGATGCTTCACCTGTTTCGCCAGGCTGGTATTCCTAAATTGACGCCTGAAGATCGAGAACGTTTGGTTACGCTTTTCACCCCCTCCGAAATTGCGGCTGCCATAAAGTCCCTCCCTAACGGTAAATCCCCGGGACCAGATGGCCTGGGTGCCGAATATTATAAATTACTTTCTACTTATTTACCGACACATCTTACTGATGTTTTTAATGGATTTCTACAGGGAAATATACCCCCGAAGGAGTTTACGGCTTCCCTCATTATAGTTATTCCGAAACCCAACAGGACCCTGCTTTGCTGTCCTCTTATCGCCCCATCTCCCTGTTGAACCAGGATCTTAAACTTTATGCTAAAATCATGGCTTCTCGACTACAACCTGTATTAATGAAGCTTACCTCCCCCTCTCAAACGGGTTTTGTTAAGGGCCGTCACTCTACGCGGAATATTAGAGGACTTATTTTGGCAATTTTTACTGCTAAAATTACAGATAGTAAAGCCTCCATTGTGATTAGTTGTGACAGAATTTCCTGGCCTTATCTTGTTAGTTTCTTTAAATTCCATCATTTTGGCTTGCCCTTTATACAGATGTTTCGTGCACTGTTTCATCTGCCTATGGCCCAAGTCACAGTGAATAATGTGAATTCCCGCTGGTTCTCTCTAGGCAGGGGTACTCGTCAGGGCTGTCCTCTGTCCCCACTTCTGTTTAATCTAGCACTTGAGCCCCTCATACGAATTGTTGAGCGTTCTGTTGAGCTTGAGGGTATCCGAGTCGGTGAGGTTGAGTTTAAGATCGCTGCCTTTGCTGACGATCTTCTGTTATACCTTTCCAACTCCAAAGCGGCCATGCCGTTCCTTCTTAATCTGTTTGACTGTTTTCATAAAGCCTCCGGATTTCTCATAAATAAGCTCAAAACAGAGGCGCTGCCTATTTTTCCTCAGGCTAAACGTGGCTGGGGAGGGACGTTCCCCTTCAATTGGACCCAACTTCCCTCTTTAAAATATCTGGGTCTCACTATTACTACCAATTTGGCGCACCTCTATAAACTTAACTTTTCTCCTCTGCTGCGTCACATGGAGGATTCTTTCAAAACGTGGTCCAAATTTAACCTCTCCTTCTTGGGACGCTGCCACTTGTACAAAATGGCCTTTTTCCCCAAACTTTTATATCCGCTCCATATGTTACCTCTTACCTTAAGGAAGAAAGATATCCAACATCATAATGCACTGCTGCGTAAATTCCTGTGGTGCAATAAAAAAGCTAGAATTTCCCTGTTTAAACTCCAACAGCCTGCTCGCAATGGGGGGGTGAATTTACCAAATCTGTTAGACTATAATTTGGCTTCTAATTATCGTTTTGCGGCTGATTGGTTGCGTGGAGGGTCTAAATTTACCAATGTGTCATTGGAACAAGGCTTGTCTCCTACCATTTCTTTGGCCTCTCTCCTGCATCTATCTACAGTTGACCTGCCCGCGGAGGTCGTAGCCAACCCGTTGCTGTATCATACTGTTAAGGCTTGGGGGCGTGTTAGGCGGCGCTTGGGCCTGGAGGTCCACTATTCTAAGTTCCTGCCTTTGATTCGTAACCCGCAATTCCAGCATGGGAGGGAGGATATTGTCTTTCGACGCCTGGCCCGGGTGGGGGGTCGCACCATTGGCGATTTTCTGGATCCACGTGGGGGTAAACTGTTGTCCTTTTTACAGCTCAAATCTAAATTCCCTACTGTTCGTGTTCACCCTATTCACTACTTTCAACTTCGTCATTATATTAATTCCCTGCTCCCTCATCTCTCTGGGGCTAATTCTAACAGTCCCTTGGACCAGGTAACGGTATTGTCCCCTGCCATACTGCTCAAGACATCTACTATTGTCACGTTTCACCATGCGCTAGCTGGACTTGTTCAAACTTTCCATTTTCATTTCACGTTTCCTGCCACTAGTGGCCGCCCTGGCCAATCAGGACATCTCAGACCAATTATCAGGTCCAGCTGCAGTGGCTTACCTGATCAAGTCAGCCTTGATAAACCTGCCCAGCCCTGCAGTCTGGGCCTTGACATTAATGTTTGAGGACTACCTGATTTGTTCCTGTACCTGCCTTGTTCCAGTACCTGCCTTGTTCGAGGACTACCTGTTTGGTTCCTGCCTTGTTCCAGTACCTGCCTTGTTCCAGTACCTGCCTTGTTTCAGAACCTGTCAGAACCTGCCTTGTTCCAGAACCTGCCTTGTTCCAGAACCTGCCTTGTTCCAGTACCTGCCGTGTTCCTGAGTTGCGGCCAGCGCCCCACTAAGTGGACTCCCAATAGGAGTGCCCTGCATCGCGACTCCCAGGATGACTGCCCACTAGCGGACTACCCTGGTTGAGTGCCCTGCAAGTGGGCAACCTGCCGTGTGCCCTGCAAGTGGGCAACCTGCCGTGTGCCCTGGAAGAGGGCTACAAGCCGTATGCCCCGCAAGTGGGCTTATCTGCCATGTGCCTTGTTCCAGTACCTGCCTTGTTCCAGTACCTGCCTTGTTCCATTACCTGCCGTGTTCCTGAGTTGCGGCCAGCGCCCCACTAAGTGGACTCCCAATAGGAGTGCCCTGCATCGCGACTCCCAGGATGACTGCCCACTAGCGGACTACCCTGGTTGAGTGCCCTGTAAGTGGGCAACCTGCCGTGTGCCCTGCAAGTGGGCAACCTGCCGTGTGCCCCGGAAGAGGGCTTCAAGTCGTGTGCCCCGCATGTGGGCTTATCTGCCGTGTGCCCCGCATGTGGGCTTATCTGCCGTGTGCCCCGCATGTGGGCTTATCTGCCGTGTGCCCCGCATGTGGGCTTATCTGCCGTGTGCCCCGCATGTGGGCTTATCTGCCGTGTGCCCCGCAAGTGGGCTTATCTGCCGTGTGCCCCGCAAGTGGGCTTATCTGCCGTGTGCCCCGCAAGTGGGCTTATCTGCCGTGTGCCCCGCAAGAGGGCTTATCTGCCGTGTGCCCCGCAAGAGGGCTTATCTGCCGTGTGCCCCGCAAGAGGGCTTATCTGCCGTGTGCCCCGCAAGAGGGCTTATCTGCCGTGTGCCCCGCAAGAGGGCTTATCTGCCGTGTGCCCCGCAAGAGGGCTTATCTGCCGTGTGCCCCGCAAGAGGGCTTATCTGCCGTGTGCCCCGCAAGTGGGCTTCCTGCCAAGTCGAGTAACTCTCTTTATAAATATTGTTGTACCACTGCATTCAATACAACTCTTAATCCAGATCTGTTGTCTGTGGTTCATTCCTGCGCCTGTCTGTAACAACCCCAGACCATAATGCATCGTGGGGTACAGACAGAGCCCCTCGTATCCCCTGCACCTGGGCTCCTTATCAACCTGTGTCCTCGGTTCGTGACAGAATGTCAAGGCCAACACAAGGAGTTCGCGGGGATACCTGCAGTACGGGAATCGGTGGTGAACACGAAGACCCAGACACAAAGAGACCACAGGTCCGCAAGCATCCGGAGGCTGCTCCTTGCAGTGGGGGTATGTCACGTTTCACCATGCGCTAGCTGGACTTGTTCAAACTTTCCATTTTCATTTCACGTTTCCTGCCACTAGTGGCCGCCCTGGCCAATCAGGACATCTCAGACCAATTATCAGGTCCAGCTGCAGTGGCTTACCTGATCAAGTCAGCCTTGATAAACCTGCCCAGCCCTGCAGTCTGGGCCTTGACATTAATGTTTGAGGACTACCTGATTTGTTCCTGTACCTGCCTTGTTCCAGTACCTGCCTTGTTCGAGGACTACCTGTTTGGTTCCTGCCTTGTTCCAGTACCTGCCTTGTTCCAGTACCTGCCTTGTTTCAGAACCTGTCAGAACCTGCCTTGTTCCAGAACCTGCCTTGTTCCAGAACCTGCCTTGTTCCAGAACCTGCCTTGTTCCAGTACCTGCCGTGTTCCTGAGTTGCGGCCAGCGCCCCACTAAGTGGACTCCCAATAGGAGTGCCCTGCATCGCGACTCCCAGGATGACTGCCCACTAGCGGACTACCCTGGTTGAGTGCCCTGCAAGTGGGCAACCTGCCGTGTGCCCTGCAAGTGGGCAACCTGCCGTGTGCCCTGGAAGAGGGCTACAAGCCGTATGCCCCGCAAGTGGGCTTATCTGCCATGTGCCTTGTTCCAGTACCTGCCTTGTTCCAGTACCTGCCTTGTTCCATTACCTGCCGTGTTCCTGAGTTGCGGCCTGTGCCCCACTAAGTGGACTCCCAATAGGAGTGCCCTGCATCGCGACTCCCAGGATGACTGCCCACTAGCGGACTACCCTGGTTGAGTGCCCTGCAAGTGGGCAACCTGCCGTGTGCCCTGCAAGTGGGCAACCTGCCGTGTGCCCCGGAAGAGGGCTTCAAGTCGTGTGCCCCGCATGTGGGCTTATCTGCCGTGTGCCCCGCATGTGGGCTTATCTGCCGTGTGCCCCGCATGTGGGCTTATCTGCCGTGTGCCCCGCAAGTGGGCTTATCTGCCGTGTGCCCCGCAAGTGGGCTTATCTGCCGTGTGCCCCGCAAGTGGGCTTATCTGCCGTGTGCCCCGCAAGTGGGCTTATCTGCCGTGTGCCCCGCAAGAGGGCTTATCTGCCGTGTGCCCCGCAAGAGGGCTTATCTGCCGTGTGCCCCGCAAGAGGGCTTATCTGCCGTGTGCCCCGCAAGAGGGCTTATCTGCCGTGTGCCCCGCAAGAGGGCTTATCTGCCGTGTGCCCCGCAAGAGGGCTTATCTGCCATGTGCCCCGCAAGAGGGCTTATCTGCCGTGTGCCCCGCAAGAGGGCTTATCTGCCGTGTGCCCCGCAAGTGGGCTTCCTGCCAAGTCGAGTAACTCTCTTTATAAATATTGTTGTACCACTGCATTCAATACAACTCTTAATCCAGATCTGTTGTCTGTGGTTCATTCCTGCGCCTGTCTGTAACAACCCCAGACCATAATGCATCGTGGGGTACAGACAGAGCCCCTCGTATCCCCTGCACCTGGGCTCCTTATCAACCTGTGTCCTCGGTTCGTGACAACTATCTATAGTCTGCTCCGGCCTGTCCTCGATTGGGAGTCTCACGGCGCAGGTCTTCCCTCTTGGAAGGCTGACTTTCCGAACCTACCTCCGAGCCAGATTCTCCGGGCTTATATGTTCAATTCTAGGGTCCTGGTTTCTAGGGATTATAGTGAAATGTTCCTCAAGATTGTGCATAGAGCGTATGTCACCCCTAAACTTCGGTTTTTAACGGGCTTAGCGGATCACTCCCGCTGTCTAAAATGTCAATTGCCTGAGGCCGATCTCGCGCATGGCTTGTGGTCTTGCAGTTCTATTGCCCTATTTTGGGATGCCCTACAAACTTATATCAACGACACTCTGGGCATTCGCTTTGCCATCTCTGCTGAATGGGCTATTTTTGGTATATTCCCTGACCACACTCCCCCACCTGTAGCGAGGGCTAAATTTCTCTTGCTTATACTTTCCGCAGTGGCAAAACGGGCAATACTGTCCCAATGGATTGCTCCTCAACCTCCGTTGCTTCCTCTGGTTCTGTCGCGACTGCAATTTTTGTTCCATATGGACTGGCTTGAGGCTGTCCTTCATAAGGAAAGCAAAGTTAAATATCTTTTCGGTCGCTGGTCCCCATATATCGCAACTTTAGACAACGCCACCAGGTTGTCCCTGTTTCAAACGTTCAATACCACGGAGTGGTATTGTCTTCAGGTCCTCAAAGGTATTCGCCCCATACCGGGGTTTTGATCTAGTTACGGATCTCGACATATTTGTGTTGTGGCTAGGTGTTCTGTGCTTGAGGAAGGGTTTTTCTAACCTGCACTGTAAGTGTTTTTGGAATTGTGCATTACTTGTACCTGTATGCATCTCATCTGTCACCTTGTCTCTGTGTACCATTGTTTTGTTATATTGTATGCTTTGTCTTCTCCTTGTAATAAAGAAGTTATAAAAAAAAAAAAAAAAAAAAAGCTAAGTAACCTGTTTTTATATTATCCTGGTTTTACATTTTAAACAACTGAAAGACAGCCACACAATGTGCAAGCTCAGTAAAATATGTGGTTTTGTCACCACTTTTTATTTATCAATAAAGAATAATAGATGATATGATAGATAATAAAAAATTAACTTGTCCAAAAATTACAGGTTTGACTAGTAGCATGAAGCAGCAATTGTCTTAATCAGAAAAGGTGTCTGCTGCAGTCCTTGTAATACACCACAGGAGTAAACTACAGTTTCTGTACTTCAGTGATATGTACACTCCTATACACAGTACCTCCCACTTTACCTCATCACTGAGTGCCAAAACAGCTTTTAATGGCACCTACATGTGATGACAAATCACGATGAATTTTCTGCACTTTCGCAGTTGGTTTTTGTCAGTTTCGTTGAAAATTTTCCTTGCCCAGCAGTTTTCGTTAAAAATAAAGTTTGTACAATGACATCGAACACGCAAGTCTAATACATATATACTCACTGGCCGCTTTATTAGGTACACCTTCAATTGCTTGTTAACACAAATAGCTAATCAGCCAATCACATGGCAGCAACTTGTTGCAAACAAGGTATGCAGAATACCATCTCTGAATGTACAACACGTCAAACCTTGAAGCAGATGGGCTACAGAAGCAGAAGACTACATCAGGTGCCACTCCTGTCAGCTAAGAACAGGAAACTAAGGCTACATTTCGAACAGGCTCACCAAAATTGCACAATGGAAGACTGGAAGAACGTTACCTGGTCTGATGAGTCTCGATTCTAGCTGCAACATTCAGATGGCAGTGTCAGACTTTGGAGTAAACAATATGAAAGCATGGATCCATCCTGCCTTGTATCAATGGTTCAGGCTGGTGGTGGTCGTGTAATGGTGTGGGGGACATTTTCTTTGCACACTTTGGGACAGTCTACTTGAGTATTGTTGCTGACCATGTCCATCCCCTTATGACCTTAGTCTTCTGATGGCTACTTCCAGCAGGATAATGCATCATGTCACAAAGCTCACATCATCTTAAACTGGTTTCTTGAACATCACAATGAGTTCACTGTACTCCATTGGCCTCCTCCACAGTCACCAGATCTCAATCCAGTAGAGCACCTTTGGGATATGGTGGAACGGGACCAGATCTCAATCCAATAGAGCACCTTTGGGATGCGGTGGAACAAGAGATTCGCATCATGGATGTGCAGCTGGGAAATAAATTTATTACAAGTAATTGAATGACAACCACCCTATTAGTTTTAATTGAAAATTAGATTAAAAACACTGACAAATCTTTTGTAATTAATCATGGCAAATATAGTAGTGATAGATTAATCTCTGACATTGAATTCAGACCCTTTTCTTCAAACATGATACTATTCAATTATTTTCTATTTAATAAAAATTCAGTCTAAAACTTCATTAATTGTATTCAACTATGGCAGAGCATCTTGAAAAGCCATTCTTATACATGTAATTATATTTTATCCATGTTTTGTAGGCTAAAATAATGTGTTCTTCAATCTGCAAATGCATCGGATGCAAGAATTATGAAGAAAGGCCAGATTGTAACTCTTCTATGAATATTCCACGAAATTCAGATGTGGTGAGGTGGGAATTTCATAGAATAATGTAATGTTCTCCCTATGCTTGACCATACCTCCTGACTTTTTAAATGCCCCTTCTACTAACATCTTAGATTTACAAAATATACTTTTTACGACAGTAAAGTTGCTTTAAGTAGGGGTAGATTTTAAACATATATAAAAATCAGTAGCGTACCTAAAGGGGGGCGGGGGTCCACCCAGGGTGCCACTCATCAGGGGGGTGCCTGGTGGCCCGACGGCCGCCCAACACGGGCCTGCAGCTTACCGCTGTGGAGCTCGCACATTGTGTGAGGAAACTGTTTTCCCCAGCCAGGGGGAACAGGAACATGGGTAGGGAAAGAGTTTCTTTACACAGTGTGAGGGCAGCACAGCAAGTTGCTGGCCTGTGTTAGGCGGCCGTCCCAGTGATGCTTGGCTGGCCCCCGGACCAGTAAAATCTGCAAGAGAGGTAAGGGGGTATGGGAGAGTGAATGGGTGAATGAATGAGTGAGTGTTTAGGGGCAGAAACAGGACAGGCAGGCTGTTCCAGGAGCAGTGATGGCACAGGTAGGCTGTTTCAGTGGCAGAGGTGGCACAGGTAGGCTGCTTCAGGGGCAGAGGTGGCACAGACAGGCTGCTTCAGGGGTAGAGGTGTCATAGACAGGCTGCTAAATGTACAGAGGTGGCATAGGCAGGTTGCTTAAGGGGCAGATGTGGCACAGGAGAGGTTGATAAGAGGGCAGAGTTGGCACAGGCAGGCTGTTACAGGGGCAGAGGTGGCACAGGCAGCATGCTAAAGGGGCAGATGTGGCACAGGCAGCCTACTAAAGGGGCAGAGGCCTACCACATCAATGTCTGGCTCAGTGCATAGTGATGGGAGTTATGCTGTACCATATCTGCTCAGTAAATGTTATTTATTTAAACTTATTTAATGTATTCATAAGTTAATCATTTATTTTTCCAGATTTTGTTCCAGTTGACATACAGTTTACAAATAAATATTCTGCCAACGTTATTTTTTCTGTGTAGGGGGCCCATACAAAATCCACCCTGGGTACCAAATATCTGATGAAAATCTTTGTTTTCCTCTTTCACAGCATCATAAGAGCTTGTACTTCTTTGGAATTAATAAAAGCAACATGCAATTGTCTTTTAGCACAAGCTGAAGAAGCAGAAAAAGATATATATTCAGCTTTTTCCTCAGAACAAATGATCCTTGAAGAATTTGGTAAATGTGTATCACTTATTTTTCCAACAGATGTCTAGGAGAGTACATGTCAAATGAAAATGATAACATAGACATTATGTTATGGTATCCCACAAATGTATTTACCTTTTAGCACAAAAAAAACAGTATTGGTTAAAAAATTAATTTGAAAGCAACTGTAATTACAAATGCAAACTTTGAAAATTATTATCAGTACATGGTTTGTTCAAGACTATAATCTAATCTATTACAGGGTAGTCAATAGGTATCTTGCCAGCTAAGGTGGAGCTAAAACGTAAATGATATTTAGATCTTCTTTAATGATACTAGCAGAGAATCCTGTGAAATTTAGCTCTAGAATAGCTAGAGATTTCCCTAGTTGTTTCTGAATTAACTGGATCAAAAGTTATGTGCTGAATGTGTTAGATTTCTTCTTTCTGTTAACATTAGGGACATCTGCTCATTTTAGGGGCCTACAGCAGCTGTGACCACTAACAACTGCTACAGTCCTGAGGTGGAGGAATGTGTAGCCTCCAGCACAAACCTCCCATAACCCTTCCTCCATGAAATCATATTTTTGTGCCCAGCAGCAGTCAGCATGCAGAGAAAGCATAAAGAGTGGGGACTATCCCAGCATTTAAGTAAAGAGTATAATTATGTCCTCTCAATGTTTATTAATAACTAGTGAATATAATGCTCATATACCACATTGAAATACTATTCCACTTAATGATGCTGAAATACTTACCTTTCCACTTTGCCATTTTTATTAGCATGTATGATGTGACTAAAATCTCTCTCTCTTATCTATTGACATACTATCTATCTCTCTCTCCCTGACATACCCCCCTCTTTCTTTCCTTGCAGACTCTTCTCCCACTCTCTAATCATGAGAGACATCTTTCTTTATATCTCTTCTCCTGAAAATATTTCTGACCGATCCCTCTCTCACTCATCACCTTCTGAGGTACTAGGAAGCGGATATCATCTCCTGAATCGTTCACTAGCGAACGCCATATTTCCAATGTCCGCTGCACCTTAGTCCTTCTCTTTAAGACCCACCCCAGTGTGACCAACATTTCCCATGGTGGCATGGTGGCAATGCTATTATATAATAGAGAGATGCTTCATATAATCTGTAGCTGGTTAAAGGTGCTGAATTGAGTATTGTAATGTTATACATTGGATGTTGATTTAAATGCTTTAGACCTCACTGTGATGCATAAAAACATTGATTGATGCATCAAAATGTGAAATCGTATTTCAATGTAGGCTATGAACACAATAATCAGTTACATCACTTAGAGAGCATAATTATACCTTACTTTTGCCTCCTAATTCATGTGTTTGAATTAGTATCAGTTCCTTGTTTTGAGCTTGTAAAGCCTAGAATTATAGTCATGGCAAAACTGAACTATTAAAGGCTTTTCATATTTATATTTGTTCATTTCTTATAATACTATTAGGCAACATTGCTCCTCTTTAATGTAATTAAAAAAAAAGTTTTTTTTAATGCTTGAAGTGTTATCTATTCTGGGGTCATTCTCCACTGGGTAAAAAATAGTAAAGTTGCATTTTGCAAAGATTGTAATAGAATTTTCATCTCACGCTTTGCTAACTCACTCTTTGCTAACTTAAATGTAGCATTTATTACTCTAATAAATGGTTATACCGGTAAATATCAGGTTTTATGTTTGTGCATTTATTTTCTTTAACCAGTTGTTTTTGGGTTTTTTTCATAAATAAATAAAGGATGTCTATATGTTGAAAGTGCTTGTAATAGTTGGATATACAAGGAGGAAATGTGTCCTGGTCAATGAAACCATAAAGGGCAAGGTTCAAAGGAACAGAGATTATGTTTGTTAAATTATTGTCACATACGCAGAACAGTTTCTTCAGCCTTACATCTGTTTCACACATTAATACAATAACATTTCGCTCATGGCTGTTGACAATATATGCTATATTAATGAGTGACATTCTGAAAGAATTGCATGTTATTGCCAACATAGAGAAGCCTTTTATGAAACCTAATATTTCATGCAGAGGTTTAAAAATAGCAATTAAGAATTGTGAGATTGAAAGAATTCATTTTAACATTTTGTTGTGGTATTTTTAATGTTACAAATTTGTTATCTTTTAATATGTAAAATGATAGTCCATAAACAAGATGTGTATGAATGTACGTGAAATACATTTATCAACCCCCAAGCCATTGTCCATAAATATTGATTTACCATACCATGATTTTTCAGTTCTAGTCCTTATATGCAACATCTGAAATAGCTTTATTTGGACTAAGATTAGTCATATGACTAAATGATACACTAGAAGTGGGTCTGTCATCTAACCCAACCAGGCCCGGACTGGGACAAAAAACAGGCCCGGGCATCTAAGACTGAGCAGCCCATTTTTATCTTATTCATTGTTAAACCAAATTCTGACGAATTTCTTGTTGTCTATTAGTTATATTTCAGCATGCTTTTGTCATTGTAATCAATTTGCATAACATAAATATATAATAAATTAATCATAACGTTATGCAATTCATAAAGCGCTATATCTTTAATGAAAGATTCAAAACAGTAAACTAATCTTTGACCATTTAGTTGGTACTTAGAAAAAAAAAACTAGTGGCAGTGTGGCACTCCTTGGGCCCTGGCTGGTCAGATCACCCCCACGACAAGTGAGTCTGTCAGTCACAGACTCACAGCACAGCAGGGAAGAAACTCAGACCTCAGACTACCCCAACTGAATTGCGGCACTAATCCTCTAGGCAGAGCAATGTGACTAAAAGTAAGTCACAATTTAGTGCCACTAATCTTTTTTCATAAGATACACAGGTTGAAATAGAGTAAATAACACAATACCTTTACTTTTGCTCTCACTGATTTCTGGGCCTAGAATGTTTTGTCCTCTGAAGTGACTACAAATTCAGGATTTTTAAGTAAAAATTAAAAAGTTCAATTTATTCCTACAGAAAGTAAAGGGCCAGAAAACAGATGACTAAATACACACCCAGACACACACACAAGGACAGACTCTGCTACACCGACACCCTAACACACACACCAGGACAGGCTCTGCCACACCGACACCCAAACACCAGGACAGGCTCTGCCACACCGACATTTCCTTGGGCCCTGTAATCACAATGCAATCACTCCACCCGCTACCACACCAAAAAAAAAATTGCCACACTGATTGCTGATTAGGGGAAGACTGTGAGAGTCAGTTCAGTCTTCCCCCCCTTCTCACCATAACCATAACATCTCCCCTGAAATCATTCCCAGTCCCTTTGTCCCTCATTCACTAAGCCATACCTCTCCTTTCCTTCCTCCCTGTGAACTATAGGTCAAACACATATAAACACCATTTGCATGTATAGATCACATACAAATCCTATATTTGCAGGTATGCATAAATTATGTATGGAAACATAGCTGTCACGTGCGTACCGGCACGCAGGGTCGGCGCCGGCTTTCTCCCGGATCCCTGGTGCCGGCGTCGTCTCGGCCGGCGGCTTCTTCACTCCCCACATCCACGTGGGGAGCTGGGGAAGATGGCGACGGAGCGGCGTCGGGTGCCAGGAGAGGGGCGGCGCTTCTTCATGCCGCCCCGGTACCTCCTCCTTCTGCCGTCTGTGTGCAGGAGAGGGTGGGAGGTGAAGCCGAGAGGTAATAGGGCGGGATCTACAGGCGTGACGTCATACAGCACACCTGTGATCCCTATAAAAGCCCCAAGCACCCTCTCAGCAGTGCTCAGATATTCTGAGACGCTCTGTATGTTACATAGCGTCCCAAGTGCTGTGCTCCTTGCCCTATTTTGAACCTGTGCCTGAGCCTGTGCCTGAACCTGTGCCTGAACCTGTGCCTGAACCTGTGCCTGAACCTGTGCCTGAACCTGTGCCTGAACTGGTGCCTGGGCCTGAACCGGTATCGTTATCCATACCTGTACCTGCACCTGTATTGTTACCGTGCCTGTACCTGCACCAGTACCGTTGCCTGTGCCTGTGCCTATACCTGCACCTGTGCCCGTGCCTTACCTGTGCCTGCGCCTATACCTGTGCCTATACCTGCACCTGTGCCCGTGCCTTACCTGTGCCTGCGCCTATACCTGTGCCTATACCTGCACCTGTGCCTGTGCCTTTACCTGTGCCTGTACTGTCACCTGTACCTGTGCTTGATCCAGACCCTGGACTTTACCTAGTAAAGTGAGTCTGAACTACACTTGTTTTTGCGTCCCTGTTCCTTTGGTCGTCCTGCATATTGGGCTCCTTCTCTGAACTGAACACAGACACCTGGTGGTGTCTGACAATAGCATAGCAGGTATAGATCAACAGAATAACACACACCCTGCTTTGCAGGTATAAATCAATTGAAATTCACATATAAACTCAGCATTAAAAGGTATAGATAACCCCCTAAGTTACAGGCATATATCACAGGTTGCACACCCCAAAGCCAGCACTGGTGTCCACATTGCCCACATAGAACCTGATCATCACCCAGATTACACACACATTACAGCCCAGCCTGAGCCAACTTTGTCCCCTAACAGCCCACTGTAAGACATCTTTGTCGGCAAACAGCCCACCCTTCATGTAACATCTTTGCATTTCCCCAGATCACTTAAACATTCATGATAGACACAAACACTTACACAGTTACTCACTCATTCACACCAATCGTTTACACATATTCATTAATGCAGTCTCACAAATCATTCAAGCAATCCATCCACACATTACTTCATTCTTGTATGCATTCACACAATTCATCCACACATTTATTCATTTATTTTCGTACGCATTTACACAATTCATCCACACATTTATTCATTCATTTTCATACGCATTTACACAATTCATCCACACATTAATTCATTCATTCTCGTATGCTTTCACACTACCCCCTCTCCCCATCTACCCCTCCCCTTCTTATCTGCCCCTTCTCACT
The DNA here is from genome assembly GCA_029215755.1 of Spea hammondii. NCBI lineage: Eukaryota > Metazoa > Chordata > Amphibia > Anura > Pelobatidae > Spea > Spea hammondii. The sequence goes on along the minus strand of JARDYJ010000009.1, from coordinate 23,448,082 downwards.
GCCTTTCCCCCTTTCTCACTATGTACCCCCTTCCCCATGTCTCACTGCCTTCCCCCCTTTCTCACTATGTACCCCCTTCCCCACTTCTCAATATGTACCCCCTCTCACTATCTAACCCCTCTCCCCCTTCTTACTGCCTCCCCCCTCTGCCCCTTCTCACTATCTACCACCTCTGCCCCTTCTCACTGCACCCCCCCCTCACTATCTACCCCCCTCTCCCTACTTACCTTGTTGCCGGAGTCCTGCGGTGGGGGCGTGAGGCATAAATGGAGGATGTTAAATAAAGTTAAAAAAAACCAAAACCCTGATGTTTTAATTTAAGTCCCGGGCAGGCGCCACTGCAGCAAGGGCGCCTGCCTGGGACTTAAATTAAAACATCTGTGCGGCCGCACACCACTAAGGCTGGCCCTGGTGGGGGCTGCCCGGCCCCCTAGAGTGGCGGGCCCGGTCGCAGTTGCTGCGGGCTTAAGGGGCAGGTGCCCCTTTTGTCCTGCGTTAATGCGGCCGTAGAGTCCGATCCTGACTGGGCCTATTTTAAGGTAGGGGCCTGGAGCTGCAGCTCCATCAGCCCCTACGTCAATCCGGCCCTGGGCCACCCGGCCCTCCGGGAAAATGCCCGGTGTGCCCGATGGCCAGTCTGGGCCTGAACCCAATACTTTGTGGTATCACCTCTCTACTTTCTTAACTCAAGTGTAGTATACAGACTTGTACACAGTGACCAAAATTGTTTGTTTTCCAGCAACAAGTTTATTTTCCCAGCCATTGAGCTGGGATGAAATTCAGGGCCCTTTTTTTATTCGCAATGACATTCAGGGTGTGTTCCCAAAAGGGGAGGTCCCTTACACCTTCTGTACTCACCTTACATTATAGAAGTTTTTTAAAAAAAAGGTCCCCCCAACAGCCAAAGAGGTGCAGCATCATCAGCAGTAGTAGTAACGCACTGGGTCGGGGCAGGCAGACACTGCAGATGATCAGCACATGCAGCCCTGTGGAACGGGACTGGATTTCCCCTATATTATAGAAATTTAAGAAAAATGGTTCCCCCAGTTTAAGGAATGTCGGAGGAAGGTAACATGTAAGTTGGTAGGCATCCTCATAGAAGTGAGTCTCGAGGGAATTTTTGAAGGACTGCAGAAAGGGGTAACAGGGACACTTAGGGACTCTTGCTCCCTAGCCTTGGGCTAAAAGAGCCCTGCTCATTGGGCCGGGGGCACTCGGGGAACTTGGGAAACAGGTAGAGGTAGGAAGAGGGGCTTCTACTGGGACATTGGAGGGACCTAGGGGACACTCCAGAACCGGTACCAGGGTTAGTACAGGGATACCAAGGGTAGCTTTAGAGACCAGTGTTTCTGCAGGGAGCTGGGAAAAGCCGCCAGGGAACACAACCTCCTCCCCCAGGGCTACACTCTGTGCCGCTCCTGGGCCACCAAAAACCGCAGAAAGAGGCACAGGGATGAGGGTCTCTGCCAGGGTCACTGCGGGCAGGTCTGGGGCATTGTCGCGGCTGGGGGCCAGTACCCTTATGGGGTTACTGGGTGCACTCAGCAGCTCTGCCGGAATCTCGGGCACAAAAGTGGGGTACGTAAGGATTTCTTCCAGGGACTCAAGGAACACTTTGGGGATAGGGACCGATGTCAATACTAGACCACTGGGAGGGCTATGCAGACCCTCTATCTCCCTCTCTGGGATAAGTGCCCCTACATGGACACGGGGAAATTCAGGGGAACACTCTGGGACATGAACGGGTGCCCTTACGGGGTCACTGGGTGAGCTAAGGAGCTCTGCGGGGTACTCAGGGGACCAAGGGGAATACTCCAGGTTAGGGGCAGGTGCCAATACTGAACCACCAGGAAGGTTAAGCAGACCCTCGATCTCCCTCTCTGGGACAGGTGCCTCTGCCTGGGCATGGGGAAAGTCAGAGGAACACTCTGGGACAGTGACCTGGCTTCTCCCAGGACACTCGGGGAATCACAGGGACAGTCTGGGGCACTGGCATCTACAGGCATAGCTAGGGGTTTGGTGAGGGGGATTGTGCCACTTACTCGACCAGGGACTTTGAACCGGGCGGCGGGGACAGTCATCTCTCCGGCCGGGGTTGTTGGTGGGGACTTGGGTCGGAGCTTTTGGCTTCCTCCTCGGCTTCTCCTTGCCGGCGAGGACCTCGGTTCCTCTTGCCAGGGCAGGGGCCGCGGAGTAGATGTGGAGGCCCTCTGTCCCACTCCCGCAAGTTGGAGTATCATGCTCCCGGTCTCCTTGTAGCTCCCGGAGCTCCACTCTCCACAGCAAATCTTTATAGTCCCTCTCAAGCTGCCACTCCTCTTGGACCAGGCAATCCATAACAGCCTCCAGCTCGGGGGGAATAGCGTAAACCAGGACTTCTGCCCTATTGTCCCAGATTGCATCCCTGCGGTACTGGCAGGGGTTTCCGAAGGACGATTTAAATTGGAAGGCCCGGTTCAAATATATCAGTCCTGGTTCGACGGGGCTATACAGCATCAGAGGGTCGCTGTGGTCTTCCCCTGCTAACTGCTGGGAGAAACCTTGGTAGTGGCTCTGGAGGTCGAGTTCTTAATATATGAAACCTCTCAATTCATCTTCCCACCCTGGCAAAGGGTACTCCCCCAGGAGTGGAACTCGTAGATCCCACATTGTCCAGTATTGTGCCCAGTATGATTCAAAGTGGGGATGGGAGAAACCATCCCTCCAGTCTGCGGGCACAGACTCTAACTGCCTTTGCTGGTGTTCTAGCTCACACACCTCAGCTGTAACCTGGTCTATCTCATCCTCTGGGTCTCGGAAGGGCTGGATAGCCTGGTACGATTTGACGGTGTGCTCCCCTAGTCTGGGGTATACAGACCCACTCTGGCTCAATTCCTGGTGACATATTTTAATCACCACCGTCACTTGCTCCAGTGTAGCCCCTCCTTGGTACAGGGATAAGTGCCAAAGAATGTAGAGCACTTTTGAAGAGCACTCAGTCCGAGGCTCTCCTCTGGGGCATCCTGGTGCTGGTCCATCTCTCTGTGTTCAACAATCAGGGTAGCCTTTGTTTTGCTGTCTCTTGTCTTCATAGATCCGTTTCATATATATCAGTATACAGGCAATGTATCAAGTGAGGGGATTAAGGAATACAATGGTTTTCCCCCACCTGTGTTATACCCCCCTATAGTGCGGGTGCCGTGTGGGCAAACAGGGCTGTGCTGGCTGATTAAGAGCCCCAGCCAGGTTACTAACAGGTAAACACGAGCATATCGCAGAAGAAGCTCTAAAGCAGGCATGTCCAAACTTTTTTCGAAGAGTGCCAGATTTGATGAAGTGAACATGTGCGAGGGGCGACCATTTTGCCTGACATTCTTTGAACCGTTAAAATTAAATGCAAATTAACTATTTTATGCAAACGGCATACTTTTCATTTTGTGACTTGGATGACAAATCTAAACAGGTGTGAATCACTCTGCCTTTAATATAAAAAAAACAGATCTATATTTGGGCAACTTTGGACATGCCTGCTCTAAAGCAATGGCAAATGCGTGCTTGTAATGGAATAATGGACTAATCAGTACAGAGCAGAGCTAGATCAGATCTTTAGTAGATAACAAGACAGTGTTGATTGCCCCTGGATACATGATAGCAGTATGGCGACTCCCGATTGAAGGTTTTAATATGTTGTTTATATATGTTTTTAGAAGAATGGTTCTGTATTTTCAGCATTTAAATATTGGTGTATATATATATATATATATGTGTGTGTATTTCGTCTTTTGTACTATGTTTTGTTATAAAATAAAAAATGTAAATATATATATATATATATATATATATTTATACATTTGTCATCTGTTAGATACTGTTCTTCAATACTCACAATTAATTTAAATGGCAGAGAATTATAGCCTCTACCTCTAAACCAAGAGCAAAAATTTATGGATTTAGGTCTAGCCTCAAAAAAAAAAATCACGCATGATACTAATAAGTGCCAATAATCGCCACTTATCCGGGTGCTGAAGCATAGTAGTTCCTGCCACAATGTCCCATGGTTCAAATCGTAAATTCAGCTGAAGATTCAAGACTTCTAAAAACCCCAAAGCAACTCAATGCCCATGTAAAAGCAAAATTTTCTTTTATCACCTTGACTGCTAACGATGGCATGGTGCCGTCGCTAGCAGTCCCAGTCAGGTGCTAACGAAGGCACCATGCGGTCACTAGCACTACCCTACCTTGATGGAGGTTTGTGGACCTCCATCACTACCTACCCTGGCGATCTGCCCCTCCCACTGAAGGTCATCACCAGGGCCACCCGAGACGTCACGCGCAATGAACTTTATTGAAAACTGACAATTGTCAGTTAAAGGTATATGTGCTTAAGCTGCTTAGATGCCTGTATTACAAATGAAATAAAAAGTTATTAAATATTATATTGAAAAAAAGGTAAAAAAAATGTAATTGGGGTCTCTAAAGGCACATAACTAAAGATCAAAAGTGCCGAGAGACCCCCAAAATACATTTTCTGAAAGTAAAATAGTTGCACTTTACAAAATAAATACTAATTTTATTATTCTAGCAAAATGATCACTGTGGTAGCCAGCGTTACTTCCCATGTGGCTAGAGCTTGTCACGCGCGCCGCCGTCCCTACCTCTGACGCCAGGGCTGCCACGCCTGGTCCCGACTACTCAGCGGCGGTCCCCGCCGGGCGCACACGGCGGTGTCGCGGTCCCACCTCCTCCTCTTCGGCTAGGGTCGCGTCTGCTGTCCGTGGTCGCGCCGGCGCGTCCCCCGCGCGTGCCGAAGGGGACGCGTTTATGACGCGGCGTAGGTCCGCATCTGGCGTACCGCAGTGTACGCAATCTACGCAGTGTACGCAAAATATGCAGCGTACACAGCCTGTGCAGCGTACGCGGCGTACGCAACGTACGCAATGTGCGTAGATTACGCTGCACAGCTGTTTGTAATCACTCACCTATTTAAACACCACTTTTTCTCTCCTGTAGTCACCCGTTCAAAGTGTTATGCTTTCTGGGTGTGCTGATTACTATATTATCTCGATTTCCTTGTGTACCGACCATTGCCTGTTTTTTGACTACGATTCCTGCTGCCTGCCCACGACCTCGGACCTGTTTAACCGTTTTGCTCCTATCCTGCCTGCCTCGACCTCAGATACGTTTGACACCGCTGCCTGCCTTTGCCCTTTTGATTACGGACTGTATACTGGACTTCTCTACAGTGCTTATCTACATAGTAGGATCCTTCCTCTCTCCCTGACCCCGTGACAATTTTGAACGGGTCATAACATGGATCCCGCGGATATGGCGCGGTTGCAAGCACGCCAAGACCTCCAGGACCAGCGTATGGCGGCGCAGGCTACCCAGCTACAGTCCCTGGAACAAAAGGTGGATGCCATGACGGACTTGTTGCGTTCTTTGACGTCTCTCCCAACAGTGGGACCACCCCATCACAGAGACGCTCAGCACGAGGACACAGGTTCTGTTGCCAGGCTCCCTCTGCCAGACAAATATTCTGGAGATCCGAAGGAATGCCGTGGCTTCCTAAATCAATGCATGCTCCACTTCCGAAACCACCCCCAGGCGTTCCAGACATCCTCCAAAAGGGTCTCGTTCATCATTTCGCTGCTCAAAGGTGATGCCTTACTGTGGGCTTCTCCTCTCGTGGAGCAAGAGTCCTATCTCCTTGAGGACTGTCCCGCTTTCATGGAAGCCGCACGGACTGTTTTCGATGCGCCAGGTCGTAAGGAAACAGCAGAGTCTTCACTGCTTGACATCCAGCAAGGCCGCAAAACCTTGGCACAGTATACGGTGGAGTTTCGCACCCTGGCCCATGAGACCAACTGGGAGGAGGGCGCTCTCAAAGCCGCCTACCGACGAGGCCTCAACGAGAAAGTCAAAGACGCCCTTGTCTTCCATGATACCCCCGCGGATCTCGAGGATCTCATAGCTCTATGTCTCCGAGTGGACAAACGAATCCAGGAAAGGGCGAACGAACACGCCCGTGGAAAAAGACCAGGACCACTTGCCTCCGGCTACACAAGGCCTCCGGCTGCCTCCTCTTCCTCCTTCGTGGTCGACGAACCCATGGAGATAGGGACAGTGCGCCACCTCACGGAGGCCGAAAAGAAACACAGACGGACACAGAGGCTCTGTCTATACTGCGGTCAAGCTGACCACCTATTGCCCTCCTGTCCCAACAAACCAGTAAAAGACAACGCTTAGGTTGCACCGGAGAAGGCACCCTAAGCACACGTCCTTTTTCTTCTCCTCCCGCTACACGCCTGACGGTGCCCGTTTCCATTCGTTGGGAGGAACAAGTGGTAGCCACCCGCGCCTTCATAGATTCCGGGGCTGCGGGCATATTCATGGATCGCCAGTGGGCGAAGGAACACCACCTACCGCTTCGTAGCAAGACAGCTCCCTCCCTGGTCGCTTCCGTTGACGGCTCCCTTCTGGGATCAGGACTCGTGACACAGGAAACCATACCTCTGACCCTACTGGTAGGGGTAACCCACCAGGAACAGCTCACGTTCGAGATAATTCAGTCTCCTCATGCCCCACTAATCTTGGGGCATCCATGGCTGCAACAGCACAACCCACACATCGATTGGGTAAAAGGAGACATACTAGCGTGGAGCAACCACTGTCAAGAAGGCTGTGTTCTGCCCTGTCGACGACTCAATCTCGTCCTCGAAATCACACCCACGGATTCCAAGACCCTAGTACTGAGACACTACTGGGACTATCTGGATGTATTCTCCAAAAAGGATGCGGAGAGGCTACCACCGCACCGGTCCTACGATTGTGCTATCGATCTGTTGCCTGGAACCGATCCGCCGCGGGGACGTACTTATCCCCTCTCCGAACCGGAGAACAAAGCCCTGGAACGATACATTCAAGAAAGCCTGGATAAAGGCTTCATCCGCCCATCCTCTTCTCCTGCTGGTGCCGGTTTTTTCTTTGTGGCTAAGAAAGAGGGTTCCCTACGGCCATGCATCGATTATAGTGGGTTGAACCGTATCACCATCAAGAACAGGTACCCGCTTCCTCTCATCACGGAGATCTACGACCTCCTGAAAGGAGCCAAGCATTTTACTAAGCTAGACCTCAGGGGTGCCTACAATTTGATCCGTGTCAAGTCCGGGGATGAATGAAAAACGGCCTTCAACACCCGCTTCGGGCACTATGAATATAAAGTCATGCCCTTCGGGTTATGCAACGCTCCTGCCGTGTTCCAGTCCTTCATTAATGACGTCTTCAGGGACATGCTCTTATCTCACGTCATTGTGTACTTGGACGATATTCTCGTGTATTCTCCAACACTCGAGACACATCGACGCCACCTACGAGCTGTCCTACAAAGGTTAAGGGAGAACGGGTTGTACGCCAAGGCTGAGAAATGCATATTCGAGCAAACCCGTCTGCCCTTCCTGGGTTATATTGTCTCCTCCGAGGGGCTTCACATGGATCCTGCCAAACTCGAGGCCATCACAGCCTGGCCCCTCCCTAGAACACTCAAAGCCGTCCAGAGGTTCCTGGGTTTTGCCAATTATTACAGGCGTTTCATCAGAAACTACGCTGCCATTGCAGCCCCTATTACCGCCTTGACAAAAAACGGAGCCGATCCATCTCAGTGGTCCTCACACGCCCGTCAGGCGTTCGAAAAGCTAAAACAAGCCTTTGTCTCAGCTCCTCTATTACGTCGGCCGGATCCTACCAAACAGTTTCTCTTGGAAGTAGATGCATCCGAAACCGGGGCAGGGGCTGTTCTATCACAACGTCACGATCAAACCACGAAATACCATCCCTGTGCCTTCTTTTCCAAGGGTTTTTCCGCAGCCGAACGGAATTATGACGTCGGTAACCGCGAACTCCTAGCCATCAAAATGGCACTCGAGGAGTGGCGCCACCTACTAGAGGGTACAGAACAACCCGTGGTCATCCTAACAGACCACAAGAACCTGCTATATATCGAGAGCGCCAAGAGATTAAGCCCTCGCCAAGCACGGTGGTCGCTATTTTTTAACCGGTTCAATTACTACATCACCTACAGACCAGGCTCCAAAAACGTCAAAGCTGATGCCCTCTCTAGACAACACGAGAGCCACAGGGATCAGCACATCAACGAGCCCATCATTCCATCTGCACGTCTGGTTGCCGGTCTGTCCATACGCACGATGAGCAGGATCCGTATGTCCCAAAGGGCCATCCCGTCTTCTGAACGTCCTCCTCCGGGACGTCTCTACGTTCCTCCCGGTCTTCGTACGGATGTTCTTCACTGGGGACATAAGACTTTCCTCGCTGGTCATTCAGGGTTCCGGAAGACAGAATACCGCGTCCGCAGGTCGTTCTGGTGGCCATCACTCACCAGAGACGTCCAAACATACCTTGCCGCCTGTCACACCTGTGCTTGCCAGAAAACCTCTCGGAATCGACCTCAAGGTCTCCTGCATCCTCTTCCCGTTCCCACGGTTCCCTGGACACACGTGTCAATGGACTTCATCGTGGATCTCCCCAGATCACAGGGTAACACGACTATCTTGGTGGTCGTCGACCGTTTCTCTAAGCAAGCTCATTTCGTCGCTTTACCACGCCTCCCATCTTCTTCGCAACTTGCCGATGTTTTTCTCAATCAGATCGTCCGTCTTCACGGTCTTCCGCTCCACATGGTGTCCGATCGCGGTACACAATTCATATCCCGCTATTGGAGACATCTCTGCCTGAGACTCGGAATACAGCTCCACTTATCGACTGCTTATCATCCGCAGACCAATGGACAAACCGAAAAGACTAACCAAACACTCAAACAATACCTGCGAATGTTCAGCAACGACAGCCAAAACAATTGGTCGTCTCTCCTGCCGCTCGCAGAGATGACCTATAATGGCTCCCTGCATGAGTCCATTGGATGTACCCCGTTTTTTGCTGCCTTGGGCTATCACCCTGTCATACTGCCTCCTCCGTCTTCTCGTTCCTCCTCCACAGTACCCGCGGTCGACAAACGTGTATCTGACATGGACGATCACTGGAAAAAACTCCGGGAGGTCCTCTTGAAGGCCCAGCTTCGCTACAAACGCTTTGCTGACGCCAAGAGGTCTCCACCTCCGGACTATCAAGTGGGCGACCGTGTCTGGTTATCCACGCGACACATTCGTTTGCGGCAACCTTCCCGGACCCTGGGGCCTCGTTTTATTGGCCCTTTCCGCATTCGTGCCAAGCTTAACGACGTGACGGTGTCCCTTGCCTTGCCACCTACCATGCAGATCCCACGGTCCTTCCACGTCTCCCTGCTGAAACCCTATGTAAGGCACTTACCTGGCAGACGCGGGGAAGTTCCTCTCCGTCCTCCCGGCAGAAACGCGGGCACCGTCCCCTGCTACATGAAGCAGCCGCTCGCACGCGCGGCCACTTCATGAATATTTATGCGGCTGACCGCCGCCTGGATTCCACTGCGTAGCTATGGCGACGGTGGGCGCGGTTACGTCAGGGACGCCGGGGAACGCCTCCCCGGGCTATTTAAACTTCTCAAACCTATCCACCGGTGCTCAGTTGTACTGGTGCTTCCGTACCTATTGAGCCCCTCGTATTTTTTCCTGTATCTTGTTCTATTGCTGGTATCCTGACCCTGGTCTGCTCAACGGCTATCGTGAACTTCTGGAATCCTAACCCTGGCTATTCTTACGACTTCGGGTATCTCCGGCATCCTGACCCCGGTCCGCTAAACGGTTATTGTGTATCTCTGGCATCCTGACCTCGGCTTCCCATTTCGGCTCCTGTGTATTTCCGGTATCCTGACCCTGGCTTTCCTAACGACTCTGAGAACCTCCGGTATCCTGACCCTGGTCTGCTTAACGGCGCTGTCCTGATCACCCGTGCTTACAGCAACACCGCCAAGTGCCCTGTTATCCACCTCAGGCCCCTTGTGCGTGTCCTGTACTGAGCAAGCGTGTTCCTTTCCTGCATCCCGGATTCCTTCTGGTAAGACGATCCTTACACCCTATGTGTCCAACCAGTTCACCGTTCCATTCAAGCCTCCGGCCCCGCTCGACATCCAGGGTCATGAGGAATACGTCGTCGACAGGATCCTTGATTCCCGTTGGTTTCGTAACGGCCTTCAGTATCTCGTGGCTTGGAAGGGGTACGGTCCTGAGGAGCGGACGTGGGTGCCTGCTCGCTTCGTACATGCTCCCCTTCGTGTCGCGCGGTACCACGCGCTCTACCCTCTTCGTCCGGCTCCGTCTCGCTCGGGACGCGCTCCTGGAGGGGGGGGTACTGTCACGCGCGCCGCCGTCCCTACCTCTGACGCCAGGGCTGCCACGCCTGGTCCCGACTACTCAGCGGCGGTCCCCGCCGGGCGCACACGGCGGTGTCGCGGTCCCACCTCCTCCTCTTCGGCTAGGGTCGCGTCTGCTGTCCGTGGTCGCGCTGGCGCGTCCCCCGCGCGTGCCGAAGGGGATGCGGGTATGACGCGGCGTAGGTCCGCATCTGGCGTACCGCAGTGTACGCAATCTACGCAGCGTACGCAAAATACGCAGCGTACGCAGCCTATGCAGCCTGTGCAGCGTACGCGGCGTACGCAACGTACGCAACGTGCGTAGATTACGCTGCACAGTTGTTTGTAATCACTCACCTATTTAAACACCACTTTTTCTCTCCTGTAGTCACCCGTTCAAAGTGTTATGCTTTCTGGGTGTGCTGATTACTATATTATCTCGATTTCCTTGTGTACCGACCATTGCCTGTTTTTTGACTACGATTCCTGCTGCCTGCCCACGACCTCGAACCTGTTTAACCGTTTTGCTCCTATCCTGCCTGCCTCGACCTCGGATACGCTTGACACCGCTGCCTGCCTTTGCCCTTTTGATTACGGACTGTATACTGGACTTCTCTACAGTGCTTATCTGCATAGTAGGATCCTTCCTCTCTCCCTGACCCCGTGACAGAGCTGTTTAACTGCAGGTATGGCAACTTTGGTGATGGGGTGATGCCTGCAATTAGAGAGATATTACTACCTGGGAAGTTAAATTAGGGTATATAAAGCATTTCTGAAAAGTACACCCCTTAACGCATCCTATGAGGGGTTACACGTATTTCACATACCTTAAAACTGGAGTGCACAAGACAACAAATGTAAATGTTGATGTGTTTAGTTTTTTTTTTTTTGAAGTGCAATGTTCACTTATTTATTGTACAAATATAATTTCCACAGCTTTATTAAATTATACAATATTTAAAGGTCATTATCAAAACAGGCCACCACGGTTAAAACATAAATAACAGATTTCCCTTTTATTAACAATGACAATGACCCCCCATAATAAATACATTAACCGTATAACAATGGAACCAACACGTACCAGGTGCCTCCACATCAACACATTGACCACAATAGGGGCATACCAAGACACCCCTACCAGACCGTTTAACCAAATTATAAACCATGTAGGGGCATACCGAGACACCCCTATATCACCAATTTAACCAAACAACCAATGCAGGGGCATACCGAGACACCCCTACACCACCAACTTAACCAAACCACCAATGCAGGGGCATACCGAGAACCAAAAACACATACCAAACCTCCAGATCAGCTCTCATAGCTGCGGAAAGCCATATAAAATGATGCACAAACTTTATGCTCGAAGTAGCTCTAGACAAACTCCGAATGAAAATCCTGCCCGTAGGTATTGCTCGACATGCAAAATTCAAACGACTAATCAAGGATTGTAACTACCGTAGAGTTACTTTCCGAACACCATGAAACTCGTGAACCACCTCCCGAAGCGCCTGCAGCTTATCTTGCGGCAGCCCGCATTCACAAGCAACCAAATCGATCTCCAAACCCAAAAAACTTAAACAGGTAGTGGGACCTTCGGTCTTGTCCGCAGCCAGGGGAACATCAAACATCCCGGTCACCCACTCCAGCATCCACGGTAGATAACCACATTCAGAGCCGTGAGGGCCCACACAAAGAAAGTCATCAAGATAGTGTACCAAAAACTGACTCCCTGCCTCCATCTTGACTACCCATTCAATGAACGAACTGAACTTCTCAAAATAAGAACAAGAGATGGAAAAACCCATAGGGAGACACAAGTCGACAAAATATTGACCTTCAAAGAAACAACCCAACAAATGATGACAATCCGGTTGAATCGGTATACAAACGAAAAGCCGATTCAATATCCGCCTTAGCCATAAGGGCCTTCCTAACCAACTCGACAGCCTGGTCAAATGATGATGTATAGGAGACGGAACATAACACCTCACCAATATCATCATTCACCGATAAACCCTTCGGGTATGACAGGTGATGAATCAACCTGTACTTCCCAACCTCCTTCTCATCCTTTAATTCTTGCTTAAGATGGACCCCTAAGGGACCAGCAAAAGAAACGTAGGCATTCTGCCTAGCCGAATCAGGAATTCCACCTGTTAACTCTGCCTGCTCGGCACTGACCAACGACAAACTAGCACCCACTGCTGACACCTCACTACTATCAACACCCTCAACTGCTGGGACTACCACAGCACTAACCGCTCCCTGTCCGGAGCCAGACGCAGACCACACCTGACCACAACCAGAACCAACATAAGACCCCTTCTGCAGAGACCCCAACAAACCCCTCAACCCATCCAACATTTGAGTTTCAACCAAAGTTTGTGACTCACCACCGGAACCTGTAGCTCCTGGCCCCGAGGCTGCATCCTGACTGCTGCCTTCGCAAAGATCCACGCGGTCCACCTGCCTCTCCCTAACGAAGTGGCCGCCCGTGGCCTATCGTATAACTCCTGTCATCCTCAGTCAGCCGCGCCGTCGCAGAAACAGCACCTTCCCGGAACCGAAGACCTGAAGATAACGCTCTGGGGCTGCCACTACCCCTCTCCGCTGCATAAGCTGCTCCCTCCTCTCTTGAGGGGAAGGTCGGAGAATACCTACCACTGTGTACCTCAGGGGCAGACGCACCGCCAAACATGCTGCCACCTGTCTCACCCCTCGCAGACCTGACAGCACCCCTCGACCTCCCAGGGCACCGCACTCGGTTCTTCATACCTGCTGCCGTAGCCGCGACCGATACCAACCAGGTCGACCTCCATACTCTGCCGCTCTGATTTCCACAACCTTTCCTTCTAGAAGTGTTTAAAGGTTAGATGCACCAAAATGCCGAAAACCAGCTTAGCACTCAGGTGGGAAATGGCTTAGCAGCCAAGGGGTTATTCATGTCCTTGGACAAATGGAAGGGTCTATATATTCTTTCTTAAGCAATAAAATATTCCTGGTCTTCCAAATTGCTTGTTTTATACAATTTATCATAATCCGTAAAACACGCGACTGGTTAATTGTAGGGCAGGTAAAAATGCCATATAAAATAACTGTATAGTTTAAAAACCAAAGGCCCAAATCCATTTTACAGCCCTGCCTTTTCCCATATGTCCTGTGCATAAAAGCAGTTCCAAGATATACAGTATCTCACAAAAGTGAGTACATCCCTCACATTTTTGTAAATATTTTATTATATATCTTTTCATGTGACAATACTGAAGAAATGACACTCTGCTACAATGTAAAGTAGTGAGTGTACAGACTGTATACCAGTGTAAATTTGCTGTTCCCTTAAAAATAACAACATACAGTCAATGTCTAAACCTTGGCAACAAAAGTGAGTACACCCTTAAGTGGAAATGTCCAAATTGGGCCCAAAGTGTCAATATTTTGTGTGGCCACCATTATTTTCCAGCACTGCCTTAACCCTCTTGGGCATGGAGTTCACCAGAGCTTCACAGGTTTCCACTGGAGTCCTCTTCCACTCCTCCATAACGAGATCACTGAGCTGGTGGATGTTAGAGACCTTGTGCTCCCCCCACCTTCCGTTTGAGGATGCCCCACAGATGCTCAATAGAAGACATGCTTGGCCAGTCCATCACCTTTACCCTCAGCTTCTTTAACAAGGCAGTGGTCGTCTTGGAGGTGCTTTTGGGGTCATTATCATGTTGGAATACTGCCCTGTCTCCAAAGGGAGGGGATCATGCTCTGCTTCAGTATGTCACAGTAAACTTTGGCATTCATGGTTCCCTCAATGAACTGTAACTCCCCAGTGCCGGCAGCACTCATGCAGGCCCAGACCATGACACTCCCACCACCATACTTGACTGTAGGCAAGACACACTTGTCTTTGTACTCCTCACCTGGTTGCCGCCACACACGCTTGCCACCATCTGAACCAAATAAGTTTATCTTGGTCTCATCGGACGACAGGACATGGTTCCAGTAATCCACAGTAGTCTGCTTGTCTTCAGCAAACTGTTTGCAGGCTTTCTTGTGCATCATCTTTAGAAGAGGCTTCCTTCTGGGACGACAGCCATGCAGACAAATTTGATGCACTGTGCGGTGTATGGTCTGAGCACTGACAGGCTAACCTCCCCACCCCTTCAACCTCTGCAGCAATGCTGGCAGCACTCATACATCTATTTCCCAAAGACGACCTCTGCATATGACGCTGAGCATGTGCACTCAACTTCTTTGGTTGACCATGACGAGGTCTGTTCTGAGTGGAACCTGTCCTCTGAAACCTCTGTATGGTCTTGCTACAGCTTAGTTTCAGGGTTGAAGGGGTAAGGGGGGTTAGCCTGTCAGTGCTCAGACCATACACTGCACAATTCTTATAGCCTTCGTATAGCCTAGGCCAGGGGTAAGCAACCTTTTGGTAGTGGTGTGCCAAAGTAAAACCTTCAAGTCCCTTGGTGTGCCGGCAATAATTTAAAAGAGGAGCGAATGGTTGAGAAAGTAAATAGTTGAAAAAAAATTATATTCCTTAAACAAAAAGGAACCACTTATCAATACAGCTTTAGTATCACCAGGCCCATATGACAGTATTTCTCCCTTCTGTTTAACCTGCTCACCTGCTCGGGGTAGCACCCATACTTTGGATCCTGTCTGTAAGGTATTACCTTCCTCCCACGTCACTAATACTTTCCGTGGGATCCAAATGGATACCACGCCTAGTACTGTTTTTTGTAATATCTGGCCTGCATACCCCCTGGTCAACAGGATTTCCCAAAGATCTGATGACACTTTTACCGTCCCTGTGGTCAACCAATCGTCATCTTGTAGTTCCTCTGTTAGGGTAAATGTCACTTCAGCTCCTTCTGGCAATATCCCACCCATGGGAAGGATGTATGTAACCCATTCACCCCCCTTTTTAATCTCAACAAGATGCTGGATGACCACTTTAAATTTGTTTTTTCCCACCTGTTGAGGAAAAGATTCCTTGAACCTTAAACGGACTGTCACTGTTGGTGTCTCTACCTGTCCGGTCAACCTTTCGTAAGGTGAAAACTGTCCTATTGGTCTACTATTTAGAATCATAACTGCCTGCGTGAGCACTCGATCCCACCCCTTCAATGTCCTACTTGGGGATAGTTTCCGAATTTGTTCTTTTAAAAGCCCATTGCACCTTTCAATCAACCCCGAGGCTTGAGGATGATAGGGGATGTGGAAGATCCACTTAATCCCTGAGTCATTTGCCCACTGCTGTATGAGCTGTCCAGTGAAGTGTGTTCCATTGTCTGTCTGTATCTCGGATGGCAGTCCATAGGCAATCACAAGAGTCTGTAGCATTTGAAGAGTCGAGGCTTGGTTCGCATGTTTGCAGGGTAACACTCTCAATATTCCAGAAAAGGTGTCTACAGCAGTACAGCAGTACATCAGCCCCCCTCTTCCTTTGGGCATGGGACCAATGTAGTCCATCTGCCAGATCTGTCCAGCTGTTGTCCCTTTGTTTAAATGTCCACGGGCTTGCTTGGTCAGTGGCCACTTTTTAATCTTATTGCAGGTCTCACATATTTCTTGTGCTTGGGCAATCATCTGGAGAGTTATTGGTAATCCTCTGGCTCGTGCCCACTCTAACGTTGCTGCCTTTCCTCTATGACCTGGCCCAGTCTGCCATTCTAAGTATCATAATGTCATCAATGTAGTGAAATACCGGAAGCTGCAGGGTAATATGGCTTAAATCACGTGCAACTAGTCCATGACAAATCGTAGGGGAGTGTATATACCCCTGGGGCACAACTTGGAAGGTATATTGGCGTCCTTCCCAGGTAAAGGCAAATTGATCTTGCGACTCAGGTGCAATAGGAATTGAAAAGAACGCATTTGCTAGGTCTATTACCGCGTGCCACTCCCCAGCTTGTTTGGCAATGTTTCCCACAATGGTGATGATGTCAGGGACAGCAGCACTCAATGGTGGCGCTACCTTGTTGAGTCCCCGGTAATCCACTGTCACTCGCCATGAGCCATCTGTCTTCTTTACAGGAAATACAGGAGCATTAAATGTGCTTATTGCAGGGCGAACTACACCAGATTGTAAAAGCTTGGCTATAGTCTCGTTAATTTCGCAATGTCCTCTGGGCAAACGGTATTGCTTCAGCCTTACCGGATTGCTCGGGGGAGGAATGATCACGGGTGCCTCGGACAATGTCCTTTATCGGTCTGAGATAGTATGGCTTGTGAGGGAATCCAAAAGTGAATATTCCCCACTGCGTCTCAATACTCTGCCCTAGTAACACATCGATTCCCAAAATATTGTCTGGCAATTCTGAAATCAACACTTTAGCATTAAATCGCGGTCCTTTATTAATTGACATAGCAACAACAACCTGGACTGCTTTGGTAATTCTACCTCCTAAACCTTCTATCCTCATACAGGGTCCTGATAACCTTGATGGATTACCATGTAGTACCGTCACTTCTGCTCCTGTGTCAACTAAAGCTAAAATCTTTGTCGGTCCTGGTCTTGTCCCCCACCAAACATTCAAAGGTACATAAGGGCGTCTGTCTCCAGCGGTTAAAGGGGAAACATGTACCGCCGGAGGACCACCAATCTGTCATTGTATTGAGGCAGTATCCCAATTAGTCAAATCATGTGTCATCAGATCTTTTAAAGGATACAAGGATCTAACTTCACCATCGTTTTCTAGCAGTGCTTGCTTCTGTTTGGAATTAGTATGAGAGTATGTCCAAGCACCGTATTGTGTTGGGAAAAGTGGGGGCATGTGCGAGTATGAATGTGGATGAGTGTTATCTGGGGCTGGAAATGATGATGGGGGCACAGCATAGGGGGCATAATTTTGGAATAAAGGCGTGGACAATGGTTGTGTGGCTGTAGGCATGGGAGGAGTGGCTTTTAAATAACTAGGGGGAGGAGATTTTGGGACAGATGGGGCAGAGAGAGTGGTATTGTCTACCTGATCCTTGCACGCCACATG
Source organism: Spea hammondii (assembly GCA_029215755.1). Classification (NCBI taxonomy): domain Eukaryota; kingdom Metazoa; phylum Chordata; class Amphibia; order Anura; family Pelobatidae; genus Spea; species Spea hammondii. The sequence goes on along the minus strand of JARDYJ010000009.1, from coordinate 23,430,811 downwards.
CACTTGTACCTTTTTATTAGTCCTTTTTTCAACCTCCACCCATTTTTTAAACATGGCAGACGTTGAAATCCCATCAATCTGGTCTTCAGGTACACCCGCATCAATTAAATCATTCCACATTTGCTTGCGTGTTACTCTTTGTCTGGTTTTATTCCTAAACTTTCCCTGTTTCTCCCCCTCCTCTGGTTGCACCTCCTCTTCCCTCATCCTGTTAGCAGCAAACACACCTTTCCTAGGTTTAGATTCTAACTCCAATTCCCCAATCTCAGTTAAATATGTGTTGAGCTGGTGTACCTTTCCACCATTCCCCAAACTGCCCAGCAAAGATAACAGAGATGCCTTCATATCCTGCGGTGCAGTTTTCAAAAATCGAGACCGCATATTAGCTGTGAATTCCTCTATGTCTGGGCCTTCCCAGTTATCCTTGTTCAATCCTGCCACACATCCCATAATTCTAAGGCGGGTGATGGCATCTCTTAGTTTTGACCAAACTAAATATATATATATAAAACAAAAAGATATCACAGTATTTCACTCAAATATTCTATATTTAGTGATTGTGCAGTATCCTGCCGACTACGCCAATTGTTATGGGAATATGTAAATTTATACAGTTATGCAAATACCCAAATTTAAATATAGATAAGTATACTGGCCAATCACATAAATATCAGTGAATATCTTGAATAAACAGAAAAGGCAAAATCTCAATGAAAGTATAAACAAACCTTTACTAAAAATAAACAACAAACATCAATCAAATGTTTTAGACATACATTGCTGAAGAAACCCTATATATATATGTATAAGAAAAAAAAAACAAAACTAAACAGTATAATAGATATACACAAAAAAAACCAACAATACAAATATACTTAGCTCTATTAGTAGACTCAGCAGCTTACACGGGATAAATGGCTCAGCATAAAAGTTGAAACAATGAGGAGAGTTCCTTGCCGCATATTCAATTGAAGTACATGGGCTCCTCAAATAAGACACCTGGCTTCTTCCGACCCAGTCATGAAACTACCTCTAAACTAACTGGTAGAACCTTAAATAGCCTTAAATCCAGTATCCACCCATGGGAGTAAGCCAGCCAATACCGAATGGTCATTTCTAGGAGGCGGTCACTACAGGTGGTTATTTGTGTAAGGAAGTGACCCAAAGATCCTCACTTCCTCCTAAAAGCACATGTCTCATTGAGTATGCGGCAGCCATCTTTACTCACTCGATGTCACAGTTCTCACTAGGCAATTTCCTTTCTTAAAAGCACATGTCTCATTGAGTATGCGGCAGCCATCTTTACGCACTCGACGTCACTGAGCTCACTAGGCCCCCTGTAGGTCATATGTTATTTCGCATGCATGGGGACAGTCCATAATCAATACACTCATGAAAACTGCTTTTCTTTCTCAGAAATTTTTTTATACACTGGAACCAACCTCCTACCTACCCCCTCAAAAAAAATTGAACAGGAAAATGAAATGAATCAAGAGGCGCAAGGAATTTTAAAGATGAAATAGGTGTAAATGTCCCATTCTGTCAGAAATGTCAAGAAATGACAAGTACAGGGTACAAGCCTGGAGAGTTCAGCCCCAATCTAAAAACACCAGAAAATAACTCAACACAATAACAAAAATGGGCTTCAAGAGGTAAAAAAGGTACAAAGATCCCTTTTCCATTTTATTACCATTATATTTATAGTCACACAATAGTTAAAGGAACACTGGTTGATGGCAGACGAGCCCCCTGCTGGCGACCAATAGAGTCTCTCGTACAGACTTAAAATCTTGGTGCCGTAACTTGACCACCAGAGACCACTGGTCTCCCTGTTAAATGTCCATGCAAGCGACTTTATTGGTCGCTCGTACGGACTTTTAACTGTTGCAGCAGGGAGACCAGTGGTCAGGTTGCACCTTAAGCAGTTAAGGGGCCGTGCGAGTGAGCCTATTGGTCGTTTGCACGGCCCTTTAACCTACGGATTTCCGCTCCCGTTATCACAGCATTGCAGGGGTTCCAATTGGTTGATGCCAGATGAGGTCCCTGCAGGCGACCAATAGGCTCACTTGCACTGCCCTTTAACCCCTGACTGCGAACCTACGGATTTCCGCTTCCGTCAACTCCTGCGATGCCGTGAAGATAAGGTAGGCTAGATGGGGAAGGGACCAGGGAGATTAGTAGAGGAAGATGAAGACGATCATGAAGATTCTTCGTGTGTGTGTGTCTTCGTCTACGTTTTACCGCCGCTCTCTTCTCTTCTTCGTATCTTCGGAACGAACACAAAAATGCACAAGTCTAATTAAAAGTAATGTAATGTAATTAAAGTAATGTACCTGACACAGAAGTAGTGGCACACAGAGGTAATCGCCGATCTTGTGAGGCAGCCAGCAGTGACCCCTATGCACACTGCAACTTCTGATTGGCTCACACAAAGAAGAAGCCAAATATTTCAGCCAGGTAGAGGATGCGGCTGGCAGTGTGGCAGGGCTGGAGCAGGAGCACTCGGGAGCCGAGGCGAGAGCAGAGGTGCAGGCTGATAGGTGTTAGACATGCATTTTTAAACTATATGATCTGTACTTATCTCTTTGAAGAAAAGACCATGATTGAAATATGATTTCAAATTAACAGCTAAACTGGCAGTTTTTCATTCTTTAATATTAGACCCTGCTGCTGATATATATTAATATTGACCTCTGCTGCCAATGTATATAATTATATATATTAGACCCTGTTGCCAATATATTTAATATTGAAAAAAATTGGACCCCAGGAAGGCATTTCTTTGGGCCCTGCTCCACGTGCCCTAGCATGCAATCACTCCCTCCGCTATCGCCAAAAAAAATATATTTCCCACACTGACTACAGTCTTCTCTCCTCCTGACCCTACTGTGACATTGAGAGGTCCTCTCCCCTGTACTCATCCCAAGTGTCCTTTTGTCCCTCATTCACTAAGCTATACCTCTCCTTTACTTACTCCCTGCAATTCAGGTATAGCTCAAATGAACACATGTTAATAGCACGTGCATGTATAGATCAACTGAATGAGACATAAAAACTCTATTTGCAGATATACACAAATAATGTATGAAAACATAGCATAGCAGGTATAGATCAACTGGAAATCACATGTAAACTCAGCACTGAGGGTTTAGATCAAATAACCAATACATGAAAACTGTATTGCAGATATCCATCAACTGAATAAGACAAACAAGCCCCATATTTGCAGGTATACATAAATAATGTATGGAAACATAGCATAGCAGATATAGATCAATAGAATAACACAAAAACCCAGCTTTGCAGGTGTAGATCAATTGGAATTCAGACAAAAACCTCTGAATTAAAAGTATAGATAAAACTCCCTAAATTTCAGGCATAGATCACAGGCTTCCCACCCCAAAGCCAGCCCTGGCATCCACACTGCCCACATATAACCTGACCAGCACGCAGATAACTGTCATGTCCCGCGGCGCAGCTCGTTGCCCGAGTACCCACTCCTGGCTGGGTACTCGGCACTTACCTTATCCGCTGCCTGTCCGCCGCTGCCGTTTTTCGCGAAGAATCCTCCTCTGTGGGTCCTCTTCGTTCGCCTGGAGGGGAACCGAGGGTGCGTGCACTCACCACGCCCCCCTCTTATCCCCTGCCTCCATGGCGACGAAGGGACGCACAGTACGTGACGTCACCTACCGGGGGCGGGGCGAGAGGGAGCGGGAGGTTTAAAACCGAGCACTGACTTCTATTCAGTGCTCGGTTATCGTGTGTTCAGAGCTCACTGCTGTGGGCAGTTATTATCGGTATCCTGCATTGCTGCATCCTGTATTCAGCATCTCACATTGCTGTATCCTGCAAGCTGCCGGCCTGCCTATCCTCTGTGGGTCTGGTCTACTACACGGTGCTCATTATCCAACTTGTCATACCTGTACCCTTGTGGGCCTGGTCTGCTAAACGGCGCCTTGTGTTCTACCTGCTATACTTGTTCCCCAGTGGGCCTGATCTGCTGCATGGTGTTCCTGTACAGCCTGGGTGTCTAAACAGCGTACTACTGGACTTTGACTTGCTGTAACTTTCATGTCCAAGTGCTTCAGTCCTGCTTTCTAATAAAGCCTGTTTATTCACCACCATCTCCTGCATACTGGGTTCCTTCTCCGTTGCCACCCTTACAATAACACACATAGGATTTGCAATCTTTGTCCCCAAGCAGCCCAGCATATGACATCTTTGTCCCCAAACAGCCCACCCTGTGCCATTTTTGTCCCATATACATGCTACCTTTGCCACCTTTTATCCCATAAACACCCTTTCCAAAAATCAAATATTATTACATCTATAATACACACAGATTCTTTTACAGTCACTCACTAATTCACACAATCATTAGTTCTCTAACTCTTTCACACAATTTAGTTACACATATTTATTAATGCATTCTCACAAATTCATTCTTTCACTCATTCACACATTAATTCATTTATTCTCTAACTGATTTACACAATTCATACACATTAATTCATTCATTCTCTCACTCATTCTGAATTTATTTCAATATTCTTATTACCCCCCTTTTCTCACTATCTACCCCCTCTCCTTCTCACTATCTACCCCACCTCTCCCCCTCCTTCTTACTATCTACCCTCTCCCTCTCCCCCCTCTGTAGTTCACTTACCTTCAGACGTGCTGTGGTGGGAGCGCAAGGCTTCTGTCTTCAGTGTCTTTGTCGCGGTGTGCGCTGCTTCACTGCTAAGCATCAGAATTTGATGTCTTATTCCGGCGCTCAGCATGAAACGCCGGCACCGCGATGAAGACATTGAAGACAGAAGCCTCGCGGAGGAGAGTGAGGGGCGCCGAGCGGTTGCTGAAAACTTGAGCGACTGCTTGGCGCCCCTCTCTCTCCTCCTCGTCTAGCGCTTCCTCCAGGCTGCAAAAAAAAAAAACAAAAAAAAAACGGCCTTTCAATTGGGGGGCACGTGGGGGGGGCACAGCATGATGTAGGGTGGCCACTGCTTGGCTTCCCATTTCAGGATGAGCAGTCGGCAGCCCCGCGTGCCGCTCATTTGCACCCCTGGCCTAGGCCATCTTTATGTAGAGCGACAATTCTTTTTTTCAGATCTTCAGAGAGTTCTTTGCCATGAAGTGCCATGTTAAACTTCCAGTGACCGGTATGAGAGAGTGTGAGATCCAAAACACCAAATTTAACACACCTGCTCCCCATTTACACCTGAGACCTTGTAACACTAACGAGTCACATGACACCGGGGATGGGGAAATGGCTAATTGGGCCCAATTTAGACATATCCACTTAGGGGTGTACTCACTTTTGTTGCCAAGGTTTAGACATTATTGGCTGTGTGTTGAGTTATTTTTAAGGGAACAGCAAATTTACACTGTTATACAGGCTGTGCACTCACTACTTTGTCAAGAAGAACCAGAGTCCCGACCAACACGTGTAAAGAAGTGCAATTTTTTTTAGATAATACTTCCCAATGTCTGACTGCCCAACCATCACTCTTCCTCAGAGTGCAACAGTACGAATATAGCCAAAGTTGGGGCGCAATGACATAAAAGGGAGAAAAAATTACCTAAATAGTGTAATTGTCAGGATCCAGGTAAGCAGGTCGGGTAGGAGCCCAGTAGCAGGGGATACAAGGGTTCCGTTTGTACCCCACGATGCATGACGGTAAGTGGGATGGTACGGACAGGCGCAATAAAACACAGCACAAACAGAATACTTGGAAAGGTACTGTATTGATGAAGGTGATAGGACCAGCAAGTAAAGGCAGTAAGTCTCTAGGCAGGATGCCCACTGGCAGGGCTGACGGATACGGAGGCCCACTGGCAGGGCAGGCGGCAGGAATGCAGGTACAGGCAGGTAGTCTAGGTACAGGTTCAAGGCCAAAACAGAGTGGTCTAAACACTCCAATGCAAAGGCCCTGACTAAAGGGCATGGCAGGTTAATAAAGGCAGGTTCTACTCAGGTGATCAGACTCAGCTGACCTGGTAATCTGATCCTGAGCACTCCAGAGGGAGGGGGAGGGTGGCCACTAGTGGTAGCAGCAGGACTACAGCACAATAAATCATCCATGGTCCGGGCTAGTAGGGTGGAATCCTGACAGTAATATAGTAAATAATTAAAGTAAATGTGTAGAGGTGTAAGTACTAGACTTGGGCACCAGGGGGCTCTTCGTGTTCGTCTTCATACTCGTATTCAGAGAAAAAAAACCCTTCGTATTCGGCGAATATTCGCCCGTTTCTGTCTTCTTTTCGGGCGAATATTCGTGGACATTCTTCATGCTCGTTTCATCTTCGTTTTCTCCCGGCTGCGTAGCAGGGGTTAATACGGGGTTAAGAACACATCGGAGCAGCAGCAGTAGCAGATGCGTTCGCGCCGTGAAGGGGGCTGGTCTGGCATCAACAAATGAATTGCAGAACTGCAGAATTCACCTCATTCGTTGATGGCAGGCGAGCCCCCTGCCGAAGTGACCAATAGAGTTGCACACACGTACCGAGGTGTACTGTACACAATACACATTGCCAGAAACTGCGGGCCAAGTTCCTCCGAGTAGTTGTCTTGTCTGAGACCTAGACAAATGCTCCAAGGAACTTGGCCTCCTTTTTATCATACACAGTCACACATCCATAGATGTTTAATAAAAGAATAGGGATTATTTTACATTTTTAAATCGATTTTGGACCACTTTTAATACATGCCTAACATGTGCTACCTATTTATAATGGCATACTTTGCAACAACCCAACTTTTACTGGACAGGACTGGAAAAAAGCAGGACTGTCCACGAAAATGTTGGGTGTGTTGGCAAGTATGCGAATGGAAAAATGTTGGACAAGAACTAAAAAATAGCTTAGGGTTAATGTACGGTTATTTTTAAGATTATTAGCAGTGCACTTTTGGTTAAAGATGTATTATGTCTAAATATAATTTTAACTTTATTGGGTTTATTTAATTTTATTTTAAAGTTATATTTATTATTATTTACTTTATTATATTTATTTAATGTTGTAGTGCTACCCTACCCAGCTATACCTATGTGCATTAGCATACCTAGTTTAGCTAAATGTGATGGGACAGGAAAAAAGCAGCACTGTCCCTGAAAAAGTTGGGTCTGTTGGCAGGTATGTGGATGGAAAAATGTTATAGGGTGAAGTGTGAGTTATAGCGTTAATGCTAGTGAGTGTAGAAGTGAAGGCCAGGGCAAATAACAGGAGGAAAGGTCCTGGTGATTTGTGAATTGTACGTGTGTATGTTATGTGTGTTATGTGTGTTATGTGTTATGTCACTGTGTTATATGTGTTATGTGTGTGTTATGTTTGATAGGTTGTGTATCAGACGGAAAAAAATTAAATGGAAATGGAAAAGGAAATGGAAAAGGAGAATGAGTGGGCAATTGGAGACTCACTCACCTGTTTCACCCCAGGGCAAAGCATCCAAACAACTGTCAGTCCTAGACGTTTGGCAGCGGACTTCCAGAGCTCAGACACTAGGCCCTAGCGTAAGCTGGCTACTCCGGCGGAGGTAGCAGGCGTTGCCACACTGCAAACAGACGCAGCCAGGTGGGAGAAACTACCCTTACCATTAGGGACATTTTGGGCATGACTCTAGCCAGGAAGCGAATTGGCAAAGAAGAGACGCTGGCACCACCACCACCAGCAGCAGCACTGAAAAATGGAAAAGGCGAATGAGTGGTCAATTGGAGACCCACTCACCTCTTTCACCCCAGGGCAAAGCATCCAAACAACTGTCAGTCCTAGACGTTTGTCAGCGGACTTCCAGAGCTCAGACACTAGGCCCTAGCGTAAGCTGGCTACTCCGGCGGAGGTAGCAGGTGTTGCCACACCGCAAACAGACGCAGCCAGGGGGGAGAAACTGCCTTTACCATTAGGGACATTTTGGGCATGACTCTAGCCAGGAAGCGAACTGGCAAAGAAGAGACGCTGGCACCAGCAGCAGCAGCAGCAGCATTGGGAAAGGCGAATGAGTGGGCAATTGGCGACCTGCTCACCTGTTTCACCCCAGAGCAAAGCATCTAAGCACTGTCAGTCCTTGGGGTTTGGGAGCGGACTTCCAGAGCTCAGACACAAGGTCCTAGCGTAAGCTGGCTACACCGGCGGAGGTAGCAGGCGTTGCTACACCGCAAACAGACGCAGCCATGGGGGAGAAACTACCCTTACCATTAGGGACATTTGAGGCATGACACTAGCCAGGAAGCGAACTGGCAGAAAAGAGACGCTGGCACCAGCAGCAGCAGCAGCATTAAGAAAGGCGAATGAGTGGGCAATTGGCAACCCGCTCACCTGTTTCACCCCAGGGCAAAGCATCAAAGACTGTCAGTCCTAGGCGTTTGGGAGCGGACTTACAGAACTCAGACACTAGGCCCTAGCGTAAATTGGCTACACCGGCGGAGGTAGCAGACGTTGCCACACCGCAAACACGTGCAACCAGGGGGAGAAACTACCTTGAACATTTTGGACATTTGAGGCATGACACTAGCCAGGAAGCAAACTGGCAGAGAAGAGACGCTGGCACCACCACCAGCAGCAGCAGCATTGGGAAAGGCGAATGAGTGGGCAATTGACGACCCGCTCACCTGTTTCACCCCAGGGCAAAGCATCCAAACAACTGTCAGTCCTAGGCGTTGGGAGCGGACTTCCAGAACTCAGACACTAGGCCCTAGCGTAAATTGGCTACACCGGCGGAGGTAGCAGACGTTGCCACACCACAAACATGTGCAACCAGGGGGAGAAACTACCTTGAACATTAGAGAAAGAAAATTAACTTTCCAAGCTAAGAGCTGGGTAACCCAACTTGGGCAGATTGACTTTAAGAAAGGCAATCTGCTCCATCAGATGAGGTGCCACGCGTGAGCGCTGTGGACTCAGTATGTTTCCAGTCATAGAAAACACGCGCTCACTTTGAACAGTGGTTGGCGGACATGATAGAAGCTGCTGCGCAACCCATGAGAGTGCAGGCCACACACTCTTCTTTTCATCCCAGTAGCTAAAAGGATCAACATTAGGTGCAGAAGGAACTTCACAGAGGTAAAGTTTGACCATTTCAGCAGCACTACTCTCCTTTCTGCTGCTACCTCTGTCAGATGGTCCAACTATACTCCCAAGTGCCTCTTCCCAAAACGCAGCTACTCCACTCAGCTGTGTTGTGATGCTTTTGGCACTGCTGCTGATGCTGCTGCTAGGAGTAGCAGACCACATAAAGCTCCTCCTGCACCTCTCCCTCCTCGGACAGCATTCCCATTTTACGCTGCCAGTCACTCATCTTGTTGACCAATTGCTCCCAGTAGCTACTGAGAACATTGAATTTCATCGCTAGCTTTCCCTTAATTCTTGGATCACAAAGGCACGCTAGCATCATTTCGGGACTCTCTTCCATGCGTTTGCGAAGGTGTACTTTTAGCAGATCCTTCAGCTTCCTGACTATTGCTGCTACGTCAGGATGTAGAGTTCCACCTTTAACAGCCTCACGGTTTTCAAGGAACACATCCAATTTGCTGCCTAGATGGAGAACACTGGGATTACCTGGGCCAGACTGGCAGTATTTGAGCTTAAATTTTCAGTAGCATCCCTGAATGGTTTAAGGACTGCCACTAGCTGGGCGATCACTGTCCAATCCTCCCTATTCAATGGAGATGTAATCCCAATATTATGCTCTGAGGCAAGATTATGGATTGCCCTCTGCTGCTCCAAAATCCTCTCCAGCATGTCTAACGTGGAGTTCCACCGTGTACTGACATCCTGACGTAGGCAGTGTACGGGAAGACCTGACCTCTCTTGCTCTTCCCTCAAAAGTTGGCTAGCCTTAACACTATGGTGAAAGTGCCCAGGGATCTTTCTGCAGCGGGACAGAACTACTGCTGCTACATTAGTTCCTTCTGACATTGCTGCCTTCACTACAAGATGGATGATGTGGGCTGCACAGCGCACACCAACAATATGACCATCTCGCAGCGCTTTCACCATATTGGCACCTCCGTCAGTTACCACAAAACCAACTTCAACATTGGTGCCTGCCTCTGCTCCCACCCAAAGGCTAAACATTTTCCTCATCGCATGCAGAATATTTTGGGAAGTGTGCTTTTCATCCATCACTTCTGCATGGAGAAGGAATGATCGGTAGCCTGCTGTAGCAGCTTCCTTGGGCACACCGGGCTGCCACCAGTGTGCTGTCAAAGAAAGAAAGACATGCTGCCCACTAAATGCACTCCACAAATCTGTTGTGAAATGAACAGACTGACCAGCAGCCTTGGAAAGCTCCTCTTTCACTGCTGAAACACAGGACCGATACAATGAGGGGACAATGTTCCTGCTGAAAGTGGAACGTGATGGAACTGTATATTGTGGAGCCACAGCCGCCATCAATTGTTTGAAAGGCTCCCCTTCAATCATAGAGAAGGATGCCCCTCCAACAGCAATGAACTGACCAATAAGTCGCGTTTCTTTATTGGCCTGCTGTTTGGACATTGACCTTTTGGATTGGAATGCCACAAATTGTTCCAGGGAGGGCTGGACATGCAGTGCTCCAACCTGCCTTGGTCTCTGGCTGCCAGCACTAGCTGTACCGGTGGGAACAGTAGGCACAGCACTAGTGGTGGTAGAGGCGGTAGAGGTGGTGGTGGTGGTGGTGGTTTTCCCTACGAAGGAATGAGATCGCTTTGGTTTGGGAAAACCCCTCTGAGTCTTGCTGCTAATTTGGCTCTGTTTGGTACCTTGCATGCTGCTTGTGGATGGGGAAGATGCTGCTTGGGCTGCACTGCACTGCACTTGCTGCACTGGGCTAGTAGAAGTACTAGTTGTGCTACCCTTTAACTTTGAACGTGCTTCTGGTGCTTTAGGTTTTCCGTAAAAAAACATAGAGCTTGTGGGCCTAGCAGCACTACTACTGCCTGCTTTTGGTGCCTTTCCTTTACTTGATGATCCTTCAAGCAATGCTTCCCCAAATGATAAGCGAGAGCTTGGCCTACTTGGCCGACTAGACTGGCGCAAAGGCTGCATCTTAGAACTGGTAGTGGTGCTGGTGGTGGTAGATGGAGCTTGTCCCTCCTTAGTCCCAAAAGGAGGATCCATTTCAAATTTTGTGTTGTGTGTGTAGTGTAGTGTTTAAAAAAACTATTAAAAAAAAAAATAAAAAAAAGGGAAAAATAATTAAAGACAAAAAAATTAGAGGAAGTTCTCTTCAGTGCTACTGCTGAAAAAGTAAAACTATGCACAACTGCACTGTGCTGTTGTGTGCAATCTGAGCAAGTGCTCAAATTATTTAAATTATTAACTCAAGATTAACTATTTATATTAACTAGCAGTATTTTATTTTTAATTTGAATTTACACAGGCTATTTACACCTACTACTATGCTAAGCCTAAAGCTATATTCCTTACTATTTTAAGTCTAACTCTAGGCAGACGCTCTTAAGCCCACTAAACTAAAGTGAGGTTAAATCAGATTCAGTATATGATTTATTAATGTCAGCGACCGTGCGGACGACCGACCCGCAGCCATTCACTCGCGGGTCGGTCCTCCGCAGCACCCACGTCGCGTCCAGCCGGCAGAGACGCGGCTCGGTCCTAGCCGCATCCAGCCGGCACAACCTCGGGTCCGTCCTCGCTCGCGTTCACGCCGCATCTAGCCGGCGCGCGCGAAACCCCGCCTCCCTTTTCTCTGCTTCAGGAGGGTGGGGGCCGCGCGCGCTCCCGATGACGTCATCAGCCCGGGAACATTTAAAATATTTTAAATATAAAACATTTAATATACTTGGTATATTTTCTCTCTCTGCGTGTTCCTACTGCTAGCTATTGTTTGTTGTGACCCTGCTTGTTTAACGGACTTTGCTGATCTTCTGGATACCCTGACCCTGCTTGTTTAACGGACTTTGCTGATCTTCTGGATACCCTGACCCTGCTTGTTTAACGGACTTTGCTCATGTTCTGATACCACGACCCCGGCTTGTTTTACGGATTTTCGCAGATCTTCTGGATACCCTGACCCTGGCTTGCATACCGGACTCCGCCATATTTTTTCCTCACAATTAATTAATAGAATTACTTATATTATGGATTGTAGATAGAATATAGATTATTAATTAGAAATAATTACTTATATATTATAGATTATAAATTAGAATTTATTATATTATGTTATATAATATATATTAGAAGAATTACTTTTATTATGGATTATAGATAGAAGAATATAGATTATGAATTAGAATTTAGAATTACTTATATTATAGATTATGAATTAGAATTTATATTATATTATGTTATATAATATATTATAGATTAATATTAAAGATTAGAATTATTTTAGTACTACAGCTAGTAGCTTGAAGCTTTGCTTAGTACAGTTGTTGTCGTCACACAGTCAATCTTTCTTGAAAAGAAATTAGAAATAAAATAAAATGTCACAGCAAAACAGTTAGCTTCACTGCTTGCTGAACAAAAACACACAGCACTTTTGCGGCTGCACTCACTAGCCCAACAAGTTCCCTTCACTGATGGACTGAGGTGAGCAAAACACTAAGGGTACTTTTAATAAAATTAAAATAAAATGTTAAATAAATGAGAAAATCTTTGCAAAACAGTTAACGTCACTGCTTGCTGATCAAAAAAGAACACAGCACTTATGCGGCTGCACTCACTAGCCCAACAAGTTCACTTCACTGATGGATTGAGGTGAGCAAAACAAATGAAATAAAATTAAATATTATTAAGTAAGAAAAATTGACTTTGTCAAAAACAAAGCACAAACTAAAGAGCTGCAGCACCAGTACTAATAAGATTAGCTGAACTATAAGCTAGTAGTAATTATTAATTTTATTTATAGCTAATTAATTATTAAGCTAGCTAAAATGAATTATATATTACTATAATGATTTTATATTAGACACTAGTAGATGTCTTAAATGTCTACAGTACACTCTACACTAGTATACTATAGTATGTATAGTATAGTATGTATATATATATATATATATATATAATAATAATATATATATATATATATGGCTGACAAATATATATAATATTATAATGTATTAAATTATTATATATTCTATTAAATTATTATTTCTAAATTCTATTAGTTAATTTACCTAAGTGAAGACAGGACAGCCAGTAGGCAGTGCCAGCCCAGGGCAAGGGCACCCCAGTGCCAGTGAGGCTCTGGGTGCACTGTCAACTCAACAGCACTACACAGTTGATGACAGACAGATCACAGAAGCACTGAAAAACAATTAAATAAAAAAATGACTAAATTAATAAAATTAATTATTAATTCAGTAGAACGGAAGTGAGGAAGAGTACACTGTGAGAAATGGCAGGCTGAGGCTTACCAGTCTCACACAGAACAGAACTATCTCTCTCTGTAACGCTCGGATGCAGCACAGCAGTGTTGCCAAAGCAGTCACAGCTAAAAATGAATAGATCTCTCAGGCAAGCTCTGGTCTGATAAAGGCGGTTGCAGAATTCAAAAAACAGCAGCACAGGCATTGGACGAGAACCTTAGCGTGACATCACACGAGCGAGCTGATTGGACAGACGAGGATCAGCTCACTCCTGTTTGAAATTTTGGCGGTTGCGCGGATCTTCGATTCTTTGTGGTTGTGAGTCTTCGTCTTCGCCTACATTTTGCCGGCACTGTATTCTGTTCTACGTTCCTTCGGAGTGTGAATGTCGGCAAGAAATCTGACGACACCAGTTCAATGAGTTGAGTAAGCAAGAGCTTCTTTATTCAAGTGCGCACAGGGGAGAGTCCAGTTCGCAGACTTCTCCCCCTCCTTAATTTTCTAACAATATATAGGCAAAGAAGCGCAAACAGTTTATTAGCATATTGTCTAGCCATCTGTTGGTATATTTACTTTGATTTGCTGACACACACACTTTAAAGAGGTGAAGAAAAAATAGCCCCCCCCCCCCAGACATGTGCAATCTTTACTTACAGAAGGTCAAGAAAGGGACAACTTGTCCTTTGTCGTGGCGGACTCTGATTCTTTCGCAACAAGGCACTTAGAGCAAAGAAAACATACGAAAACATACCATACGTACACATTCTTCCGAGACACAAACAAGACATAAGTAAACTAAGAAATGAGGTAGACAGGTGATTGTAGTGTTATCTTATCTGCTATCAGCAGAATAAGCAATGAGGTAAAGATCATTGTGCTGACATCCAGAATCAGCAAAATTCTTCAACTTCCACAGTCCCCCCTTTTTATTCTTACGGACTCACTGTAAGAATCAATTTCTTCAGAGTCCAGTGGAGTTATAAATTGGCCAATTCCATGAACCTTGCTCCTTCTCATATTGATCTTCAAACATGTCACTGTACAAAGTCTCTAGGGGAAACTCATCAAGTGGGAAGTCATCATCATATTTCTCCTCCTGTATCTGTGGCATTGCTCTTGTTGGTCCGAGACATTTTTGTATTAGTGTTTTGCAACAAACAACAATTACATAGATACATACAAAAGCCACAAGCAACAAAAACATACCAGACATCAGCTTTGCTCCAAGTGAACCAAATAGTCCGCCCAGACCAAAAGGATCCCAAGTAGTCTCCCTAGATCTAAGTCTTTCCTGAAGTTCCCTCAACTTTTCCATATCATGTTCTATGGATACACTATTGTCTACAATGTAAATCTTCCCCTGTAAAAGGTATTCCTATGCAGGGCTCTGCTGAGTATGCAGAATATATCCACAAACACAACAAGGCTCCGAAACATTAGAAGCATTATACACCTTTCTCAACATTTCTACAAAGGTATTATCTTTTTCCCAAGGAGAAGCATGCAGATCACATTTAATTTGTGAATGTATCTTATTCTCTGCTATATTTTTAGTAGGTTCTGATCTGAACACCTGAAAAGGACTGCAAAGAAAAAAAAAAGAAACAAATAACAAATACACTTAGTATAAAACAGGTAACCATAATATATTCAAACATTTTTGCACCTCCTGATGACCTCATTCTTCGTATCTTCACGAGGGGCTCTTGCCAATCTCGTTTTATGTTGGTTAACCAGCTGGGATTATTGTGCCCGATGGAATGGTTAACTTTAACAATTTAAGATGAATCCACGGTGTAATTTTAGCTACCTTTACAGCTGTTTTAGTGATCGGTAGTACTTGGTATGGACCTTTCCACCTGGGCTGAAGAGTCTTTTTCCGTTGGAAATGCTTTACCAGGACGTAATCACCTGGTTGGATGTGATGAATTGTTTTTTTTCGTCCTCAGTGTTCGTGCGCACAGCAGCAACCTGGGATTTAAATTGCTCAAGAGATTGTATTAGTTTTTTACAATACATTTCTATTGTGCCATCAGTTAGAGCATGATCATGTCTTAGTAACTCTAGAGTATTAGCAGCTATCATGGGTCGACCCATTATGAGTTCATGAGGAGAACATTTAATAGCTGAGTGTCGGGCATTTCTTATTGACATTAAGGCTATAGGTAATGCATCTGGCCATTTTAAACCTGTCTCGGCACATATCTTGCTAATCTTATTCTTTAAGGTGCCGTTAGCGCGTTCTACTTTTCCTGCGCTTTGTGGATGGTAGGGACAATGTAAATGGTACACAATTCCTAGCCTATGTGCTATCTCCTGCACTATCTCAGCAGTAAAATGAGTTCCTTGATCAGAGTAGATATGCTGAGGAATTCCATACCTAGGAATGAACTCTTGTAACAACTTTTAGCAACTGTTAGAGCGTCTGCATGTTGGCAAGGATAGGCTTCTATCCAGCGGGAATATGTACACACCACCACTAGTACATACTGATAATGTAGAGATTTAGGCATTTCAATAAAATTAATTTGCAAATTTTGGAAGTGTCCTCAAGGACAGGGAGTCTTTCCACCTGGGCTGAACAGTGAGGTGGAAGAGCATTAGCTTCCACTTCTCCTTCTGATGTAACTACAGCATACCCAGTACAACGCCTGCCGTCAATATCCATAAATGAGGAACCATCTACAAAGTATTCGATATCAGGGTCAGTCAAAGGTCGCTCATACAATCAGTCGCAAGTAGTTTGTAATTGTTCTATCAAAATCACACAATCATGAGGAGTTCCCTCCTCTGGTTCTGGCAAAAGAGTGGCAGGATTTGACACTGTGCACCGGTGGACGGCGGCATTGGGTGTACCCTGCAAAACAATCTCATATTTAGTCAACCGACTATTAGTAAACTGTGTCGATCGACAGGTTAACAATGCACTCACTGCATGAGGAACCATCACTTTCAGTTCCTGTCCCTGAACTATGGCCTGTGCTGATTCCAGTAAGGCAGCAGCCGCCGCCACAGCCCGCAAACAAGGGGTTAATCCAGCTGCCACAGAATCAAGTGGAGTGCTGTAGTAGGCAAGGGGTCTCTGTCTCTCTCCTTGGCTCTGGTTTAGTACTCCAGAGGCCTTACCCTGTATTTCATGACAAAACAAAGTAAATGGCATATCATAGTTAGGGAGCCCAAGAGCAGGGGCACTCCACAAAGCCTCTTTTAACTGAAAGGGTAAATCAATTCAGCATCGTCAGTATTAGGTTCAATAGAGCAAGCATCAGCAAATTGTTACTAGCAGATCTACAATTTCTATCCAAATGCCCTGGCTTGTTACAATTAAAACAAATAACATTCTTTCTAGTTTCCTTTCTAGAGGAAGATTGTCCGTTATCTCCCACTACATCAGACGGAGAGTTCTGTGAATAGAACTGTCTCTGACTTTCCATCAACATTCTCTGTTCTTTCTCTCTAACTTTCTCTTGACGTTCCTTATTCACTTCCTTTTGTTTTTCAAAATGTTTAGCAGCTGCTATCATTTCAGAAAGCGGCTTCTCTTCCCATCCTAAAACATTATTAGTGACACCCTTATGGAAGTCTGGTAACAACCCTTTTACAAAACAAGATACAATCAACTGTCTTGCATTAACCTCTGGATCTGTCCCACCACTGTGTCCTATTACAACTTTCGCTACTCTGTCAGCGAATTCACTTACTGATTCATTCTTTCCTTGCATTGTAGAGTTAATCTTTCCCCAGTCAGGTCGCTGTAGCCATGCAGTCTCACAAGCTTGTATTATACAATCTATTGTCTGCTGTCTCTCAGTACTCAATCTCTCAATAAACGGTTCATTTGCTCAAGGTGTTACATCAGGAATTCTGTTATAAGCTTCAGTTAACTGTTTTCTCTCTGCGTCAGTCATGACCAAATCAAACAATTGCATAAAATCCTTTTTCACTGGATCATAAGCAGTAGACACACTACGTAATTCTTTACAAAACTGACCAACAATTTCAGGTCTGGGGAATCGATCTTTCAACAGCAATAATTCCCCTGGTGTCCATGGATGATGGACCGATAGAGGTACACCTCTCTCATCTCTAGCCCCCCCAGTCTCTCTCATGGGCATAGCATGCACAAATGTTTTTTTCTCAGCATCAGAATCTGAATGAGGATCTAAAAGGGGCTTTCTGGATCTAGTTCTACATGATGGTCCTGTGGGCTGAATATTGGAACTTGATATTTTAGGAGGATCCGATTACCTTTCTTGGTCTAGGGGTGAAATATGAGCTGGTGGTAAAAATGGGACAAGCTCCAAAGAAAGTGGCAACTCTGCTTCTGGACCTGCAGGGTGTTGATTAGAACCAGGCATATTAGGGTCTGCTGGTTGAGGTCCATTATATGGGGGTGGGTCAAATAATTCTTGAGTCCATAGATCAGATGGATCTAAGGATGGATATAGCGAATTATGGACCTTAGGTGGTCCTGGGGTTACAGACACCTCCTGTGCTTTCTTAGAAGTCTCAACAGGTTGAGGTGTTTGAGCACCCTTTTGATTCTTAAAGTTACCTGCCGGACGGCAAGGATATTGGGAATTGGCAGAACAGGTGGGGTCTAGTAACTTCTGCTGTTTCTGTCTTTTAACATTGTCCCACCCTTCTTGATACCATTTCAAGAAAATCATTCTCTCATTCCTTTTCACATCACACATATTCAAACATTCTTTCAAATTATCTAGTATTTCTACATTCAAACTACCGCCAGCTGGCCAAACATAACGGCTTTCATTATCCTCTTCAGATATTTTCTTCCAATGAGACATATATTTTCCTGCCTCCTTTCCATGTTTCCTTATCATATATTCTAAGGGCGTCCCCTTAGGCACATTTTTTGACAACAAACTCCCCATCTCCTCCGCTACAATAATCCGTGACTATGTACTTCAAAATATTTACACTAGTTCTCACCACTAGGTACTTTACAATAGCCCGTGATTATGTACTCAAATAGCTACACTAGTCTCTCACAACTAGGTACTTTACAATGGTCCCTGACCATGTAGTAATCAATAATTACACTAGTCTTTCACAACTAGGTACTTTACAATGGTCCCTGACCATGTAGTAATCAATAATTACACTAGTCTTTCACAACTAGGTACTTTACAATGGTCCCTGACCATGTAGTAATCAATAATTACACTAGTCTCTCACAACTAGGTACTTTATAATGGTCCCTGACCATGTAGTAAACAATAGTTCGAATTAAACAATTCAAGATCTTATAGGTCTTACTTACTCAACTCTGGATCCCGTAACCCGGATGGAATACTGAGGACGACCTTACCCTCATCCACCCAATAATTAAACTATAGGCATTTCAAAAGGTGCCTTACCTCTTTTTTGATGGCCAAGAATTAGGTGGATCAAGGTTTAGTCCGCTCCTTCGGTTACCGCTTCCGAGACTGTTGGGATCCCGGACGAGCCCCCAAGTGTGAATGTCGGCAAGAAATCTGACGACACCAGTTCAATGAGTTGAGTAAGCAAGAGCTTCTTTACTCAAGTGCGCACAGGGGAGAGTCCAGTTCGCAGACTTCTCCCCCTCCTTAATTTTCTAACAATATATAGGCAAAGAAGCGCAAACAGTTTATTAGCATATTGTCTAGCCATCTGTTGGTATATTTACTTTGATTTGCTGACACACACACTTTAAAGAGGTGAAGAAAAAATAGCCCCCCCCCCAGACATGTGCAATATTTACTTACAGAAGGTCAAGAAAGGGACAACTTGTCCTTTGTCGTGGCGGACTCTGATTCTTTCGCAACAAGGCACTTAGAGCAAAGAAAACATACGAAAACATACCATACGTACACATTCTTCCGAGACACAAACAAGACATAAGTAAACTAAGAAATGAGGTAGACAGGTGATTGTAGTGTTATCTTATCTGCTATCAGCAGAATAAGCAATGAGGTAAAGATCATTGTGCTGACATCCAGAATCAGCAAAATTCTTCAACTTCCACAGGAGCTAAACAGAAAAACGGACTCTTCTACTTATAATGCAATTCGATCATATTTAAGCAATGTGAAACTTTGCTAATTTCTAACAGACTGCCTATCCAGATGTTTTGATCAATCTGAATATTTAGATCTGATTGCCATGGTTTCAAGGCAGTATAAACATGAGGAGGTTCAAGCTCTTCAAGCAGTATAAACCATTTTTTTGAGCTTTTTATAATTATCTCCGTAGAGAACATACCACAGATTTTTTGGTTCAGGATAGATGAGCTCTCAATAATCAAGTGGGATCTTAAGTAGTAACCTATCCTAAAGACATTGAAAGATTCCAGACTGCTGAAATCAAATTCCTCTGAGAGCTGGGCAAAAGTTTTTATTTTATTCCGGGCCAAAATATCAGTTATCCTCTTACTCCTAAAGTCAGTTCAGTTTCTCAGTTTTAATTGGGAAATATTATTTTGAAGAATTTCAAGTGGAGCTGTTGGTACTATTTTATTGTGAAGACCTAAACGGGATTTGATAGAAGCCCAGAATTCTATAGAGCTTTGGAGAGTGATAGGTAAACTATTTCTAAGTGATATTAGTTTGGGATGATGTAACCACAGTATACATTCTAAATTCGATAATCCGGACAGCTCTTGTTCTATTAAAAACCAGCCTTCCTTGTAGTTATTCTTAATTTGTAATTTCGAAATATGGGTAAGCATACTCGCTTGAACGTATCTGCTTAAAGAAGGGACGTTAAGCCCTCCCTTGTTTCTACTTGGAGCTAAGGTTTTCCTTGCTATTCTAGATCTTTTGCCTGCCCAAATAAAGTTTTCAATATTTTTTTGAAAAATCATAATCCAAGAAGGTGGGAAGATAATCGGAATCATTCGAAGCAGGTATAACCATTTGGGTACTATATATGATCTAATAACATTCATTCTCCCAAGCCATGAGATAAAAAGGCCTTTCTACTCCTTAGTT
The DNA here is from genome assembly GCA_029215755.1 of Spea hammondii. Classification (NCBI taxonomy): domain Eukaryota; kingdom Metazoa; phylum Chordata; class Amphibia; order Anura; family Pelobatidae; genus Spea; species Spea hammondii. The sequence continues at coordinate 23,410,530 of JARDYJ010000009.1, read as the reverse complement.
TGTTTTATCAATTCATCCCTTAATTTGCTATAGTTGACTTCTATAATTTCAGAGATCTTAAAAGGAATTACAACTCCCAAATAATCAATTTTGTATACATCCCATGTCAAATCATAAAATTCTTCTAGGCTGGCTTTTAATGAGGTAGAAAGATGTATCATTGCAGCTTGTGACTTTTTGATGTTCAATTTGTAATTAGAATAAATACTGAATAAATTAATTTCACCCATCAGGCGATCAATTGAATTTAACGGGTCATACAGAGTTAATAAAACGTCATCCGCGTATAAGGAGATTTTGTTTTCCAAATCACCAATTCTTATACCTTTGATCTCTTTATTGGATCTAATTCTATTCGCTAATGGCTCCAGGGTAAGTATATAAAGAATTGGAGCCAACGGACAACCCTGTCTAATCCCGTTATTTAATCTAAACCAATCAGATCTGAAGCCTTGCCCTGCTACCATAGGGCTTTCTCTGAAGAAAATTATGACATAGTGGGTATAACAGAGACACGGTTGGATGATAGCTATGACTGGGCGGTTAACATACAGGGTTATAGTCTATTCAGGAAAGATCGAAAAAAACAAAAAGGGGGAGGAGTTTGCCTTTATGTAAAGTCCAGCCTAAAGGCCACACTGCGGGAGAATATATGTGATGGAAATGATAATGTGGAGTCATTATGGGTAGAAATATATGGAAAGAAAAATAATAAAATACTGATCGGGTTTGTTATAAGCCACCAAATATAATGGAAGCCGCAGAAGATCAATTATTAAGGCAAATAAACAAGGCAGCAAATCACAATGAGGTGGTTATTATGGGGGACTTTAACTATCCCGACATAAACTGGGAAACCGAGACCTGTGAATCTCATAAAGATAATTATCTGTCCCAAACGGTACAGGACCCGACCAGAGGGGGTGCCCTACTGGACTTAATATTAACCAACAGACCTGACAGAGTAACTAATATGCAGGTCAGGGGGCACCTAGGAAATAGTGATCACAATATAATATATTATAACTTGTCCTTCAATAAGGGAACTCTTAGAGGAGCCACAAGAACTATGAACTTTAGGAAGGCAAAGTTTGATCAACTAAGAGAAGCCCTTAACACTGTAAAAAAAAAATATTTTATTCCCATACATACCGTATGGGAATAAAAGAGTCAGGAACAAGAGAAAACCAATGTGGATAAATAAAAGTGTAAATGGAAAAAAAGGCATTTAAGCTACTAAAACAGTAGCTTAAAACAGGAAGGCAGTGAGGAAGCACTTAAAAGCTATCGGGAAAAAAATTAAACATGTAAAAATCATTGCCAAAGAGAGTAAAACAAACCCCAAAATGTTCTTTAACTATATAAATAGTAAAAAGGTTAAAAATGAAAGCGTTGGCCCCTTAAAAAAAGCCCCTTAAAAAAAACAAACAAAATAGACAAATCACCAGGCCCAGGTGGCATTCACCCCCGCGTTCTAATGGAGTTAAGTAATGTAATAGACAGACCCCTATTTCTAATATTCAAGGACTCTATAGTGACAGGGTCTGTTCCCCAGGACTGGCGCATAGCAAATGTTCTGCCAATATTCAAAAAGGGGACAAAAAGTGACCCGGAAAATTATAGGCCTCTTAGTTTAACCTCTGTTGTATGTAAACTGTTTGAGGGTTTCCTAAGAGATGCTATTTTGGAGTATCTCAATGAAAATAAATGTATGACTCCATATCAGCATGGGTTTAAAAGGGATCGGTCCTGTCAAACTAACCTGATCAGCTTTTATGAGGAGGTGAGCTCAAGACTGGATCGGGGTGAATCGCTGGATGTCGTATATCTTGATTTTTCCAAAGCATTTGATACGGTGCCACATAAAAGGCTGGTACATAAAATGAGAATGCTTGGGCTGGGGGAGAATGTGTGTATGTGGGTAAGTAACTGGCTCAGGTATAGGAAACAGAGGGTGGTTATTAATGGTACATACTCTGTGTGGGTGACTGTAACTAGTGGGGTACCACAGGGGTCAGTTTTGCGTCCTATTCTTTTTAATATATTTATTAATGACCTTGTAGAGGGATTGTATAGTAAAGTATCAATCTTTACAGACGATACTAAGCTCTGTAACGTGGTTAACACAATAGAGGACAGTGCACGGTTACAAATGGATCTGCATAGGTTGGAGGCTTGGGCTGGCATGTGGCAGATGAGGTTCAACACAGATAAATGTAAGGTTATGCACATGGGGAAGAAAAACCCAGGCTTGGAATATGTATTAAACGGGAAAACCCTGGGGACGACTGACATGGAAAAGGACTTAGGAGTTTTAGTTAACAGTAAATTTACCTGCAGCGACCAGTGTCAGGCAGCTGCTGCTAAGGCAAATAAAATCATGGGGTGCATCAAAAGGGGCATAGATGCCCACGACAAGGAAATAATTCTACCACTGTACAAGTCACTAGTCAGACCACACATGGAATACTGTGTACAGTACTGGGCACAGTGTACAAGAAAGATATAGTGGAGCTGGAGAGGGTTCAAAGACGAGTAATAAGGGGAATGGGAGGACTACAGTACCCAGAAAGATTATCAGAATTAGGGTTATTCAGTTTAGAAAAAAGACGGCTTAAGGGAACTATGTATAAATATATAAGGGGGCAGTACAGAGATCACTTCCAGGACCTATTTATACCCAGGACTGTATCTATAACAAGGGGACATCCTGTACGGCTAGAGGAAAGAAGGTTTCTACACCAGCATAGACGGGGGTTCTTTACAGTAAGAGCGGTGAGACTATGGAACTCTCTGCCAGAGGAAGGGGTAATGGTAAACTCAATAAAAGAGTTCAAAAGGAGCCTGGACGTGTTTCTCGAAAGCAATAATATTACAAGTTATGGATATTAGATTAATAGGGACAGAACGTTGATCCAGGGATTTATTCTGATTGCCATATTTGGAGTCGGGAAGGAATTTCCCCCCTGGTATGGGGCAATTGGCATCTGCTTCATAAGGGTTTTTGCCTTCCTCTGGATCAACACAGTAGGGACACAATAGGTATATAGGTTGAACTTGATGGACTTTGGTCTTTTTTCAACCTTATGAACTATGTTACTATGTGTCACGAACCGAGGACACAGGTAGATAAGGAGCCCAGGTGCAGGGGATACGAGGGGCTCTGTCTGTACAGATGGCTTGGGGTTGGTACAGACAGGCGCAGGAAATAACTCAAGGACAGAAGATGCGGATTAAGAGTTGTATTGCATATGATGGTACAATATATATACACAAAGAAAGTCACTTGGCAGGAAGCCCTCTGGTTGGGGCACACACGGCAGGAAGCCCTCGGGTTGGGGCACACACACGGCAGGAAGCCCTCGGGTTGGGGCACACACACGGCAGGAAGCCCTCGGGTTGGGGCACACACACGGCAGGAAGCCCTCGGGTTGGGGCACACACACGGCAGGAAGCCCTCGGGTTGGGGCACACACGGCAGGAAGCCCTCGGGTTGGGGCACACACGGCAGGAAGCCCTCGGGTTGGGGCACACACGGCAGGAAGCCCTCGGGTTGGGGCACACACGGCAGGAAGCCCTCGGGTTGGGGCACACACGGCAGGAAGCCCTCGGGTTGGGGCACACACAGCAGGAAGCCCACGGGATGGGGCACACTTGGCAGGAAGCCATCTTGCAGGGCACACGGCACGACTATAAGCCCTCTTGCAGGGCACACGACTAGAAGCCCTCTTCCAGGGAACCAAAGCAGGAACAAATCAGGAACCAAAGCAGGAACAAATCAGGAACCAAAGCAGGAACAGATCAGGAACCAAATAGGTAGTCCTCAAACTTCAATGTCAAGGCCCAGACTGCAGGGCTGGGCAGGTTTATAAGGACTGACTTGATCAGGTAAGCAACTGCAGCTGGACCTGATAATTAGTGGTTGAGTGGTTCTGAATGGCAAGGGCGACCACTAGTGGCTGGAAACATGAAATGAATGGCACAAAGTTTAACCAAGTCCATACAGCAAAGGGTGAACGTTACACTATGTTACTATAACGGCTCCGATAAAACCTTCACCTAATCCAAATACCCTCAGGGTCAGTGTTCCCTCTAAGCTGTGCGCTTGTGCGCGCGCACATAGCTTTTCCAAAAATTGTGCGCACAACAGTTTTTCCCCAAAAAAGAAAAAAATAATAATTTTTTTGAAACTTTATGTGGCGCGGATATTATGCGCACAAAATGTTTGCTCTGTGTGTAAATTTTTGCACAAGAGAAATTTTCTGCGCATGCCAACTAAGAAAAATTAGATGGAACATTGCTCAGGGTCTGTTCTAAAAAGGTCCAATTAACCCGATCGAAGGCCTTTTCTGCGTCCAAGGCCAAAAAGATCGAGGGGACTCCATAATTTGAAACATATTCTACTAGGTCAATAATCTTTCGAACATTGTCATTAGATTGTCTTCCTTTGACAATCCCAGTCGGATCGCTATAAGTAACCGCCAAAAGGTGAGTGTAATGTGAGGAGATAGAATTCTTTAGCCTCTTCCGGGTCAGGAATCGACTTTCAAAGAGGGATAAGGGAGAGACATCTGCTATCCGGAGTTGAGACTGAACAAAATGCCTAATTTGAAGGTAACGAAATCTCTCATCTGGGGGAATATTCTTTTGAGCTTGTAATTCCATAAAGGAGAGTATGCGCCCCCTGTGTACTAGCACCCCCAACCATCCAAGGCCCTCCTCCAGCCACCACCGGAATCTGTCTGTGCTTCATACCCTCTGAGAAGAGGGCGTTAAGTGGGAGACCTGGCCCTTGAGTGCAAATTTGTATCTTGACTTGCGCCACAGTGAGTAGGATGCTGTCATAGTGGATAAAGCTGTCATGGCTGGTAGCTTGGTTTGTTCAGTCCACAAACATAGTTGGAGCTGGTGATGGGAAATACAACTCCGTTCTATGTCAACCCAAGATAATGTCCCATCTGGAAAGGACCAGGCTTCCAGTTGTGAAAGTCTAGCAGAGAGATAGTAGAGACGTAGATATGGAACCGACAAGCCGCCTCTCTCTTTGGGAAGGTACATGGTTTGTCTGTTTATTCTCGCCCGTTTTCCATCCCAGATGAAGCGAAAGATACAGTTTTGGAGGGCATAACTGTTGGGGGAGTGGATAGCAATCGGTAAAGCTCGGAAGAAATACAATAGTCGTAGTAGAATATTCATCTTCACCGCATAGTTACGCCCCAGCCAAGAGATGTTGTAATTAGACCATTGTCGAAGGTCCCGTCGAAGAGCGGTCAATAAAGGTGGGTAGTTGGAAGTATAAAGTGTCCCAGGGTCATTTGTGATGTTAATCCCTAGGTATTTGAGGGATGAAGTCCGCCATTGAAAGGGAAAGGAGGAGGCTAAAGTCTGTTTGGTCTGGGCATCTAAGTTAACATCCAACACTTCACATTTAGAGGCGTTAATCTTATAGCCTGATATCCGCAAAAATTCAGCTAGGGTGTTATAGAGGTTGGGTAGAGACACGATGGGTCGAGATAGGGTCAGCAGGATGTCGTCTGCAAAGAGGCCCAGTTTATATTGGCGATCCTGTATCTTGACTCCGATAATGTCAGGGTGGTGGCGTATAGCAACTGCGAGTGGCTCGAGAGGGGTGACAGCAAACACCCCTGTCTCGTACCATTCCTGATGGCAAAGGGCTGGGATTCACATCCCATCAAGGCGACTGACGCCATCGGATTAGTATAAAGGGCACGGACGCCCGTCACAAAACGACCCAGAAAACCGAACCGTGCCAAGGTGTCCCACATATATGTCCAGTCTATTCTGTCGAATGCCTTTTCGGTGTCGAGGGCCAGCAGCATAGTCGGTTGATTGGTTAACAGTGCCATTTCGACAAGATCCACTGTGCCGACCTGGTCAGGATGAATAACGGAGGAAGCGACCTTGCTCAGACGTGTGGCCAAGATTTTGGCATATAACTTGATGTCAGCATTAATTAGCGATATGGGCCTGTAGCTACCATACTGTGAAGGAACTTTGCCTTCCTTATGAATCACTATAATTTTGGCTTTCAGCAACTCAGCTGTGGGGACGGAGCCTTCCAAAAAGCGGTTAAAAAGGGTCAGTAAACGTGGTTTCAATTGCTCTCTGAATTTTTTATAATAAGATCCAGGTAAGCCGTCTGGTCCCGGTGCCTTGGCAGGCTTGGTATCGGAGATGACGTTGTCCAAATCGTCTTCCGTGATGTCACTATTGAGAAACTCTACCTGTTGGTCCGTGAATTGCGGGATGGGTAAGTCTTTCAGGAAGTGGCAGAAAGAATCCCTGTTGAGAAGATTCTGGGGAGCTTTGTTGCCGTCATAGAGCGAGCAGTAAAAGGACGCAAATTGAGCAGCGATATCGTCGGGGGACACCCAACAGGTATTAGCAGAGTCAATAATTTTGGTGATATTTTGTATTTTCCTCTGAGCGCGGAGTTTGCGTGCCAGCATGGCATCAGGTTTATTAGTGAATTTAAAGAATTTCTGTTTGGTGAGGTTTAAGGAATGCAATACGTCGTTACTCAGTAGGGTATTGAGTTCGCCCCGAAGTTGGATGATTTCCCGAAGAGTTAGAGGGGTTTATTTATTTATGTTTTTAACTTTTTATTTCTTCTAATTTTTTTTTTATATAAATATATGTTAATAATCAAATTGTGATTAGAAAACCTGGCTACATGGACTACTGGCACTTTTCTCAAGGCGCTCAGTTGTTGTTTGGCATCCTGTTTCCCATTTGTTCCTGAAGTTTGCCTGTGAACCCTATCCTGCCCGCTTGTGAACCCTTTCCTGATCCCGGACCCTTTTCTATCCGTCCTTGTACACTCGGATTGCCTTCTCTGCTTCTGAAACGGACTGCTTCTGCCTTGCTGTGCCTCTGTTGCTGCCACTCTTATCCTTTGAGGGATAAATATTTTTCTAATTTTGGAGGATATTGGGATAAAACTGGCCCAATTATTTCAGAAAATTGCGTCCCATAGTATGCTGCTGGACGTGTGCATCAATTCATTCAGTGCTGCTGTTGCTGGTGGCGGTGGTCCTGTAGTGCAAAACCTTGTGTGGATCTCTTCCTTAACTTTGAGATGGTGCTGGTGAATCCAGAAGGTGTCAGGGATCTCCACGTTTTCAAATAAAAAAATACCCCAGAATTTAATTTTGCAACCCACAACGCCTTTTTTCTACCTTCAACTCCCTTCTCTGTCCCTCCATACCCACGCCGCAAGGCTCTCTTAATGCCCAAGATCTTGCTACCCACTTCAAAGACAAGATTGAAACAATACCTCTCTTCTTTGTAACCACCTCCCACACCACCCACCATCACCCCCCTGCTCATTCTGTACTAACTGCCTTTTCACCTACAACTGAAGAAGAGCTGGCCACTCTTCTTTCTTCCTCTCACCTAACAACCTGTCCACTTGATCCCATCTTGCAAAGTCTCTATCCCCCTCCCTTTGTCCGTCATTGACCCATCTATTTAATCTTTTCCTATCATCTGGAACTGTACCAACAACCTTCAAGCATGCACTAATCACAAGTCTTAAAATCTTTCCTTAGATCATATCTGTCTAACTATTGCCATATCTCTCTGGTTCCTTTCACCTCTAGTTGCTTGAACAGATTGTGTACAATTACCTTACTAACTAATTTCCTCTAATTCCCTGCTTGACTCTTAACAGTCTGTTTTCAAACCCCTTCACTCTACTGAGATGGCTGTAACAGAAGTCTCCAATGACTTTGTTCTCTGCCAACGCAAAAGGTCACTTCTCCCTTCTAATACTCCTGGATCTCTCCTGTTTTTGATACTGTTGATTATCACCTTCTTGATCCTCTTTCTTCTACAGGCATTGGAGATATGGCTCTTTCCTGGATCTCCTCATGTCTGTCTAACCGTTCCTTCTCTGTCAGCTTCTCTGGAAAGACATCATCATCCCTCTTTCTGTTGGCATCCCCTCCTTCCATCTCAACCCCAGTACCTGAATTCTCTTTCACCATTAACAATACGGCTCTCCCACTAACCAGGCCTGATGCTTTGGGGTCATCCTTGACTCAAACTTCTATTTCATCCCTCAAATTCAGTCCGCTTGCACCTAAAAAACATCTCTTGCAGCCGTCCATTTCTTACCCAAGAATCCACAAAAACTCTGGTCCATTTACTTATCATTTCCCATCTTGAGTACTACAACACTCTTCTGGTTGGCATTCCACTTTCGCAATTACCTTCTCTGCAGTCTGTCCTAAATGCTGCTGCTAGGCTTCTCTTCCTTGCACGCCACTCTTCTTCTGCTTTCTCACTCTGAGTGCTTCCTCCACTGGCAACCTGTTACCTTAAGAATTACATTTAAAATCCTTGTACTAACATATAAAGCCCTCCATAACAATTGCTCCTCTATGCATTTCATTATTTGAATACTGGTACTCCATACATTTCTGCCCTCATAAAAATACTCTCCTACTCAATCTTTACATTCATCCCATGGGCTAAGGCTTTACTCCTCATTTATTACTTCTTCCTTTTCACGTCTACAAGACTTCAGTTGCGCTGCCCTATGGAACCCACTTTCACTGAACCATCAGCTTTCATCCTCCTTTCCTTTAGGGCTGCAACAACGAATCAATAAAATTGATAATAATTAATTATGAAAATCATTGTCAACTCTGCAGTGATGGGATTGTGAGGCGTCTGTCTCGCGTGCCAGCGCTCAGCAGTGAAGCCGTGCGCACCGCGGCAGAGCAGTGAGGCAGAGACCTTGCGCCCCCACCACAGGACTGCAAATAAATGACCTACAAATCGGGGAAGGGAGAGGGTAGATAGTGAGAAGGGAGGATAGGGAGAGTGTAGATAGTGAGAAGGGGGTAGGGAGAGGGTAGATTGTGAGAGGGGGTAGATAGTGAGAATGGGGGGTAGGGAGAGGGTAGATAGTGAGAAGGGAGGGAGAGGGGGTAGGAAGCCTGAGAAGGGTGGGAGAGGGGGTAGATAGTGTGAGAAGGGGGTAGATTGGGTTGGCGGTGGGGGGGCCTTAACAGATTCTCGCACCGGGGCCCTGAGGCTTCTAGTTACGCCCCTGCTCAATGCACCTGCCAAGATTCGCTCCTTCCATAAAAAAATCCCACAGAAACTAGCTCCTAGTTGCCAGGATGGCTCGTGCAGGTTTGCTGAGACGCAGTCCCCACGTTTAGCCCTCTGCTCTTCTCATCAACAGGAGCCGTCAGCAGGTCCTCCCAGCTCCTACAACCGTGCCCCCGCGAGCATCGGTAGATCAGAGCGGGGCACGCATCATGACAACATGAGATCCGTCTGCGCATGCGTGGACGGCTATCTCATGAATATTCATTATGAAAATTAAAGGGACCTTTATCCCTTTTCCCACACCTTAATTAGACAGGGTGGTTCTGAATCTTGGAAAGATATTTAAACCCTCAGTTTGTGATCTAACATTGCCTGTGATAGTGCCTCTGTACTTCACTAGCGTTTTGATTATCTGAACCTTTGGTATTGACTTCCACTTGTTTAAAAAAGAGTAGACGGGGTCATGAACAAAATTCAGGGAGGGAAGCAATCAGCGGTGTTCATTCATTATCGGTTCCTGTCTTCTGCCTGGCTCCTGACCACCATTGGGTTCTGGTACTTCTGCTCTATGCCAGTGTATCTCATCTGCCCTTGCTGCACCCATGTACTACAATTAGCTCCATCTGTAGTAGTGTATCCTGTCAGCCGCTAGGGGGCAGCTTTCCCCATTCTCTGCAGCGAGGATCCTCGTCTAGAGCTAAAGATACAACCCCCACACTACCGCTCACCTTTCTCTCTTCCTTATGTTTGTCCTCACCCAATTCCCTCAAGATTGTAAGCTTGTGATCAGGGCACTCTCTACCTAATATATTGGTTTATAGTCTTGTCATACCCCTTGAATATATGTATTGTAAGAAGCGCTGTGTAAATTGTTGGCTCTATATAAAGAAAAGATAACAATAATAGTTGGCAAAGGGGGCTCAAAGGATGGGCTCCTTTTCATCTCTTCCTTGTCCGAATGCCCACTCTCATGCTACTCCAGGGGTAGACCCCCATGTGATACCGGAGGCAAGCATCTGGCCTTCCATTTACTACCCTGCAGCCCACTCAACATGCTGGGTGCTCATGTAGAACCCCTCCTTCTAGAGGATCATGTCACCTGCTGCATCACCGGGGGAGATACAAGGGACATTATGGACCTTGTGACAGCCTAGGAGGTGCTAGATCTGTCTGTCTACCTTGGGTTCATGGAGGGGCCTGGGGGCCTGCCTCCTCCCTACAGACTATGGGCCCTGGCCTTGAAATGGATTCTGTTTTTGGGAAGATGGGTACCAGTGGTCTGTTGGGACTACTTCTTCCCCTGGTACAGAGTGCTACTTTTCCCCAATTACCAGAGACTCTAAAGACTGTGTGGTTCAGACACAGGTTTGGAGTACCTGCATTTTGGTAGGGGGTTTTATGTGTCATGTGTAAGTCTTCATTGGGTCAGGACTTACAAGACATCTATGGCCATTATTTACACCTAGATTTGATATCCAGTCGGTTTCGTCCAGAAGTCAGGGAACAACCCCTGTTTACCATCTTCCCCAAAGACTACAATTGTGACCCCCTACTGGGCTGAAGTGAGCTGAGTGCAGTGTGCAAAGAAGGGCATTATGGAGAACTATGTGTGTTTTGCTGGGACTATTATATTTATATTTCCCCCTTGTACTGTTTAAATACTGGTGTGTTGTCAATAAAACTCAGTCTCTGTTTACCTCAATACTAGTTCTGTCTGGTCCTTGGGGTAATATGCAAAGAGCTCTATTTGTTTAACCCTTCGTACGCTGAATCTCTGGTTCCTGTCCTGGGCTTAAGAAGCAGCTTCTGAAGGTGTTTCCTTCACACTGTCTGTTGCAGGCCTCGCAGGGAAGGATTGCAACCAGCGACTCCAATGTCCACTAGAAGCCTGATTGAGCATAGTAGGCTACATGGATTATCTATGCGGCACCAAGATCTATGCTTGCTACCTGCACCCCCCTTCTCCAGAGTAGAAGCCACCTTGAGCCAGGCCATTTGAGCCTGGAGCTGCCTGCTGCCATCCATCTGTGCCTCAGCCCTGAGGGCTGCCATGATCACCTCTAAATCCATCCTCAGGTCATAACACCATACCAGTAGCCCACAGAAGATGCTACTGTGAAGCTGAGCAGATAAGGTAAAATGGCTACCAAGGAAAGGGGCACATTATCCTAAATACCATAGTCCCCTTACAAGCTCACTCTCATATCCCCTCCCAAAGTCCCAACATTCATACAAGGGGCCCCGATTTGCCCAGCTGTGAATGTTTCCAGAGGTCTGTATGCAGCTGCAAAAGCCAATAATATATTTTTTTGAGTTTCAATTTTTTTTTTATTTCTTTTATAACCTTGCATATGGAGAGCGCAATACAAGAATAGGTGAAAACAATCAGTAAGCATGTTACCAGATCCAAACTGGAGGAACATACAGCCATGTGTAAAAGTCCGCTGGAGCATAGAAAGAGGAGTTTTTGCTGTAGTAGTAAAAGGTACAGATGGCAACATAAATCCATACGCACTAACAAATTATTTTGAAATACAGAAAAAACAGTAACCATGTAACCAGAAATTAGTCCTGGAAGAAGGTTCCGACTCTGACATTGGAGATGAGTGATACTTGACAAGGCAATAATCTCGCCGAGTGAAGGAAACATTTGTGTAATAGTACACTGCATGGATGCGACGGAACAAAAATATAAACACAAAGTAACGTATAAATCAACCAGAAAAGGTAGGGCGCGGCTCTCATGTAGAATAAAATTACATAATTACATAATCATGTGTCAGTGTACCAGCAGGGATCTGTGCGATGTTGAAGCCAATGAGACCAAATTTTGTCATATTGGGGCATCTGTTGATCGTTTTGAAAAGAGAGCTTTTCTAGAGTGTGGACACGTTCTAAAATTTGAAACACTTCAGACATTCGAGATAAGGAGGTCGACTTCCAATGTCGGGCTATTAGTGATTTCACAGCTAGAAAAAGATGTATGATAAACTTTTTGGTGGGGGATATCAAGTAATCTGGGAACATGTGAAGAAGGGCAACTTCTGGAGTGAAAGGGAGGTTGATACTCAATGTGGACGAAATAAAAGTGAATAATTTTTTCCAAGAGGCTAATATATGAGGGTATGACCACCAAATGTGCAACATCGTACCAATAGAATGGCAGCCCTTCCTGTATGGTGAGCTTGAGAGAAAGATGTGTGATAAACGGAGAGGGGTGAGATACCATCTACAGGCTAGTTTATTTGTAGCTCAATATGGTTAGCACAGTGAACCCTCTCATGGATTCTTCAGAGTCGAGCCACAATTCTAAGGGAAAGGTCGTATTGAGTTCTTTCTCCCATGCTCGCATGTGTGGAAGTTTATTTTCCCAGAGGTGAGACAGAAGGGCAGTGTAACACATCAAAATCATACCTTTAAGTGGAGAGGGCTTATAGCATAAATTAACCAGGGAGTGAGAAGAGCTTGTGTCAATCGGTGGGAACTGGGAACGGCATTGTAATAAATGCCAAATTGGTAGGAATCTATAGAATTGTTTCAGTGGGAGCGAGAATTGGCGTAATTCAGAGAAAGGGCGTAGAGTGGCTTTGTTGAACAGATCTACCACCTGGGAGTTCCAGGTCTGAACATTGAGATCATTGAGATTGGGTATGAGCAGCTCTAGTGAGCTAAGTGGAGTAACTTTCATTATGTGAGACATAGGGGGTGTAAATTTCGCCACTGTAGATGAAATATGGAATATGCATGCTATAGTGCGGGGGGGGAGAGGACAACCTAGGGTGACAGTGCGCTGGTAACCATAGTAATTGAGCCACAGAGTATGAATGCAAAACATAATTTTCTAAGGGGACCCAACGAGGCAAATCTTCCTGAAAGTGAAAAAAAGTGGCCTGGGAAAGTATAGTGGCTCTATAGTATGCCTCAATATTAGGCGCCCCTAGCCCTCCTTTAAACCGAGGTGAGAAAAAAGCTTGTTTGGAAATCCTTGATTTCCCTATAACATTAATGAAGGTGGTAAGTGTGTTTTGTATTTGTAGCAAAAAGCAGCGTATTCCACAGGACTGCCCTAAAGAAATACAACAACTCCGGGATAACCATCATTTTAATAGAAGCTATTCTTCCTAACCATGAAAGATCGAAGGAACGCCAAATTTGTATTTTGTTCAAAATATGTTTCCATATAGGAATAATATTGAAGTTGTTTAATTTAGTTACTTTTTGGGCAGTTTGATCCATAAGTAAGAAATAAAGTCCCTCCTCCAGTCGAAATAATAGGAAAACCAAAAGGGAGAGGAAAAGGGCAAGAGGTAAATGCAGCGGCATCGCCTGGGTTTTACTAATGTTTAATTTGCGGTAGGAGATCTGGGCATACTGGTCAAATTGTGACAACGCCGGTAGAGAGGTTGCGGGGGTTCGTGATTGCTGCCAGAATATTGTCGGCGAACAAGCCAAATGGAAGCCTCCTCAGTGCGACAAGGAAAGCCTGTAATGAGTGGATCAGAGTGTATCCTCTGTGCCAGAGGCTCCAGTGCAAGTGTGTATAGTAGGGGAGAAAGTGGACAGCCTTGCCGCGTCCCGTTGGAAATAGGAAAGGGGGAAGAAATAAAACCAGAGAAACTAATTGAGGCCGAGGGAGCAGAATAAAGTGCCATGATAAATCAAAGAGGGGGAAAAAGCAAATTTTTTAATATCGACAAGAGGAATTGCTAATGTAGCCTGTCAAAGGCTTTTTCTGCGTCGAAGGAAATTAGGAGGCCGGGAGTGCGGTTACGAGAAGAGCCCCCAGGAGAGAGAAATAAATCTACGAGTATTGTCAATGGATTGTCTGTTTCTAACGAAGCCCACTTGATCTAAATGCAGAAGGAAGGAGAGCAGTAAAGAAAGTCTATTGGCTATTATCTTAGCGTATAGTTTGACATCAGTGTTGAGAAGTGAAATGGGTTTGAAATGGGCACATTTATCTGGGGACTTGCCCTGTTTAGGGATCATTATAATATGTACATGGAGGTTCTCCTGTGGGATGAGTCCCTTAGACATAAAGGATTGGAAGCGTATTAACAGGTGAGGGCCTAAGACTGAGAAACAGACCTTGTAGTAGTAGCTAGATAAACCATCTGGACCAGGGGCAGAGTATTTTTCAATTGGGATATTGTGTCGCGAATTTCGTCTAATTCCAGAGGGGCCTCCAAACTATGTATCATATCATCGGAAAGAGTAGGGAGAGTAAGCGAGTCAAGGTAATTGTTAATTGCTTCAATGGTGGTGGGTTATGGGGTATATCTGTCCTTGGAGAGGTTATAAAGAGAGGTATAGTAGGAAGCAAACTCATCCGCAATTCGGGGGGGATTCTTTAGAATCCAGCCCTCAGCTGAGTGGATGAATTAGGGACGCGACAAGGCTGTCAGGTGTCTAAGTGTCAGTACCGGGGTCCGTTACCTACCTCGCGGCGGGAGTCGTCGTCATGGGGAATTGGTCCCGGGTGTCAGATGCCTCGCGGCACGATCGCTCGTCCGCGAGGCAGGCCGTATCCCCGGCCTCGATTTAGCAGCGTACCGCGCTTGGCAAAAGCGCGCGCTTGCCTCGTGGCGGGGGGGCGTGGTTACGCCCCGGAGGCCGGAGAGGGACAGACAGAAGAGGCCAATCAGGAGGGGAGGGGGAGGAGCCTGCCTACCGCTCCCATACTAATTACCATGCCCAGGAGAGATGACCAGGTGTGCCCAGAGGGGGAATCAGGTGTGCAGGGGAGGAGACAGGTATGCCCAGAGGGGGATCAGGTGTGCAGGGGAGGAAACCAGGTGTGCAAGGGAGGGATCTCCAATCAGAGACACTATAAAGACCCTGCAAATCCTACCCTAGTTGCTTACTAGTTGAGCTGTGTTCCTTGTGGATACTCTTTGACCTACTACTTGAAGACTTCGTGTTCCCTGCTTGACTTTCTGGTAATTGACCTTTGGCTACCCTTTCTTGGATTCCTCTACCTGCCTTTGCCCCTTTAAATTGGAACTGTGACCACGTTTATGAGACTGCGCTGCCTGCCTTTTTGACCTTGGAATTGTTTGCTGGACTACGGTACTGTTGTACTATTTGTTTGGACTGAGTGTTTAAATTGCCTTATTCATTAAACCTTTTTGTCACCTGATCCTGCGCTACGCTCCGTCCCTGGTTCTGACACTGAGCTTGTTTGCCAGCATAGTGTTGGCTTTATTGACCTTAGAGTAAAAACGTTGGTGAAGTTTTTTAATAGCATGCGAGCTGTCGATTGTGCTTGTATTTGAGTCTAACAGTGTCTAACAGATTGAATTTCGGAGGCAAGTGAGGAGGAAGGGGCTTGTTTATTGAGCCTCTCCAGGTCATACAATTATAGGAGAAGAGCATCTTTATTGCCGTCTCTTTCTTTTTCGAGCTTGAGGTGAGACTCTATGCTGATGAACCTGCCTCAGACTACTGCTTTGTGGGCATTCCACAATGTTTCAATCGATGTGACCGAATCTCGGTTTTCTTGAAAATAAAGGTCTAAGTGTGAGTGAATTTGGTTGAGTTGGAGAGTAAGAAATTGTTAAGGCGCCAGGAACCTTTGCCTGTAAAAGGATGGGGAGTTTGGTAGGATAAGCGTATAGAGGCATGATCAGACCAGTTGGTGATGTCGATAGAGCAGTCCCGAATCGATTGTAACAAAAACTTGTCAACAAAAATAAAGTCTATCCTATTGTAAGATTTGTGAAGTGCTGAGAAAAAGAATAATCCCTCTCCGAGGGGTGGTGAAGACGCCACACGTCATATAGCTGGTGGGAGTGAAAAACTGAGGTGAGAGAGGAGGCTAGGGAACATAACTGAGTGCCATATCTGCCTGTTGGAACAGCTGAGGTGTCTAGTGTGGAGTCGAGTATAGCGTTAAGGTCGCCACAGAGGATAAGGTAACCCTTCTTGAAAGATTCAGTCTTAGTAAACAATTTCTTGGTACAGTGAATTTGTGATGTATTTGGCATGTAAAAAGCTACCAGCGTATAAGCAACAGTATTGATGACACAGTTGAGGATCAGGTATCTCGCCTGGGGGTCGATTGATCAATTGAAAAGATAGGTGATGTGAAATGAAAATGGAGACCCCTGCTTTGCAGGTTCTAGGCATGGAGTGGAACTGCCAAGGGAAGTCCCTTGGAAAAAAAGTGTTAGTGATGGTTTGAAATGGGTCTCTTGTGCACATATAATCTGGGTGTGAGCCTTTTTGGCCTCAGAATACAATATTCTCCGTTTATGTGGAGTATTGAGGCCGTTGACATTGACCAACAACATATTAAGAGACGGCATCATATGTGGAGAAGTTGAGAGCATAGTGGAATAGCACCAGGAAATTAAATGTGAGTGTGTTATGTGGTATAAAAACATCAGAGACCCCCAGGGAAGAGAACACAGTAAACGGTGAACGAGAGAGCCGCGTCCAAAACCCATAGAAAGTACAATTTAGCAATAAATAAACAGAAAATATGTGGAAAATCTGCTCCATGGAGCTTAAACATGACACAAGATGGAGAGCAGTGGAAACATTGCTGCCCTTGTAGTGCAATAGGTAAGAAAAAAGGATCCCAATGGAGACTGCTCCAGGAAAAAAAACCTAGAAACTAACAGTGTTGAATGTAGTGGTAAAACAATGAGCGACCCATGTTGTGAAGAGGCACTTCGTGGGGGGGGGGCCTCATCTGTGTAAATCACAGCACCGTGGACACAGAGAGGAAGGGGGTACACCCTCGAGATAGCGGGGAGGGCTCAAACTCATATAATCTAGTAAAAAAAATCGGAGAAAAGATAGTTTTACCAGGTGATCAAGTTGTTCAATACAATACAAAGGCTGGATGGCTAGAAAAAAATAGAGCAACGTCAGGGTTCATGGGTGTGCAGTGGGTTGTTTGGATGTAATGGTATCCCACTCATGCCTCAGTTTTTTCGGTGGAGACTTCCGGGAAGGTGAGCAGACCGGAGTGGAGGGCGGTGGTGACGATGATTGCAATGATGCAATAATTTGAGGCCTTCTGAAGGAGACCTGATGGCATAGGCTGCGCCATCTTTAGAAAAATATGCGTGGGGAAGCCCCACCTGTAGAGGATCTTATGTGAGCGCAGAATGGAGGTGACGGAAAGGAAAGATTTACGTTGGTGTAGTGTATATTGTGATAGGTCTTGGAAAAATTGTAGATGAGCGTATTTTTGGGGGATATCGTGTTTGCGGCGTACCTTTTACATTAGTTTCTCTTTCAGTTCGTAGAAATGTATGCGGAGGATGACATCACGTGGTGGAGAACAGTGTACCAATTTTGGACGGGTCAATCGGTGGATCCTGTCTATGCGGACGTCTTCCAACGGCGGCAGCTCCAGGAGTGTCTGGATCATCGCAGTAACGTAAGTGCGAAGCTTGTCTGGAGTGACGTCTTCGCTTATGCCCCGAACGCAAAGATTATTCCGCCTAGAGCGATCTTCCAGATCGCTGAGCTTGAGTCGAAGAACCTCAACTTCTTCTTGTAAAGAGGTGCAGGCGTCCGCCCGTGTGTTGTGGGCTGAGGTAAACTCCTCCATCTTATCCTCGAGGTGAGATGTGCGATTGCCAATCTCATAGAGGTCCATGTGTATTTTAGAAAGTGCGGCAGCCATGTCGGTCTTGAAGTTTTGTCTCATCTCCTCGAGAAGTTTCTTCAAGGAGGTAATAGTGATATTGTTGTCGTCTGATCTCCATGGGAAGGAGAGGGAGAGCGCGCATGAGGTATACATCAGGGCCTTGAGTGTCATCAGAGTCTTCCCCCTCATCTCGGATGGCCTGCAAAGCGCGGGAAGAAGCTTTCCTCCGGGATTTCGGCTTGAAAAAGGTAGGCATTGTGTTGTTAGTCAGTTTCAGCTTACTCACCCCTAGGTTATTCCTTGCCCCCCCTGTTGCCCCCCGCTGAATTTGGAACCACCCAACGGATTGCCCAGGACAGTCCCGCAATGGGACTTTAAGTCCCGGGCAGCCTCAAACGCTTTTTTTTTTTGACGTGGAGGAGAGATAGGGGCCTAGCAACCGCTCGGCCCCCCTCAGTCTCCTCCACAAGGCCTCTACCTCCGTCGCGGTGCAGGCGTTTCATGTTGAGCACCGGAATATGACGTCATATCCAGCGCTCAGCAGTGAAGCAGCGCGTGCCACGGCAGAGCAGGAAGATAGAAGCCTCGTTTTCCGGCCGCAGGACTTAAAGGTGAGTAAACTACAAAGGGGGAGGGTAGATAGTGAGTAGGGAAAGAGGCGGTAGAGGGGTTAGAAAGTGATAAGGGAGGCAGAAGGGGTAGAAAGTGATAAGGGAGGGAGAAGGGGTAGAAAGAGATAAGGGAGGGAGAAGGGGTAGAAAGAAGGGGGTACATAGTGAGAAAGATGGTAGTAAGAATATTCAAATAAGTAAAGTGTGAATGAGTGAGTATGAATTAATGTGTGGGTGCATTGTGTGAATGAGTGTGTAAGGCACCTACCTTAAACAGCTCCCGGTCGTCCTCTTCTCCCTCCCGGCAGAAACGCCGGTGGCCGCTTCATAAATATTTATGAGGCTGACCGCCGACTGGATTCCGCTGCGTCGCTATCCCGACCCTGGTCTGCTAAACGGCTCCGTTCTGAGCACCCGTGCTTACAGCTACACTGCCAAGCGCCCTGTTAGGCTCACCAGGCCCCTTGTGTGTGTTTTGTTCTGAGCAAGTGTGTTCCATTCCTGCATTCCGGATTCCTCCTGGTAAGACGAACCTCACAGAGTGAGAGCATGAGTTAATATGTGGATGAATTGACTGAATGAGGGAGAGCATGAGTTAATATGTGGGTGAATTGTCTGACTGAGGGAGAGCATGAGTTAATATGTCGATAATTTGTCTGAATGAGGGAGAGCATGAGTTAATATGTAGATGAATTGTCTGAATGAGGGAGAGCATGAGTTAATATGTGGATGAGTTGTCTGAATGAGGGAGAGCATGAGTTAATATGTGGATGAGTTGTCTGAATGAGGGAGAGCATGAGTTAATATGTCGATGAATTGTCTGAATGAGGGAGAGCATGAGTTAATATGTGGATGAGTTGTCTGAATGAGGGAGAGCATGAGTTAATATGTCGATGAATTGTCTGAATGAGGGAGAGCATGAGTTAATATGTAGATGAATTGTCTGAATGAGGGAGAGCATGAGTTAATATGTGGATGAGTTGTCTGAATGAGGGAGAGCATGAGTTAACATGTGGATGAATTGTCTGAATGAGGGAGAGCATGAGTTAATGTATGGATAAAATGTCTGAATGAGGGAGAGCATGAGTTAATGTGTTTGTGTGTATCATAGATGTATAATTGTAGAAGGACAAAGATGGCACTAGCAGGATGTTTGAACTTTGTGGACCAGGATGGCACAGGCAGGGTATATATGAGACAAAGATGGCAAAGGCCAGGCTGTTTGGGGACAAAGTTGACTTGTGCTGGGCTATTTGGGGACAAAGATGTCAAATCTTATTTGTATTATCTGGGTGCTGGCCAGGTTCTATGTGGGCAGTGTGGACGCCAGGGCTGACTTTGGGGTGTGCAACCTGTGATCTATGCCTGTAATTTAGGGGGTTTTAAATATACCTTTAATGCCGTGTATTTATGTGAATTCCATATCTGCTATGCTATGTTTCCATACATTATTATTGTATACCTGCAAATACAGGATTTGTATGTCTGATTCTGTTTATTTTATATATACCTTCAGTGCTGATATCACAAGTGAAGTTCAATTGATCTATACATGCAAAGCTGGGTTTGTGTGTTAATGTGTTGATCTATACCTGCTATCGGCAGCAGGGTCTAATATTTATATGTATAATTTATATATATATATATATATATATATATAGCAGGGACTTATATTAATATATATCGGCAACTGGGGCTAATATTAGTGGGCAGCAGGCGCTAATATATATATATATATATATATATATATATCGGCAGCAGGGTCTAATATTAAAGAAACTACCAGTTCAGCTGTAATTTTAAAATCATGTTTCAATCATAGTCTTTAGTTCAAAGTGATAAGTACTCATTATGTAGTTAAAAATGCATGTCTAACGCATAATATATGCGATGGGGCATCACATAAATCAATAATAAAGGGAGGGACTTGCTGGGGTCATTAATACAAATAGTGGTGAGAGAAGGCAATCATACAAGGGGCACCACATTAATCTATACTAAAAGGGTGCTGGCTGGGGCATCAATATACAAGGGGCAAAAACACTAAGGGGGTATAAACGTCAATGCAGTGGAAAAAACAACCTGATGTAGATGTCTGTGACGTAGATTGTGTCCTGCTGTTTGTGTGTAGCAGAGCCTGTCCTGGTGTGTGTGTGTTTGGATGTGGGTGTGGCAGAGCCTGTCCTGGGGTGTGTGTTTGGGTGTCCCTGTGACAGAGCCTGTCCTGTGTGTGTGTGTGTGTGTGAGTGTTGGTGTGGCAGAGCCTGTCCTGGTGTGTGTGTGTTTGGGTGTTGGTGTGGCAGAGCCTATCTGGTGTGAGCCTGTCCTGGTGTGTGTGTGTTTGAGTGTCGGTGTGGTAGAGCCTGTCCTGGTGTGTGTGGTTGGTCATCTGTTTCCTGGCACTTAACTTACAATAGGAATTATTTAATTTATACTTATCCAGAGAAAAAATGCCCTCCTGAAGTTGTAGTGACTTCAGGGGACAAAACGTTCAAGGCCCTGAAATCATTTAGTGGAAAAGTTAAGGTATTGTGTTATTTACTCTATAATATTTATTTCAAAGATTAGTTGTACTAAATTGTGGCTTCAGGCTTCCCATGTTGAATGATCAAGTATTATGTTAGTCCAATAACAAAAGTATCATTCCATAGCTGTCAGCGACCATGCGGACGACCGACCCGCAGCCACTCACCGGAATACCCGCGGGTCGGTCCTCCGCAGCACCCACGCCGCGTCCAGCCGGCAGAGACGCGGCTCGGTCCTAGCCGCATCCAGCCGGCACAACCTCGGGTCCGTCCTCGCTCGCGTTCACGCCGCATCTAGCCGGCGCGCGCGATACCCCGCCTCCCTTTTCTCTGCTTCAGGAGGGTGGGGCCCGCGTGCGCTCCCGATGACGTCACCAGCCCGGGAACATTTAAAATTGGTATATTTTCTCTCTCTGCGTGTTCCTACTGCTAGCTATTGTTTGTTGTGACCCTGCTTGTTTATCGGACTTTGCTGATCTTCTGGATACCCTGACCCTGCTTGTTTAACGGACTTTGCTGATCTTCTGGATACCCTGACCCTGCTTGTTTAACGGACTTTGCTCATGTTCTGATACCACGACCCTGCTTGTTTAACGGACTTTGCTCATGTTCTGATACCACGACCCCGGCTTGTTTTACGGATTTTTGCAGATCTTCTGGATACCCTGACCCTGGCTTGCATACCGGACTCCGCCATATTTTCTCCTCACATTATACCAAGTCACAAATGGAGCCCGCAAGCCAATTTTTGGACGCCATGTCCACTCTCACCCAGCAGGTGTCTTCATTAACACAGTCTGTCCAAGACCTTCAGTCGAGTCATATCCAGCTTCATCAACAGCTCCAACAGCTTCAGACTACGCCTGCAGCTTCAGGGAGTTCACCTATTGTGGCCCCCCCGTCTCTTCCGTTAGCTCAGGAAGGGGCCATGGCGTTAGAACCTCAAGTGGCCCTCCCGGACAAGTTTGCAGGAGACAGGAAGAAATACCGTACCTTTATTACATCCTGCCAGATACTGTTCAATCTGAAACCACGTACTTACGTCTCGGATTACGTCAAGATTCATACGGTTATTTCTCTCCTCCAGGAAGAACCCCAACTATGGGCTCACCACTTACTGCACACCCAGAGTCCAGTCCTGGATTCTTGGGCCACTTTTCGTCATGCACTAGATTCTATGTATGAGGATCCGTTTAGAGTCTCCACCGCTACCACTAATCTACGGGCCCTCAAACAGGGGCGCCGACCGGTAGAAGAATATATCACGGAATTCCGCCGCATATCTCTAGAGACCACGTGGAACGAATCGGCATTACTCGATCAATTTCGTCTGGGCTTATCGGATGCCCTTAAAGATGAGCTGGCACGAGTCGGTATTCCCAACTCCTTGGACGAGCTTACCCACTTGGCGACCCAAATTGACCGCCGCCCGAGGGAAAGAAAAGCAGAACGGTGTCACACGTCCTCTACTTCAGGTTTTAACCGTTTCCCGGTACCGTATTCGCCTTCACGAGCACCCACTCCTGCCGAAGAACCCATGCAGATAAGGCTTGTGAAAGGCCATTTGACACCTGAAGAGAGATCCAGACGCAGATCACTTAACTTGTGCCTGTACTGCGGTAAACCGGGACATACAGTTAACAACTGCCGTAACCACCACCATCGCTATGATGGTAAGAATATTGTCACACAGAAAAGACTTATTGCACCCCACGTTTGCACACCGCATTTATCAATCTCTCTTTCCTTGCAGTGGACTAAAAAGTCTATCCTCCTCTCTGCAATGATTGATTCCGGAGCAAGTGGATGCTTCTTGGACGTGGAGCTAGCCAAGACCTGGGCAATTCCTACACAACGGAGATCAAGCCCTATTCATATCCAGCTGGTTGACGGCAGCCCCCTTAAGTCGGGACCGATTACCCAAGAGACTATTCCATTAATCGTTTCCATCGGTGACAAGCATCACGAATTGCTCCAGTTTGACATCGTTCCAGCCCCCACTTTCCCTATCATCCTGGGCCTGCCATGGCTCCGAAGTCACAATCCTGTTATTAATTGGGAGACCGGGACATTAACCTTTTCATCATTATTTTGCACCAATAAATGTTTATTACCTTCAGCACTATGTTTGACCACTGATTATTCCTTGTCCGCCGCCATTCCTCCAGCGTATCATCAATTTCTGGATGTATTTGAAAAGAAAAAAGCTGAGACGTTGCCCCCACATCGCTCATATGATTGCCCCATTGAGCTCCTCCCTGGGGCGTCCATCCCTTTTGGAAGAATATTTCCTCTCTCAGAACCAGAACTTGCCACCCTCAAAGAATATATTGACGAGAATTTGGCCAAAGGCTTTATCCGGCCTTCTACCTCCCCTGCTGGTGCCGGCATCTTTTTTGTCAAAAAGAAGGATGGAGAATTACGCCCGTGCATTGACTACAGAGGGTTAAACAACATAACTGTTAAAAATCGTTACCCTCTTCCATTAATCTCTGAGCTCATGAATCATGCCCGCACGGCCCAGGTATTCACAAAACTCGATTTACGGGGCGCCTATAATCTCGTACGAATACGCAACGGGGATGAATGGAAAACGGCCTTCCGATCCAGATACGGTCATTTTGAATATTTGGTCATGCCATTCGGACTATGTAATGCCCCTGCTACATTTCAATATTTTATAAATGATATTTTTCGGGACGTCTTGGATAAATTCATCATTATCTACCTAGACGACATTCTCATTTATTCCTCCTCGCTTACCGCTCACCGTGAACACGTCAAAATGGTACTTAATTGTCTCAGACAACACCAGTTATACGCCAAAGCAGAGAAATGCGTCTTTGAAACCTCTACTGTGGAATTCTTGGGGTTTATACTATCCCCTAATTGTATCAAGATGGATCCTAAAAAGGTGACAGCTGTTTTACGATGGCCTCCGCCCTCTGACCGCAAAGGGGTCCAACGCTTTGTAGGATTTGCGAACTTTTACCGAAGATTCATTAGGGACTTTTCTAAGGTTATCCAGCCTATTACTGCACTTACCTCGAAACACTCTACTTTTCAATGGACGGCAGCGGCGCAAACTGCATTTGAGACGTTAAAGAAAAAATTTACCACAGCTCCTATCCTATCGCTTCCGGAACCTTCCAAACCCTACACGTTGGAGGTTGATGCTTCTGATACAGCGGTTGGAGCTATTTTGTCTCAGCGCCAAGAGAGTGATGGTCAACTACACCCGGTGGCATTCTTCTCCCGGACACTGACGCCACCGGAACGAAATTATGATGTGGGAGAGCGAGAATTACTGGCCATTAAGTTGGCCCTGGAGGAGTGGAGACATCTCCTTGAAGGGGCACCTCACCCCATCATTGTATTTACAGATCATAAAAATCTGGAATATCTGCGTTCTGCAAGACGTCTGCAACCCCGGCAGGCCAGATGGGCACTCTTCTTTTCACGTTTCCAGCTCCATATCACCTATCGCCCAGGGTCCCGCAATGGCAAGGCCGACGCATTATCACGCCTGTCAGATGAGGTCCCAACTACTACCAGTGAGGTTGACACCATTCTCCAACCTTATCACTTCTTGGCTTCCACACAATCCATCTGGGACATGCTACGTAGTTACTCCTCCCCCTCCAACATACCCACACGACTAATTCTATCCCGGCACAACGGTCTTTACTATCACCATCAAAAGATATATGTTCCACCCGAAACCCGTCTACAGATCCTTCACCTTCATCATGATATCCCGGCTGCCGGACATGGAGGTATTCGGGTCACCCAAGACCTTATAAAACGTTCCTTCTGGTGGCCTGACCTAGAGCAAGACGTCCAATCATATGTATCCTCCTGCGTTACATGTGCTAGGGCAAAAGACATGCATTCGAAACCTTCGGGTCTTCTCCAACCACTTCCAGTTCCAGAGAGACCTTGGGGAAATATTTCTATGGACTTTATTACAGACCTACCTCCCTCCCAAAAATTTACCACCCTGATGGTTGTAGTGGACAGTTTCTCCAAAATGGCACACTTCCTTCCTTATACCGGGCTTCCTTCTGCTGTCGAGACTGCCATCCTATTCACTCGGGAGATATTCAGACTTCACGGATTACCAGATAATATTGTATCTGACAGAGGTACTCAATTTACCTCAAAATTCTGGAAAGCATTTTGCCAGGAACTCCACATTCAACGCTGTCTCTCTACAGCCTTTCACCCACAGAGTAATGGTCAAACCGAACGCACCAATCAAACCTTGGAACAATATCTACGATGCTTTTCCACTTACCTACAGGATGATTGGGCCCAATTCCTCCCTCTCGCAGAGTTTGCCTATAACAATCATGTTCACAGTTCCATTAAGATGTCTCCATTTTTTGCCAGTTATGGTTATAATCCCTCTATGCTCCCAGGGGCTCCCATCCTCAACACTGTTCCATCTGTCACGGAACATGTGCGAAACCTTACGCAAACCTACATGGTGATTCGCAACACGCTAAAACAAGCTCAGCAACGCTATAAACAATATGCGGACACCCATCGATCTCCAGCCCCTACTTACCAAGTGGGGGACAAGGTATGGCTCTCCACCAGACATCTCAAGGTATCCGGGCCTACGTGGAAACTAGGACCAAGATTTGTGGGCCCTTATCTCATATGCGAAATTATCTCTCCATTAGCCATCAAGTTACGTCTCCCACACACCATGAAAATCCACCCAGTATTCCACGTATCTTTATTAAAACCATGGGTTGAAAATCGATTTTCAGGACGGCAAATTTCCGTCCCGGAACCTGTTATTTTAGACGGCGCAGAAGAATATGAAGTGGAGGAGGTATTGGATTCCAGAATTCATAAGGGGCAATTACAATATCTCATTCACTGGAAAGGCTATGAAGCAGTGGATAGGTCATGGGAACCGGCGAGAGATGTGCATGCTCCTGCATTGGTTTGTGCTTTTCATTTCAGACATCCTGATCGTCCTAAACCTTTACGTGTCCGGAGGCCCCACCTTAGGGGGGGGAACTGTCAGCGACCATGCGGACGACCGACCCGCAGCCACTCACCGGAATACCCGCGGGTCGGTCCTCCGCAGCACCCACGCCGCGTCCAGCCGGCAGAGACGCGGCTCGGTCCTAGCCGCATCCAGCCGGCACAACCTCGGGTCCGTCCTCGCTCGCGTTCACGCCGCATCTAGCCGGCGCGCGCAATACCCCGCCTCCCTTTTCTCTGCTTCAGGAGGGTGGGGGCCGCGCGCGCTCCCGATGACGTCACCAGCCCGGGTACTTGGTATATTTTCTCTCTCTGCGTGTTCCTACTGCAGCTATTGTTTGTTGTGACCCTGCTTGTTTATCGGACTTTGCTGATCTTCTGGATACCCTGACCCTGCTTGTTTAACGGACTTTGCTGATCTTCTGGATACCCTGACCCTGCTTGTTTAACGGACTTTGCTCATGTTCTGATACCACGACCCTGCTTGTTTAACGGACTTTGCTCATGTTCTGATACCACGACCCCGGCTTGTTTTACAAATTTTTGCAGATCTTCTGGATACCCTGACCCTGGCTTGCATACCGGACTCCGCCATATTTTCTCCTCACAATAGCACATTACTTTTGGCAATATATATAATTTCTTCGTAGAATGCAATTAAATTAGTTTGACATGACCTATGTTTCATAAAACCATGCTGATTTTTGCTACTAACACTGTTCTTCCCAATGAATTCCTGAATATTATCCCTTAATAGCCCTTCAAATACTTTCCCAGCCACAGAGGCTAAGCTCACAGGTCTATAATTTGCAGGGAAAAAGTTTGAACCCTTTTTGAATATAGGAACCACATCTGCCTTCCTCCAATCCTCTGGTACGATTCCTGAAAGAAAAGAATCAAGGAAGATTAGAAACAGAGGTTCACTTATTTCCAGACTCAGCTCCAGAGCTTTGTTGACATTACCTTTCTTTAGTTGCACATTTGCAGTAGTCATTTGCATTACCATTGTCATAGGTTCCTCCTTAATATATACTGAGAAAAAATAGTTATTTAAAGTTTCTGCTTTTTCCTGGTCTTCGTTAACTACCACTCCCATCTCTGTTTTTAGTGTACCTACAATTTCTGTACTTAAATAATTTTTTGGGGTTGATCATCACCACCAACAGCAAAACCTACCAAATCTGGGAAAATTAAAAACATAGCAGTCCTGTTACCATTTCTATGACCAGTACTCCTGTTTGCACTGGCACAGTTACCAGTGCTAAAACCAGTACTGTAACTGTGCCAGTTAAGGAGAACAACCACTAGTAGTAGAGTGAGATTAATGTGCCATCTCCCAGTGTTCGCAGCACTAGTCCTACTGCTGCTCATCCACCCAGAGCAGTAGAAGCAGCACCTAAAAGGGCAGAGTCCAAGGCTCTCCGCGCCCCAATTTGGGAGCACTATGAAAGTGTAGAAGAAGGGCACTATGGAAAGTGCATTGTGGGAAGTTAATCAGCAGAGGGAAAGTGTCTGGACATTTCACCAGCGCTGCGATGCCGTGGTACTACTACAATAACTAGTGGAAGAGTGGAAAAACCCCAAGAGCTGCTTTCAAGCCAATAACGGCTACAGCTAGTGCTGGCAGCCAAAGACCAAGGCAGGTTGGAGCACTGCAACATGCCCAGCCCACCCTGGAAGAATTTGGGGCATTCCACTCCAGGAGGTCAATTTCCAAACAGCAGGCCAATAAAATAACCCAATTTATTGGGAAGTTCATTGCTGTTGGGGGTGCCTCCTTCTCCATGATTGATGGGGAGGCTTTCAAACAATTGATGGCAGCTGTGGCTCCACAATACACAGTTCCCTCACGTTCCACTTTCAGTAGGAATATTGTGTGTGTGTACACTTCACAACAAATTTGTGGAGGACACCTAGTGGGCACCTTGCCTTTCTTCCCTTTACAGCACACTGGTGGCAGCCCGGTGTGGCTAAGGAAGCGACTACAGCAGGCTACCGATCATTCCTTCTTCACACAGAGGTGATGGATGAAAAGCACACTTCCGAAAATATACTGCATGCAATAAGGAAAATATTTTCCCTTTGGGTGAGAGCAGAGGTGGGCACCAATGTTGAAGTGGGGTTTGTGGTAACTGAGGGAGGGGCAAACATGGTGAAAGCACTGCGAAACGGTCACATTGCACAGTACACACCATCCATCTTATAGTCAAGGGAGCAATGGCAGAAGGAAGTAACTTAGCAGCATGGGTTCTGTCACGCTGTAGGAAGATTTCTGGGCACTTCCACCACAGTGTTAAGGCTAGCCAACTTTTGAGGGAAGAGCAAGAGAGTGCAGGTCTTGTCTATGACAAGATGTGAGTATGCAGTGGAACTCCACTTTAGATATGCTGGAGAGGATTTTGGAGCAGCAGGGGCCAATCCATAATCTTGAATCAGAGCACAACATTGGGATTACATCTCCATTAAATAGGGAAATCAGCTAGTGGCAGTCCTAAACCATTCAGGGATGCCATTTAAACTCAAACACTGCCAGTGTGGGCCAGGTAATCCCAGTGTTCTCCCATCAAGGCAGCAAGATGGATGTGTTCCTTGAAAACCTGTTCAAGGTGGCACTCTACATCCTGACGTAGCAGCCATAGTCAGGAAGCTGAAGGATCTTCTAAAAGTTTATCTTCGCAAAAGAATGGAAGAAAGTCCCGAAATGATGCTAGCGTGCCTTTGCAATCCAAGGATTAAGGGAAAGCTAGAAATCAAATTGAATGTTCTTAGCTACCGGAAGAATTGATCCAAAGGGTGCGTGACTGGCAGCGGAAAAGGGGAATGCTGTCCGAGGAGGGAGAGGTGCAGGAGGAAGAAGAGATGATGTTGTCTGCTACTCCTAGCACAGCATCAGCAGCAGGGTCGCAAGCAGCACAACACAGCTGAGTGGAGGAGCTGCGTTTTGGGAAGAGGCACTTGGGAGTATGACCCACTGACAGAGCTAGCAGCAGAAAGGAGAGTAAGGCTGCTGAAATGGTCAAACTTTACCTCTGTGAAGTTCCTTCTGCACCTAATGTTGACCCTCTTAGCTACTGGGATGAAAAGAAGAGTGTGTGGCCTGCACTCTGCCGGAGTAGCCAGTTTACGCTAGGGCCTAGTGTTTCAGACGCTTTGGACGCTTCACCCTGGGGGTGAAAGAGGTAAGCAAGTCATCATCTTGCCACTCATTCATCTTTTCCATTTTCAATCATCGACTTTTTCTTTGGAAACCTCTCTTTTTCCCTTCCTTTCATTTCCTTTTTTTTCCTTCTGATTCACAACCAACCAAACATAACACAGATACACAATTCACAAGGATCTTTCTTGTTATTTGCCCTGGCCTTCTACACTCAATCTTCTATTGTCAGATATTTTATGATAGAAAACATGTATTCCATATATTCTGTACTTTACATGAACACAAAATGGAGTCAGAGCCATTTTATTTTACTTAATCATGTAGTGATTATTTCTTTTTGTCCTTGTTCTCTCTATAATTGAGAACAAAGGAGTATTCATGTATAATGATGTTTCAGCGTATATATGATACAATTAATGTTATCTTCCATGAGAAAGTTAAGGAGTAGACGCTGCATATCTTTAGAAATTTAACTTGGAGTGGGGGATACATGGTAAGACTACCAAGGCCTGAGTTACTATCTAGGAGGTAACACCTGGCGATAAGGGTGACCATGAATGAATTCCTAACACATATGTAATGGTTTTAAGTTAATTCTTAGACCAGAGCGTCTCTCACAGGTAAATTAAGAAATTACAACGGTGTAAATATGAGTAGAAATCCTAATTATAATGGGTAAAACCCACCGTTATGATTGGATAATTCCAATCAAGAGGTGGAGGCTATGATAATAAGCCCTGTCTTTAAAAGCTTATGTCTTTAATAATTAAAGAAAAAAAGGACCTTTAAAAATCGCACCCTGAAACAGACAGACCCGGACGGACTTATTCACCAAATTTACCCCAGAGAATTGGAATCTTAAGATTCTGGCACCATATTTCACTCTTGGAGTTACTTTGAGTTCTAACCTATATAACTGGTAGAAAGTTATATTCTTTTCCACTCAATTTCTTGCCAATGAATCTGGATTAACTTCTACAAGTACCAGTTGGACAACAGCAACAAGTGGTGGTAAATATAATTGTTTTATTATTCTGAATAGAGATGAATTTTGTCTTCTTCATATAGAATTCCCTGTTTCTGGGAAGTACTATATTGCATTATTGTATATGGCGGCTTGTGAGACTGCAGCTTATAACCCGTGATAATAACAATAATGAAAAGGTATTTTTACCTGTAGATGAAGTTTGACATCATTTGCATCTATTAGGAATTTCACTAATACTCGTAGACATTATTAAATTACTTTTTAATTTGTCATATTAGTTAAACTAATATAAGAGAAATAGTGATATCTTTATTACTGCCCGGATTATTATAAATTGTTGGTTGCTGAGTGGACTGGAAATTAATTGTGTGTTAGACTCATATAGTACTAATTCATATTGATAACTATCGATAATATATTGTATTTGAATTGATTCAATTTTGACATGTTTTAAGAACTTTGTGTTTTATATTATGCACTGTGTGACCCATATATAGATTTTATAAATTGTATTTACAATAAATAAATATTTTTGATTGACTATCGTGGCGATATCTATCTAATTTGAATTATAATTTTCGGCGATCTGAAAGAATTTAGGATCGGAGATAAAATATAGGGTATCTCCTTAAATTCATATTGTGGATGTGGTACTACAATATTTGATAGCGTCGTTATTTTGCGTATGTGATAAAATATTGGTTTTGCCTATTTTGTCTCATTAATATCCCTAACATAATTGGAGGCACTGCTGAGATATTTCACGTAAAAGAATAATTCAAATTATTGATATACGGTAGTTGTTGTCATTTTCTGTTGTTTCACATAGTATATTTTTGGTACTGTGTATTGCATACTGATCAGTGCATAAAACATGTCTGTGTCCAGCAAATCGAGTGCTACTTCTGGTGAAGATGTTTTGCTGTCTAAAGCACAAATGCTGGTACATGTTAATAACATTAAACAGGATATTATGAGAGGTTATCATAAAAATATGAAAATCAAAGAGAATTACGGAGAGTGGCTCCAATCCCTTAAGGATGAAGTACAAATGACCCTAACAAATGAATGGTCTGACGGATCACCTTTGGTTGGACATTTGAATGCTATTGTTCAAACATCAGATTTGAAGGAACGCGAAGGGTTAATCTTTTCATCCTGGCCCTACTTTTTTGTATTGGCTTCTCGGTTGTTGCGAGATCGTGAAACTAGAGAAAAAGAAGTGTCTAATCTCCAAAAAGAATTGCAAGTTTCCAAAGCAGCCCTGGATCAGTTAAATGATACCCAGGCGGAGTACAAACAGTTGAGACTAAAGTTTGATGATTTGACTGATAAGCATTTGGCACTTCATGGCCAGTACTTTGATGCTAAGAGCAGGGAAACTAATTGTCGCTATGATCTGGATAATTGTCATAGGGAGATACGAGAACTCCAAGTCCAATTGTCTAAACAGGATAGTGTACAAATGCCTAAGCTATCTTTGTATGGTGAAGGTGATGAAGGGGTTAAAACCCACACCACCGTAACAGAGTCTACTGTTCTGAGTTTAAGTAAGCAATTACAAACTCTACAAGAACAGGTTAACCAGGTGGTTTCTGTCCAATCACAGCAGAATCAGAAGGTTACATTGTCTGATACACGCGATTCCTCTGACTCTGATGAGAATCAGGAGAGTGATAAAAGTGATAGTGAATCTTCCGTTTATTCAGAAGGTCATGTTTCAGGTGAACCCTCTGTGATGTTACAAGGTGCCAATACGGCCAGAACACACAGATCAGACGGGCGCTCCCGTAATTTGAAAGGAGCAACAAAGGGTACTAAGAAATTACCCGTACCTGTCTATGATGCCCCTAAGGTAATTAAATTCCTTAAGGAGACTGTTGCTGAATTTTCTAAAAAAGGCGCAGCTAATATTGCTGATCATTTAGAATCATTTGAAAGGGCAATGCAGTTTTTGGGAATGGATGATGATTCCAACAAGAAACACTATGTGTCGTGGACTTTTTCAAGTCATCACAGACATTACTTTGAAGGTTTACAAAGTATGCGAACCCTATCTTGGTCTAAAATGAAATATGAGATTAAGATTGAGTTTGGACAGTATAAAACTGTCTCAGCCGCTAAGAAGGCTGTGTATAATCTGAAATGTAGGCCTCACCAAAGTCCTAGAGAGTTTTTAACTGTTCTAAAGAACGCTTATTCTCTTACAGAACGTAAGCCCAGATATGATTCTCGAGAATTCCGTGATCTTTTCTTCTATGCAATGCCTTCTCCAATTCGGACAAATCTTGCTAGAGATTATGATAGCGATTGCTCATTAGACTGGCTTGTTAATGAATGTATGACGCTGTATACAGTACTGCATGCCAATGATGATTTGCCTGATAAAAAGAGTCAGAAATTTCATGGACAAGAGGTGGCAGAAACCCAAGCCCATCTGGGATTAGAATCTCAGAAAAAGAGAAGCTATGCTGAGGTGGTTAAATCCCCAAAACCTCAGAAACAGGAATCGGCTACAGCCTCACCTGTTGTCGGGCCTAAAACTCCTAATGTGGAATCCCAGGATAACAAAGGAAAAAGTCCTACTGGCAAAAAGAATCCACAGTGGAGGAAGGGTAATTCCCAGTGGAAGAAAAACCCTCAGGCAAGGAGGAAATTTTACAGGACTAATAGGGACAGATCCAGTCAGTCTGAGTCTGATAACTCCCAACAGCCTCAACCAAATAACTCCAAACCTAATAGGCCGTACAGGAATGGGAAAAACAATTTACGTCATCATGTAAATCAAATGAGTGACCAAATCAAATTGTTAACGGAGCAAATGACAAAATTAAGTCAAACTATGGCTACAGCGACCACCAATCCTTTTTTAGGGGCAGGTCCTGCCACAATGCTAGCTCCCCCGCAATAGATCATAACGAAGTTAAAGCCGATGTGGCAATGCAGGGATGGTTATCAGATGATGTTATTCCTAACCCTATTTTACTTCCAGATCCTCATCATATATCAAATGATTGTGTTAATAATGATGGTAAAACCTATGTGGTCCCTCCACTTTTGGCTAGGGGGGACGTGTCTGTAACTTTGTCTTCTATATTGCAGCCAGACCAAATGAGTCCGCAAGCTAACTTGTCTTTAAAAGCACCTAGTTTCCAGGAACCGGCTCGGAAGGAGTTAACCGATGAGATGCCGACCGCTAGTAACAGCTTGAATGCTCAAGACATTTCTGAAAAGGAAGAACTAGTGGGTAAGAATGCGCATGCATCAGTACAGGTTGGAACTACTGCCGTGACAGGTAACGTATGGAAGACAAGTGATATGCTGACACATTCTAAGTTCTTATGTGAACTAGAAGAATATGAAGGAAGATATTATGTCTCTGTAAAGGTACAGGATTCATTACCACATCCCTTCATGGGGTTAATTGACACTGGGTCACAGGCAACTATATTATCAAATGTGTACTTTCAGAAGGTAATGGACTTAGCAGCGGAAAAGCCGAAGCTAAGAGATTTTCCAAATACTCTACTGAGTGTTGGAGGAAATTCCCTTCATGTCATAGGTTCATCCTGGTTAAAGTTTACCATAGGTAATAAGACCTTGAGACACCCGGTAATAGTGATAAATCTCCCCTATGACCGATTGATTTTGGGTATAGATATACTCAGAAGACTTAATGTAATCATAGATTGTGTGAATGGGATTGTATGGTCACAAACCAAAGTACCCATTCCATATGATAAGTCTCATCAGCAATCCAGGCGTAATTGCCATGTGATTGAGGAAAGGCCGGACTCAATTGAAATTCATTTTAGGAATAGTCAGTCATCTGATGTTACTGTTTTGCAGGTTAATGATTTTATTTCCCCTGCAGATGATCATTCCATAAAAGTTCAACCGGAAAGGATCCGAAATGTATCTCTGGAAGGCGATGTTTTAACCATTTCTCTTCACAGGAATTATGTGGAATCTGTGGAATCAGCAGGTCATGTTCAATTCCTTGATAAAATTGAAAGGGTTAATAACAATTTATTTTTTCCTGTTCAAGTGAATGATTTAGGGAGAAGTAAAAATGCCAAGCTGAACTTGGAGATCGAAAACAGCTATATCAGCAAAAGTCTGTTAAAACAGATCGCTAATCCTAAAATGATCCGGTATCTTTCTCCCCAAGACAGGTGGATCCATAATCTGGACGGCGAATCGGATAGCCATAATATTATTGCAAAATGTTTGTTATCCATTTCTATTGGAAATAAGACAGCCAAACATTTGTTTCTGGTGTTGGACGAACCTCGTTACCAGATTTATGTGGGAAATGATGTCATACATCGCTTTGCTATCCATCTGGATCTGATTAATTCTAATCTTTGGACCAGGTTAAAAGGCGATCCTTGTGAATTTCAGGATGAAGATGAAGCCCTGAAATCGGCACAGTTATTGCCATATGCAGTCAGTGTTCAAGTACCTGAAGATGTAACCATTCCGCAAGGGAGTAGTAACTTTCTTCTACCCATACAGGTTAAGAAAGGCCAGAGATTGAGAAATCCCAATGCATTTATCTGCTTATCCAACCGGATGCAACAGCTCGGTATCATGGTAACACCCACACCAATGGTAAATATTCATGGAAACCCTATTTATGTTGTTATAAACAACATTGCACCTCATAATATTACCTTATCCAAAGGTACTGTTATAGGTTTGGCATTGGATTCAGAATATTATACTTTTGGATTTCAAAATTATGTAATAGGTCTCATTCCTGAAGAATACTTGACAGAAGAACAAATAGTGGAACAAACGTTTAATTCTATTCCAGAAGGTTTATTCACTATCCAATCTGTTTATCCTTTCAATATAGGTGAAGGTTCGTGCAGGATTGAAGAATCCTCCATTGTCTTTGACCACCTAATTGATGAACAAGAATATCATGACCAAAAGAAAATTAATCCACCTGGAGAGGATCTAACCTCTAAACTTGAGGAATCCTTTGAAATAGGTCAACCTAAAGTTTTTCCTGGATTTCAGGAAAGGGTGGAAGAACAGATATCCATGGCTGATGCTTGTGCTAATGACAGTGAACGTCAACAGCTAAGGGAAATTCTAATGGAGTTCCAAGAGATCTTTGCCAAAGATTCTTATGATTGTGGTTTTACTAACTTCCATGTTGCTAGAATCCAGACTGATCCCGATCTACCACCCGTATGTATCAAGCAATACAGATTACCTTTAGCGTCCTATGATGCGCTACAGGATATCATTCGGAATTTAAAGGACCGTGGCATTATCCGTTCGGTGCACAGTTCGTATAATAACCCCATCCTAGGAATTCTGAAGCCTAATGGTCAATGGCGTTTGTGTGCTGATTTAAGACAGCTAAATAAACGTGTGTATATGTCTGGATGGCCTGTACCCTACATAGACCAATATTTGGTACAAATGCAAGGATCCAAAATATTTACTGCCCTAGATTGTGCCCAGGGATACTGGACTATTCCGGTACACAAGGAGGACCAATACAAGTTGGCCTTTACATTTGGAAAACAGCAGTATACTTGGACCCGGATGCCTTTTGGTTACATAAATTCTGGTCATGAATTTGCTGTATTCATGCATAAAGTTATGCCTGATGCATTTGAAAGGGGAACCTTGGCCTATGTGGATGATATTTTACTTAAAAGTACATCTTTTGATAAACATATTCTGGAGATCCGACATGTTCTTACTCAATTAAGAGAGGCAGGAGTTAAACTCTCATTACAGAAAGCCCAATGGTGTCGTACCAAAGTCAACTTCCTTGGACACGAGGTAACTTCTGAAGGGTTAAGTCCACAGAAGAAGAAAGTTGAAGCCGTTCTGAATGCCAAAACTCCTACCAATGTCAAAGAATTAAGATCATTTCTAGGAATGATTAATTATTCCCGTAAGTTTATTGATAACTATGCAGAAATAACAAAACCTCTTTTACAGCTACTTAAGAAAGACGTAAGATGGAACTGGGGGGAAGCCCAGGACAAAGCCATAGATGAGCTGAGGAGAAAACTCACTCAGGCACCATGTTTGGCATATCCGGAGGGAGGTAAGCCTTTCTATCTGGAAACAGGATTTACTAACTTAAGCATAAGTGCGGTTTTGTATCAAAAACAGGACAATCTGAACAAGGTCATCGCATATGCAAGCAAAACCTTGTCACCGGTTGAAGTGAAATTCAACAACTGTGAGAAAGCTTTATTGTCTACGGTATGGGCATTACAGAATTTTCGGAGCTATATCCACGGCGAGAAGATTATTGTAGAAACTGCTCACCAACCTCTACAATATTTGCAGAGCGACAGGATACGAGACGGTAATCTTTCTAACAGTAGAATTACTGCATGGACTTTATTCTTACAGGGATGGCCGTTAGAAGTCCGTTATAATCAAAATAAGAAGAACGTAGTTGCCCAGGGACTAGCAGATCTACATGATTGTGCTGCTCTACCTCTGGATGATAACTCTACCGGAGATGATTTCCTAGAGGAACAATTACTTTCTCCTTATAAAGTGTATGACGAGGAATATTGTCGACCACTATCGTGGGTATACATAGATGGTTGTTCATATCATATCACCATTGATAATGAACGGAAATTGGTTGCAGGTATTGGAATCACCTGGACAGGTGATTATCCAAATATATCTGTAGGATACAGCATTGGTCCTAAAAGCAGTCAGATAGCTGAACTTTGTGCCGTATATAAGACCATTCAAATGGCAATTGAATATGGTGTTAAAGAATTTGTTATCATAACCGATTCTAACTACGTGCGCAATAGCTTTGTCGAATATCTGCCTAGCTGGAAACGTAACCAAATGCTGAGAAGTAACAACAAACCTGTGAAGCATGGTAAGCTGTTTTGTAAGATTGATGAATTGGTAATCAAACATGATTTGACCATTTATTGGAAGAAAACCAAAGGTCATTCTAAGATACAAAGTATCGATAAAGAAGGTAATGATTTGGCTGATTCATTAGCAAAACAGGCAGCCATCAATGGAGAACTTTTTAACATTGATGATCTTATTGGATCAATTCAAATTGAAGCCATAACTAGACAGCAAGCTAGAAATGAAGTGGACCTTAATATTGCACAATGGAGTCAAGAATTTCCCAATGAGGATCTGATCACTAGTCAAAAGAACGATCCCGTTATTGGTCGATTTTATGAGTATATAAAAGATCCCATTGCCAATCCTATCACTGATGATGATTGTAAGGATAATGAAGACTTGCGAATCTTAATGAGATATAAAGTCCAATTCAATTTGATGGATGGATTGCTGATCAGAACATCCAAACATGGCATACAACAATGGGTAGTTCCTACCACCTTTAGAGGTTTAATGTTGCAACACGCACATGATGCACCTACATCTGGTCATCGTGGGGATAAGATCACCTACGAAATATTGCGTGATTATGCCTATTGGCCGCATATGCTAAGAGATGTGCAAACTTATTGTCGAGGATGTTTGATTTGTCCGCAATTCCAACCTCATGCTCCAACTCATCGTGCACCACTTCAGAAACGAGGAATGTCTCTACCTTGGTCTGACATACAAATCGATTTCATTGGACCTGTAACTAGATCCTCAAGAGGTAACAAGTATATGTTAACTGTTACATGTATGTTCACCAAATGGG
Source organism: Spea hammondii (assembly GCA_029215755.1). Lineage (NCBI taxonomy): Eukaryota > Metazoa > Chordata > Amphibia > Anura > Pelobatidae > Spea > Spea hammondii. The sequence continues at coordinate 23,372,875 of JARDYJ010000009.1, read as the reverse complement.
TAGAATGTATCCCATGCAGAGAGAACACTAGTTCTGTGTGTGCAGCATTACTAATCAATCATGTATTTTCCAGATTTGGCCTTCCTCAGAGAATCGAGTCAGATCGTGGAAGTCATTTCACAAGCGAAGTGATGACAAAAATGTGGAAAATCCTAGGTGTGAAACGCAAGTTACATATCGCCTACCGTGCAGCTTCTAGCGGAGGAGTAGAGCGTTATAACCAGTCCATAGTAAATATACTCAAAAAGTATGTGAAAGAATCTGGCAAGGACTGGGATGTTAAATTGCCCTTAGTTCTAATGGCTATTAGAGCTACACCTAGTACCGCCACTAAGATGTCACCTTTTGAATTGATGACAGGCAGGAAGATGGTTTTACCACAACATTTGCTATATCGCACATCTGATCATAATTTGATCAACGCTGCAACAACTCATCAGTATGTTGAAAATCTACGTAAACATCTTCAACATGCATTTGCTTTTGCACAGAAGAATCTAGGAAAAGCAGCAATCAGTGCTAAAACCTACTATGATCTGAAGACTACTAAGAAAGAATATGAAATCTCCGACCAAGTTTATCTGTATAACTTTGCACGAAACCAAGTAAAGGAAAAGAAGTTTCTACCTTCTTGGAAGGGTCCATATGTCATAATTGACAAGATTTCACCAGTAGCTTATAAGATCAAGATTCCTAAAGATGGTGATTTTGTTGAAAAATGGGTTCATATTAACCAATTGCGTGTTTGTCATCCTAGATCTCAGTTAAGAATTATAGATAATGATTCTGAGTTAGAAGACTGAACATCGCTGTGAAGTCAGAAGATCCAAGTCAACATGTGGTATCGTATACAACTTGAAATGTGTGTTATGTTATGCGATCATGTATATTCATATCATTAATTTCCATACCATCCAGCAACTATATCAATATCGATAGGTAGATTGGATAGCTATGTTTTAATGTCAAGTAATATTACAAGTACGTATTCTCATACTATTCTTCTTTTTGAAGATTAAGACGAGGATTCGAGTTCTGAAAGATGTCCAAGAAGGATGTGGCGATCGTCTGGATCGTATTACTCCTGTGTCACGAGATGCGGATGGAACCGATCGCAGAGCCTGGACCATCTTCTGGCATTATGATCCAAGAAGCTCCGGGATTCATCCTTACAGAAAAGAGGATCCTAACACAACGCGTGTTTGTCAGCTTAGACCCGAAGATCTCCATCGAAAAACAGTACAATGTTTCATCAATGCAGCTCCCTGAATTAAAGGCCTGGTACCAGATGCATCTTGAAAGAGCACAAAGACGCGTTCAAGAAATTTTGGAACAAGCCAGGAAGCCGTTTGTATCGAGCTCCATTACAATGAATCATCGAGCTAAAAGATTCCTTGTTGCCTTAATTGTTGCCTTGGTATGTACAGCCATAGGTGCAGTCGTTGCAACCGGTATGTCTGCCGCAAACTCTGTTTCTGTTCAAACTTTGGAGAACGAAATTCGAGGCTTAAAAGGAGAAATCAATGCTATTCATCGGGAAATGGAACGACAAAGAGAGTATCTAGTAGACTTAATGGTTATGGTAAATGATACCATTGTAACCACAAATATGCATTCCAAATTAATCTCTCACTCCATTAATCTGCACCAAAGTCATGAACAATTCAAACGTGAACTTTTGTTTGTGCACGACCCGATATTATTCCACACATTTTCATTTTTGGACGAAGTGCAATCTGGAATGACTGATTTAACCAGAGGACACATTCCTTTATATTTTGTTTCAGACGATATCGTTCGTAAAATGATTACAAAAGTCGATGGCAATACTGTGGAACCCATGCAACTAAATCTGGCCTATGAAATGGGAAGTGCTCTTCCTCTTTACATTGATCCAGAGAGAATGGAAATATGTTTCTTATTATCAATCCCGTATGTTACCCCACGAAATATTTTTCAGTTGAAAACCATACATAATGTTGGAACATGGAAGGATGAGATACATGTCAAAATCCAAACCCCTGCTGTGTTGGCTTTTCAACCATGGGTACCAGATTGGTATTCAATACCTATTTTGACAGAATGTGTTAAATTTAAGGACAATAATTTTCAGTGTGACGGGAATCCTTTTATATATGATTCTACTAATGCCTTATGTGGAATTGAATATATTAAGCACGGTTCTGAAAAGTGTCAAGTAACTATGACAAAAACTGGTGATAATGCTCCAGTACATGCTATCTTGGTAAAAGATAGATGGTTGGTCAGTACTCTGTACAAAAACATGAGTATATTTCGGAGAGATCAAGTGACTAATAAGGTGATAGCCTTGCCATCTCCAGTGTCACTCATCAAGGTACCCCAAGACTCGCGTATTACTGTAGGCACTGTTACTTTGTACCCTGCTGGTACCGATGTTTGGGAAGGGGAAGTTCAAATGGTTGATGCATTTCAAAATCTTGATATTCCCATTAATCCTGATCTCCAATATCTGCTTGACCATAAACCTAACCATACGATACAGATGTCTATCAGGAAGAATAATATTTCTGTTGATGCTTATAAGTACACGGAACAAGATACCAATATCATACACAATGTGGATTGGGCATATTACAACGACATCATTTTCGGTTTGATGATTGTAACAGTCCTTATATGGCTAATTATTCTTACTGTGAAATTTTCTTTAATGACTTCTCTCACAGGAGCAAAAGTGTTCCAATCTGTGCATTATACCCCTGCAAGTCCCATGTCGGACAATATGATTTGAAGTCGTTGATATACTATCTGACGCTTGTTTAGATCATTCTAAAGCAAATCGGATTTTGCTTTGTCATAATCTAAAGGGGGGATTATGTCAGATATTTTATGATAGAAAACATGTATTCCATATATTCTGTACTTTACATGAACACAAAATGGAGTCAGAGCCATTTTATTTTACTTAATCATGTAGTGATTATTTCTTTTTGTCCTTGTTCTCTCTATAATTGAGAACAAAGGAGTATTCATGTATAATGATGTTTCAGCGTATATATGATACAATTAATGTTATCTTCCATGAGAAAGTTAAGGAGTAGACGCTGCATATCTTTAGAAATTTAACTTGGAGTGGGGGATACATGGTAAGACTACCAAGGCCTGAGTTACTATCTAGGAGGTAACACCTGGCGATAAGGGTGACCATGAATGAATTCCTAACACATATGTAATGGTTTTAAGTTAATTCTTAGACCAGAGCGTCTCTCACAGGTAAATTAAGAAATTACAACGGTGTAAATATGAGTAGAAATCCTAATTATAATGGGTAAAACCCACCGTTATGATTGGATAATTCCAATCAAGAGGTGGAGGCTATGATAATAAGCCCTGTCTTTAAAAGCTTATGTCTTTAATAATTAAAGAAAAAAAGGACCTTTAAAAATCGCACCCTGAAACAGACAGACCCGGACGGACTTATTCACCAAATTTACCCCAGAGAATTGGAATCTTAAGATTCTGGCACCATATTTCACTCTTGGAGTTACTTTGAGTTCTAACCTATATAACTGGTAGAAAGTTATATTCTTTTCCACTCAATTTCTTGCCAATGAATCTGGATTAACTTCTACAAGTACCAGTTGGACAACAGCAACAAGTGGTGGTAAATATAATTGTTTTATTATTCTGAATAGAGATGAATTTTGTCTTCTTCATATAGAATTCCCTGTTTCTGGGAAGTACTATATTGCATTATTGTATATGGCGGCTTGTGAGACTGCAGCTTATAACCCGTGATAATAACAATAATGAAAAGGTATTTTTACCTGTAGATGAAGTTTGACATCATTTGCATCTATTAGGAATTTCACTAATACTCGTAGACATTATTAAATTACTTTTTAATTTGTCATATTAGTTAAACTAATATAAGAGAAATAGTGATATCTTTATTACTGCCCGGATTATTATAAATTGTTGGTTGCTGAGTGGACTGGAAATTAATTGTGTGTTAGACTCATATAGTACTAATTCATATTGATAACTATCGATAATATATTGTATTTGAATTGATTCAATTTTGACATGTTTTAAGAACTTTGTGTTTTATATTATGCACTGTGTGACCCATATATAGATTTTATAAATTGTATTTACAATAAATAAATATTTTTGATTGACTATCGTGGCGATATCTATCTAATTTGAATTATAATTTTCGGCGATCTGAAAGAATTTAGGATCGGAGATAAAATATAGGGTATCTCCTTAAATTCATATTGTGGATGTGGTACTACAATATTTGATAGCGTCGTTATTTTGCGTATGTGATAAAATATTGGTTTTGCCTATTTTGTCTCATTAATATCCCTAACACTATGAGATACCTTCCAACAGTCCCGAATTTCCCGACAGTCCCATTTTTTGCATCCTGCCCCGTCAACTTCAGTAAGTATGCAAAAGTAGGTAAAAAAATAAATATAATAAAATAACTTTAATAATATAATAAAATAAATATAAGAAATTAACCTCTTATTTTAATAACCCATTCAATTTAAAATGAGATAGTATAGATCTTTAACCAAACTGGTGCACTACTACTATCCTTAACTTTACATTAACCCTATAAGTCTAAGCTTATTTTGAGTTTTTGTCCCACACTCTTCTATCCGCATACCTGTCAACAGTCCCTAATTTCTAGACCCGTTTTTTTTCCCATTACCGACCTGTCAAATTTGGGTTGTTGGAAAGTATGCCAATGGTCTCCCCAGGCGGAGTTTTGCCATCAGGAGTTAAAGGTCTGTACGAGCGACTCTATTGGTCGCCAGCAGGGAACTGCAGGGAACTCCACCGCCAGGAGTTAAAGGTCCGTACGAGCGACTTTATTTTTCCCCCATGAAGACGAAGAATATAAAGAGTTGGTCAGCGCCCAAGTCTAGAGAATACCCTGTTGCTTCATGTTTAGTACAACTGTATAAATATTCCTTCCATTATCTTTTTTTCCCTTTAGCGTCCATCAGTGCTGGGTTGTGGGTCTCTTCTCTTTTACTTACTCTTTAATATCCTCTTGCACGGATGCCATGAAAAATCATGAGCCAACTATAATAATTTTTTCAGTATTTTTCCAGAGCTCAAATACTAGGCCCTAGCATAAGCTGGCTACTCCGGCAGAGGTAGCAGGCATTGCCACACCGCAAACAAGCACAACCAAGGGGGGAGAAACTACCTTGACCATTAGGGACATTTGAGGCATGACTTTAGTCAGGAAGCGAACTGGCAAAAGATGCTGGCACCACCACCACCAGCAGAAGCAGCAGTGGAAACGGAAAAGGTGAATGAGTGGGCAATTGACGACCCGCTCCCATGTTTCACCACAGGGCAAAGCATTCAAACACTGTCAGTCCTTGACGTTTGGGAGCAGACTTCCAGAGCTCAAACACTAGGCCCTAGCGTAAGTTGGCTATACTGGCAGAGGTAGCAGACGTTGCCACACCACAAACAGACGCAGCCAGACGCAGGCGCAGTGTATGGGAAGTACTGCCTTGCTAGAGGTGGTGCTAGGCGGAAATGGCGTGGCGATACCCTTTAACTTTGAACGTGCTTCTGGTGCTTTAGGCTTTCCGTAAAAAAACATAGAGCTAGTGGGCCTAGCAGCACTACTACTGCCATCTATTGGTTCCTTTCCTTTACTTGATGACATAGATCCTTCAAGCAATGATTCCCCAAACGATAACCGAGATCTTGGCCTACTTGTCCGACTAGACTGACGCAAAGGCTGCATCGTAGAAGAACTAGTGGTGGTCGATGGAGCCTGTCCCTCGCTCCTTTTCTTAGTCCCAAAAGGAGCATCCATTTCAAATTTTGTGTTGTGTGTGTAGAGTAGTTTTTAAAACTTTATAACTTTATAAAGAAAAATAGGATTAAAAAACAAATGGAACCCCTAAAAAATTAGAGGAGGTTTCTCTTCAGTGCTACTGCTGAAAAACTATGCACAACTGCACTGTGCTGTTGTATGCAATATGCCAAAGTGCTCAAGTTATTTAAAAATAAGTTAACTAAAGCCACTAAATGGTGTTATTAACTCAAGTTTAACTATAATAAACTAACTAGTAAAACTACTAGCAGTATTTTATTTTTATTTTAAATTTGCTAAATTTTAAATTTTGCGGGGAGAAGATGGCCAGAAGGGTGGAGGAGTGTTTAAACTAGGTAAAGGGGGGGAGGGAAACTACAATATAGAAGGGGAAGATAGTGTAGATAGAAAGCTGGGGCTTATAAATGTACCTGGGGGTGGAGCGGAGGGAGGGGTTAGAATAGTCAATAGGGATAGGCTTCATAGGGAAAAAAACCATACACCTCTAAATTGTATGCTTACTAATGCCAGAAGTCTGACCAATAAAACTGACAAACTGGAGTTAATAATGTCTGAAGAAAACTATGACATAGTGGGTATAACAGAGACATGGTTGGATGATAGCTATGACTGGGCGGTTAACATACAGGGTTATAGTCTATTCAGGAAGGATCGAAAGAAATGAAAAGGGGGAGGAGTTTGCCTTTATGTAAAGTCCAGCCTAAAGGCCACACTGCGGGAGAATATATGTGAGGGAAATGATAATGTGGAGTTATTATGGGTAGAAATATATGGAAAGAAAAATAATAATAAAATACTGATCGGGGTTTGCTATAAGCCACCAAATATAATGGAAGCAGCAGAAGATCAATTATTAAAGCAAATAAACAAGGCAGCAAATCACAATGAGGTGGTTATTATGGGGGACTTTAACTATCCCGACATAAACTGGGAAACAGAGACCTGTGAATCTCATAAAGGAAACCGGTTTCTGACTATAAGTAAGGATAATTATCTGTCCCAAATGGTACAGGACCCGACCAGAGGGGGCGCCCTACTGGACTTAATATTAACCAACAGACCTGACAGAGTAACTAATGTGCACGTCAGGGGGCATCTAGGAAATAGTGATCACAATATGATACATTATAACTTGTCCTTCAATAAGGGAACTCTTAGAGGAGCCACAAGAACTATGAACTTTAGAAAGGCAAAGTTTGATCAACTAAGAGAAGCCCTTAACACTGTAAATTGGGAAAATGTCCTCAAAAACAAGAGTACAGACACTCAATGGGAGATTTTTAAGGATATCTTAAATTCTCACTGTGAAAGGTACATACCGTATGGGAATAAAAGAGTCATGAACAAGAGAAAACCAATGTGGATAAATAAAAATGTAAAGGGGGTAATAAATGGCAAAAAGGTTAAAAATGAAAGCGTTGGCCCCTTAAAAAGTAATGAGGGAGAAGTTATAGACGGGGATCAGGAAAAAGCTAATCTATTAAATATATTCTTTTCTGCTGTATTCACAGAGGAAATGCCAGGTAATATACAGCAGGATGAGATAACTGCCCCAGTACATGTCGCCTGTCTAACCCAGGAAGAAGTGCAGTGCCGCCTAAAAAAAATCAAAATAGACAAATCACCAGGTCCAGATGGCATTCACCCCCGCGTTCTAAGGGAGTTAAGCAATGTAATAGACAGACCCCTATTTCTAATATTCAAGGACTCTATAGTGACAGGGTCTGTTCCCCAGGACTGGCGCATAGCAAATGTTGTGCCAATATTCAAAAAGGGGAAAAAAAGTGACCCGGGGAATTATAGGCCTGTTAGTTTAACTTCTGTTGTGTGTAAACTGTTTGAGGGTTTCCTAAGAGATGCTATTTTGGAGTATCTCAATGAAAATAAATGTATGACTCCATATCAGCATGGGTTTACAAGGGATCAGTCCTGTCAAACTAACCTGATCACCTTTTATGAGGAGGTGAGCTCAAGACTGGATCGGGGTGAATCGCTGGATGTCGTATATCTTGATTTTTCCAAAGCATTTGATACGGTGCCACATAAAAGGCTGGTACATAAAATGAGAATGCTTGGGCTGGGGGAGAATGTGTGTATGTGGGTAAGTAACTGGCTCAGTGATAGGAAACAGAGGGTGGTTATTAATGGTACATACTCTGAGTGGGTTACTGTTGCTAGTGGGGTACCACAGGGGTCAGTTTTGGGTCCTATTCTTTTTAATATATTTATTAATGACCTTGTAGAGGGATTGTATAGTAAAGTATCAATCTTTGCAGACGATACTAAGCTTTGTAACGTGGTTAACACAATAGAGGACAGTGCACGATTACAAATGGATCTGCATAGGTTGGAGGCTTGGGCTGGGATGTGGCAGATGAGGTTCAACACAGATAAATGTAAGGTTATGCACATGGGGAAGAAAAATCCAGGCTGGGAATATGTATTAAATGGGAAAACACTGGGGACGACTGACATGGAAAAGGACTTAGGAGTTTTAGTTAACAGTAAATTTACCTGTAGCGACCAGTGTCAGGCAGCTGCTGCTAAGGCAAATAAAATCATGGGGTGCATCAAAAGGCGCATAGATGCCCACGACAAGGAAATAATTCTACCACTGTACAAGTCACTAGTCAGACCACACATGGAATACTGTGTACAGTACTGGGCACCAATGTACAAGAAAGATATAGTGGAGCTGGAGAGGGTTCAAAGACGGGCAACCAGAGTAATAAGGGGAATGGGAGGACTACAGTACCCAGAAAGATTATCAGAATTAGGGTTATTTAGTTTGGAAAAAAGACGGCTTAGGGGGGATTTAATAACTATGTATAAATATATAAGGGGACAGTACAGAGATCACTCCCAGGACCTATTTATACCCAGGACTGTATCTATAACAAGGGGACATCCTCTACGGTTGGAGGAAAGAAGGTTTCTACACCAGCACAGACGGGGGTTCTTTACAGTAAGAGCGGTGAGATTATGGAACTCTCTGCCAGAGGAAGTGGTTATGGTAAACTCAATAAAAGAGTTCAAAAGGAGCCTGGACGTGTTTCTTGAAAGCAATAATATTACAAGTTATGGATATTAGATTAATAGTTGATCCAGGGATTTATTCTGATTGCCATATTTGGAGTCGGGAAGGAATTTTCCCCCTGGTATGGGGCAATTGGCATCTGCTTCATAAAGGTTTTTTTGCCTTCCTCTGGATCAACACAGTAGGGACACAATATGTATATAGGTTGAACTTGATGGACTTTGGTCTTTTTTCAACCTTATGAACTATGTTACTATGTTACTATATTTCCTAAAGTCTACCTCTAGGCAAGGGAAGATGCTCTCAAGCCCACTAAGCTAAAGTGAGGTTAGATCAGTATATTATTTATATTATTAATTTATATAATATTAATAGATTATAAATTACAATTACTTATTATATTATGGGGTTAAACAACTTTTACTTTAAATCAGATACAGAAGTAGACAGATATAGTTATCCTACTTCTGCTAAATCTACAAAAATGTGCTAAATTATTTTCTTTTTCACTAGTACAACAGCTACCTTGAAGCTTTGCTTAGTACAGTTGTCGTCGCACAGTAAATCTTTCTTGAAAAGAAATTAAAAATCAAAATCCACCAGGTGGCACTCACGTAAAACCACAAGAGAGATAAGAGATACAAATTGGTAGTACAGACTGCAGCAATGTATCTTTCAATGCACTCACACTAATTAGCGTGTTTTCAGGTCTTTTTTTGTTTCCTTTCAGAGTTTCTAAATGAAAAACAATCAAAAGGGACACAATAGTGTAGTATGCCAGCTTAATAAATGTTTGAAAAATAAAGACTGCACTGTTGTGGTCGTGGCCTGTTTTATGCAAAATTATGCTAATATTTAAATACACAATTTAGACAAAACACATCTAACAATACAACAATAAATTTGATTCAGGAATACAGTTAAATTATGTAAAGACGAATACCAACAGATGTTATGATATATAATGATATACTTTATTAATACCTCTAGCGGTACAAACAATATATCGAAAAAAGGTTACCATAACAAAGTTACAGACAGTCAACAATTATATTCTAATAACATTGTAATAACATATGTACTTAACTTCAGAGAGTATCAGCATATCAAATGACTCCTTTGGTGTTCAGTTTCCAAAATGGCTCTAGATACCAGGATCATATAGAAGACTTTAAAGGATTCTTTCAGTTGTTGTTTTCTAATTCTTAGTTACAATACTAGGCACTTAACTAGTCCTAGCTTCTTGCCACTTAACTAGCCCAAGATGGAAGAGCAGCTTTCTATTTCATACTTTTTCTCTGGCAAACTTTCACAGCTCCCTTAGCTTCTGTCATGCTGCTTCCTTCCTGTCCTTCCAGTCTCCTCTGCTCCTCCCCCTTCTTCCTGGAGTTCCTGATATCCCATTGTTCTTGGTATAGCCCACATGGCTTTTCATGTAGGTAGCCATTATCTATGGTCTTAGATAAACAATAGATGTACAAATCACTCACTCTATAGTGCTACCTGGTGGTAGAGGTAATGCACTTCTTAAACAATAGAAGTATAAACAATAGAACTAATTGATATTGTAATATATGCCACAGTTAGGGGAGTGGTTTATCCAAAGGGAGATACAGATATTGCGTCTGTGACGTGAATCACTAATAATGGACGACGCAATCCATGTCCATAACACTGCACCCACACAACTGTTGGCACATCAATCAAAATGTGCTAATCGCGTCTTATGCTCCGGGGGTGGCCGTTATCCCTCCATGCCGGGAATTTATCAGTGTATACTGCCAGCTGTTTCATCCAGAGTTTCCACGATATCTTCAGTGAATAAAGGTGAGTAACCCAATTTCCTTTTGTATAAAATTATGTTTAATTATGGGATAATATCCCACTAAATTAAAAAATGATAACTGGTAATAAAAAGCAATCAAAAGCAATAAAAGTTTGCCGGAGAGGTTACCGGGTTCACTTCCGTGTGTCCCCCGATGACGTCATCCTGACAGGTGAGTTGTTTATCGGTGTGGATATGTTTATGCCTCGGATCGTCAAAACTAAAAGACGTTGTTTCTTTCTTTCAGCTATTTACTTTGGAAGAGCCGTCCATGCCGTCAGAACATCAGACCTTCACTCCGTTCTCAGAAGGAAAGGAGCAGAAACGGAGAAATATAAAACACTGTTCTTAAATCAAATAATGGTTTGGGGGGGGTTGTTTGTATATACCGTATTTGCTCGATTATAAGACTGAAAAAGCTCTGAAAAATACCCCTCGTCTTATAATCGGGGTCGTCTTATAATCAGACCTCAAATAGGTCTGACTATGAGACGACTAAGATCCAGATCCCCCGCAGCTGCAGGGGACCTGGATCCTCCTGTCTCAACCCCCCCTCGCCCCACTTACCGGTGCTTCTGAGTCCCCAGTGTGTAGCCGGGGCAGTGTGACAACTTACGCTGCAGCCGGAAGGAGCTGTGGTTAGCAGCGGGGGTTGTCTGCGTCCATCGCGCAGCCTTCTCCGGCTGTCAGAGATCAGAGTTCCCCGCACTGGTGCGGCACCGGCACCGGTGCGGGGAACTCTGATCTCTGACAGCCGGAGAAGGCTGCGCGATGGACGCAGACAACCCCCGCTGCTAGCCACAGCTCCTTCCGGCTGCAGCGTAAGTTGTCTACGCGAATCGCGTAGACATCTACACGCTGCCCCGGCTGCATGACTGGGGAGTCAGAAGCACCGGTAAGTTGGGGGGGAGTGTTAAACAGGAGGCATAAGGCATTTCTGGAGGCAGAGTGCTTTGTGAAATGCCTTTTAACCCCCTTAATGCCACTCTGCCTCCAGAAATGCCTTTTTAACGCTCTATACGCCACTCTGCCTCCTGAAATGCCTTAAACCTCCCTATATGTCACTCTGCCCCATAATATGCCTTTTAACCCCCTTAATGCCAGAGTGGCATATAGGGGTATAAGGCATTTCTGGAGGCAGAGTGGCACATAGGGGGTCAAAAGGCATATCATGGGGCACAGTGGCATATAGGGGGTATAAGGCATTTCTGGGGCAGATGTGCATAACTGGGGGGGGCAGGTTGGAAAATAGAAGGAAATAAAACCAAAATATTTTTCTGAATCATAGCTTTTATTAAAAAAAAATAGTTTATGTAGCCCATTATTTTTATTGTTTTTTTTTCCCTTTTATAATATGTGAATGCTATGTACAATATTTGGACTTCTGAGGACACTATACTTCACTTTTTGTGGGTGTGGCTCTAGCCTCTGAAAACTATCCAGAAGGAGGTGTGACAGAACCTGACAGGGAAGAAGAGACGCCATCTTAGGATGAGTTAAGGCCTATTCCATATCCAGCAAGACCAAGTGACTAACTAGCAAGTGCAGGACCAAATCCTGATCTGTTTTGCCAAGAGGTTGCTTGATACAAACCAGAGCTGCAGCTTAAGGTCTTCCAGCAAATTCACCTCTACAGAGAATCTGCTCTCAAGCCTTCCTGCAGTTAGCAAGGACTGTATCCAGGCTCCATCTGAGGACATCAGACCAGGGAAGTAACATCAAGGATATTGCTGTATATCTACCAGGGCCCCAACGTGCACCAACACTGTTTACTGGAGCTCCTGGGTGGGCAATTATCCAGCTTTGGGTGGTTTCTGTATTTTTTTCAGTATATATATATATATATATATATATATGTATTTTGGCACTGGGTTGAACACACAGTTACTGTGAACTGCCACTCTCAGGACAAATCTTTATTTCCTGTGAACACTGTTATTGTATGCATCTGTTCCCCTATATTACAGTAAAATAGGTTTAATTTGTTTATCAGTTATTGTGTACTTATTAGTACTATTGCAGGGCCACTTCTCAGTGAGTGGATTTCCTGTATCTAAATAAATCACTGAGTGGAGGCACTGAATGCAGAATTCAAATATGTCCCAATCTCCCTCACTTGCGGAGGCTCAGGAGCCATATCAGCGTCAAGAAGCAACAGGGATTGTTGCTGATCCTGACCCTATTTTCCAAGGGAAAGGAAAAAGGGTTACATTTACCGTATTTGCTCGATTATAAGACGACCCTGATTATAAGATGAACCCCCAAAATCTAAATATTAATTTAGGAAAAAAACAAAAAGCCTGAATATAAGACTACCCTATAGAAAAAAAAAATTTCTAGTAAATATTAATGCATGTAAAAAATTTTTAATATCTAATAAAAGCTATGATTGAGAAAAATATATATATTTTATTTCCTTTTATTTGCCAACCTGCCCCCCCAGTTATGCACATCTGCCCCCAGGGTTGCCACTCTGCCCCCAGAAATGCCTTATACCCCCTATTTGCCACTCTGCCCCATGATGTGCCTTTTAACCCTCTATATGCCAGAGTGGCATTTAGGGGGTTAAAAGGCATATCATGGGGCAGAGTGGCATATAGGGGGTTAAAAGGCATTTCTGGAGATAGCAGTTATATATATATAGAACTGCTAACAGCAATCACACTCCTATCAAGCCAAGGCAGCCAGTACATGCTGGAACCTGGGGATGATAGGAGTGTGAGTACAGCCTCCCTTTGCCATGCTACCACCACCACCACCCACCTTACACATCTATGCTATCATACACACACTCATTCACAAACATTTAAATACTCATTCATTCCATTAATCACACATACTTCACACATTAATCACAAAAACCCTCCCCCACCCCCTTACCTGAACTGCAGATCTCTCACTCGAAGGCTTCTGCAGGGGCCCGGCTGTGCGAGCAACTTCTCTGGCCCCGCCCCAGAGGAAGGAGGGGGGAGGCAGAGTTATGTGACACTCTACTAGCTTCCTGTTCTCCTGCTGCTAGAAGAAGAGACGCTGCTCGCGACCAAAGCACCGGTAAGCAGCCTGGCAACCTAATCGAGGTCTGATTAGAAGACGACCTCGATTATTTGCTCTGAAAAAAACCTCGTCTTATAATCGAGCAAATACGGTACATGAATTAACCTTTGCTGGGAAAAGGCTTTTTCTTTTTTTTCCTAAATTAATATTCAGATTCTGTAAATCTGTAAATTATGTAATGAAATATATGAACTAAATAATTAATATATAACGAATAATGAATTAAAAAAACTTGTATATAAATCAATGTGTGTGAATGTTCATAACTGAATAACTACTATATAGCTTATAACAAAAAATCATGTGTACCAATATTTAGAATTTTCTCAGACAGAAAGGAGCAGAAACGAAAAATTTTTAAAAAAGAAGAAAAAAAAACTGGTCTTAAATCAAATAATGGTTTGAAGGGGGTGTTTTTCATTTGTATATATGTATCTGTAAATTATGTAATGAGATTTATGAACTAAATAATTAATATATAACGAATAATGAACTCAAAAAAGAAATTGAAAAGAAATTAGAAAATAAAATTTAACAGCAAAACAGTTAGCTTCACTGCTTGCTGAACAAAAAACACACAGCACTTATGCGGCTGAACTCACTAGCCCAAAAAAAGGTTCCCTTCACTGATGGACTGAGTGGCTGTAAGTGATGTTCAGACCCCATACTGCTGGCAGCATCAATACACAATGGGGGCAGCTAGCTATGTTTCAGCATGTCTGCGTTCTCTGGTACTGCACAGAGGAAGCAGGATGTGATGTAATGTCACGTGAACTCTGCTGGGTTCCGGTTCCTCTGTGCAGTACAGAAGACCCTCCCACAGGTAAGTAGCAGGGCTCCAGGTGCGGACCGCGTAAGATCGGTTGCCCTGGCTGCCGATCTTACGCGGGCCGCACCTCGAGGTCTCGCGGGCCGCATTTGCAGCGTTTCTATTGGGAGGGTTCCTACGGCCCTGGGGGGATTTCTTAATTATCGGTCCCTCCCGCATGAGTTACTGGGGGGATCTGCCCCCCCCAGTTCCTATGCCCATGCCCTCATCATGATATCACAAGAGCGAGCTGATTGGACAAACGAGGATCAGCTCACCCAATCTGTGTCCTCGTCCTCCTCTTTGAAAATTTGGCGGGCGCGCCGCGAAAACTAAGACGATCACGAAGAAACGAAGATTCTTCGTTTTGTGCGCCTTCATCTTCGTGTACGTTTTACCACCGCTATCTTCGCTTCTTCGTTTCTTTGGGACGAACAAGGAAAACGCACTCTTCGTGTTCGTTTTCATATTCGCCCGAAGATGAATGCACAAGTCTAGTTATTACCTCTTTTGGAATTTTGTTTGTATAATTATCAAGATATTCTTGCCCAATGATGTACAGTAGAATTAAGCTTAGCAGAACTGAGTACACATGTGAATATCTTATTGTCTATGTAGACAGTAAAATTGAGCGCATATAGCTCACTTGAGAGCAAAAATGTCTAAATAAACTGGATGTAAATTATACTGTTTTCATCTGTGGTTGGGGGTCCTTGATCCATAAGCAATAACTTATTTTTTTACTTACTTTAATTTTCCTTCCTGCTTTTGGTATCAGATTGCACCAAGTTCCTCATTAGGGGCATCTATAGTATGTGAAGGACAAAGTGTAAGCTAAAGTCAGTATAAGCCAATGTAGGTGCACTTGATAGAATTCCTTATCATATTTAAAGTCATTGTCTGACTGACAGGATATACAGTTTTTCTTTTTGTATTCAACTAAATATCCTATAGAATTACTGTTGTGATTCTTTATCAGTTTTGTGCAGCAGTCATTAGTGCTTGAAAATGTTCACTACTGGTTTTCTCACCAAGATATGACTTGAGATCAGGGGCGTACCTAAAGTATTTGGCACCTGGGGCGGATCCTGTATGTGGCACCCCCCCAACACTTTAAAACTGCATAGCTTCTGTGGTTATATACTGGCGCAGACACTGAAGGTGGTACAGCATTACTGTTATCATTATATACTGAGGCAGACATTGACGGTGGTACAGCATAACACCTACCACTATATACTGAGGCAGACATTGATGGGGGTACAGCATAACACCTATCACTATATACTGAGGCCGACATTGACGGGGTACAGCATAACACCTAACACTATATACTGAGGCAGACATTGGCGGTGGTACAGCGTAATCCCTATCACTATACATTGAGCCAGACACTGATAATCACTATATACTAACCCAAACATTGATGTGGTGTAGGCTTACCACTTCATGCACCGAAACAAAAATTCTGGACTGAAACCGAAAATCCAGCATTTACCTGTCCAAAACCAAGTAACACAGCATAATAGGAAAAAAATTTCAATGACAATATTATATATATATATATATATATATATGATTGTTAACAGCAATCATACTCCTATCATGCCCAGGCATACCCATTTTCCAGCATGTACTAGCTGGCTTGGCATGATAGGAGTGTGATTGCTGTTAGCAATGATATATATAGTACTAAGCCTTGGCTAAGTCTAGGTGTTAGCACTTGATATCCAAGGCTTAGTACTACGCTCTAAAGCTTTTTTTTGTTCCCCCCACAGCATAAATGTTTGTGCTCCTTATCTTGGGTTTAGCGCCCTTATTGGCACAGTTACTTCATAACATGTTATTGTGTCTGGAAACTTGCCACGCACCAGACAACATGCTAATTAGATACCTAAGCATTAAAAGGAATATTATACCCCTCATCACTATCTTCCCCCCCTCCCTCCTCACTATCTTCCCCCTCCCTCCTCATTATCTACCCCCCTCTCCCCCCCTCACTATCTACCCCCCTCTCCCTCTCCCCCCACTATCTACCCCCCCTCTCCCCCATTGTAGTTAAAGGTTTTTGTACTTACCTTCCTGCTCTGCCGCTGTTTCCTGCTCTGCCGCTGCTTCTTGCTCTGCCGCTGCGCTGCTTGACTGCTGAGCGCCCACACTGCGACGGAGTTAGAGGCCTCGCGAAGGAGTCTCTCCTCCGTGTAAAAAAAATAAATAAAAAAAAGTGACGAGGCTGCCGGGGATCCGGGACATGTGGTCACCCTAGCCCGCGGCACCCGGGGCAGACCGCCTCCCCGCCCTCCACTAGGTACGCTACTGCTTGAGATCATTCTTTAACTCAAGGAATGCTAGTAGGCATCATTTAAAGCTTTGTCTGTTTTATCTCCTATTTGGCCCCTATAAATGTTGACCCCTTTTTTAGGTAACCAAGACACTGTTCTAGCAGCTTAGTGAGTTTGTCATCTTGACTTCAGTAGCATTTATCTGATTTATCAGTGCTCAATCTTAATCCATCTGTGTTAATTGGTGTAAAATTATCTGGTACTGCTATACTTTTGAATTTGCTTCCCTAATTTTGTATATTTCTTTGAAAATGTGATAATAGTAGGAAACATCAGTATTAACATGCACATACAGTATTGTTCTATAACTGAAACACTAACGTTCGGATCTGCAACGTTTACCCTTTCTGATAATGTATACAGTTTACAAAAAAATTGTTTATTGATCTTTTGAACCTCCTTCATGAACACTTCCTCACTGAGTCTGACCACTAGGAAATTACATCATATCCCAGTGTTCAGAATCAGTGAGACAATGACCCAGTGGAATGCCGGGAGGTGCATATGGCACTGGCATTGGGGGCCCCCACAATGCAGGGACCGCCGTTACGCAAGAGGGGACCGTGAAGGGAGATCCTATGTGGATGTGATTTCCCAAAGTGAATTCCTGACAAATTTTTGTCTATAGTGGGGATTTTGTATTAAGAGCAATTATAGTACAGAGTGAAGAGCATTGCAAAGTAATTCACAGATGAATTATATCACTTACAATAGTAAATGGACAACATTTTCCACTTTGCACTTAGTTCTCTCTCCGATCATTAACCTCTATGTGTTTTTGGGCCTGTAAGTTATAATTTGCTCGATTATAAGACAACCCTGATTATAAGACGACCCCCCAAATCTTAATATTAATTTAGGAAAAAAAGAAAAAGCCTGAATATAAGACGACCCTATAGGAAAAAAGTTTTACCAGTAAATGTTAATTCATTTAAACTATTTTTTTAATAAAAGCTATGATTGAGAAAAATATTTTGGTTTTATTTCCTTCTATTTTCCAACCTGCCCCCCAGTTATGCACATCTGCCCCAGAAATGCCTTATACCCCCTATATGCCACTGTGCCCCATGATATGCCTTTTAACCCTCTAAATGCCACTGTGCCCCATGATATGCCTTTTAACCCTATATGCCACTGTGCCCCATGATATGCCTTTTAACCCTATAAGCCACTCTGGCATTTAGAGGGTTAAAAGGCATATTATGGGGAAGAGTGGCATTTAGGGAGGTTTAAGGCATTTCAGGAGGCAGAGTGGCATTAAGGGGGTTAAAAGGCATTTCACAGAGCAACCTGCCTCCAGAAATGCCTTATGCCCCCCATTTAACACTCCCCCCCCCCCCGCCCCACTTACCGGTACTTCTGAGTCTCCTGTCATGTAGCTGGGGCAGCGTGTAGACTCACGCTGCAGCCGGAAGGAGGCGTGGCTAGCAGCGGGGGTTGTCTGCGTGCATCGTGCACATTCGCTGGCTGTCAGAGATCAGAGTTCCCCGCGCCCGCGCCGGCGCGGGGAACTCTGATCTTTGACAGCCGGGGAATGTCTGCGTGATGCACGCAGACAACCCCCGCTGCTAGCCATGCCTCCTTCCGGCTGCAGCGTGAGTCTACACGCTGCCCCAGCTACATGACAGCTGCACACCTGGGACTTACCGGTAAGTGGGGTGGGGCGGGGGGGGTTGAGACAGGAGGATCCAGATCCCCTGCAGCTACGGGGGATCTGGATCTTAGTCGTCTCATAGTCAGACTTTGAGGTCTGATTATAAGACGACCCCGATTATAAGACGAGGGGTATTTTTCAGAGCATTTGCTCTGAAAAAAACCTCGTTTTTTAATTGAGCAAATACGGTATATGGTGCTTGATATTGTGATTCTAAACACAGAAATAAGGTATGAATGTAATGAAGACAAGTACAGAATATAAAGGTATCTAAGTTACATTACTATCTACAATAATGATCCCTTTACAAACATATACAGTGGGGCAAAAAAGTATTGCAAGTTCTCTCGCTTAACCCCTTCAGGACCGGGATTTTGATACTAACGTGTCGCTAAAGGACCGGAGCCGTTTTTGTGTTTTTGCCATGTCTTTCTTCAACTGTAATTTCTCTCTTATCAATTGGTGCACCCACACAAATCATATATTGTTTTTTTCAGCACAAGTAGGGCTTTCATTTGAAACCATATTAAGCTGGGTAGTACATTGTTTTGTTTGAAAAAAACTGGAAAAAGTGGGGTAAAAATAAAAAAAACGCATTTTTCGTGTACAAAATACAGTTTTGTATACATACAAATTGTACACACATTAAACCAATGGAAAAAAATTATCCCAAATATATTCATTAACTTGTCCTGATTTGGAAACCACCCAACATGGCCAGGATTTTTATCTATTTTGACCAGTATAGGGCAAATATTGCAAGGCATGCATCACGTTTTTGAAATGTAATTTTTTTCAAATTTGGCATGGTAGTCTAATAACTGCAATAGTTGTCACAGATACTGATTACCCCCAAAAAATTATATGTTTATGAACAGTAGATATGTCAAGGTGTACAACTAGGGTCATTTTGACACTTTTCAAACAGGGATTTTATCGCCAATTGCTGCCAAATTTTGAGTTATTTTTGTATTTTTGGGGGTTTTTTTGCATATGTTGCAATGTTGCTTTAGATTTTATATTATATTTTGTATAGAATATGTGCAACTGCAGAACAAAACACCAAATTGTGTTCACCAACATCCCCCGGTTCCAACAAGGCCTCACATGCATGGTTCATGCATTTTTTGAGGAAGCTATGAGGGCAAAACTGGAACATGCGCATTTTCGTTTTCACATTTGGAATTTTCAGAAATTGGTTTACTGGGCCCATATCCCA
This sequence comes from Spea hammondii, assembly GCA_029215755.1. Classification (NCBI taxonomy): domain Eukaryota; kingdom Metazoa; phylum Chordata; class Amphibia; order Anura; family Pelobatidae; genus Spea; species Spea hammondii. The sequence goes on along the minus strand of JARDYJ010000009.1, from coordinate 23,353,079 downwards.
TTTGGGACATTTTGGAAGCCCCCTGCTGTAAATTACCCCATAAAAGTATATATTTATGAACAGTAGACGAGTCAAGGTGTTCAACTAGGGTAGTTTTGACAGTTTTCAGCCAGCCATTTCTTCACTGATGTCTGCCAAACTTCACAGGGAAATTATTTTATTGCGTTTTTAACGCATACATTTCAATGTTGCAATTTATTTCTTGAACAGCATATGTGTAACACTGGAAAAAAAACACCACATTTTGTTCACCAACACCCCCCGGTTCCAAAAAGGCCTCACATGCATGGTTCATGTATTTTTTGAGGAAGCTATGAGGGCAAAACTGGAACATGTGCATTTACATTTTTTTAAATTTTTTTTTTCATCAGATTACTTGTAAGTGACAGGTTTAGGCCGCTGACATCAATCAAGGAGACCAATCAATAATCAGCGACTTAAAATGTCACCGACAAGTGATCAGGTAATAATTATGATTTTTTCATTTATTAATAATTTGTGTTTTTTCATAATTACCCTAGATGACCCCTCTCTCTTTGTAGAGCAGGGTCATCCGTGGGCTGCCATAATGATCTGATCACTCCTATTGGCCAGGAGCGATCTGATCAGCCCAGCATTTGACCTGGAAGCACCCTGGACTTTCAGGTCAGTGCTGTTATTTTTTTTAATTATTATTATTATTTTATTATTTTTTTTTTATTTATTATTATTTTTTTACATTATTTTTTTTAACTCTTTCAATGCTGATGCTCCATTGAAGCACAGCATTGATTGATATTTAGTCCCCACAAGCTTGTGGGGACTAATATTAACCCCTGCAATGCTGCGATGGGGGTCATACACAATCGCAGAATTGAAGGGGTTAATTGAGGAAGAGGGGGGTAGGGGTTAACTGAGGAAGGGTGGGGGTGGGGGGGTCTGGTCTCCACACTCATGTGGAGACCAAAGAACCCTGTCTCCCTGTCCCTGAAGCTGCCTCTGGCAGCTGGGACACAATCTCCAATAGAGATCGCGGCATTGAAGGGGTTAACGCTGCACTGACGCTCTCATGGAGCGATCAGGCAGCAGGGGGGTGTTGGATCAGGTCCCCACACTTGTGTGGGGACCCATTCAATACCCCCCCCCTTCCCTGAAGCTGCCTGTGGCAGCTGAAACCGCGATTGCAGATTTTTCTGCAATCGCTGTTTCTGCCTACAAAATCACTCCGTGGGAGTGATCGTGGGCTTGGGGGCGGGCTTAGACAGGCTGTGCTGTCTGCCCAGGAGAACTTGCACAATTAGTGGCTGACTAAATACTTTTTTGCCCTACTGTACATAAATACATTTATATATATATATATATATATATTTTATTTTTTTTTACATACAAAAGCAAGTATGCTCGTAAGTTATTTTCACGAAAAGTTTATTCAGCACTGGATAAATCATACTTAGCTTGTACAAAGAGAAGATTACGAACAGAAAAAATGAACTAGATTTCTAAATAAACTCCCAAGGATCCTTTAAATTAAAATATACGAAAGCTTAACCACATTTGGGATCAACTTGCAACTATTGTCTTTAATGACTAGCATTCAATAATTCTTAGTAATTCCAGACCTGTGCAAGTTGTAAGGTCCCTTATGAATGTGGATGGAAACGCTTTATAAGTAAAATCTGAATTATGACAAGGGTTAATAAGTGGTTCAGGAATAATAAATAATCACTTTTCAGAAGATGGATAAAAGTAGGACCTTTAAGCAATAGCATTGCTGTAATTATGTCCTTTTTAGATGTACACAAGAAATATGGAAATGTGAGCATATTTTTTGGATTAAACATTGGTGCGATATATTATGCTCTTTATCCAGTATGTTAAAGGTATGCAGTGCATCTGATGACAAAATTACAATTATCAATTGGTTTCATGTTTTTATTCTCATTAGTCTTCGTTACAGGTATTGAAAATCTTGTGCTAGCTGTCTTCATTTTTATTAATTTCCTGGGAAGTGAATTCTTGAAGCCTAAAATGAGATATAAACATAACGTGTTATACTTATTTCTTTATGCTGGTGAGATACAGTGGCCTCCAAAAATAATGGCACCCTTGGTACATATGAGCAAAGAATGCTGTGAATAAAATGTATTTATTGTTTAACCTTTTGATCTTTATAAAAAAAAAAACCCCACAAAAATGGATATCAAACAATTGCCAACACAACACAGGGTTAAACAAAAAAGAAAAATATATTTGTGGCACAATTATTGACACGCTTTTAGTCAACACTTTGTGCTACCTCTTTTGCCAAGATAACAGTTATGAATCTTTTCCTATAATGCCTGAAGAGGTTGGAAATTAATAATCCTCCTGGGCCACTTTATTAGGTACACCTTGCTAGTACCGGGTTAGACCCCCTTTTGCCTTCAGAACTGCCTTCATTCTCCATGGCATACTTTCTACAAGGTGCTGGAAACATTCCTCAAAGATTTTGGTCCATATGGACAAGATGGTATCAAGCAGTTGCTGCAGATTTGTTGGCTGCACATTCATGATGTGAATCTCCCATTCCACCGCATCCCAAATGTGCTCTATTGGATTGAGATCTGGTGACTGTGGAGGCCATTGGAGTACAGTGAACTAATTGTCATGTATAAGAAACCAGTTTAAGATGATGTGGGCTTTGTGACATTGCGCATTATCCTGCTGGAAGTAGCCATCAGAGGATGGGTACACTGTGGTCATAAAAGGATGGACATGGTCAGCAACAATACTCAGGTCAGCTGTCGCGCTTAAATGATGCTCAGTTGGTACTAAGGGGCTCAAAGTTTGCCAAGAAAATGTCCCCCACACCGTTACATCACTACCACCAGCCTGAACTGTTGATACAAGGCAGGATGGATCCATGCTTTCTTGTTGTTTACGCCAAAGTCTGACCCTGCCATCTGAATGTTGCAGCTGGAATCGAGACTCATCAGACCAGGCAACGTTCTTGCAGTCTTCCATAGTCCAATTTTGACGAGCCTGTGCAAATTGTAGCCTCAGTTTCCTGTTCTTAGCTGACAGGGGTGGCACCTGGTGAGGCCTTCTGCTGCAGTAGCCCATCTGCTTCAAGGTTCGACGTGTTTTGCTTTTAGAGATGGTATTCTGCATACCTTGGTTGTAACAAGTGGTTATTTAAGTTACTATTGCCTTTCTGTCATCTAAAACCAGTCTGCCCATTCTTCTCTGACCTCTGACATCAACAAGGCATTTTCGTCCACACAACTGCCGCTCACTTGATATTTTCTCTTTTTCCGACCATTCTCTGTAAACCCTAGGGATGGTTATGCGTAAAATCCTAGTAGATCAGCAGTTTCTGAAATACCGTATTTGCTCAAATAAAGGACAAGGTTTTTTCCAGAGCAAAGGCTCTGAAAAATACTCCATGTCTTATATTCAAGGCCATGTTGTAATCAGACCTCAAATAGAGGTCTGACTATAAGACTAAGATCCAAATCCCCCGCAGCGCTCCAGGGGACCTGGCAGCCGCTGGACATCTGCTCAATGTGTGCAGATAACCTCCGTTACTGCTCAGCACTTCTGCTGGGGCTTCTATGACCGAGAGCTGGAGTGATCTGACCTTCCAGTGCTCCACCATAGAAGCCCACCAGAAGTACCGGGCAGCAGCGGAGGTTGTCTACGCGCATCTGGCAGCCGGTGGATGTCTGTGCTGAGGCTTCTATGATGGACCACCGGTATCATATGACCGTCTGGTACTCAGTCATAGAAGCCCCGAGGGAAGTGCTGGGTAGCAGCAGAGGAGTCTGAAGCGGGGGGGGGGGGGGCAAGTCTGGGATGCATTTGTAAGTCTGGGGGGGGGGCAGAGTAGTGGCATATCAGGAAGGCAGATTGGCAAATAGGGGTATAAAGCATATCTGGGTGGCAGAGTGGCATATAGGGGGTATAAGGCATACCAGGGGAGCAGATTGGCAAATAGGGGGAATAAGGCATATCTGGGGGGGCAGAGTGGCAAGATGTGCATAACTGGGAGGGGCAGGTTGGCAAATAAAAGGAAATAAATACAAGGCATGCATTTTTCTCAATCATAGTTTTTATTAAATATGAAAAAAATAGTTTATATGTGAATTAATCTTTACTAGTAAAACTTTTTTCCTATAGGGTAGTCTTATATTTTTCTTTTTTTTTCTAAATTAATATTCAAATTTTGGGGGGTCGTCTTATAATCAGGGTTGTCTTATAATCAAGCATGTACGGTACTGAAATCTGGCACCAACAACCATGCCGCGTCATTTAAATTCCCCATTCTGATGCTCGGTTTGAACTTCAGCAAGTTGTCTTGATCACGTCTACATCCCTAAATGCATTGAGTTACTGCCATGTGATTAGCAGATTAGTTATTTGTGTTAACAAGCAATTGAATAGGTGTACCTAATAAAGTGGCCAGTGAGTGTACTTATACCCCTGTGAAACAAGAAGTCAATGTTGAACAATTTCCTGTTCCTACTCCTTTCTCATATGAATTCATAGGGGTGCCACACATATATTTCATTAACCAGTGTCTTGTTTGCAATTGTTTGATAGAGTATTTTGGGGTTTTGTTTTTAAGAAAAGATCAAAGGGTTAAACAATAGACACATTTTCAAAAGGACAAATTTTCCAAGGGTGCCAATATTTCTGGAGGACACTATACCTCAGTTGGTAATTGTTGGTAATTGCCCTGACTACAGGGTCATATCTTGGCATCCCTTTATCCTTCTGTGGTTGAAATGAGTACCATTAATTAGATCTTATTATTATTAAGATCTATTATTCAGCTGCTGATTCAGTTAATTCAGAGAATGTGTGCTAATAGCACTCTGAGTCCCACAGGGAGAAATGTGCTATACAAACTAGTTATTATTAGACTTGGGCACCAGGGGGCTCTTCATGTTCGTCTTCGTGCTCGTCTTCGTAAAAAAAAAAAAATCTTCGTATTCCGCGAATATTCGCCCGTTCCTGTCTTCTCTTCGGGCGAATATTCGTTTTTTCTTCGTTTTTTCCGGTTAAGGGGTTAATACGGGGTTAACGCGTACCGCAGCAGCTCTGGCGCCAGTAGTTTAAATCTGCGTATCAGCAACTCTATTGGTCGCCAGCAGGGGGCCTCCTGCTGGGGACCAATGAGCTCACTACCATATATATAGCTAATATATTCTCGGGCAGAATATTATGCTACTCAGTGTAAAACCAACAGAGGGCAGCATTCTGTCCGAAGATATATTAGCCATATGTGGAAGTGTGTTCATTTTCATTTATTAATTATTTAAATAAAATATATCCCCATGATCCGCTGGTCTCCCCGCTGCAACAGTTAAATGTCCGCACTCACGGACATTAATTCTGTTGAACTTGCAAACTCTTTTTTTCTATTTATTTTGGGGGGTTTTTTGTATTAAACCATTACACGAAAGGATCATGGGAATATATTTTATTTGAATAAATGCAAATGAGCACACTGCCACATATGGCTAATATATGTTCGGACAGAATGCTGCCCTCTGTTGGTTTTACATTAAGTAGCATAATAACTGGATTTCTTTCAAGCATATGGAACAATGCTACTTAATGTAAAACCAACAGAGGGCAGCATTCTGTCCGAACATATATTAGCCATATGTCTTCGGACAGAATGCTGCCCTCTGTTGGTTTTACATTTGTAGCATAATAAATAACTGGATTTCAAGCGTATGGAACAATGCTACTTAATGTAAAACCAACAGAGGGCAGCATTCTGTCCGAACATATATTAGCCATATGTCTTCGGACAGAATGCTGCCCTCTGTTGGTTTTACATTAAGTAGCATAATAAATAACTGGATTTCAAGCATATGGAACAATGCTACTTAATGTAAAACCAACAGAGGGCAGCATTCTGTCCGAACATATATTAGCCATATGTCTTCGGACAGAATGCTGCCCTCTGTTGGTTTTACATTTGTAGCATAATAAATAACTGGATTTCAAGCATATGGAACAATGCTACTTAATGTAAAACCAACAGAGGGCAGCATTCTGTCCGTACATATATTAGCCATATGTCTTCGGACAGAATGCTGCCCTCTGTTGGTTTTACATTAAGTAGCATAATAAATAACTGGATTTCAAGCATATGGAACAATGCTACTTAATGCAAAACCAACAGAGGGCAGCATTCTGTCCGAACATATATGGCTAATATTAGCCATCTGTGGCAGTGAGCTCATTTGCATTTATTCAAATAAAATATATTCCCATGATCCTTTCGTGTAATGGTTTAATACAAAAACCCCCCAAAATAAATAGAAAAAAAGAGTTTGCAAGTTCGACAGAATTAATGTCCACGAGTGCGGACATTTAACTGTTGCAGCGGGGAGACCAGCGGATCATGGGGATATATTTTATTTGAATAAATGCAAATGAGCACACTGCCACATATGGCTAATATATGTTTGGACAGAATGCTGCCCTCTGTTGGTTTTACATTTGTAGCATAATAAATAACTGGATTTCAAGCATATGGAACAATGCTACTTAATGTAAAACCAACAGAGGGCAGCATTCTGTCCGAACATATATTAGCCATATGTCTTCGGACAGAATGCTGCCCTCTGTTGGTTTTACATTAAGTAGCATAATAAATAACTGGATTTCAAGCATATGGAACAATGCTACTTAATGCAAAACCAACAGAGGGCACCATTCTGTCCGAACATATATGGCTAATATTAGCCATCTGTGGCAGTGAGCTCATTTGCATTTATTCAAATAAAATATATTCCCATGATCCTTTCGTGTAATGGTTTAATACAAAAAACCCCCAAAATAAATAGAAAAAAAGAGTTTGCAAGTTCGACAGAATTAATGTCCACGAGTGCGGACATTTAACTGTTGCAGCGGGGAGACCAGTGGATCATGGGGATATATTTTATTTAAATAATTAATAAATGAAAATGAACACACTGCCACATATGGCTAATATATCTTCGGACAGAATGCTGCCCTCTGTTGGTTTTACACTGAGTAGCATAATAATTTTGGATTTCAAGCATATGCTACTTAATGTAAAACCAACAGAGGGCAGCATTGTGTCCGAAGTTATAGTAAGTTATTTATGCTAAGTTAAATGTCCGTACCGGCGACTTTGTTGGTCGCTGGCACTGACATTTAACTGACACAGCGGGGAGACCACTAGTGTCCCTGCTGTGTCAGTTAAATGTCCGTACCAGCGACTTTGTTGGTCGCTGGCACGGACTTTTAACTGTTGCAGCAGGGTCCCAAGTTGATTTTTTTTTTTCTGCCTAGCAACTAGTGGTAAGGGGCCGTGCGAGTGAGCCTATTGGTCGCTTGCACAGCCCTTTACCCTACGGATTTCTGCTCCCGTTATCCAACGCAGCATCGCAGGGGTTAACGGGAGCGGAAATCAGGAGTTAAAAAGGCCGTGCGAGTGAGCACTATTGGTCACCTGCAGGGTCTTCCCCTGGCATCAACCAATTGATTGATGCCAGAGGTAGACCCTGCAGGTGACCAATAGGCTCACTCACACTGCCCTGTAACCCCTGAAGACGAACCTGCGGATTTCCACTTCAGTCAACTCCCGCGATGCTGTGAAGATAAGGTAAGTTAGATGGGGAAGGGACCGGGGAGAATAGTAGACGAGGGCGAAGATTCTTCGTGTGTGAATCTTCGTCTTCGCCTACGTTTTACCCTCACTGTCTTCTCTTCTTCATGTCTTCGGAACGAACACGAAAACGCACTCTTCGTGTTCGTTTTCATGTTCGCCCGAAGACGAATGCACAAGCCTAGTTATTATTATTACTGTTTAAGGTATTTGTTAATATAAAGCAAACAGAATTTATGTTTCATTTCTAAAAAATTAAAGCACGGCTACCAACTAAACACCACTTGTGTGACTAAATTTTATAATGTGAGGACAGGGTTGCATCAACAGAAGTTTAAATATAGGAAATAACATTAAAATAGTTGCCCTTTACAGGCATTTATGTCTCCTCCCTTCTTGAACATAATATATCCCGTAATAATAATAATATATCCAAGCATGCAAATAATTTGCATCTTCCATGATGACCTGTTTCAATCATTAACTGCAGAAAAGATTTTTTTAAACCCAGAAATCTGTCTTTTATTCTAAATGCTACACCCACTTAATTCGGAAACACAATTAAATTGGCTTCTGCCTAAAATTACCACATGATGATGGAATTTAAAATGTATTGCCATATGGATTTTATGAGGTATCTTAAGTTTATGATACATTTTGTATTATTTTATATAATGTAATTGAATCTACTCAAGTACCTTTAGCATACTTCATAACAATAATATTTAATACCTAAGTCTGCACTTACTGTTGAAATCTGCATTCCAGTTATTCAAATTCTGTTTTAGATAATCTTTCTCACAATCAGGTGTACATCTATCATCTAGAATAGAAATATTGAAACTACAGTTATCTGACATGACATGGCATGGCTTGCGTCATGCATTATTCGTGATTCACGTCACAGATTCAATTTCATACGTACATGTTATTTATATGAAGTATCTTACTTTGGATAAACCACTCCACTAACTGTACCATACATTACTATACCTGTTATTTCTATATAGGATTGTTTAAGAAATGCATTACCTCTACTACCAGTTAGCACTAGAGAGGGAGTAATAATGTGTACATCTGTTGTTTATCTAAGAGATAATGACTGCCTTCATGAAAAACCATATGGCCTACAACAGGGACCAAGGGAGGGATTCTGGGAGGAGGAAGATGAGGAAGCACCATGACATAGGCTAAGGGAGCTGTGAAAGCTGTTCTTTCCATCTTAGGTTAGTTAAGTACCAAGAAGTTTAGTGCGTAGTATTGTAACTAAAATTAGAAAACAACTACTGAAAAATGATTTTAACCCCTTCAGTCCCCTATGGATGTACTGGTACGCCCATAAAACGCACCTCAAGAAACTAGGGATGCACCGAAATGAAAATTCTGGACCGAAAATTCAGCATTCACTTGGCTGAAACCGAAAATGACCCGCCACACCATTAAAAAAAAAATATATATATATTTTGTATATTTTTTTTTATTTATTAAAAATAAGTAACACTCCTAAATTGGAGAAAGAAAAACCAAACAATATTAATATTAATATATATATATATATATTACACTCCTTACATGCCCAGGCATACCCAGATTCCAGCATGTACTGGCTGACTTACTAACAGAAATCACACTCCTATCATGCCCAGGTTCTAGCATATATTGGTTGCCTGGGCATGATCGGAGTGTGATTGCTGTTAGCAATCATGTATATATATATATATATATATATCTATATATATATATTGTTATTAATTTTTTTGTCTAATTTTGTTGTGTTAACCACACTTTTTAAAAGTAAGTAACACCAAAATTGGACAATTATATATATATATTATATATATATATATATATATGTATATATATATATATATATATGTATATATATATATACACACACATGATTGCTAACAGCAATCACACTCCTATCATGCCCAGGCAGCCAGTACATGCTAGAACCTGGGCATGATAGGAGTGTGATTACAGCCTCCCTATGCCATGCTACCCCCCCCACATAACGTAAGCCATGAGTCAATGAATGTTTGTGTATGAGTGTGTGATAGCATGGATCTGTAGATCCATGCTATCACACACTCATTCACAAACATTCATTGACTCATTCATGTACTCATATTCATTCCCTTAATCATGCATACTTCCTTATATACCCTCCCCCACCCCCTTACCTGAACTGCAGATCTCTTGCTCGCAGACTTCTGCAGGGGCCTTGCTGCCTCTTTCTGTGTAAACAACTTCTCTTGCTCCCATGTCATGTGACATGCATTCACGTGACTCCACTGGGTTCCTCTTCCCCTGGCTGGTACAAGAGACGCTGCTCGCACACTGTGCGACCAACGCACAGGTAAGCAGCCTGGCCCCTGCAGATGATTATTTTCGGCCATTTTTTTATTTCGGCACTTTGCAGATAATGCCCTTTTCGGCCGAAATATTTGAGCCACCAATATATCGGTGCATCCCTACAAGAAGCCCCTATGGACGTACCGGTACACACATCCCTGCTGCTACACGGGAGATCAGGCTGTCATTTGACAGCCTGGGCTCCCCTCTGTCAAAAGAAGCCAGCATCGCTGGCTTTCTGCTTCTAGATCTCCTGCAACAGCTGCCGGAAAACTGTTACTGACGTCACGCAGAACGTCATCGGAGGATAGGATATCCCCTGCAGGGTCTGTCTAGACCCTGCTGTGATATCGGATCGCTCCAATGAGGCAGAGATAGTGATCACAGTGCAGGGGGATCGCATGGAGGAGAGTGAGAAACCATGTTTCTCAGTCTTCTCACATGCTGAAACAGAAATCAGAAAAAAATTGTTAATAAAAAAAATCACTAAAATAACACAATAAATAATTTAAAAAAAACAATAAAGTGAGCTAAGTGGTGTCATTGTGACATCACTGGCATTAATAATATGTTCAAGAGGTCCCTAACTATGTATAACCCTCCTGCCCCGTTCACAACCCCCAAACCCATTAAGCCATAAGTATACAAAAATACTATCCCATAGGGTACTATGGATAGATATGGCCCTCTAGAAAGAAAAAAAAAACTAAGGATGTGGGGTATTTCTGTAATCAGGAGATGCAGCTAAACAATTTTGGCCAGGTTTCTCTGCCGTAACACTGTGCAAAAAAAAACCAAGCAACACAGAAGCGTTGGTGAAAAAAAGCGCAGGAAATAATTTCTGCGGCTACCTTTGACAGTGATTGGTGGCCAAGTAGCTGCATGAAGAGTGTCTAAATATCCCCGATACGATAGTCTGGGTTGTCTGCTTTACAGAAATATATATTTTTGTGGGTATTTTTGCTTTATTTGTTTAAAATTAGAGTTGCAATCCCATCATACCTAATGTAAAAATTCTATGTCTTTGTAAAGAATAATGTACACCTTATAGTATGTTCCCTATAGGTGCTGGGACACCTGAATTGATATAATCCTTACGCTTGCAAAATTTTTCCTGCTTCTAAGACATCAACTTTTAGGACGAAATGTTCACTTCCTGCCTAATATATCCCACCCATTGACAGATTACCAGTGTTCCTACTTCATCTGTCAGTGGTCATGATGTTACGGCTGATCAGTGTATATCGAGTTAATTTTCTGTGGGGTGTTCAAACCATTTACATTAAAATATATTAGTGTGAAATATTGTTAGGGACCAGGAACCAGACGGACACAAAACATAAAATGCAATCACCTTTATTGTAATAACAATAGTGAACAAAGCCAACTCTTGAGCGTATACCAAAAGACAAGCCGCAGTCAGGAACCAAGAACCAAGACGGGTACTCAGACAAGCCGGGGTCAGGAATATGGAGATCAGCGAAGTGAGGATCAAGCCAGGAATCAGGAGCCAGGAGGGATGTCGGATAAAGCCAGGTCATGCACAGGAATTCAGGAACACAGAGGAAGTGAAGTTTAGCTGCTTAAATAGCCAGAAGGGGCTGGCTGTGGGCTGGACAATGGGCTGAGTCACAGGAGTGACAGGAGTGTAGCCATGGCAACCCAGCCAGGCTGTATTAGATTCCAGCAATGCAGCAGAAAAGCAGCTAGACCATAACAAATACCGTATTTGCAAATGCTCTGAAAAATACCCCTCGTCTTATAATCGGGGTTGTCTTATAATCAGACCTCAAATAGGTCTGACTATGAGACGACTAAGATCCAGATCCCCCGCAGCTGCAGGGGACCTGGATCCTCCTGTCTCCCCCCCCACCCCCGCGCCCCACTTATCGGTACTTCTGAGTCCCCGGTGTGTAGCTGGGGCAGCGTGTAGCTGTCTACGCGATCCGCACCGGTGCGGGGAACTCTGATCACTGACAGTCGGGGAAGGTCTGCACGATGGACGCAGACAACCCCCGCTGTTAGCCACGCCTCCTTCCGGCTGCAGCATAAGTGCGTGGGATCTACACGCTGCCCCGGCTACATGAAGGGGAAGTCAGAAGGGCCGGTAAGGTGGGGGGGGGGCGGGGGAGTGTTAAAGGGGGGGCATAAGGCATTTCTGGAGGCAGAGTGCTCTGTGAAATGCCTTTTAACCCCCTTAATGCCACTCTGCCTCCAGAAATGCCTTTTTAACCCCCTATACGCCACTCTGCCGCCTGAATGCCTTAAACCTCCCTATATGCCACTCTTCCCCATAATATGCCTTTTAACCCTCTAAATGCCAGAGTGGCATATAGGGGTATAAGGCATTTCTGGAGGCAGAGTGGCACATAGGGGGTCAAAAGGCATATCATGGGGCACAGTGGCATATAGGGTTAAAAGGCATATCATGGGGCACAGTGGCATTTAGAGGGTTAAAAGGCATATCATGGGGCACAGTGGCATATAGGGGGTATAAGGCATTTCTGGGGCAGATGTGCATAAATGGAAAATAGAAGGAAATAAAACCAAAATATTTTTCTCAATCATAGCTTTTATTAAAAAAAAAATAGTTTACATGAATTAACATTTACTGGTAAAACTTTTCCTATAGGGTCGTCTTATATTCAGGCTTTTTCTTTTTTTCCTAAATTAATATTCAGATTTGGAGGGGTCGTCTTATAATCAGGGTCGTCTTATAATCAAGCAAATACGGTATATGAAGAATAGAATTTAGTAGGGAAATGTTCTAATGCCTCCTTTAACAATGCTCAGGTGTGTATTCCTTAAAAAAAGAAAAAGCAACCCAGAATATATATAGAAATTCTATAGTGTAGTAGGTATAAAATAACTGGTATGAATATAGGTAATGATAGGAGAGGTGCTTACACTTTACAAAGCAGACACTGCTCTGTTATGCTGGCTCCCATAAGCACACCTTATGAGAACAGGGGAAGCTTAGGGAAAGTGCCATCTGGGTACAGTATTTATTTATGGACCCTTATAACTAGACTTGGGCGCCGGGGGGGGTCTTCATCTTCGTTGATGGCAGATGCACTTCATTCGTTGATGGCAGACGAGCCCCCTGCTGACGACCAAAACAGCCGCACACACGGACCTTTAAATCATCAATCCGAGGTATACACAGAATTATACACAGAATTTGTAGTTTATCTTCTGCAATGCCCCTGCGGCAAACAATATATAGGAAAAACAAAAAAAAAGTTAAAAGTAAGAATTTTGGAACGCCTTAACAATATCAGAAAAAAAGTTAATAACCACTCTTGTGTAAATTGTCCCAAATTTAATTTTAAAGATTTAATTTTTATTGGTATTGAAATAGTCAAGGCAAATTGTAGGGGAGGAGATAGGAATAAAAAATTAATACAACGAGAGTCATACTGGATCCATAAATTGGTGACCATGGAACCAAGGGGTTTAAATGCAGAGATTGACATAGTAAGTTTTTTGTAAAAAGGTCTACATGGTCTGTATAAAAATAATTTAAAGGTTATTAACTATTAATTTTTATAAAGATGGTTAGTATTGTACAATATACACTTGCATAATTTATTTATATTATCATACAAAATCAACACTTAACCCCTTCAATCCTTTATGGATGTACCGGTGCGTCCAAAAAACGCATTCCAAGAATCCCCTATGGACGTAGCGGAACGTCCAGCCCTTCTTGCACCATCAGGGACACATCCCTGCCGCTGCACGGGAGATCAGGCTGTACTTTGACAGCCTGGACTCCCCCCTGACAGCAGAAGCCGGCATCGGATGAAAGCCGGAAACCTGTTACATTTCAAACTGCCCGATCGCGCAATCGGGCATTCCCTTCCGGGTTGCGTCACGTAACCCGGAAGTTCATGAGGCACAGACGCTGCGATCTCTATGCACGTCTGTGAGGACCTGCATAGAGATCACAGTGTGATCGGTGCAGGGGGATCACGGGGAGGGGAGTGAGAAACCATGTCTATCACCCCCCTCCCGTCCTGAAACAGAGAAGGAGAAAATTAAAAAATAATAATAAAAAATCATTAAAATAATAATATTAATAATAATAAAAAAGTTAAGTGATATTATTGTGACATTGTGATGTCATTGTGACATAAGCTAAGTGATGTCATTGTGAACATGCCAGTGATGTCATTGTGACATCACTGGCATGTTCAGGAGATCCCTAAGAGGACCTCTAACCATTTTTTTAAAATATATATATATATATAAAAAATACAAAAAAAAATATAAATACAAAATACAAAAAAAATAAAAAAATAAATTTTTTTTTTTAAAATATATATGAAAAAGATAATAATCATAAAAAATAAAAAACCTTACATCCCATTGCCCTAGCATAACATCTAACCAGTATAACCCTCCTGCCCCCGTTCACAACCCCCAAACCCGTTAAGCCATAGGCATAAAAATTATACAAAATTGTACACCTAATAGTATGCTCCCTGGTGCTGGGAAAGTCTGGAAAATCTATATAAATTAGGTATTTCTGAAATCAGGACACCTGAATTGATAAACTTGGAGGGGATTTTCCATCACTTTACCTTATTTTGTGAGGATTCAGAGGGAAAATGTAAAAAAAAATTAGTTTATTTTTCTAATCTTCGCTAGTTTTTACTAAATTTTCAGCTAATCATCCAACTATGGTATCAAACGAAAGCTCTATCTCTCCTTGAAAAAACAATATATAGTTTACATGGGTACACTATTCACAGGAACAGAGAACCGACATACCCCAAAAATGGCAAAATTGCTCTGGGCTTTGAGGTACCAAAAACCCCTGGGATTGAAGGGGTTAATAGTAATTATATACACTGTGATATACAATATTTATATATTTACAAATAATTTAGTTTAATAAAACATAATTTAAATAGTTAAAAAACAATATACTTTATTTCATATGATATAATGTACACCTAGCACAATACACAATTTATATTTATTTATTTATATTTCATATAACATATAAGTAAAATAAAATATTTATTCACACATTTTTTAATTTACACACAGCATATACATTAACACTTAGCACAACACGTATTTAACACAGAAGTATAAATATTTATTCACATTTTAATTTATAAATAGTATATACATTAGCATACATATTATATTAATTTACAATATATATAATATACATTACTATTATATATTCACGCATTAATGGTAATCAGCATAACTCACACACATAATATTAATATAGTTGTATACATCACCTTATTAACACTTTCACTCACATTAATTTATTTACTGGTAATTCACTATTAAATAAGGGCCATATTAACATGTAACATCTACATACAAACCTGGTTTACATTTTACATATTCATTGGTTATATATATTGTGACATTCATGTAGGATTGGCGGTGGAAGGGAGGTATGTTTCTCCTAGATTCCTTTCCTATGTGAAGTAACACCAGAGTCTTCCACCTGCTAGGTGATTAATGTAGGTGAATGAGAGGGCGGATATAAAAGGGAAGCCAGGAGGGCAGGTAGCTGTCTGGCTGAGGACACAGAAAGCCTGTCTGTGGGAGAGACATGTGAGTAAAGGTTGCTGGACATATTATGTTAAGTTGGCAGAAAGAAGCTCTCCAGCTGGTAGTGAGGGACATCCCTTGTATAGTAAGTGCCGGACAGGCAAGGTATTTCTTTTGTTGCTGTGTTGTTATATTTCTTTTGTCTTTGCAACCTTTCTAATAAACCTGACCCTGTGTCAGATTGCATGAACTTACTGCTGTTTGCCTGGTTTGAATGAAGACGGGCACTTGTCCCTTTACCTCAGCGAGGGGCGATCTCAGACCTATCTCGCAATATATATATATATATATATATATATATATATATATATATATATATAATTATTACACAGTGTATACTTATTCCTGAATGAAGCAATGAGTTTTCTATGTCAATAACTAATTAGGGCTTTAATAGTGGTTAACCCTAAAATGCCCAGGGGTGGTTAGGTAATTTAGTTAAATTTCTGTATTTAAATATTTGCCAACGGTATAAATAACATGTATATGTATTTATAAAGATCTATTTTTTTTTTCTCCATTTTAGGATTGTATTATGCAAATAATTAACTATTTGAGATCTGGACTTTGCAATATAAATGTGTATGAAAAAGACGGCGTTCAGAAATAATGGACGCAGCCTTGGAACACATTTTGGAACGCAAAGGGTTATCACCTAGAAACAAGAAAAAATTGTTTTCATCTAATTGAAACAGAGGAGTGAAGATTTTGTACCAATAGAAGAACAGATTAGATAATTTAAGGAGAGGGGGGGCAAAGGTTTTTAGTTTACTTTTTGTTAGCTTATGTTTCTTGATGCATTATAACTAGTCCCTGATGAAGTCTGTTTATATTGAAACGCGTTGGACTTAGTTTCTTAAAGCATTAAGTGTTTTTAATGGGCTATTGTAAATAAAGAACTTTTGGAAGATACCCTGCCTATTTGTTTGTATCCAGCAGATATCTTAGGAATCCTGGTGATCTTAAAGGTGCAGTACCTACTACTATCTTAGTACTTTTAAAGCTGTATCCCAAGAATTTAACTGGTTTGGTTAAATATGTATTATGTCTAAATCTAGCTACCTGCATTTGCATACCTAGTTTAGCTAAATTTGATGGGACAGGACTGGGGAAAAAAGCAGGACTGTCTCAAAAAAGTTGGGTCTGTTGGCAGGTATGCGGATGGAAAAATGTGGGACAAGAACTAAAAATAACTTAAGGTTATTGTACGGTTATGTTTAAGAGTAGTAGTAGTAGTGCACTGGTTTGGTTAAATATATATTTCTAACTTTAAATTTAATGGGTGTTAAAAAAAAAAAAGGGGGGGGGGTTAATTTATATTATATTTTTAAAAGTATATTTATTTACTGTATTGTTTCTAGTTCTAGCTACCTGCATTTGCATACCTAGTTTAGCTAAATTTGATGGGACAGGACTGGGGAAAAGCAGGACTGTCCCAAAAAAGTTGGGTCTGTTGGCAGGTATGTAGATAGAAAAATGTGGTTATAGGGTGAAGTGTGAGTTATAGTGATAATTGTAGGCTAGTGAGTGTAAAAGTGAAGGGCAAATAACAGGAAAGGTCCTTGTGATTTGTGTGTGTTATGTTTGGTTGGTTGTGTATCAGACAGAAAAAAAATGAAATAAGATTTGCTGAGACAGTAGATTGAAAAATGGAAAAGGTGAATGAGTGGGCAATTGGCGACCCGCTCACCTGTTTCACCCCAGAGCAAAGCATCTAAACATTGTCAGTCCTTGGCGTTTGGGAGCGGACTTCCAGAGCTCAGACACAAGGCCCTAGCGTAACTTGGCTACACTGGCGGAGGTAGCAGGCGTTGCCACACTGCAAGCAAGCACAACCAGGGGGAGAAAATTAGGGAAAATTAACTTTCCAAGCTAAGAGCTGGGTAACCCAACTTCAGCAGTTTGAATTTAAGAACGGCAATCTGCTCCATCAGATGAGGTGCCATGCGTGAGTGCTGTGGACTCAGCATGTTTCCAGTCATATTTAACACGCGCTCACTTTGAACAGTGGTTGGCGGACATGATAGTAGCTGCTGCGCAACCCATGAGAGTGCAGGCCACACACTCTTCTTTTCATCCCAGTAGCAAAGAGGATCAACATTAGGCGCAGAAGGAACTTCACTGAGGTAAAGTTTGACTATTTCAGCAGCACTACTCTCCTTTCTGCTGTTAGCTCTGTCAGATGGTCCAACTATACTCCCAAGTGTCTCTTCCCAAAACGCAGCTGTTCCACTCAGCTGTGTTGTGCTGCTTGTGGCACTGATGCTGCTGCTAGGAGTAGCAAACAACATCATCTCTTCCTCCTCATGCACCTCTCCTTCCTTAAATTTTCAGTGGCATCCCTGAATGGTTTAAGGACTGCCACTAGCTGGGCGATCACTGTCCAATCCTCCCTATTAAATGGAAATGTAATCCCAAATGTAATTGTGCTCTGAGGCAAGATTATGGATTGCCCTCTGCTGCTGCAAAATCATCTCCACCATCTCTAAAGTGGCGTTCCACCGCGTACTGACATTTTGTCGTAGGCAATGTACGGGAAGACCTGCCCTCTCTTGCTCTTCCCTCAAAACTTGGCTAGCCTTAACACTATGATGGAAGTGCCCAACGATCTTTCTGCAGCGTGACAGAACTACTGCTGCCACACTTTTTCTTTCTAACATTGCTGCCTTCGCTACAAGATGGATGATGTGGGCAGCGCTTTCACCATATTGGCACCTCCGTCAGTTACCACAAAACCAACTTCGACATTGGTGAATGAACAAGGCCTCTGCTCCCACCCAAAGGCAAAACATTTTCCTCATTGCATGCAGAATATTTTCGGAAGTGTGCTTTTCATCCATCACTTCTGCATGGAGAAGGAATGTTCATTAGCCTGCTGCAGCAGCTTCCTTAGAAAGCTCCTCTTTCACTGCTGAAACACAGGACCGATACAGTGAGGGGACAATGTTCCTACTGAAAGTGGAACGTGATGGAACTGTGTATTGTGGAGCAACAGCCGCCATCAATTGTCCAATCATGGAGAAGGATGCCCCTCCAACAGCAATGAACTGACCAATAAGTCAGGTTACTTTATTGGCCTGCTGTTTGGACATTGACCTCTTGGAGTGGAATGCCCTAAATTCCTCCAGGGTG
Source organism: Spea hammondii (assembly GCA_029215755.1). Lineage (NCBI taxonomy): Eukaryota > Metazoa > Chordata > Amphibia > Anura > Pelobatidae > Spea > Spea hammondii. The sequence goes on along the minus strand of JARDYJ010000009.1, from coordinate 23,334,394 downwards.
GGCTGGACATGCAGTGCTCCAACCTGTCTTGGTCTCTGGCTGCCAGCACTACCTGTAGCTGCTATTGGCTCAGAAGCAGCTGTTGGGGTTTTTCCACTCTCTCTGGAGATGGTACTAGTTGTTGTCGTAGTACCACGGTCACCAGCTATGCTGCCTGCACTACATTTTTCTGTATCTTTACCCAATAGCACAGCATTGTGTTGAGTACTGAGGTGATGCTTCATGCTAGCACTGGTGAAATGTCCGGACACTTTCCCTCTGCTTACTAGCTTCCCACAATGCTTGCACTTTCCATAGTGCCCTTCTTCTACATTTTCAAAGTGCTCCCAAATTGGGGCGTGGAGAGCCTTGGACTGTGCCTTGAGTGCTGCTTCTACTGCTGTGGGTGGATAAACAGCGGCAGAATGGTCTTATTGGCACAGTTACAGTACTGGTGGTGGCACTGGTGGTACCAGTACTGGCCATAGTGGGACTGCTAATTGCTTTAACTCTACCAGATTTGGTAGGTTTTTCTGTTGGTAGTGGTGATGATCGTAGAAGAGAAGGTGGAGCCTCAGGGGAAAATTGTGCACTAGTCATTTGTACACTGCTCCCTGAGGAATCTGATTCCTGACCACTCATCTCCTCTACTTCCTCTGGCTCATAGTCAAGTTCTTCATTAGCCAGATCAAATGGAATTCCTGCTAGGCTGGGGCTAAGACTGATATCATGACTAGTAGTGGTGCGAGCAGGAAGAACAGAGCCTAACTCTGCACTTGGCCTCTCAGTCTCAGGCTCCTCTGCTACCTCGCTAGGTGGAGTTCCACTATGTGTAGCCCTCTCTCTAACTGTCTTTACAAAAATATTGTAAGGACTTGGTGGCTTGCTAGAGGTGATACTAGGAGGACATGGTGTGGCGGTACCGGTGGCAACAGTAGGCGCAGCAGTAGTGGTGGTAGAGGTGATGGTTTTCCGTACAAAGGAACGAGATTGCTTTGGTTTGGGAACACCCCTCTCAGTCTTGCTGCTAATTTTGCTCTGCTTGGTACCTTGCATGCTGCTCATGGATGGGGAAGATGCTGCTTGGGGCAAAAAGCACTTCTTTTTACTCACTGGGCTAGTAGAAGTACTAGTTGTGCTACCCTTTAACTTTGAACGTGCTTCTGGTGCTTTAGGCTTTCCGTAAAAAAACACAGAGCTTGTGGGCCTAGCAGGACTGCTACTGCCTGCTTTTGGTGCCTTTCCTTTACTTGATGACATACATCCTTCAAGCAATGATTCCCCAAAACGATAACCGAGTGCTTTGTCTACTTGTCCGACTACACTGACACAAAGGCTGCATCATAGAAGAACTGGTGGTGGTGGTGGTGGTAGATGGAGCTTGTCCCTCCTTAGTCCCAAAATGAGGATCCATTTCAAATTTTGTGTTGTGTAGTGTTTAAAACTAGGGGGACAGGGAAAATAAATTTATTAAGAAAAATAGGATTTAAAAAAAAAAAAAAAAAATCACACGTGTAATGCTGGACGTGTACATCGCTGTTGGGCATCTACCGCACATGATGAGGTGCACCACGTTAGATGATTTGCACGTAAAGCAGCCATTGATTTTGTGGTGTCAGTGTGAGCCTGGTATCTGTATTTCATCTGTGGGAAGGATGTGTGCACAGGTCTCTTTTGTTGGCAGTGAGAGGTACCATTTGCTGTTCGCCTGTGAAGGGTGCTCTTCACCATACATTGTTTGAGATTGGGAGGCTGTTTGAATTAAAGCAGTGGGGGATGTGGGAATATTGTCCGAAGTCTTTCATCAGTGTGCAAGATTTCTTGTAATTCCTTTGAGATCTTGCGCAGGGCTTCCATTTGTGGATTATAGGTGACCACTCGGTCTCTCTTTTGTGGCTGCTGGTATCTCAGGAGGTTTTCTCTAGGGATATTGATAGCTTTCTGTATTTGGGAGTCTGTGATTTTTATACTGTACCCATGGTTGATGAATTCCTCCTTGCAGTTATATCTAGAATGTAACCATGAACACTAAAACAGAGATCTTATTGCACATACATCCTGTCTGTGTGTTTGATTCCTCTTGAATGTTCGATACGTGGAAAGTATTTATATGATATAAGATATAGAAGTTCTCGGAAGTTCTCCGAAAACACACAAATACTTACACAAACTAACATATGTACTTACACAAACATATTTTCACACACACTAATATACTAACACACACAGACATACAAACATTCCTATACACTTACATGCGGTAACATAACTCCACACACAGTGTAAAAGATTCTAACACATTTAACATCTCTTTTAACCCTAGTAATATGAAATGGACCATATATAATTATTGGTATAGGCAATAGTCAAAGATATGTAATCATTGTTCATAAACAAATGATTATTAAGATATATTAATATGTTTCAATGATAGGCTTCAAGGTTTCCTTGACCTTAAAGTATGGAATGAAGGATTTGCTGAACAGGCATTCTATAGATAGGATAGAAGCTTGCTAATGCATGGTATAGTTGTAACTCTAAAAGGGCATTACAGTATGCGTACAGCCACCACCTAAAATAGGGTTTCGACGTGTAAAGACCTTAGTGAGCATGTTTACCCAATTAGGTGAAGACCAATAGACTGACAAGACTGACATCATTATTCAAACCGTGTATATAAGTTAAGGCCTTGGAGAAGCATGGGAGGAGAGGTAGAGGGGAGATGTACTTGCCATCCACGGACTCTTCTCGTCCCAACACTCCCTCCCTCCATCCTCAGGAATGCATAGGACAGATGTCATTAACTAAATTCCTCTCCAAGGTTTTGTAAGACTTGTTTTATATTATCTTTGTTATCTACTTTTTATATTCTTCTTCTATTTTTGATCGTATTAAATGTTTTACCTTTGTTTGCATCTAAGTGACTCTGCCTATTTTTGACGCACATACATTTATATGTGATCCAATTATTTGAAGTTTGTATTGGCCGTATACATTTTATTACACACAGTATCATACTTACACAGTCACAGTAAAAGTAGAAAGTATAAAAAGTACCTCCAACTTGCTCTCTATTACACACATGTTTTGCCCTTAAGAAATAGCATTTTGGCTACATCCAGGTGTTGTAGCCACTTTTGCTTTTATTATTTAATAAAGTTTTGGATTATTCTTATTTTTAGACCTCCATTTTCATTTTTATTCTGACTTTTATCCTGTTTTTTTATTCTGATTTTTATCTCACTGGAGCTATTTCCTTGGTGGGGAAAATAGCACCCATGCTAATGAGGATTGAGCAACCTTTATTTGCGCTCACAAATTTGAGTACTTTTTAATTTCTTTAAAGCCTATCCCATTACCACAGTGTACACCAAGTCTTGTATCATTTATGTCTCTACATATCTACTCTGAAAACCTGTGACCTAAGTATATCATCAGAAGAAGCCACACCCACAAGAACATCCACAGGCGGGGATTATACTGCCCATGCTGTTAGAATAGCGGCCGCCACACCCATCCCAAAGCTTCATCCAGGTGTGCCTTTGCCTGTCTTCCAAAGTAGGAAAAATGGGTAAGCATAACAATGGCCAAATTGTAAAAGCTAAACAGGGTCCTAGCATCTGAAAAACTGCAGTTCTTGTGGGGAGTTTCTGGTCTGCAGTGGTCAGTACCTATCAAAGAAGGAAAAGTGGTAAACCAGCAACAGGGCCATTCGTAGCCAAGGCTCAATGATGCACGTGGGGGATGATGGCTGGGCCGTGTGGCCAAATCCAACAGATGAGCTACTGTAGCTCAAATTGCTGAAAAAGTTAATGCTGGTTTTGCTAAAAAAAGGTGTCAGAACACACAGTGCATCACAGTAAGACCAGTGAGTGCCCATGCTGACCCCTGTCGAAAGCGCCTACAATGGGGACGTGAGCATAAGAACTGGACCATGGAGCAAGGGAATAAGGTGGCCTGGGCTGATGAAACACGTTTGTAGGGCTGCAACTAACAATTATTTTAATAATCGATTAGTTGGCCGATTATTTTTTCGATTAATCGGATAAAAAAATTCAAATTTTTTTCAATTTAAAATAATGTAATAAAAAACGTACAATTTACACTTTCATCTCTTTATTGCAATGGCCTCTCTCTATTCACCTTCTTATTTTACTGACATAATAAAAGCTACAAGAACCCAAACACAGTGTTTCTCAAACTAATACAAAGTTAATATTAAATATTAATTCATATGTAAATAATAAAAACTGAGAAAAAAGCCTTGTTTACATTTTTTTTATTTACCAAACTGCCCCCGGTTATGCACATCTGACCCCCAACTTGCCACTCTGCCCCCATATATGCCTTATACCTCTTATATGCCAGTGATATGCAACTGAGCCCCCTGATATACCTTTTACCCCCAGATATGTTTTATGCCCCCCTGATATGCCTAATATCGATATGCCTTATACCCCCTATATGCCACTGAGCCCCCTGATATACCTTTTATCCCCAGATATGTTTTATGCCCCCCTGATATGGCTAATATCGATATGCCTTATACCCCCTATATGCCCTGAAATTCATAATACCCCCCATACACCACTATAACTCACCACCCTGGCTCCTCCCCCTCCCATACACCACTCTGGCTCCTCCCCCTCCCATACACCACTCTGGCTCCTCCCCCTCCCATATACCACTCTGGCTTCTCCCCCCTCCCATATACCACTCTGGCTCCTCCCCCCTCCCATACACCACTGTGGCTCCTCCCCCTTCCCATACACCACTCTGCCTCCTCCCCCTCCTATACATCACTTTGGCTCCTCCCCCTCCCATACACCACTCTGGCTCCTCCCCCCTCCCATACACCACTCTGCCTCCTCCCACTCCCATACATCACTTTGCCTCCTCCCTCCTCCCATACTCCACTCTGGCTCCTCCCCACTCCCATACACCATCTGCCTCCTCCCCCTCTCATACATCACTTTGGCCCCTCCCCGTCTCATACATCACTTTGCCTCCTCCCCCCTCCCATACTCCACTCTGCCTCCTCCCCCCTCCCATATTCCACTCTGCCTCCTCCCCCCTCCCATACTCCACTCTGCCTCCTGTCAGCAACGGAGGTTCACAAGACACCAGGGAGCCGGGTAGAGAGGCAGAGTGCCGTATGGGAGGGGGAGGAGCCAGAGTGATGTATGGGAGGGGGAGGAGTCAGAGGGGTGTATGGGAGGGGGGAGGAGGCAGAGTGGAGTATGGGAGAGAGACGGAAGTGAGAGACCGGCCGACAGTGAGGGGAATCCAGGTCCCCTGCAGCGTTGCGGGGGATCTGGATTCTAGTGTTATAATCCGATCTCTGTTTGAGGTCGGATAATAATTTTTATAATCGATAAAAATCGATTTGATTAATCGATAATGAAAATCGTTGACAACGATTTTCTTTATTGATTATTATCAATTTTATCGATTAGTTGTTTCAGCCCTACACGTTTGCTTTTATATCACGTGGATGGCCGGATGTGTTGCTTGCCTGGAAAACATATAGTACCAGGATGCACTATGGGAAGAAGACAAGCCGGCGGAGGCAGTGTGATGCTTTGGGCAATATTCTGCTGGGAAACCTTGGGTCCTGCCATTCATGTGGATGTTACCTGGACATGTACCACCTACCTAAGGCATTGTTGGAGAGCAAATAAACCCTTTCAATGGATATGGTATTCCCTGATGGCACTGGCCTCTTTTAGCAGGATAATGTGCCCTACAACAAAGCAAAAATGATTCAAGAATGGCCTCTAAATTCCCCAGATCTCAATCCAATTAAGCATCTGTGAAATGTGGTGGACAAACAAGTCTGATCCATGGAGCCCCCACCTCGTGACTTACATAACTTAAAGGATCTGCTGTTAACGTATTGGTGACAGATACCAGACCACACCTTCATTATCTTTTTAATATTTTTTTTTTTGTATTTTTTTATATTTCTTTTACACAAAAATAGTTAGAGGTCCTCTTAGGGACCTCCTGAACATGCCAGTGATGTCACAATGACATCACAGCTCACATTATTATTTTTATTATTATTTTTGAATTAACGGGTTGTTTTTTTTTCTCCTTTTCTGTTTCAGGACGGGAGGGGGAGTGAGAGACATGGTTTTTCACTCCTCTCCCCGCGATCCCCCTGCACCGATCACACTGTGATCTCTATGCAGGTCATCACAGATTTGCACAGAGATCGCACCGTCTGTGCCTCATTGGAGGACAGGATATCCCCCAGGGATATGAAACGTAGCATCGCAGGTATAGATCAAATAAATACATGGAAACAGCATTGCAGGTGTTAATCAACTGAATAAGACATATTAACCCTGTATTTGCAGGTATACATAAATAATGTATGGAAACATAGCATAGCAGATATGGATCTACAGAATAACACAAAAACCCAGCTTTGCAGGTATAGATCAATTGGAATTCACATAAAAACACGGCATTAAAGGTATATTTAAAACCCCCTAAATTACAGACATAGATCACAGGTTGCACACCCCAAAGCCAGCCCTGGCGTCCACACTGCCCGCATAGAACCTGACCAGAACCCAAATTACACATACATAAGATTTGCCATCTTTGTCCCCAAATAGCCCAGCACAAGTCAACTTTGTCCCCAAACAGTCCGGCCTGTGCCATCTTTGTCCCATATACACCCTGCCTGTGCCATCTTGGTCCCCAAGCCTCAAACCTCCTGCTAGTGCCATCTTTTCCCTTCCACAATTATACATTTATGATACACACAAACACTTTTACAGTCACTCACTAATTCACACTTTCATTCAGACAACTCATCCACACATTAACTCATGCTCTCCCTCATTCAGACAATTCATCCACACATTAACTCATGCTCTCCCTCATTCAGACAATTCATCCACACATTAACTCATGCTCTCCCTCATTCAGACAATACATTCGCATATTAACTAAACTCTCCCTCATTCACTCAATGCATGCACACATTAATCCACTCTTTACTTATATCACTTTCTAACCCTCCCTTATCACTCTCTAACCACTCTCCTTCCCTTATCACTCCCTAACCCCTCTCCCTCCCTTATCACTCCCTAACCCCTCTCCCCCTTTGTAGTTCTCACCTTGAGGTCCAGCGAAGGGAGCAAGAGGCTTCTGCCTTCTTGCACTGCTGCGGTGCCCGCTGCTTCACTGCTGAGCGCCTTAATATGACAGCACCAGCAAGCGGCTTTTAATCGCTGTCTTTTTTTTTTTTTGATGCGGGGGAGAACGAGGGGCGCCGAGCAGTTGCTCGGCACCCCTCTCTCTCCTCCGCATCAAAAAAAAGACGGCGTTTAAAAGCTGCTCGCTGGTGCCGGGACGGAAGCAGAGGCCTCGTGGAGGAGAATGAGGGGCGCCGAGCGGTTGCTAGGCTCCCCTCTCTCTCCTCCGCATCAAAAAAAAGACGGCGTTTGAAAGCCGCTCACTGGCGCCCCTTTCAAATGGCGCCTATGGCAGGAGCCATAGGTGCCATACCCTAGATACGCCTCTGCTTGCTCAGAATAAACTCCATTGACTACAACCCTCTGTTGTCTGTCACTCAGCCACTGCCTAATCCATGCTATTGGGATCCAAATTTAGAGATTGCACCAACTTGATCAATTACTTTAGTCACCCAATCAAAAAAATCAATAAGATTAGTTTGGCATGATCATCCTTAGGTAAACCCATGTTGTTTTTGATCTTGAAACCCATGTGACTTTAGATATTCAACAATCCTATCCTTTAACATAGTTTCCATTAATTTCCTAACTACAGATGTACGACTTACTGGCCTGTAGTTGCCCGACTCCTCCCTACTTTTTTGGGGCAATGGGCACATTAACGGTTTTCCTAGTATACCCCAAGCTCTTTTTTTTTTTTTTTTTTTTTTTTTTTTAAATAACTTGGGGTGTATCCATTCAGGCCGCATCAACGTATTTGTCTTTACCTTAGACAACTGAAGTAGAACCTCCGTCTCGATAAACTCACATATAGAAAATGACTCAGTCTTTTCCTAACTGAGATCCTTTCCTTCATTAGAAGTGGGGTTGGATTTGATGAACATCTTTTTTCATGCTAAATTACCATTTTATCATTATAACAACTTGTTTATTGTAGTGGATATTCACTACACAAAATACTTGGAAAAGGGGCTTGTGTAGAAAGCTGGCATCATCAATAACTTATATAGTTATACAGATCCATATATATTTGCATCTTAGCCAATACCTGCTTAGGCAAAACTATAACCATCTGAATTAATTTTGGGTCTTCAAATTACCGTATTTGCTTGATTATAAGACGACCCCCCAATATCTGAATATTAATTTATGAAAAAAAGAAAAAGGCTGAATATAAGACGACCCTATAGGAAAAAAGTTTTACCAGTAAATGTTAATTCATGTAAACTATGTGAACAATTGTTTGCTAATAAAAGCTACGATTGAGAAAAATATTTTGTTTTTATTTCCTTTTTTTTCAACCTGCCCCCCCAGTTATGCACATCTGTCCCCAGGCTTGCCACTCTGCCCCAGAAATGCCTTATGCCCCATATATGCCACTGTGCCCCATGATATGCTTTTTACCCTCTAAATGCCACTGTGCCCCATGATACACCTTTTAACCCTCTATATGCCACTGTGCCCCATGGTATGCCTTTTAACCCCCTATGTGCCACTCTGCCTCCAGAAATGCCTTATACCCCTATATGCCACTCTGGCATTTAGGGGGTTAAAAGGCATATTATGGGGCAGAGTGGCATATAGGGAGGTATAAGGCATTTCAGGAGGCATAGTGGCATATAGAGGGTTAGAAGGCATTTCTGGAGGCAGAGTGGCATTAAGGGGGTTAAAAGACATTTCACAGAGCACTCTGCCTCCAGAAATGCCTTATGACCCCCGCTTGAGCGGAAGTTGTCTACCCGAATCGCGTAGAGCTCTACACTCTGCCCGGACTAAGCACTGGGGACTCAGAAGCACCGGTAACTTGGGGGGGCATAACACAGGATGATCCAGGTCCCCTGCATCTGAGTCCCCGGTGCTTAGTCCGGGCAGCGTAGAGCGAATTGCGTAGAGCTCTACACGCTGCCCGGACTAAGCACCGGGGACTCAGAAGCACCGGTAAGCTGGGGGGTGGGCATACACAGGAGGATCCAGGTCCCCTACATCGCTGCAGGGGATCTGGATCTTAGTCTCATAGTCAGACCTATTTGAGGTCTGATTATAAGACGACCCCGATTATAAAACGAGGGGGATTTTTCAGAGCATTTGTTCTGATAAAAACCTCGTCTTATAATTGCGCAAATACGGTATATCTATCATCACAGCCATTAGACGACATTTTGGAGTGTATATGGGAAAAAACTCACGGTTTTGAGCCTTTTGCAATAAAGCTGCTTCTTCTTCTTAGTGTGTGAGTTTTTCAGTTGATATAGCGTGGGCTAACCTCATTCTTTTTTTGTTTACCATTATGAAAAATGTAATTAGCCCTATTTAGACTCATTTGGCTTCTATGTATTGTAAGAACACAGACAGTCATTTAATATAGAACACTGTGTTCACAGGAGCTACAAAAGTAGTGAAAGGAAACCTCTGCCAACCCTGTTGCTGCAGACTATGACTCCCATAAATATCAACCAGCCCAGAGGCTAATAGAGAGGCACAAAAGCTGGATTACCAGAGAACGAATTAAAACTGACTTAATATTGTTTTAACTAGCTATACCTCAGTTTCAATGTTATAATCCATTGCCTTATTCAGAGTACAGAATAATAAATAAGTAAACATTTTCACTATACAATATTAATTTAGATAAACACACTTTCATATTAAGTTTTTATATATATATATATATACGTATATATATATATATATCCTGCTATTATTATTATTATTATACTTTATTTATAAAGCGCCGACAGATTCCGCAGCGCTGTACAAAGAAATATAGGTTAAATCTAATTAGCATTCAGAACACTTTACGTTGCAATATTGCTAAATATAATTTTTCAATAGAAAAACACTTTTTGTTTTTTTAAGTTGCTCTTTCAAATATATCAGATGAACAATATGATTGACATGGTTAGTATAAAGCATCAGATCAAGATCGTATATTTTTTTCAATTCTCATAAATTTACCAAATTAACAAAGAGTAACCCTAGAATGTATATCTTATAAGTCATATATTTTCTTTAAAATCAAAGCAAATCACCAAATCAGTGTTATCTATTATATTTAACAAAAATATGAACACTTTAATTTCAAAGTATTTATGTAGTGCAGAATTCTTATGTTGTAGATTTTTGTAAACTCAGCAGTAGTAACAATAAAAAAAAGCTAAACTTACATCTTCCTTTGAGATACAACATTGATTGGGGGCCCCAGTTCCTTGACATTAATTTATTCTAGAAATATAAACATAAGACTTGAGTGAACCATTTACATCACAAATGATACAAATTTAAACCTATTATGAAAATTCAGAGTTACCTTAGGAGCAGATCCCGATTCGGAAGCAAGAAAGATGAAAGCACATGTAAGGAGCAGGGCAGGTTTTCTTAGCTAAAAGAGAAATAAAATAAGGAATAATTTACAGAGGTTAACATCAGCGTTTCTTAATGTAAGACAAAATGTCCCCAAAACTGTTTTTTTTACCATTATAAAAGATCTTGTTGACTAGATGTGCGTCTCATCAGAAGCTTCAATTTCCCAGGGTGCTCCTAATGAAAATAAGTCATGCACACCCTTCTTAGAATATGATCTCATTCTTTGAGTAATGTAATTTTGATGTAGCTATTTGAAATAACAACACTATGCATAAAATGAGGGAATTGGAGATTAATCTAGCCTTGGTGCAGAATTAATCTGAATTTTATTAAAGACAGGAGGCGAGTATTTTGCATTACTTCCTTTACTGAATAACCTCCAGCAGCAAAACAGTTAATGATAAAAGAACAAATAACCAATAAGAACAGAGCCCAAAGACCCTATAAATGATACAAAGTCCAGTCACTCCTCCTCTTTCTTTGCCAGGATAAGCCGAACAGGAAAAACCAGGAACAAACAGCCATATCCCAGCGGAAAAACCCAGCAGAAAACTGAACGAACAGGATCCACGAACACTCTAGACAGCGGAGGAGCGGCCTGAAAAGGAGAACAAATACGTGAGAGTACCAGGCAATTATGACAAGGAAAAGAACCTGGCAATAAAGTAAAGACACAAGAAACTGGTTATAATACCGAAAACACCATGAAATAAATACTGTCAGTAAACACATATAAACAATCCCCCCGCAAAAAAAGGCAAACCCAACGAAAAAACCCAGGGAGGGAAAACCTAGAAGGGGGGGGAAATACTCGCCTCCTGTCTTTAATAAAATTCAGATTAATTCTGCACCAAGGCTAGATTAATCTCCAATTTTACAGCAAGACAGGAGGCTTCGTATTTTGCAATTTTAACGCCCAGCCATAAAACTAACAGAAGCATGAGACAGAGGGCGAAAGTAAAAAGTCCGGAACGTGGACTCCCGCGACCAGTCCGCCGCCGACATGATGTCGGCCATAGAACTGCCCGCTGCGAAAGCCGCCGAGGCAGCCGCACCCCTAACCGAGTGAGCCCCAAAAGAGTCCGGAACATCAGCCAACCGAAGGATCCAGCGAACCCACCTGGCTAAGGTGGGACCCGAAACCGGGCGGAAAGGTCGAACATAAGAGATGAACAGAGGACCCGAATCAGAGGAACGAAAAGGATTAGTCACGTGAATGTAAGTTAAAACACAACGCGCCACACACAACCGAGGTCTGTCCGGGAAATAAGGATAAGAAACCGAGGACGACAGACATTTAGTCCGGCGTGAAACGCGAACGGAAACCCCCGCAGGGGAAAAAGAAGAAACATCAAAGGCCAGAACATCGGAAACGCGACGGAAGGACACCAGACAAAGAAGCAAGGCAAGTTTGGCAGACAATTGACGTAGGGACAACCGGTCGTTGTCTGGCCAACTCTCCAGGAACTCAAGGACCTTGGAAAAGTCCCAAAAAGAAGCATAGCGAGGCAAAGGGGGTCTGGAAAACCGAATGCCGCGCAGGAGCCGACAGACCGCGGGGTCTTTACCGACCCCAAGGCCCGCCACGGGAACGTGCGCAGCAGAAATGGCCGACCGAAACAGGTTGATGGTCCTGTACGATTTCCCCTGGGAAAAAAGATGAGCTAAAAAGTTGATGACAATCGTTACAGGGGCCGTAAGGGGATCACAACGCTGTTCCAGACACCAGCGACTCCAGACCTTCCAAGCCTGGAGATAGGATTTCCTGGTGCCAGGAGCCCAGGATCCCCAGAGTAGATCTCGAGCCGTCGCCGATAAACCCGACATGTCCCAGGATCCCCGGAAACTGTCCAGGCCACCAGGGACAGGCGGTCCTGCAGGACCAGAGGATGAGGATACCCGTCTGGGTCCAGCAAGAGGTCCCCCAACGATGGAAGAAGAAGGGGATCTTCACAAGACAGCTCCAGGAGCAACGGGGAACCAAGGTTGAGTTCTCCAGAGGGGGGTCAGCAGAACGATCGTAACACCCTGACGAGCTATGGTGTGAAGAGCCCGAAGGATCATGGAGAACGGGGGAAACGCATAGGCTCCCCTCGGAGGCCACGACTGAAGGAACGCGTCCGCAGCCAGCGAGAGCGGATCCGGCAGCCAACTGAAAAACGCTGGAGTCTGACAGTTGGTCCAGGACGCAAACAGATCCAGATGAAAGGGACCGCGGCGAAGCTCGATCGCACGGAAGACTGAGGGGAGTAGACGCCAGTCGCTGGCGTCCCTCCAATGGCGCGAGAACCAGTCCGCCACCAAATTGTCTGACCCGGGTAGATACCCCGCCCGAATTGACAGTATGATTGTCTAGACAATATTGATAGAGAGCCTTGGTCAGCCCGGTCAGAAGCCGCGAGCGAGAGCCCCCCAGACGATTGATGTACCTCACCGGACACATTGTCCATGCGCAGAACCAGGGAGCAGTGCGTAAGGTTCTTGGTGAAACTGCGAACCGCGAAGGAGCCGGCTATCAGCTCGAGACAATTGATGTGAAGGCCGCGCTCCTCGGCGGTCCACGGACCTCCCGTGGCCACCGGGCCACAGGCCGCTCCCCAGTCCAACAGACTGGCGTCGGAGTCCAGAACGAAGTCCGGAACCGAGCCGAAAATGGCACGACCGTTCCAAGCTTCCATGTGCCCCAGCCACCAGCGGAGTTCCAGACGAGCCTCGTCGGAAAGAGTGATAAGGTGATCGTAAGAACCCGACGCGCGAAGATGGAAAGTCTTTAAGCGCTGAAGAGCACGATAGTGGAGAGGGCCCGGGAAGATAGCCTGGATAGACGAGGACAGAAGGCCAATAACCCTCGCGAGGTTCCGAAGGGAAACGGAGCGATGACTGAGTAGGCGACGAATCTCCTTTTTTATAGATTGGACCTTTGCGGCCGGTAACCTGAGTACCGCTGCCACAGAATCCACTGTGAACCCCAGGAATTGGACAGTCTGAGTGGGGGAGAGAGATGACTTCTCCACATTGATAACGAACCCTAGATCCTGCAGGAGACGGACCGTGGTCGTGGTGTCGCGAAGGAGGGTCTGCACGTCGCCCGCCATGAGGAGGATGTCGTCTAGATAAATAATGGCGCGAATGCCCCTCGTACAAAGAAACTCCATAACCGGCTTTAGTAGCTTCGTGAAGCACCAGGGAGCCGAGCTGAGGCCGAATGGGAGACAAGTGAACTGCCAAAGGCGGTTTCGCCAATGGAACTGCAGAAAACCCCTGTCGTCCGGGTGCATGGGGACGGTAAGGTAGGCGTCCTTTAAGTCGAGTCTCGTAAACCAGTCGTTGGTACGTAAGAGGTCGCGGAGGAGATGTATGCCCTCCATCTTGAAATGACGGTAAACTATGAATGCATTGAGGGCCCGCAGATTTATGACGGGGCGAAAGTCTCCCGACTTCTTGCGCACTAGGAAGATGTTGCTTAAGAAACGAGGGGAACCTGACGCCCGTTCTATAGCCCCCTTGTCTCGAAGCGAACAGAGTTCTGAATGGACGAGGGAGACCGCCGCGCGTGCAAATCGAGAGGGGCAAGGAGGAGATGCTTCTGACCGGAGCCGCTGGCGAACCTCTTTATCCAGTGGTCTGCGGACCCAAAACTTGATAAACTCCGCAATGTGATCCGATGGGGTCCATTCGGTGGAGCGTGGATGATGAATTGCCCTGGGGTCGAAAAGTGGGATGCCCATCTGGTCGGTGACCTCAAAAGGTTGATCCTGCTTGGAACAGAAGGGTTTGGGGTCGTCGGGTGGCAAAACGGGAGCCAAAACGGAAGGAGAGCCGTGACCAGAGGAGCCCGCCTGATACTCATCTAAGGTTTCATATTCTGCCTCTAGGTCGGCTGATGGGGACTCGGGATCTGTAACAGGCCTGGACCGCTTCAGAGGACCCTTGCCCTTGTCCGAGAGGGATGGGGCAGCCGCCCAACCACGTTTGCGGGAGGCATCCCGGTCGCTGGGGGAGATGGAAACCCCATTGTCAGATTCCTCGGCCTCAGCCGGAATGATTGCCTGGCCTGGGCGGGCTTGTTGAGCTTCAGCCAGAGCGGCGGGCAGAGAGGCCGCTAATGCAGTACGAAGCCATGCCTGAAAAGCTGCGGGGATAGGTGTCTCCGAATCATCCGCCATAATGCCCAATGTGTTATCTGAAACACATAAAAGGGAAATAGTAAGAGAGAGGCAAGGACAAAACCGCTTGTATATTGAGGTAGCAGCCCTAATAACAATACTCTAATATAGCGGTAGCAGAGAGGGGGGAAAAAGGAGGGGGGTCACCCCCACCAGACAGCAGAGGGGTTCACCCTCGCAAATAAAAGGGTACGTGACCCTGTAGTAAATGGTGGGTCCAAGACCCAAATAACTTGAGAGCCAGAGGCAGCAAATAGCCAAGGGGTTCACCCTCGTCAGCGTACAAGGAGGGGGTTCACCCCAACAGGCAGGTAACAACACAAATGTGAGATGCAGGCAGGCTTAAAAGTAAATTTAACTTTTTTTTTTTTTTTTTTTATAAAAATGAAAAGAGTAGCCGGGAATCGAACCTAGGACCCTTTAACTAAAAGACCTGCACAGTATCACTGTGCTATAGAAAAACAAAATGGCCGCGCCGCGTGGTCAGACTAAAGAAGCTGAGCCGCGCGCGGGAAAAAAAATAAAAATAAATATATAAATAACGGCCGGATTGCGAACTAGTAGTTCACAATCCGAGCCGGCGTAGACCAAGAAGGCTGGACGAACCCGCCGCGCGGTCTCAGATACAGGAGACCACGCGGCAGGGAAGAAAACCAGCCGGGGAGAGGAACACAGTACCGCGGCCGGATTGCAGACAGAAAGTCTACAATCCGAGACCGCGGCGAAGGACGGGTTGAGTGATCCCGTCGCGCGGTCCCAACCAGGGACCACACGGCCGGAAAGCTCAAACCCAAGAGAAAAAAACCGTCGCGGGACGACACAGCCACGCGGATGGAAACCCGCGAAGTCGCGTCACGCGGCAAAGATGCCGCGGCACGACCGCGAGGCGCAGGCCCACGTGACCGTCGTGCAGATAACGACGTAGACACGTGGGAGGTAAGTAAGTTAAAACGAAAAAGGGGAAAAAACCAATGGAGGCCAAACAATAAAAATAACGATAGTAATAAAATAATACAGGAAAGAATACAACTGAGAAGCCAAAATAATAATAATAAAATAATAAAGGTAGGACAAAAAAAGCAAGCTACCACAGAATGGTAAAACCCAATAGCTAAATAACAATATACCAGATAGGAAAATAAGTAATAGGCCTAAGTAACAATCTACCAGATAGGAATATAAGTAATAGGCCTAATAATTAAGGCGAGTAAAATGGAAGGTTCTCACCTGGAGGCTAAGCAGCAAAGAAAGAGGAGGAGTGGCTGGACTTTGTATCATTTATAGGGTCTTTGGGCTCTGTTCTTATTGGTTATTTGTTCTTTTATCATTAACTGTTTTGCTGCTGGAGGTTATTCAGTAAAGGAAGTAATGCAAAATACGAAGCCTCCTGTCTTGCTGTAAAATTAAGTTTATCAACAATCAATAATGATTACAGCAGTGGAACAGTATCATAATCTTTTCTCTAGGAGTGCATAATACCACTATTGTCCAGTGTAAATCTCCAAAGTGACATTCACCCAAAAAAGAGATGCTGTTTAATGAATATAGACAATTAGCCACTGAGTGGTAAGTGATATATGTTGTGCATAGGGAACTCACAATTTTGACCACTCACTAAGAAAGTGAGTGGTCAGTTGAGTTAAACGTTACTAACTTCTGCAAAGCAATTTGAATAGCCACACTAAATTTTAAAGTATATTTGGAGGTTAATTTTGTGAGTTGCAGACAAGAGCATGTACGTTTAGTGGAAAACAAATAAAAAAACAAGAATTGCTCCCTACTGCATAAGGAATTTGGTAGAGGCAATTAAATAACCCTCTAGAATGTTGTCACGAAACAAGGCTCCAAGCAAACAAGGTATAAAGATGGCTCCAGTTCCAGGCCCCTGGGGTAAGCCTTTGAAAATAAATCTTGCATGGTCGCAACAGTCGAGAAGAGTGATTAGCCTTTGTGAGGCAGACCTACAGGTAGAGCCACTTAAGATAGCCTTGAGATGCAAGGAGATTCAGAAACACTGAGCTTCATTTCAGATGTGCTCAAGGTTTATATAGGGCTGGACGGAGGAGTGTCAGTGATGTCAGTGGGAGGAGTTAAGTCCCACGTTGCTAGGGCAATGTTACATAGTTACAAAGTTCATAAGGTTGAAAAAAGACCTACTTCCATCAAGTTCAACCCTTCTACCAAACCTTCCTATTCTTGATCCAAAAGAAGGCAAAAAAAACCCTAATTAAGCTACTTCAAATTCTGCCATCAGGGGAAAAAAATCCTTCTTGACTTCAAGAGGCAATCGGATGTCTCCTTGGATCAAGAAGCTCTAAAATATTAATGTTATTCTATTTATATCCCTGTATATCATGCCTTTCTAAGAAAATATCGAGGCCCCTTTTGAAGGTATCTAACGTATTGGATAACACTACCTCCCTTGGAAGTGAATTCCATACCTTAATTGTCCTTGTAATGGGTTGCTTAGTTATGGTTATAGATACCCTATGAATCCTTCGTCTGTCCCTCCAGGATAGTCTCCAGCCTCAAAAGGCTAATAGATGGATCTTTGTCTTAGATCACAAAAGTAGTCACGACCACCATGATTGTGAAGAACAAATGGAACATTTTATTGTTGTAAAACATAGCCTTATATATCCACATAATTGAATTAACATTAATAAGCAGGTACATGTAGAAGACCCAACCTTTAATCCCCTTTGGCTACTGAATATCCTCGTGGCAGTAATCCTGTTAATGGGATTTGTTAACACAATGGAGTTCCTGCTTGAGCCATGTTCCGAAATTCCGTATAAATTTCCTATAATAATTGTACAGTTTTTTTTTAATCTTTTAGGTTCGGGCCATTCCAAAACAGCTAAAATCTTTTTAGGGTCTATCAAGATATTTCCTGGAGTAAGAATGTAGCCAAGGAACTCCACAGTGGAGGTTTCAAATGTATATATTTCCAGTTTAGCATATAAGGAATTGCTCTGAAGGTGTTCAATGACCTTTTTAACACGTATTCAGTGTTCTGGCAGCATGGGAGAAAACACTAGGATATGGTCTAGGTATATCACCAAAAAAGAGTCCAAGTAGTCACGGAATACATTGTTTAAAAAATGCTGGAAGGAAGCCGGTGCGTTGCAAAGCCGAAGGGCATTACCAAATACTCAAAATGTCCTGCTGCGAAAAGCGGTCTTCCATTCATCACCCTTTTGTATGCGGACTAGATTGTATCCCCCATGGAGATCAATCTTGGTGAATATTGTAGCTGTCTTTATATGCTCAAGTAATTCCGGTATCAAAGGAAGAGGGTAACGGTTCTTAATAGTTATTTTATCGAGTTCCTGATAATTCACACAGGGTCGGAGACTACCATATTTTTTGCCCGCAAAAAAATTTCCGCCGCCAGCAGGAGATGTAGAGGGACAGGTAAGCCCCTTTTCAAGGTTTTCTTTAATATAGGTTTTAAATGATGCAATTCAGGTTCTGAAAGGGGAAAAATATGTCCAAACGTTATAGGGGCACCAGGTGGAAGTTCGATGGGAGTAGTGTCTTCTGGGTGGTAACTGATCGGCACCTTTTTTTATCAAATACATCCTGGTATTGGTGGTAAGGTTCTTGGATTTCAGGTGTAAGAGGAGGTGATGGTCTCTCTTGGGAAAATAGCCGGGAGGTAAGGGGGCAAAGACGCTCCAAAAATAGGAGGTAAAAGACAGTTAGACTTGGGCACCAGGGGGCTCTTCGTGTTCGTCTTCGTACTCGTCTTCTGAGAAAAAAAACCCTTCGTATTCCGCAAATATTCGCCCGTTCCTGTCTTCTTTTCGGGTGAATATTCGTGGCCATTCTTCCTGCTCGTTTCATCTTCGTTTCCTCCCGGCTGCGTAGCAGGGGTTAATACGGGGTTAAGAACACATCGGAGCAGCAGCAGCAGCAGCAGATGCGTTCGCGCCGTGAAGGTACGTGTGTGCGACTCTATTGGTCGCCGGAAGGGGGCTGGTCTGGCATCAACAAATGAATTGCAGAACTGCAGAATGCACCTCATTCGTTGATGGCAGGCGAGCCCCCTGCCGAAACGACCAATAGAGTTGCACACACGTACCGAGGTGTACTGTACACAAAATGACCTAGACAAATGCTCCAAGGAACTTGGCCTCCTTTGTTTTTATCATACACAGTCACACATCCATAGATGTTTAATAAAATAATAGGGATTATTTTACATTGTTAAATTGATTTTGGACCACTTGTAATACATGCCTAACATTTGCTACCTATTTATAATGGCATACTTTGCAACAACCCAACTTTTACTGGACAGGACTGGAAAAAAGCAGGACTGTCCACAAAAATGTTGGGTGTGTTGGCAGGTATGGGAATGGAAAAATGTTGGACAAGAACTAAAAAATAGCTTAGGGTTAATGTACGGTTATTTTTAAGATTATTAGCAGTGCACTGTTTTGGTTAAAGATGTATTATGTCTAAATAATAATTTAATTTTAATTTTAATGGGTTTATTGAATTTTATTTTAAAGTTATATTTATTATTATTAGACTTGCGCATTCGTCTTCGGGCGAACATGAAAACGAGCACGAAGAGGCCGTTTTTTTGTTCGTTCCGAAGACACGCCGAAGAGAATGCAGTGCCGGCAAAACGTAGAAGACGAAGACTCACAACCACGAAGAATCGATTGTCTTCGTTTTTGCCGCACAGCCGCCAAAATTTCAAACAGGAGTGAGCTGCTCCTCGTCTGTCCAATCAGTTCACTCTTGTGACGTCACGCTAAGGGTCTCGTCCAATGCCTGTGCTGCTGTTTTTTTAATTCTGAAGGCGCCTTTATAAGACCAGAGCTTGCATTCATTTTTCGCTGTGACTGCTTTGGCAACACTGCTGTGCTGCATCCGAGCGTTACAGAGAGAGATTGTTCTGTGTGAGATTAGTAAGCCTTAGCCTGCCATTTCTCACAGTGTACTCTTCCTCACTTCAGTTCTACTTAATTAATATATTTAATAATAATAATTTGATTAATTTAATAATTTTTTGTATTTAATTTGTCATCAACTGTAGTGTATAGTGCTGTTGAGTTGACAGTGCACTCAGTGGCACTGGGGTGCCCTTGCCCTGGGCTGGCACTAGTGCCTACTGCCTGTCCTGCTTAAATAAATTAAATAATAGAATTTATAAATAATAATTTAATAGAATATATAATAATTTAATAGTACATTATAATATTATATATATATATTTGTCAGTCATATATATATTATATACTATAGTATACTAGTGTAGAGTGTACTGTAGACATTCAAGACATCTACTAGTGTTTAATCTAACATCAGTAATATTAATAATTAATAATTGAATACATTATAAAATTATATATATATTTGTCAGTTATATATACTATAGTTCAGGGGCGTCCAACGTGCGGCCCTCCAGCTGCTGCAGGACTACATCTCCCATAATGCTCTTTCAGCTAAGGGGCTGGCTGAGGAGGATGGGAGATGTAGTCCTGCAGCAGCTGGAGGGCCGCACGTTGGACGCCCCTGCTATAGTTAGTAATAGTATACTAGTGTAGAGTGTACTGTAGACATTCAAGACATCTACTAGTGTCTAATCTAAAATCATTAATTAATATCAATAATTCTATAATTCTTATAGTAACATAGTAACATAGTTCATAAGGTTGAAAAAAGACCAAAGTCCATCAAGTTCAACCTATATACATATTGTGTCCCTACTGTGTTGATCCAGAGGAAGGCAAAAAAAACCCTTATGAAGCAGATGCCAATTGCCCCATACCAGGGGGAAAATTCCTTCCCGACTCCAGATATGGCAATCAGAATAAATCCCTGGATCAACGTTCTGTCCCTATTAATCTAATATCCATAACTTGTAATATTATTGCTTTCAAGAAACACGTCCAGGCTCCTTTTGAACTCTTTTATTGAGTTTACCATTACCACTTCCTCTGGCAGAGAGTTCCATAATCTCACCGCTCTTACTGTAAAGAACCCCCGTCTGTGCTGGTGTAGAAACCTTCTTTCCCTGCCATCCCAGGTGACACTAAGGATAGACTCCTCCTCCGTACCTGATAGGGCAGGACTCAAAACTTTAAAAGGGCCCTCCCTCCTACTAACACCAGTATTTTTTCCTGCCCTACCAGGTAGGAAGGACTCGTCTACCTTTTATTTTCTTCGGCTCTAGGTTGAGCCGTTTTCCCCGGGCTAAGCCCCCATTCCTGGGGGATACCTTGCACCTTAGCCGGATGGCTGGTGCTGCGTCGCCCAGCGCTTGTCCCGGTTCCTGGACACTGCTGCGGTGCCGTCGCCCCGACGGTGATCGTGGCTGCGGTGGCACCGTCGTCCCGGCAGTGATCGTGGCCGCGGTGGTGCCGTCGTCCCGGCGGTGATCGTAGCTGCACCGCCGCTGTTCTGACGGTATTCGCAGCTGCACCGCCGTTGTCTCGCCGGTTAGCACGGTAGCTCCGCCGGTCGTGTTGCGGAGTTGGCAGCATGTTTGCCGGCGCCTCCTATGGCCGGGGATGCCTGCCGGTCTGAAGATTCAGCGGCTAGACGCCGCTGTTGCGGCTTACTGGCTTTAGACATTATGGCGTCCTTAGGCTTCCGGTTCGGGCTTCTGCACTTCCGGTTGTGCGTTCCAAGCCTCGTTTTGGTCAAAATTCTAATTTTTGCCGCCAAACTCTCTGCTGTTGCAGATTACAGCCTAATTTCAGCTCCCTTTCACTATATATATAGAAGGTAAGTGATTTGGTTGCTATGTGTGTTCCTGCTATTTTCTTTTGGTCAGGTGCTGTTGCATCTTTCATTATGTCGGCCCCTGATAATTCTGAGCCGCCCTCTGTTGAGGACAAGCCTAAGAAAGCTGCTATGAAGTCTAAACATGCCCAATGCTCCGGGTGTCACAAGGCTTTGCAGGATTCAAGAAAGAAACTCTGCTCCGCTTGCCTGAGATCTGTAGCGGATTCTGAGCCGTCTGGGGGAAAGGAGTTTTTGACCTGGCTTAAAGAGGAGATGCAGTCTACCTTCTCTGCTTTCCGTCAGACTGTTCCTGCCTATCATCACCTTCCAGCGGTTCAAGACCCCGCTCTCCTGGGACGTCAGCCTTTGTACTCAGACTCTGAGTTTGACTATCCTGAGGTAGAGGAAGGTTCCTCAGAGGAAGGAGAGATCCGGGAGGAAAGTTCCTTTTTGTTCCCGGTGGAAGAAATTGAGACTTTAATTTCTGCTGTGCGGTCAGCTATGCATTTGGAGGAGGTCCCCACCCAAAAAGATGACGCTTTCTTTGGTGCCAGCTTCTCCAAACAGTCTGCCTCGTTTCCTGTTCATCCTGCGCTTTCTGACATTATCAAGCAGGAATGGAACCACCCGGAAAGGAGGGTTAACCTGTCCAGACGGGTTAAACGCATGTTTCCCTTTGATGAGAACTTTGCTGAGTTTTGTGCTACCCCGCTGGTGGATACTGCTGTTATGAAGGTCTCCAGGAAGACTACTCTGCCGCTGGAGGATGGCTCCCATTTTTCTGACCAGATGGAAAAGAAGGCCGAAGCTGCGGTTAAGAAATCTTTCGAGGCCTCAGCTGCTGTCTTTAAGCCGGGAATTGCTTCTGCCTCAGTTTCCAGAGCTGTCAAGATTTGGCTCTCCCAGATCGAAGAGGATATTGCTGCCAAAACCTCCAGGGAGACTATCCTCAAAAACGTTGCTGCCGTGAAATTGGCTGTGGATTTTCTCTGTGATGCCTCCATTGAAAACATCAGAATGACGGCCAGGGCTTCAGCGCTTTCGGTTGCGGCTAGAAGAGCCTTGTGGCTCAAGGCCTGGGCGGCGGATAATGCCTCTAAAAACAGGCTTCTTAATATCCCTTTTAAGGGTAAGACTTTATTTGGGGAAGAGCTGGAGTCCCTTTTGGAGAGAACCACAGGGGACAAGCATTGGATGCCTCAACGTAAGCCTCCTTCGAAAAGACGGCAGTCCTTTCGGCCTTTCTTCCCTGGACATTCTAGAGGCCAGAGTTCTAGATTCAACCCCTCGTCCAGAGAACAGAACTTCCGAGGCAGATTCCCTCGTGGAAGGGGAGATTTGACAGGATTGCCTTCCCCAAAGCGTTTCAAGACCCCAAGAGCGCTGCATGACGCCTCCTCCATTCCGGTGGGAGGAAGGCTCCGTTTTTTCACCGACAGTTGGTTCTCACTCACCCGAGACCCTTGGGTGAGAGCCATTGTATCGCACGGTTATCAACTTCAATTCCGGACCAGACCTTCAGACCGTTTTTTGATCTCCCACCTTCCTCCAGACCAGGCAAGGCGGTCGGTCCTGTTATCCACCATCCAACAGTTGTCAGACCTCAGAGTCCTGGTTCCTGTCCCCTGGCCAGAACGTGGCCAAGGGGTTTATTCTCCGGTTTTTCTGGTCCCCAAGAGACCGGATGGTCTTCGCCTAATCATAGACTTGCGTTTTTTGAACAGCCACCTCCAGTTCATCAGGTTCAAGATGGAAACTGTAAGATCCACCCTCGACACCTTATGCCTCAACGACTTCATGGCTTCATTAGACCTAAAAGATGCATATTTCCACGTTCCCATCCATCCATCTCATCAACGTTTCCTGAGAGTGGCGATTCCTCGGGGTTCAACTATCCAGCATTTTCAGTTTCAAGCCCTTCCATTCGGATTGTCAGCTGCACCAAGAATCTTCACGAAACTTTTGGCAGTCGTGGCGGCCCATCTCCGTGTCCAGGGAATCTCAGTCATTCCTTATTTGGACGGTTGGCTAATCCATGCCCGGTCGGCACAGATTCTTCGGGTTCATCTTTCCACGGTGGTCAACACATTACAAGATCTCGGCTGGATTCTGAACTGGGACAAATCCTGCACCGTTCCCTCTCAACATCTAGTGTTCCTGGGTCTTCATCTGGATTCCTGCTCCGGGAAAGCTTTCCTTCCGACCGCCAGAATAGAGGGGATTCGATTCCTAGTACGCAGGATTCGCTCTGCGCACCGCAGCTCCTTACGGTTATGTATGTCCCTGCTGGGCAAGATGGTCTCCGCAAAGTATGCAGTACCCTGGGCCCTGGCCCACATGAGAATACTTCAGGGATTTGTCCTCAACCATCTAGAAGACAACCCATTGGCTCTGGACAGGCGTGTCTGTCTTCCTCCGCAGGTCAGAGCTTCCCTCTCCTGGTGGCTCCATCAGAACGTCCTTGCCGCTGGGAGAAGATGGTCTCTTGTATCCAAGGTACTTCTCACTACCGACGCCAGCATCAAGGGATGGGGAGCTACGTATCAAGACCTGTTTGTGCAGGGTCTCTGGTCTCCAGCGGCAAAACTTCTTCCCTCGAACTGTCTGGAGTTACTTGAAGTAGAAAAAGCTTTGCATCACTGGGGGCATCTGCTCGCCGGCAAGGACATTTTGCTTCGTTCCGACAATCAGACAGTGGTAGCCTATATCAACAGACAAGGGGGCACAAGAAGTCCTCGGCTTCTCCGTATATCGCTCAGGATTTCTTTTTGGGCAGAGTCCCATCACATGACTCTGTCCGCCGTTCACCTCAGAGGAACTTTGAATTCTCAAGCAGATTTCCTAAGCAGAACTCCTGTGCTGAGCGGCGAGTGGGCTCTGCATCCGATGGCCTTCAATCTAATTGTCCAGCGGTGGGGCTTGCCCGAGATCGACCTGATGGCATCCAGAGACAATGCTCAGATTCCCGTCTTCTTTTCCCTCAGGCCTCGGGATCGTCCATTGGCAATAGATGCCTTCTCACAGGAATGGAATTTCCGTCTCGCATACGTTTTCCCTCCGTTTGCCCTAATCTCCAGGGTCCTACAAAAGATCAAGAAGGACCACGCCTCCGTGATCCTAATAGCACCGGACTGGCCGAAGCGAGTCTGGTATTCCGACTTGATCGCTCTAGGTCTCTCTCCCCCTCTGAAGCTCCCAGCTTGGAAAGACCTTCTTCATCAAGGTCCGTTCCTACACCCAAACCCTGCAGTGTTCCACCTGACGGCCTGGAGATTGAACGCGGACTGTTGAGAGCGCAAGGTTTTTCCTGTCATGTGGCTGAGACTCTTCTGCAGAGTAGAAAGAAGGTTACCTCTCTGCGATATATTAAGATCTGGAAGAGATTTCTCAGTTGGTGTTGTTCCAAGGGGATTTTGCCAACTTCCTGTTCCTCTGCCTCTATTCTGGACTTCCTCCAGGAAGGTTTCGACTATGGACTGCAGCCTTCTACGATCCGGGTGCAGATTTCTGCCATCAGTGCTCTCCTCGGGTTCGAGCTTATATCTCTGCCTGTGATCAGATGTTTTGCCAAGGCCATCGTCCGGATACGTCCTCGTTCGGTCACCAGGATGGTTCCGTGGGACCTGAATCTCGTCCTTCGAAGACTCGCATTACCTCCTTTTGAGCCTCTTCAGTCGGTTTCTCTGTATCTATTATCGCTGAAGACGGCCTTCTTAGTAGCCATTACTTCCGCTCGTCGGATTTGTGAACTCCAGGCTTTGTCTATGAAGGAACCGTTTCTCCGTTTTTTCCCGGATAAGGTGGTTCTCTCTCTGCCACCAGAGTTCGCACCCAAGGTTCAGTCGGCTTTCCACAAAAGCCAGGAGATCGTGTTGCCTACCTTTTTTCCTGCTCCTGGCTCGGCTGAAGAGGAAGTTCTTCACACTTTGGATTTGAAGAGATGCCTCACCATCTATTTGGAACGGACTCTACCCTTCCGTAAGTCCTCTCGTTTGTTCGTGGCCTCGTCAGGGCCCAACAGGGGCATCAGCATCTCCAAGTCTTCCATCGCGAAGTGGATTGTTGCAACCATTAACTTGGCGTATTCTGCAGCCGGCCAACCTGCTCCTGTGGGGATCCGTGCCCACTCTACTAGGGCAGTCTCCACTTCCTGGGCCGAAAGATGTTGTCTTTCGCCCGACCTGATCTGCAAGGCGGCTACTTGGCGGACTCTCCACGCTTTTGTGCGGCATTGCCGTCTCGACCAGATGACTCAGGAGGACTCTCTTTTCGGTCGGAAGGTCCTTGAGGCTGTTTTGTCTCCTTAGTTTCCCACCCTTCTTCTTTGGTAAATCTATCCTTAGTGTCACCTGGGATGGCAGGGAAACAGGAAGTTCTACTTACCGAGAGCTTCTTTTCCCTGTCAATCCCTGGTGACACGTTTTGTTCCCTCCCTTCTTTTTCAATAAATTTTGTTGCATCAGATTGCTTTGCCTGTGTGGTCTTTGGTATTTACTGGTGTTAGTAGGAGGGAGGGCCCTTTTAAAGTTTTGAGTCCTGCCCTATCAGGTACGGAGGAGGAGTCTATCCTTAGTGTCACCAGGGATTGACAGGGAAATGAAGCTCTCGGTAAGTAGAACTTCCTGTTTCCTCCAACCGTAGAGGATGTCCCCTTGTTATAGATACAGTCCTGGGTATAAATAGGTCCTGGGAGTGATCTCTGTACTGTCCCCTTATATATTTATACATAGTTATTAAATCCCCCCTAAGCCGTCTTTTTCCAAACTAAATAACCCTAATTCTGATAATCTTTCTGGGTACTGTAGTCCTCCCATTCCCCTTATTACTCTGGTTGCCCGTCTTTGAACCCTCTCCAGCTCCACTATATCTTTCTTGTACACTGGTGCCCAGTACTGTACACAGTATTCCATGTGTGGTCTGACTAGTGACTTGTACAGTGGTAGAATTATTTCCTTGTCGTGGGCATCTATGCCCCTTTTGATGAACCCCATGATTTTATTTGCCTTAGCAGCAGCTGCCTGACACTGGTCGCTACAGGTAAATTTACTGTTAACTAAAACTCCTAAGTCCTTTTCCATGTCAGTCGTCCCCAGTGTTTTCCCATTTAATACATATTCCCAGCCTGGATTTTTCTTCCCCATGTGCATAACCTTACATTTATCTGTGTTGAACCTCATCTGCCACATCCCAGCCCAAGCCTCCAACCTATGTAGATCCATTTGTAATCGTGCACTGTCCTCTATTGTGTTAACCACGTTACAGAGCTTAGTATCGTCTGCAAAGATTGATACTTTACTATACAATCCCTCTACAAGGTCATAAATAAATATATTAAAAAGAATAGGACCCAAAACTGACCCCTGTGGTACCCCACTAGCAACAGTAACCCACTCAGAGTATGTACCATTAATAACCACCCTCTGTTTCCTATCACTGAGCCAGTTACTTACCCACATACACACATTCTCCCCCAGCCCAAGCATTCTCATTTTATGTACCAGCCTTTTATGTGGCACCGTATCAAATGCTTTGGAAAAATCAAGATATACGACATCCAGCGATTCACCCCGATCCAGTCTTGAGCTCACCTCCTCATAAAAGCTGATCAGGTTAGTTTGACAGGACCGATCCCTTGTAAACCCATGCTGATATGGAGTCATACACTTATTTTCATTGAGATACTCCAAAATAGCATCTCTTAGGAAACCCTCAAACAGTTTACACACAACAGAAGTTAAACTAACAGGCCTATAATTCCCCGGGTCACTTTTTGTCCCTTTTTTGAATATTGGCACAACATTTGCTATGCGCCAGTCCTGGGGAACAGACCCTGTCACTATAAAGTCCTTGAATATTAGAAATAGGGGTCTGTCTATTACATTACTTAACTCCCTTAGAACGCGGGGGTGAATGCCATCTGGACCTGGTGATTTGTCTATTTTGATTTTTTTTAGGCGGCACTGCACTTCTTCCTGGGTTAGACAGGTGACATGTACTGGGGCAGTTATCTCATCCTGCTGTATATTACCTGGCATTTCATTTTCCTCTGTGAATACAGCAGAGAAGAATATATTTAATAGATTAGCTTTTTCCTGATCCCCGTCTATAACTTCTCCCTCATTACTTTTTAAGGGGCCAATGCTTTCATTTTTAACCTTTTTACTATTTATATAATTAAAGAACATTTTGGGGTTTGTCTTACTCTCTTTGGCAATGAGTCTTTCTGTCTCCACTTTTGCTGCTTTTATCTGATTTTTACATATTTTATTTTTTTCCCGATAGCTTTTTAGTGCTTCCTCACTGCCTTCCTGTTTTAGTAGCTTAAATGCCTTTTTTTGCCATTTATTACCCCCTTTACATTTTTATTTATCCACATTGGTTTTCTCTTGTTCCTGACTCTTTTATTCCCATACGGTATGTACCTTTCACAGTGAGAATTTAAGATATCCTTAAAAATCTCCCATTGAGTGTCTGTACTCTTGTTTTTGAGGACATTTTCCCAATTTACAGTGTTAAGGGCTTCTCTTAGTTGATCAAACTTTGCCTTCCTAAAGTTCATAGTTCTTGTGGCTCCTCTAAGAGTTCCCTTATTGAAGGACAAGTTATAATGTATCATATTGTGATCACTATTTCCTAGATGCCCCCTGACCTGCACATTAGTTACTCTGTCAGGTCTGTTGGTTAATATTAAGTCCAGTAGGGCGCCCCCTCTGGTCGGGTCCTGTACCATTTGGGACAGATAATTATCCTTACTTATAGTCAGAAACCGGTTTCCTTTATGAGATTCACAGGTCTCTGTTTCCCAGTTTATGTCGGGATAGTTAAAGTCCCCCATAATAACCACCTCATTGTGATTTGCTGCCTTGTTTATTTGCTTTAATAATTGATCTTCTGCTGCTTCCATTATATTTGTTGGCTTATAGCAAACCCCGATCAGTATTTTATTATTTTTCTTTCACATTGATTATTTTATTTTTATTATTTTTTTTATTTTTTTTTAATTTTATTATTTTTCTTTCACATTGATAGCAGTCACTCCACCGGCGCCTAATGTAGCCAGAGGAGCAGCACAGCTTAGCGGAGCAGGCCTTGACAGAGCTAGGAGGAGGGCTTTAAGGGTTGTAATGGGTTGGGATTGGTGGTAGTCTTTGTAGGTGGGGTTTTCCTGGTTAGGTATATATAGGCGGACATTTTAGATCCTGCCACAATTAATTTAACC
Organism: Spea hammondii; assembly: GCA_029215755.1. NCBI lineage: Eukaryota > Metazoa > Chordata > Amphibia > Anura > Pelobatidae > Spea > Spea hammondii. The sequence continues at coordinate 23,305,709 of JARDYJ010000009.1, read as the reverse complement.
ACTTACCTGTTTTTGTTCCTTTTGGGCATTTCCAGGTTTGGGGTTCTCTCTTTTTTCTTTCTTGCAGGTCATGGATCCTGATGTTGGTGCCTTGTTGGAGGGGATCAGAGTGGCTGCGATGGAGAAGGGAGCAAGTTGGCTGCAGGAGCGGATTGGCCCTCTTCTGGCTGAAGTTGGCGGTGCGGCGAGGGATTCATCTCGGCCGGTGCGGCAGACCAGACCTCCCCAGTGGCTGAGTCCAGAGGCGTCTGGACGGAGGAGTCGGCGGGAGCTGAGCCGGAGCGGCGACAGGATCGGCGGGAGGCGGAGGAGTGCTGCGGCGGTGTCGACGGCGGTGCAGGGCGTACGGCAGGAGCCACGTGGTCCGTCGGTGGAGGAAGCAGTGCGGCGGCCGGGAGGAATGGAATCGGCGGCTGGTGATCGGTCCGGTGACGAGGGAGGAGCCACGCGGAGCGGTGAGCATGCGGCTGGCCGGAAGGGCGCTGTTGGGTCGACGGGGGAGGCGGTTGGCGCACGTGGCGCGATGGCGGGAGCAGGCCCGGTTCCTCTAAGCGGTGGGCAGCATGCGGCTGGCCTTTCTAGCGGGGAAGGTGCAGTTTTGCGGAGTGCAGTGGTGGTAGCAGGCCCTGTTAGTCGAAGGGGCGCTGTTGGGTCATCTGGCAGGCTGGCTAAGCGTGATAGGAGTGGGACGGCAGGCTCTCGGACGCATGGGGGCGCTGTTAGGTCGGTGGAAAGGCAGCGCGCAGCTCAAGAAATGGAGTCTCGGCGACGGAGTACGGCCCCCGAGGGGTCTGGGAGACGGCGGTCGGGCCGCTCGGGTGACAGCTACAGGGGCAGATCGAGGTCCCGGGATGGTGGCCGTGTCCGGTCGCGGGATCATTCCAGAGGGAGTCGTCGCGGCAGGATGGACAGGGAGTCCGCGTCCGCCCGCAGGAGTGGGGGTGAAGATTTCAGCAGGTCCAGGTCTTTCAGCACGAGCCCACGGCGGGAATCCGCTAGGTATCGGCGCAGTCGTTCCAGGAGTAGGGTTGGCGGGAGTTCTCAGGTGACGACAGCGAGTGAGGTCTGGCCCAGGTTGTCTTCTTCTTCCCGCAGGAGTGCTGGTCCTTCTTCGAGGGAGCGCAGGAGTCGGCGGATATCTCTGGTCCAGAGTGCGGCGGCCGTGCCGGTGACATCTGCAGCTGGCAGCGGTTTTTCCTCGGCCGTGCCGGGGCCTGTGGTGCCTGGCAGCGGTTTGGAAGCGACCCAGAGGCCACCGACGGCATTGGGTCCTGGTGGTGAGTCACCTTCGGGGGCGCAAGCGCAGCAGTTGTTAGCTGGGTTGAGAAGTTTGTTAGAGTCTTTCGGTCAGGTGACAGGGCAGGCTCCTCGGGTAAAACAGGTGTGGGTGTCGGGTGAGGCGATTTCGGTGTTAGGGTGGTTGAGCCCGCGACGGCGGTTGTGACGAGCGGTGGCGAAGGTGGTGATGTGTCGGTGGATGTAGGGGTCGCAGATGGGAGTGAGAGGGCTGAGTTGTCCGGTGAGATCCCGGATTCGGCAAAGCAGAATGCCTACGTCTCGTTTGCGGGTCCGTTGGGGGCTCATTTGAAGAAGGAGGTTAAGGAGAAGTTGTGGAAAGGGGAGTTTGTGGAGATTTTTTCTCTATTGCCGTTAGAGGAATTCCTTGACCTTAAGGAAGAGGATAAGAAGGATAGTAAGAAAGAGGAGGAGGAGAAGCGTAGGAGGTATAGGAAGATTCTTAAGTCGTTCGGCAACTGGTTGCGTGCTTTTTGTATTCTCGCTAGCGTCCTGGGCGAGAAGTCGCCTTCTTTGTGTTTATCCCTGTTTTGCTATGTGGACGGTATTTGGGAGGCTTATCGTACTTACGGGGGCTTAGCCTGGTGGAAGTACGATGAGCAGTTTCTGCAGCGGTTGGCAGCTAATCCGGGGATGCGGTGGGACCAAATGGACCTGCCCCTCTGGATGAAGCTCATGATGGCTCAGAAGGCATCTCCCTTTCAGTCAGGGGTCGGTCGGGTGGGCAGGCATCCGGGTCGGCCAGTAACAAGAAAGGCTATTGCTGGCTCTTTAATGAAGGCCAGTGCAAGTGGGGGAATTCGTGTAAGTTCAAGCATGAGTGCTCCGGTTGTGGGGGGGGACACAGTCTCAGTAGGTGCTTTAAGCGGGGAAAGCCAGGTGGTGCCGGGGGGGGGTCTGGGGGGGCTTCGGGGCCAGCGGCTGCCCCTGGGCAGAACCCCAGTGAGGTTAGACGCGATGCTACCGTGGCTAAGCCGCTACGGTAATACGCGGGATGCTGTGTTGTTGAGGGAAGGTTTTCGTGTTGGTTTCTTTATCCCATTTAGTGTTAGGGATTGTCGTCGGTGTTTACGGAATTTGAAATCGGTTAAGTCGTTTCCGGACGTGGTTAGGGAGAAGTTGTTTAAGGAGGTGCATTTGGGCAGGATGGCGGGTCCTTTTGACAGGGTGCCTTTGGCGGATTTGAGGGTTTCTCCCTTGGGTGTGGTGCCCAAGAAGGAGGTTGGTAAGTTTCAGCTTATCCATCACCTATCATATCCCAAAGGGTTGTCGGTGAACGATGACATTATGCTTCATTCGACCAGGTGGTCGAGTTGGTCAAGAGGGCTGGGCCTGGGGCGCTTATGGCTAAGGCGGATGTGGAATCTGCTTTTTGGTTGTTGCCGATTCATCCTGACTGCCACCATTTGCTGGGTTGTTTCTTTGAGGGTAGTTATTTTGTGGATTTGTGTTTGCGGATGGGTTGTTCGATATCGTGCTCTTATTTTGAAAAGTTTAGTTCTTTTTTGGAATGGGTGGTACGGGAGGAGTCGGGTAGTCGTTTTTTGGTTCATTACTTGGATGATTTTCTTTGTGTTGGTCCGTCCGGTTCTGGTGATTGTCAGTTCGTGTTGCGTACTTTGGAATGGGTGGCTGAGTCGTTCGGGGTTCCGCTGGCGGCGGGTAAGACTGAGGGCCCCACGACTTGTTTGAGTTTCCTGGGTTTGAAAATTGATTCAGTGAAGGGTGAGTGTTGGTTGCCGCAGAACAAGTTGCTGGCTTTGCGGCAGGTGGTTCGGGGGGTGCGAGCTTCGCGTAAGGTTTCGTTGCGGGATTTGCAGTCATTGATTGGGCGGTTGAATTTCGCGGGTCGTGCTATTCCGATGGGACGGGTCTTTTGTCGCAGTTTGTCTAGGGCTACGGCTGGAGTACGGGCGGCACACCATTTTGTGAGAGTTTCAGCGGCCATGAAGGCCGATCTGGAGGTGTGGGACACGTTCTTGCAGCATTTTAATGGGACGGTGTTTTTTCGAGAGTTGGCTGTTTCCGCTGAGGAGTTGGAGTTATTTACAGATGCGTCCGGTAGCGTCGGTTTTGGGGCTTATTTCAACAGTCGGTGGTGTGCGGAGCGTTGGCCGGAATCTTGGTCGGGTAGCCCACTGATGCGGAATTTGGCGTTCTTGGAGTTGTTTCCGTTGGTGGTGGCGCTATCGTTGTGGGGTGATTTGTTGAAGGATAGGAAGGTGATATTCTTTTCTGATAATATGGCTGTGGTTCATGCTGTGAATCGGTTATCCGCGGCGTCGGTGCCGGTAGTTCGGTTGTTGTGCAAATTTGTGTTGCGATGTATGTCGTTGAATGTGGTTTTTAGGGCTAAGCATGTTCCGGGGTTTTTGAATGTGGTTGCTGATTCTTTGTCTCGTTTTCAGTGGGTGCGCTTTTGAGAGGTGGCCCCTGGTGCGAGGGAACTGGGTCAGGACTGTCCGGAGGATCTGTGGCGGATAGGGACCGAATGTTTGCACATCTTGTGAGATCCTCTTTGGCTCCTACCACGTGGGCAGCATATGGTAAAGTTTGGGATGCTTGGGACAAGACAGTGTCGTGGGTAGGTGGTGACTCGTCGGAGGTTCAGCGGGTCGATGCTTTATTGTGGTTTCTATTCCGTTTAATTTCTGATGGTTCTTCCGCTGCGGTGTTGGACAGGAATATGGCGGCTTTGGCCTTTTTGTTTAAATTTAAGGGGTGGGCGGATTATACGAAGCAGTTTTTGGTGAGGCAAGCGCTTCGGGGGTTTCGGAAGGGCTGTCGGTCTTTGGATTCTAGGAGGCCTTTATCTGTTCAATTGTTGGGTAAGTTGTGGGATGTGCTTTCGGGCATTTGTTATTCGGAGTATGAAGTGACGCTGTTTCGGTTGGCGTTTGTGTTAGCCTTTTTTGGGGCCTTTCGGATCGGGGAGTTGGTCAGTGCTAGCTGTGGTGCTCAAGGTGGTTTGCAGCGGTCGGATGTGGTTGTGTCGGACTGTCAGGTTTCCATTCGTTTACGTCGTTCTAAGACGGACGCTTTTGGTAAGGGGTGTGATGTAGTGCTGTACCCTTTGCGTGGGTCGGTTTTGTGTCCGGTTCGGTGTGCCTTGAGGTTTTTGGGCTGTCGCCGGTGTTGGATGGTTCGTTTTTGATGCATGCGGATGGTTCTGCTCTCTCTCGGTTTCAGTTTTTTCGGGTGTTTCGGGATGGGTTGCGAAGGTTGGGTATGGATCCGACTCAGTTCGGGACCCATTCGTTTCACATCGGTGCTGCTACGGAAGCGGCTCGTTTGGGGTTGGGTGATGAGTTGGTTAAGAAGATTCAGTTCAGATCGTATTTGTGCCCGGATCGTTTGTTGTCATTGGTGTATGATGTTTTTTGTTCCTGTTTTCTCCGTTTTCTTCCCTTCAGGTTTGGTGGTGTGGATCATCGGACACTCGTTCGTGTTCTGGGCCAAGAGGAGAGCTGCAGTTCGTGTCAACGGTCAGCAGCTGGGCTTCCCTGAGGACCGGATCAGAGTGATGTGGTTTGGTTATCGGGGATATGTGTGGAGGGAAGTATGTTGTGAGCTTTGGCGCATGTTGAGGGCTGGTGGTTCACCTGATTTTGTGTTGCTGCATGCGGGGGGTAATGACTTAGGTCTGGTCCCGCAGCGGGAATTGGTTCGGCAGATGAAGCAGGATGTTAACCGGCTTCGTGAGTTGGTTCCGGGGGTAACTGTGATTCGGTCGGAAATGGTTCCGCGTTTGTGTTGGCGTTTTGCTAGGGAACAGGCGGCCCTTGCTCGTTGCAGGGGTAAGGTTAATAAGCTGATGTCGACGTTCATTCGTCGGCTTGGTAGTCTCTGTTGCCGGGGTATTTTCGGGGAGATGGAGTTCATCTGTCTGATGTGGGGTTGGATTTTTTGAATCTTGGTTTTCACGAAGGTATTGTTCGTGCCAAGTTTTTTCGGGATGGCGGAGCTCAGACGGCTTGAGGTTTCAAGGTCTGGCTTGTGGCAGGGCTGGATTGGTTAGGTGGGGGGTAGAATGGGGATGTTTTGGTTGGTTATGGTTGTCTGGTTGGTATGGTTGGTTCGTTTGGTAGGTTTCGAGCTGGTCTGTGGCTCAGAACCTGGGGTGGTAGGGGTATCTCGGTATGCCCCTACTGTTGGTTTGGTGTTAGTGTGCACCTCACTCGTATGGTGAGGTTTATGTGTTATAATTTGGGGGTCATTGTCTATGTGTTGACATGTTGGGATGTGTGACGGTTATACTGTGTGTTATTTGTTGTGGACAATGACTTATTGTTTTGGAATGTTGTATATATGTTTATATCATACATATATATGTTAATATATTTATTTTGTTATGGTTTATAATAAAGCTGTGGACAATTATTTTCCAACATATCTGTGTGGTCTCCGTTATTGGGTACGGTGGGGAGAGAATATTTTGGTGTCCTTCCCAAGCCCTATCTCGACGATGCGCCTGTCATGAAATTAAAGCGGCCGGCATGCACGCACCGCGCCGCCCAATAGCCGTGCCTCAGCTCTTTATCCCACCCCTTTTAAGACGTGGGACGAAGAGCTGAGGAATGGCCATTGGGTCTGACTGCTGCATGATGCAGGGGCGTATCTAGAGTATTTGGCACCTGTGGCAGATCGTGTATGTGGCACCCCCACACACACACTTGAAAACTGCATGGTTTCTATGGTTAGGCAAACATTGACAGGGGAACAGCAACATTTTTATCATTATATACTGAGGCACACATTGACGGTGGTACAGCATAACTGTTATCATTATATACTTAGGGATTAGGCTGTACCGCTGTCAATGTGTGCCTATACATTGAGCCAGACACTGACAATACTGCAGTACAACCCCTATCACTATATACTAAGCCAAACATTGATGTGGTGTAGGCTTACCACTTCAGTGACTGGCTTAGTATATAGTAGGGATGCACCGAAATTTAAATTCTGGACCTAAACTGAAAATTCAGCATTAATTTGGCCAAAACCGAAAAAAAAACGTTTACAATACTTTATTAAAAGTAACACACCAAAATTAGACAAAAAAAAAAATCAATAACAATATTAATATATATATATATATTTATATAAACATATAATTAACAGCAATCACAATCCTATCATGTCCAGGTTCTAGCATGTACTGGCTGACTGGCTGATTGCTGTTTGCAACCATATATATCTATTAATACTGTTATTGAATTATAGGACGAAAAAAAAATAAAAAATTGATAACAGCAATCACACTCCTATCATGCCTAGACAGCCTCCCAATGCCATGCTATCCCCCCACACTTCCATGCAATCTGAAACCCTCATTCACAAACATTCATCATAAACTACAGCATAACACCCATCACTCTCACACACTTACTAATATTTTCCTACCTTTCCTCTGGCACTGTCACTTTTCCTCCTCCTCTTCATTCTTCCTCTTCTTCAGTGGCGACTCTAGAAACAATATATAGGGGGGGCACACAAGATACCACAGTAAAACTGGGGGGGCATTAATAATTTCTACCATTAAATCATACCACTGAAAAAACACACACACATATATATATATATTGCCAAAAGTAATGTGCTGGGGGGCGTGGCCGGCCGAACTCCAAGATGGATGTGCAGTGAACCTGCTCCTCCACGACGCCCTATAATTTGCACTGCTAAAGGCTACCTACCTCGATTTTTTGCTCGCTACGTGACAGCCGAGACGCCCGGCATGACTGGGGGCTCTCGCAAGTTGCCGAAGAGGAAGACAGTGCCAGCTATCTTCCAGAAGAAGACGCCTGAGGCCGCAGCTCCCGCGCTTCCCATGATGGCGGCGTCGGGCCTAACCGCGGACGACGCTTCAGTTTCCTGCACTAAGCGAGAAGTGGAGGAACTTAAAGATTTGGTCTTATCGGTCAAGAAGGACCTGATGGAACACATCCACGCCGAATTGCGCCAACTGACGCATGAAATCACAGCAATTGGTTCCCGCACGGATGTACTGGAGCGCACCCATACTGACCTGCGGCGGGGACAACACGTGCTGGAGACGGAGGTGGCTGCTCTTCGCCTCGAAATTGATGCGCTTCATGATGCCCAGGAGGACCTGGAGAATAGGTCCCGGAGGGCTAATTTTCGGATACGGGGCGTTCTGGAGACGTACCAAGACGCCGATGAGGTGCTGCGCAGGATTCTCCTACAGCTCTTACCTGATGTCCCACCGTCAGATGTTGCAGTGGACAGGATCCATAGAGCGTTGCGGCCTAAACCCAAGACGACTGACAATCCCAGGGACATTATTGTTAAACTACGCGACTACGCACTCAAGGAGGACATCATGAAGGCGGCTAGAACTGCACAGGTGCGTCTCGACAATGTTGATCTCCAATTTTATGCGGATCTATCGCCCAGGACACTCCAACAGCGCAAGGCTCTCCAGCCTGTTACGGTTCACCTGCGCTCCCACGATGTGCCATATAGATGGAGATTCCCTTTCGCGCTCCAGGTCCTTAAGGAGGGTACCAGCTTTCTCCTTAGGTCCCCGTCGGAGGCCGTGGAGTTCATTCATGCTCTGGGTCTTCCCCCCTTAAAATCGGGCCGCAAAAGAAGTCGCCAGGACCGCGGACCCACCCCGCCGGACGACTGGACGGACGTCCCGAGTTCCTCCCGAGCAGCTCCGTAGGCTGGGATCTCTCTAGACTTCGGCCCTTGAGATGCCACATCGCACCGCTCCGGCTCTCCTGCTGACCTGCCCACCCTGGGCTCGACCACCTGGCTGTAGTGCTCCACACTTCTGGTGCCGTCTCGCTCCTCGACAGCCCCCGCCGCAGACGGGCTCTCCAGCCTGCTCGTCGCTTCGGTGCTTTGTCCACTTCGGGGAGACCCGTCACGCTTCAGGACTCACTACCAGCTCGGTATCCTTTGGGGTATTGGGGGGTTGCGGACTCCGCGGACTCCGTTTGCTGTGCTGTGACGGGCAGCCCCTACCGTGTCGCTATGCCTACTAGGTCCCATCTGGGTGGCTTCGATATAGGGGCCTGCTCCGGATCACCGTAGCTTATTGTTTCTTTTTCGGGATATCGCGTTTTTTATTATTTACCGTTCTTCTATTTTATGATTTATCGGCGTTTATCGGCATTTATCGGCATTTATTTTCGGCGTTCGTACATAAGTTTGTCTTCCTCTGGCACACACCTACTCTTCCCTGCCCAGAGGTAGCATCACGTTATTGAGGGCCATGGAGGCCATTGAGGTTGAGCGTGCCGCTTGTTCCCCTTTAAGACCGATGCTGGTCTTCACACAGTCTGGCGCTAAGCCTCTGCTACCGCCTATATCGCGGAGGTTGCTAGCCGGGTTGTTCTGTTATGTGCAGCCGTGCACACTATACCGTTATATGCATCATGTTTTGTGCTGTATGCTCTCTGTTCTACTCTTTCTTTCTTTTTCTGTTTCTTTTGCTTTCCTCTTTTCCCCCCCTCCTTCCCTCTCACCCTCCTTTTTTTTTTTTTTTTTCTCATCTCCAGGCGGCCTTTCTCAGCTTTCTCCCCACCGGGTTAAATGTCTGGTGATGTGAAGATTGTTTCCCACAACGTCAAGGGGCTCAACGCTCCCCAGAAACGGAGACTGGCGATGACCTACTACCACAAACTCCATGCCGACATTGTCCTCCTCCAGGAAACTCACCTACGCTCCTCTCACCTCCCCCAATACTGGGGTAAGCGTTTTGGTACCCACTTTCATGCCACTCACCCCTCACAAAAGAAGAACGGAGTCAGCATTTTTCTCAACACGACGCTTGGCTTTCAACACCACTCGACCAAGAAGGATAAATGGGGCAGATACCTCCTTGTCACGGGTCTCTTGCACACTAAACCGGTAGCAATTCTTAACGTTTATGCACCTTCTCCTTCGGCGGCCTCTTTTTACTCCACCCTAGCGGACTCCCTGTTGCCTCTGAAAGATCATCAACTATTTGTTGGGGGTGACTTCAATACGCTCTGGGATCTACACTTAGACAGACGGGGCCCTGCTCTGCTGGCCCACCCTCCACTCAATTCTAAACATCTCAAAGATTTTGCAACGACATCAGCTTTAGTTGACGTGTGGCGTCTCCTCAACCCGCGGGCGTTGGACTATACTTTTTTCTCACATCCTCGCCAATCCTACTCGAGAATTGACTATCTGTTTGTGGCCCAGCATCAAGCTCATGTGGTCCGCTCCTCAAAGATTCACCCTATTATCTGGTCCAATCATGGAGCTGTTGAATGCATCTATCGCCTATTTGATTGGCACCCGGGTCCCAAACACTGGAGGATGGACGAGTTTCTGCTTACGGATCCATCGGTGCTGGAGGAGATTTCGGGCGACCTGGATGAGTTTTTTTCGTTTAACGACACACCTGACATGGACCCGCTTTTGATTTGGCAGACGCATAAAGCGTATATTAGAGGCTCCTTTATACGTATCAAAGCACGTCGCAAGAAGCTGCGCCAAGAGGCTATCACATCCCTTACCAACAAAGTGAGCGCTTTGGAAGCGAAGCACAAGGACTCCTTGGATGCTGCTGCGCTGCGCGAATTGATCCAACTGAAGGGGGAATTGAACCTTCTCCTTAGTGATGCCGTATTGCACTCGCTGAATACCACTAAACAGCGATTCTTTGAAAAGGCCAACAAACCCGACACGATGCTGGCCAGGAGATTGCGCTCTCAGAGGAAGGCACAAAATATCACGAAGATTATTGACGCGAATGCCAAAAGCCAATTTGCGTCTTTTTACCAAACCCTCTATGATGGCAAGAAGGCTCCCCTTACAGCCCGGGACCCGACTCATCTTCACGCTTTTCTGGACTCGGTATCCTTGCCCAGGCTATCGACGGCCCAGGTGGAGCGACTCGGCGAGCCCTTTAGCGAGGAGGAACTTCGTGTCGCCATTGCCTCCCTCAAGGCATCTAAAGCCCCAGGGCCTGATGGCCTTCCAGGTTCTTATTATAAAAAATTCCAGCGTCAGTTACTGCCTCGTCTGCTCTCAATGTTCAACTTGTTCCTTACAGGAGTGCCCCCGACTCGAGAAATGCAAATGGCCAAAATCATCGTCATACATAAGGAGGGGAAGGACCCCGCTAGCTGTAGTAGCTATCGCCCCATATCCCTCATCAACGCGGATATTAAGCTGTATGCAAAGTTGTTGGCGACCCGTTTGGGGACTGTTCTCCCCTCCTTGGTGCATCCGGATCAGGTGGGGTTTGTTCCCAATAGGGAGGCTCCAGATAATATACGCCGAACGGTCAATCTCATTGACGTTGCCAGACTCACCAGCCAAGAATCCCTGTTGTTGGCTTTGGACGCCGAGAAAGCCTTCGACAGGGTCGACTGGAGGTATATGTGGGAGGTTTTACGGAAGTTTGGCTTTACTGAAGGCTTCCTGAGGGGTGTTCGTACGCTCTATGACCAACCTTCCGCCACGATAGCCCTGATGGGCTGTGAATCTTCCTCTATTAACATCAAGAACGGTACCCGTCAGGGGTGCCCTTTATCCCCGCTCCTGTTTGCACTCTGCATTGAACCCCTGGCAGCGGCCATCCGACAACACCCAGATATCACGGGGATCGTGGTCCGGGACGCTCAGTACAAGTTGAGCCTTTTTGCTGACGACGTTTTGCTTACGCTTACCAACCCTGTGGTTTCCCTTCCTAACTTATATGGCACTCTTCGAGAGTTTTCACGGATCTCCGGGTATAAAATCAATGAGACCAAGTGTGAGGCACTAAATGTCAACTGGACGGATCCAATCCGCTCTTCTATTGTGACTTCATTTAAATTCACTTGGCAATCCTCCAGGTTGAAATATCTGGGTGTCTACCTCACCAATGACTTTCACTCCTTGTACAGGGCTAATTATCCTCTGCTCCTCGCAGCCCTTCGGAAAGAGCTTAAACGTTGGTCCCAATACCCTATCTCGTGGTTGGGTCGTATCTATGCAGTAAAAATGACTCTCTTGCCCCGTCTCCTCTACCACTTCCGTGCTCTTCCATCGCCAGTCCGACGGGACTAGATTGACTCTTTTCAAGCATCTGTATTCCGCTACATATGGGGCTCCAGGCGATCGAGGATCAACAGATACACTATGTATAAAGCAAAACACTCTGGAGGCCTGGCGGTTCCTAATTTCTACCTGTACTACCTGGCGGCCAGGATATCCCAACTGGAAGCCTGGTCCCTCCCCCAGGTACTCTCCCCTGGATCGACGTGGAAAGCCGATTTCTGCCTTGCACAGACCTTCGTGTGGTCCCCTGGCTGGACCCTCTGGTTCTCCCGGGGGCTCCCACTTTACCGGCGATCACCACCACTCTTACCATTTGGCGCAAATGGAGACGTAAATTATCCCTCATGGGCTCCGTATCCCAGATGTCGCCCTTGTTGCACAATCCCCTATTTCAGGATGGTGTTCACGCGTCTAAATTCAGGTGGTGGCGAGATGCGGATTTGACCAGGCTTGGGGCATTGGCTAAAGGCAATACAGTGCTCTCCTTTCAAGCACTCCAGGAGACTAAAGGTGTCCCCGGTTCGGAACTGTTTCGCTACTTACAGTTGCGCCATTTTGCCCAATCCCTTCTTCGTGCCGGGGATCTATCGGCCCTCACGACCTTCGAACAGCGTTTTCTACTCCGCAAACGCCTCCGAGGTTCTATATCGATACACTACGCTCACTTTGTGTCTGTGCTCTATCCTCAGCTGCCGGCCTACAGATCTTTATGGCATAGGGAACTCCAGGAGGAAATCCCCGACGTATCGTGGGATGAGGCCGCGGAACGCATCCACAAGCTCACCGCCAACACGGTCATCCGTGAAAGGTCTTATAAAGTTGTAGCCCACTGGTATCTATCGCCTGTGAGACTCTCGTGCATGGCCCAGGAGAGTGCCAGCGGCTGCTTTAGGAATTGCGGGTAACCTGGCACCTACCTCCACGCCTGGTGGGCGTGTGACCATCTTCGCCCGATTTGGTCCTCCTGCTTTGACATGTTGTCACGAGCGCTTGGCATTATCATCACGCCATCCCCTGAACTTGCACTTTTGCTCGTGGACACAACGGACTCTCTGTCCCCCGCCGCTTCTCGCCTTATTCACCGTGTATGTGCGGCGGTGAAACAAGCAATAGCCCGACACTGGAAGGGTCCTCCCCCCACGCAGAGAGAAATCACAGCTAACATCTGGCATATCTTCACTATGGAAAAAATGACAGCTGCCCTGCGTGATGAAGTGCCAAAATTCGAGGCGATTTGGGACCCTTGGATATCTACCTTCATGGATCCTGTTAGGGTCCATTCCGTTCTGCGCCTCTAGGTTCCTGGAGACCCTTTTTTTTTTTTTTTTTTTTTTTCTCTTTCTTCTTTTTTCCCTCTTTGTTTTCCCTCTTTCCTTCCTACTCCCTCTTCTCTCCTTTTCTTCCCTCTTTGTCTCTCCCCTCTCGTTCAGAAGTGGTTTCTCGCCACTTCTGTGTAAAAATAGAAAACCGCTTTGTTGTCACCATATTGTTTTCATGGTCGACCGAGCATTCGTATGGTTGGACCTTCCTGGTTCATCTCTGTGTATCCGACATATTACGCTATACTCGGCGCCTCTTGTTATACACCTTCTATGTATGTGAGCGTTGACTTTACTAATGATCTCCATGTATGTTTTTGACCTTGGGCGCGCACTGTCCCTGTTTTTTGACCGTGCGACCATTGAATTTTATGTCATTTGTTTCTGCTTGGTGACCAATGCTAATAAAAAGATTTAAACAAAAGTAATGTGCTATGGAATGATACTTTTGTTATTGGACAATACAATACTTGATCATTCAACATGGGAAGCCTGAAGCCACAATTTAGTACGACTAATCCTTGAAATCCTTTAAAAGCAATACCTTAACTTTTCCACTAAATGATTTCAGGGCCTAATATTAGTCCCTGCTGCCGATATATATATATAAATATATATATAAATATTAGACCCTGCTGCCGATAGCAGGTATAGATCAACACATTAACTCACAAACCCAGCTTTGCATGTATAGATCAATTTAAATTCACTTGTGATCTCAGCACTGAAGGTATATATCAAATAAACAGAATCAGACATACAAATCCTGTATTTGCAGGTATACAATAATAATATATGAAATGTAGCATTGCAGGTATAGATCAAATCAATACGTGGAAACAGCATTGCAGGTATTAATCAACTGAACAAACCCTGTATTTGCAGGTATACATAAATAATGTATGGAATCACATTAACTCATGCTCTCCCTCATTCAGACAATTCATCCACATATTAACTCATGCTCTCCCTCATTCAGACAATTCATCCACATATTAACTCATGCTCTCCCTTATTCAGACAAGTCATCCATTTTAAGAAACTACACCCCTTGGAGCTTCAAATGAGGGGCTACATGTATTTCTAGGACAAAAGTTGAGTGCACAAATAATGATGGAATATGTCGCTTTGGCTTGAAAATATGTTTTTTCTAACCATAACGACATGTTCATTTGTGTCTTGCGCACTCCAAGTTTGTACTAGAAACACATGCAGCCCCTCATTTGATGCGCCAAGGGATGTCGTTTTTGCAAATGTGTACTTTTTGTGCCATAATTTAACTTCCTACGTGAGCAGTAATGCCACGTCAAGGCTTCAACCCTAATTACTGATCATTCACACTCCTTTCATTTCTCCATTCACTCACAGAAGCACACGCCATTCTTTCCATACATTTATTCACAGTAGCACACACCATTCTTTCCCCTTACAATCCCAAAGAAATGATGGTAAAGGGAGAAGAAAAAATCACTTTTACAGCAAAAATAAGTTTTGCAGTAAAAATGCAAGGCGCTCCAGGGATGGTTACTCACGTACCGCACAGGCTAAATGGCTGATTTTAATAATATTTGCAGTTCATCAGGATTTCAAAAATTGCCTCCCTCTACCGTTGGCTAAATTTATCCCCATGATCAAAGGGATCATAGGATTAAAAATTAGTATCGGCCATTTTTAAAAAGGGAATGTGACTTTTTATAGCTATATGATCGCTGTGGTAACATTGGCTACCACAGTGATCATTTAGCTAGAATACTTTTTTTTTTTTAAAGTTAAACTACTTTATGTTTAAATTTAATTTTTTTACATTTTTATTTTTTTTAACTTAATATTTTGTATTCTTTTTTACAAATTTTACAATCTATATACCGTTGGAAAGGTGAGGCGATTAGATGCCTGAGATACAGGCATCTAAGCAGCATGCCCCCATACCTCTTTAACTGACAATTGTCAGTTGTTAATAAAGTTGCGCGGTGACGTCATCGCGCCATTGCGCGAGACGTCACCGGGCAGATCAGGTGGCCCCAGTGATGCCCTTCAGTGTGAGGGGCAGATCGCCGGGGTAGGTGGTGATGGAGGTCCACAGACCTCCATCAAGGTAAGATAGTGCTAGTGACGGCATGGTGCCGTCGTTAGCACCTGATTGGGACTGCTAGCGACGGCACCATGCCAAAAGTCATTTGGGTGGTTACAAATTCGGCGGGGGGGCAACAGGGGGGGGCAAGGAATAACCTAGGGGGGCAATTGCCCCCCCTTGCCCCCCTGTAGCGATGCCACTGCTCTTCTTCTTCCTCTTCTGTGTCCTGTCCTTCCGGTGTGCGGAAGACGGTGGGCGTGGCTTCAGTGTTGTGCGCCGGGATTTGACATCAAGTCCCGATGCACAGCCACAGTTGCCGCGCGCATCGTCTTCGGAGGCACGGCGGCCAGTCCCGGTGGCAGCCGCTTAGTTTTTAACTTTGCGGCTGCCATGAATGGTCGTCTGCCGGCCCGGATTCAGTGCGGCCTGGGGGGCAATTGCCCCCCGGCCCAGCCCGCCCCTGTCCATGGTATATCCAATGCTTTGGAAATTCTTTTATTTCTCAATAAATCTTTTTTTTTCTTTCCCTTGGCCCCCCTCCCCCATTTCAACCTGAACAGCCAGGGACCAAAGTACACATCCAGTTATATTCAGAAAATAATAAAAAACAAATACATGATTACATAATAATCATAATAAACGATGCGCGCGGCAACTGTGGCTGTGCGTCGGGACTTGATGTCAAATCCCGGCGCACAACACCGAAGCCACGCCCACCGTCTTCCGCACACCGGAAGGACAGGACACAGAAGAGGAAGAAGATGAGGAAGAATGAAGAGGAGGAGGAAAAGTGACAGTGCCAGAGGAAAGGTAGGAAAATATTAGTAAGTGTGTGAGAGTGATGGGTGTTATGCTGTAGTTTATGATGAATGTTTGTGAATGAGGGTTTCAGATTGCATGGAAGTGTGGGGGGATAGCATGGCATAGGGAGGCTGTCTAGGCATGATAGGAGTGTGATTGCTGTTATCAATTTTTTATTTTTTTTCGTCCTATAATTCAATAACAGTATTAATAGATATATATGGTTGCAAACAGCAATCAGCCAGTCAGCCAGTACATGCTAGAACCTAGGCATGATAGGATTGTGATTGCTGTTAATTATATGTATATATATATATTAATATTGTTATTGATTATTTTTTTTGTCTAATTTTGGTGTGTTACTTTTAATAAAGTATTTTAAACGTTTTTTTTGGGGGGGGGGGTTCGGTTTTGGCCAAATTAATGCTGAATTTTCAGTTTAGGTCCAGAATTTTAATTTCGGTGCATCCCTACTATATACTAGTATTGTCAGTGTCTGGCTCAATGTATAGGCACACATTGACAGTGCTACAGCCTAATCCCTAAGTATATAATGATAACAGTACACCATACATCCTGGATATTGGCCCTGATGAACCAGATCGCTGAGGACCAAGGAGAGCCATATTATAAACTTAACATAAGATATGGAGCTTAATTCACACCCCCTTGCCAGAAAAAGAATAATTGAGTAAATAAGTAATACAAAAATAAGGATAAATTGATAGTAACATAAAATGTATAATCAAGAACAGCTTTAACAGTTAATGGCTATTTAACCAATCTATCCAGTCTGCAAGAAATAAAGCATCTTGTCTTGCCCTTATATTCATCCATCTTAGACCTTTCTCCATTTGGCATTGATATGTTTTGGTTTTTTTAATTGTGGCCATTCAAATGGAGAATTATTATTCCAATTTCTAGCTATAAGCAGTTTTGCTGCTACAAAGAAATGTGTCACAATTACAGAAGATTTATTATTTCATTTTGGCCATTTTAAATGAAGTAATGCTATCTCTGGGCTCTGATTTATGAATTAGAGAATTCTTATCTGGTTTAATCTAGCAAATAATATATTGCTTTGGAAATTCTTTTGTACCCTTCTCCTGACTGATATCTTTCAACAATGAGATCCCTCTGATGCTTTGGAAGCTCTCTGCGGACCATGGCTTTTGCTCCCTGATGCAACTAAGCAAATGTCAGGTAAATCCTACTAGAACAGCTGAACTTTATTTGTGATTAATCAGAGTCACTTGATTATATGAATGATGGCAGGTGTTTAATGACGTCTATTTAATGTTTGAATGTGATTAGTTAATTCTGAACGCAGCCACAGCCCCAGTTATAAGAAGGTGTGCACACTTATGCATCCAGGCTATTGAGGGTTTTTTTTGTTTTTTTTTTCCCACTCAAAGATTTCAGTTTGTTTTGAAATTGAATTGTTCATGTTATAGGTCACATTAAAGGTGGAAAACGCTCTGACATGATTTATCTTTGTCTCATTCTTTAACATCACAAGAACCTGGTATTTTAACAGGGGTATGTAGACTTTTTATATCCACTGTATACAGCAAACATGATAGGATTAAAGGTCCCGGCGCCACCATACAGTTCTATGGCTATCAATGCCCACCCGACTATTTCCAGGTGATCCCGAGGGAGCGGCGTCAATCCCGGTACCCCAATGGAAAGCTCAGGGTCCGAAGATGTTATGATCCAAAAAGTGACGTGATCCAACGTCAGGACCCTGAGCAGAGCGTCGGAAACTTCCCCGGGAACAGTCCGTGCAGTAGCCGAGCCAGAGTTTCATATCTGCGGCTGGGTAAACCTCGGTCCTAAAGATTGCTAATAAAACCTGAGTTCCCGAATGATCTCCCTCTCTGTAACCACCACCAAGTATGGGGCAAAGGGCGTCTGTAGCGACACTGGTTCCTAGCAGCTGCACAGTTCCATGTATTTGCAGCTAGGTCCCGGTCAGGCACCAAGCAGGGGGGAGGTGGGATCCGACCAGCACTAGGGGTATCCAGGATCCGTGAGCCTTTAATCATTGGGAAAATCACAGGGATGGGGTGTAACACAGGAAAACAGGTAATAAATAAAAAGCATAAAGAGATGGGCTGTCACACCCAATACTCTAAAGTTATGTTTCATCTTTTGGAGAGTCAGTTCATAATTAAGAGAATATAACTGGGTGGGATCTTTGGATAACACGATACAGGAGTAACGCCTCAGACTTGGTGTAATTAATCTTAAAGCCAGAAACTCATTGAAAAGAGTCCAAAACGTTAAGCAGGGTGTCATGGGAGCAGGCCTGCTAATAAACTTACAATGAGTGGGAGGAGTCACATTGGTAACTGACTCCAGAGACAGAGTAACTGACAGCAGCCATGACAGACACTGCCTGTGTGTTGTTATGTGTTGTTTCATGAATAAAGCAGTTAAAAGATCTCCTGGAGTGTATATTTCATGAGATGGTGTCAGAAGTGTAAAAACAAGAGTACAGACACTCAATGGGAGATTTTTAAGAATATCTTAAATTCTCACTGTGAAAGGTACATACCGTATGGGAATAAAAGAGTCAGGAACAAGAGAAAACCAATGTGGATAAATAAAAATGTAAAGGGGGCAATAAATGGCAAAAAAAAGGCATTTAAGCTACTAAAACAGGAAGGCAGTGAGGAAGCACTAAAAAGCTATCGGGAAAAAAATAAAATATGTAAAAATCAGATAAAAGCAGCAAAATTGGAGACAGAAAGACTCATTGCCAAAGAGAGTAAAACAAACCCCAAAATGTTCTTTAACTATATAAATAGTAAAAAGGTTAAAAATGAAAGCGTTGGCCCCTTAAAAAGTAATGAGGGAGAAGTTATAGATGGGGATCAGGAAAAAGCTAATCTATTAAATATATTCTTCTCTGCTGTATTCACAGAGGAAAATGAAATGCCAGGTAATATACAGCAGGATGAGATAAATGCCTCAGTACATGTCGCCTGTCTAACGCAGGAAGAAGTGCAGTGCCGCCTAAAAAAAATCAAAATAGACAAATCACCAGGTCCAGATGGCATTCACCCCCGCGTTCTAAGGGAGTTAAGTAATGTAATAGACAGACCCCTATTTCTAATATTCAAGGACTCTATAGTGACAGGGTCTGTTGTGCCAATATTCAAAAAGGGGACAAAAAGTGACCCGGGGAATTATAGGCCTGTTAGTTTAACTTCTGTTGTGTGTAAACTGTTTGAGGGTTTCCTAAGAGATGCTATTTTGGAGTATCTCAATGAAAATAAATGTATGACTCCATATCAGCATGGGTTTACAAGGGATCGGTCCTGTCAAACTAACCTGATCAGCTTTTATGAGGAGGTGAGCTCAAGACTGGATCGGGGTGAATCGCTGGATGTCGTATATCTTGATTTTTCCAAAGCATTTGATACGGTGCCACATAAAAGGCTGGTACATAAAATGAGAATGCTTGGGCTGGGGGAGAATGTGTGTATGTGGGTAAGTAACTGGCTCAGTGATAGGAAACAGAGGGTGGTTATTAATGGTACATACTCTGAGTGGGTGACTGTTGCTAGTGGGGTACCACAGGGGTCAGTTTTGGGTCCTATTCTTTTTAATATATTTATTAATGACCTTGTAGAGGGATTGCATAGTAAAGTATCAATCTTTGCAGACGATACTAAGCTCTGTAACGTGGTTAACACAATAGAGGACAGCGCACGATTACAAATGGATCTGCATAGGTTGGAGGCTTGGGCTGGGATGTGGCAGATGAGGTTCAACACAGATAAATGTAAGGTTATGCACATGGGGAAGAAAAATCCAGGCTGGGAATATGTATTAAATGGGAAAACACTGGGGACGACTGACATGGAAAAGGATTTAGGAGTTTTAGTTAACAGTAAATTTACCTGTAGCGACCAGTGTCAGGCAGCTGCTGCTAAGGCAAATAAAATCATGGGGTGCATCAAAAGGGGCATAGATGCCCACGACAAGGAAATAATTCTACCACTGTACAAGTCACTAGTCAGACCACACATGGAATACTGTGTACAGTACTGGGCACCAGTGTACAAGAAAGATATAGTGGAGCTGGAGAGGGTTCAAAGACGGGCAACCAGAGTAATAAGGGGAATGGGAGGACTACAGTACCCAGAAAGATTATCAGAATTGGGGTTATTTAGTTTGGAAAAAAGACGGCTTAGGGGGGACTTAATAACTATGTATAAATATATAAGGGGGCAGTACAGAGATCACTCCCAGGACCTATTTATACCCAGGACTGTATCTATAACAAGGGGACATCCTCTACGGCTGGAGGAAAGAAGGTTTCTACACCAGCACAGACGGGGGTTCTTTACAGTAAGAGCGGTGAGATTATGGAACTCTCTGCCAGAGGAAGTGGTGATGGTAAACTCAATAAAAGAGTTCAAACGGAGCCTGGACGTGTTTCTTGAAAGCAATAATATTACAAGTTATGGATATTAGATTAATAGGGACAGAACGTCGATCCAGGGATTTATTCTGATTGCCATATTTTGAGTCGGGAAGGAATTTTCCCCCTGGTATGGGGCAATTGGCATCTGCTTCATAAGGGTTTTTTGCCTTCCTCTGGATCAACACAGTAGGGACACAATATGTATATAGGTTGAACTTGATGGACTTTGGTCTTTTTTCAACCTTATGAACTATGTTACTATGTTACTAAGTGCTGTTTATCCTGCATTTACAGTCTGCAAGTTCGCCAGCATGTCCAAGTTTCAGCCTCCTGAACCCTTTGATTTCTCCCAGCCTGCAGCATGGCCAGCATGGCGTCAGAGGTTCTCCCGGTTTAGCATCGCTTCAAAATTGGATAAGGAGAGTGGAGAGGTACAGGTTAACTAGCAGAGCATGTGTCCGCAGCCCAGGAGGGCGTGTAGACTGTGTAGGCAGATTCCTCGCACACAGTGTGTATAAATCAAGGCACTTCACCTTCTGGATCTATGTCATAAGAGGTCTGTGTGGTAACAACCTCCTTAGCCGCACAGTGGCTTGTAGATTAGGCCTTGTCTCTAGAATTAATGAAATACAGAGTGACATGTTTGGAGACATAGGACTATTAAACTGTGAACTGGTACGGATTCAACTGAGACCCGATGCTGTCCCTTACAGTTTGTCTACTCCTCGCAGGATACCATTTCCTATTTTGCCCAAAGTAGAGGCTGAACTGAAGCGTATGCAGGCTCTAGGCATAATTGAGGTGGTGACGGAAGCAACCGACTGGTGTGCACCCATGGTGCCAGTAACAAAGAAAAATGGAAAAATCAGAATTTGCGTGGATTTAAAACGTCTGAATGCGGCAGTAAAAAGAGAACGGTATGTCTTGCCTACACTTGAGGATATTGCACCTAAGCTGGCGGGGGCACGATTCTTCTCCACACTAGATGCCTCCAGTGGATTTTGGTAGATCCCCTTAGATCCAGGTAGCCAGAAATTAACTACTTTTATCACCCCTGTCGGGCGGTTCTGCTTCCGCCCCCTCCCTTTTGGCATCTCCTCGGCTCCAGAGATCTTCCAGCGAGAGATGAGTGCTCTCTTGAGGGACCATGAAGGCGCAGTAGTTGTCATGGATGATATCCTGGTCTATGGCTCTACAGCAGAGGAACATGATTACCGTTTGAAAAAAGTGCTACAGACTATCAGACAGTCTGGACTTAAGCTGAACAAAGATAAATGTTGCTTTGAACAATCTGAATTGCGCTATTTTGGACATCTTGTAAGCAGTCAGGGCATAAGGCCCGATGAAAGCAAAGTACCGTATTTGCTCGATTATAAGACAAGGTTTTTTCCAGAGCAAATGCTCTGAAAAATATCCCTCGTCTTATAATCGGGGTCATCTTATAATCAGACCTCAAATAGGTCTGACTATGAGACTAAGATCCAGATCCCCTGCAGCGATGCAGGGGACCTGGATCCTCCTGTGTATGCCCCCCCACCCAACTTACCGGTGCTTCTGAGTCCCCGGTGCTTAGTCCGGGCAGCGTGTAGAGCTCTACTCGATTCGCGTAGAGTTATACACGCTGCCCGGAATAAGCACCGGGGACTCAGATGCAGGGGACCGGGATCATCCTGTGTATGCCCCCCCACCCAACTTACCGGTGCTTCTGAGTCCCCGGTGCTTAGTCCGGGCAGCGTGTAGAGCTCTACTCGATTCACGTAGAGCTCTACACGCTGCCCGGACTAAGCACCGGGGACTCAGATGCAGGGGACCTGGATCCTTCTGTGCTATGCCCCCTGCCCTCAACTTACCGGTGCTTCTGAGTCCCCGGTGCTTAGTCCGTAAAGTCTGTAAAGAATCCCTTCCTCTGTTGTGTTCTTTGTACATTTCTGTTAATGAACAGGTCACAGAAGAGCTTGTTATATTGGCCCTGCATATATTTATATAATGTTATCATATCCCCTCTGAGACGCCGTTTTTCTAGCGTATTTCATTTTAACTTTTTTAGTTTCTCTTCATAGCTAGTATCGCTGGTATCTCCCAATCCCTTTATTAATTTTGTAGCCCTCCTTTGCACTTTTTCTAATTCCATAATGTCCTTTTTAAGGACCGGTGCCCAGAATTAATGCGTATTCAAGGTGAGGTCTTACATTGGTAAGACCTGTAAAGAGGCAAGATAATATCCTCCTCATTTGAATCAATACCTCTTTTTACAACAACCCTCTGCATTCTATCTTTTAGCCAATTTCTGATCCACATACACACATATGCCCCTAAGCCTTTTATGTGGGACCGTATCAGATGCTTAGCAAGGTCCAGATAAAGCACATCTACAGCCACACCCAGGTCTATATTTTTACTAACTTCTTGATAGAATGCCAACTTCCGCTGCAGCCGGAAGGCGGTGCGGTTAGCAGCGGGTGTTGTTTGCGTCCATCGCGCAGACCTTCCCCGGCTGTCAGAGATCAGCCCCGGTGCGGGGAACTCTGATCTCTGACAGTTAGGGAAGGTCTGCGCGATGGACACAGACAACCCCCGATGCTAACCGCACCTCCTTCTGGCAGCAGCGGAAGTTGTCTACGCGAATCGCGTAGAGCGCTACACGCTGGCCGGACTACGCACCGGGGACTCAGAAGCACCGGTAAGTTTGGTGGAGGGAGGGGGAGGGAGTGTTATATGGCGGGCATAAGGCATTTCTGTAGGCAGAGTGCTCTGTGAAATGCCGTTTAACCCCCTTAATGCCACTCTGCCTCCTGAAATGCCTTTTAACCCTCTATATGCCACTCTGCCCCATAATATGCCTTTTAACCCCCTAAATGCCAGAGTGGCATATAGGGGTATAAGGCAATTCTGGAGGCAGAGTGGCACATAGGGGGTCAAAAGGCATATCATGGGGCAGATATTTTTTTTCATATGACAAAAAATTAAAAAAAAAACACATTTTCTCACTTTTATTTGAAAAATCTTTTATTCATCATAAAAAACTACTTTAAAAACCTGCTAAATAGATTCTACTATTTGTCCCAAGTTTAGAAATACCCAATGTTTTTATGTTTTTTTTGCTTTCTTCTGCACGTTATGGGGCAAAAGTAAGTAGCATTTTGCTAATTCAAAACCATTTTTCTCTGAATCTGGTAATTCTGTCTCCATGTGGTATTTGGGGCATCTTTGAAGCCGGCAAATTAAATTAACCCCACCAACCCATATATTTTGGAAAACTAGACACCCCAGGGTATTTCAGATGCTGATAGTTTAACCCTTTCCATGCACTTTGACCAACCCTTGTCAAAGTTTGCGATAGTAATTGTTTTGGGTGTTTTTTTCAGGTATGAAATTACAGCTCCTGGTATATGTCCTGAGTACATTGATACCCCACATGTATGGGTTTGTCAGATTGTTTGGGGGCAAAGGGGCCACATTTGGAACATGAGCAATTCAGTTTTTCAACTAGGAAGTTTTACATCTGGGTAAAGAAAAATGCTTGTACCCAACTATCAGTAGGGACAGGTTACAAGAAAGCCTGGCCTATCTCCAAGAAGGGATTTGATCTAGCACCTTAAGCGATCCCTCAAGCCATGGAATAGACACAGGGGACACAGGTGGAGCAAATAAAATCTAAAAAATAAAAAATAAAAAAAAATCCAAAAATGGAGCAGGAACAAAAAAAAAAATTTAAAACGGGAAACTGTGTGATACAACTTGAAGCAGTTACCGACAAAGAGTGCAGGTTTTCCAGGGCAATCTGGACAGTAAAATGTGGTGTCCTTTCTTTGCCCCCTGCTGTAGCATACCCTGCATCTCTTTTGGGGATTCTGCTTCTTTGCTGTAGGGGGGATTTTAAAAATAAAATGGGTAGCCCCAATTCTGCTGGCTCCCATCACCACTTGGAGACCAGGTGCATCACGGTACAAGATACTTGAAATTACTTGGAGCTGAAACTGCAAAAAAGACAGTTTCAGCCCAGTGTCTGCTTTTTTGTGCATGAGATAAATTGCAACCTTCTTGTACCAGGTCGTTGTCTTCCTCATAATGAGGTAGGGCTGTAGGATCTGACAGATCAACTCCACCCATGTTCTTATTATAGGCCCTGATGCACACTGGCTTTCTAGTGACCCCATCTCTGCCACGGACAGAAACCTCCACAGTTCTCTCATCGTGGATGGTGCTCAGCATGCACACTTCTTTTCTGTCCCTGAACTTCAATGCCAAGAGCTCCTCTTCACGTAGAGCTGAGGTCTCCCCCTTTCCTAACTGGGTTTGCGCCAGACGTTGTGGGAAACCCAAGCGGTTCTTTTTTATAGTACCGCAAGCTACCGTATCGAAACAATACAGCAGCTTGAACAAAGGGACGCTTGTATAGAAGTTATCTACATACAAGTGGTAGCCTTTGTTCATAAGGGGGAATATTAGGTCCCAAACAATCTTGGCACTGGTGCCCAGATGTTCTGGGCACCAGAACAAATTGACGTGCCAGGACTGTCATTTGATAGGCTCTACACGCTTAACATAAAACGCTTCCCCCTCCACACGCAATCACTAAAAACAGTATACCCTGTCTCGCTCTCGCAGAGCTTATACACCTTCACTCCATACCTAGAGCACTTGGAAGGAATATACTGCTTGAATCCCAACCTTCCTTTATATTTCATCAGGGATTCATCCACGCAGATATTCTTTCCAGGTGTATAAACCCCTGGAAACCTGGCAGCGAGATGGGTAATCAGGGGGCGGATTTTGTAGAGCCTATCAAACTGGGGCACAGGCTGTTGTCATTAAAATGCATGAAATGAAGAATCATTTCATACCTTTGCCTAGCTATAGTCTGGGCATAAATGGGGTACTACAGATGGGGCTGGTGCTCCAATAGGAGCGGATGGAGGGCTTTTTTATAATGCCCATTAACATTGTGAGTGCCCAGAATTTAAGAAATTCTGACACGTCAATGGGAGTCAATGGCTGTTTTTCCCAAAAAGAATTAGAGCTAGCAGCACAGTGCTGCTGGGCATAAAGGTTAGTTTGTTCGACAATGTCTCCTAAGACATCATCTCCCAAATAAAGCTGCACAAATTGCAGTGGCGTGAATCCTATAACATCAATATTGATGCCAGGAATTCCAGAAAAAGGAGGGATAGCTGGCTTGTACCTATTAGGCACTACCCATGCCTCTGGTGCACTGCCACGACTACGTGTGGCAGGGGACCTAACAGCCACAGATACATCACTAGATGAACTGACCAACGTCAAAATCTGACGCTGTATCAGTGGCCTCAGAATCTGTGGCCAAAAAGGCATACGCCTCCTCAGTCGTATACCTGCGCTGCATGGTTACAATTGCAGCAAAAATAGTGGGGAAGGAAAGGGTTAATGGCTCTAATAAATGGCAGTGGAAAAAAATTAAAAAAAACACCTAAAAAAGTAAAAAAATTAATTAAAAAAAGTAAAAAAAAATGTGAAAAAAACCCAAAAAACCCCAAGACAATTGCCACTATGCAAGATCACTGTTTATGCAGTGATCAATGGCAATGAAGGGGTTAATATTGAATGGGTGGCTCTTATAAGAGCCTTTGGATCAATATATATATATATATATATTTTATTAGAGAATACCTGTCACACACAGATCTGTCTCTCTCCCTCACTAGAAGCAAGTGAAGGAGGGAGGCAGATCCAATACTGGTCAAAGGCAATGTTTAGTCGCTTCCTTTGCTAAACAGGTGTTGCAAAGATGCCTCACTTTTTTTTTCACCAGTTTTAACAAATGACAGTCCTGGCACGTCAATTGTCGTAAACGACTTGTTTTTCCATGACGTGCCCGGACCGGCAATTGTCATCAAGGGGTTCAACCAAACTTGATTACTATTCATTTGGCATTGTAGATTATATAAATGCCATAGCATACGTGCTTCGTATATACTTTTAACTCTGGGGTAATTTAGGCCTCCTCTATTTATTTTTTTTGCCAAGTACTTAATACTAATTCTCATTTTTTTCCCACTATTAATAAATATATTTATGCTTGCTTGTAATAAATTAATCCACGGACATGGAATTTTTTACGGAACATGTCTAAAAAAATAAATCCATTTCGGAAGTATATATGCTCTAATTATGTTTATTCTTCTGATCCAGGACAAATGTGTATTTCGCCATTCTTTTAATAAATAGTTTGTTTCTTGTAAGAGAGGCAAAAAATGTCTTTCAACTATATCTTCTACATTAGGTGTGAATTTTAGTCCTAAATAATTAAGGTCTAGCAATTTCCACGTAAATTTTTATTCTTGTGGATAACACCAAATGTAACATACCTGCTTCCCATTCACACCTGAGACCTTGATTCACATGATGCTGGGGAGGGAATGTTAGGGCACAACATGTTTGAGAGTAGAGGGAGTAAATCGGTGGAGAATCTCTAAAGGTTAACAGAGCTGAGGTCTCTGGTTAGGCGAGGTTGGGGTGCAAGTGAGCGAGTAGGAGGCAAGGATAGAGCAGGAAAGGAAATGGTGGTCAGAGAGGGGAATTAAAGAGCACATGCTAGAAAAAATAAGGTTCAGGGTGTGACTATCATCATGAGTAGGGGAGTTAATATGTTGTGTGAGATCAAAAGAGGAGGTAATAGAAAGACATTTTGAAGCCACGGGACTCGTTGGGGTGTCAACTGGGATGTTGAAGTCCCCAAGGATGAACGAAGGAAAATCAGAAGAGAGGAAGCCATGAGGAGAAGTAGTCAAGAAAGATATTAGCTGGGTCAGGGGGACGGTATATAACAGCAATGCGTAAGGAGATAGGATTAAATAGTGAATAAGCAGAGGGAACTGGCTGAAAAGTACATGTTGGGGAGTGTAGGAAGGTCTGGGAGTGTGAGTGAGGTGGAGGCCACCAAAGGAGAGAGCAGAAGGAGAAGTAGTGTTACAAGAGGTTAGCCAAGTTTCAGTCAGAAAGAGAAGGTGCAGGGACCTAGAGACAAAGTGGTTGTGTAAGGCTGTTAGTTTGTTACATACAAAACATGCTTCCAGAGTGCAAAGGTAAAAGGGGGTAGGCGGAGTGGCAGGGTGTGACAGGGCCAGGCTAGCTGGCTCATGTGTCATATGAAGTTTAGCCGGGTCACGGAGCACTTTTGTGTCCGGTTCTGTATACTGTGACCCGGTAATATATTATATTGTGTTTATTGTGTAACCGGCCCAGAGACTGATGTGGATTCAGCCCCAGCCTTCAAAGAGACAATCCTATAATCTGGCTGGGGCTCTTAATCAGCCAACACAGCCCTGTCTGCCCAGACGGCACCCGCACTACAGGGGGGATAACACAGGTGGGGGAACCCATTGTATTCTGTAATCCCCTCACCTGATACATCCCCTGTATACTGATGGGATTTGTGATGGGATGTGGTTGATGGGATTGGGGGTTGGGTTCGGTACACATTGCATTGAGATTGTATAAAGTTCTGTGTGTTTATAATAAAGAGAGTTCTTCTTGGTTTGCTACGAATGGTGGTCTGGATGATCCGTGGATAGCTGAGTGCGATCCGTATGAGGGACTGACTGGTGATTCCTCAGCCCTCAAACAGGGGTACCCAGCCTTGGGTACGGTGACCCTGTAACATTGGTGGCAGCGGTGGGAAGAATCCCACGACTTGGGTGAAATCCAAACCACCAACTGGGATTGCAGACGAGAGACACCAAGAGAGCTCCTGGAGGTTTGTAGCAAAGGAAAGGCTACTCTGATTGCGGACTGCAGAGAGATGGACCGGCACCAGGATGCCCCAGAGGAGAGCCTCGGACTGAGTGCTCTACAAAAGAACATTCTATGGCACTTATCCCTGTACCCAGGAGGGGCTACATCGGAGCAAGTGATGACGGTGATTGAAATGTGTCACCAGGAACTGAGCCAGAGTGGGTCTGTATCTCCCAGACTAGGGGAACAGAACACCAAAATATTGCACCAGGATATCCAATCCTTCCGAGAACCCGAGGATGAGACAGACCGGGTTACAGCCGAGGTGTGTGAGCTGGAACACCAGCAATGGCAGTTAGAGTCTGCGCCTGCAGACTGGAGGGATGATTTCTCCCATCCCCACTTTGAAACGTACTGGGGACAGTACTGGACAATGTGGGATCTACGAGTTCCACTCCTGGGGGAGAACCCGTTGCCGGAGTGGGAAGACGAATTGAGGGGTCTCATATATGCAGAGCTCGACCTCCAGAGCCGCTACCAGGGATTCTCCCAGCAGTTAGCAGGTGAAGACCACAGCGACCCTCTGATGCTGTATAGCCCCGTCGACCCAGGACTGATATATGATGCCTTCCAATTTGACTCGTCCTTCGGAAGCCCGTGCCAGTACCGCAGGGATACAATCTGGGACAACCGTGCAGAAGTCCTGGTTTATGCTATTCCCCCCGAGCTGGAGGCTGTTATGGATTGCCTGGTCCAAGAGGAATGGCAGCTCGAGAGGGACTATAAAGAATTGCTGCGGAGAGTGGAGCTCCAGGAGTTACAAGGAGACTGGGAGCATGGTACTACTACTTGCAGGAGTGGGACCGAGGTCCTCTTCACCTACTCCGCGGCCCCTGCCCTGGCGAGAAGAACCGAGGTCCTCGCCAGCAAGAAGAAGCGGAGGAGGAAGCCAAAAGCTCCGACCCATGTCCTCACCAACAACCCTGGCTGCTCTACCCCGGCAGAAGAGATGACTGTCCCCACCGCCCGAGTAAGTGGCACAATCCCCCTCACCAAACCCCTAGCTATTCCCGTAGAAGCCAGTGCCCCAGACTGGCCCCCTGATTCCCCGAGTGTCCTGGGAGAAGCCCGGGTCACTGCCCCAGAGGTTCCCACTGAAGTCCCCAGTGACCCGGTAGAGGCACCATTCCCTAACCTAGCGAGGACGCCAGAGGGGCTGCCGAGTTCCCTGGGTCCTCTCAGTAGCCTGGCGCAGGCCCTGGTTCCTATCCCTGTGTTCTCCGAAGTGATCCCTGGTTCCCCACGTGTCCTCCTAGAAGCTCAGGTCACTGTCCCAGAGTGTTCCTCTGACTCTCTCCGTGCCCAGGCAGAGGCACCTGTCCCAGAGAGGAAGATCGAGGGTCTGCTTAACCCTCCCGGTGGTCCAGTATTGGCACCTGTCCCTGCCCCGGAGTATTCCCCTGGGTCCCCTGAGTACCCCGCAGTGCTGCTTAGCTCGCCTAATAACCCCGTAAGGGCACCCGTTCCTGTCCCAGAGTGTCCCCTAGGTCACTCCAGTGTCCCGGTAGAGGCCCCTCTTACTACCTCTACGTGTTTCCCTGGTTCCCTGAGTAACCCCGGCCCGATCAGCAGGGTTTTCCTTCCATGCAACCACCCTGGCCTGGCAGCTGCCCCAGACTCAGTTCCCAAGACTAGGGAGCAGGAGTTTCCACGTGCCCCTGTTACCCCGGTGAGGGGGATAGCCATGTGCCCCCGGCTGAGCTGGGACTGTCCTCCAATTCACAGAGGACTACTGACTATCCTTTTGGGCAACCAGGGCCCTGGCCCACCTTCAATGGATGATTCTGACAAAGGGGGCCATGAACTAAGGCCTGCACCTTTGAACTTTGTCCACTCGGACAGCCTGCAGCAGACCCGTGTGGATCTGCCTGGTCTGCCGGACCGTTGGTCAAGGGGGAGATCTGTGACAGGGCCAGGCTAGCTGGCTCATGTGTCATATGAAGTTTAGCCGGGTCACGGAGCACTTTTGTGTCCGGTTCTGTATACTGTGACCCGGTAATATATTATATTGTGTTTATTGTGTAACCGGCCCAGAGACTGATGTGGATTCAGCCCCAGCCTTCAAAGAGACAATCCTATAATCTGGCTGGGGCTCTTAATCAGCCAACACAGCCCTGTCTGCCCAGACGGCACCCGCACTACAGGGGGGATAACACAGGTGGGGGAACCCATTGTATTCTGTAATCCCCTCACCTGATACATCCCGTGTATACTGATGGGATTTGTGATGGGATGTGGCTGATGGGATTGGGGGTTGGGTTCGGTACACATTGCATTGAGATTGTATAAAGTTCTGTGTGTTTGTAATAAAGAGAGTTCTTCTTGGTTTGCTACGAATGGTGGTCTGGATGATCCGTGGATAGCTGAGTGCGATCCGTATGAGGGACCGACTGGTGATTCCTCAGCCCTCAAACAGGGGTACCCAGCCTTGGGTACGGTGACCCTGTAACACAGGGTATGTGGACAAGATTGTTGAAGTCTTTGGAATGTTGAATGGGGGAGGATAGGGAAGAGAGAACCAAAGGAGGACCATGATTTGGGGAGATATCCCCAGCTGCTAAAAGAAGCGGAAGAGAGAGTGAGAGAAGGTGGGAATAGGACTTGTGTTCGCAAAGATTGATGGGAGTGAGGGGAGGTGGGGGAAAGGGAGGAGATGAAGTTGAATTGCTTGGGATGAGAGATGGGGAGAAGAAAGTGTGGAGGTGCTGGTGGCTGGAGAGAGATAACTGTTTCACTAACAAAAGAGGAAAGTGAAAGGAGGAACAAGAGGAATATGAACATGGTATTTGGAGAAAGATGGTGATGGAAATGGGATGGTGGTGAAGCACACAATAAGCAGCAGGCAGCACTAGATGACAGTTCAGTGAAGTATTAATTGCAGAGAGCCTCCTGTCCTTTCTTGTTGTCCTCCTTGGTGAACTCCATTGGTAAACTCCTATACCATGGCACTTAGAAAATTGGCAATGTGGCCTGTGACTCTTAGAGGCTTGTGCCTCCAATGTCGGTACTGATATAGGGATGGCTGCTTGTTAGGTATTTACCTATTCATTAATTACCCCGCAATAAAATTACATACATGAGAGAGGGGAGGATAGCTAAGAGGGTACTAATAATTCAATATAGAAAAGGAAAAACAAAAGAGAGATGTAAATGAGAAAAGAGAGATGATAAATTAGTTCATGATGATTTGTATGGGATGAGCATCAGCAGAGTAAGCAGTTGAATGAAACCCTTGGTAAACTCCTATACTGTGGGACTTAGAAAACTGGCACTTGGATGGAATGCGGCCTGTGCCTTTAAGAGGCTTGTGCCTCCAATGTCAGTAGTGATATAGGGATGGCTGCTTGCATCTATTTCTAGGGGTGAGGCAGCAGTACATGCCACCATTAAAAAAAGCCAAAGGAGACGTGGTAACAGAATATGAGAGCCAGTTTTCATTGATAGCAAGTAGGCATCTGTAATGAGATCAAAAGTGAGTTTATTGCAGATATAGATTAAAACACGAGAATGAGAACTAACTAATACATACGATAAGGCATAGGTGAAACTATGTCTTATTTTTTGTACTCACACATTTTCTTATCAGCAACAATTTGTGAAAAGTAACAACTTGCAAAAAACAAATTTTTTATATGGTCCTATTTTATCAACGCGTGAGATCTGCAGCCAGGGCAACCGGGATCTCAAGGGCCCTGCTGCTTACCTTTTGGAGGGTCTTTTGTACTGAACAGGGGAAGCATCACATGACTCTGCTCCATTCCTGCTTCCTCTGTGCAGTACAAGAGAAGTTGCTTGCACAGAATGCGAACAACGCAGAGGGAGGCAGCGGCCCCTGCGGAAGTCTGCGAGTGGCACCTAGAGAGCTGCAGTGCAGGTATGGGGGTGGGGGAGGGTGTATGAATGAGTATGCGTGATTGAGGGAATGAATCTGTAAATGAATGAGTATATGAATCTGTGTGTGTGTGTATGTGTGATAGCATGGATGCGCAAGTGGGGGGGCATGACACAGGGTGGCTGTAAGTGATGTGCAGACCCCATACTGGTGGCAGCATCAATACAAAAGGGGGGCAGCTAGCCAGGTTAGCAATCACACTCCTATCATGCCAAGTCAGCCAGTATATGCTGGAATCTGGGTATGCCTGAGATTGCTGTTAACAATCATATATATATATACCGTATTAACATGCCTGAGATTGCTGTTAACAATCATATATATATACCGTATTAACATTGTTATTTAATTTTTTTTGTACAATTTTGGTGTGTTACTTACTTTTATTAAAAGTGTGGTTAATTATTCTATTTTTTAAAGGTTGGGGGGGTCATTTTCGGTTTTTGGCTAAGTGATCCCTGAATTTTCTGTTTCGGTCCAGAATTTTCATTTTGTTGCATCCCTAGAATAAGTAGAACTATTTTATTTTTACTTATCCAGAATCCTGAATCTGTAGTCACTTCAGAGGATAAAACTTTCTAGGCCCAGAAATCAGTGAGAGGAAACGTAAAGGTTTTGTGTCATTTACTTTATTTCAATCTGCTTATTAAAGGCCATATTTTCTCTCAGTGAAAAATGAGTGCGGCCCACGCACGTATACAATTCTGATGAAGTGGGCCACTGCAGAAAAAACTTGGACACCCTTGTATTATATTAAAAACATGTGCAGATTTTCCATCTTTAGAGACCTTTCTTGAAAAGTTGTCCCATATGGTTTGCTTTATGGTAACCTAAAAGAAAAAAAAAACTGTTACACATTGACAGCTTTTCTATGTATTGGTATTGACAATTGGTGTACAGCCAACAAATAAATACACATTAGACATCAAAACACTCATAAATCTGTAAGTAGTGTATGTACATACAGAGAAGCAAAAGTATTCATGACACCTGCAAAAACCAGTGTGCTTCAGGGGCACAAAAGAGTGTTTAATCGGTAAATTGACTCACTTACTTTTTAGAGGGCTGCCCAAGCTGTTCTTGAAGCAGCCACTCACTAGGTTGTACCCTTCATAATATAAAATTGAATTGGTGACGTAAACAAAGATTTGCCCACATAACCTAAGATTAAATAAAATAATGTGTTTCTAGCAGTCATAAAGTATATGGAAGCTATGGAGTGCACTGGGCAGAAGCCTTCCTCTTTCCTGTTCCAGCTGAAACGAGTAGCTTGTCCTCACCTCATTTGTGTTATGCTTGTTTTAGTCACAGCGGGACAACCCACGGACAGAGCTCCTAGAACAGTAAGGTCGATCAAGTTGGGGAGCCAAATTCTAAGGAAAGGCTGATGGCATTGTAGAACTAGAGCTCATTGTGTTTTATGTGAGCACCTGCCTGCATGGAGCAATGTCAACAGCCACCAGTATTATGTTGGAGTATCTGGTTGATTAAGGACAGGGCCGGCCCGACAATGGAGCCGAGTGGGGCAACCGCTCCAGGAGGCACTTTTGAAGGGGCGGCACTTCGCCGCCCCAAGCCCTTTTTTTTATTTTTTTTTAAAGCGAAAGAGAGAGAAAGGGGCGCCGACTGGTTTTCGCTTACCAAGCTGTCAGTACCCGCTCGGCGCCCCTCTCTCTCTCCTCTGCGGTGAGTCTCCCTGTTCGGTCTCGGTGCCGGCTTGTAATGCTGAGTGCCGGATGATTTCCGGCGCTCAGCATTACAAGCCGGCACTGAGACCGAACAGGGAGACTCGCTGCAGGACTGCTGAAAGGTAAGTACAAGGGGGGGGAGGGAGAGGAAGTCATTTTGCCTTGGGCCGGCCCTGATTAAGGAATTGTTAAAATAAAGCTGTAGCAAAAAAAACCTTACCCGCAATAGGTTGTTGCATAGTTTTTTGTTTAGTTGGTTTGTGGGGTTTCATTTAGCTTTGGGCCAAGTTGTAATTTACAACTGAAGGAAAACAAAATAATTACAATATAACTGTATTGAAGAATCCCTAAGAAGCATGATATGGGGAAGCACATATTAAATGTGATTAGAAAAATAAGAGGCCCAACAAACATTTCACTAACCAGATGTTATCTCCTGGATCTAAATAGAGAAAATGTTAAGAAAAGCTATTCTAGTACTTCAGAAGTGGGGAATCAGAAATAGCTATTCTTCTATTAAATCTACACGAATACCTGGATCATCAAAAGGTATTCTCAAATGACAAGTACATTTTTTACACCAGCAAAAACCTACACTAAACAGAATCTTAAAGATCAAAAAACCATGAATGTACAAAAATGATATTTAAACAACAATTAGTATGTTCTGATCAGACCATGATTATTCATTTCAACTGAATAGATTCCATAGAGTAATTTATTTATAAGAACAAGTGTAGAGAAATTCCTAAAGGAAAATCGCAGGGGGTAAGGAGTAGGGGGTTAGTGGCTGAAAGATCACTCAGAAACTGGTTCAGTTGATGACTTAACCACACAACCTCCAAATGAGAAAACTGAGGAATGTGTATTTGGAAGCAAATACTGCAGAACCAGGAGCGATAGTAGATATTTTTGTGGTGAAAATAGAAATGGGGTTCAGACAGAAGTAATCAAACTCGCTTCAAAAAAGGGAAAAAATAATATAATAACCTTTTACATGAATTATTGCACAGATATAGTGAAGAAAACAAGAAAACCAAATTCAAATTACTGACAATTTCAGCAGGCAGAAGCAATCAAACAGTGCTTTAGTGTGTAGAGAATTAATATAGTCAAATATAAACATGGATATAAATACTTGTGTAAGTAACATCAAGTGTTACACTGCGTCCAGAGCTGTTTCAGAATACAATAAACAATGTTATACAAACTTTTAAAGATATGCAGAGATGTGCAGCAATATAGTTTATGGCAAAGTAACTGTGTATACAAATGCTATACAATATTGCCTGCTGATACAGGCAATATGGTAAAACTAAGAGAAAGTCCAAGAAACTCAGACCAGAGGTGTCACTAGAAAAAACCCTAGATTATTATTAATTACTATCAAGGTAATAGCAGGAGGTAACCTGGAATCAAAAACAAAAGTGCATAGCGCTCTCCGTAAAAGACGATTGATTAGTTAAAACAAGATTAAGAACGCTCACAAATTAGCAGAGAAACAGGGCACCGTATCGAGGAACAAGTCCCCACACAGTAGTCTCTGGATCTGCTTAAACTCACGCAGAGTGTCGGCTCGTCCGGGAGTGCTAGCAGGATCCCAAGTGTTGATTCAGTCTCTCTGTGCGGAGGTGGATGCTGATTCTGCAGCATCTGTCTGGTTCAGCTCGATCAGCCTGGTTCACGCTGTGTGTGATAGTCCACCTTACGCGTTTCGTAGAGGAAACTCTACTTCATCAGAGGCCATGGGCGTAGGAACCCCTAAAAATCTGGGGGGATAGCATCCCCATCGGATACCCCCTTTTTCTCCCCAATATCCCCTACCCCACTTTCTCCTCATCTCTTTTTTTGCAAACACGTACAATAAAATATAACTTTAAACACTGGTAAAAATAATGTACGTTTAATACATTAAATATAGGAAAAAACAGCTAATCTTTGTAACAAAGAAAAATTGGACCCTAAGCAAGCATTTCCTTGGGCCCCGCTCCACGCTCCCTAGCATGCAATCACTCCCTCCGCTCCCACGCCCAAAAAAATATTTGCCACACTGACCATAGATTAGGGGAAGACTGTAAGAGTCTTCTGACCCTACTGTGACATTGACAGGTCTGCCTCGTAATCATCCCCAGAGTCCCTTTGTCCACACGTCTCTTTTACTTATTCCCTGTAGTTCAGGTATAGATCAAATAAACAACACATGGAAACAGCACGTGCATGTATAGATCAACTGAATAAGACATACAAACCCTGTATTTGCAGGTATATATAAATAATGTATAGAAACATAGCATAGCAGATAAAGATCAACAGAATAACACACAAACACAGCTTTGCAGATATAAATCAATTGGAATTCACATAAAAACTCAGCATTAAAGGTATAGATAGAAACCCCCTAAATTACAGGCGTAGATCACAGGATTCACACCCCAAAGGCCAGCCCTGGCGTCCACATTCCCCACATAGAACCTGACCAGCACTCAGATTACACAAACAGATTACAGTCCATAGTGAGCCAACTTTGTCCCCAAACAACCCAGTGTGAGCCAACTTTGTCCCCAAACAGCCCAGTATGAGCCAACTTTGTCCCCAAACAGCCCAGTGTGAGCCATCTTCCCCTCACCCCCTTCCCACTATCTACCTTCTCCTTACCCAGCCTTCTCACTATCTACCCTCTCCTTACCCTCTTCTCACTATCTACCCTCTCCCTACCTCCCCTTCTCCTCAGCTAGCCGCGGCATAGGCTGAGTGTGAATCACCGGCACCGAGACAGACGCCTCACACTCCCACCACTGTAGTCAGGGCAGCGCTAAGGCGGGTGGCCACAGGGAGCAGAGGAGACAGAAGGGCGCGAGCGGTTGATTTCTTCATTATTGCCCCCCGCATGATTTACGGGGGGGATCTGTTCCAGGTTCCTATGCCCATGTCAGAGGCATTTACTGGTACTCCTGGTACAAGGGATTTTAATACCCTTCCTCACAGTTCAAGTAAGAGGGGCCAAAATGACAGAAGCACTATGTGACCAAATAATTATGTGCGTCAAAAATAGGCAGAGTCACTTAGATGCAAACAAAGGTAAAACATTTAATACGAACTGGTTCAGTTGATGACTTAACCACACAACCTCCAAATGAGAAAACTGAGGAATGTGTATTTGGAAGCAAATACTGCAGAACCAGGAGCGATAGTAGATATTTTTGTGGTGAAAATATTAATTCTCTACACACTAAAGCACTGTTTGATTGCTTCTGCCTGCTGAAATTGTCAGTAATTTGAATTTGGTTTTCTTGTTTTCTTCACTATATCTGTGCAATAATTCATGTAAAAGGTTATTATATTATTTTTTCCTGTCATCCAGTGGCAGTACAAGTGGGTAGTAATCTTACTCGGGACAAGTAGAACCTAAAAGTGAATAAACAGTTAAAATATCCGAAGCCCCTCCTCCTTACCCATAAAAACCGGCACCTCTCCAAAGATGGCAGTTAGTAACAAGACACACAGAAATGGATGCAAAGTAAAGTTTATTCTCAACGAAGGGAGGGAAATCTGTACTGCCACTGGACTAAGGAAAAAGGAATTTACGGTAAGTAAAAAATTTCCGTTTTTCCTGTCATCCAGTGGCAGTACAAGTGGGATGTAACAAGATCCCGGAGAAGGGGGGGAAAAATGCCTAGGAGACAACAGCTCGAAGCACCTTGCGCCCGAAATCCGCCGCAGAGGAGGAAAAGACGTCTAGCCGGTAATGTTGTATAAACGTATTGAACGAGGACCAGGAAGCCGTCTTGCAGATCTCTTCAGGAGAAGCCGAAGCCTTTTCAGCCCAAGAAACAGACATGGCTCTAGTGGAGTGAGCCCTAACGGGACCTTGAAGCAACTCGCCCTTGGCCTGGTAGGCCATACGAATGGTGTCAACAAGCCATCGAGAAATGGTAGCCTTTGAAGCCGCCTTACCAGCAGAATGACCAAAAAAATTGACAAAAAGGTGGTCGGTGGTGTGGAAGGATGAAGTACGCTTGAGATATATGTCCAAAGCCCTTTTAACATCCAAGGAGTGCCATTTACATTCTTCCGGGGAGGAAGGAGACGGAAAAAACGAGGGAAGAACCAATGGTTGATTGATACTCACCCTGGAGATGACCTTTGGAAGAAACGAGGGTTTCAAATGCAACACGACCTTGTCCTGATGGAAAACAGTGAAATCCGCCGAAGACGAGAGGGCTTGAAGTTTCCCCACTCTCTTGGCTGAAGTAATCGCCACCAAAAAAATCGTCTTGAGGGAAAGGATCTTCAATGAAACTTCCTCCAATGGTTCGAAAGGAGCCGAACAAAGAGCCTGCAGGACGAGAGTAAGGTCCCAGGTAGGAAAAGGAGACCTTGACGGGGGACGCCGAATGGTCGCAGCTTTAAAGAAACATCTTACTAGAAGGTGAGAGGCCAAGTCTGAAAGAAAAAAATGATTAAGTGCCGAGACCTGACCCTTTAAGGTAGAAACACTGAGACCTGAATCCAAACTATCTTGCAAGAACTGCAGAATAGAGCTGATATTCTGAGGGAAGACAGTGAAACCTCGAGCAGAGCACCACAGAAGAAATTTTTTCCAAATACGAAAATATATCCTGGATGTAGAGCGTCTCACAGAATTCAACAGAAGATCAGAAAGGTCACCGTCAACACCTTGGTTCCGCAGAATCATCCTTGCAAAAGCCAGGCCGTCAACCGAAACATCCGAAGGAGGTCTGGACGAAGCTCCCTGTTGTCCAACAAAGGCTCTGACGTCGGAAGTTCCCAGGATGCCAAGGTAAGTTGTCTGAGAAGGGCAAACCAACTTCGACTTGGCCAGTAAGGTACGATGGCCAAGACCCTGGCCTTGTCTGAGCAAATCTTTTGGAGAATTCTCGGGATCAAGGCTACCGGAGGAAATATGTAGGCCAAACGGAAATTCCATTAAATTGAAAGGCCGTCCAGAACCTGAGGAGAATCCAGCCTGTTGAGGGACGCAAAAACCGGCACTTTCCTGTTTTTTCTGGTAGCCATCAAGTCTATCTCCGGGAGGCCGAATCTTGCCACCAAGATGGAGAAGGTCTGCGCGGTCAGGGACCACTCCGCCTGAGACCACTTTGCCCGGCTGAGGTCGTCCGCAATAAGATTGTAGCAGCCTCTGATGTGGGTTGCCGAGATGTCCTGCAGATGTTGTTGGGACCACTTCATTAAAACAGAGCACAGAATCTGAAGCTTTCGTGTTCGCGTTCCTCCTTGCTTGTTTATGTAAGCCACTGTCGTAGCGTTGTCCGACTGGATTCTTAGAAAACGACCCTCTACATGGGGCCTGAAAGCCATGAGGGCCAGAAGGACTGCCTTTAATTCCCTGTAATTTGAAGACTGATGAGAATCTTCCGGAGACCAAATTCCCTGCCTGAAGAGGCAACCTAAATGCACCCCCCAGCCGATTCTGGAGGCATCCGTGGTTAGAGTTATCCAATGTCAGGGTTGGAACAAGAGACCCCCGGAAAGATGGGTTGATTTCTTCCACCAGTTCAGCTGAGATAGGACTTGGCGTGATATTGTGAAGATTGCGTCTAAGTCTTCTTCCCTTCTTGACCATTTGGAAAGGATCTGCCACTGTAAGGGACGCAGCTGAGACTTTGCCCAACGGACCGCAGGGATGGACGCTGTAAGAACACCCAGGACACTCATAGCCCTTCTGACAGAGCAGGTAGGATTCCTTTGAAGAAAGGAAATTTCCTGTCTTATCTTCCTGATCTTTGATTGCGGGAGGAAGATGCACTGGGAAACTGAGGGGAACTGGATCCTGGTGGAGGGAAGGAGATTGGATTTCTCCTTGTTGATGATCCAGCCATGTTGTTCTAGAAAATGAACCGTGGTGTCCAAGTCTGCCAGAAGTTTTTTTGTAGAGTTGGCCTTGATGAGCCAGTCGTCCAAGTATGGTATGATAGCGACACCCCGGAGTCTTAGGCTTGCCGTCAATGGGCACAGGATCTTGGTAAAAACTCTTGGAGCCGACGAAAGACCGAATGGGAGGGCTGTGAATTGAAAGTGATAAATTCTCTTGTTTACTCGAACCGAGAACCTGAGGAACTTTCTGGACGCGTCGGCCATAGGCACATGAAGATAGGCGTCTTTTAAATCCAGTGTAACCATAAAATCTCCTCTTTGCAGAATATGAGTGACAGATTGGAGGTTCTCCATACGGAAATGTTGATAGCGTACACAACTGTTGACCCTCTCTAGATCCAAAACCGGACGGAATGAACCGTCCGGCTTTGGAACCAGAAAGAGACGAGAGTAGACACCCTGGAATCTGTGACGAACTGGGACCTTCTCTATGACTCCTTTCTGTAGCAGCGTGAGGCATGCTGAAAACAGGGCTACATTTTTGCTTTCCCCAGGATATGAGGAGATGAGAAAGCGGCTCAAAGGAGGTCGAAAAAACTTGATTTTGTATCCCTCCGCAATGATCTTCCGAATCCAAATATTTTGAGTGGTCTGCTCCCAGGCGTCTCTGAACCATAGCAATCTTCCTCCTACTTTGTCAGAACTTCCTCTTTTCTTGCTTACCAGGACGTTCTTGGAATTTCCTATCTCCGTAGGG
This sequence comes from Spea hammondii, assembly GCA_029215755.1. Lineage (NCBI taxonomy): Eukaryota > Metazoa > Chordata > Amphibia > Anura > Pelobatidae > Spea > Spea hammondii. The sequence goes on along the minus strand of JARDYJ010000009.1, from coordinate 23,265,768 downwards.
ACGACGAAAATTCTGAGAACGGGAAGACTGGAAAGGTCTGGCATTCCGATAAGGGTATTTACGATTCCACTTGATCCTTCTATCTTGAGGGAGAGCTCGTTTGGTATCCAACATCTGTCTGATCAGGTCTTCTAGCGGAGCTCCAAACAGCTTTTTCCTCTCAAAAGGTAAATCACATAAAGAGGCCTTGGATGCCGAATCCGCTGTCCAGGATCGTAACCACAGGGCTCTTCGTGCCACTGAGGACAATCCCATAGTTCTGGCCGATAATTTAAGAGATTCATGAGATAAATCCAACAAAAAACTATTGGAGAGCTTTAACCTGTTAAGGAGTCTGGAAATCTCAGAATCTGAGTCATCGGAGAGACATTCTCCCAAGGCGTGAATCCAAATATTCTGGGCTCTAGCCACCGCCGCGCTGGCCACCGTTGCCTTACACTGCGAACCTGCAGCCTGAAATATGCGCCTGCACGAAGTTTCTGCCCTTCTATCCATGGGGTCTTTAAGACCTGACACCCCCCCAATTGGAATGGTCGTCTTTTTGGAAAGTTGTGCAATTTGGAAGTCCACTTTAGGGGGATCATTCCATGTGTCTTCCCCTTGAAGTTTAAACAGTTGTCTGAACTGTTTTGAAATAAAGGCTCTTTTACCTGGGTGCTTCCATTCTCTTTCCATAAGTTCTGTTAATTTCGGAAGAACCGGAAAACCTTTAACCTTCTCTGAATCCTCCTCTAGTAACAGACGCGAAACCTCCTTAAAAAGCTTACGAAGCTCCTGAGGAGGGAAAAAAACCTCATCTTCTGAACTATTACTTGAAGTAGAAAGAGATGAGTGAGAGATTTCACCGGAGGAAAGGTCTGATCTAGATGATGATCTGGACCTCTTGCGTTTATGCGAACTTTCCTTCCTTTTCTCCTGGGAATGAGCAGCAGAAAGTTGAAAAGCTTCAAAGGTCTGGGCCAAATTCTCCTGGAACCAACCCAGGAAGGAATGCAAATCTTTTTGCTTTTCAGTAGCAAGTTGTTCCGCCGAGCATGAATTACACATTTTCTTACGACAACCATCCGGGAGAGGAGTAGCACACTCTGAACAAGCCACATGCTTGGATTTAGAAGTAGCTTTTCTGGGAGCCGGTGGCCTTTTATCTTTCTCCGGAATTTCTATAGGAACCGGACTAGACATCTGATAAAAGAAAACAGAGGTTAAAAATTTTTTTTTTTTTTTTTTTTTTTTTATGAGGGCAGAGAAAGTATAGAGCCAAGATAAATAAAATCTTACCCTAAACTCCTCTGAACCGTGGGGGGGGCTGGTGACACGGTAATCCTGTACTGGCAATGCTCCTGCAGTCAGACAGGAAAAAACGCCTTTTATAGCATTCAAAAATGCCGCCCTCCGGAAGATCCGATTCGCGCATGCTCAGTAGCGCGATCGGATCTTCAGTGGAACGCAACGACACCCGGGCGTGCATTCCACCGTAATGCGCATGCTCCCGCATCACAAATACAAAAGGATGCATAACAGTCATCTTCCGTAACGCGAACCGCTACGGAAGGAAAAGCCTCTCTCTGCTCACCACCCGGGGAGCAATCGGAGGAAGAGGAACCCCCAGGCAGCAACCCGTGCGCCTCACCAGCAAGTCCGTCCGGAACTGAAGATTCTACCGTCCGTCCCTGAAAGGGACAAGAAAAAAACTGCCATCTTTGGAGAGGTGCCGGTTTTTATGGGTAAGGAGGAGGGGCTTCGGATATTTTAACTGTTTATTCACTTTTAGGTTCTACTTGTCCCGAGTAAGATTACTACCCACTTGTACTGCCACTGGATGACAGGAAAAAATAATATAATAACCTTTTACATGAATTATTGCACAGATATAGTGAAGAAAACAAGAAAACCAAATTCAAATTACTGACAATTTCAGCAGGCAGAAGCAATCAAACAGTGCTTTAGTGTGTAGAGAATTAATATAGTCAAATATAAACATGGATATAAATACTTGTGCAAGTAACATCAAGTGTTACACTGCATCCAGAGCTGTTTCAGAATACAATAAACAATGTTATACAAACTTTTAAAGATATGCAGAGATGTGCAGCAATATAGTTTATGGCAAAGTAACTGTGTATAGAAGAATAATATAAAAAGTACATAACAAAAATAATACAAGACAAGTCTTACAAAACCTTGGAGAGGAATTTAGTTCATGTAAAGGGGGTAATAAATGGCAAAAAAAGGCATTTAAGCTACTAAAACAGGAAGGCAGTGAGGAAGCACTAAAAAGCTATCGGGGAAAAAAATAAAATATGTAAAAATCAGATAAAAGCAGCAAAAGTGGAGACAGAAAGACTCATTGCCAAAGAGAGTAAGACAAACCCCAAAATGTTCTTTAACTATATAAATAGTAAAAAGGTTAAAAATGAAAGCGTTGGCACCTTGAAAAGTAATGAGGGAGAAGTTATAGACGGGGATCAGGAAAAAGCTAATCTATTAAATATATTCTTCTCTGCTGTATTCACAGAGGAAAATGAAATGCCAGGTAATATACAGCAGGATGAGATAACTGCCCCAGTACATGTCGCCTGTCTAACCCAGGAAGAAGTGCAGTGCCGCCTAAAAAAAATCAAAATAGACAAATCACCAGGTCCAGATGGCATTCACCCCCGCGTTCTAAGGGAGTTAAGTAATGTAATAGACAGACCCCTATTTCTAATATTCAAGGACTCTATAGTGACAGGGTCTGTTCCCCAGGACTGGCGCATAGCAAATGTTGTGCCAATATTCAAAAAGGGGACAAAAAGTGACCCGGGGAATTATAGGCCTGTTAGTTTAACTTCTGTTGTGTGTAAACTGTTTGAGGGTTTCCTAAGAGACGCTATTTTGGAGTATCTCAATGAAAATAAGTGTATGACTCCATATCAGCATGGGTTTACAAGGGATCGGTCCTGTCAAACTAACCTGATCAGCTTTTATGAGGAGGTGAGCTCAAGACTGGATCGGGGTGAATCGCTGGATGTCGTATATCTTGATTTTTCCAAAGCATTTGATATGGTGCCACATAAAAGGCTGGTACATAAAATGAGAATGCTTGGGCTGGGGGAGAATGTGTGTATGTGGGTAAGTAACTGGCTCAGTGATAGGAAACAGAGGGTGGTTATTAATGGTACATACTCTGAGTGGGTGACTGTTGCTAGTGGGGTACCACAGGGGTCAGTTTTGGGTCCTATTCTTTTTAATATATTTATTAATGACCTTGTAGAGGGATTGTATAGTAAAGTATCAATCTTTGCAGACGATACTAAGCTCTGTAACGTGGTTAACACAATAGAGGACAGTGCACGATTACAAATGGATCTGCATAGGTTGGAGGCTTGGGCTGGGATGTGGCAGATGAGGTTCAACACAGATAAATGTAAGGTTATGCACATGGGGAAGAAAAATCCAGGCTGGGAATATGTATTAAATGGGAAAACACTGGGGACGACTGACATGGAAAAGGACTTAGGAGTTTTAGTTAACAGTAAATTTACCTGTAGCGACCAGTGTCAGGCAGCTGCTGATAAGGCAAATAAAATCATGGGGTGCATCAAAAGGGGCATAGATGCCCACGACAAGGAAATAATTCTACCACTGTACAAGTCACTAGTCAGACCACACATGGAATACTGTGTACAGTGCTGGGCACCAGTGTACAAGAAAGATATAGTGGAGCTGGAGAGGGTTCAAAGACGGGCAACCAGAGTAATAAGGGGAATAGGAGGACTACAGTACCCAGAAAGATTATCAGAATTAGGGTTATTTAGTTTGGAAAAAAGACGGTTTAGGGGGGATTTAATAACTATGTATAAATATATAAGGGGGCAGTACAGAGATCACTCCCAGGACCTATTTATACCCAGGACTGTATCTATAACAAGGGGACATCCTCTACGGTTGGAGGAAAGAAGGTTTCTACACCAGCACAGACGGGGGTTCTTTACAGTAAAAGCGGTGAGATTATGGAACTCTCTGCCAGAGGAAGTGGTTATGGTAAACTCAATAAAAGAGTTCAAAAGGAGCCTGGACGTGTTTCTTGAAAGCAATAATATTACAAGTTATCGATATTAGATTAATAGGGACAGAACGTTGATCCAGGGATTTATTCTGATTGCCATATTTGGAGTCGGGAAGGAATTTTCCCCCTGGTATGGGGCAGTTGGCATCTGCTTCATAAGGGTTTTTTGCCTTCCTCTGGATCAACACAGTAGGGACACAATATGTATATAAGTTGAACTTGATGGACTTTGGTCTTTTTTCAACCTTATGAACTATGTTACTATGTTTCTAATCTTTCGGGATTCTTTTCTTTCAGGAATTGTACCAGAGGATTGGAGGAAGGCAGATGTGGTTCCTATTTTCAAAAAGGGTTCAAACTCTGTGCCCGGAAATTATAGACCTGTGAGCTTAACTTCCGTGGCTGGGAAAGTATTTGAAGGGTTGTTTAAGGATAATATTCAGGAATTCATTGGGAAGAACAATATTATTAGCAAAAATCAGCATGGTTTTATGAAACATAGGTCCTGTCAAACTAATTTAATTGCATTCTATGAAGAATTATGTAGAAGTGTCGATCAGGGTGTTGCAGTGGATGTAATCTACTTGGATTTTGCCAAGGCGTTTGACACGGTTCCACACAATAGGTTAGTATTCAAACTGAAAGAAATTGGTCTAGATGCAAATTCTTGTTCTTGGGTAGAACATTGGCTTAGAGATAGAGAACAGAGAGTTGTTATAAATGGTACATTTTCAAGCTCGTCAAAAGTGGTAAGTGGTGTCCCTCAGGGTTCTGTTCTGGGACCAATTTTATTCAATATTTATAAATGACCTGGCAGTAGGCATTGAAAGTCATGTTTCTATGTTTGCAGATGACACTAAACTAGGTAAAGTTATACAGGGCGAGCAGGATATTACAGTGCTGCAGAGGGATCTAGATAGACTGGGGGACTGGGCACACAAATGGCAGATGAAATTCAATGTAGACAAATGTAAAGTTATGCACTTCGGGGTAGCGAATGCACAAGCAACCTACACCCTAAACGGTAGTGAATTAGGGGTAACGACAAATGAGAAGGATTTGGGAATTGGTATAGACAACAAACTAGGCAACAATGTGCAATGTCAGTCTGCGGTTGCTAAGGCCAGTAAGGTATTGTTGTGTATAAAAAGGGGCATCAAGTCGCGGGATAAAGATATAATTTTGCCTCTGTATAAATCAATGGTAAGGCCATATATGATTGAATATGCTGTGCACTTTTGGGCACCTATTCTAAAGAAGGATATCATAGCACTAGAAAGGGTGCAGAGGCGGGCTACAAAATTAATAAAAGGAATGGAGCACTATAGTTATGAAGAAAGGTTAACTAATTTAAATCTGTTTAGTTTAGAAAAACATCGCCTCAGAGGGGATATGATAACATTATATAAATATATTCGGGGCCAATACAAACCATTGTGTGGAAATCTGTTCATAAACAGGACTATGCATAGGACACGTGGTCATGCGTTCAGATTGGAAGAAAGGAGATTTAGACTAAAGCAGAGGAAAGGGTTTTTTTCTGTAAGGACAATAAGGATGTGGAATTCTCTGCCTGCAGAGGTAGTTTTATCGGAGTCTGTACAGACTTTAAACTGCAACTGGATGGATACCTGGAAAAACATAATATTCAGGGATATAATCTTTAATTATGGGGAAACAGCTTATTGATCCAAGGAGAAATCTGACTGCCATTTTGGGGTCAAGAAGGAATTTTTTCCCCTGGTTAGTGCAAAATTGGAAAGAGAGAAACCAGGGGGTTTTTTTTGCCTTCTTTTGGATCAACAGCAACAAATTAACAGATATAGGAAAGGCTGAACTTGATGGACGCATGTCTTTTCAGCCTATGTAACTATGTAACTATGTAACTATGAGTCACAATCTGTCCAGACACCTTACAGAATGCCATTCGGCTAATCCAGATGGTCTTAAATTTATGGCTATAGAGGCAGTGCAGACACGCATATAGAGATTAGAAGACAGCCTGAAACAGGGAGGAAAATATGGAAAGAATACACCTTCTAGAGTGGAATAGAAGGAGAACAGAAAATAATTTTAAAAAAAAAGGTTTTAGTTTTGTATACAATACAACACACAGGCCCATCAAATTAAGAAAATCTTATCTAAACACTGGCTCATTTTAAGAAACAATGAGGTGTAAGGAAAAATTATACCGGAAAGGTCGCAGATTATATATAGAAAAACTGACACATTAAAACAAATTATTCCCCTCATTGTTCTACCAATGATAAAGGCAGATAATTCCCAGAAAAAAACAATGAGTTCACATGTACAATAACAGGCAAGGCATATAAAATTAACGAGTTTATAAATTGTAACTCTAAAAATGTGGTATACCTACAACAATGTCAGTGTGGTTCTCAGTATGTGGGAAGGACCACCAAAGACCACTATAGGAAAGGGCATTAGAACATTTGAGTTAGTTCAGAAATAAGAATGTTAAACACAGTGTATCCCGACATTGTAATACATGTCCAAAATTGTAACCACCTTACCTATGGCTACGGCAACCTCCCGCAGATGCCGTCGGACCCTGTGCATGCGCAGGCCACTCCAATGATAGCCAACCATTTACTCCTGTGGCAGTATACGCATGTGCAGGCCATTTCTCCATCTATTTGTGCACTTGGCTTGGGGCGGGGTTATCTGCCTGGGGCCTATTTTAGGGCTCCTTAGCTGTCCACTGGCTGCCTGTCAAAGAGATTCATTGCTTGTTCTCTGGGCTCTGCTCGTGCTTCTAAGTTATCCTGTTTGTTCTGGTTCTGACCTCGGCTACGTCTCATGGCTATCCTGACTTCACCAATCCTTGACCTCGGCTACGTCTCACGGCTATCCTGACTTCTTCAATCCTCGACCTCGGCTTTGTTTGTGGACTGCTATACCCGTTTCCCAGACGCCTGTTCTGGTTTGTGTCTGGGTTCTGCACTGTGGGTCCTCAGTTACTGATCCTGACCATTCCCGGCCGTTACAGTTTTGACAGGCCCTTTATGGATCCCGTGGACCTCAGTCGTTTTTCATCTCGACATGAACAGCACAACCAGATCTTGGCTTCCCATGCGTCTCACCTCCTTACCCTGGAACAGAAGCTGGACACTATGACTGATCTTCTTCAGGCTCTCTCCTCTCCAGCTGCTCCTGCTCCAGTCCTGGCCTCTGCCGCAGAGGGTTCCTCCGCTACAAGCTCTCCGGTCAAGCCCCCCAAGATGCCCATGCCGGACAAGTTCTCTGGTAATCCGCTCGAATGTAGGGGGTTCCTCAACCAGTGCCAGCTGCATTTCAGGACCCAGCCTCAAACCTTCTCCTCACATGCTACCAAGGTTGCCTTCATCATCAATCTATTAAGAGGGGAGGCTCTGGCCTGGGCCTCACCACTCATGGAGCAGCACTCTCCATTATTGGATAATGCTGATTCCTTTATTGTAGCCTTTCGGGCTGTTTTTGATGCTCCGGGACGCCGCGACAATGCAGAGACGTATATGATGGACTTGCAGCAAGGTAAAAGAACTGTTGCTCAGTATGCTGTGGAATTCCGTACCTTAGCGTATGAAACAAAATAGAATAATGAGGCATTGAGAGCAGCATTTCGCAAGGGACTTAATAACCACTTGAAGGATGCTCTGACCTATCGAGACATTCCTGAGGACTTAGAGGATCTTATAGCCCTTTGTCTCAAACTGGATGCCCGAGGACAAGAGCGTAAATTGGAGAGAGAACGGGGTGGAAAACCTCGTCCATTCCATCCTTTTGTGTGCACACCTCCTCCATCTGTCAGCACGACAGCCTCTGCAGAGGAACCCATGGACATTTGCCCTATTCTACATCTGTCCGAGGAGGAGATAAGACGCCGTAGGATTCTGGGACTATGTATGTATTGTGGCCGGAAGGGCCACAGAGTCATCTCCTGCCCTCAGAAGAAGAAACGCCTAAGCTTAGCGGCGTTTGGAGGTTGTCCACTGAGCATCTTTACCATTACACCCCCTGTCCAGAATAGATTTTTAGTTCCTGCCACTCTCCAGTGGTCAGGCCAACGGGTGGTCACGCAAGCCTTCATAGACTCAGGGGCTGCTGGAAATTTCATAGACTCCACCTGGGCCAAGAACATGGGCATTCCGCTGATTCCTTACATCCACTCTATTCTGATTTCTGCATTGGATGGCTCCCCCCTCGGTTCTGGAGTGGTGTCCCATTCTACCATCCGAATTCTGATGACCATTGGTGTTCTCCACGAAGAGTCCATCTCTCTCAACGTCCTTCACAGTCCCCACATTCCGTTAATCCTAGGGCTACCTTGGCTGTCACTCCATAATCCTAGGATAGATTGGGAAGCTAGACAGATATCTGCGTGGAGTGCCTCCTGCCAAACCTCTTGCCTCCGAAGTTACCGCGCGGCCCACGCTGTGCTCGAAGCTCCTGGAATGAATCCCCGACTACTCGTTCCCCTCCAATATCATGACTTCCTAGATGTCTTTTCTAAACAGAGGGCGGAGAGGTTACCTCCACACCGTCCGTATGACTGTGCCATCCAACTTCTGCCTGGTACTTCACCACCCTCTGGAAGAACGTATCCCTTGTCCAAACCAGAGAACCGCGCTCTTGCTCAATACATTGAGGGGAATCTCCAGAAGGGCTTCATCCGGTCATCTAGCTCTCCAGCTGGCGCAGGATTCTTCTTTGTTAAGAAGAAAGACGGCTCCCTCCATCCGTGCATCGATTATAGGGGGTTGAATAGCATCACCATAAAGAACAAATATCCTATACCCCTGATCACAGCATTGTACGACCAACTCAAGGATGCAATCATTTTCACTAAACTAGATCTCCGCGGGGCCTACAATTTAATCCGGATTCGCCAGGGAGACTAATGGATGACTGCATTCAATACCCGGTATGGTCACTATGAGTACCTCGTGATGCCATTTGGGTTATGCAATGCACCTGCCGTATTCCAGAGTTTTGTTAATGACATATTTCGTGATATGCTGCTGTCTCATGTAATCGTTTATCTCAACGACATTTTGATCTATTCCAAGACTCTGCAGGAACACCGCGCACAGGTCCGATCAGTGCTCCAATGGCTCAGGGAGAACAACTTATTCGCCAAGGCAGAGAAATGCGAATTTGAGCGATCACGTACCTCCTTTTTGGGCTATATCATCTCTGAGGGTCATCTGGAGATGGATCCCAAAAAGCTGGCCGCTGTGACTCAATGGCCCCTTCCTACTGATCTAAAGGGGATCCAGCGCTTTGTTGGTTTCGCCAACTACTACAGACGATTTATTAGAAATTTCTCTCACATCATTGCACCCATCACCGCCCTAACTAAGAAAGGCTCAGATCCTCGGACTTGGTCTCCGGAAGCCCTTGCAGCTTTCCGCCGTCTCAAAGCCGCTTTTGCATCCGCACCTATCCCGACCAAACCATTTATCTTAGAAGTGGATGCTTCTGAATTGGGGATAGGGGCTGTGCTGTCACAGAGACATCCATCTTCCAATAAGATTCATCCCTGCGCCTATTTTTCCAGACGTTTTACTCCCGCAGAGCGTAATTATGACATTGGTAACAGAGAGTTGTTAGCCATCAAATTGGCATTCGAAGAGTGGCGTCACCTCTTGGAGGGTTCAGAAACTCCTATTGTGGTCTACACCGACCATAAGAACCTCATGTACCTCGAGAATGCTAAACGCCTCAACCCAAGACAAGCTCGGTGGGCATTATTCTTTACCCGCTTTAACTTCAGAATCACGTATCGTCCTGGATCAAAGAATGTAAAGGCAGACGCCCTCTCCCGGCAGTTCGAGGACTCCAATGTTGAAACCACCAACGAGCCTATCATCCCCAGAGATCTCATCATAGGGACCATCAACGCCGATATAACCCGACTGATCGCCGGTTCTCAATACCCACGACCCGTGTCCCTTCGAGTACCTAGTCAACGCCTGTTCGTCCAGCCTCGGTTCATCAGACCTTTACTCGCTCAGTTCCACGCTTCTCCCGTCGCAGGACATCGTGGTATCCGCAACACCCTGTTCCTCCTGCAACTGACTTATTGGTGGCCCGGCATGCACAAGGACGTTAAAGACTTCATTCAGGCTTGTTTGGTCTGCGCCCGCCACAAAATCCCACGTTCCAAAAAGTCCGGGTTGCTGTGTCCCCTGCCTGTTCCCAATAGAACGTGGGATTTTGTGGCGGGTGCAGACCAAACAAGCCTGAATGAAGTCTTTAACGTCCTTGTGCATGCCGGGCCACCAATAAGTCAGTTGCAGGAGGAACAGGGTGTTGCGGATACCACATAGCAATGGACTTTATCACAGACCTGCCAAGATCCGACGGTAACACTACAATCTTAGTGGTGGTCGACTTATTCTCCAAGATGGCTCACTTTACCGCTTTACCCAAGTTACCCTCTGCCAAAGAACTCTCCACCATTTTTCTGCGGGATATTGTTCGCCTCCACGGTGTGCCACAACGAATCATCTCGGACCGCGGTCCTCAATTCGTCTCTCGTTTTTGGAAGATCCTGTGCAAACATCTCGGCATAGCTATACACCTCTCATCTGCATATCATCCGCAATCCAATGGTCAGACCGAGAGGACCAACCAAGTCCTCAAACACTACCTCCGCTCCTACGTATCCGAAGATCACTCCGATTGGTCCCACTTGCTGCATTTGGCGGAGTTCTCCTATAATAATTCGTTCCACGAATCTCTAAAGAACTCTCCGTTCTTTGTGGCATACGGGTTTAGTCCTTATATGTGGCCCTCTGCTCTGACACCGTCCAACTTACCTGCGGCTGACTCTTCGGCACGAGACATTGTTCAAAGATGGCAATCTACGCGACAGCTTCTCGCTGCTGCCAAACGGAAACAACAGAGGGCAGCTGATCTGCATCGCTCTCCAGCTCCGTCTCTTCGGCCTGGCGATAAAGTCTGGCTTTCCACCAAGAATCTTCACCTGCGTCAGAATTCCAGGACTTTGGGTCCCAAATACATTGGCCCCTACACGGTTCGGTCCAGGATCAATGACGTGTCTTACAAGCTGGACCTACCCATCACCATGAAGATATCTGATTCGTTTCATGTATCCCAGCTCAAACCTGCGGTCGCCAATAGATTCTCAGAACTATTTCGAGCCCCCAAGCCCGTGGCGATCCAGAGCCAGGAGGAGTATGAGGTGCGTCGGATTCTCGATTCGGAAGGGTCAACTACAATATCTGGTGGACTGGAAGGGTTACGGACCAGAGGAGAGGTCTTGGGAACCCGTTTCCAATATCCACGCTCCGGCCAGGATCCGTGACTTTCACTTACGTTGGCCTGCTAAGCCTGGTCCTGGGCGCTCGGAGCGCGCCTTTGTGGCGGGGGATGGTGTAACCACCTTACCTATGGCTACGGCTGCAGCAACCTCCCGCAGATGCCGTCGGACCCTGTGCATGCGCAGGCCACTCCAATGATAGCCAACCATTAACCATGTGCAGGCCATTTCTCCATCTATTTGTGCACTTGGCTTGGGGCGGGGTTATCTGCCTGGGGCCTATTTTAGGGCTCCTTAGCTGTCCACTGGCTGCCTGTCAAAGAGATTCATTGCTTGTTCTCTGGGCTCTGCTCGTGCTTCTCAGTTATCCTGTGTGTTCTGGTTCTGACCGCGGCTACGTCTCACGGCTATCCTGACTTCACCAATCCTTGACCTCGGCTACGTCTCACGGCTATCCTGACTTCTCCAATCTTCGACCTCGGCTTCGTTTGTGGACTGCTATACCCGTGTCCCAGACGCCTGTTCTGGTTTGTGTCTGGGTTCTGCACTGTGGGTCCTCAGTTACTGATCCTGACCATTCCCGGCCGTTACAAAAATTTAAAACAGAAGGTTTTTTTTTTCAAAATCAGATTTTTATTGAAATTTTCAAAAACAGAAAGTAGGGAGGTAGGGCAGGGATACAGAAGGAAAAAAGGAAGGGGGGCAAGGGGGAATCAGGACACCACGGCACGAGACAGTGGAACATAAAACTACAAAGCAAGGTACATAACACAAGTACAGGCAGAGGCGTACACCAGCACGCAAGCAGCGTTGCAAATACCCAGCTCAGGAACAATGGAGAACACAAATCAAGAAGTCCGGACAGCTCGCGGCCACGAGCATCGACCCGCCGAGTAGCCGGGCGACACCGGGCGAAACTAGGCAACTATACATCGCGCCCAACAACCGAGGATAACCAGTAAAACCACGTGGCCATATAGGCCTCCCTAAGTTTCGGGGTCGAGGCGGAGAGATCCTCCACCCTCCTGATCTCCTCCACCCTCGCCACCCAGTAAAAAACAGAAGGTTTTTTAATTGTACAGATTGATATTTCATTTTCATAGAAATGAAATGGATTTTTAAATTAAAAACTTTAAAAAAGGGAGTTTTGGCATTTATATAACAAACCATATTTCTCATGTGTGTATATATAAATTTTTAGACATCTTCTTACCTGTAGGAGAGAGGCTTTTGATGGATACATGGAGACACAATCAACAACATAATGACGTACACAGAAAGACGGAGTGTGATGACGTACGCGTAAATACTACATGGAGACTACATATAAAACAAAGCTATGGGAAGGAGTTATTTACTACTTATTCCTCCTGAAGACGCCACTATATATTCGTTCTGGCGCAACGCGTCGAAGATTGAACATTTGAATATTAACTCTTGGACTTTTTTAATTGTTATATTAATTTTATTTCTTTTTATTTATGTCAGGGTCCATCCAGGCTGCGGAGCTGCATATCTCTGTTTTTCCCTGCCTTGCCTCAGTTCCCATGTTTTGCTGTGGTCCACTCCTGGATTTCTATATGCTCTGTCCTGAACCTCTGATTCCTTGATTCCAGTCTGCTCTTTGCTTCAGCTCCTGTTTCCTTTATAAGGTGTGTCCCACCCGTCTGTTCTGTTTGTCTCAGTCTGCAGTCTAAAGGTATGTCCTTCTCGGTTCTGTGTTTGGATTCAATGTTTAGTTGATCAGTTCTTTCGTATGCAGGGCTTAGCGTTAGGACCCACCGTCATTGGAGTACTTTGGCGTAGTGGTGGGCTAAGCATACCATGGCCATAAGATGTGACGGAATCTCCAATTGTTATCTCATTGTCCTAGGCTAGTTCCTGTATTCATGTTTGTCTGTCTCTTATTTACCTTTACCCTCCTTCCCTGAATCATCTGAGGATTTCAGTTCCTCTCTCCTCTCCCCATGTCCCAGTTAAGATGTCCTATCCTTGCTTAAAGGAGAAGCGTCCGAGGATTCCGGCTCCTCACTCCTTCCCCTGTGTTCCTTGCCTTGTTCCCTGTCCTTTCTTGTGCCCTGCATCATGTATGTCTTGTATGGTTATGTTCCTTGCTCGGTCTCCCTGTTCCTTGCTCTGTCCTCCTTGCTCCTTGCTCTGTCCTCCTTGCTCCTTGCTCTGTCCTTGCTTGCTACGTTTCTGTTGATACTCTGCTTTCCAAGTTTTGTTCGGATTTCCACATCCAGCCAAGATTCGTTCTGCTCTGTTCTGGACTACATCTGCTGCTATGTCAGGGTGCTGGTATGTGGCTGCACAACCCTAGGTGCTCAACACCCGGGTGAGTGCGGTTGCCCTGCACCAGGCCCTGTCAAACTCCGCTACTGCACCGTAACTCCTGCACACAATCTTTGGGTGCGCTGGGTCCTTACAGTCGTCTGTATGGACCCAGTTTCTGACATATGAACAAAACTTGGATCTGACATAACGAACAGAACTTGGAGATATCCTGCAGGCACCCTGGAGCAGGCATGAAACGTAGCACTGGAATCATGTGCAGGGTGCTGCAGGCAGGGAGTATGGAAGCTAAGCAGGGTATCAACAGAAACGTAGCAAGCAAGGACAGAGCAAGGAGCAAGGAGCAAGGAGGACAGAGCAAGGAGCAAGGAGGACAGAGCAAGGAACAGGGAGACCGAGCAAGGAACATAACCATACAAGACATACATGATGCAGGGCACAAGAAAGGACAGGGAACAAGGCAAGGAACACAGGGGAAGGAGTGAGGAGCCGGAATCCTCGGACGCTTCTCCTTTAAGCAAGGATAGGACATCTTAACTGGGACATGGGGAGAGGAGAGAGGAACTGAAATCCTCAGATGATTCAGGGAAGGAGGGTAAAGGTACATAAGAGACAGACAAACATGAATACAGGAACTAGCCTAGGACTATGAGATAACAATTGGAGATTCCGTCACATCTTATATGGTATGCTTAGCCCACCACTACGCCAAAGTACTCCAATGACGGTGGGTCCTAACGCTAAGCTAAAAGTACTGATAAACTAAACATTGAATCCAAACACAGAACTGAGAAGGACATACCTTTAGACTGCAGACTGAGACAAACAGAACAGACGGGTGGGACACACCTTATAAAGGAAACAGGAGCTGAAGCAAAGAGCAGACTGGAATCAAGGAATCAGAGGTTCAGCACAGAGCATATGGAAATCCAGGAGTGGACCACAGCAAAACATGGGAACTGAGGCAAGGCAGGGAAAAACAGAGATATGCAGCTCCCCAGCCTGGATGGACCCTGACAATTTATTAGTTTTTATATATTTATTTAAATATATTGAGTATTTTAACATTGGTAGGGGAGATTCCCCTAATAAAATGTTCTATTCGGATTTGTTTGGATCTTTTCTTCATGGTATAAGGTACCTGCACTTTTTTGGAACAGCACAGAAAGCACACAGGACTTTAAGAATGCCAGAGCACTTTAAGAAGATACCTACGACGAATACCATTTTCCTATGTGTTATTCTACGGAGGTTTCATATTTCTTAATAACAAAATTGATATAGTATTCTTTTACTTCATGGTTGGATTGTCTTACCCACTGTCACGACCGGGGTACAGGGTCTGGATCCGCGCTGCAGAATCAGCGCCCTCTGGAGGAGAGAGGACGTACTGCCACCAGGCACAGGAGACACAGAACGTACACCACCAAGAATAATCGTAAAGGTGGAACTCAGGAACAAAAATAAATAAATAATAATAACGGTATCCGAGGGGTCAGGCAAAAGAGTAGTCGGGGTCACAAGCAAAGGTCAGGGCAGGCAGCGAAACAACGGAGGTCAGGAACAAGCAGGAGTCAAAACCAGGAAGCTAAATCAGAATAACAACGCTAGTGAGAGGCAAAAAGGCACTAACACAGGCAATGGTGTAGTGCCAAATGAGGGTTTAAATATCCCTCCAACAATATGGATCCTCCTACCCTCCTAATTAGGGGGAGGAGGAAAAGGAATATATGTCGCTTTAAGAGCGACATGAATATTCATTAGATGAGCCGCTCGCGCATGCGCGAACGGCTCTCACGACGTAGAGGCGCGCGCCCCGGAATTATCCCGTGAACTCGCCGGGGGCGCGCGTCTCGCAGGAGGACGGACCCGGCGGCAGCTCACCGCGACGGCACGAGCAGGGAGCCGGCCGCGCGGGCTGCGTCTTGGCGTCCCTGCCGGCAGCCCGACGGAGGAGGTAACAGTACCCCCCCCTCTACGAGAGCCATCCTGGCGATCAGGAGCAGGTTTCTGTGGAAATCTGGAATGAAAAGAACGAATTTTGGCCGGAGCATGAACATCAGAGGCCGGGATCCAAGAACTCTCCTCAG
Source organism: Spea hammondii (assembly GCA_029215755.1). Taxonomy (NCBI): domain Eukaryota; kingdom Metazoa; phylum Chordata; class Amphibia; order Anura; family Pelobatidae; genus Spea; species Spea hammondii. The sequence continues at coordinate 23,250,047 of JARDYJ010000009.1, read as the reverse complement.
GACCATATCCCTTCCACCTAATGAAATACTGTAATTGCCCCCGTTTCTTTCTGGAGTCTAAGATAGTCTGAACTTCCTATTCTTCTTCATCTTGTATCATTACAGGTTCAGGGACACGGACTGAGGAAGAGAATTGATTAGTCACCACTGGTTTAAGCAATGAGACATGAAATGCGTTATTGATGCGCATAGTTTTAGGTAAAACCAGGGAATAGGTAACTTCATTAATTCTTGCTTTAACCTTGTAAGGCCCAATATATTTGGGTCCCAAAGTTCTGGCGGCTTGCTGAAGATGTAGATATTTAGTTGAGAGCCACACAGAGTCACCGGGATTAAGTATAGGACCTCTGGACCGATATTTGTCAGCTGTCTTCTTTTGCAGTTTTTTAGTGTACTTTAAATGTTCGGCCAGTCTTGCCCAATGATCTCGCAGAACTTGAAATTGGGCTTCTGCCGCTGGAACCCCTGTGGAACGGGTTTCCTGAGGCCATAACTGGGGTTCGTATCCATGAACTGCTTTGAAGGGAGACATCTTTAAAGATTCATGAAATGAGCTGTTGTAAGACCATTCAGCAAGATGTAATAATGTAGACCAATCTGACTGGTCTTCTGAGACATACATCCTAAGGTATTGTTTCAGTACCTGGTTAGCTCTCTCGGCCTGTCCATTGGATTGCGGGTGATGAGAAGATGAAAAATGCAGTTCTATTCCCATGAGCTTGCACATGGCCCTCCAGAACCTGGAAATGAATTGTGATCCTCTATCAGAAATTATTCTTTGAGGTACACCGTGTAAACGTACGATCTCTTTCATGAAGATCTCGGCTAAGGTACTGGCAGACGGCAGTTTGGAGAGAGGGATAAAATGAGCTTGTTTGCTGAACAGATCAACTACCACCAGGATTGTCGTGTGGCCTTTGGAGGGAGGTAGGTCTGTAACAAAATCCATGGCTATATGTTGCCATGGTTGTTCCGGAACGGGTAGTGGACATAACAATCCTGCTGGTCTGATGCGAGGTATTTTATTATGACCACATACGTTACATGCCTGTACAAAGTCTACAATGTCCCGAGTCATGGAAGGCCACCAAAAATGTCTCTGGAGCAGAAATTTCACATTCCGAACTCCCCGATGGCCCGCTACAGGAGAAGCATGACCCCAAGATAATACGGCTTTACGAAACCGCGGCTGAACATATAATCTCCCAGGAGGTGGCATCTGTCCCTTAGGATGAGGTGTCTGGGATTTGGAGATGTGCCACATGAGGGTGTTGTGAATGGTGGCAATGATTTTGGTAGGAGGTATGATTGGTACAACAGGGGTGTCAAAATTAGGTGCTTCGTGTTTCCTGGATAAAGCATCTGCTTTGCAATTCTTAGAACCCGGGCGAAAAGAAATCGAAAAATTGAAGCGGGTAAAAAACAGTGCCCATCGAGCCTGACGGGGATTAAGTCTTTTGGCTTTTTCAATATATACCAGATTCTTGTGATCGGTCAGGATTGTAATGGGGATGATAGTGCCTTCAAGAAGGTGACGCCATTCTTCTAAGGCTAATTTGATAGCTAACAGTTCCCGATTTCCGATGTCATAATTACGTTCAGCTGGGGTAAAAGTCTTAGAGAAATATGAACATGGATGAAGACGATTAGATTCCTGATTTCGCTGGGACAGGATGGCCCCGGCTCCACTTTCCGATGCGTCGACTTCCAGGATAAAAGGTAAGTCTGGATTAGGACGTTGTAAAATAGGAGCCGTCGTGAAGGCCAACTTTAGCTTAGCAAAAGCCTCCTTTGCCACTGGGGTCCAGGATTTGGGATTCGCCCCTTTTCGGGTGAGAGCAATGATGGGAGCAATGGTTTGTGAGAAGTTTCGGATGAAGCGACGATAATAATTAGCAAATCCCACAAATCGTTGTACGCCCTTGACGTCAGAAGGTTCTTCCCAGTCTTTAATAGCTGCTAGCTTGTCTGGATCCATCTCCAACTGTCCAGAAGACAGGATATAACCCAAGAACTTGACTTTGTCGCATTCGAACTCACATTTCTCGGCCTTGGCGTATAGTGAATGTTCTCTTAAACGCTGCAGTACTTGAGTAACATGTCGCCGATGCTCAGTCAGATTTTGGGAATAAATCAAGATGTCATCTAGGTACACCATAACATGGGATAGCAACATGTCTCGAAAGATGTCATTCACAAAATTCTGAAAAACTGCCGGGGCGTTACACAGTCCGAAAGGCATAACTAGATATTCATAATGCCCGTATCGAGTATTGAAAGCGGTCATCCATTCATCACCCTCCTGAATACGAATCAGATTATATGCCCCTCGGAGGTCAAGTTTGGTGAAGATGGTGGCGTCCTTTAATTGGTCATACAATTCGGTTATGAGAGGAAGAGGGTATCTATTCTTTACTGTTATCTTATTTAACCCCCGGTAATCGATGCAGGGGCGTAAAGAGCCATCCTTCTTGGCAACGAAAAAGAACCCTGCACCGGCTGGAGACGCTGAAGGCCTGATGAATCCTTTTTCCAAACTCTCTTCAATGTATTGGGCCAAAGCTTGATTTTCGGGTTGAGATAATGGGTACGTGTGCCCCTTAGGTGGACTGGTACCGGGTAACAGCTTTATGGTGCAGTCATACGCACGGTGAGGAGGTAAGGTGTTCGCCTTTTGTTTAGAAAAGACATCCAGAAAGTCCCAGTACTGAGATGGTATTAGTTGACGGGGGTCTTCAGCTGGAGTGTCCAGTATCAAATTTAACTTAGTAGGAGTGTTACAGCATTTCTTTAAACACTCCTTACTCCAGGCCAAGATCTGTCCTTCTCTCCAATCGATGCTGGGGTTGTGAGATTGGAGCCATGACATTCCCAGGATAATAGGTATATGAGGACTGGACAGGACATCGAATTGTATCTCCTCGGAATGTAGTACGCCGACTACTGCACCAATAACGTCCGTCTGAGAGGACACCATTCCTGTTCCCAGGGGAGTCCCGTCTAATGCAGAAATAGCTGTTTTCGGAGTCTTTGGCTTTAAGGGTACGTTATTATCCATAGCCCAGGTCTTGTCTATAAAATTTTCTGCTGCTCCTGAATCAATGAAAGCTTGGGTGACCACTTGGTGGCCTTGCCACTGCAGCTTGATGGGAACAAACAGTCTTTGAGGTTGAGGAGGTGTGGCTACAGTAGCACTTAGTGAAGCACCTCCGACCTTCACTAAGTTCTGGCGTTTCCCGACTTCTTGGGGCATGCAAAAATCAAATGTCCCTTCTGCCCACAGTACAAGCATAGGCCCAAGGATCTACGACGCTGTTTCTCTTCAGCTGAAAGATGGAGTACCGGGCCTATTTCCATAGGTTCCGTGGCCGCAGGAACTGGTTCAGGAGAAGTGTGAACAACTGGACGAGCTGAAGGCCGAAATTGACGTGGCCTTCTGTCTCGCTCTCTCTCTCGTTCAAATCTTCTCTCCAGACCTCTGGCTTCTAATCGTAGGCATAGGGTAATTAAGTTCTCCAGATCATGAGGAAAATCACGATAGGTGAGAGCGTCTTTCAAGGACTCATTCAGCCCCCTACGGAAGGCAGAAGTTAACGCGCTGACATTCCAGTCAGTTTCATAAGCGAGTGTGCGGAATTCTACAGCATACTGCGCCACTGTTCTTCTTCCCTGCAGTATCTCCATTAAGTTGGATTCAGCTGCTTCACGTCTCCCAGGAGCATCAAATACAGCCCTGAATGAAGAAATAAAGACGTCGGCATCCTCCAAAATGGAAGAGTCCTGTTCCAATAACGGCGAGGCCCAGGCTAACGCTTCTCCTTTTAATAAATTGATAATAAAAGTCACTCTGTTGCTGTGGGAAGCGAAGGTGTGAGGATGTGCACGAAAGTGTAGGGTGCATTGATTCAGAAACCCTCTACACTCATTTGGGTTTCCAGAGTACTTTTCAGGTAAGGGCATCTTTGGTGCTTTAACAGAAGGACTTATTCCAGGCGCAGGGGTTGAGGCATCCGACAAAGCACTTTGGGAGACTGAAGGTGCAAGATTCGTGGCCAAAGATCGGAGCATGTCAGCCACGTCGTCCAACTTTCGTTCCAAGGATTGGAGCTGCGACGCGCGAGCGGCTAAGACTTGATCTTGTCTCTCTTGATGGTTGGACATCCTTGCCAATTCTGCGGGATCCATATATAGCGCCTGTGTTAACTGTCACGACCGGGGTACAGGGTCTGGATCCGCGCTGCAGAATCAGCGCCCTCTGGAGGAGAGAGGACGTACTGCCACCAGGCACAGGAGACACAGAACGTACACCACCAAGAATAATCGTAAAGGTGGAACTCAGGAACAAAAATAAATAAATAATAATAACGGTATCCGAGGGGTCAGGCAAAAGAGTAGTCGGGGTCACAAGCAAAGGTCAGGGCAGGCAGCGAAACAACGGAGGTCAGGAACAAGCAGGAGTCAAAACCAGGAAGCTAAATCAGAATAACAACGCTAGTGAGAGGCAAAAAGGCACTAACACAGGCAATGGTGTAGTGCCAAATGAGGGTTTAAATATCCCTCCAACAATATGGATCCTCCTACCCTCCTAATTAGGGGGAGGAGGAAAAGGAATATATGTCGCTTTAAGAGCGACATGAATATTCATTAGATGAGCCGCTCGCGCATGCGCGAACGGCTCTCACGACGTAGAGGCGCGCGCCCCGGAATTATCCCGTGAACTCGCCGGGGGCGCGCGTCTCGCAGGAGGACGGACCCGGCGGCAGCTCACCGCGACGGCACGAGCAGGGAGCCGGCCGCGCGGGCTGCGTCTTGGCGTCCCTGCCGGCAGCCCGACGGAGGAGGTAACACCCACATACTGTTTCTAAGAATGACATGACTAAATAAACTTTATAATAAACTTTCTTAGCAGCTGTGTTACTTTTAAAAGTTTTTCAAGTTAAATTGGTCAACACAATAGCAGGGAGTAGATTAAAAAGGAAGATTTAGTTTGACACTTTACAGCTTAATAGATTTCTGGTATAAAGTTAAAACACAATCTGGCCTTAAAAATAAAGTATTACCAAATTACATTCAATATTAAACATTTAGCTATAAATACATTATACAAAATACTACATTAAGAGTGGTATCCAAACCATCAAAGACCTATTCACAGCTGCAGGATACATTTTCTCTTCCTAATAAAGGCATTTTAAATTTTCTGAGAATAGAAGGATACATTAAAATTTAAATCTGTTTGACACAACTGATAAATAGATAGTACCGGGTCTTATTGGCACACTCCGGATGGCACTAATTGTTATTTCATCACTTTCTTTAGAGATACTGCGCAATTGTTTTTTTTTCCTTTTGTTTTTGTACTTCAGAACCAAAGACACTGAAAAGAGTGTGAACCCTATGGTTCAGACTCTTCTTAGTGTCTTAGATCTGAAAATCACCAAAGACCTAACTAAAACAATAAACACTACTTTATTTTCAAGGAAAAGGCCACTTTTTGCCAACAGTTATAACCCCATTGCTTCAAGATCCTCGTTGACCAGTACCTTCGCCTGAGAAGTAACTGTGCTTCACTTGAAGACTTCATTATCAAACCTAGAACTCTTCAACAACAGTAAGACAATCCAACCATAGAAAAATACTATATCAATTTGGTTATTAATAAATGTAAAACCTCCATAGAATAACGTAGGAAAATGGCATAATTGTAGGGCCCCTTGGACCAATGGGGAAGGGAGATTTGCTGGTCTATTCAGAAATGCTTTGTGTCCTTCTCTTTCATTGGTCATGTTTACAACTTTGTATTAAGCAGGTATACAAGCTTTAGTGGAAGTTCCTTCCTTCCTTTTCAACCAGGATAAGACCGGAAGAATATCTCGAACTCTCTCACACTCCCACCTGGAATGGATTGCTAAGAAGACAAATTGGTATCCACAACAGCAAAAATTGGGAGAGACTAAGCCAGTGGTAAGCAATGCAACTGGTTTGAAGCTCTTGGTGAATATGATGGGTGTTCCTGCCTTACATGCTGTAAACTGAGCATGTGTGAGCATGCATGTGTAATTGTGTGCGTGTAATGCGTGTGTTAGTCGGTATAAGTAAGTGTGTACAATTAGTTTAAGTGTATATATTATATATATATATATATATATATATATATATATATATATATATATATAGCACTCTCAAAGGATGGTCAGCACTCCAGGTCTTTAAGTTAACAACTTCTCTTTATTCAAAGTCAAGTCGACGTTTCAGTCATTGCTGACTTTCATCATATTATATATTTGTGTGCCAGAGTGTATGTTGGAAGGGGGAGGGGCCAATAAAATACAGACAAGTTGTTTGGGAGCAATGATGGCACAGACAAGTTGTTGACGTTAGGGGGTCTTGGGGCAATTTTCGCACCAGGGCCCTGTGGTTTCTAGTTACACCCATTCTTAGAACATCTAAAAGTGTCAGGCTTCTGTCCTCAGTGTCACGGAACTGGTTCCATACAGATGACTGCATTGACCCAGCACGCCCAAAGATTGTGTGCAGGAGTCACAGTGCAGTAGCGGAGTTGGACAGGGCCTGGTGCAGGGAGACTGCATTCACCCGGGTGTTGAGCACCTAGGGTTGTGCAGCCACATACCAGCGGCTGGAATGGATTAAAGCAAAACAGAGAAACTGAAGCAAGACAGATATGCAGGTCCGCAGCCTGGGTAGAACGTGACACTCAGATTTTCCTGATGAAGCTAACAACTAGTTAGTGAACTATGTTTTGGGCTTTCTATGTGCAGGTATAAATGGGAACAATAATCTTCCCTTTTTACTTATGTATTTGTTTATATATATATATAAAAAAAACATATATAAAAAATTACAAAACAAGTATATCATAACATCAACATATAACATCACTGACATCTTTTATATTAATACACCAGTCAAGAAAGAAAAAAAGAGAGAGGAGGTCAAAGAGTTTGCCTAATAAGTATTTTAATTTATTTTACCATTTTTTACAGGGTTCAATCATTATAAGACCCGGTACCATCTATTTATCATTTGTGTCAAAGAGATTTACATTTTAATATATCCTTCTATTCTCAGAAAATTAAAAATGCCTTTATTTGGAAGAAAAAATCATCCTGCAGCTGTGAATAGGTCTTTGGTAATACTTGGTAAGACTAGGTTTTGGTAATACTTGGTAAGACTAGATTTTGTTTTACATTTATACCAGAAATCTATTAAGCTGTAAAGTGTCAAACTAAATCTTCCATTTTAATCACTTTGTATTGACCAATCTGATTATAAGATGACCCCCCAAATCTGAATATTAATTTAGGAAAAAAAGAAAAAGCCTGAATATAAGACGACCCTATAGGAAAAAAGTTTTACCAGTAAATGTTAATCTAAACTATTTTTTTTAATAAAAGCTATGATTGAGAAAAATATTTTGGTTTTATTTCCTTCTATTTTCCAACCTGTCCCCCAGTTATGCACATCTGCCCCAGAAATGCCTTATACCCCCTATATGCCACTGTGCCCCATGATATGCCTTTTAACCCTCTATGCCACTGTGCCCCATGATATACCTTTTGACCACCTATGTGCCACTCTGCCTCCAGAAATGCCTTATACCCCTATATGCCACTCTGGCATTTAGAGGGTTAAAAGGCATATTATGGGGAAGAGTGGCATATAGGGAGGTTTAAGGCATTCAGGAGGCAGAGTGGCGTATAGAGGGTTATAAAGGCATTTCTGGAGGCAGAGTGGCATTAAGGGGGTTAAAAGGCATTTCACAGAGCACTCTGCCTCCAGAAATGCCTTATGCCCCCCATTTAACCCCCCCCCAAACTTACCGGTGCTTCTGACTTCCCTGTAGCCGGGGCAGAGTGTAGATCCCACGCACTTACGCTGCAGCCGGAAGGAGGCGTGGCTAGCAGCGGGGGTTGTCTGCGTCCATCGCGCAGACCTTCCCCGACTGTCAGAGATCAGAGTTCCCCGCACCAGTGCGGGGAACTCTGATCTCTGACAGCCGGGGAAGGTCTGCGCGATGGACGCAGACAACCCCCGCTGTTAGCCACACCTCCTTCTTGCTGCAGCGGAAGTTGTCTACGCGAATCGCGTAGACATCTACACACTGCCCCAGCTACACACCGGGGACTCAGAAGTACCGATAAGTGGGGCGGGGGGGGGACAGGAGGATCCAGGTCCCCTGCAGCTGCGGGGGATCTGGATCTTAGTCGTCTCATAGTCAGACCTATTTGAGGTCTGATTATAAGACGACCCCGATTATAAAACGAGGGGTATTTTTCAGAGCATTTGCTCTGAAAAAAACCTCGTCTTATAATCGAGCAAATACGGTAATACACACACTTCAAATGGGGTTTTTTTAGCCTCTTTTGTTGTAATCACCATTCCTTCTTCATAGAATACTCCAATAAAAGTTAAGTTTATTGATTTAGTATTTTTCTTTGAGACTCATATTTCATCTCCCTGAAATAAAGATTGGTGGCTAGTCTACTTCGCCACAACATTTTGACGCTCACCGTCCCTTCTAAAAATATGATGCTTAAGGCAAAAGCTTTTCAGCAGGATCACACCAGTTTGGCAACATTGTTTATTCTTAGGGTCAAAACAATAAGAGAAGCACTGGAAGGACATTTGTGTCTTTCTATGTGGTCCTTGGCATGCATCAGACTTTTGTGCACAGGAACCATTTGTAAGCTAATGTGGTACTATGTGACATATGTGACACCTTAACATTTACATAAAAAAGCACAGGGAAAGACAATATTGACCTTCAACTGCTTTCTTTGCCAGACTTCTAGCTGACATCTAGCTGGCATTACTCTTCCTAGGATACAACATAATACAGTACACATTAGCTGCCCCCATTCGCCTCTGCAGAAATACAAATAGAAAAACACTAATCACCTTTACACAGGAGTCACAAATACAATGTACAATTTTGTTTAGGGAAGAAAAATATAAAAGCAAAGTACAATTTACTTTAGGGAACAAAAATACCATTTCATTCACATAAATGCCCCATCTTCCACAATTTTAATCTGTTAGCATATTTACATTTTAAATGTTTGTAAAAACATATAATTTTTACTTATAATATTTATTACAATGCGTTTCATTAGCTAACTTTATGTTTTTACTGTTAATAAGATCACATATTTAATATTATCTTGTAAACATACCTATGAAACTATTGATATAGTTTGTCCGGCTGATTAAAGCTAATGTGGAAACTTCTCCTCTTTCTATAGTATTTCTCTTGCCATCTAGGATACAGGTAATACAGTGGATTAATATTATTTATTGATTTATATTGCACCATCATATGCTGTTGCAATGCACAGTGGTATTAATAATATTATTAATGATATAATATAATATAATATTAATAATAATTTACAAACCAATAATTATCTGTGCAGTAGTTACAAGCAAGGGTTACCAACCATGTTGAAGACAATTATATGTTCCTACATAATCTCAGTATTTTTACATTATATTGAGGAAAAGCATCCTTTAGACACTTTGTAATAGAATGTTGAAATTTCCTAAAAAAAAATACCTTTACGGAAGGAGCAAAAATCAAGCCCCAAAAAATCAATTCCCTTGTTCCATATAGTTATGGCCTGTCATTTCCAAGTATAGTCTCTTTAATATCTCTACCACAGAGCCCACAAACAACTCTTGTACCATATAATTGAATGTCAAACCATGGTGGATGTTTTAAACAGCCATTTTGCCAAAACACTGAAACTTAAAAAATTTTATGATGTTCTGAGAACCAAAATACACAACTAGACCACAGCCTGTCAAAAATAAATTGGAGCATAGGATGGTGCTGGGAGAACATTTTAAAGAATAATCTGATGATAAAGAAAAAAGAATAGCAACGGATGACCCAGGATATGCCATACAAATGAAAAACAAAGAGGTACTGGTAGTGAGACATGAGGTGTGAACAATTAAGACATATAATTAGTGGCCTGCACCCAGTCTGGAAAGTGAAAGAAAAACAATATCTACCTCTATTCCCAAGGAATTCCCTCCAAGCACCCCCACATGTCTAATTATCCACCTAGGCCACACAAAATGGTGACTGTTGTGATGTCTTTTAGACTATGGTGAAAAAATATATGAAGGATCAATAAAAAGTATCTGTAGTCATGACCATCATCATGTTGTCATCATTACCAACAGTGCGGCCACCACCAATGTCTTGCTTCTTTTGCCACAATGAGAAATGTTTCTGTTCAACGAGCTGCTGCTACAATTGTTACACAATTGGCTTTGAACTTATGAGCAGTACAGCAAAAGCAATGGAAAAAATCATCAATATGAAATTATTTCACTTTACATACAGGGGCTAGTAGTGTGGTCATGCCATATGTGAGCAGCTGGATTTTTTTGCAGGAGTTAATACGGGGTTAATGCAGTAAAATACGCAGCAGCTTTGGCACCAGGATTTCAAAAGTCCATAAGAGCGACTCTATTGATCACCGACAGGGGGCTCCTCTGCCATCAACCAATGAAGGGCAGCTGCTCTTCATTGGTTGATTCCAGACGAGGCCCCTGGTGGACCTTTAACTCATGATGCCGAAGCCATTAGTCTCCCCAGGCCAAGTTGCTCAGAGCTGTACCTTGCCCTGCACTTTGTCAGGGAGATTAAAATCCCCGTTCCTCCGAGGGCAGGTCACTCAGAGCAGTTGTCTAAGATTCAGACAATCGCTCTGAGCAACTTGGCTTGGGAGGAATGGGGATTTCAGTCTCCGTGGCAAAACGCAGTGCAAGGTACAGCTCGGAGCAACTTGGCCTGGGGGCAGACCATTGGTCTCCCTGCTCCTGGAGTTAAAGGTCTGTATGTGCGACTCTGGACCAAGAAAGAAGATTAAGGATTGCAGATAGGATGGAGAAGAGAAGGGAGAAGAGAGAAGATGAACAAGAAGATGAACACAGAAGAAGAAAACTGTGAAAGAGAGAGTGAAGGAAAATGAGAGTAAGTGACAGTATGTGGGCACCGGACAACAAATTTTGTTCCCAAATTAAAAATGCCCAAATTTTCTGTTGAACCAAATGTTCAGGGAACGCAATTCATTACCGGAAAATAAATGGGCCAAAAATGAGTAGAAAAATTCATCTGAATTGTTTTTGTCCCATGTGCACATGTCTTGTGATCACTATAAAATTGTGCAACAAAGTCATCTTTCACAAAACTTTAACAGATACATGGAAAACGAAGTTACACTGCTCTGTCTCTTTACCTCATGATCAAAGTGAGCATCAAAGAGATGGATCACATGCATAAAAATATCAGGTAGCAGTTTTACTTTGTGCTTGGCAGTTCATTGTGCAGCTTAACACAAGTACCGTTTCTGTGACTAATGTGATGTACCTGGTCAGGACAGAGTTAAATAACTTTATTATACACAAGTAGCTATTACTAGGTCAGGAAGACTCTTGGTGAAGTTCCTGTTTCCCAGTCAAACCTTAAACTCAGCCAAACCTTAAATCCCCCTTAAATTTAAAGAATGCTAAATGTTACGATCTTTGGTATAGTCTGAATTTGCTTATAGTGAAATATTTCAGACTTCTGGGTACTCTAGATAGATGATGGCAAAGTATTTTTTTAAAATAAGTCCTGGTTTCTGTTTTGCAAATCTTTTGCTTTTCATGCAGTTTATTATGTTTCTGTACATATCAGTTAATGTGGAGTTAACTATGTCAGTTTTTCTCAACTGGTATTGCATGTCTCCTCACCTTCCTGTTTCTTTAACAGTGCTGACTGGATGGAAGCATGGTGGAGAAATCAGGTGAATCTTGCAATCTCTTCTAAAATCTCAAAAGTACTATGTTGCAGAGTAACTTACGTTTTCCTTTCAGATACATCATTGATTGGGGACCCCAGTTTCGAGTAAACACCTAGTAAATAAGTTTAAAAAAATCCAAAAAAACAATAATAAGATGAAAAATATTAAAATGCAAATAAAAAAATCAAACATTTCAAGTAAATAATTACTGACCTACCTTCTCTGTCCTTCTACAATCAGTTGCAACAAGTATCAGGAAGATGATAAAAAAACAGGAAATCACCTTTTGTATGTTCTGCAAACAAAACAGAAATTAAAATAAATGTTGTAATCAATGATGATGGCCCACATTTTCTTAAAGTATGCTCACCATTGTTCAGTGATCTCACCATTTGTCTAGGGTTTCTTTTTCCTTTCATACGGATCCAGTGATCTATTCTGCAGCCCAGAATCTTTTATATATGGCAGTCTTATTCAGTTCTCTTTTCTAACATAGTGTGCAAAGTACCTAAGTACTGTATTTATACAGTATGAATTGCACTGTTAATACGTCACTTTGTTTTAGAGTGGTGTCAAACACCCGGAGGCTTAATTAGATTCACATAATACATCCGGATGCAATTGCGTGTTCTCCTAATACCATTAATTCAAGATCGCATCTGTAGTGACATAATATAATGTTTTTGGGTTTTTTTTGTTTGTTTGTTTGTTTGTTTTCAAATTCTGGAACAAAGTCATTACAATGCTATCTATAGTCTGTTGGTTGCTATGCAATGTTTTAGTTGTGGTAGATATCTACATAACTAAGTAGGTGACTGAGCTTTAACTTAAATCAGTTACCATTGTATTGTAAAATTGCCTTTTTGTTTGTTTAAAATGTGTTTTATAGGGTTTCACATAATTATAATGTTACAGACAAAATCACTTAAGAACTCCCAAAATGGTTTGCTCTTATGCATGAAATTGTGTTCTCCCAGACACAGATATTGCATTTTAATAGTGCATAGTACAGTAGTGCAGTAGTTTTTTAACGTATGGGGAGGTTTTTTTGACACGCTGGACAATGCCTTAAAAACTTAAGACACAACAAATATTCCAGGATACGTGGGAGGGGGGATTACTGTGTGTTGCAGTGTTCTTTTTTTTCTCATTCGGGTACTGTGTCATTTTGCTACGCTATTTGTTTCTTATTATGCTGTACCCTGGTTTCCTTGTTTTTGTTTTTATTTTTGAAAACTCAATAAAAATGTTCAAAAGCAATAGTGTGTAGTATACACAATGTACCAAAACTCTTCTGTCTTATAATAAAGAGAAGGTGAAGTGTAGAAGCATTAATCTGTGTCTTAGGCTAGGTTTCCACTTGGGTTTTTGTCCTGCGTTTTTTTTCTTGATGAAAAACGCCAAGAAAACTGCCACTGCATTTTCCCGCGTTTTGGCGTTTTTTACTGGAGTTTTTTCTGGCGTTTTAGCCTTTCTGTGGAAATTGCTTTTTTTGACCTCAGGCAGTTTTTCCAGCCTTTACAAGTTAGAAGTTTCACCCAGCTAAAAGGGATTAGGATAAATGGCAAGTATCTGCCCCCTGATGTCATTTACTTGGTAGAGTTCTACTTAAACGCCCCTGCGGACCCTTTTGTCTCTTTTCTGTGGTTTGTAAGGCATGCTTTATTCCGAATGTCTGCTCCTCTAGGAAGATTGGCCCCAAATGATGGTGCAAATGGTTTGCTGTTGCTTTTGGCACGCAGGATCCCGTTGGTTTGTTTGTAATGGCATGTTTGTTCCAAATGGTGTAGAATTCAATATGAACTTTGTTTTGTGTGAAACTGTTTGTTTCCAGCCTATTTCTCGTAGGACACACAGATACTGGGTCCATCCTCTGCATTGTAACTGTGGAAAAAACGCCATAAAAAACGCCAAGGCAATAAACCCACATGGCTTTTTCATGGCGTTTTTTCTCTCCCATAGACTTCTATTGGAGAAAAACGCCAAGATTTCCTTGCAAAAAACGCCAGAGTGTCAACATGCTGCGATTTTGAAAAACTGCCACAGAGCCCAAAAAAGCAGAAAAACGCCAAAGAGGACTGAAAAAACGCCAAACAAAAAAACGCCAAGTGGATATGGCATTGTGCGATTTCCTATTGAAGAACAGCTAACATCTGGCTGATGCGTTTTTTCACTAAAAAAACGCCAGGTGGCGCTATTGGCGTTTTTATGGGCGTTTTTAGCTAAAAAAAACCAAGTGGAAACCTAGCCTTACACTGATACTAGACAGAAACAACCGAGAGCCGCATTCATAACATACAGTATTAACATGTATTAATTATGTGTTTCTGTATCTTTTATACCATGGCTGGAATGCCAATAGAAGGGATATTTAGCCAAGTGTCAGTAGCTGCTCACTGGATGCAGGGGCAGTATCAAAGTCAAGCACCTATACTTTCCACATGTGCTTGGCATAGCAAAAAAAAAATCAGATGCTGTGTTGTGCTTCAACTCAGGGGTGCCAGGGTTTAATGCACACCTGACTTAGCACTCTCTGCATGGGAATCTAATCTGTTTTTTTTTTAAAAACATACTAGCACCATATGAACACCTGATACTTTTAAGATTCTGAAAAAGGCAATGGAGAGTGTTCTTTTTGGGCGACAGGACAGAGATCTCCACGGCCAGTATTTGCACCAAGATCTGATATCCAGCCGGTTTCAGCCAGAAGCCAGCGAACCCCCCGTGTTTACCATCTTCCCTACAGAGTACAATAGTGACCCCCTACTGGGCTGAGGTGGGCCGATTGCAAATACTGAGTGGTGTGCAAGGAGGGCCTGATGGAGAACTATGTGCGGTTTTCTGTGACTATTGAATGTAAATAACCCACTTGTACTGTTTAAATACAGTTGTGTTTTCAATAAAACTCAGTCCTGTTTTTACCGCAAAATTGGTTCAGTCTAATACTTGGGGTGGGATTCCGTAATAACTCATTGTCCTTTTCAGGGCAGTACATGCACTGAATGCACTAAGCTGCGGTGCAGCGGCATCCCCCTTCTTTGTACAACGTTGGTTCTGTCTGGCGCTGAATGGGTTAACCGCTGGTGTCCCCACAGGAGTTTGGCAGGAGTACTCAGTCGGAGTACAGGGTGTCCCGTCACAATAAGTATGTCCAGGATTCATCCTCCTCTAAAACAGAATCTGCGCAGAGGATAATTTTATTCTATTTTGGTGGTACTACCACTACCAATGTGTTTTCTCGTACAAGTGGTAATGGCTTTTGACAGGCAGATCTCTTGGTTTTAGTGAGGCACTCAGAACAGAACTGATTGTGTGACTTTGTTAAGAGTATCATGTAGTCTCCACCTTCTGCAAACTAGGAAGTCTGGAAGTCATTGGCTACGCTGCATGATATTCTCTCTATGCAAGTCATCTATTTCTTGGGGTCAGGTGGATCCATTTAAGAGCTATTAGAAAATGATGTAATAGTTTTGCCTCCCACAGTAAAACCAGAGGTTCTAGTTCTACCTTCTGGCCCATTCCTCATCAGAAAGAGGAGCTTTGGCCCTATTTGTGGAGGTTTTTACTGCACAGAGAGATGCCAAGGTGGGAAGGGTGCACAGATGTATGCCACAGATCCTAACAGTATGCTTAGTAGCTGCTAATATCTCATGCCTTAGTTGTGGTGTTGAATCCACCCCTGTATAAAACCATGTGAGGCACCTGAATACAGGGATAACAGTTAAAGTTTTTTCAGATCCGAAACACAGCTCACACATAGAGTAAACACCATGTACAAAAAAGCACAATAGGTTACAAGGTGATGTACATAATCATACTTCAACAATGTTACATCACAGAGAAAGGTGGATACAGTATAAAGCTGGCAGACAGAGGTGTCATGTGATACAGACAAAAGAAAAATCATAAGTATAGCGAGCTGACAAATCATGACCTCAAACGTGTAGGATGGAGTTAGGGAGCTCAGAAGATAGTTACTAAAATAAGAGAACATTAGGACCTCTTGAATGCCAATCAGAAAGGAGTAGAGTAGCTTGATGAGAGCTCAGATCTGAGAGTTTTTTGAATAAACAATTTTAACACAAAAAGAAAAAAAAAGAACGAAAACCATAACAGAAGCAAAGAAGGCAAAAGTTAAATAATAAGTGGGGGAAATAGCCAATCTCGTCTAGACAAGCAGAAGCAATAAATCGTAGTTTACAGAAACATTATAAAATTAACCATATGGCATGGAAAATCATGATCGTCAGTAACAAGCATGCATAGGTTTCACAAGAGATTTGCAGGTGCTGTTCAGGTACGGCCACACGTAGCTATGGGCTGAGGGGGTGGAACAGATCAACGGCAATAAGTGGCAAAGATCCGGCTACCACGTTTTTGTGTATAGGTGAGTGGAGTGAGAGGACCAATGAGACATTTTCTCCAAGACTCTATGTTTTTCTAGAGTAGAAACAACTCCTGTATAGCTAGGGGGAGATGCACTTAGTCGCCCAAAAATATGGATAACTAATTTCCTCACAGGGTGAGGGATAGGGTCCGGAAACATGTGCAATAAAGCTATTTCAGGGAGGAAATGAAATTCAAGGTGAAAAATAGGACGAAAGGAAGCAAACACTGTCTCCCAAAGCATTTCAGCACTGAAACATCCTGTCCACATCCCCTCCAACAGAGCCTTGACTGGGTCTTCAGCATAAAAGAAAGGCAAACGTGAGTGAGGTACCAGTGACAGCTAAGTTTTTTTTTCCATCTATAAAACCCATTTTGATTTTGAAAAAATATTTTTTCTCTTCCTGTGTTTGTTTTTACATACCTTTTAGTTAGCTGGTTTCATATGCTCTGACCTCCCCTGTAAATAATTTTAAACCCAAATAATCAGATACAGTGGGGCAAAAAAGTATTTAGTCAGCACAATTGGTGGCTGACTAAATACTTTTTTGCCCCACTGTATATATATATATATATATATATATATGTGTGTGTATTTTGCGTCGATGGGGAATAAGTAAGAACTAGAGATTTTTTTTTCTTTTTAAACAATAATGATTTTAACATTTAACATCTGAGTCAAGCCAAACTTTTAATAATTTCTTGGACATTACTATTTCGGTAAAAAGATAATAAGTTGGAAACTATTATTTATTTATTGTTTTATAAGGTGCCATTATATTTCGTAGCGCCAGGTGTGTCATGAGAAACCACAGGGCCCGTATGCTAAAATTGCCCCGGGCCCCCCTCAACAGTTGGTCTGTGCTATCATTGCCCCAAACAACTTGTCTGTGCCTTCTTTGTCCCCCCCCCACTTCCAACATACACTCTGGCACACTTACACAAATTACAAACACTTACTCATACTCTCACCCCACACATCCATACTCACACAGTTACACATCCATGCTCACACACACACACACACACACAATTACACATCTATGCATACACACAGTTACACATCCATGCTCACATGCACAATTACCCATCCATGCTTACACAATTACACATCCATGCTCACATACATACATACATTCTGTCTACCCCCCCAACTTTCAACATACACTCTGGCACACTTACACAAATTACACACACTTACTCATACTCTCACCCCACACATCCATACTCTCATAATTACACATCCTTGCTCACACACACACACACACAATTACACATCCATATTCACACACGCACACACACAATTACACAATCATGCATACACACAGTTACACATCCATACACACACACACACACACACACACAATTACACATCCATGCTTACACAATTACACATCCATGCTCACATACATACATTCTGTCACACACTGGGTAACCAGGTTAGCGAGGGGCCTCGGTGCAAGGATAGTGTTGTCAGTTTGTGCACTGTGATTCATGATGCAAGGTAGACAGACACGCAGCAGACAGAAGAGTAGGACTGGGACTGGCAAGGCTGATGCTGAACTAGAAGCCCACTGGCAGGCCACATGACTGGAAGCCCACTGCCAGGACACACAACTGGAAGCCCACTGGCAGGGCACACTGGACACACAGCTGGAAGCCCTCAGGCACGGCATATACATACATGCATACAAACAACCTCCCGCCCCCGCTTACCTCTCACTGCTCCTGCAGCTTGCTATGCAGCTGCTCGGACACTATGCAGGCAGCCTCCCTATTCAACCTCTTCCACATGTTTATTTCTTGTTTCCATAGCAACCAGCCGGACGAATGGGATTTCATCAAAATTAGCTTAGAGTTATAGGGTTAAATTCTAATTTGGTGCCAAAATCCAGTCCGAAACATCACACCATACCAACAATATTACCATCTCGGAGCGCTTTAACCATGTTTGTACCTCCATCATTTACCACAAACCCCACTTCAACACTGGTGCCCACCTCTGCTCCCACCCAAAGTGAAAACATTTTCGTAATTGCATGCAGAATATTTTCAGAGTGTGCTTTTCATTCCTGCAGAAGTGATGGATGATCGATAGCCTGGTGCAGCAGCTTCCTTAGACACACCGGGCTGTGTTGTCAAGGAGAGAAAGGCATGCTGCCAGCTAGGTGCGCTCCACAAATCTTTGGTTAAATGCACACACTGACCAGCAGCTTTGAAAAGCTCTTATTTTACTGCTAAAACACAGGACTGATACAGTGAGAGGACAATATTCATACTGAAAGTGGGAAGTGATGGAAGTTTGTATTGTGGAGCCACAGCTGCCATCAATTGTGTGAAAGGCTCCCCTTTAATTGAACTCCTCTTAGGGACTCCTCCACCACAGGTAACGTGCATGAATCACTACAAGCATGCTGCCCCGTCCAAGCAGCAAAAGTCCTCTCCAATCCTCACCTCCAGACATCATAAGTCCATGGCAACTGCATTCAGCCTGGTCAGACTCCAGATCTGCGCACTTTACCACCAGACCCCCATTCTTTGCCACAAAGCAAGCAACAACCCGATTCAGCCTGCACCAAGCCTTATCCACACCTCGCACCATACCAAAACAAACGGGGTAATCTCAGACCACACCAGCTGCAAGCAATCACACTTGATATCCTTAATGAGTTTTCTCACCAGTCTTGTGCACAAGTCATTACCACTGGTGTGAACCACCAAAATTTGTAGCTAACCGTGATGCACAGCCCTCAAATTCCACCTGTGAATAGACCCCTTCCCACTGTATGAAATGGTGAGGCCACCACACACACGCTGTCTCCCTAGCTTGTGAAACCTGAACCCTCAAATCAGCCACCTTTTCCCATGGAATCCTGCAAAACAAACACAGAATCTATTTCAATTCTGAAAAAGCAGATGACTGAACACGGACCCTCAGTCTTTCAGCCATACCATAGTATACCCCATTAGCATTAAAAAATGTAATTCTTACCTGGGAATTCCCTTTCCTTCTCCATTTCCAGGTGCCACAAAGGAGAGATAGTCTCCACCCCTCCGATAAGGCAGGGAACCTATAAAAATTCAGAACCTCCCCAGATCCCCAGTTAGTTAAAAAGACTAAAAGACTCAACATCATTAAGACATACACACAAACATATGGGTAGGGGGAAAAAATGTGTGCCACCTGGAAATGGACAAGGAAAGGGAATTCCCAGGTAAGAATTCAATTGTCCCTTGCCATTCCAGGTGGCACAAAGGAGAGTTAGCGAGAAAGGGATGGGAGCACTGCCTGATGCAGCACTCTGCAGCCAAATTCCAAGCCATGGCTTCTTCCGCAGCCATGAGATCCAGATGGTAATGATTAGTAAAAGTATGGAAGTTAGACCAGGTTGCTGCTTTACAGACGGCTGAAGGGTTCAGCCCAGGACAAGCTAGTTCAGCCCAGGAAGTGGAAACCGATCTAGTCGAATAAGCTCTTAAATTATGGGGAGGGTCCAACCCTGCACAGCTGTAACACTCAGAAATAGCTTCTTTGATCCAACGGCCTATAGAGACTCTAGAAACTTTATTTACTTTACAAGGACCCGAAAAGGAAACAAACAAAGAACTGGACTTCCTCCAAGAAGTTCTAGCTAGCCGGCTCTTTGGAGTTCTTGGGCTTTGGACTAAGAGTAGGCATACCAATAACTTGAGACAAATGAAATAGGGAGAAAACTGCTATTTGACCCTTGTCAAAACCAGACTGCAGAAAATTGAGCACGGAGAGAATGTCAACCGGAGAGGATAAGTGAGCATCACACCAGGAGAGGAAAATAGACCAGATTTTGTGATATTTAGAAGAGGTAGCAGGTTTCTGGCTGGCAATCAAGGTTTCAATAATGGCCGAGGACAGACCTTTGGATTGCATGATCTTCCTTTCAGAATCCATGCCGTGAACTTTAGATGGGCCAGGTTCGGATGGATCGAACTGGGAGATGAAAAGGACGCAGGCCAACTGAATCAGATCCACAAACCAGGCTCTCTTTGGCCAGTAAGGGGCAACAAGGATGACTTGTAGGGCACTCTCCCTTTTCTTCAAGACCCTTGCAAGGAGTGGGAAAGGGGGAAAAACATAAGCCAGGCTGAAATCCCATGATTGGGGCAGAGCATCGAGTCCCAGTGGATGTCCCAGAGGAGAAAGGGAGAAAAAAAAGTCATGAGATCTATTACAGGCGACCCCCGTTTGTCTACAATCAACTAAAAAATATCCTTGTGCAGGCTGGGAGAACTGAATGTCTGCTCAGAAAACCTGCTTGTAAATTGCAAGTCCCTTTGATATGAACCGCAGAAAGAAAAGAGATTTTCTTTTCGGCCCAGAAACATATCTTTTGAGAAAGACCTTGAAGAAGATGGCTTTTCGTCCCTCCCTGTATGTTGATATAAGCAACCACTGTTATATTGTCAGAAAGAATACGACTGCTTTGCCTCGTAGGAGCGGTTCCTAGTGAATTAGTGCTCGCCAAAGAAGGGACAGGAGAACGGAGGAGGTGATGTGGATCTGCTTCCGAAGAGAAGTTTTTGAGCCGTCCCAGTGAGACAAGAGGAACGCTGGAAGGGGTCTCATGTGGGCCAGAGCCCATGGAACAGCTGCCCATGAGTCGTGGTCATCAGGCCCAGAAGTGACATCAGGCTTCTGATCGAAGACTTCCTCTGCCGAAGGAGCATGTTGATAAAATCCCTAATTTTCCGAAATTTCTTCACTGGAAGGAAAGTCATTTGGGTTCTGAAATCTAAAACCATTCCTAGAAATGTCAGCCTTTGGGAAGGAAATAACTGAGATTTTCCTTGGTTGATGAGCCATCCTAGACTTTGGAGAAGTTCCAGAGAGTAAGACAGGTGAGAACTTAACAGACTTGCTGTGGGAGCCGCTACCAGCCAGTCGTCCAAGTAAGGAATGACTCTTATTCCTTGTAATCTGAGGAAGGCAGCTACTGCTGACATAATCTTTGTGAAGAGATGTGGAGCCGAAGCCAGGCCGAACGGAAGAGCCTGGAATTGGAGATGTTTGATGTCGTGACTTATTGAAACCGCAAAATGAAGAAATTGCTGATGCTGTTTGTGAATTGGAATATGCAGATAAGCATCTTGGAGGTCTATTGAGGCCAAATAGACTCCCTGAGAGAGGATCTCAGTGGTAGATTTTAAGGTTTCCATCCTGAATCTGAGGTACTTAATAAACCTGTTGACCGGGCGAAGATTTATAACTAATCTGTGACCTCCTGAAGACTTTCGTACTATAAAAACGTGGGAGTAGGCACCGGTTTCCCTCTGAGAAGGAGGCACCAGAATCAAAGCAGCTTTTCTTAACAGATCTTGAATGGCAAGCGAAAGATTCAGACTGCAGAGGTGATGCCTTGGAGGTTGAGAAATGAAGAAACTTCTGGGGGGATCCTGGGTGAATTCTATTAGATAACCCTGATGAATAATCCGTAAAGTGCATTGATCTGAAGTTATTTTTTTTACCAGTGATGGAAAAAAACGGACAGGCATCCCCCCACCTGGTTTGGCACGGAGTCAGAACTTCTTAGGCTTATCATCTCTTCCTCTGGCTCTTTGAAATCTTTCCTGAAAGGACTGAGGCTCTTCCTTATCCTGAAATCGGCCCTATTTCTATAAGGCCGAAAGGTGTTGGATTTAAAATGTGTAGGTGCTCTCCTCTGAGGAAGCCAGTTCTTGTCCCCAGTAGTAGACTCCAAAACCTTGTCTAGATGGCTGCCGAACAGGAGTTTTCCTTGGAAGGGGATACTGCATAATTTATTCTTGGAAGCATTGTCTGCCGATCAATATTTAAGCCAAAGGGCTCTCCTGGAAACTGCTGAAGCGGCCGTGGCCTTGGCCGAAGCACAAAACGGATTCAATAGCTGCATCAGAAAGAAAATCAACGGCAAGACAGGTGTCAGAAAGATTCCTTGCCACTTGTTCATCCCCATGAATAGATGAAAGATCCTCAATGGCTTGCTGTAACCAGATTCTTACTGCCCTGGACATGAAAGCCATAACGATAGCAGGTTTGAAATTTGCAGCAGCAGCTTCAAAAGCCTTTCTGGCCGCTGTTTCTGCCCTCTTATCCATGGGATCTTTCAAATTGGAGGCATACTCAAGGGGAATTACTGTTTTCCTAGTGGCTTTGGTAACTGAGGCATCAATTTTAGGTGCTTTATGATCAAACGGGAACAAACGCTTCATTCGATTTGACGAAGTAAATCTTCTATCAGGGTGTCTCCACTGATCTGCTATCAAAGTAGAGAGAGATTGATGTACCAGAAAAGTATTTTGTTTTATAATATGGCCTTGGAAAGGATCCATTTTAGGAGTAGAAACTTCTTCCTGCAGATTTAACGTCGATCTGAAATAAAGCGTCCTGTTTCCTCTACCGGGATAAAAACTGGAAGCTCCGCCCCTTGAACTCTCTAGACACTTACTACACCGGCTAGGAGCACCGACCGGCGAGAGGAAGGCAGCGTGCAGGGGATTCCCACGGACCCAACATCCCAGATGGTGCAGGGGAGAAGGTAGGTTTGCAACCGATGCGACCTTCGCTATTGAGCGAGCGTCAGCAGGGAACGCAGCGCGTCCTCCCTAGCTGACGATTAACCCCTTCGCTGCTGGCTGGCGAGCGTCGGCAGCTTCCGACGGTTCATAATGCCGCAAAAGAGTGGCAGCTGAGTCCCAAAGCCTCCCCGCCGGGGTGGCTGAGGAGACCGGCATTAACACAAAGAACCCCGCCGGAGGTCCTAAAATATAACAAAATGTTCTGGGACCACGACCCCAGAACCTTCGTGAGTAAGGCAGGAAATCGGGGATCTGGGGAGGTTCGGAATTTTTATAGGTTCCCTGTCTTACCTGAGGGGCGGAGACTATC
Source organism: Spea hammondii (assembly GCA_029215755.1). Lineage (NCBI taxonomy): Eukaryota > Metazoa > Chordata > Amphibia > Anura > Pelobatidae > Spea > Spea hammondii. The sequence continues at coordinate 23,226,944 of JARDYJ010000009.1, read as the reverse complement.
TCTCCTTTGTACCACCTGGAATGGCAAGGGAAATGATATGTTCTTACCTTTATATAGCATGTGGTAGTTATTCATGTATGAATTATTTTTGTGGCCTAAAAGTACAGTATATTGGTAAAAGTATTGGCACACCAACAGGGACTGCATCCATTCTTCTGGAAATGGTTTTCACAAGATTTTTTTTTATCAAGTAGAGCATTTGTGAGGTCAGGCACTGATGTTGGATGAAAATGCCTGGCTTGCAATTATCGTTCCAGTTCATTCCAAAGATGTTGGATGGGGTTCAGGTCAGGGCTCTGTGCGTGCCAGTCATGTTCTTCCACACCAAACTCATCCAACCATATCTTTATGGACCTTACTGCACTGGGGCACAGTTATGCTGGAATCGAAAAGGGCCTTCCCCAAATTGTTCCCACAAAATTGGAAGCATAGCTCTGTCCAAAATCTCTTGGTATGCTGAAGCATTAAATTCTCCCTTCACTGGAAGTAAGAGGCCAAGCCCAATCCTTGAAAAACAACCCCATGCCATTATCCTTCCACCAACAAACTTCACAGTTGGTACAATGCAGTCAGGAAGGTAACGTTCTCCTTGCATCCGCTAAACCCAGACTCGCCTATCAGCATTTTACTTGGTGATGTGAGGATTGCATGCAGCTGCTCGGCCATGGAAATCCATTCCATGAAACTCAATGCCGTGTTGTTTTCGTGCTGATATTAATTCTAGTGGAAGTTTGGAACTCTTCAGCTATAGAATCAGCAGAGCGTTGTTTGACTTTATGTTGTCTACCACTCATGACTGAGTTGTTGCTGTTGCTAGTTACTTGCTGTTACGTCCCAATAATACTTCTTACAGTTGACAGTGGAATATCTAGCAGGCATGAAATGTCACAAACGGACTGCAAAAGTGGCATTCTATTACAGTACTACACTTGAATTCACTGAGCTCTTCAGAACGACCCATTATTTTCGCAAATGTTTGTAAATGCAGACTGCATGGCTAGGTGCTTGATTTTATACACCTGTGAAAATGTTTCTGTTTGAAACACCTGAATTCAATACTTAAGAAGCTTGTCCCAATACTTTTGCCCATATAATGTAGTTTAAAAAATGCATTCAGCTACTATTTTAACTACATTATACTGGTAAAATGTTCATGCCTTTGGCCACTATTACATTGCAGACAGTAGAAAAGGTTAAGCCTATAATGGTCAAATAATGACATAAGAAATAGAGTAAAATTAAATTATGAACGCTGGTTAAAACATTGATTTTAGAAAGGGTTTTATTTTACAATGATATTGCATTATGCTACCTACTTTTAAATGACCTGGATTGACGCTGTCACATGGTTTATACTTGGTATCCTTAGGGTATAATCAATGAAGTAGTGATTAAATAGATATTAACCAAGGAACAATACACCATTAGTTATCAATTAAAACAAAATTGTATACTCCTGATCACAGCAAAACGTGTTGAATTAAAAAGTTCAGTACATTTTAAAAGGGCCTATTTGAACAACTAAGTTACATATGGTCCTCAGGACTAATTTTATCATATGGATCCCACAGGATACAGTAGATTTACAGGAATTATAGAAAAAATTGCAATTTAGCAAAAGCTAGTAGGTTTAACCTAAGGATACAGTTCACCAAAGTAGTGATAATAGGCACATGACCAGAGGTGCTATGGAAAATTTTAACTCCTGGCGGCGAACCTACGGATTTCCGCTCCCGTTAATCCCTGTGATGCTGCATAGATAAGGTAGGCTAGATGGTGAAGAGACCAGGGAGATTAGTAAATGAAGACGGACACGAAGATTCTTCATGTTATGTGCAGAGGCCTATCTATGGCTCCTGCCATAGGTGCCATTTGAAGGGGGCGCCAGTGAGCGGCTTTCAAACGCCGTTTTTTTTTTCTGATGCGGAGGAGAGAGAGGGGCGCCTAGCAACCGCTCGGCGCCCCTCCTTCTCCTCCACGAGGCCTCTACCTCCGTCCCGGTGCCGGCACCAGCGAGCGGCTTTTAAACGCTGTCTTTTTATTTTTTTTTGATGCGGAGGAGACAAAGATGGCAAATCTTATGTGTGTGTAATTTGGGTGCCGGTCAGGTTCTATGCGGGCAGTGTGGACGCTAGGGCTGGCTTTGGGGTGTGCAACCTGTGATCTATGTCTGTAATTTAGGGGGTTTTAAATATACCTTTTAATGCCGTGTTTTTATGTGAATTCCAATTGATCTATACCTGCAAAGCTGGGTTTTTGTGTTATTCTGTAGATCCATATCTGCTATGCTATCTTTCCATACATTATTTATGTATACCTGCAAATACAGGGTTAATATGTCTTATTCAGTTGATTAATACCCGCAATGCCGTTTCCATGTATTTATTTGATCTATACCTGCGATGCTACGTTTCATATATTATTATTGTATACCTGCAAATATAGGATTTGTATGTCTGATTCTGTTTATTTGATATATACCTTCAGTGCTGAGATCACAAGTGAATTTCAATTGATCTGGGTTTGTGTGTTGATCTATACCTGCTATCGGTATATATATATATATATATATATATATATATATATATATATATATATATATCGGCAGCAGGGACTAATATTCATATATATATGGGCAGCAGGGGCTAATAAATGGGCGCAATTTCAGTGCTTGCCATAGGCGCTATTTTCGGTCTTCGTATACGTTTTGCAACGGCCATGTTCGTATGTTCGGGCTGAACAACGAAAACGCACCCTTTGTGTTCGTTTTCATGTTCGACGGAATACATTCTGAGGAGTTTCCCAGTACCTGCTGAGTTGCAAGTTAATCAGCTAGAGGAGTGATAACTACTTGGCTCTCTGATGTATTACTGTATTGACATTTGACACTATAGCATTGATTGCTGTGATATTGATTGATTTCTTAACTCGTTTTACACACACATACCGTATTTGCCCGAATATAGGCCGCACTCCCCCCTGCTGGGGGTGCAGCCTATATTCGGGGTTTAGCGCAGGAATGCGGAATTCATATCCCACGGCGGGGGGGGTGAAGATTGTTACTGACCCTTGGCTACGATTATTGATTACGCTGCTCTCTCCAATCCTGACCCTTGGCTACCGTTTATTGACAATGCTGCTCTCTCCGTTCCTGACATTGCTATGTTTTGCTGATCAAGTCCTGCCTGTTGGATATTCTTCTGCATACCGGGTTTCTCCTCCTGAACCCGACATTCTTGTAGACAATGGCCGCTTTTGACTGCCGGATATTGTCTCATAGGGAAGGTAATTGCTTGACACGGTGATCCAGAGCAGAAACTGGAGTGCTGCAGAATAAATCTGTTAGAGATGAGGGGTGGTAATAAGAATTGTAGAAAGAAAGGAGATAGTTTAGAAGCTTTGTGTACTGTATTGCTCCTGGCAAATTCAGCCCACAGAAGAAGCTGAGTCCAATTGTCTGGATGAACCCCCACAAACAGATGGAGGAATTGTTTTAGTGTTTGGTTCTTTCAGAGATGCCATCAGTTTGAGGATGATACACAGAAGAAAGGGACAGATAAATTCCTAGGGTAGAGCAGAAGTTTTTTTTCCAAAACAAAGCAGCAAATTTGTACCCTTCTGCCATGCAAGCGAATGATTTCTCTCATGAAGACTGGAACTAGGTCTGGAGCGGAGGGTAGCATGGGAAGAGGAATGAGCCATTTTTGAAAAACGGTTTACTATAACCAAAATTACAGTGTTGCCTTCTGAAGGTAGTTTCACAATGAAGTATATGGCTAGATGAGTCCAGGGACGTAGAGGAATGGGCAACGGTTAAAGTAGACTGGCAGGTCAAGAATGTGAACTCTTAGCCGTGGCACAAGGAATACATGCAGCAACAAAGTCATTGCAATCACCAGTTATTTCCAGCCACCAGAAATATCTGACCTGCTGGCCAGTCCAAAACATTGCTTCTTTTGGATTCTGAAACAAACATCGTACCAAAGAGCGATTTACTATGAATTGGGGCTTATACTTGAGCTTTTAGGATACGAATAACTAATGGTGATGATAATTGCGTGGTTTTATAGTTTATAGTAGTTTAGGTTGAGAAAAGACTTGCATCCATCAAGTTCAACTCCTATTCCTTGTATACCGTTGTTGATCCAAAAGAAGGCAAAAAAACCCTTATGTGAGCAATTTCAAATTGTGCTTTCAATGGGGAAAAAAGTTTTACTAGTAAATATTAATTCACATGTAAACTATTTTTTCATATTTAATAAAAACTATGATTGAAAAAATTATTTTTTGTTTTAATTTCCTTTTATTTGCCACTCTGCCTCAGTTATGCACATCTGCCCCCCAGATATGCCTTATACCCTCTTATATGCCATGCTGCCCCCCAGAAATGCCTTATACCCCCTATTTGCCACTCTGCCTGCCAGATATGCCTTATACACCCATATATGCCACTCTGCCTCAATGACATGTATTTTAACCCCCTATTAGCCACTCTCCTCCCAGGTATGCCACTCTGCCTGCCTGATATGCCTTTTAACCCCTATATGCCACTCTGCCTCCAGAAAACCATTGAACCCCGCCCCATGCGACTCTTAACCCCCTCATGCCACTCTTAACACCCCCCCCCCGATTTACCAGTGCATCCCTTTAGTTGTGACCCGTGCTTCAGACTCGCTGGTGTCTAGTGGGCAGCCGGTGGAAGTCTGTGTGATGCAAACCTCCGCTGCTGGTGGCAAGTACTTCCTCCAGTGGTTCTATAACCGAGCGCCGGCATCAAATGAGCCTTTTATGGTGGAGCACCAGAAGGTCATGTGATGCTGGCGCTCCGTCATAGAAGCCCCCAGACGAAGTGCGGGCAGCAGCAGACGCTGCCAGATAGGAGGATCAGGGTCACCTGCAGAGCTGCGGGGGATCTGGATCTTAGTCTTGTAATCAGACCTCTATTTGAGGTCTGATTAGAAGATGACCTCGAATATAAGGTGTAGGGAACAGCTCACGCATGGGGCGGCAATGACAGTATTCACACAGGTTTCGAACGTAAAGCGTGTTTATTTGGATGCTGTAGGCACAGAGCACCTTGTAAACAAAACAAACTCTAAGCCTGTCCGGATACCTCTCTACAAGCCTAAGGTCTGGCACAAAGCAAAGTAACAGGTTTTCCATAGGTAAAGCTTCATACCTGGTGGGCTGCAGCGCTGGCTGTAGCTGCTCCTTCACTCAGTTTCTCCTCTCCCCTTCAAACCTAACAGCCCTCTCTTTTAAGGCTTCCTCCCCAGTAATGAGTTTAGGAAGCCTCACCTGAGGGCTCCTGGGTTTGCTACCGTGCCTGGCTGAGGAAACCAGGTGAGATATATATCCCATCAACCACTCTCCCATACACTTTACCACAAAGTCGAGGAATATTTTTCAGAGTATTTTGAGGAATCCTAGGTTTTTTTGCTGCTCATACAAATGTTGAAAATAACTTATCAAAGCCCTTCAATATAGACTTAGGAACCGTATAAGGTATAGATCTAAACAAATATGATATTTTTAGTATTAAATATGCTTTGAGGATGTTAATTCGTCCTAGCCATGATATTTCTAGTTTTTTTCCATTTAGAGGTTAGGGAGCCCTGGAGACAGCTAGGCAGAAAGGGCGGCATGACATGGCCTGTGATAGGCGAATGAGAGGGCAGAGGGGTCAGCTAGGGGACACTGGTTGTTGCTGGGCAGCCCATCCTCACTGATTGGTGTATGGGCATCTGAGGTGTTTAGGGAACATTATATAAACAGTACACACAGCATCACAATTTATTGCATTTAGAAGGAAAGTTTCCCTCCCTCCCCATGTTTGTGTCTGTTCTGTGTTTCGGTGTTTTCGTTGTTTTGTTTATCAGGTGGTGTTCAGTATCTTCCTGCACGGGTTTCCAGCCAGGCGGAGGCAGTCAGCATGAAGAACAAAGAAAGTAACAGAAAATTGGAGGTGCCGCATGACAAAATGTGTGTTTTGTTTAAACGTTCCCTAATGGGCTGAGTCCCTGGGGAATTGTAGTTAGCCGATCCCCTTGCTATTGGAGACTTTACGGCTTGGGGGTAATTGTGGCCTGTGTATTAACCCCTTCAATCCCCTATAGACGTACCGGGACGTCTAGCCTTTCGTGCAGCATCAGGAACACATCCCTGCCGCTGCACGGGAGAACAGGCTGTCGTTTGACAGCCTGGACCCCCCCCTGGCAGCAGAAGCCAGCGTCGCTGGCTTTCTGCTGCCCGATCTCCTGTAACAACTTGGTGTGTCATTAGCCTTGGGGGACTGAACCACATCCGGGTCAGTGACATTACTGCTGGATGTGCGACACTGGGGGAGAGAGAGAGTTCGTTTTGCAGAGCTGCAGTGCTTAGTGCAAAACCACATTATATATTGGGGATAGTGTAGTGTTTTAGAAATTGGCCAGGTAGGTACAATGGCGCAACATGTCTTCAGCGCTGAGGAGGCTCATGACTGCCTCACTCAGTCTGATGACGATGCCACTCTGACCGCGTCAGATGCCGAGGCCACTCTGACCGCGTCAGACGCCGAGGCCACTCTGACCGCGTCAGACGCCGAGGCCACTCTGACTGCATCAGATATTGATCCAATATCTGAGGAATCCTGCTGTGCTTCAGATAATGACGAGTCAGAGAAAGACGATGATGGCCAGGGTCCATCTGCCAAAGCCAGGCGTGGAGAGCCTGACTCTAAATATAATTGGGTGCCCCCAAATATGATAGACCCAGTAATCCCTGCTTTTACTGGGACTCCTGGCATCAGATGTGACATTGATGCTAGCGAGCCAAAGTCATTTTTCCATTTAATGTTTGCCCCCGAGTTTTTTGAGCTGCTAGCAGCTCAAACAAACCTCTATGCAGCCCAGTGTCAGGCAGCTGGCCAAGGAGACAGAAGCCAGACCTGGTACCCCACTGACTCCCATGAAATTAGAAGATTTTGGGCCCTGACCCTTATGATGGGCATTGTGAAAAAGCCCACGATACGCTCCTATTGGAGCACAGATCCCATAATATCCACCCCTGCTTTTTCCCAAATAATGCCCCGGAACAGGTACTTTGGGCTCCTAAGATTTTTACATTTTACTGACAATTCCCAATGCCCCCCTAGAGAGCACCCCCAATTTGACCGTTTATATAAATTGAGGCCCATTATTAATTATTTTTCACGTAAATTCCCTGAAATTTATACCCCCGATAAAAATGTTGCTGTAGACGAGTCCCTGGTCCTATTCAAGGGTAGACTGAACTTCAAACAGTATATCCCGTCCAAGCGAGCGAGGTACGGTGTAAAGTTATATAAACTTTGCGAGAGTGGGACGGGATATACTGTTTCCTTCAGAATCTACGAAGGGAAGGACAGTCACCTTGATCCCCCTGGCTGCCCACAATCTGTGGGTACTAGTGGGAAGATAGTGTGGGACCTGCTGTCCCCCTATTTGAATAAGGGCTACCACCTCTGGGTGGATAACTTTTACACCAGCCCAGACTTGTTTCATTTTTTATTTTTACAGCAGACCCCGGCATGTGGCACTGTTAGGCCAACCCGCAAGGGTTATCCTAAAAAACTCACCTACCCAAGGCAGAGGCGCGGCACTACCAGTACTCTGCGCAGTCAGGAGCTGTTGGCCCTCAGGTACACTGACAGGAAGGATGTGTATATCCTCTCCACTATACACAACGAGAAGGTGGTGCCTGTCAGTGTACGTGGGGAAGGTGATGCTCAGAGGCTCAAGCCTCAGTGCATCACCG